>CM053784.1:113963326-115330826 GCA_028749045.1 Cupressus sempervirens
TAATGTATTAAATAACCTAATTTAACCATTTATTTAATTATACTAAATTAATCTATTTACATCACTCATGTTCATATAAAGCATAACAAAGCAAGAATGAAGTAAATCACCATAGCATTAAATCCAACATATAACATAATCAGAGATATATCCAAATATTGAATAACCAAATATCATCATAAAACATACTGTCATCTCAAAATGACATCACCATGCAAATATGATCAACTGCACAACATAGTAATCTAACATCTATGATACTGAAAATCAAAGTATAACATCTGACCAATAGGTCATCTCAAATGTAAAAATAACATAAGTAACAAGTATCTCTCAGATCAAAATAAAATAAGGTACAAACTACAAACACAAGAGGCACTACATGATGCAAATTGCCCTATCTAGGTTGCTCAAATTCTCTAAAATGTGATGACAAATTGTTAAGATGATATGAATCTAAATTTGACTATAATACACATATGACGAGAGTGGATGAAAATTAATTTGACCATAATGATGCTTTAATGATATTGGATGAATCTAATTAACTATAATGGTGATACTATGAGAATATTGGATAAATTACACCAAGGGTGTATCCCATTTATAAGGTTTTCCCAAGAGTAGAAGGTGAGTTTAATTTGGTTTGAGTTAAACCATGATCAAGAAAGTGGTTGAGTTGTGTTTGTTGGATGTATTCAAATAAAGCGAAAATATTGATTCCTTTAAAATGAGTTGTTAAGATAGAAAATCCTCTTTGGAATCCATGTGCTTATAATATTATTCTCACATTAGTTACTTGTTATTCATCTTGTAGAGGCAAGTTAACAATTTGTCAAGTAAGTAATTCAAGAAAATAGTTAAAATCCATATCTGCAAATTGAATGGGTTGAATTTAATTGATTAAATGCACTATATAATCAAATGATTAATTATGTTATATAGTTGTTTGACATTTTAATTTAACTAATACAAATAGTTTGAATTTATTTAATTAATATAGTTGACTGAATTTAACCAAATTTAGGTGTATATGATTCATTGATTATTTTTGTTGTCATACATTTTTCTCTAGCTCCCAAAAATATATTTAAAGGAAATGAAAAAATGTATAATATTTTATTCTAGCTATCAAATCTACACAAAGTTTCATCTTAAGATGAGATACATTTGAAAATCCATTTCATATGATGATTGAACTACAATTATTACATTAAGTTCTCTACAATAATAAAAAAAGATCTACAATTACTAGATTTGACATGAAAACTAATTAATTTCAAATGAATACCCACAATATGCAACCTACCAACTAATTATAACATAGATTTTAATAATAAATTGATAAAGTATAATATTAAATACATCTAAAAGAAATGTCAAGCATTTGCCACATAAATTTTTCAAAGTTTATTACATGTGCCAAAGGTTAGCTTGATGCTCTTTCTAAAATGTTAAGTAAAATAAATGGCTTATAAAAAATAAATAGAATTGTATAGTCCTAAAGAAGAAAGGGGTATGCCCATGATACTATGTGGAGAAAACTCCTCTAACATTAGAATATCAAATTAAAAATGGAATTTTCATAAAATATCAAGAAAAAAAAAACAATAAAAATAATAAAAAATTACATTCTACACACCTAAGACATGGTGATGATCAACCAAGATATCATCGTACAATCAAATATTTGCATCTTTTCTTCGTAGCCTCACATACCGCAATTTAAAAAAAACATTTAGCAAGCAACTAAGTACAATATTTGGTTAAGCATAAGCACATTCCACTAGAAACTAAGGGATGATAAATTTTATTTTTTATTAAAAATTTCAAATATATTGAAAAGTTTTTCCTTGTAGATTGTGATATGTCAATCATATATATATATGTATATGTATATGCATATGTATATTCATATGTATATGTATATAGCAAGTAGTCTTTCATTTCTTATATAAGAACCTATGGAATTTATTCCATTAAATTAGAAAATTATGCATTCATTACATTTGAAATTCAAGAAGTAATAGATGTGTTCTCAACTTTGCTACTTTATTTTCCAAACACAATTTTACACCTTTTAAGAATGTACTATTTTAACCAATAAAAATATCGACATGTATTAATTAAAAGTTCTTTGTTGTATTGAAAAGAATGATAAATCCTCAAATATAACACAATGAATTTATGTGCACATGTCTCTATATGTACATAGATATACATATGTATATACATATACATATACATATATATACATATGTATACATATATATCTATGTATGTATACATATATGTGTGTATATCTATGTGTGTAGATCCATGTATATATATATGTATATATGTGTATATCTATGTGTATATATGTGTGTATATATATGTATATACATACACATATATATACATATATACATATGTATCTATAATATATATGTATATATGCATGTGTATATATACATATATATAGACACACATGTATATATGTATATATATAAAATATATATACATATATATACATATGTGTATATATATACATATATATACATGTATATGTATGTGTATATATATATGTATGTATGTACATACATACATACATACATACATACACACACACATATATACATATACATACATATATACATATACATATATATATATACATATACATACATATATACATATACATACATATATATATACATACGTACGTATATATATACGTACGTATGTATATATATACATACGTACATATGTATATATATATACATACGTAGGTATATATATATATACATACGTATGTATATATATATATATTTCTATATATATATATATATATATATATATATATATATATATATATATATATATATATATATATATATATCTTTCCAATACAACAAAGCACTTTTAATTAGTACATGTTGATATTTTTATTGGTTAACATAGTACATTCTTAAAAGGTGCAAAATTGTGTTTGGAAAATAAAGTACTAGAGTTCAGAACACACCTTTTACTTATTCAATTTCAAATGTAATGAATGCATTAATTTTCAATTTAATAGAATAAATTCCATAGGTTCTCATATAAGAAATGAATGACTACTTGCTATGGTTATAACACAATTAGCCTCGTGGTACCATGCTATATTTTAGGAAGTATCATTCTTTTGATTACAACAAATGAAATTTTAATTAGTACATGTTGATGTTTTTTATTGGTTAGCATAGTACATTCCTAAAAGGTGCAAGTTTGTGTTTGTAAAACAAACCACTAGATTTGAGAACACACCTTTTACTTCTTGAATTTTAGATGTAATGAATGCATTTAATTTTCAATTCAATAGAATAAATTCTATAAGACCTCGTATAAGAAATAAATAACTAATTTATATGGTTATATCACAATTAGCCCTATGGTACCATGTTTTCAAGATTAAAGAAACCAAAAACTAAGGGATTGATCCTTAATACAACCAGAAGCAGTAGTGAAACAAACCACTATAAAACCAAGTTAATGCATCAGAAACACCATTACAAATTAGTCATTAACAACACTTGTAAAAAGAAGGAAAACCAAACCATTCACAAAACAGCTAAAACATATAGTGAGTCACCCAAAGAAATATCAAAAACATGAACATTGGGATGGCAGTAGAAGATAAAACCATAAATAAGAACTAGCCTCATCTGTAATGGGCACCTTGGTAATGCCTAAGAACTGAACCAACAATTACACCCAATCTGCTTGTAGCTGGAAATGCATCGAACCTTCTTGTTAATGAGTTGATAGCAATGAATTACAAAGGCCAAACCCCAAGGGAATGGCATCTAAAATGTTACAAGAGAGGATAGATGTTGTCTAATGCCAAGAACAAATTTGAAACTCACATCCAAGTTCTTATCAAATGCAATTCATAATAATTGGATGCTAAACAATGAAGCTCCCACTCTATTTATACTTTTCCTTCACCATTCTAGAAGGAAATAAAATATTAATTAATTGCATTTACTAGAAGCTTCCCCCTTTCAATAATTAATGCACTCTCTAGAAACTCCTCCCTTGCAATACAATAATTAATTGTTCTTCTAGAAAATTAAGTTAATTAAATATAAAGTCACCCTTAAATTTTAATATATTAAAAGACTTTATAAGAAATTAATTTAATCAATTTCCTAGGGACATTATAGTCCGCCCTCCTTGAAATTGCTTGTCCTCAAGCAATCTAGCAACATAATGAACTCCAACCTCCACCCAGATCCCAAATGAAGTAGTATGTGACATCCCTATGGACATTAAACCAATTGCAAACTAGTATCATCAGGACCAACCACATGTCCTGCAACCTAGCACCCAAAACTTGTGTTGATGGTGTAGAAGTTAGAATGTCACCAGAAGGCAACATCGTAGAAGATCTATGAAACCTCTTCTTCTCTGTGTCTACCCACATAATATATATTGGGCTTGAATCCTGATCATCACCATCATGTATTGAAAATGATGTAGCTACAGGTGAACCATATGCACTCATGCCAACTGTATCAACAATAGGTGTAGCTACATTGAAATATATGGACATAGGAACAACACTAACTACTGCAATAGAAAACTAAACCGAATCTATAGTTGATGAAAACTCATAACCATCAACATGTGCACCATTATTACAACACACATCAACAACTTCATACGTACTGCTAAAATCCTTGTTGGATGGTTCAATTGACACAGAAGTGGTTTCTAATATGACAGTCTCCTTGCATTCTCCTAATCCCACTATTGCTACATTGCCATCCCCTAACAAAGTGTCATATGTGGACTCCTAAATATGCACATATGATTCAATGCTAGATTGTGAATCAATAATACTAGAGTGTAAACCCAAATCTACTAACTCTGTTAAAACACCCACATCACCAACAACATAGTTGGGTGGCTCTATATGTGCCTCGGTCCCATTATTATTGCCCCTATTGTTGTGGTTTCATCTATTGTTATTGCTTCCATTTTTGTCATCACTTAGATTAATATTGATGCCCATCTATCTAGCTATAAGCTACAACATCATATCCATTCACCTATTCTACTCCTGTTGCATACACTGCCCATCCTCTAATGTAGCTAGTAATTGTCTAAACATTACATCATGATATAGATTGATATTCCTGCCTCTGCCTAGTCCTATATCTCTATCATCTAAGTCACCATTATTGTTTTCTTGTTCAAAGAATATTTCCTTTGTGTTTGTATGACTAGATTGTATGTCTCTCTGCATGAATGAACTAAACTGTTCACTTTGCAAGTCTGAACTCCTACTTTGTCTTGCTTTGGTATTGCAAAAATTATAAAACCCCTATTGCATGCTCAAACATAAATGCCTAGCCCTCTTAATTTTTGATTTTAGTGTTTTGACATTATGTTAAACACTTTTCCCTCTATCCAACTGTTCTAAATTCCCTATAAGACCTCCATAGGATGGTAGGACTTGTAGCTTTGATACCACTGTAATGGGCACCATGGTAATGCCCAAGAATTGAACCAATAATAACACCCTATCTTCTAATTGTAGCTAGAAATATGTCCCAGCTACATGTTAATAAGTTGATAGAAATGAATTCCAAAGGCCAAACCCCAAGGGAATGACATCTATAATGTTACAAAAGAGGATATACATCCTTTAATGCCAAGAATTTTTTTTAAGTCACACATCCAAGTTCTTGTCAAATGCAATTCACAATAATTAGATGCTAAATAATGAAGCTCCCACCTCTATTTATACTTTTCCTCCACCCTTTAGAAGGAAATAAAATATTAATTAATTACATTTACTAGAATCCTCTCCCTTCCAATAATTAATGCACTCTCTAGAAACTCCTCCCTTGCAATACAATAGATAATTGTGCTTCTAGAAAATTAAATTAATTAAATATAAAGTCACCTTTTAATTTTAACTTATTAAATGACTTTTTAAGAAGTTAATTTAATCAATTTCTTTGGGACATTACATCATCTTAGTCCAAATATAAGTAGTATAAGTACTAAAATAAAAATTATTTAAGCTTATCAACCAGCTATTATTATGCATAGAACAAATATCTCTAACAGTACAAGGAGACCAACTATTGAAAGTAAAGTGAACCAAAAAGATTCTCATGGATCAACTAGAGAAAGAAAAATAAAAACTTGTTCCAAACTGAAATTGGAATCAAGAAGACATCAAAACTATACAAGATCCTCAAATTTCATTATGCTCCCTAACGGTTTGGATGATAATAGTTTCATCCAATCATTGATAAGGAATTGAATGATCTCCTTAAAAGCACTTCCTCTTGCATTATTTTTATTTTGTGTTTTCTATTGAAGGATGCATAGAGTAGTGGAGATGAATTTGTCACTTTCAACACAAAGTGAAAAACCCATGAGAAGCTCTCATCTAACATTTTTACCTCTTTTTTGAGTTTTTGAGTTTCAACCCCATTTTTTTCACATCATTTGCATCACTAACCTCTAGAAAAATGTTCTCCTATGTCAACTTATTTACCTTTGTCCTTAGAGGTGTGAGGGGGTAAGTGGTAGTATCCTTTGACTTATAATTTTTTAGTTCCAAGGTTTTTTTTTAAAATATTGGGGTGAGTGCACCAAGTTGGTGTACAAGAAACTAGACACCCAAAAATTAAAAAACCAAAAAATCTAAAAAACTTGATTAGGTTATTTAAATGTCAAATGTGGACTAGGCTTGGTAACCAAGCTTGGCTGTTATAATGTAAAAAACTTGATCGCATTTTTTAATTTATCTTATTTAAAAACTTGATGTGGTTTTTTAAATTTATATTTCTTAAAACCCAATCAGGCTTTATGAAATATAAATGATTTCTGCTTCCTACATTTGACGGAATTTTTATTCCCTACAATGATAGCAACAACATAGATTAGAGAGTAAGAATCCAAAAACCAATTGGTTTTGTATACAAAATAGTATTATGTCATAAAATGACATGCAAGTATAATAGGGATACATCAAAACCTTGGTTATTAGTTTAATTTCCATATCCTTGGGCTCCTTGGTTATTTTTCATATTATATGGTCATGCCTCTATAATGTTTTAAGTTGTGATGTTGTGAAGTTTCCTTGTTCGCAACATCGCCCCATTTTGATTTCTAACTGAGTTTGCAGCTATGAGGATGCAAAATAGTAAATTAGAGGGTCATCATGACATCACAGATGTTAATGGTAATTGCAAAGTCAAGGTTGTAAAGGAGAGATTCAATGGAGATCAAGTGATTGTGACTTATTTTTGGCTTGAAGAATATTTAGTTGTGATGGTATGAAGGGTTAACATGGTAGTTAAAGTTTAGGGTAGTCACAACTTTGCAAGAGGTTAAGGCTATGTTTAAATTGACAAAGTAGCAAAAATCCTTCATCAGGTCTTCCTGGGTTGAAAAGATGAGTTAGAGTTTGTAGTTGTAAAGATGTGAAGAAATTAGGATAAGGACCATTGTATTGTTACAACTATTAAGGATAGCCTCCAAGTTAGGTAATGAAGCCATGAAACAACTAAAGATAAGCCAAGGAGAGAAGAGCGTGGAGCAAGGAAAAAACTCTAAATAGACATGAGAGACAACAAGTATGCAAACACAAGAAAAAATGTATTTACAATATGCAAGAGTAAGATGATGTGTTCTGAAAATATAATAAGGGAGAGGCTGCTTATAAAGGCCTCAAGGAATCTCCTAGAACAAGGTAGAAGATGCTAGGAGATAAGTATGACAACTAAGCATAAATCCACATGAGGTGGAAAGTCCTCAAACAATGTGAGAGGATAAGTATGACTTAGGAGAGAACAAACTCTTGTTTTGTCAACAACTTATAAAAAACTCCTAGACTATAACTAATAAATGAAATGCATTAACCTAAGTAAGCTTAAGTAAATAGAATAAATAATAAATAATAAATTATTTACTCTAACACCCCCCCTTAAGTGCAACTTAGGGAAATGCCTTAAGCTCACAAAACTAAGAAATGTAGAAATGGAGAATGCATTATGGGTTCCAGCAACGAGGCCATGATAGGTACCCATGTACAATGAAACTAAATGCAACCTTTAAAAATGAGGAAAGAGAGAAAACCACATGGGAAAAACCCTTCCCCAAAAAGAGGTGAAACCTAGTAAAGAATTGAAGAAGCCTCCAACTAGGGAAATGTCCCCTAAAACACGAACAAGGAGTCATCATGAAGAGTATTATTGAAGCATGAAGAAGCCACAAATCTACCATCAAGTAGAAAATTGCTGATCTGAAGAACCTCCATGGAAGAAGAAGGCATGAACCGTGCATGTCTATATGGTAGATGATCTATCTCATCGAAATGCATAGGTAGCCAACCACTACAATCGCCTTGTATATAGGATCAACCACTAAATACATAGTTCACACTATCAAACCATCTAACCAAGGATGCATTAGAACAACAACATAACCCCCCCTTAATGCAGACGGGGTGAGATGACAGACAATTGAGAAGATGGGCCAAAGTCTCTTGCAGATGAACCAAGAATGACGTGAGAGGGAAAGAGGTACAAACACCCATAAAGACACAGTCACACTGATGCTACATGGGCTAATGTCATGGAAGGGACACTCACTTGACAAAAGGAGAATGCTTAAAACAACAAACAACTATTCCCCCATGGTGCTTTATGAAAATAGTACATGTACAATTGACTAAAAAATAACATTCATGATCCTCGAAATGCAAAAGTGGCACTTTATGTCAGTGCAATACATAAAAGTGCTTCAAAATGATAGCTACTATGATCAAAATTGAAAACAAGATGCAACAAAACATAGTACAGCTAAAAACAAAGGAAACCATGCCAGAAAAATGATCCTCGGGCCTAAAACACTCAAGATATCCACCATATAGAAAAAATGCCAAATATATGATGAAAGAGCATGGGCGAAAAACTAAGGAAAAGGACCACATTTCTGAAAAGGTGACAGAACTAGTTTTCCAAAAATATAAAGTTTTCAAAAAAGGGCATGGGATCCAAAAGATATGAATGTCAGAGTCAAAAAATAAACTTCGGACTTCAACTGAAAAAATGGGCAACAAAAAAACATCAAAATCTAAAAATACCTACACCAATGTCTCTATCTCAGAACTAACTTTTTGGTGCTTCTTTTAGATGGAAAAAATACGTCCGTATGCTCAAGTTATGGCCAAAAAATTGAGAGTAGCTCCAAAATGACCTAGGAGATGTGCAAGAAGAAGGCTTGATGATGTAGTGCCAACATCATGCTGATGTCAACATTTGATGGCCTATCATCCTTTGGTGCAAAAAAGAATGCCATGTGGCAGACACGTGGTAGGCACTGATGTGGTAGGGGTGACGTGGTGGGTCCATGTGGCAAGGTGCCACGTGGCACCTAGGCCACATGTCACCCCCACACTAGCTACTGACTCTGCATGGGAGCCGCAAGGGTGGCATAACCAGAGGGGTCGCTAGAAAAGTGGAGATATAGGGAAGTAGTCATTGTAGAATTTGAGTGTGGGTGGCGAGATCTAGTGTCAAAGATTGGCAGAGTGGAGCGTAGATAAAAAATGCTGGTGGGGGCTGTAGGCCGTGGGGAAGGAGTGAGTAGAGCCACTGATGGAGAAACTTGGGTGCTCTGCTGCATGGGCGGAGGAGGCAGTTGAGCTGCGTAGTCTGTTCAGGCGAGGCATGAGGTGGTTCTTAGGTGGCCCCACGGTGGCCACTGGGCAGAGCCATAGTGGCACACTCTGCACTCCCCTTTTAAAATTTTTTATGCCGAAATTTTCCGTACAATTATACGGAAGGGCCCATGACTAAATTGTTTTTGCCTCCCAGAGCTCTGTCTCCAAAATTGACAAATTTTATATGGATCTTAGCTAAAAAGCATCTTCTAAATCCAATGGCAGCATCTGTTTGGCCTCAAAGTGCTCTAAAAATTTGCTGATCCCTTGATTTGAAGAAAAAATGCACAAACAAACTAGGGTTTGTGACTCCAAATCACGGCTTCAAAAAACCTTCAACGAAGCAGCATTAGGGTGGCTTTGATACCATGTTGGAGTTGATGAAATCTAACTCTGAGGATGCCCAAGATCACCTACATGCAAAAAACCTATCAAAGAGAAACCAAGGAGAGAAGAGCGTGGAGCAAGGGAAAAACCCTAAACGGACATGAGAGACAACAAGTATGCAAAGACAAGAAAAAAATTATTTACAATATGCAAGAATAAGATGATGTGTTTTGAAAATACAATGAGGGAGAGGCTGCTTATAAAGGCCTCAAGGAATCTCCTAGAACAAGGTAGAAGACACTAGGAGATAAGTGTAACAACTAAGCATACATCCACATGCGGTGGAAAGTCCTCGAAGAATGTGAGAGGATAAGTATGACTTAGGAGAGAACAAATTCCTGTATTGTCAACAACTTATAACAAACTCCTACACTATAAATAATAAATGAAATGCATTAACCTAAGTAAGCTTAAGTAAATAGAATAAATAATTAATAATTAATTATTTACTCTAATAGGGCCAAGCTCATAGGCATAAGAGAAATATGAACATGTCATTTTAGTCTCCCAAAGATACAAAAAGTAGTGTGATTGCAAGGGAAAACCATGAGAGCTTTTGAAGCTACAATAGAGAAAGGATACAATTAGTGTATGGTTAGGAGGTGAAAGAAATGGTTAAGAATAAACTTTCGAATTCATGAGAAAGAGTCAGTTAATTGTGATCAAAAAATCATATGATAAGAAAAGGTGAGACTTGATATTACATAAGGCTATGATTGTAAGATCACAAGAACTAAGATACCTATTGGTGATACTACGAAGGCTTTATAAAATGTTATGCATAAGTTTGCAACTCCAAAAGATGACATAACTTTCAATGTTTTGATCTGATAATAAGTTGTGGCTTGTAAGAGCATGAGAAACTTAAAGGGCTTCTTCAAGGATAAAAAAAGTGATAAATTGTAAGAATGTAATGGCCTATTTCTATTCTTACAAGAATACAAAGGGTTGAATTCCAAGTGAATCAATAGAATAGGGCATAGGTTAGCACTGAAAAACCAAAATGAATGAGTATTGGTGCTCGATCTACATAGCAATAATGAGGATCTAATTTTCAGGTGGAACAAAATCAGATTAAATAAGATTCACAAAATGACCACCAGGAAAGAAGTAAATGTTTTGGAAGTAGGTGGAGATGTTAAGGCTCTACTAGCAGGAACCAATTGAATAACTTCATGATTGAAGGCAATAGAAGACAAATGGAATTAAATTGAAGACTCTTGCAGTAAGTGTCACCTATTAGCTTTGTAACTACTTCCCTAGTTTTATCCAAACAAAGAGAATGTTTTAAATGTAAAATTTCAGGCATATCTAGCCACTCATTTTTCAAGTAAGATTTTGACATGTGTACTCCCATCTGAAGCTCATTGCACTCCTTTCTATAAAAGAGTTTCCAAGATGTGGAGTAAGGGTTCTAGTTTTTTCTAGATAGTTTCTCCATTATTGTGATACAACAAGGTTAGTTCTAGTTTGGAAGGTTTCCAGAGTTGTGATAACACTGTTCTCAACATCTCTCTTTTGTGAACAATAGTCAATGAAATTTTATAGATAGTTCTCATCTATTTAGTCATTTTATGAGTTATTTACATGTACATGTTGAGTGTATTATTTCAAAGAAATGAATACAAGGAACAAAAAATTTCTTATTTTCATTCTGATTCTTGTCTTCTATCTCTATTGCTTGCAATTTTTTGTGGTTTAGAAACAAAAAGATTAAACCCATTTGCAACCCCTAAAAGTTGTATGTCTTATTAGGTTTTTCTATTGGAAAAAAGAGTCAAGTAAATGCTTACTTATCTTGACAGGGTTACAAGTTGTTGGTCTGATTTTTTACATATTAATTTTTCTTAGAATCATGGTAAAAAAACTCAGATGTGAGTTCTTTTGTTAGGTCCTAGGGTTTTAGGTTTTATTCTTGTATTTTTGATAACTTTAAAAATCTATGTTAAACCCTAGGTTTGGCCTTTTAAATCTTATTTTGGCATGGAAGTATTAACAACAACTGAATATTCTTTCCCACCTATGACAAGGTCATTGTTGAGTGCTTTTGAAAAATCTTATCCCTCTGTTGGATCTTGTTAGAATCAACGGATGTCGCGTACTCACTATAAAAAGTTATGAGGTTGTTTCCTATAGTGATGTAACGACCATCAGAGCACTATGTCCTAGTGCTGAAAACTGAAGTTTGGCACTGAAAAAATTGTATTAATATGAAGGCTTTATGGTCACGTGCTATCTCCCAAGATTGTCAGTGTTAGAAAGGACGCACGAGGAGGAATTCAATAATGGTGTCACCGGAGTTGAAGTTTCTCTAGCGACTCGCTAAGTCACTATCAGAAAATCTATGTGACCTGCCAGTAGTGAGGTAGCGATTAGTCAAAAGGTTGTGATGTAATGGAAATTTTAAAAGAGATGGGCCCCAAACAAGTGATTCGTCAGAAATGAGTTGTGCAGATTAAATGAAATGGTGGCATCCTACTTAGCATTTATAGCTTGAAAGTTTTGACTTCACCAGAGCTTGTTATGTCGCTACCAGGAAGTTTATGATTTTTTCCAGTAGTGAGGTAGTGACATGCTTGAAAATGACAAACACGACAGAGTTAAGGAAAAATGATGTCATTGAAAATTAAATAATATATATGTGTGCCACCATGTTAAGCCAACTTAGTGATAGTAGTATCTTGGGCCCACTCCCCATGCATAGAACATGTAAATGATTCTAAATCGTTAGATTAAGCATAAATCAATGATACTTGCTAACTCACTATGGAAAGATGTGCGAAAGTTATATATAGTGAGGTAGCGAGTGAGGGAACCACCATTGTTCTCTTAAGGGTTGTATCAAATGTATACATAGGATCAAAGAAAAATCAATGGTTATTGCTAGCTCACTATAGAAGGGTGCTCAAAAGTTATGTATAGTGAGGCAGCGAGTTGATGACATGTGTCCTTAGTCATCCGTGGGCCCAGTTTTAAATTCTAGCATTAGAGGAAAGGTACAAATGGAGTTATTTTATTGGGTTGATCGCCAGCATTTTAAGAGGAAATGTGGGTCAGCCCAATTTTCATTCCATAATCATTGATCTTGTCTTGATCAATGGTTGACGCTTACCCACAAGTTTAAGATGTAGGAAATTTAAGGAATGTGGGTAAGCGGTAATGAGACACGTGGCCCCACTCTTAAGGATATAAAGTTCGTTGCTTTTTGAATTAGAACTGCTTGATGTGGTGAAACTCTAAGGATAAAATTTAAAGCTAGTTGCAATTTGGAGGTAACACTTATTGAGAGTTAAGTATGGTGCAAAGCTCATTCATGTGATTTCAATGCTCGAATATAATCTATGATCTCACCATTATTTGAACTATAGAATTGAAAGAAATTAACAGAGCATAAAGAAGTTTCAGAGCCAAGGCACATAAATTTTATCCAGTGATTCAGAGAGTTGTAGCAAGAATTATACAAAGAAGAAGTGCAAATTTAATGTTGTAGATGAAATTGCAATCAGATTTAGATATATTTTTATCTGATTTTACTTCTCCAGCAATTGTAAGGATGAATTGAATGTTTTTGGAGGTGGTTGAAGCATTTTTTTTTTCTAGCAATTTTACAATGATGAATTTCATGGCAAAGCAAATGTGGCATGTTGAGATCAAATTTTTGGAGCCTCAGTACAGATTGTGATGATTTCTTGATATTCCTTCATGAGATATTTGCATATTTTAAGTGGGGATATATCAAATATTTTGGTATCATTTATGGTTTCCAAAGTGTAGGTAGATGAGGAAGTTCAGTTTCAACAACTCTAGATTGAAGACTCTTTTAGTGGGACACATGTCAAATTTAGAGTAGAGACCCAGAAAGATTTTCTCTCCTATATATCTTCCTTTTCAACTTATTGTAGGGGTTCCAATTCTTTGAAGATTTTAGGTGGATTGTGAGACTAGTTTGGTTCTAATTTTTTGAGTTTTCTCACTGTTTTGATACCAATTTTTTCTCAGTATTCTCCTATTATGAACAACATATTATATCTCTTTTGAAGCATTCCATATTATACAATCATCCTTGGTGTTCTCTTCTAAATTTTTATATACAGATGATGTATTATTTTCAATGAAATTAATGTAAATAGTTTAACCTTCTTAGTTTCATTCTGATTCTCATCTCCTACTTCTATTAATGCAATGTTCTATGCTTAAGAACTAAGGTCTTGAACTTAGTTGCAACCCCTTAAGGTTGTATATCAGGATGAATTTGTTGTTGGAACAAAGAAGCCAAGTAAATGCTTGTTTATATTGATATGGTTGTAGGTTACACCAGAAGGATTTTATAATAAGTATGAGAGTTGTTATGAAGATTGATGTTTGTTTGCAAGTCAAATAGATAGATCACATGGCTAAATATATGAGTATAATTTAGGTATCCATTTGCATGTTAAGGTTTAGTTGATGCCCAATGGATAAGGGACTGATCAGCTTGAGGGATGCATGTTCTCTATTATTGCATGCCTAGGTTATGCTGAGATACAAATCTTAATCAAATATCTTTCCTTTGTGTTTAAGAATTAACAGATTTTTCCCTCACTTATTTTATCAAGTTCATGTGCTCTATTAAGTAGCTATTTTGTCCATGGATGCTTGCATAAACATAGAAGATTAAGGGATTTTATCTGTTTTCCATATTAAGTTGTATGCCTTTACATTGGTACCATATAAAGAGTTTGAGGTCCACCCACCTAGTTCTAACAGAGCCTAAAGAAGAAGAAGAATTTATCCTTATAGTTGGCCCAATACTATAGTCAAGTGCATCCATCATAGGAATTTGCTAATCTTAGATGTATTGGTCTGGTTTCTTGGTTATTTCCAAAACAGTTAAATCAGGAGCCAACACAAGTTTCATGAGAAGGATATTTAATAAGTATGAGAGTTTTTATGAACACTAATGTTTTATTCACAAAGTGATAGGATAGATTTGGGGTCTTGATACATGAGATGTATCAATTATTTCCAAGGATGTGTGTTAGTGATTTATGAAATTTCTCAATAGATAAGACATTGGTAAGCTACATAATCTATATATTTGTTGTTCATACCTAGGTTTTGCTAAAATTCAACATATTAATCAAATTCATTTCACTTTTATGTTGAAGAGCTCAATGGGGGTTAACCTTCACTTAGGTTGTCAAGTTGATAGGTCATGTAATTAGCTATTTTATGTCTATGTGTTTTCATAAGCATAGAAGATTCAGGGGTTTTCATCTGCTAAATAGATTCAAATATATGCTAAAAAATTGGCACCATATAAATTAATCTAAGGTCCACTTGCCTAGGTTTTGCAGAGCCTAAAGAAGAAGGGGTATAGCCTTATAGTTGGCCCCAATGTCTAAATAGGTATTTTGAACATGGGAATTCGCTGTCCCTAGATGTATTTGTTCCTATGATTGGGTTATTTAAAAGGTGTTAATTTAGGAGCCAAAAAACCTCATAATTGCCTTACAAAAAATAGTGCTCACATTACTCAAATGGTCAATAGGTTGCGGTTATGTACGCTTTCTCACCACTCAACCCTAGAAAATACACTTGAACAAATGACACAAAATGTGAATGAGGTGTCTAAGGAGGTTATGAAATGGGGTTCATAGAGGAATAGGTGTTGCGCATTTTATGCTGATGGATTATCATATTAGCAAGTGAAAGATAGGACATAACAAAAGGTATCATATGTTCTCTTCTTAGTGATTATATATCTGGCAAGTCCATATTGCACACAACCAAAATATTTTCTATTTATTGGTACACTCGTACTAGGATGAGATCATGTTTTTGGGATAAGTGGTATATGGTATTTGACCTACCCCAGGTAATAATTATGAAGTGCCTCTATATTTTTTGAGAAAGATATATTGTGAGTTCATCCTTGGCTAGAAGCTAAATTATTTTGAAATCCATGAGTTATAGGGTAGATGGAGGTGCTCTAAATAGGATAGACCTAGGGCTCATAGGGTGGTATCACAACATGAGAGGATATGCACATCACAAAAAACCATGCCTCATGTTGTGCCCCAAAAACTTTAAAGGATTTTATTGATTTAAAAACTCTTCATGAAATTGCATCTTTGACATATGATATCATTCGACATGGCTCATAGTTAGGTGGTTTTCCTTCACGTATGACACCTTGACCATCATTAAATGCATCTTTAGGGTCATCAAAGCCTACAAAAGATACATCATCATCACCTATGGTACCTCAACTATCATCAAATGCACCTTTAGGGTCATCATAGCCTATGACAACTCCATCAACATTACCTACATGTCTAGATTCATTCCAACTTGTGTCACTTGCACCACTAGTGTCATATCCACTTGTGCCACCTACATCATTATCATGTGCATCATTACAATCTTTGGAGCCCAATCAAAATTTTTGTTTTAGTTGTTAGTGAATGTGTGATGGGATGGATATTGAAGCATCTCAGGATGGAGTGTCATATCATCCATGTGTATATTGCAAGCATACTTGGTATTCAAATGGAGGTGGAGATTTTTCACACAAATCATTTGATGATGATGTGTTGTGGTGTGGAGCCTAATAAGACTCAGAGGTTTATATAACATAGTTTCTCCCCATATTATTTCTATGAGGGTTTGGGGGAAGTGCCATCAAGATGGGATCAAGGGGTAGTTCCCCTGTGGGGTCCTAGGGTAGTCCTCTAGGTGCACTCCCTTTCATAATATAGGGTGGGGTCAAGGGGAAACATCCCAATGGGGGTTTTCAAGGGCAGCACCCCAAAGCCAAAAATGACCTTATATGGTAAAAGACATTGGCTGCTAATTCTAGCCCTAATTTTGTAAACAGTAAAAAGCTTCTATAAAAAGGCTTAGGGTTAGGGATTTCATAATGTATGTTGATATTGTAGCTTCTTGCAATGGTATTGATCTCTATGGGATTGTGGATTGTAATCAATAGAGAGTAATAATATTGGACTCTTTGCTGGTGGATGAGCCCATGGATTGGGTGAACCACATTAAATCTTGGGGTCTTGTGCTCTCTTTTGTGTGATCTATTATTTTCTAATATTTTTTATATTTACATGTAACTATTATTTTTTTTTGTGGTTAATCCTAACTTGATGGTCCTCGATGGATAGGAGACACATGTTTGTTTATTTAATTTTTGACATGATATTGTCTAATTATATGTTGATACAAAAGTCTACACCCTTGCTTGAGGTATGAACCTCAAGATACCTTGTGTAACATGGAAATAAACTCCAATTGTAGGAGTTGCACTTTGAGGTTGAATATCTAGAGAAGATTGGCTTCCTTAAAATTAGGATGCACCTAAGTACTCTTTGAAGGAAAAGGGAGAAGGAGATGTAAGAAAGAAAACTAACTAGTCTATTCTAAAGAGAGTGATGCACCTAGATTAAGTGTTCACAACTCTATCTACAACTACACAAAACATCAATGAAAACCAAAAATACACAAGTCTTAACTTTAGTTTATTCCCCAAAGTGACATGTAGGTTTGAAACTAATGAAATGTTGAAAGGAAAGATAATATTCACTTATGCAACAATTGCCAACAGATTGAACACAACATGTAAACTTAGGAAAATAGAAAGAAAACATTTACTATGAGTCATATATATGCACTATATAATAAAATGGAAAGAGAAGGTAGGGAATGGAGATTTCATTACTGAAAAGAAAAGTTGTAAAGCATAATGCTATTGCAACATAAATGTAGAGAAGAACCCTTAAAACATATCTACAATGACCTTTTATAGATTTTGGGCATAACTTTGATATTTCATTGAGTTCAAACTCTAACTAGGTAGACTTGAGATTGTAGAGGAGCAATAATTGCTAAGAAGAAAAAATCATGAATATATGCACATCCCTATATTAGGAAATCAAATCTCTTAAGTAAAAATTTGGCCTTGAAGAGATAAAAATGGTGGCCATCATTATTTTGGCTAGATAGATGGAAAGCTAGAGTGGTGGAGGAAAGAAATTGCATTAAACAAGCAACTGCATTAAACTGTTAGGATAAACCACGAATAGAAATAAAAACTACATGCAAATATAACCAATAATAGAAAATAATAGATCACACAAAAATGAACGCAAGGCACCAAGATTTAACATGGTTCACCCATTCCCTGGGCTACATTCACCAAAATAGCAAGTCCGATCTTATTACAATCCAGTGATTACAACCTGATTACAATCCGTAATCCCTTATAGCTCAATACCGCCGCAAGAACCAATTTTTCATCACAACATAATGAAAATACCTAACCCTAAACCCTTTTATACAAGTATTTTATTCATTTTAGGGTTACAACATGTTGGCCATATGTCGGTCATAATATGTCGGCTACCATGTCGGCCACGACCCAAACTTTTTTTAGAACCCCACTATTTATGAAGTATGTACAGTACTTTCCTGATCAGTCACCATAATCTAACATAAACAAGCATGTAGAACACTAAAAAAAAAGGCTACAAGCAATCGAGGACCTATTCATCATTAAAGAACTACTTGTTTTCATGTCCACAACCATGCAAAGTTGGAAAATTTTTTAGGAAAAAAGGAGTCAACCATATAATTTTCCATGTGGACCAATGTCCCTAAAATATTTCTCCACCTCCCCTTGCCATCAATTTATGTCTACCCTATATATATTTTGTTGACTTTTTGACTTCCTCTACTTGTTTACAATTTCACAACTTGAAATCCTCTCTATCCCCTTAACCATAGTGACCTAGCGAATGCCATGATTTCCACTTTGTAGTCAACTTATGCCTTAGCATTTAAAACTAGTAACTAGGTGAACAAGCATTGCCTTAGGTGTTCTTGATCACTTTCACCCAATCCTGACTATCTCAAACCCCTTATTCTTTAAGGCCTAGACTGTGTGAACACAAAACTTTGAAGCATCCTTTACACTTAGGTGACTATGCAACTAAGGCCATGCTAATAGCTTCACTTAGTCACAATAAAAAAAGCATCTAGGCACTTACTACCATGACTCAGCAAACAAAAGACAAAATAGCCTCTTCACTAGGTCACAACATAAGATGTTGTAGTTAAGACGAATGACCCAATCATGTGATCAGCATGAAATTTACCCTTTGCAATATTGTTGTGGTTAGGGAATTAACATTTATTTTACCTACGAAATTGTGAAGCCATCAGACTTGACCCCCATTGCCCAATCACAACCTTAACTCAGGTTTGCATTCAATTCCCTATGGCACTATGAATAAGAGGATTACCACTTCATTTTCCTGACTCTGAGTTATGCCTAACCTCTCATGGGTGTGCAAAAAAAGGAAGATCATAATGTTACCACTTAAGTTGTTATCCCTGCGAATGAGCGATCACAGCAGTTGCAACATCGCCAACTTAACTCTAGATTAGGCTTGATGCTTTGTGACCAAGCAATCAAGAATATTTCACAACATCACCACTCTAACCATGGTTTAGCATTAACCCTCTACAATGATGAGAAGACTGAATTCGATTGTGGCCTATTGACCTTTCACATGGTTACAACTTAACTTTTGAAGCTATATCAATGGAAAGCATCAATTCAACTAATTTTCTTTCATTTGATGAATAAATCCTTCAAAATTAACCCTTGTGAAACTATGAAGAAGAGGACTAGAATTGGCTTGGCCCACCATGACACGTGTTCACCTATTGCCTATTTGTAACCTACAACTAGGGTTTAGCTTTTAACCCTGCGGACATGTACACAAGAAGCTTTTGCCATTTAACATCTCTAACCATGATTTAAGATTAACTCTTTGTGATGAAGTGAAGAGAAACATTTCATAGCCTCAAAACATGAATTTAGATGTCAACACTTTGTCTTGAGAAGTTGTGCTGACCACTTAGAAGACTATGTCACACATTCACAACTTCCTTGAAGGTTAAGCCATAAACTATAGTGACCAAATGATGAAAGGTAGTCACTGGGTCATGACTTGAAATATCTTAAGGATATGACCATGCAATATAAAGAAATTTGAAGACTTAGGGATATAAAGAGTATGACTAAGGTTTTACATATCCATATCAAGTTTGCATGTAAATTAATAATTAGACAATGAATGTGGATCAAGGCTACCACCCTAGTTTTTATAGAATTGGTCAATGTTTGGAAAAAAGTGGGGTGGGAATGGTTGAACTTTTTGGTGACTCAAAGTGGATGCTTTCGTGCTAAGCATGGACTAGTGGGCTTAAGCAATCCATTGGGCTATAGAGTCACAAAAATGAGATTGTCTCTGCAAACAACCAAAAATTGCAACCTATGCAACTAAAAAATTTCAAAACTTTCTTCTATCTCACAAAGAAAAGTCTATTCTCATGCACTTCTTGGAAAACTAAAAAAAAAATCCTAATCTACTATATACAGGAAGTTACAGATATGAAAATTAAACAAACCCATTAACAGGTTTGTTGAAGTAGCTACCTTTCCTCACAAATTGGTTTCTTTTCCCATGCACAGGGGTAGCTAAAAAGATCAATAGACATGACAAGAACACTATTGCATGGAACATCTTTTCCCCAATGTTGAAGGCCATGAAGATTTCTAGCATTGGGACACCTTTATTTTGAGAAAAACATGCTTTCTCTTCTTTGTAGACTTCTCCCTCATGCTCTAGAATGAACATGACTAGAGGAAACTTGCTGATTTTTTGTAGAGCTAGATGCCTTATAGGGAATCCTCTTGATTTCACTAGGTCAAAGGAGTCATCCTTGACCGTGTTGTGCTCTATAATGATAACATATAATTGGTTTGGAGGTGGCTGTCCTTTCTATGAAGAAACAATATCCACCTCTTTCTCATGATGCTCATGAGCCACCTCCTTAGGAGCTACTAGTATGGTGTGGCTTTCCAATTGTTGCTACTGAATAACATGATCCTCTTATATAAGAGATGATGATTCAACATCTATGGAAGAGAATATATAATAAAACTTATGTAAAAGATCATCTTCATTATCAATCTCCTCCATTATAGCTGCCATGACATGCATAGGTTGAGGGGCAACCTCATGCATGTCAGCATGTTTGTCTTCAAGGATAGAGCTATCTTTAGTGGGTTACAACTCCTCCAACAGAAGCTTTGCAGGCTCTTATGATGGAGGGGGTTGTTGAAGCTTGGGATGACATATATTTGAGAAGGTGATGCCTCTACTTCTTTGGTCTAAAAATGAGCTGACTGGAGCCTCATTTCCTCTTCTCTTACTACAAAAACTTTCCTTGCAAGATTCTTCTCAAAATTTCTCTATCTCTCCCTCTCTTCTTGGTGGAGATAGGCCTAGTACATCATCTCGTCATGTTGTCTCTCTATCTCTTACTGTATAGAAACCTCATCAATCTTATTATTAATCTCCTCAATCATCCTATCCCAGGGCAACAACTACTTATCTCATTCATGAAAATTCTAATCCATCTTCCTTTGGAAATCCAACATCATATCTTCAAGCTCTTTATATGGGGATGTTGGGATTGGTGTACTAGGGTAAAGAGGGGAATGATAGTTCTGAGTTAATTGGCTATAACCAACTTGGGCCTGAGATCAGAATTGGAAATATGAGGGCTAAGGAATAGTATTTTTATGGTATGGAGGGGAATAGTAGTTGTTTCTATGAAATGGGTCCATGGTTAAAGTTTTATAAAAATTTCATTTTCATAAAAAAATTAAAAAGAAAAACAAAAAGATCAAGAATTATCTTTACATACCAAAATTGTTTCATCTTGAAACTACTACATGTGCACTAGAGTCACCATGGTGTTTGACAAAATCCCTCCAAATATTGATGGCACTAAGAATAACACCCAAATTATCAATGCATCAAATTAGATTGGCTTCTAGTGGACTTGTGTTGCTTAAAACAGAGTTTGACTAGGCATGCCAAAAATTGTTGACACAAAAATTTGCATCCTTGCTTGAGGTATGACCCTCAAGCAACCTCATGTAACATGGAAAGAACCTCCAAGTGTGGGACTTGAACTTTGAGGTCAAATCTCTAGAGAAGGCTGACTTCCTTACAATTAAGATGTACCTAAGTACTCTTTAAGGAAAGGGAGAAGGAGATGTAGGAAAGAAAACTACCTAGTCTAATCTAAAGGGGGTGATACACCTATATTAAATGGCCACTACTCTATCTACAACTGCAAAAAACATCAACAAAAATGCAAAATACACTTGACTTAGCTTTAGTCTATTCGCCAAAGTGACATACAAGTTTGAAACTAATGAAATTTTGAAAGGAAAGATAATATTCACTTATGCAATGATTGCGAACAGATTGAACACAACATGTAAACTTAGGAAAATAGAATGAAAATATTTACTGCAAGGCATATACATGCACTAGACAACAAAATGGAAAGAGAAGTTAAGGAATGAAGATTTTGTTAATGAAAATAAAAGTTGTAGAGCATAATGCTACTGCAACATACAGATAGAGAAGAACCCTTAAAACATATTTACAACTACCTTTCATAGAGTTCAGGCATTACTTTGATAATTCATTGAGTTCAAACTCTAACTAGATAGAGTTAAGATTACAAAGGAGCAATAATTGTTAAGCATAAGAAATCATGATCAGATGCACATCCCTATGTTAGGAAATTGAATCTTTTAAGTGCAAATCTGGCCTTGAAGAGATAGAAATGGCAACCATCATTATTCTGGTTGGGTAGAGGGAAAGTTAGAGTGGCAAAGCAAATAAAATACATTAAACAAGCATGTAGAACACTAAAAAAAGTAGCTATAAGCAATCGAGGACTTGTTTTCCATTAAAGAGCTACTTGTTTCTATGTTCGCAACTATGCCAAGTCAACAAAATCATCATGACAAAAGGAGTCAACCAATTAACTTGTGACATGGACCAATGTCCCTAAAATATTTTGCCACCTTACCCAACCATCAATTTATGTTTACCATGTATCTTTCATTGACCTGTTGACTACCTCTACTTGTTTTCAATTTTGTAGCTTGAAATCCTCTCTATCCCCTTAATTGTAGCAATCCAACGACTTCCATGATCATTGCTTCACAATAAATTTATGCCTTAGCATTTAAAACTAGTGACTAGGCAAACAAACATTACCTTAGGTATTCCTGATCACTGTTTCCAGTCACAACTATTTCAAACCCTTCAAGGCTTAAGGCCTTGACTGTGTGAACACAACACTTTGAAGCATCATTTCCACTTAGGTGACTATGTGACTAAGGCCAAACTGACATCTTTGCTCAATCACTATACAAAAAGCATCTGCACACTTAACTACCACAACTTGGTGAAAAAAAGAAAAATATCCTCTTCACTGGGTCATAGCATAAGATATTGTAGTTAAGAGGAATGAAATAACCATGCTATTAGCATGAAATTGAACCTTCACAAAATCACCACAGTTAGGGTGTTAACATTTACTTTACCTATGAAATTATGAAGCCATTAGACTTGACTGCCATTGCCCAGTCATAACGTCCTTAACTTAGGTTTACATTCAACTCTGTGACACTATGAACAAGAGGATCACCACTTCATTTCCCTAACTTAGAGTTAAGCCTAACCTCCTACAATTATTCAAAAATTGGAAATTCGCAACATCAAGACTTAAGTTGTTAACCTGAAATTTAACCTTGTGAATGAGCGATCAAGGAAATTGCAACATTGTCAACTTAACTCTAGATTAGACTTGACCTTATATGACCAAGTGATCAAGTGTATTTTGAAGCATGACCACTCTGACCATGGTTCAACATTAACCCTTTATGATGACGCAAAAACTGAATTTGACTGTGGCTTTTTTACCTTTCACATGGTCACAACTTAAATTTTGAACCTATATCGATCGAGGGCATCAATTCAACTAATTTTCTTTCATTTGATGAATAAATCCTTTGAAATTAACCCTTGTGACACTATGATAAAGAGGACTAGAATTGGCTTGGCCCACCATGACATGTATTCACCTATTTCCTATTTGCAACCTATAGCTAGGGTTTAGCTTTTAACCTTGTGAACATGCACACAAGAAGCTTTTGCCATTTCATAGCTCTAACCATGATTTAAGCTTAACTCTTTGCAATGAAGTGACCAAAGACATTTAGCAGCCTCAAAACCTACATTTGAATGTCAACACTCTATCTTATGAAGTTATGATAACCATTAAGAAGACCGCATCACACATTCGCAACTTCACTGATGATTAAGCCATAAATTGCAGCGACTAAGCAATGAAAGGCAGTCCTAGGGTCATGAATTAAAATCTATTAACTATATGACCATACAATATAAAGAAATTTTAAAACTTAGGAGCTATAAAGGGTATGCCTAAGGTTTTATGTATCTTAATCAAGTTTGCATGACAATTAATAATTAGTCAATGAATGTGGATCAAGGCTACCACATTGGTTTTCATGTAATTGTTCAATGTTTGGAAAACAAGGGGGCATGGGAAAAATGGTTAGCATTACCTAAATATCATAAAAGTAAATATTTGTTTTTTTTATAGAGCACTCTAGATTTATATGTGAACAATGTGTAATGCAGGGTGTAACAAGCCGTACAAGAATCATACTGCTAGAGGTGCAAGGCTAGGAGCAAGAACACCTGAGGTAAAGTTTTTAAAATATTCTTAAAAGTACAAGAATACATTCGCTTTAGAAATATTGTTTCTTAATTTTTATGACACTAAAAACACAATGTTCATTAAATGTTGTTTCTTAATTGTTTTACAATGAATGCCCAGTCTCTAAGAAGTTTTACAAGGAAGCCAAAATAATATCCATGTCCAAGTTAAGTTGACGAGGAGATGTCATCTAATTACATCATGTGAAGTTTCTAGCATGCTGAAATCTTTCCAGCTCCTACACTCGTCATTCCTCTTCCATTTCCCATAACTATCATCCCTCTTTCATCTAACCCACTTATAGATCCTCCTCCATTTCCTACCATTATTTAAACCCATCTTATAAATCCTTTTCCATCTCCTACCATCATTGAAACCCTCCAATTAATTAAATCCATCCAATTCCCATCCACATCCCTTGCTCCTAGCATTACCCAAACCCCATATAATGAACCTCATGAGTTTTTACATGATATTATGTTATCACCTAAATATCGTAAAAGTAATTTTTATTTTTTATTTTTTATAGAGAACTCTAGATTGATATGTGAATAATATGCAATCTATGGTGTATTTCTATGGTTTAAGTTCCCTATTGTTTTCAAACTTCCTAGGATGAGTTGAATCAATGTGATGTCTTTTTTGGGTGTAGTTGTCCATTTAGGGCTTCTTCTCCCATCTCTTCCCTAAGTTTACCTAGGTGGGAATCAATCAAGTCAAATTGCAATTAGGTCCTACTAGGTGATTTAGGTGGGAGGGTAAGTATCAGTCCATTCCCAGATGAGAGAAAAGAAGTTCTAGTTCTTTGAGAATTTCTAACTTCAATATCAAATGTCTCTATCTAAAGGAGAAAGATATCTAAAATAAGAGATCACACTAGATTTAGAATAGATGGTGACTAAATGTATTAGGATTGAATCTCAAGACCAATGCGCAAATCATAGGAACATCATAGGAGAAAGAGAAATCATATTGAATGTAGGAGAAGAAAATGAATCCTCATAAATGGTGAAAGAACCCAGTCAAAGGTGATATGACTCTTTTTGAAATCCAATTAAAAATTAGTGTGTCTATGCTGCAAAGTTGACAAGTCAAATTTCTCAGAGGTTAAGTCTAGATTGTTAGATGTGTTAGAAATTATAGTCCACCAAGATAACTGAGAGGAAGGGTGAATCAGTTATCCAATTAAAATTTTTATCAACCTTAATTAATCTTAACCATTCAATCAAATTAAACATCAACCATAATAAGATGCACATACACAATTACACCAGATTTGTTAACTAGGGAAATCCTTGATGACAAGGAAAACCATGGTGGGAATGATGCCCACAAAGATATACTAATAAAATGTATTCCTTTTTAGAGGATGGACCTTGTTAGGAGTCTATAAACAGATTTACTACATAAGAGTCCATGTTAGGAGATTCCAACCCTATTCAGAGTTGTGCCAATCCTGTTAGATGTTGTAGAAGGTAGAAGGACCACTGAACTTCACTGTCCAACTAGTCTCTCAACTATTCCTTGTAGAATAATTATTTGTACTATGCTTTATCCACTTTCCTCTATCTTGTCAACCAAATCAATCATTGTCAAACCTTGTAGACCAAGTCAAGAACCTTGGATCTAGATGTCAAACCTCAGATATTAAAATAAAACCTTGGCAATGAAGTCTTCTCCAACTTCACCCTACTTTGCTTATCCTCACATATCAAATTGTTTCTATTCTATTCTTCTCTTTGTGCCTCATGAAAATTTTCATCCATAACAAGGTAAAATGTCCTTCCTTTATACTAAATCCATAAAAAATTCCATGATTCAGCTAATACACCATCTCAATTAGTTATTATAGGACGTCGTTAAGAACATGTTATACTTATTGATAACATAAATTTGTCACCTTGTAACTTGAATCAATTTCTATATGTGTAATATTATAATGAATGAGCTTGATCATGTCATCTCCAACATCTGTTCTACACACCTTTAACATTGCTTCTCAGGATAACAACTCTGCTAAGAGATATAACAAGTTTACCAGAACATGCTTTTGTAAACTCTATCTTAGAATAGTCTTCACCAAAACTTACATAACTTCTTCCCAAATTACTATATTTTTCTCCCAAGGTTAGTTTCATATACTAGACACTTAGTAGTGTCTCCCATTAACCACGCCAATGAAAATACTTAATAATTTTTTTGTACCTACTTGATCTTCACTGTTGTTGTTTTGTAAGATACCATAGAAAACTGCCATGTTGACATCAATGACAAACATAGTCATGAATGTAATATATTATCATTATAATGATCTAATCATTTTTCTACAGTACTCCCCCATAGGAATATCATCAGCAATCATGCTTCCAACAATATCCCCCATTGGCATTGATGGCAACATAGATGAAAAACATATAGTTCCAAGAATACCAACTGTTAAAGACTGTTATCCTTTCTTTTGAAATATTCTTCATCAATCAATCTCCCCCATTCATACAACTCAATGTTCTCTATAACTTCTCCATGTATCAAAATATTTTTCATATTGTAATCTCTTCCTCATTGAAATTAATGTCCAAGGTCTCAACAACCATCTATCACTGTAACAACTATCTCTGACCTGCTCTAGTTTCCAAAGACACTATTCAAAAAAAATATCTATCAAGATTCCTAGATGAATCTATCCATCATAGATACTCCCCCATATAGGAAGCATCAAAATACAATCTAGAAAAAAAAATACTACTCTATATCATTGGACTGACACACTCTTACATCATCTACTTTGATGTAGGTAGGGGCGTAACCCCTATCATACCTCACAAATACTCAAAAGTCTCTTTGGGAACAAGCTTGGTGAAAATGTTTGCAATTTTTTCTCTGGTGCTTACATACTCCAATCTAATTTTCTTTTCTACAAATTTTTCTCTCAACATGTAACATTTGATAGAAATTTTCTTAGTCTTAGAATGCAACATTGGATTCTTAGAGATATTTATTGTGCTTGTGTTATCACAATGTATGATAATAGGATCACTGAATTCTATCCTTATATCATTCAACATCTACTTCATCCAAACAACTTGATTACAATTGTTTACTGCTACAACATATTCTAGCTCTATTGTACTCTATGAGATACAATCATGCTTCTTGTTTAACCAAGAAACCAATCTTCCTCCAAGAAAAAATGCTCCACCACTAGTGCTCTTTTTGTCATCCATACTACTTGCCCAATTAGCATTATTATAAGCATATAAATTGAAATCATTAGACCTATCATACCACAATCTAAACTCTAGTGTTCCATTTACATATCTAAATATCCTTTTAACTATTAGATAATGTGCTTCTTTGGGATCATCTTGAAATCTCATAACAATTCCAACTACATTCTCTATATCCAGCCTTGTGTGAGTCAAATATTGCAATCTTCCAATCATAGATATGTATTTATTCTTCTCAACAGTAGATGTCTCATCCTTTGTAGATAACTTGTGTCTAGTTATCATAGGTGATCCAACTAGTTTACATATTTCTAAACCAAACCTTTTCAATAGATCTTTCAAATACTTAGTCATAGAAATAAAGATTCCTTCTTTATGCTATTCAATTTGTAATCCTAGGAAGTATTTCATTTCTCCTATCATTCTTATTTCAAATTCCTTCTTTATTTATTCTAAAAAATTCTCACTTTCATTTTCATCTCCTCCAAATATGATATCATCAAAAAATATTACCAAAATCATCAATCCACTACTTATTTCTTTCTAGGATAGATTACTATCGACCATACCTTTGCTAAATCCAAGTTTTGTCAAATGCTTGTCCAAACTTGCATACCAGGTTCTAGGTGCTTGTTTTAAGCCATACAATGCTGACTTGACATCCTTCTGATAAAATTTGAATTTCTTATGTGCTACATAGGCTAAGAATAACCTTACTACTTCAATTATTGCCATAGTAGCATAGGGTTCTTCATAGTCTATTCCTTCTTGTTGTGAGTAATCTTTATGTACCTATCTTGCTTTGTTCCTTGCAAATTCACGTTGTTCATTCATCTTGTTCTTGAATACCCATTTTTTTCCTATCACGTTCTTTTTTTTTGGTCTAGGGACCAATTCCCATGTCTCATTCTTCCCTATTTGATCCAATTCTTCTTTCATAGCTTGCTTCCAACAATCATCTTTACATGCCTCATTTGAATTCCTTGGTTCTACTTGAGATATCAAACATATTTATTCATTGATTCTACTTCTTGTCATCACACCTTTATCTTTGCTTCCAATTATGTACTCTGGTGGATGATTCTTTGTGATATTCTTACCAAAAGTAGTTGTTATCTCAACTCTTGGCTCTATTCTAGGTTCTGAACTTTGTTCTTGCCTTAGCTCACCTTCATTCTGCAAATCATTGTTAGTCTAAAAGAATACATCATCATTTTGTCTGATAATTCTAGAATTATCCTCTTCCTCTTCAAAATTATAATCTACCATCTTCTCTTAAGAATTTTCATCAATAATAGTTACCAAAGCTATCTCTTCTAATACTTCCTTTCTCAATTTACTCTTATCATCATAATCATTCAAGAATATTTCCATACTTGTTTTAAATTCTTCATCTTCATCATAAAGTGAACTCTTTCTATTTTTTCTTATTCTCTTAGGGCATGCATATGAAAAATGACTAAACTCATTAAATGTCCAACAAGAAAAAATTTCCATACCTTCTTGTTCACTTTTCATAAGAAGATCAATATGTTCCTCAATCTTCATGTCATCCTTGGATCTAGATCTATCTTTACTTGTGCCTCTACTCTTTTGTATGCAACAAAAGGATTCTAGATCTGAAAACTCAATGCTCTGATCTTTGCATACATGTGATAACTTCTGTGTCAAAATTTCCTCTATTTGACTTAGGACTATCTTTTCTCACCATGATCTCCCAAAGCTATTAAGCTTACTCTTAAAGGACCTATCGCTCTGATACCAATTATTAGAAATAATAGTCCACCAATATAACTAAGATGGGGAGTGAATTAGTTATCTAATTAAAAAATTTATCAACCTTAATTAAACTAAACCATTCAATTAAATTAAACAATAACCATAATAAGATGCACATACACAATTACACTAGATTTTTTAACTATAGAAACTCTTGATTAGAGGGAAAATCCTTATGGGAATGATGCCCACAAAGAGACACACACACACACACACACACACACATATTCCTTGTTAGAGGATGGACCCTGTTAGGAGTCTATAAACACATTTAGTATATAAGAGTCCTTGTTAGGAGACTTTGAATCCTTATTAGGAGATTTCAACCCTATTAGGAGTTATGCCAACCCTATTGGGAGTTGTAGAAGGTAGAAGGATCCACTATCCAAACAACTTTTGGGGTGAGAACACTGAACTTCACCGTCCAACTAATCTCTCAATTATTTGTTGTAGAATAATTGTTCATATTGTGCTTTATCCTCTTTCCTCTTTCCTGTCAACTAGACCAATCACTATTAGACCTATAGACCAGGTCATGAACCTTGGATCCAAATGTCAAACCTTAGATCTTAAAATAAAACCTTGATAATGAAGTCTTCTCCAACTTTTCTCTGCTTTGCTTCTCCATGCATATCAACTTATTTCTCTTATATTATGCTCTTTGTGCTTCATGAAATTGTTCACTCATAACAAAGGAAAATGTCCTTCCTTTATACTAGAACCATAAAATAATTTCCTAAGTCATATAATACATATTCTTAATTAATTATTATAGGACCTCATTAAGAACACATTATACTTAGCGATAACATTAATTTGTGGCCTTGTAACTTGAATAAATTTCTATATGTGTAATATTATGATGAGTGAGCTTAACCACATCATCTCCAACATGTCTTCTACACACCTTTAACCTTACTTCTTATATTAAAAACTCTGCTTAGAGATATAACAAGTTTACTAGAACATGCTTTTGTAAACTCTATCTCAAAATAGTCTTCACCAAAACTTACATAACCTCTTCTAGACTTACTGTCTTTTGCTCCTGAGGTTATCTTCATATAATAGGCACTTAATTGTATTTTCCATTAACCTCACTAGTGAAAATATTCAATTATCTATCCATACCAACTTGATCTTTACCATTGTTCTTCTATCAGATACCATAGAAATTTTTTGTGCTAACATCAATGACAAACACAGTCATGAATGTAACATATCATCATTATAATTATCTAATCATGTTTTTATAATACTCCACCATTGGAATATCATTAGCATTCATCCTTTTAACAAAATGAAGACCAAATGGATGATTGGGAGAGTCAATTAACAAAGAAACACATGCCATTGGTTAGTTGAAAAGTCATCCACTTAATTATCTGTTAGGCCCTCTTTCTTTTTTGGTTTTAAGCGATGCAAGATCATGCATGTTCCTAAACATCAATCAGATAAGGATTGACACTTGTCATATTCTTGCATTTTACAAGTGTCTAAATTTTAAGTAAAGTGGGTAACTGATGAGATGCCATGTGGAGATGGCAAGACCGAACTCAACTATGCACCGCAAGAAAATAAATGTGTTAGAATAGGAGCCGAATGGATTTTTTTTTAATATTGTGGACACTAATTCTAATAAAGAATGATCATCTTTTTGACGTCATCCAATTTTGCACAAATTAATGGTTGTCGCTTTCCCACTTTCTAAAATTGTGTGATGTTTAACCAAAGTGGGAAAGAAAGGTGCTAACATGTGTGCATAGAGGGACCCACAAAGGAAGTCATCGCTACTTCACTATGGTTAGTAAAAGGAAATAGTGATCGGTTGTGACTATGCAAAATAAAATAGTAGTCAAGTCAAATAGTTATCACATCATCGCATTCGGTTAAGGTTAACTCAAGGTCAAGGTTGTAATGTTGTGACTCCTTGCATTTGCAGCTTCCTAGGGTTAACTATAGAGTTAATATTTTAGGTCACAAATTTGTGAAAGGAAACCATACAGTCAAATTTTAATTAGTTGCAACATCACACAAGGTTAATGCTAATCTCTTTACTGGGAAATGAAGTGATAAAGAAATTTCATCGCATGGTTGTAGGTGGTTAAAGGCAATGTGAAGTTAAGGTGGAAAAATTATAAAATACCTTGATTGCGATGTCATAGGAAGTTAAGAGTAACTTGAGGTTAAAGTCGTTAAGAAATAAATGTTCTTCATTGCATCGTCATAGAGTTAACAAACAAGTTAAAACATTGAGTCATGATGTTGTGAGCAAAGTTAGTTTGAATGAGTAAGGTGATCAAAGGAAGTAGTAACTTGTTATTTTGATAAAGTGGGAAAACTGTTAAGACTTTTGAAGTCATGACAATGCAAAAAATGAAAATGATAGTTAAAGATCAAAGATGATTGCATGTGGTTAAACTTAGCTTGAGGTCAAGGTTGTTAAACTATGAAATAGAGAAAGGGTTAATGTTCAAGCCTATCCTTGCATCATTGCATGGTATCAAAGGAAGTTAAATTCTATGGTTGTGAATATGAGAGATTAAGTAGCCGTCAATTATAATTGTTAGTGCAACACTGCATGGTTGAAAAATGTTATGTTTTGGGTGGTTGTGAAGTGATGATAAGGTCAAAATGAAGATATTGGCACTATCACAAGTTCAAATGATGAATTAAAGTTTCAAGTTGTAAAACTATGAAGAAAAGAAATAGTTAAGCTCAAATGGATATCACAAGGTTGTGGGTTAAGAACATTGATGGCATTTTAATGTTGTGAAGTGGTGAATAAAAGGAATTGCAACATCATAAGATAAAAGAATTCAAAACATTTCAAGTCTTGAAGCTGGGAACAATAACCTAGATTGTCAATGTATCTTGATCATCCATCAGGCAATAAGGAAATATATCGATGATAGTAATTCAAACTTACTATGGCTATTAGGATATGAAATAAAAATCTTGGTGTCGAGGTGACTGTTATAGATTAGAGAAGAATATGAACAATTTTGAAGGTTTCTAACCATTTTCGCTTTCTTTCTCTGATGTATTAAACTATGACAAATGATTGTTGGATTTCTGAGTGATTCAAGTGCTTTTTTAATGTAACTGATGAATTTGTAATTGTCACAAAATCCTAGGAGGAGGCCTATATATGTAATTTTAAAAGTTAATAGAAGGGTTAGCAAATTCTGGTGAGAAATACTTTTGGTTGTAGAGACAAGAATAGAAGTGTTTGATACCATTGATTTACTATTCAATGCATATGTTAGTCTACATATTTCTTTCAAATTAGATTTGAAATCTGAAGACAAATAGAGTTTTGTTTCTCTTTTCAATTTAAAAAATTGACAAGTAATAAGAGAATTACTAAAGTTAAAAGAAATACTTTTGTAGTGATGTGAAAATTATAGTCTTGCATCTTAGCTTCAAATAATTTCATCCTACATTTTATTCATATTACAAATTTTTACAATTGCATTATCAATTACGTAGATTCATAAGATGTATGAATTTTTGGAATTGTTCTCATCCCAAGACCAATTCATTGCCAGAGTTGGTTCTTCCTAGACCTAATTTGGTTTACCTCTTTTATTCTCTAGTCAAGAATGTACCATAGTAGAATTATAAATAAATAAATTCTTTGGAAATCATAGGCAAGGGAGGTGTACCAATAATTCAAAGGGAAATTAGTTATCAAATAATATTTTCCCAACAATTGTATTCAATTGTTATCTATAAATTTGGGTGCTTTGAGAGTTATTATAAGAAAGAATAATCTATTTACCAACAGATTTTTGGTGACTCTGTTGGGGAGTTGTATAATCACTAGACCAAAAAAATAATATCACGAGGAAATATGTTGCTACCTCATGAAAACTTATCCATGTGCTTCAATATAACTTGGGTTTACAAGATGATTAAGAAGACATAATTTATTCCTTAAATACATTCATCTAAAGATATTGAAAGAATATTGAACATCATAAACATGCTAGCTAATTTCTTGAAGAAGAAGAACCTAGAGCAGAAGTCCTAGAAAAAGCAATCCAAAGAAGGGAACTTCGTAGAGCACAGAGAAAAATTGAGCATGAACCTTGACAAGAACACTAATCTAACACTCTAGAGAAATATAGGGTTCTTAGAAGTGTTAAGAAATAAGGTGGACAAGATCCTACATTTGACAAATTTATAGAACTTGTTTTTCCTCTACTAGAAGTACCCTGTCAAAGAAGTGATAGGAAGAGTAGAAGTAGACCACCTTCACCTCCCAAAGAAAAAAATCCATTATCTACCACTTATCAAGGATTGACCCTAACCAAAGTAGTTTCTCCTCTTATTATTAATTTTCTACAATACCTTACACAAACAGTCATGGTAGTGGCTTGGGCTGCTATGAGTGGTCCTTTACAACTTGCAACACATCATCCACTTCCTTTAGGTTCTAGGAAGAATTTTACCAAATTTTTAGGAGATGGGAAAACTTCCATAGATGAACATATCAAGGCTTTTTTTGTAGCAAATCATATTCTGGGAGTTGGACATGAAGATGTGGTTCTTAGATTTTTTTTTGAAACTTTGGTCAAAGCTATGGCTGATTAGTTCTATAATTTAGGTGATGCCATAGTTACAAGTTGGGTGACAATTAGGATAACCTTCAAAATATATGAAGATGGACATGCATTTCTGGTATAACTAACATCCATCAAATAGCAACCCTTTGTAAGCATGAGAGACTTTTTTACTAACTTTAACAACATCACTAATAGGTTTCCTGTGGTAGATAAGCCTATTGTAGGAAACTTGAAAACCTTCTTCATAAGTCCCATGCCACTTGATATAAAATTGATTTAAGAAGGGCCTATCCTACTAACTTGGAAGAAATGTACTAAGACCAGTACTAGTGGTACTACCTCTTCAAAGGAAAAGATTCAAAATTTGTCAAATTAGATTATTTCCATGAAGAGACAACTTCCCAAATTTGATAACCCTTATTAGCAAAATTTTCAAGACTAGACTAGAAGGAATAATTATGGAAGAAATAATGAAGGTAGAACCCTACAATTGACTGGTCCACAACTAAGATTGGCTATAGAAGAACCCCCTAAAAAAGGAAACATGTGTGTATTTCATCTGACAATGGACCATGACGGAGAAAGTTTCCCAAAAGTAGTACGCATGATGTAGTTGCTAACAATTAATGAATTAAGTACATAGATTATTCTTTCTTATAATCATAATATAAATTTGGCTTTGATAATATAAATTTAAATCATCACATTGCCTCAGCTTTAGAAGATGAATCCTTGACATCCAATCTTTTTGAACAAGGGGAACCTACTATTCTAGCCACCTTTCCTAGCCAAAAGCCAAAGTCTTTCTATGTATCCCTTTATATAAATGGCTACGAGTTGAAGAACTATATTATAGACATAGGAGCTTCCGAAAATGTTATGCTCTACCCTATAGCTAAAGCTTTAGTTTTCACTCTCACCAAGATTCATGATAGATCCTATTCTATGGATGCCAAGAAAGTCTTGTTGCTTGGACAAATCAAAGATGCTAAGGTAGTTCTAGTTGTTCATATAGAGAAGAAACTATTGTTGACAATCTTGGTTACTGATATTCCTACTAGCTACATGTTATTGCTAAGTAGATTTTTTTGTAGAGATTTAGGCAGAGAAATAAAATTAGACTAGTCTTAGGCCATAATTCTGGTGGGTAGCAAGAAAGTTAAGTTGGAACTTAAAGAGGAGGCTAAATTCACCATTCTGAAATTAGATTTTCCCAAAGCTCATATCGAATATCAAGAATTGGAATTTGGTAATTATATGCTATTCACTAATGATAATATTGATGAACACAAAGGTGAAGAAGTAGAAGTTTAGAACTCCACTAAGGAAGAAACATCATAGATTTGGACATTGGAATTTGATGGAAGTTTCTCTTCCTTTATCTTAGGTGCTAGAATTGCATTGATACCTTTGGATGTTGAGTTAGAGTCTATGTCTTTCAAGTTAGAATTTGGGAAAATGAATAATACAACCATGTATGAGGCCTTGCTCCTCGAAATAATTGGCAGAAAGAGAAGGGAGTGGTAATTATAAAAGCTTAAGGGGATGCTAAATTGATTGTCCATGCCTTCTCAATAGAGTCTATGCCAAGAGAGTTGAATTCAAAGACAAACTCATTAGTAGTATTTGCATCCCTATTACTACCCCCTATAGATTTTAAAGATAAAAGGTATCATGTGGAAGTCATGTGCATACTATCTATGCCTGATAATGTAGAAGACTGGAAAGTATTCAAAGATGATAAGAGCCTGCAACTATTTCTAGAGAATGTTGGGAGTTTTAATGAAAATGATTCAAGTGGTTGTCAAGAGGATCACCATGGAAAATGGAAGAACGCGGAATTTGGCATCATCCAGTTACAAGGTAATATTATTCCCCCCTACTTTGTATCATTGGAAAAATAGTTCAATTGCCATGATACTTATATCAAGAAGAAAAGAGTGGAGAAAGGATGTACCACCGATGAATACAAAGGAGTGAACATCAGACATGAACAAAACTGTAAAATGATTAATGTTTGAAAATGTTGCACACAAAAAGAAAGGGAAGAAGCCAAGAAATTTTTTCTCTAATACCAAGATCTATTCACATGGAGTTATGAAGATTTAAAAGGTTACATGAAAAAAAACTTCAAGAATGAAATTCCTTTAAAACCAAATGTTGCTTGTTTTTGAAAAAAATAGAGAAGGTACAATATTAAGGTTGCTGATGCCATATTTAGAGAAGTGGATAAATACTTAAGGCACGAATCATATACCCAATCCATCATTCCACCTAGATAGCTAACATAGTGCCAATTAGGAAGAAAAATGGAGAGATAATGATATGCATAGATTTCCAGAACTTGAATCAGGCATCACTAAAAGATAATTAAACACTTCCTAATATGGATCACCTATTAAAAATGGTGGCAGGTGCAAAAATGATGTTTATGCTTGATGGCTTCTTAAGCTGCACTCAGTTTAAAGTGGAAAAGAAAGATCAACATAAAACCACTTTCACATATCACATAATTCCTTTTAGCCTCATCAATGCTAGCATCACTTTCCAATGAGATATGGAACTCTCTTTTGTAGATATGAAAGATAAGATTATTGTCATATATTTAGCTGATTTGATAGTGTTTTCAATGAAGAGGAAGGATCAAATAGGATATTTGAGGAAAGTATTGCAATAATACTAAGAACATGGGATTTCCTTGAATCCCAAGACGTCGATCTTTTGTGTGATAGAAGGAAAACTACTTGGACACATAGAATCTTAGTAAGGGATAAGAATTGACCCAAAATGAGTCAAAACTATACAAAGATTGAGTCTTCTGACAAATAAGATTAGGGTCAAATCTTTCTCTGTTCAAGTCAAATTTGTTAGGAGATTTGCTACAGAGTTTTCTGAGATCACCAAATCTATCATGGATATGATTAAAGAAAATTCAATTTTCAAATGGAGTGATCTCAGAAAAAAAGATTTTAAAGATATTAAAGAAGCTATAGCTAACACTCCTCTTTTTTACCACCTAGACTATAAGGACTTCATGATCTACTACAACGATTTCGAGCATACCTTGTCAGCCATCCTTATGTAGCGAAATAGTGAAGGTGTCAAAGCTCCTATCACATTCATGAGTATATCCCTAGAAGATCATGAGTTGAGGTATTCCCAAGTGGAAAAGCATGCCTTCATTGTGGTAAAGGCCCTAAAGAATTTTAGATTCTATGTCTTGCATTCTCATTCTATAGTGTATGTTCCTGATATAGCGATCAAAATCATATTGACCCAAAAAGACGTAGGATGTAATAGTAGAGGGACATGGATAGCAAAAAATCAAAAATACAACATAGAGATTAAGGCCTGAAAGTTGGTAAAGGGGAATGCATTGTGTAGAGCTATGGGGGGAAATCAAGTGGAAAATGAACCTAAATCAAATCAGTTAGTCTTGACAGTGAGTTTGCAGGATCCATGGTTTGAAAATATCACATACTTCTTAACTTATAAATAATTTCTTTAAGGCCTAACAACAAAACAATAGAGATATTTGAAGCTGAAGGTAGCCAAATATGTTATTTGGGAGGATCGACTATACAAAATTTCCACAGATGGAACCTTCCTTAGATGTGTAGATAAGCAACAACAAGAGAGGTTTTTGAAGACATTCCATGATGAAGCTTGTGGTGGACACTTCTCTTCTTCAGTCACTTCTTTCAAGGTACTTAGCCAATGTTAGTACTGGCATGGAATATTAAAAGATGCCTACCATTGGGTATCAAAATGTGAGAAGTGCAAGATGTTCACAGGAAGATCTCAATTGGTGACGTTACCTCTTAGATCAGTAGTAATTGATGGTCCATTTTAACTGTGGGGTCTTGATTTCATAGGTCTTATAAACCCTACATTCAATGTTGGTCATACCTACATAATCACCACCATAGATTACTTCACAAAGTGGGTGGAAGCCAAGGCAATAAAAAGAACTACTTCTAAGATAGTGTGTGAGTTTATCAAAGAGAACATCATGGTAATATTTGGGGTGCCCACAAAAGTAGAGATAGATAATGTAACTTGTTTTTCCTCCAATGAAATTAATGAATTTCTTTTCAAATATGTCATAACAATTATTCACTTGTCTAACTATTTTCCATAAGGAAATGGTCAAGCTAAATCCAACAACAAAAATTTGATCAATATTGTGATGAAATCTTGTGCTAGATAACCACAAAACTTGGCACAAGAAAATTCATGAAACACTCTAGGCTGATAGGGTGAATCTGAAGAGGGTGATTGGAATTTCCCCTTTCAAACTTGTTTATGGAGTTGAGGCAAGTCTTTCTCTACCTTTCAAATTGGTTACTAGTAAGTTAAGAACTATGATAGAAGATGGAATTTACAAAGATGGTTTAGAAAAGAGGATCTTGTATCTGAGAAAATTCAAAGAGGAAAGAGAGGGGATTGTAGATCATATTACACAACATTAGATGAAAGTAAAGAATTTTTTTGATAAAAAAATTAGACCCCAAAATTTCATGGTAGTAGATGTGGTGTTGCTATGGGATAAGAGAATAGCACCTAAAGGTATGCATGGAAAATTTGAGACACACTGGAAGGGTCCATTCACTTTTCATCAAACTTTTGAGAGAAACTCTTTCAAGTTGGTGTATACAAATAGTGAAGTATTTCACTTGATTTATAATCGTCAAGATTCAAAGCTATATCAAGTTTCTAATTTAAAACATGTAACCCCTATATTGTATTATAGTTATGTTTAATTCCTATTTCTGTTTCCCTAGTTAGTTTCCTTTGCTTTCTTCTCCTTTCCTTGTTTTCCTTTTCCTTGTTTTGTTTGTTTGTGTTGCCACCTTTTGTTTGTTCATTTGTGAATCCCAAGATTCTAGGATTCTTTGCTCAAACATAGAAATTTCAAGTCCCCAGTCAAAGCTAGCTATTGCCATGATTTTAGTCCCCTATAGTTTTCAAACTTCTAGGATTAGAGTTGAGTCAATGTGATGTCTTGTTTCGGTCTAGTTTTCTATTTAGGGCTTCTTCTCTCATCTGTTCCCTAAGTTTACCTAGGTGTGAATCAATCAAGTCAAAGTGCTTTCAGGTCCTATTAGGTGATTTAGGTGGGAGGGTAAGTATTAGTCCATTCCTAGATGAGAGGGAAGTAGTTCTACTTCTCTAAGAATTTCTAACTTCATGGTCAAAGGTCTCTATATTTATCTAAAGGAGAAAGATATATAAAAGGAGAGATCACACTAGATTTAGAGTAGATGGTGACTAAAAGTATCAGGATTGAAGGTTATGACCAATGCATATATCATAGAAACATCATAGGAGCAAGAAAAATTAGATTGAATGTGAGAGAAGAAGATGAATCCTCAAAAATGGTGAAAGAACCTGGTCAAAGGTGGTATGACTCTTTTTGAAATCAAATTGATGGTTTATTTTTAATTAGTGCATCTACATTACAAAGTTGACAAGTAAAATAACTTAGAGGTTAAGTCCAAATTATTAGATGAAGACTAGATGCATGGGTGGAAGAGTCAATTAACAAAGGAATACTCACCATTAGTCAATTGAAAAGTCATCTTCTTACTTCTTAGTTGGGCTCTCTTTATTTTTTTGGTTTTAAGAAATGTAAGTTTTGTCACTGAAGTCTACACCCTTGTCCAAAGTTTCTACCTAAGGATGACCTCGTGAAACATGGAAACAACCTCCAAGCTATGGGACTTGAACTATGAGGTTGAGTCTCTGGAGAAGGCTGACTTCCTCTTACTATTAGGATGCACCTAACTACTCTTGGAGAGGAAAAGGGAGAAGGAGAGCATGAAAGAAAATCTACCTAATCTAATCTAAAGAGGTGATGCACCAAAATAGAGTGTTCGGACCAATCTCTGCCCATATATGCACTTTTGAGCCAGAATGAAACTAAAGATATACACATTCAGAGTTTCTTAATCTAATAATCACATGCAGATCAGAAGACCAAGATGAATGACATAAGGAAAGAGAGATTCACTTATATTATTATCCATAGGTCAAGGAGATACAGTCATGCAGATCATAGATCTCTAGAAAACATCAGTAAGAGGCAAAGAGTTCTTGCACTTTCATACCAATGGCTGAAAGAGATAAGATAGAAAATCATGTAGTTCAGAGGCACATGGGAATTTACACTAAGAATCTGCAGAGCAATAACAAAGAAAATAGAGAAAGGTCGACCTTAAAAAATTTAGAAGTTTCCTTTATAGCTCAGGCATAACTGAGATGTTCTCCAATTGAAGTTACTCCCCAACCACTACATTGAAGTCCTACAGAGAACAATCATGGGGATCCAGAAGAAAATCCAATCTGATTATAGCTTTTTGGTACCATGAAATCTGATTTTTAACTAAAATAGGGCCTCAAAAAGATAGAAATGGTGCCATAACTATGATTTGACTAGGTAGATAGGTTGGATCGGTGGGTAGAGTGTTCCTCTTTGTTTCGTATTTACTCTAGGGTGGTTGGAATCGATTATAAGATTGGATTATGCAAAAAACCTCGGTATCCCCTATTCCCAGTTCACGAACCAGCGTGGTTAGTAGGTCAACATAACCCTAGCACCAAAATGAGCCACATGGACCAATGATCTCTTTTCACTTTGCTACCCACAGGGTCTTCCTAAGGTTGACCAATCTTTCTTTACTAACTACACCAATTCCTTAAACTCCAACTATGATAGTCACATTAACTACAATGCATATGACCATTACTGCCTACACTGGACCCATTGGGACACATGTCATCAAGGTGCTATGTTGCTATGCATATCCTCTGAGCAATTTCCCATAGTGAGATAGCACCCATCATAGATTTAGACTAATCTAACAATCGTGAAGACTCTCCATATTACTGCGCTATCTCCTTAAAAGAAACTTGAAAACCTAGGCCTATGAACCACTTGGCAACCACCTGGCATCTTCATCTTGGTGTGACCTAGCCCCACTAATCCACATGGCACAATGGTACTATGTCACTATGGGTAATATCCTCATAGTTTTCTATAGCGAGATAGCACTCACCATCTATGGTGATAAAAAAAAATGCAGGACTACACACCGAGTTGGCTGAGTGGACCAATGAAATATCACTACTGTACTATGACCCACCTGACAAATCCCACCGAGGATGAGCCATAATATTATTTTGGAGAAGGGCAAGCCCATGATGTTTTCTGTGCCACACGTCATCGAGGCGCTATGTTGCTATGGATAATATCCTCATAGCTTCCCATAGCGAGATAGTGCCCACCATTGATCCAGACTGATCTGAGGGTGAGGAAATCTTCATGTGTTTGAAAGGGGCATGGGTCCAGGTAACTGTTGACATCTACGAATTTCCTAGTTGGCTATGAATCAAAGCCTCATTCTAAGCACAATCATCCTTCCACATTGCCTGAGGTCCCACCGTGTGTGCCAAATTTCATCACTGATATCCGATGGGGCATACTTGGGACCCACCTTCCTTGTGATGTTGTCATAGTATCACTTTCCATCTAGGCACTATGTCACTAACGATGACAAACACAGATTTTCCAATAGCGCCATAGTGCCCTCTAGGGATCTAACAAAATTTAGCGCCGGAGAAACAACAACGAAAAGGGAGGACCCACCGGGCACACAGCCAAAAGGCACTATGTCACTATGGAAAAATGACATGCAACTTCCCATAGTGAGATAGTGCCAATCGTTGATCTTTCTCGATCCAACGATGGGGACTTGCGAGCCCGCAAACACATTAAAATGCGCAGGGAAGAAATATCATAAGGTATTTTGTGCCCTTTTTGAATATTTGGATATTTAAAACTTATGAATGTTACTACGTTGAATTCAAATGTGGCGATTCTAGCGGGAAGGCAAAAATGACCAACAGATCTGGTGACTTAGAGGGGACGCAAGCCAGCTATGCGTAGACTAGTGACCTCATGCATCCATTGGGCTAAAGAGTAAAAAAGATGTGGATCATGTGTATACTATGAAACCCTAACCCTACCTCTGAGAGGAAAACCTTGAAACCCCTATCTTTGCAACTGGAACTAGAGACCAAAACCTCCTTTCTGTGGCCTCCAAAAATAAGAAACCTACTATCTCTTAGAGAGATAGTTGTTCTCGTACACTTCTTGGAAAATAAGGAACTAATAGGAAACAAAGCTAAGCTAACTATGTACATGGAATCTCAAACCCTCAGAAACATGGCTTGAGATAGATCCCATTGATTGGGATAGGCAGAATCTCACCATTAGGCTTACTTAATTGGAAAGCATTGGCCTGTTTACAACTTTCATCCAGATAGGGACCACTCCACAATGTGTCAAATTTCGAGTGCCTCCTAGTTTCACCCTATCTGCATTCCATTTCAAAACTAAATCACCTTCTTTGAAAGTCCTGACCCTAGCCTTTTTGTCAAAACTCCTCTTCACTTGTTGTTGATGTGTCTCTAGGGTCTGCACGGCCTGATTTATTTTCTCTTCTAGCTCCATCAGCTCTACCATTCTTACTATCATGGCATCATCTTCAATAAACTCCAGCTGATGAGCTAGCTCTAGGGATGGGAACTCCAATGAAATTGGAAGCCTTGCTTCTCTGCCATAAACTAACACAAATGGTGAATTCCCTATTGACCTTTTAGGCATTATTCTGTCAGCCCATAGTGTAGTCTTCAATTTTTTATGCCAACACCTCTGGTTATCTTCTATTGTCCTTTTCATGATCCTAATCAGGTTCTTGTTGGAAGACTCAGCCAAACCATTACCCTAAGGATAGTAATTTGATGATGTGCTCAAGTAAATGTTGTGGTCAACTACCCATGCACAAATCTGAGCTCCAACAAAAGACTTTGCATTATCTAAAATAATGGTTGAAGGGGCACCAAACCTGGTCACAATTCCATTAAGGAACTCAACAACTGAAGATTCAGTGGCATCCTTCAATGCAACTGCCTCTGTCCATTTGGTGAAGTAATCTGTAGAAGCTAAAACCCATTTGTGACCTAAATTAGAAGGAGGATTGATAGGGCCTATGAAATCCAATCCCCATTGGGCAAAAGGCTGGTCCACCTAAATGGGATGAAGGGGAAGAGCTACAAGCTTCTGTTTACCAGAGAAGAAAGCACATTTCTCACACTTCCTCACATGCCTGTGACAATCATGAAACAGGGATGACCAATAATATGCAGCCCTCATGATCTTCATTGCAGTTGTCCTTGCTGAGAAATGACCACCATTAGAACCATCATGAAGTTCTTTGATCATTCTTTCAACCTGGTCTGCATCAAGGCATCTTAATAGGGCTCCATTAAAATATTTTTTAAAGAGGACACTGTCAACTATGACATAAGGAATTGATTGTAATCTATACTATCTCCTTTTAGTTCTATCTAATCCTTGAGGGTATCCATTGCCTAATAAGAAATTCATCGTATCATCCATCCAACTCCTTGGGTCAGTATTTCTTACCTCTTGTTGCTTTGTTAGTATCATAACAAATTCCTCATCAAGTTCTTGAGATGATAACATCTGTTTACACAACCTCCTCCCTCTTACCAGCTCGGTAATTTGAATTTCAATATCATATTCCATCACTTTAGTAATCCATCCATCTCTTTTCTCACTAATATCTTTGCTCAAAAGGAAATCCTTCACACTGGCATGGGGTACTAACAAATGAATCTTATTATGAGACAAGAGGTGTCTAAATTTCTTTAAAGCTCTGATGACTACAAGGGCTTGCTTCTCTACATAGCTATATTTATCTTCATACTCTTTAAGCCCTTCACTAAAGAAAGCTATGGGCTGCTCATCACCTTTATCATTTCTTTGAGTTAGGACAGCAGAAATGCTTGACTCACCACCTAGGGTATCAAGAATGAAATCTTTCTCAAAATTTGGATTCACGAGAGTAGGGGCTGAGGCTATGGTTGTCTTTAGTTCTTCAAAACTTTCCTTCCCTTCCTTGGTCCATGCAAAGACCATACCTTTCTTGAGCATAGCTGTAAGAGGTTTCACCATGGTAGCAAGATTAGGGATAAATCTTCTCACAAAATTTATCCTACCTAAGAAACTTTGCAGCCCTTTCTTGTGTTTAGGAAGAGGAAGGGAAAGTATTGTTTTTGTTCTCCCTAGATCAATGGTTAAGCCATCCTTAGATACAATATGTCCTAATAATTTTCCTTAGTTAGTAGCAAAGACACACTTTCTTGGGTTAAGCAAAACTCCAAACTCTCTGCATCTTAGGAATACATGTCTTAGATAATCAAAATGATCTTCTACATCCTTTGAATACACAGTGATATCATCAAGGTAAACTAAGACAAACTTGTCAATCAATCCTTTGAAGGCCATCTCCATTGCCTTCTAAAATGTAGCACCTACATTGGTTAGCCCAAATGGCATCTTAAAATAAGCATAGGTACCCCATTTAGTGGTAAACATAGTCTTGTACCTATCAGACTCTTTAACCAACACTTGATTGTAGCCAGAAAATCCATCAAGAAATGAAAATCTCTTTGAACCACTGACCTTGGAAAAAATCTGCTCCATAGAAGGGAGAGGATGGTGATCTTTAAGGGAAGCTTGGTTTAGGTCCCTAAAGTCCACACACAATCTAATTTCTCCATTATTTTTCCTAATAGGGACAAGGTTTGCTACCCATGATGAGTGTTTGATAGAAAAAATTATATTGGCCTCAATCAACTTGGATAGCTCTTTTCTCATTAGGGGTTCAATCTTGGGATTCAGTGGCCTTTGCTTTTGTCTTACTGGTTTGTCATTATCAACTAAATCTATAGTATGCTGAAATAGCCTTGAGTCAAAACCCTTTAAATCATCATATGTCCAGAAAAATATATTATTAAATTCTTGATATAGATGAATAAAACTCTCCTGCTCAATTTCAAAACATACCTTACCCATGTTTAAGGATTTTCCATCGGCAACCATGACTGGAATGTGATCATCCTTTTTAACAGCTAAGTTCATTCCTCTACCTCTTGCTTGGTCATCAGGATTAAAAAAACTCTCTAAGGTAATGAGACCCTTAGGCAAATTGTTAGAATTGAGATGAATGATCTGATCACCATGTTGATCCTGTAGTCTCAACTGGTTCTTGCTTGAAAACTCTACTTCATTCTGCAAGAAGCTTACAATTTGTTCATCAAATTCAAACACTTACCAATGGATGTTGTTATCAAGGATAGCAAGCCTTACTACCACTCTGATTTGTTGCTTCTTTTACTCCTCAAGATTCCCTACACATCATAAGATGCACCTATTGCTGCAAGTCTATCAACATATCTATTTTCTTTTCTAGGGATGCTTTGAATATTAAATGCATTAAAACCCTCAAGAAAATCCCATACCCTATTTTTATAAGACTTGAGAAAATCATTCTTGGTGGTATTCTAATTTCTCACTTGATTAACCACCAACTCATTGTCTCCATGAACTCTTAAAGCTTGAATTCCTCTTTTTTGAGCAAGTAGGAGACCTTGAATCAAGGATTTGTACTTGGCCACATTATTAGTGCAACTAAACTGGAGCCTAAAGGAGAAATAGTACCTTACTTGTGCAGGAGAAATTAGCATCACACCAGCCCCTAATCCATTTTTATTCCTTGATCCATCAAAGTACATACTCCATATCCCACTCATATCCTCTTTAGTACCCACAAGATTGGGAACTAGAACATCTTCCTCTAATATACAATATGTACCAAGACCTTTCTCAAGGGTTTTTGACGTAGGATCAAATTGATATGCATTAGCCCATTCATCCAAGAAAAAATTTGGTATCTCTACTAGGGGAGTGGTGGGCTCATTCACTATGTCATTCTTATCCATCTCTAGAATAGGGCAATTTATGTTGACGGGGTTGGGGGTGTAAGATTCAATATGATGAAGGGCTTGAGGCTCTGCTCTAATTGAAGCATTGGCTCCATATCTCATTTTAAAAGACATATATGACCAATAAAAAGATATGAAACCACCTATTTGGGCAGTAAAGTCTCTTCACAGATAGATGGAAAAATATGGCTTGACCTCAGCAACAGAGATATCTTGGGTTACAGTACAACCGAGGCATGCATGTAAGGCCATCTCCACATTCCTAAGGATCCCTACAGTCTTGATAGTACTACCATCCAGCTGTAATACATCCCTAACAATGGGCTCATATTTCATTCCCAAAGCATCAGCAACACACCTAGGCATCATTGAACTGCTAGCCCCTGAATCAATCATGCAATTATGGACTAGTTTGCCCCCTATAATTAGAGAAACATAGAATGGAGGAGGTCTAACCTTTTTAATTGTTTCTACCTCCCTTGATGGTTGTACTAGGCTTGTGGCACTTTCCATGCTGAGTGTCTAATCCTTTGGTTCAATTCTTTCCAATTCTTGCTGCAACAACCTCTTTTGCACGGGTATAGTAGCAACAACATCCGACATGGAGATTATCACATTTGTCTTCTGCATTTGCTCTACCACACTGAATGGCATAGCAGGTGTTTTGGTAGAAGCTTTGGGAGCTATGATTGTATGAGGTTGAGATGGAATAACCTGGGGATCACTTGCATCCTTTCTGCCATGATTTTGCCTTTGTTGCTGAAAGGTACTTGATTGATTATTTGCTGCTTGCTCATGAGATATCGCATTTGAAGTTGAGGCCTAATTGGGGGGAGGAGGGACAACATCTTTCATAGCTCCTCTTTTGCTTCTAGTGTTATGAGCAATGGAATCTAGGTTTACATTACAATGCTCCTCCATCTGATGATTCATAGAAGAGCAAACACCCTTTCTTTGCATATCTAAGGCATCTTTAAATTGGTCCTCCTTGTATGATGGTTGTATTGCAGGCTCTTGGACTGTTAAAGCCATAAACAATTTAGCCTTTTGACACATACAATAGGCATAGGAGGAGTTAAAGGAGGGACAAAAATCTTGATCTTGAGCCATATTTTTTTGAGGGACTATGGCCCTACTTTGGTTTACATTTGAGGTCGAAGCATGACCACCCTGCCTACTCTGATCAAAAGAATTGTTTCAATGATTAGGATTTGGAGGCCTACCACTACTTGGAGTTTGATATTGCAATTGATGAGGCTTACTACCTTGAGCTTTCTGTCTTTCTAAAGTCACTACCTTGTTGCTTACTTTCTGCATCATAGAGGAGTTATCCTCCAGCTTCTTCCTATAATCTTGCAATCTTTTCTCTAGGTTCTTTTTGTATAGGAGCAATGTTAGTATGCTAATAGAAACCAAATTTAAATAAAGCTTCTACAAACTAAACAAAATTCATAAACTTCAAGATAGACTAAGATGAGCTCTCAATTGAGAATATGAACCATTAATGAGCTCTCTCAATGAGAAGCTCTCTTGTTGAGTGGCTTTGTCTAAATAGATAGGATGTATGATCAAGCTTATGCTTCAAAAAGGGCTTCAAATGGAGTTGGAATTTGGGTGTGAGTGTATGGTTTTGATGTAAAATGGCTTCTTAAAATGGCATTATGACTTTACTTCATGGATTGTGTTCTTTTGTAAAGGGGAAGGATCCAATTTATAGGCAAGAGGCTTGAGGGATTGAGGGCTAAGATGCAAGGATGGGGAAAAGCTCATGGAGGGCTAAGATTACATGAGAGGAGAGCACATGGGTTGTGCTTCCTTATAGCCAATCAGGGAATGAAACATGTCACAGGGTGAGAGGATGGAGGAAAGGGGAAGGATGAGTCAACAAAGGGGGCTCAAGGGATAAAATCTTCATAAAGACCCTCATAATGGCTTGTAAGAGCAATGAAAGGGCTTGGAAGAGTCATTTATGGCCTAGTGGGCTTTATAAAGTTTTATGGTTGGGATATTTTGAGGGAGATGAGAGGAATTTCGACTTAGGCTTGATTAGGAAGGTTTTAAGCTTTCTTAGGATTGTGAAAATGATTAGAGGATGGATTAGGATGGTTTAGGATTAGCTTAGGGATAGGCAAGTGGATGACATTTAATGAGGGTGGGTGAAGGAGGAGATATTTGTTAACTTTGGCTTGGGTTAGTAAGTCTTAACCCATGTTTAGGGAATGTGACAAGGTTAGGAAGAGATTAGGATTAGGTTTAAAGACATCTTCTAGAAGAGTCTAGACTTTGGATGAGGATAAAGACTTTCTAGAATAGTCTACAACTTCCTAGGATGAGGATGAAGACTTTCTAGAAGAGTCTCGAACTTCTTAGGATGAGGATAAATTAGATTTTTAGGAAATAAATAAAGTTTTATTTATTTCAAGGGTTTGGGTTGAGGAGATATTTATTATCATTTTTTAAATAAACATGAGGATTAATATTTAATCTTAATTAAATATTTTGAGTTGGGATTAGGGGTAGGAAATGATGGGATTAGCCTTTAATCAAAATTAAAGAAGGATTAGAAGATTTTGGAAGAGGTTAGTGGTCTTAAGAAAATTGGCCAAGTTTTGGGCAAAAAATAATTTTTTTATTTATTTTGGGTTTTTTGGTCAATTTATTAATTAAATAATTAATAAATAAGGAAATAATGTTTAAATAAGATTTAAACATTTTTGGGAGGGATTCCTTAAGTAAATATTTTTAATTAAGATAAAGGGATTTAATGGCATAAAAATAAATAAATAAAAAAAATAATTAATTAATTAATAAATGATGATGTCATCAAATTTTTTTTTCAGAAAATAAAAATACTTTATTTTCTAAAGGATTTAGGTTTCTACACTTTTCTCTTTTATCCATGTTCTACATCAGAGATTGCATCATCGCTTTGATTTCATCTACCCCATTTGAAGATGTGGAAGCTTGAGGGACTGGGACAAGGGATTGTGATGTAGAAGTTCTGGGAAGAGGAGCTATTGTTGGTTGATGATTTGGAATATCAAGGAAGAAAGGCATAGGAGGCCTTGGAGCTAGCTTACCTCCTTGTATTAGGATGTTCTCTGATTTTATTGCTATGTCATAAGCATTAGGCAAGGTATCTCCTCCCATAGTTTGGATTGTAGCGGCAATATCATTGTTAAAAGCTATAAGGTAATCCAAGAAGGCATTACCAAGGGTAGGCTTCACTGAAGTAGGTATTCTATCCCATGTCTTTTGAAATCTATAATTAAAATTAGTTATACATTCATGGGGGGCTCTTTTTATAGTAGTCAACTACTCTAAAAGTGACAAATAGTCACTTTTATCCTCAAAATGTTTGCACAATCCTGCTCCTAATCCATCTCAATCTGTTATAGAACCATGAGCTAAACCTCTATACCATTGTAGTGCTTTTCCTTTCAAGGATGAGGCTAAGAGCCTAACTGCAACATCATCCTCTGTAATACCATGGATATTGCAAACATTTGCAACCTCTTGAATGTGTTCTGAGGGAGAGATAGAAGTTTCACCAGTAAACTCTGGTATACTTTTGAGAGCAGCTATTGGTATGTCATTTCTTTGGGCTAATAAGAGAGGGCTCCCACAATTAAAGGTGGCAAAAGTATGAGCTCTAGGAAACACCATATAGACAAGTGATCTACTGATATGTATTGATGGCAGTCTAGGTTGAGATATAATGACAGGAGGAGTAGAGATAGATCTTGTAGGTGTATTTGTTACTATTGCACTCCTAACTAGTAATAACGATATTCTAGTCTTCCTTCTTCTAGGGTTTGAAAATGAAAGCTCTTGATACTAAAACTTACCTCTAGAAGATGCTCATGTTTCAGCTTTGGGCATGAATCACTGCAACTTTGGTCTAGAACCAAATATGTATTTGAAGCTCAGAGTCGCCAAGTAATTTGAAGAATGAGCCTCTTGAAGGCTTAAACATCAAAGCCAGTACTATCTCCTCGGTATTGATCTTGAAATCTTCCCTTTTGACACCAATAGGCTTGAAATTTTCTGAAAAGTTGTCCCACCGGGTGTGCCAAAAATTGTTGTCATTGAAGTCTACACCCTTGTCCAAAGTTGCTACCTAAGGATGACCTCATGAAACATGGAAACAACCTCCAAGCTGTGGGACTTGAACTACGAGGTTGAGTCTCTAGAGAAGGCCAACTTCCTCTTACTATTAGGATGCACCTAACTACTCTTGGAGAGGAAAAGGGAGAAGGAGAGCATGAAAGCAAATCTACCTAATATAATCTAAAGAGGTGATGCACCAAAATAGAGTGTTCAGACCAAACTCTACCCATATATGCACTTTTGAACTAGAATGAAACTAAGGATATACACATTCAGAGTTGCTTTAATCTAATAATCACATGTAGATCAAAAGGCCAAGATGAATGACATAAGGAAAGATAGATTCACTTATATTATCATCCATAAGCCAAGGAGATAGAGTCATGCAGATCATAGATCTCTACAAAACATCAATAAGAGGCAAAGAGTTCTTGCACTTTCATACCAACGGCTGAAAGAGATAAGGTAGAAAATCATGTAGTTTAGAGGCACAGGGGAATTTACACTGAGAATCTATAGAGCAATAACAGAGAAAATAGAGAAAGGTCGATCTTACAAGAATAAAAAGTTTCCTTTATAGCTTAGGCATAATTGAGATGTTCTCCAACTGAAGTTACTCCCCAACCACTACATTGAAGTCCTACAACGAACAATCATGGGGATTCAGAAGAAAATCAGTTTTGAATATAGCTTTTTGGTACCATGAAATCTGATTTTTAACTAAAATAGGGCCTCAAAAATATAGAATCGGTGCCATAACTATGCTCTGACCAAGTAGATAGGTTGGATCAGGGGGTAGAGTGTTCCTCTTTATTTCGTATTTACTCTAGGGTGGTTGGAATCGATCATAAGATCAAATTATGCAAAAAAATTTGGTATCCCCTATTCCCAGTTCATGAACTAGCATGGTCAATAGGTCAACATAACCCTAGTACTAGAATGAACCACATGGACCAACGATCTCTTTTCACTTTTGCACCCACAGGGTCTTCTTGAAGTTGACAAATCTTTCTTTACTAACTGCGCCAATTCCTCAAACTCCAACTACAATGGTCACATTAACTGCTAATGCATATAACCATTACTGCTTGCACTGGACCCACTAGGACACATGTCACTAATGTGCTATGTCACTATGCATATCCTTTGAGCAATTTCCCATAGCGAGATAGCGCCCATCGTGGATTTAGAAAGATCTGATGATCATGAAGACTTGCCATATTACTGTGCTATCTCCTTAAAAGAAACTTGAAAACTTGGGCCCAGGAACCACTTGGCAACCACCTGGCATCTTCATCTTGGAGTAACCTGGCCCTACTAATCCACGTGGCACAATGGCGCTATATCGCTATGGGTAATATCCTCGCAGTTTTCCATAGTGAGATAGCGCCCACCGTCGATTTTCGTTAGATCTATGGTGATCAACAAAAATGCACAACTACACATTGAGTTGGTTGAGTGGACCAATGAAATATCACCACTGTACTATGACCCACCTGACAACTTCCACCGAGGATGAGCCATAATATTACTTTGGAGAAGGGCGGGCCCATGATGTCGTCTATGCCACACGTTGCCGAGGCACTATGTCGCTATGGATAATATCCTCGTAACTTCCCATAGTGAGATAGTGCCCACCATTGATCCAGACTGATCCAAGGGTGAGGAAATGTTCATGCATTTGAAAGGGGTGTGTGTCTAGGTAACTGCTGACATCAATGAACTGCCCAGTTGGTGATGAATCAAAGCCTTGTTCCAAGCACAGTCATCCTTCCACGTTTCCTAAGGTCCCACCGTGTGTGCCAAATTTCATCACTGATATTTAACGGGGCATACTTGGGACCCACCTTCCTTGTGATGTTGTCGCAGTATCACTTTTCGTCTGGGTGCTATGTTGCTAACGGTGAGAAACACAAATTTTTTGATAGTGCCATAGTGCCCTCCAGGGATCTACCAAAATTTGACACCGGAGAAACAACAAGGAAAAGGGAGGACCCACTGGCCACACGGCCAAAAAGCACTATGTCGCTATGGAAAAACAATGTGCAACTTCACATAGCGAGATCGTGCCAACTGTTGATCTTTCTCTATCCAATGATGGGGACTTGTGGGCTCGCAGAAACATTAAAATGTGCAAGGAAGAAATATCATAAGGTTAGCATAATGTATTTTGTGCCCTTTTTGAATATTTGGATATTTAAAACTTGTGAATGTTACTACATTGAATTCAAATGTGGTGATTTTGGCGGAAAGGAAAAAATGACCAATAGTAAGATCATGCATGTTCCTAACCATAGATTAGATAAGGATCAATGCTTTTGATATTGCCACATTTTACAAGTTTCCAAATTTTAACTAAAGTGGGTAAGTGACAAGCTGTTGCATGGAGATAGTGGGACCAGACTCAGTTGTGGGCTGCAAGAAAACAAATGTGTTAGAATAGGAGCCACATGACATTTTTTTTGGTTGTAGATGATGATTCTAATAAAGGACCATCATCTTCTTAACCCTATATAATTTTTCACAGATTAACAGTTGTCTCTTTCTCACTTTTTAAAATTGTGTGATGTTTAACCAATGTGGGAAAGCGAGGTGCTATCACATGTGCATAGAGGGACCCATAAAGAAAGTCATTGCTACTTCATTGCAATTAGTAAAAGGAAGTAGTGATCAGTTGTTATAGTGTGAAAGAAAACAATGGTGAAGTGAAATAGTTATCTCATTATTGCATTGGGTATTTAGGTTAACTTAAGGTCAAGGTTGCGATGCTATGATTCCTTACATTTGTAGCTCTATAGGGTTAAATGTAGAGTTAAACATTTAGGCCGCAAAGCCATGAAAGGAAACCATGTAGTCAAATCTTAATCACTCGCAACATTGTACAATTTTAATGCATCTCTGGTCTAGGTAATGAAGTGATGAAGCAATTCCATCGCAAGGTCGTAGGCGGTTAAAGGCAACCCAAAGTTAAGGTGGGGAAATTGTGAAATACCTTGATCATGATGTCACATGGAGTTAAGAGTAACCTAAGGTTAAAGTGATCAAGAAGAAAATGTTTTTCATTGTATGATCATAGAGTTAACAAATGAGGTAAAATTTTAAGTCATGAGGTTGTGAGAAAAGTCAGATTGAATGAGTAAGGTGATTGAAGGAAGCAGTATCTTATTATTTTGATAAAGTCGCAAAATAGTTAAGACTTTGCAAGTCATGACAATGTGAAAAATGAAAAGGAGAGTTAAAGATCAAAGAAGATTGCATCATTGAATGTGGTTAAACCTAACTTTAGGTCAAGGTAGTGAAACTTCAAAATAGAGAAAGGGTTAAGGTTAAAGCCTATCCTCACATCATCGCATGGTATCAATGGTAGTTAAATTCTATGGTTGTGAAGATGCAAGATGAATTAGTGGTGAATAATAATAGTTATCACAACATCACATAGTTGAAATGAGTTATGTGTTAGGTGGTTGTGAAGTGTTGATAAGGTTAGAATGAAGGTGTTTGCACTATCGCAAGTTCAAATGATGAATTAAATATTCAAGTTGTGACATTGCAAAAGAAGGAAATAGTTAAGCTCAAATGGATATTGCAAGGTTGTGGGTTAAGAACATTGATGAAATTTTAATTTTGCAAAGTGGCAAATAAAAGGAAACACAACATCACAAGTTAAAAGGTAGTCGAAACATTTCAAGTCATGAAGCTATGAATAGTAACCTAGATCATCAATGCATCCTGACCATCCATTAGGAAATAAGGAAAGGTATATCAACAATAGTAATTCAAACTTGTTGTTACCATTAGGATATGGAATACAACTTTTGGCACCAATGTGAATGTTACATATCATAGAGTAATACAAACCATTTTGATGGTTTCTAACTATTTTTCCTTTCTTTCTCTATTGTATTGAATTGTGATTGATGACTGTTGGCTTTATGAGTGATTCAAATACTTTGTTAATGTAACTAATGAATCTATAACTAGTCCATAATCCTAGTACAGGGCCTATGTATGTAATTTTCTAAGTTAATAGAAGGGTCAATAAAATTTAGTGTGAAATACTCTTTGTTGTAGAGACAAGAATAGAAGTGTTTGATATTATTGATTTACTATTCCATACATATGTCAATCTACATATTTCTTTCAAGTTAGATTTGAAATATGAAGATAAACAAAGTTTTGTTTCTCTTTTTAATTTGACGAGATGACAAGTAGTAAGAGAATTACTAAAGTTAAAAGAAATGTTTCTGTGGTGATGTGCAAATTATAGACTTGCATCGTAGCTTCATATCATTTCATCCTACATTATATTCATATTAAATTTTTTCAAAATTAGATTATCAATTACGTAGATTCATAAGATGTGTGAATTTTAGGAATTGATCTCATCCCAAGACCAATAAATTGCCTAAGTTAGTTTTGCCTAGACCTAACTTGGTTTACCTCTTTTGTTCTTTGGTCAAGAACATACCACAATAGAATTAGAAATAAAAAAATTCTTTGGAAATCATAGGCATGGGAGTTGTACCTATAATTCAGAGGGAAATTAGTTATCAAATAATATTTTTACCAACTATTGTATTCAATTGTTCTTTATACATTTGGGCACTTTGAGAGTTATTATAAGAAAGAATAATTTGTTTACCAATAGGGTGTAACAAGCTGTATGAGAACACCACAAAGTACTCATTTTGCTAGAGGTGTGAGGTTAGGAAAAATAATACCTAAGATAAATTTTTTAAAGTATTCTTTAAAGTAAAATAATGCATTGGCTTTGAAATATTGTTTCTTAATTGGTATGACACTAGCAACACAAAGTTCCTTAAATGTTGTTTCTTAATTGTTTTACAATGAACACCCACTCTCTAAGAAGTCATACAAGGAAGCCAATATAATATCTATGTCCAAGATAATTTGATGAGGACATGTCATCTAATTACATCATTTGAAGTTTCTAGCATGTTAAAACATTTCCATCTCCCACATTGATCATTCATCTTCCATTTTACATAACTATCATCCATCTTTTATCCAACCCATTTATACATCCTTATCCATTTCTTACCATTATTTAAACCCCTCTTATAAATCCTCTCCCATCTCCTACCCTCATTGAAACCCTCCCAAATTCATCAAATACATCCAATTCTCATCCCCATATCTTGCTCCTGGCATACCCAAACTTTGTCTAATGAACCTTGTGAGTTAATCCTCCATATCACATAGGTTGTCTTATAGGAGTGTGGAGATCATGAATCTACACTTGTATCTCTTGAGAAGGTTTCAAAAGTTCTTTCACATTTGATGCAAGAGCATCTAGTGGTGTAAGGGTAGTCCTATATCACCAATAAATATGCTTAGAGATAGTTTCTATTTAATGTGTTTTTTTTTTTTGGATACCCATTTGGGTCAAATAAAGGTTCCAACTCTCACAATTCCACTATTAGTTTTGTGGGTTAGAGTTTTTAAGCACCTTAAGCACCTTGGGATGTGTGTAAATGAAAAAATGAGTTATTTTGTAATTGAACCAAAATTATGATGAGTTTGAGGGTGTAGGTTGGAGGGATAATTATGCTTATAATTTAAAACACTCTAGAAAAAGAATCAGGTCAAAAGGCTTTATGGTTAGAAAGTTATTGCAGTTTTGATTTTCCTGGAGACCTCTTAAGAATGCTTCAAATTCAAATATGGGGCACTAAATAGCCTCATAGAGGGCTAAAAAATGGGGGATAAGAAAAGCTGGTCCATATGGCTATAGAGCACTTTGAGATCTTTCTAAAAATGTAAGTGGTTCATCAACCGGAGTCACGATTCAAAAGTCAACCGGAGTCATGATTCAAAAGTTATGCCTCCCAGAGGTTGGACTACCATTTTTGGATTCTTCTAATTTTAAACCAACTTCTAACACAACTTTTGGAACCTTTTATTTTAGTGGTGGATGAAAACTAGCATATTCTAGAATGTATTCCTAACCCTAAATGAATTGGGGTCTATTTAAGAACATTTTTGGCATTGTAAAGGTAGTTCTGAGTGGAGTAGAGAGAAGGTACTGTGTGGAGGATTTTATTCTCCAAAATCATACTATTGTAAGCCCATAGGGAATTTTTCATTAATAATAGTATCTCCCTTTTTTTATGTGTTCATTTTGGTCTTTTTTTGTGTCTCCATCAACATCTCTCTTTTCCTTCCCAATCTCTTTGTTTTCAATTTAGGTCTTGTAGCCTTTTTGAGCCCCAAATTTTCCTATCTTTCAACTATCCTTCCAATCTCATCCTTCAAGTACTGCTTGTTTCTTCTTGCCCTCCTATGATATTCTTGTTTTTATTATGTTTTCTTCTTGCCCTCCTATGATATTCTTGTTTTTATTCTTGTTTTTACAAAATTATCTTATATTTATAACAATACTCTTTACTATTTTATAGGGCTTATCGAGGGCTAAAATTTCTCAAGTTGATGATGCCACACTTTCTTCCATTAACTTTGGCCTTGCCAGCTATGTGGTATCATAGCTTGCACGCCTATCAAGTTTACATTTTGAGTTGAACTCATGATGTGTCTTATTTTTTAAGATTAAGGTAAAAACAAGTTTTGAAGGGACCTGAAACCCTTAACAATAAAACAAAAGATATTCAAAGAAGCACAACCAGGTTTTACAAGGACCTAAAACATGAAGTATGGAAGTTAAAAAACCAAGTTTTATAGAGACCTAAAACCACAAAAAAGGACCAGTAAATGAAACTAGGTTTTACAAGGACCTAGGACCTAGAGTTTAAACAAAAGGAACAAAATCCAAATAAGAAACCCAAACAAGAGACCATTTACCAGAACCACCACTAGCAACTTATTGCAACTCCTTGATCATTTTCACCACCTCCTTGTCTACCTCCACAGTGTTTTGGATAATGTTAGTAGAAGATCCCTCAATTGCTTTAGTCACCTTCTTCCTTCAACTATGTCTTGTTCTTTTGCTTGGCCCGCTAGGAGACATGATTTCCTCATTATTTCTCTTACCTAAGCTAGCAACAGCAGCATAAATGATGTGTCTTATTGATTCCTTTTATATTATATCTTTTTCCTCTTTAGGGTACACCACATAGCTTGAGGTTTGGAGGAAAGGAAAGGAAATTAGCAAGAACACCAAAAAACAAGGCGTTAAATACAAGTCAAGTTTATATTTTGAAATTCATTATGAATGATTTTATATACATGTACTAAATATTGATGAATGCATGATGAATTTTTTGTTGAATATATGTAAAAAAATTGAGTTTTGTAGAATAATGCACCTAAGACTACATATGTTGAGGTAGTGGAAGAGGTAAAATTTCATATTTTCCTTCTCATAAATTTTAGGTTATAGTATACATTTTTTTTCTATATACATATTAAACAATTGCATTTACAAATGAGTACATTTTTTTTCCATTTTTATATTAATTATCAACAATTTGGCTTATTAACATGTATTATTTATCTTTTACCTATTAAAACACTCTTTGAGACTTTGTGTAAATCGTTTCTCATTTCATTTTGTTAGGATCCCTAAGTGTCAAAGACAAGGTCAAACACAACAAAGGCTAGAGGTATGCATGTAGATTCTTAATTGAAGTCCTCTTGTGATCTCAACTTGGATTTCTTGTGTGTGTGATAGAAATCCCTAATGACTACTCTACAATTCTAACATTTTATCGCTTACTATATAGATTGTGCCTCATACCAGAATTTATTCTTTAGCGGATGTGCCTTCTACTATCATAGAAGATCCAACTTAGGTTATAGTACATTTTTGTTTTTTTTACTCCATTTTGAATCCCTAATGGCACTCTATAATTCTAACATTTTATCTCTTACCATACAAGTTGTGCCTCATATCAACACTAATGGATAAGTGGTTGTGCCTTCTCCTAGCATGAGAGATCTAGCACAAGTTGTGGTACATTTATTATTTTTTACTCTATTTGGAATCCTTAATGTCACTCTATAATTCAAAATTTTTATTGCTTACCATATAGGGTGTGCCTCATACCAAGACTAATTCAGCAATGGTTGTACCTCCTGCTAGCATGAGAGATTTTGCTTAGGATGTAGCACATTTTTTTATTTTTCTACTCTATTTGGAATACCTAATGTCACTCTAAAATTCTAACATTTTATTGCTTACCATGTAGGTTGTGCCTCATACTAGCACTAACTCATTGGTAGTTGTGCCTTCCATGAGCATTGATTCATTAGTAGTTGTGTCTCTCATCATTACTCTACCTCATCATTTTGTTAGGTGTCCCACCCATCGATGAAGGAACAAATTATCATAATTTAGTCCAATTGTAGGACATAGGGATGAGGTAATGAGCAAATCAACTATCCATAATTTAGAACCCAATTTCTAGATATTTTCATATTACTTATAGATAAGATGTTTCATATAGTATTTTATTTTTTCTTCTATAGACACTTGGTGAGCCACATACTGCATCAAAGAGGCTCAATTTTGATGTTCATGCATAGTCATAGATAATGATAGTGATATACATATGTATTTGTGGTCACTACATGACATTGACATATATTTGACTTTTTTATTGTATATATTAAAGATTGGTGTTCTGCACATTTGACATTTCTATTGTACACATTTGACATTTGTATACATTTGACTTTTGTATTGTAACAATGAGACATAACATATTTTTATAACTATATGATTGATATGGCACAATATATTGTTCATTTTGATATACGTTAAACTTGAATTTTCATCCAACTTGTTTAGTATGTGCATACAAACTTGTATTTCATCTTACTTTCTTGCAATTAATCAAACACATGAACACTCATTATTTTGTATAAAAAATGTAACATGTTTATCAAATTAATTATAGCAGATAATAAAACTCATTTTCCACTTATTTTGATGTAATAAGAGATGAAAAGTAAAAATATGTCATGGTTTTTGTATTTGTATCAAAGATCACAACCTGATAGTTCTTAGAGACCCTTAGGGACACTTCCCTTCGATGTGGTTGATACTATTGGAGGGACATTGTGACTGAAATCAGGTTAGTCCTAGCCTAAACTTGATTAAATAGAGCTAACAGAGTAGACAATTCAATCCTAGGACCAATGGTTTGAAATATACATAATCTTGCTAATTTGAACTAAGAAACTTTACAACTTTTGGTATTAGACGTTAAAGGGATGCCAAATCCAAACAAAGTCAAATCTCTAAAAATTGAGATAGGTTGTTATAGTCCCAGATATCTCTAACTTATAGCACCTGATCATTTTTTAATACCTCACATGAGCTCAAAGAAATGTCTGCTCAAATATCACAACCTGATGGTGCTTAGAGACCCTTAGGGGTGCTTCTCTTTAGTGTGGTCAATAGTGTCTAAGGGATGTTGTCATTGAAATGAGGCTGGTTGTATCATAAACTTGACAAAATAGAGCTAATGAAGTAGACAATTTGATCCTAGGACCAATAATTTGAAATATACATAACCTTTCTCATTTGAACTGAGCAACATTGTAACTTGTAACATTACTTGAGAAAGGGATGCCAAATCCAAACAAAGTAAAATTCATAAAAACTAAGATATGTTTTTGTAGGCCTAGACAATACAATCCTATAACACCTAATAGATTGTCAATACCTCACATGAGCTTAGAGAAATGTCTGCTCAAAGATTGCAACCAATGGTGCTTAGAGATCCTTAGGGACACATCCATTTAGTGTGGTTGATAGCATCCAAGGGACATTGTGGCTCAAATGAGGTTTGTATTATCCTAAACCCAACCAACTTGAGCTAACAGAGTAGACAATTCAATCCTAGGACCAAAGGTTTGAAATATACGCAACCTTATTCATTTGAACTGAGCAACATTGCAACATTTGGCATTAGGTGAGAAAGGGATGCCAAATCCAAAAAAAGTCAAATCTCTAAAAACTAATATAAGTTGTTGTAGGCCTAGACAACATGATCCAATATCACTTAATATTTTTTAATACCTCAAGCGATCTCAAAAAAACCCTCTCAAAGATCACAATCTAATGGTGCTTAGAGACCCTTAGGGACACTTCTATTTAGTGTGGTCAACATCATCTTAGGGATGTTGTAATTGAAACAAGGTTGGTCCTAGCCTATAAAAAATCAACTAGAGCTAATGGAGTAGATGATTTAATCCTAGGACCATGTTGCCCCACTTTTCACCCTATAACCGTTTTGCAAAAGTGAAAAATTTTGTGTCTTAGTTAAGCCTAGGTATGTCTGGCTCTAGTTTTAATTCCCTTTAGGTGAAAAGAGTCTCCATCAAATTTTCCATCTTTCTGTTCTCCCACATTTCATGGTTAGGTGGTTTTCCTTGATGTTGTGAGTTTATGGGTAGCTTAGTACCTAATTTGATTAGGATTCTTGCAACATGCAAAGGTTATTCACAAAGCTAGGCTTGTTCATGACTTGTCATGTCTTCAACGAAAGAAGGAAGCTTGTAAAAAATCAAGCATTACCTTCTCCTCGATGGGTTTTGAACCCATGAAGGTGATTTTTTGTGAAGAGCAATAGATGATGTTTATGGGCCTATATAAGAAGATAATGAGCTATTTTATAGAAAATCCTTATTTTAATTATAATATTCTACGTTGGGAAACATTCCAAATTCATCACAATACTCAGAATCATCTTAAGCAGAAAACTCAAAAATGATTTCTCCTTGACAGGCTTTTGACCCATGAAGTCTATTTTCTACCAAAGGCAATTGTAAAATAAAGAAACAAGGAAGTGGGCCTCTTTTTGACTTTCATAGTCCTTTCAAGATTTTCTAAACCCAAAGGAAATATTAACTCAAAGGCTAAAGTTTAAAGGAAAGTCTAGGTGGGAAAATGGAAATAATCGTCTCCTTGGCAAGTTTTCAACCCATTAGGATAATTTTTCGCATTCAAGAGAAAATCAACATTGTAAGTAAATTGAGCCCATGAATTACACACAAAACATCTTAAGATGGTAAAGGAAACAAGATAACCATTGTGGGAAAGGTATTCTGAGCAGGATTCAATTGGGTGGATATTTCCTTACGGGGTACTCTATTCATGATTCTCTGAAACTTAATGGGAAATGGAAAAGTAAGTATGAAAGAAAGGAAAGTTATCATTAGGCCAATGGAAATAGTGAAAAGACACTGAAATATCCATTAGAGCTCCACAATTTACTATTTTAATAGATTTATCCTTTAATTCATTCGTGTAGCATGAATCCTGAAGATCAACAGATGAATTGAGACTCCTATATAGATGGAAACATAATAGTTATTCAAAATACCACTTTTTATTGAATTGTTACTCTATTAAATTGCACAACGCTTTCAAATAGTTAGTATTTGCAAATTCAATATCCTATTCTTCATCTAGATTCAAAATTTCAATGTACTTCATTCTTAGATAGAATGACAAATAGATTTGTGGGGTTTAATGGGCTAAATGGAATCAAATCCACATTGTAGAATTTCATGGATACTTCACCTTTTTTTTATGATATGCAAGATTTCCAAAGGAGGCTGAAGTTGGAGCCAATTCATCCCATAACTGAGAAGCTCTAAGGAAGTGGACTAGTAGAGGTAGCTAGTTTATGAATGGTAGTCCAAGCTCCAAAATTTATTTATGAATGGATAAATCACTACAATTTGGATACCAGATAGATTGTGTTACCTGATCATATAGTATTAATCTCCATTGATAGGAAAACTATGGTGAATTTCCTCTGAGTTCCAGAATAGGAGGAGTTTTTGGACTTGATAGTAGGAGGACTTGTATCCAAGATCTCCATAAAGAAGATGGTGTGGAGGAAGGACATTATGCAATCTTGGTTTCCAAAGCTGCAGAGTACCAAAAGTAAGGTCCCCAAGACTCTATTTGGTACTAATCTCAAACTTGAGATTATAGACATTTTGGTTCTCTTGCATTGGCTGAAAGGTGAGGTAGAAGCTCTAAATTTTGTTGAGCATTATTTCTTTCTAGTACAAGTTATTTATTCAGATATGCAATATAGTGATTGGGCTCATGAGGTAAGTGAAAATCTTTCCAATGCTCTCTGTGTCCCAAAGTTCTATGACACTTTATATATGTCTTCCTTTCTAATTTACATACCAAAATCTCTATAGTTATGGTTGGGCCTTCCAAGAATAGAAAAATTTCTTGATGATGTGAAGTGTTATGAGTTCTATCCATGTTTACAATTGCAAAATAGTTATGCAGAGTATGTCAAAGTTAATGATGCATTCACAATGAGAATTTTTAGGGAACTCCAAGGATGCCCAGAGAGGAGATTCAGTCCAAAGGCAATGGTAGCTTTTAGTCATTTTGGAAGCTATTTGATTCAATTCTCATATTTCTCATATTTGGATCTTGTAGCTTTCGATTGATTCCCCTTGAAGCTGCATAGGTATCTAAGCAACATGATTGTGCTGATAGAGATAGTGAGGTAGGTGATCTAGGTGAATGTATTAAGTGAAAGCTTGAAGAAAAAGGGATATGAGTTCCCTATGAAAGTAGGAGCTTACAGTTACGAGTCTTGATCTAATGTAAAGAATATGCTCAAAATGTTCGATATGAAATATAAATTGGAGATGTATGAGGTCTTGACACCTATGTTTGATCCAAATGGATATGCTAGGGATGTGTTGTAGATTTGGAGTGTGATCAAACACATTACCACTATTGAAGACTATTGGGTGGATTGTAAAGATGAATTTGAAAGTCAAGGTCATGCTTTCACTAGGCTCACAAAGGAGAAAATAAAAACATATAATATCAATCTTAATATTGAAGGATTGGAGGATGATGGGCAATATATGTATAGTAATACATATCTAACCATGTTAAGAAACACTCTTATTAGTTTAGATCAATATGAGGATGTTGAGGAAGATTTAGACACTATGAAGGCTTGAATCATCAAAAGAAGCCAAAGTAAGGCACAACCACTCAAGCTTCTCTATCAACTACAACTCCTTCTTCCTCCCAAAGTCCTACACCAAGCATAACAGTAGCTGTCACTCAAGGACTAGCTCAACTTTTAGGAGGAGGTGACCAACCTCTAGACAAGAACATTCCCATAGCTAAGATGTGTCATGATGGCTCCCTCCTAATTATTAGAACCCAAACTGATGCTAAGGAGAAGAAGATGGAGGAGCCAAAGGATACTGCTATTACCTTAGTTCACTCTCCTCATGTTACACCAGTCCCCTCTCCTCATCATAGCCTAGTTTTGCTACTGAGTGCTACACTTCTACAACCAAGTGGCTCCCCAATATAGATAGTAGGTTTGGGATATGGAAAGAGTAGAAATAGTGAATCTACTAAATCTAATGAGGAAAAAAAGAAAACCTTAGAAGTGGATAAAGTCTAGAGCTCTTCCAAGCTCATTTCTTAGGCCCCAAAGAATCCCTTCTCCTTAACTATGATGATAATCACTCTAGTTAAGAAGAAGATGTTTAGAATAGAATCACTTGGGATGGCCTCCAAAGTGATAGGCACTGATTATTGGTTAGAGGATACTCTGGAGAGAAAGAGAAAAAGGAAAGATGGAAGCACCCCCACCAAGGATACCATATCCCTTGCAGTTCATTTTGGATCTGCATTATCCAAGGTAAAGAAGAAAAAAACTTTGTCTATACTTGGGTAAAATCTAGAAACAGGGCACCTAACAATGGAGATAGCCAAGCCAAACAAAGAAGGAAGAATTGAAGATATGAAATGATTTTTCTTTGCACTCAGTGGATCTTGGAGAGGCCAAACATGACATGAAGGTTGGCTTGTGGAAGTTAACTAATGAAGTAATTGAGGGACAATTAAAAAACCTAAAGTTGTCAAAAGCTAGGATGAAGGCTAAGATAGAAGAGTTGAACAGATTCATTAGACAATTGGTCACTCCACTGGAAACTATCTTTAGAGCATTAGTAACAATAAATCCTACCACTACTGAAGTTCAAGCCCTTATCTCTCAACTTTAGGAAGATAGGCACTTTTTCCAAATTGGTAAAGACTGGATTGGAAAGCTCAAAGTAGAGGGAGTCGCTATTATAGAACAAATTGGCAATGTTATCTTAAGATTAGAAATAGACAAGGATAAAATCTTAGCAAATAGTAGTACTTTGGCCAAAGAAAGAGTGAACAGTGATGATTGTATCTCTCTTCTAAAGATGACCATTCAAATGAAGGCAAAGGAAGCTGTTGAAGCAAAAAAAAATTTGAAGGGAGATGAACCTCTGCTCGAATGGCTTCAGAGCATGTAGTTCAAGTTAGAAATGATTATATTAGTAGAAAAAGGACTTAATGAAATAGAGGATAAAGTGAAGAAGAACCAAGATAAAGGATTTGAACTCATGAGGGGGCTACATATAGATTCATAGATTAGTGGCCAAGGGAAAGAACTCATTGGGATAAATGTCATGAAGGAGAATTTCTCCAAATTCTTAGATAGTCTAACTGATGTGTCTTCTAGTGATCAAAATAGAGTTGCAAAACTCCAAAAAATTAGTGGATGCATACACATGGCCATGGAGGAATTGCCAAATCAATTGAATATTGTGAAGGAGTTGGCCAGAGAGCATTCTAAGTGGCTCTTGAGATACACCAACATACATGCACTTAGGCATGAAGAGCCAATCCCAATCATAGTTTCTACTAGGGCCTATAGACTAAAAGTAGAAAAGGGGAAGAAGATGAAGTGATTCAAATTTTTCCCCCTTTTCACTTTCTTATGTAATTATTACAATACGACAAACTAGTTTCTTGCCATTTGTCATTCTTTGAGGAGATGAACCGATTGAACTTCTATTGTAACGGTTATCTCAGAATCCTATATGTATGAAATTGAAAGATTAATAAAAGGTAGGAAAATTTTTGGTGTGGAGTACTTGATGTTGCAAAGTCAATTGAATGGTATTTTATATCAACTATTTTCTGTTCCATTTCTATTAGTGATAGTTATATGTTTTCTCTTTTGCCTAGATTGAAGCAAGGCAAGAATGGAGTTTCATACCCTTGTTTCAAGGCAATGAATGGATGTGATAAGTAGTGTCATTTCATTTTCAAAGAGGAATCCCTTAAATATTTTTCCCTTTTAGTTAACTTCTTCTTCTCTATAGTTCTGATCCTAGTTAATTTAGTTCAGTATTAGTTGTTATGCTATTAAGCTTTGTGAGTTCATAAGATGTGTAGGTTCATAAACTTAATATATTCCTCATAAATATTTTTCTACCTAAGTTAGATCCCATTTAGGTCTGGCTCAATTTTACCTCTTCTGTTCTTAGGTCAAGAACACACCCTAATACTAGTTTAGGAATAAAACATAATTCATTGAAAATCAACCATAGGGAGTTGTACCTATTAATTCAAAGAAAAGCCTGTCTATTTATAAGTGGCTTTTCAATTGTTTGTAACCAAATATCATTCATAATTTGGGCATTCAAGAGTCATAATCAAAGAAAGAACAAATCTGTTGACCAATAGACCAATGGTGTTAAATATACACAACCTTGCTCATTTAAACTAAGCAACATTACAACTTTTGGGATTAGTTGAGAAAGGGATGTCAAATTCAAACAAATTCAAATCTCTAAAAAATAAGATAGGTTGTTGTTGGCCTAGACAATGCAATCTTGTAGCACCTAACAATTCATCAATACCTCACATGAGCTTAGAGATATGCAAGAAAGAAGGTTTAAGGGGTGTACAATGTGAGAAAGCATTGTTGGAGGGTATAAAGTTGATGCAAAGGTATACTAGCAAGTGATACAACTTAACAAGGGGTAAATTTTTTAGTTGATGTTGATTATATATATTTAATTGAAGGTGTACTTTAAAATAATTAGTTTTGAAAGTGACTGGAGAGTGAATTTGTAGAAGGCCCTAGTTTTTAAGAGAAAGTGGAGAGGATTTGATGGTTGGGAATTTAGTAAAGACCAAGGGGACTTTAAACCTACTGAATATATGGTTTTGACACCTAAGTACATATTTTACAAAGTTGGGAACTCATGGGTTAAGGATAAAGAGTAGTTTCTTTGTAAAAGTGGCACTTTTTAAGCCTAAAAAGGGGTGCCATAGTGTGACAGCAAGAACATGGTCCAAAAAAACCCTATCCAATCTTTTCATATGTTATGGAGAAGCCAAATATTTATTCAAATATATAATTTATTTTCCTGATGTTTTGGTAAAGTTGGGAGAAACATGCAAAAGGACAACCATCTAGGTGTCATTGGGCCTATTAGGTGAACTTTATATTTCCCTTATAAATCCATAAAAGTTGAAGATAATTGAATTTTTTTAAAGGAGATTTTATCATCAAAGCCATAAAAAAGAGTTCAAGAGCCAAATTTATAACCATAACACTAAATTCATTGCACAAATTTATAACAATAATGCACAATGTTTATATATCTCTTATCAATTTTATATACCAAATTTGGCATCTAAATATGCACATGTGACAACTCTTATCGTATTTTTATACAAAATATGGCATACAAATATGCACATGTTACATGCCTTCTCTTTTTCATATACAAAATTTGGCATCTACATATGCACATCACTATGAAGTTCCAACATTTCGCATAACATATATACAAAATTTTCAAAATTATTCTACCATATATAGAATGATTCAGCTATATGGTACATAATCAATCAAGGGAACCTTTTGGATCAGATCTAACCCTTATTGTATCAAGTATTGCTTCATGATCATATTCATATACTTGGTAGAATTCTTGATAGGGTACCTAAATTTAATTGTAAAGATAATTTAAAGTCAAAATTGATACATTATACATGACAAATTGACATAAAGATATCTTCATGGTAGGGGGAAAAAATATATTACCTTCTAAGCCATGTGTTTGTCACAATGATGAGTCCTATTGGGTACTCAATATCCTCACCATCAATGACTGTAGCTATCAATTTCTTTTTGGGCTCAATACACTGACATAGAAAGTAATTTGTTCCTTCATCATTATTCTCATATGGAATAACTGCATATACATGACCTACATTATATAGAAGGATAAGTTAATACCAAAATTTAAAGTAATCTATTTTAACCAAGTATTAAATTGATAACTTAGTACTTAGTTCAACGCGGTTAGATACATGATCAAAATTTGTTGATGATTAAATCTAGTTGAGCTATAGTGTTGTAGGAAGTTGATATGAATCAATTAGATGCAAAGGTCTACAAGACTATTGGCCAACCCACTCTTTTGATTCACATTGATCCCATAAATGATGTATACAAGAAGAGAAAAAGTGTGCAAAGTACAACATATGTAATGATAAACATCAAAATGCATAGAAAAATCAACATGAACCCAAAAAAATATTTCAAGAAATTGTGTTTGAGGAAATATTTTAAGAAATATTTTATAAAATTGTGTTTGATTCATATCCAAACAATGTTTTGCATGTGGCTCATGGTTTATTTTTCTAATTTTTCTTTTGACAATATCTTTTTGGTTTAGTGAAGCCCTTATCTTGTCACAACACAATTTTTCTATTAATGTTCTTAGTGCATCAACAATAACTTTATCCTTACATGGGAGTCTACCTTGGAATGACCAAAAATAAGTCTCATTAGAATTATCAAGTTTCTCTTGCCTCACTAAGGCTTTAACTAATGTTGTTCTACTTATTGTTAATGATTTACTAGTTTTTCTTGTCATACGAGTTTTTTCCATTTTCTTTCCCATTATGGTTGACGTGAGGACCCATCAACTTGTATTGGCATCTTTAGTACATGCTTTTGAACCAATGTATTGGTATGCATCAAAGATATTTCAAACAATGCTTCTTTCACTACTATTTTATGATACTTTTAACCTCAAAGTTCTCATTGTCTCTCTAAATTTCAGATTCTTAACCATTTCAATAGAAAGTTGGCATCTTCCACTTTTATTTAATCTTTCAAAATAGTTATTCCAAATCTTTTGAATGATTCTCCTACAATTTCTTTTTGACATTTTATCATGCTTTTGATTCAAAATAATTTCATAAATTTCAATTAGAAACTTTGGTTTTCTACTAATTATTCTAGGAGATATTGATGTACATGCATGCTCTATATTTTCATTACTTACATTATGTTCATTCATCATTTCAACTTGAGATGTCACATTAGGGGCATTAGGTGACATAAGTTTATTTGTCACAATCTTTTCAATTGGGGTATAATGAACTTTTTTTTTGTCAAATTAGGTACATTTGTGACATCAACATCAATAGGTTTATTTTCATCACTTGCATTGGAGACATTTGATGATGTATGTTCATGTAACCTCCTCATACGCTCCCTTGTTTGTGCCTATGTTGCCTCTCATTTTTCAAGTATTCCTATCTTGTTCTTTCTCATGATTGTAGATGCATATTTCCATATAAACAATAACATAAATAAAATACAAAACTAAACAAACTTGCATCATTATTTTATGCTCAATCACAAGATACAAACATAAACTAACATGTGGAGAAAAAATTTAATAGAACAAATTCATCATTTCCAATAAAATTATCCTATAAACAATAACATGAACAAAATACATAGTCAAATACAAAATTAAAATAATTTGCACGATTATTTTATGCTTATTCACAAGATACAAAATCAAACATAAATTATGATGTTGGCACATGGAAGTAGATCAAATTTACCATTTCCAAATGCAAAAACCCTAATACTTGTAGACCTGGTACAAAAATACATGTGAAATAATAGTAGAATCTCATGTGCCACACTAAAACAACGTATTAACCTTTGACATGCTATTTTATTTATAGTTTTCAATAACTTGATCAGGTTATTGATTCCTGACTAAATTATCTATATCAACTAATAACCCAATCAGGTTATGTATTACTGCTACAAGAGAGAGAGAGAGAGAGAGAGAGAGAGAGAGAGAGAGAGAGAGAGAGAGAGAGAGAGAGAGAGAGAGGAATTCATGGCTTACTTAGAGAGAGAAATGTTAAGAATAACAAGTTAGAGAGAGAGAGAGAGGTTAGGAGTTATTGATAGAAGGAGAGAGGTTAGGATTTGAGAGAGATTTTAGAGTGAGTATGTGTGTGTGTGTGTGTGTGTGTGTGTGTGTGTGTGTGTGAGAGAGAGAGAGAGAGAGAGAGAGAGAGAGAGAGAGAGAGAGAGAGTTTAGTGTTAGTGAGAGAGAGGGGACTTAGGGGTTACTCAGAGATATACAACACTTAAGGGTAACAAAGTTAGAGAGAAAGAGATGTTAGGAGTTACTAAAATATTGGGAGAGGTTAGGATTTAGTAAGAGAGAGATATGTTACCATTAATTTTTACCTATTGATTGCATATTTAGAAAACAATGACCACTTATTTTAGACTATGCTTAATTCCAATTAATGGAAAATAAAAATATTATGCCATGGGATTGATTTATTTATATCATTTTGTATGTCTCTATTAGAAATAATAGCCCACCAGTATAACTGAGAGGGGGGGGGGGGGGTGTGAATTAGTTATACAATAATTTGATAATTAAACCTCTTAAATAATTCTTAATCATTCAACCAAGGAAAATAAAAATCATAAAGAAATGTGCATACACAATTACACCAGATATGTTGACTAGGGAAACCCTTGATCAGAGGGAAAACCCCGGTGGCAATGATGCCCACAAAAAAATGTACTACTATGAATATTCCTTGTTAGAGGATTGACCTTGTTAGGAGTCTTGTTACAATACTTAGTACAAGAGTCCCTATTAGGAGACTTTTAATTCCTATTAGGAGTTAAAGAAGGAAACTAAACCCAGTGTCCAAATAGCTTTAGGATTAGATCAATGAACCCACTATCCAATTGATCTTGGTACTATTCCATTCAAAATAATAGATGTGAAACAATATCTTTTCTCTTCCTCTGTCCAATATGTTAGACTTCTTCATTTTTAGATCATGCAAACAGATCTGGAACTCATTAGTAACCCTTAAGGTCACTTACATGCATTAACAAATTACTCTGCTCTTCTACTTCACAATTCACAAGTCTTCTCTATTCCTCAATCACAATCATCATCTATAGAACTTAAAAAACATCATTCCTTTATACCATACTCAATTATTAATCCTTTGAGTCAGCTCCTTATTTAATTAAATAAAATACACATTTAATTAATGCTTTCAGCTTATAGTTGTTCACAAACTTCCACATGTGTGACTTTTGTACCTGCACACTTGCTGACATCATTAGTTGTCAATGTACTTCCTCCAGTTAACTACACAACCCTTCATTCCAAACACAATGTGTTATATTGAACATACATTAGAAACTATTTTCCCAATGCTCTATTTTCCTGCAATTCTCTATAAATCATTAATATCTTCCATATGTTGTTGACTTAGGTTTTGTACACTTGCCCACATGTCAAATATATATTGTCATATATGCTGGTAACTACGTAAAAAAATATTCAATGTAATGTATTTAGCAAATAATTCTCAGTTTGCTACTCTGTCAATCTTCTGTAACCTTATTGATATGTTGTCATCAATGATAAATATAGTCATAACACTATTTTGCACTACTCCCCGATAGCATCAACATTCATGCTAACAATCTCCCCCTTTGGCATTGATGGAAATATAGATGAAAAACATCTAGTTCGAAGAATACCAACAGATTTTCTTCATCACTCAAATCTTCATGCAAATCTTTTATTGCAAGAAAACTCTCTCTAATTTTTTTCATGTCACTATCTCCCCCATTGACATCAATGTCAAAGGCAGTACAAAAATTAAATATATAATAATCTATCAACATGACCACAAGTCCGTCTGTTTCTTTACAACTTTTGCATATAATTATATAAACAACAAAAGTGTTTAAAGACACTATTGTACACCAAATATCTTTTACCAAGAGTCTTGATGACTCTGCAAGTATCATAGATACTCCCCCATAGAGGAAGAATCAACATTTAGTCTAGTCTAACAATGGTGTTGTGTACCCTGGACTTATATACTTATAAATTTTTTTACTTTGTGCTAGGTAGGGGCATAACCCCATGCATACCTCTCAGTTACTCAAATGTATCCTTTGGTAAAGCCTTTGTGCAAATGTCTGCAATCTATTCCTTAGTGTTGATGTACTCCAATCTAATTTCTTTTTTTGCAACTTTCTCTTTTACCACATGATACTTTATTGCTATGTGCTTAGTTTTAGAATGCAAAACAAGATTCTTAGACATGTTGACTATACTTTTATTATCATAGTAAATGATAATAGATTCTGTGAATGTTATTCCAATATTCGTCATCATCTACTTCAGCCATATGACTTGATTATAGTTGTTTGCTGCTATAACATACTCTACCTCTGTAGTACTTTGTGAGATACAATCTTGCTTCTTGATGAGCCAAGAAACTAGTCTTCCTCCAAGGAAAAATGTTCCTCTACTAGTGCTTTTACTGTCATTCCTATCTCCTTCCCAATCAACATTTGTATAAGTGCAAAGAGTAAAGTCATTGTTTATGTCATACCAAATACCATAATCTGATGTTCCTTTTAGATATATGAATATCCTTTTTACTGTTGCATAGTGATATTCTTTAGGATCATCTTGAAATCTTGCCACAATTCCAACTACATTTTCTATATCTTGTATGCTATGAATCAGATGCTACAATCCTCCAATCATAGATCTATACTTCTTTTGTTCAACAATAGGTGTCTCATCTTTGCTTGATAACTTATGACCAGTTACCATAGGTGTCCCAATAGGTTTACAATTTTCTCGACCAAATCTTTTCAGCAAATTCATGTATCATGCTCATTTCAAATTCATTCCTCATGTATTCTAAGAATTTGTTATTGACTTCATCATTTCCACTAAAAATGATGTCATCAACAATTATAATGATTATTAGCAAGCCATCTTCTATTTTCTTCAAGTACAAGTTACCATTTGTTATTCCTTTAGAAAATCCAAACTTTGCTAACTATTTGTCCAACCTTTAATACTAGGTTCTTAGTGCTTGTTTTAATCCATACAATGCTTTATTTAGTTTGCAAACCATATACTTTTATTCTATTAAAGGAAAAACCTCTAGTTGCTCAATGTAAATTTCTTCTTCAAGTTCTCCATTTAAGAATGTTGACTTAACATCCATCTAATATACCTTAAAATTCTTTTTTGCTATATATGCTAGGAACATTTTGACTACTTGTATTCTTGCTATAGGTGCATATGTCTCTTCATAAACAATTTCTTCTTGCTGAGAGTAACCTTTGCATACAAGTCTTGCTTTTTTTCTTATTACTTCTCCCTGTTCATTCATTTTATTTCTAAATACCCATTTAGTGCCAATCACATTTTTTTCCTTAGGTCTAGGAACTAATTCCCATGTGTTATTTTTAATTATCTACTAGAGTTCTTCCTTTATTGCTTCTTTCCAATAATTATCTTTGATTGATTCATCTGCGCTTCTAGTTCTACTTGAGATATTAGACATAGTTGTTCATTAATTTTGCTCCTTGTCATTACTCCTTTATCCTTACTTCCTATTATCTAATCTTTTCAGGATGATTTCTTATCAAGTTCCTATTTGGAGTAGGATTTTCTACTTCAATTCTAATTTTTGGTACTACATTTTTTATTTTCTCTCATATCTTCAATTTGCACATTATTCTGCAAGTCATTGTTAGTATTGAGAAATAACTCATTTCTTCTATTAGTCATTATAGAGTATTCATCTCCATCAGAGTTATAATCCATTATCCTTTCCTTGGTGCCAAAATTTTCATCAATTTTAACATTTGTGCACTCTACTATAGTTTTTGTTCTGTAGTTGTAACATCTATAGGCTTTACTTTTCAATAAATAACGAAGAAAGATACCTTGATCGCTCCTTGGATCAAACTTACTAATATCATCATCTCTTTTGATGTAACATTTGCTTCCAAATATCTTGAAGTACCTGATTGATGGTGAGTGACCAAACCATAATTCATAGGGTGTTTTGTTCATAACTTTCCTAATCTGTACTCTGTTCAATGTATTTACTACTATATTGACTGCTTCTCTCCAAAAGGTCTTTGGTACATCATTCTCAAATAACATAGCTCTTGCTACTTCAGCAATTGATTTCTTTCTTCTTTCAACATTCCCTATCTTCTTAGGTGTATGTGGTGAAGATAGTTGTCTTTTGATGCCATGCTCTTCACAATAGATATTGAATTCTCTAGAGGTGAATTCTCCTCCTCTATCTGATCTTAAATTGTTTATTTTAACTCCAGATTCATTCTAAACTTTTTTCTTAAATATCTTGAATTTCTCAAATACGTCTAATTTTTCTTTAAGAAAAGTTACCTGCATCATTCTAGTGAAACATCAACAAAAATCATAAAGTATCTTTCTCCATAAAATCCTCTTGATCTTGAAAGACCACTTAGATTTGTATGAACTAATTCCAACTTTTGTGTAGTACAAAATTGCTTGCTAGGAAATGAGACTCTCTTCTTCTTAGCCATGATACATTCCTTACAAATAGTGTCAGTGGGCTTAGTGATCTTGGGTAAATCTCTTATAGCAAGTGTATTACCGGCCTTCACAATGCTATCAAAGTTAATGTAACAAAATATTTTGTGCCATAACCAATTGTTGACAATCTTTGCTACGAAACATGTTATTTCAGTGGAATTTAACTAAAATACATTATCTTTGGTTTTTGTGGTAGTACCAAGTAGTTTTCCTTGTTCTTGATAATGCATGTGTCATTACCAAATTACAGTTGATAGCCTTTGTCCATAAATTGTCCAACACTCAACAAGTTATGCTTTAGTCCATCAAGAAAATCAACATCATTAGTGTATTTTTTGCCATCAAGTGTTATAGATATGATTCCTGTAATATGAAAAGTTTTATTGTTCCCCACTTTGAAAATTCCTCCATCATGGCTTTTGAATTTGACAAACTTTCTCATATCACTAGTCATATGATGCAAACAACCAATATCAAGGATCCAATCTTTCTTTTCAACTTGTGAGATCAGCACACTTTCTTCTCTGATTTCTCTATCAAGATCATCCTCCTTTATAGCCATGAACCCTAATTCATCTTCACTCATGTTTTAATCAAATTCCTCTTCTTCTTCTTCATTAGCATACAAGCAATTTCTAGATCTTCTTGACTTGAACCTTCCCTTAAACCTTCTTTCTCTTTTAGGACACTTAGATCCATAATGACCATATTCATTGCATGTCCAACATTTGAAGATATTCTTACCATCTTTTTCTCTTTCCAAAGGAAGAGCTACTCCCTCTTGGATCTTTTCTTCAATGGACTTGCTGCTACTGCCAATGTCTCCCTGCACTTTTGTGTTCCTTGCTAAACTAGGTTTGATGTTTAATGCACTGAATTCTATCTCAACCTTTGTTAATTCTCTGGATTGTTTCAGATCAAATTCTTCAACTTCCAATCTCCCAAGCAATTTTTCTTTGGTGAAGTTGGTGGTGCAAGGTAACATTAATCAAATCATCTATGTTATTGTCTTGAAGGGTGGTGTTAGACTTTTCAAGATCTTCCATATTACTTCATCATCAATTTTCTTTCCATCAAGAGATTTGATTCCTACAAAAATATCAAATATTTTGCCAACATAACTTCTTACAGATTCATCTTCCATCATTTTAGCATCTTGGAATGCACAATATAGATTTTACAATCTAACCCTCTTTGCATGTGTATCACCTTCATAATCAGCCTCTAAAGTTTCCCAAATTTCATGAGATGTTTTAAGTTGTTTTACCTGACCATACTCACTTTTAGGTAGAGCTAACAATATTGCTTCTCTTGAAAACTTATGTTGCACATAAACACTTCTCTCTATTCCTTAGTGTAGGTTTCAAGATTGTCTTCTTCTGCAATGTTCTTAGATGTCTTGGTTACAAGCCAATATCTTAGAGCCATGCATAGGAGATGAGTCTTCATTTTGTCTTTCCAGCTATTGTAGTTTGTGCCATCAAATCTAGGACTTTCCTTCCTCAACAGATTCACCATGGATCTCAAAAAGTTGTTAAACTTCCCTTTAAGGACTTGATGCTCTAATATCAATTGTTAGAAATAGTAGCCCACTTGTATAAGTGAGAGGGAGGGGGGTGAATCAGTTATATAATAATCTGATAATTAAACCTCTCAAAAAATTCTTGGTCATTTGAACAAAGCAAATAACAACCATAGAGAAATGTGTATATAGAATTACACCAGATATGTTGACTAGGGAATCCCTTGATTAGAGGGAAAACCTCGATGGGAATGATGCCCACAAATAATGTACTAATCTGAAGATTCCTTGTTAGAGGATAGACCCTAATAGGAGTCCTGTTACAATACTTAGTACAAGAGTCCTTGTTAGGAGATTCCAACCCCGTTAGGCATTGAAGAAGGCAATTGAACCCACTACCCAAACAACTTCAGGATTAGATCAATGAACCCACTGTCCAATTGATCTCAGTACTATTCCATTCAAAATAATAGATGTGAAACAATCTCTTTTCTCTTCCTTTGTCCAATACATTGGACTTATTCATTTTCAAATCATGCAAATAGATTTGGAACTCATCAATAACCCTTAAGGTCACTTACACACATTAGTAGATTACTTTGCTCTTCTACTTCACAATTCACAAGTCTTCTTTGTTCCTGGATCACAATCATCATCTATAGAACTTACAAAATATCTTTCCTTTATACCATACTCAATTATTAATCCTTTGAGTCAGCACCATACAATTAACATTAATTTGATTTGAAACCTTATTTAATTAAATAAAAACACATTTAATTAATGCTATCGGCTCACAGTTGTTTACAAACTTACAGACATACAACTTCTATACCTGTGCACTTTCTGACATCATTAGTTGTCACTGTACTTCCTCTAGTTAACTGCGCAACCCATCATTCCAAACACAATGTGTTATATTTATCATACATTAGAAACTATTTTCCTAATGCTCTATTTTCTTGCAGTTCTCTGTAAATCATTAATATCTTCTATATGCTATTGACTTAGGTTCTGCACACTACCCACATGTTAAATACATGTTATAGTATATTTTGGTAACTATGCATAGATAGATATGCAATGTATTGTCTTCAACACATAATTCTCAATTTTTTGCTCTGTCAATCTTTTGCAACCTTATTGCTATATTGTCATCAATGACAAACACAATCATAACACTATTATGCATTGCTCCCCCATAGCATCAAAATTCATGCTAACAATATCTTCTATATCTTTACGACACATTTTGAACAGAGTCAATCAGTCTTTGTATGTGAAAGTTATGGCCTTTGGAGTAAAGCCTACTTTTAGTTCTTCAAAACCCGATCAAGTTTTGAACAAGTAAATTTTACTTCTTTAAAACCCAATCAAGTTTTGAATGCACTTTTTCATTTTCATAAACCAATTGATTTATTTGAATCCTAGAACCTAATGGACTTATAGCTTGGTGATAGCCTAGGGAAATGAACCAAAGGCTTGGGAGACTATTTTCCCTCCATTTTTTTCCTTTAGATATTTTTTCATTTTCTAACATGAATTATCATCTTTGCAGCAAGTTTGATAATAGTGAATTTGGTATCTTTAAATTTTCCACTATAATTGTATACATCTTCTTATCTTTCTAACCATTTTTTTTCTATTTTTGAACAACATTAACATGTTAAAGTTTACTTCCTTTTACCAATGCCTTGACATTCCTCTTGGACATATATCTACCATTTTTTAATAACTTTTGATATACTTAAACAAATTAAAAATAAACTATATATTATAGTTCTATACTCTATTCTATAGACATTTTAAAAAAAAATCCATTTTTAATTATTTTTGTCAAGCTATGCTCAACACACGTACAAGTACCAAAATTTTAGGATATAGTCTGTTCAATAATTCATAAAAAATAAAATACTCATCAGAAAATTACAAAAAAATATGTAAATTTTAGATATGAATCTCAACTATCATTCTACCAAAGGGATGTGCAAAATAGTGGACATAACTATGTCTTTTGTATTGCACACAAAAACAAGTATGCTATATTTTCAATAAAAAAATCAAGAACTATTTTTTGTGTGGATGGGGTTTGATCCACCTAATCTTATCCATTTTTAAAAATCTCTAGTAGTTTAGAAAGTAGATTTAGAGTACTACAATTTATATGTTTTACACATCTTGTCATTTTGATTGGATGACCCTCAAATGTTTCATCCATGTTTGGGTTTACTTGATTTTAGGAAAAAGGTGTCTACTTATACCCCCCTTTTGTACACCATCTTGGTGCACTCACCCATTGTTGGAGACATGAGTAGAATTATAACTATTCTTGGATGCATCTTTATCAAAGACAATTTTATTAGAACCATTCTCCTCATTATCCTAAGTCATTGGTATCCTTCTTCCATATAGTGTCTTCCCTAGTAGTTCTCTCCTTCATCTTGGGTTTGGTAGCAATCCTAGTGGCCCTACATGTGATTTCTTTGACTTTCATATCAAACTTGTTTTAGTACAAGGAAGGGATACCTTCAAAAGATAATATGAAGCCCCAAAAAAATATAATACAAGAGAAGTATATGTAAGATTTAATTGAAGATAACACACCCTTAGTAACAAGATATTTTCATTTACATGATTGAATATTGATTGATTCCACAACTCGTATAGAAAATGATATGTTGGGTTGTAATAAGTTTAGGTATAACCTATACATTCTATATTATAGAAAGACTCAGTATTCTAGAGCTCTACCTTCTTAATCATGAGTAACTCCCCTTTCATTCTACTTTCTAAGACTCTATGACATTACATATATAGCCATCAAGACACACAAGTCAGTTTTGAGTTCACAATCTCCAATTAAGGAAAAATGTTATGCAATACAAGACTAACTCTCAAATGAATTAGTGAGAAGATACATAGTACATCATAAAACCTTATGTGGCCTTAGGTATAGGTCCACATGTTAACTGATTATCTAGATCAAAGAGCATGGAAGATAACTCTTAAAAACATAACCTCATTGAATTAAATAGCAGACATTGTATGAATAACAACATAGGAAATCATCACTTGAGAAGATGAATCACAAATTATGTTGGTTATAACATTAATTTTTGCACACTTAGGATAATAATCCATTATAGGTCCATAATATGAAGCCAGTCTCACAAAATTTGGAAAAGGAAAACAAGTGTTTGCTGAAAAAAAATTGTCATACAAGTAATTGAAAAACAAAAAATAAGCAAATATCTTTTTGGGGATGCAAGATTTTCAACAACCCAAGTGTGCTCTTATATTAGACTCCGAAGATGAAAAAATATGTTCATTAAGAACTTATGAACATCTAAGAGAATTTAGAACATAAATCCCATGCTTATTCTTAATCCATAACTCCTCTTTATCAATCAACACAGAAGTCTATCAAAACTTACAACTGCAACCAATTGTTCCATTAGACATCTCAAATATACTACTGCTCCTAAATTTTGAAGGATCAAATGAATCATCCTTTTTGCATGCCTTCCTCTGATTAGAACATTTCTTTCCTTTACCTTTGCTTTTAATCACAAGATCAGATAACTTTAAGTCAAACTATTTTTCATGGGTAGGAACCTTAACCACATGTTCTGCTTTATTCAAACTAAACATCTTGAAAACACTTAGGTTCTTTTCCTTTCCATCTTACTCATCCTTCAAAGGAATAAAAAAAACTTACAATATTTCTCAACTATAACAGTATTCTTTCTACAATTATGTATAGCTCCTCCATCAAATTGCCAAGGTCTTCCAAGTAAATCATAAAAAGCACTCATATTTACTACATCACATAAGCTTCATCCTTAAAAGTTCCAATACTAAAATTAACGAAGCATTTTCTCTCACCTACACCCAATGTTCATCTTGAAACCAACTGATACCATAATGAGTAGGATGTTTCAATATTTATGAATCAAGTTTCCATTTCTTCAAAAAAAAAAAAAATAGTACTACCTCCATCCATAATAAGTTTACAACATTTACCTCAAGACTTATAAATAGTTCACAACAAGTTTCTTCCTTGCATCTCTTCTACATCATACTTAACCAATAGGATTCATCATATAAAAAGAGACTCTCTAAATTTTTGTGAAGCCAAATAAACTTCAAAATTTTCGACCTTATGATCTTCCTGCACTACCAACTTTTGTTTGTCAACTTTCACTCTAGGACATTCAAGTTCTTGATGTCCATTCTTACTATATTTAAAACAAGTACCTTTGAATACATACTTATTATTGGAAAAAAATTTCTTACCATTATCTACCTTGCTTTCTTCCCAACTTTTCTTCAACCTTCAATGTATACTAATAAGTATTTTCAACTGAACTAAGTTTGAAGGTACTCAATTGATGTTGAACATTGAATTTAGAACCATTAATGTACCTTGTAATTTTTTCTTTAGAAGATTTTTGATGTCCGAATCTGATTTGTATCTTGTAAAATTATTTAGTGTAGTTATTCATAGACATATCTTTCTACTTTAAGTATTGCAATTTTTAAACAACTCTAGTTTATAGTCTTTAGGAATGAATTTAGCCTTCAATCTAGAAACCATGGATTTCCATCTATTAATCTTTGGTTCATCATTATCTTCTCTATCCTTCTTTAATTATTTCCACCACAAGGAAACATGACCTTTCAAATTTTATTGTGCTAAATTAACTCTCTATGTATCTACAATATTTTCAAGCTCAAAGTAATTCTCAAGTTCATTAATCCAATCTATCAATTTCGAAGGATCCAAAGATCCAAAATAATCTAGAACTTCCATTCTATGAATCCTACCAACTTGTGCCATATCTTTCAATAATATTTCTTCTTCTACTAGGATCTCTACATCATGGTTGTGTACTTCAAGATCTTCAATAGCTTCAACATACTCATCTTCTATTTCAAGATTTCTTCTCAAGTCATTACATACACTTTAGATCTCATACCTCATATCAATCTTGAATTATTCAAACATATGTTCCAACCTCTTAGGGTTTATCCTTATACATAGCATATTAAATCATAATAAGGTGCAACTGCCTCAAACTTCAACCATCTATCCACCCACAAGAATCAACAGATATGTAACAAGATTCCAACAAAACTTGAACAAGTCCTATAATTGTGAGCCAAAACTGCCACCTCACAATCAAGGATTTCAATTCCTCACAAGTCCTCCAAGCTTAGCCATGATCTAGCCATGATAATATTACCCATAATTAGATCAATATTCTCTCAAAAATATCAACCTTCACTCTTATACTTTCTAATCTAGTACAAGGAATGTATACCTCCAAAAAAGATGACCAAGCCCCCAACATATACAACACATCAAAAGTATAACAAGATGCAATTAAAGATAACTCCCCCTTATTAACAAGAGATATTCATATACACAATTGAAAACTGATTGATTGCACAAATCACATACAACATGATATGTCATGTTGTAAGGATTTCCCAATTACGACCAATACATTCAAGATTATAGACCAAAACATTCTATTCTCTAGATCTTCCTTCTTGATCATGAGTATCTCTCCTTTCATCCTACTTTCTATGGCTCTAAGACATTACATCTATAGCCACCATGACACACAAGTTGGCTTTGAGTTCACAATCTCAAAAAAAGAATATGTGTTATATAATATAGGACTAGCCCTCAATGAATTAATCGGCAAATACATAGTACATCATAAAACCTTATCCAACCTTAGGTATAGGTCCACATGTAACCAAGTATCTAAATCCAAGAGTGTATAAGCTAACTCTTAAATATAGAACCACGTTGAATTAGATACTAGGAATTGTATACAGGACAACATAGTAAATCAACACTTGAGAAGATGAAGCATAACTTCTTCCAGTTGTAACATTAAATTGTAGACACTTAGGATAATGATCCATGATAGGTCCATAATATGAATCTGAGCTTATGGAATCTTGAAAAGAAAAAAAAGTGTTTGCTAGAACAATATGTCTAATAGGTAACTAGAAAATAGAAAATAATCAAATATCTTTTTGGACTTCCAACAACCCAAGGATACTCCTTCATCAAGACCACCTAGTTGATTTTAGGATTGATCTTAGTTTTTTTACTAGCCTTGGTCTTCCTATAGGTTTAATTTTTTAGTTTTTTACCAGTTTTCAACTAGAACCTAGAGGTAGGGGAATCTTGCGGTGTGGGAATTAGGGACTTGGAATTCCTAAAACCCTTCCTTCTATTAGGTAGGGTAATCATTTTTCCAATAGGAGTATTTGAACAAGAAGTGACACTTCAAACCAAAATATATTTGGGGGGACATGAGGCAAAATGGAAATTATATAGCCTCAACATAAGAACTTAATACAACATAACAAAAAAATCATTGTTCTCTACATCTACTAAGTAATGCACTATGGACTTAAGGGAATTTAGAAAATAAAAAGGAAACCAAACCAAACCATAGTATATGAAGTGATTAATCAAGAATAAATGGTAGTAATAATAGACACAGAAACACCCTTCCAAAGTAATATGTTTCATAAGTATCATACACACCTTGTCCTAGAGTCATGGGAGCATTTCTCTCTTAGAACTACTAAAGAGTTTTACTGGTTACTCCCATTTTCAAAAAACCCCATCGAGGTTTTATTCATTTGGTACACAACAAATTTTCTTTAACTTATGGCCTTTTACTAAAAGTTTTGTAGGTTAGATGATTACCTCCTTATTCACTTACATGATACCACCTATTGCAACTTTCCTCTCTTTCCAATTTATATTCATCAAAGCCAATCATAGCTTCCATGAATTGAATAAGACCCCCCTTAGCAAATGCCATCAAAGTTTTGAATCATTGAAAAAAATTCTTGTGAATTATGTGGTTTAACATGGATCATGTATCCACCCATCTCATTCATCTCTAGATTTCTAAGACTAGTATTACTCTCAATAGAACTCTTTAAAATCTTAGTACCACTCTTAATAAGAATGTCAAAATAATCAACCATAAAAACATATAAAAGGGTTAAAATTATTGTGATAAATGGCTCTTCCCAAGGTAAGTGTGATCCACCCTAGTGTGGTGTGTGGAAATTCTTTCGACTTGAATTTAGCTTTATCAAGTAATAATTCATATTATGAAAACACAATTATATCAAACTATTGAAATTCTTTTGAATAATTGAGAGGGGGGGGGGGGGGTGCGGGGAGGCGGGTGTGAATCAGTTATCCAAGGTCTAGATGTACAAATAAAACTTTTCAATGCTTAATAGACCAATATCCACAAAACCTTATCATGCATGCATCCATTATATCATACAATACATAAAATTTGTAGGTTATCATCCTAGGTCAAAACATCTTTGCAAAAGTGTAAACATGAAACAACATATAATCATTTACATAATTTGACACAAGGATTTTTATGTGGAAATCCAAATTGGGAAAAACCACTAGTAACATGCTACTAATTCTCACTCTTCTAAAGTGATGCCTTGTTAAAGGCCAACCCTATTAAATGTGAGCTGGTTAAATGTGATCTAGTTAAAGGATTTCAATCACCCTATTAGGAGTGAGCCTTATTAGAGGACTTTAGAAAACTCTATTAGAATGTCACCTAGTTAAAGGATTTATAAATTATTGTTAGGTCAACCTTAATCCAAAGGATTTACCCTAGATTGATACAATGATTAGAAAGTAAAAGTAAGACTTGATTTGATAACAAATTATAATTCACTTGTAGATTATAGATCTCTATTTTAGTCATCCATTTTTCTTGGCATTCACACACTTCAGCTCTGATAGCTTGTTCACCCTTCAATCATTCATACTCTTAAGCCTTCTTTCTTTACATGCTAATTGCATTTACTTTTGTTCGGCCACTAAATGAAGAAACACCCTAGACTCCTTGTCTTCCTTAGGTTCTTGCACATGACATCCTTTTCTTCTAACCAGCTATCTTTATAATTAGAGAATAAAGATCTTTTTCCACTTAACCACAATCATCCATTTTAGGGTTATGTAGGATAAAATGAATCTACCCACTTTTTCATTTGCTTCCTCTAGAAACTTCTTCTAAATCTTCCTTGAGTTTTCCTCAAAATGGTTTACCTTAAATTCTATGCCACCAACTTATCATAGTTATCTTCCACATGCTTCCCATAATTTAGGAAAATAAAATAGCGAGCTCAAATTCATCAAATCTTTAATTTAACACTATTTGATATCACTTGATAGCTATATAGGTTCACTCGTCAAACACTAGTGCACTCGGAAAACACTAAAGTTTATTGATGCTTGACACCAACTTAACTTTACTCAGCATACACCAACAATCACTCAGCTTGCATTGTTTTTCATCTTTTCTCGATACCCCTTATTTTTCACTTGGCTTCTGCTGACTTCTCGACAGGGTTGGGCAAAGACTTTTCATACTTGATCTTCTTCTAGTCTTAAATTGAGAAATCTTTCATTTTAGACTTTAAGAAGATAAGAAATACACTATAGTAGCAATGTCTTACTTGGTCTTAGTGCTTCTTTTACATACCAAATAACTCAACCTTCCTCTAGGTGTTATTGTTGTCTCCTCTTTTCAGATCCTCTTCATCAATCAACTAAATGATAGCTTTTAGACCAAAAATAAATTGTCTCACCAACAAGTAGCAAGTTTGACATCATTGAAAAAATAATGATTGTCCCATTACAGGCTCTTCACTTCAAAATAATCTTATATCGACAATCTTCATCTTTGGCATTGATGGTAAACTAATACCAGCAAAAATATAAAAAAGAAAATAGATCTTTGAAATTTCTCCCTCTGTCAGTGTATTACATGTCCTTCCTCTATGTAGGATGATGTGAGCTTTGTCAAGTTTCTTTATTGCTCCCTCTTTCTTATACTCCCTCTTTCTGATATTTAGGTATTTATCTCTTTCTACTCTATTCTTATATCTCTCTCAATACTTTCTCCCTCTTGGTAGGTATATGTATATGTTTTTATTTAGTCTTATATATCCCTCTAGTTATTTCCCTAGGTCTTTGACAATGATGCCTACGATTGTAAATATTCTAATTCAGCTCCTTCATTACTTTAGGCAGCTCCTAAAGTAATATCCACTACATCAAGTTTTAAGATACAACATTTAGCTCAGTTGATGCATGGCACCAATTATTAACAATTATTTTTCCTAAACTATCTAGGCTTTTCCTCCTAAGATCCATTCTACTATTGAAAAAACATATTTGAATTTCATATTTTATTTGTTAGACTAATGTAGTAGCATGATCTATGAGAAACCTCTTCCAATTTACGGATTCTATAACCAATCATAAGATGAATAAAAAAGTGTCATAAAAAAACTATTGCATAACCTTAGGTGGGAGGGAAGTAGTTTCCCTTGCACCATTTATTTTACCAATTCTATAAATTTCTTACTTGTCACTTTAGCCACCATAATAAATAGATAGGGGCAGAGGGGCTCCCCTTGTCTTAGTCCTTTCTTATCCCTAAAGAATCCTATAGGAGTCCCATTTATCAGGATGGAAAATGGACAATCCCCACCACTTCTTTGATGATTATTGAAAACACTTGATCAAATCCAAAAAAAATTAATAAATTTAAAAAGGAACTTCCACCTAACCTTATCATACACCTTAGAGATTTCAAGTTTAAAGGCCACACCTAGAGCCATCCATGGAGTGTCTAATTTCATGTGTAGTAATATAAGCATCCAAAATTTAGCAACTTGGGATAAAACCTTTGTTGGAAATAATCAAGACTAGCTAGGTTTCTGAGAGGGGAGGGGTGAATTAGTAACCTCAAAATTTCTAAATCAATTTGGCACATAACCATATAAATCATTCATCATTCATTTATCTAATCAACTGCATGAATGAGAAAAGATAAACATTCATAAGACATGAACATAGTATTTTGGTGACCCAGAAACCTTCCAAATAGAAAGTAAAACTGGGGTGGGGATGATACCCACAAAACTTCACTACTATAGTATACAGCTTGTCTATTAGGGCTTACATTGAACATTTCTGATGATCTACCCTGTTAAGAGCAATTTAGACTACTAGATCCACCTTGTTAGAGGTTTTACAAACATAAAATGAAGTATGCACTCTGTTAGGAGATTTATACAAAGACTGTTAAGTCTATCCTGTTAAAGGATTTGGAAAACTAATTCCCCTCTTAGGATGAAATAGTAGATCTAACTTACAACTTAATTTTTGAATAGATCTTGAAGTACAGATCACCTCTTGTGACTGATATGTCTTTGTTGCTCCTTAATGACCTTGCTGAACACTCTGTTCTGCTACTGATTTGCATTCACTCTTCTCAAAACATTACATGTCCATTCCTTAACATACTCATGATAATAATACATTACAAGTGATACAATACATTACATATATACCATTCCAATAATTACAATTGCAAGGTTAGCTAAAATGCAAGTAAAAAAAACATTACTAAGTCAGCTAAATAGTAGAAAACTCAGGCTCTTAAAGCTGACTTGGTGACCTTCTGATACTCGTCATCCACTACATTACTTAGCATCTCCATGCACTCAATAGAAGTAGAAGCTTGGTCCATACTAATCACACAATGTAGCTTGGAACTTGGTAACCATTGAAGACTCAGTAGATGTAGTGTTACACGGTAAATACTGAATCCTTTATTTACCTTGCTATCACTCGGTAAACACTACACATCCATTACTCGGTAGAAACTACCTTCATATCACAAAAATTGATGACTTGGTAGATAATGTGAAGATTTATGACCATTACCTACTTGATGAACACTGTAAGCTTGGTAAACACTATTGAACTGCACATTCACTCAGCAGCTTCAAGAATACTTGGTGTGAACTGCTTAACTACTGAACTTACAAGGTAACCACTGAATGCTCGGTATAAACTATGGACTGAGTGATGAGCTTGGTAGCCATTTAGAATCAAATAAGTGTTTTCACTAATGAAAAATATAACATAATGCCAACAATTCAGATATAAAAGGATCACATGATTTTAGTTTATACCGAGCAAGGTTAGTCATAGACTCAACTGAGATAGGTCGAGAGTAATGAAAGTTTTGTTTGATCATCAAATCACAAGTTTCTATCGAGCTATAGCCCTCTTCATCAACACTCGAGAAATCTACCTTAGTAGTGTGCACAACTCCCAGTTCTCCAATTGTATCAACTTCTATTGCAGCATGTTCAGTAAGTTTGCCAATTTGTTCTATAATTTTGTCTACTACAACTTTAACTGCACCAATTTTTGTTATAGTTAGCTCTTCAATTGTAAATATTCTAGCTTGTACATTACCTATTGGTACATCATTACCTATTGGTACATCGTCTTTGGGAGGCACATCAATTTTGGATACAATTGGTATTTCTCTTAGTTTTCCTTTAGTTGGACCAATTCAAGTTTTTACTGCTAGTCTAACTACTTCAACTATTGTTTCCATTTCTAAGTCCGAGGAAGTAAGCATAGAAGTAAAACCAAAGACTCCACTAAAACTTCTCCTTACTAGCAAGGCAACTGATGAAGATATTGTCTTAGATAAAGAAATTGGTATCCCTAAGATAGATCTAGACACTGCCACATCCAATGAAATGAGATTGGTTAGTTAGCTTTTCAAGAAAAAGGCAAGGTAGAAACAACTTAGAGAAGAGAGAGACAGATAATTTACTATAATTGAGAATGCCAAAAACATAATTACTGAGGCTATAGGTGTTGAAGTTGATTCATCTCAACACACTTTTTTTAGAATTGGAAGAGGCTATGAATAAGTTCAATGAGGACACTTCTGGTCAAGAGAAGCTCATTGAGAAAGCAAAAAAGAAATTTGACAATAAGGTGCTTGAGCACATTTCTCAACACATTGCAATAAATCAAGTAGAGTTATCCACAGTTTTGAGCAACCTTGAACAATCCTTCACAAATATAACATCATTTTTTGGCAAGCTTTTTGATGTTACTGAGTATACCAAGGATATAAAGGAGAAATTGAATAAGATTGATGTGGACATGAAGGCTAGTGCTAGAAGGTTATAGCTTGACCGTAGTTCAAGCTCAACACATCACATGAAGGTAAAATTTTTGTCAGAAATGTAGGAAGATTTACTTAGAGAGGAAGCCAAGATCAGGTCTACACTAATTGATATCCAGAATATGATCCTTCCAGTTATGGACCCAATGCAAAAACATATTGTACATTCAAAAACATATTGCATTTTCAAAAACATATTGCATATTCAAAAACATTGGTCCAAGATAACAATTTCTCAGTAGCAGATCATATGATTGAACTTTCTATAGAAGTTCAAGTGGCACTCTCCATCTGCAAGATTTTGCAAGATAATTGGAATAAGACATTGGCTCTTAGTCTTAAAGTATAGTCCAAATTTCTCTCACATTTTGGTGTCTCTATTTAAATATATTGCATATACCCTTTGACATTATTGTCAAAAAGGGGGAGTATGAAGATAGTAAGATCACATGGGAGTAAAGAGATACTAAGAGACTTGTGGAGAAATAAGGGAGAAAATAGATTGATATATATATAGATAAAAGCTATGTATATATTATGCCATATGTATGGGGGAGATATGTAAGATATGCACATTAGCTTTACAAAGATCAATTTTGAAAAATCAAAAATCAAAATTAGAATGTTAGTGTACATAAGTTTTGGCTCATAAGTGTTTTTATCACTAATGCCAAAGGGGGAGATTGGTGGCATTATGTTATATTTGTCATTAGTGAAAACACTTATTTGATTTTGAATGGTTATCGAGCTCATCACTCAGTCCACAGTTTATATCAAGCATTCAGTGGTTACGTTGTAAGTTCAATAGTTAAGTAGTTCACACCAAGTATTCTTGAAGCTAATGAGTGAATGTGCAGTTCAATAGTGTTTACAAGGCTTACAGTGTTCACCGAGTAGGTAATGGTCACCGAGATTCATAGTATCTACTGAGTCATTAGTTTGCATAATATGAAGCCAGTTTCTACCAAGTAATGGATGTGTAGTGTTTACCAAGTGATAGCAAGGTAAATAAAGGATTTAGTATTTACCGTGTAACACTACATATACCAAGTCTCCAATGGTTACCAAGTTCCAAGCTACATTGTGTGATTAGTATGGATCAAGCTTCTACTTCTACCAAGTGCATGATGATGCTGAGTAATGTAGTGGATGTTGATTATCAGAAGCTCACCAAGTCAACTTGAAGAGCCCAAGTTTTCTACCATTTGGCTGACTCAGCAATGTTTTGTTTACTTGTGTTTTAGCTGACCTTGCAATTGTAATTATTGGAATGGTCTATATGTATTGTATTGTATCATTTGCAATGTATTATTATCATGAGTATGTTAAGGAATGGACATGTAATGTTTTGAGAAGAGTGAATGTGAATTAGCAATAGAGAAAAGTTTTCAGCAAGGTCATTAAGGAGAAACAAAGACATATCAGTCACAAGAGGTGATCTATACTTCAAGATCTATTCAGCAATTAAGTTGTAAGTTAGACCTACTATTTCATCCTGATAGGTGAATCAATTTTCCAAATCCTTTAACAAGGTAGACTTAACAGTCTTTGTATAAATCTCATAACAGAGTGCATACTTCATTGTATGTTTGTAAAACCTCTAACAAGGTGGATCTAGCAGTTCAAATTTATCCCAATAGGGCAGATCATCAAAAATGGTCAATGTAAGCCCTAACAAGCCAACTTTATACAACAGTAGTGAAGTTTTGTGGGTATCTTTAGATGCTCAAAATCATCCCTAAATATTATATTAATTTATTTAATATTTCCCGTTGCATTGTAATTAATTATTAATTATATTGGTCACATTCTTCTACTTATTTAATTAAATTAATTAATTAAAAAAGTTCATTTTTCTAAGTATTTAAATTTAATTTAAATAATCCTAGCTCTAATGTGTTAAATTAATTTAACACATGATTCTCCATAATCCCCTTTTTAAATAAATCTTATTTATTTAAATCTCCATATCCCATAAAAATCATATTTAATTTAATTTTAAGCCTAGCCTAAAACCTAGCCTATGCCCATCATTTTCATCCTCTTAAGCCTACTTCTTCTCTAATCCCACTTTATCATCTTAATCTCTTTCCTAATCCCCTTCATTAGCCTAAGAGTGTGCTCACACATGTGTTGATGGCATGCCTACACACTCGCCTTTACACTCTTGTCTCCCACTCTTCTTCTCAAGTTTGCTTACAAATGTGTGAGCAAACTTTGAATTTTTGACCACTTGCATGGCTTGCATGTCACCTTATGTGGCACCTACATGGATGTCACCTCACCAAGCCCTCTCTTGAGGCTATAAATAGAGGCCTTGTCTCAAGCATTTGCATCTCCCATTATTGCATTGTTATCATGTTGGTTTGAGATTTGAGTTTTTAGTTGAGCTTGCATGCTAGTTTGAGTTTTCATAGTAGCTTTAATGGTAGTTTTCATGGTGATTTTTAGATGCATACTAACCATTTGGTAGCTGGTATAGGTTCTCATTTGCATTATTGGTCTAGTTTGCTTGCATTTTCTCATCTCCATTTCATTTGTATCTTAGTTTAACTTGCATATTAGTATAGTTTCTCTTCATTGCATTTCATATCATCATCATTGAATGCCTTCAAGTATGGCTTTCCTCATAGCCATTTCTTGAGGTGTTCTTCATTTTATTGCAGCTTAAGTTCATATTTCATCATTACTCACATTTGCATATCCACTCAAGAGATTCACTACATTGTTGTGTTTGGGAGAGCACACCAAAAATACCCCCATCCTAACACAACAACAAGGCCTCTTATGGGTGCCTTTGTTGAGCTGTAGAGTTGGCTGGAGGATTTGGTTTGTTGGCTGCTTTGAGTTGCAAAACTCAAGCAAGCATTAGTTAGTTAATGTTCTTTCATTTTGATAAGTCTTTGAGGCATATTTGAGATTTTTAACTAATTTTTGTTTGTCAATTCATGCTCCCAACAGGTCACATTTTCTAGCACGCAGTATCATCCCCACCCCAATTTTACTTTCTATTTGGAAGGTTTCTAGGTCACCAAAATACTGTGTTCATGTGTTATGAATGTTTGTCTTTTCTCATGCATGCAGTAGATTATATAAATGAATGGTGAATGATTTATATGGTTATATGTTGCCCTCCCCTCACAATGACCTCACTAGTCTTTATTATTTCCAACACCCTTGATATGATAGACTAATTATTATTCAAGAAAGGATTAAATCTATTAATAGGAACCTTGGAGAGAATCTTGTAGATTGTGTTGCATAGGTTGATAAGTTTGAAGTTAGACATAAATTTTGGGTTAGGATCTTTATGCACAAGGGCAATTTAAGTGTTATTCAATTATTTGAGGAGCTTACCCATCTTAATAAATTCTCTATTAGCCATGGTAACATTTTATTTAACTACCTTCCAAAACTCCTCAAATGATTTTAAGGGATTCCATCAATCTTTGGTGCCTTTTAAGTCTCCATCATAAAGACTTCCACTCTCACCTCTTCCTTTAAGACAATGGTGAGTAACTATGCATTGATAGCCTCTTAGATAACCATATGAATTTGTCTAATAAGGTTATCCTGGGTAACCATATGCATTGACACCCTCTAAGTATGAATATAACATATTGGGAGGCTCATTCACATATTTTGTTGGAATATTCTAATACCTCATTATTCTCATTTGTTAGTTCATTTAATGGTATTTATTTCACTATTTCTAGCGATAGATTGAGGAAAAAGGTTATATTTTGTCACCTTAAAACATTCATTGTATATAGGACCATTTATTCTAGTATATTTCCTCCTTCCTAAGGGTTTACTTCAATTTCTTTCTCCAAATATCTTCCTCGTCGTGTGTTTCATTTATAAGATCCCCACAATAATGGCCTACTACAAAAGTTCTAGCTTTTCCTCACTTTTTTTTTGATAAAAATATCCCCAAAGGAGGTTTTACTCTATTTCCTTACCTCTCTCCAATGATATTTAATTTTTGTGAAAATTTGAACATAATTCTTCCTTTAACCAGTATGCTCCATAATTTTTTAATGTAATCCTTAATGTGTGCTCTCATGTGCCGCACTATCTCATAAAAAAAGAGATGGGGCCAGACATAGGCTTATTAACCCAATCATGGAGGATAGGGGTATGATCATAAATAGTTCTTAGGAGTCAAGAAAGGGAAGATTTGCATCCTAAAGCCCACTTGGACAATACAAGGAGCTAGCCTAGTCTAACCTAAATCAAGTGTATTAGACCAAGTAAAAGGATTAACCTAGATATGCAAGCCAAAAAGTACATTCCTACTAGCAAAATTGGATATGTCATTCATACTCTCATTATAGTCATGAATCCTACACATCATCTATGAAGGTTAAAATAGGGAATTGAAATATCCCACCATGATATATAAGGTTCATCATTCTCATATATAAGTTAAGATAATTTCTCTGAAACATGCATACAACCTCCTCTAGCATTGAGGGCATAGATATTAAACACATACCAAGAAAAAATATTCATATTAAACAAAATATTTATGAATTTGTAAGAAAAATAATAATCTCACCATCCAAACTAGTAGGACTGCTTAGTGTGGAGATTGCTCTAGAAGAACCATCAACAAGACATCCATCTTGAGATATTTTATACACTTCTTTAGGGAAAATTATTTTAAAGGGCTATTGAAGCCCTTTATTTCCCTTGAAAGGAGCTTCAATTTTTACCTTGTAGATAATTTTTAAGGTGCGTAGGATGGTGGCAGGGGTGGTGGCCCACCCTGCTGCCCAAGAAAGATTGATAGTGCAATTCCTCTAGATTCAATCACCTTACATTAGAAATTTATTTTTCCATTAATTTCCTTATAAGTGACATCACTGATGCCCTCCCAAGTTTATTAGATGTTCCCACATAAACCTTCTGACTCTATCTAGTCTTTATCTTTAGAATTGTCTACTATCCCTTACCTTCCTCCAATGGGGATGCTAGGAAAGAATTACAACCTTATGAAATCATAATATATTTAGTAACCTCTATTGATAGATCATCAATGGTGGAGGTGGATGACAAAAAAGGGGTAGTGTGAGTTTCCTCGTGAGGGATAGAAATGGAATATCTCCATTTTTTAATACTGGTATGGATAGAAATAGAATTCTTACTACCCCTAGATAGATATTTGGGACAAAAGGACTTGTATCTCTCCAAGGATTTTCTAGATGGTGTAACATAATCCCGTGAATCCTAAGGGATCTCACCATCTTCTAAGGGCATATGGACATAATAGGATAATAAGTGTTCTAACCCAACCTTCTCCTTAGTTTGAGGAATTTTCATGATGTTTAGTATTCCTTCCAAAACTAGCTAACCCTCAGTATCCCCATCAATTTGGGCCTGAACCACCTCAGGAAATTTGACTATCCTTTCCCACATAGTTAAAACCCTATGATTTATAGCCACCTAAAATTTCTATTCTAGTCCTTTCATGGCTCTCGCTATCCATAATATGTGTATTAAATTTTTCCTTTAACTTTGATTCTTTTGGAGGTGAGACTCTAAAGTCAAATATGACATGAACAATTTTAGAACACCTTTGATAATATAAAGAAATATTTTTATGAATAATGGCTTGGGTCCATTTTCCCACTTGTACCTAAGAGAAATAAATTTGGGGAGAGATTTGTTAAATTCTACCTTAACATAAAAAGTGCATAAGCCAACCTAGACTTTCATAGCATGACATAGTTGGCACATACATAGCATCCAAACCAATCCACTTGAACACCCGCTCTGTTAGAATATAAATTCCACCAATATAACTAAGAGGGGGTGTGAATCAATTATCCGACTATTATAACAATTATCAACCTTAATAATCCTTAACCATATGAGTATTATAATTAGTAACTATAACAAGATACTCATACATAATAACATCATATATGTTAACTAGGGAAACCCTTGATCAGAGGGAAAACCTCAGTGGGGATGGTACCCACAAGATGAAGTACTACTATAAAAATTTCTTGTTAGTGGATGGACCCTATTAGGAGTTAATAAAAAAATTCAATACATATCAGTCTCTATTAGGAGACTTTGAATCGCCATTAGGCGATTCCAACCCTGTTAAGAGTTGTGCCAACCTTGTTAGAAGTTGTAGAAGGAAAATGTACCCACTATCCAAATAGCTTCAGGGGAAATACCAATGAACTCACTATCCAAATGATCTCAATATTATTCCTTGCTAAATAATAGAAATGAACTTTACTATTAATTCCCCTTATGTCATGTTAACTAGACTTCTACTCCTTATGATCTCAATACTAGATAACCAACTTCACATCCAATTATCCCTTGGATCACTTAATCACATTTCCAAATCCTTTTCTCTTGTTCATAATCCTCAATTAAATTTTGTATGCAACACATACATCCACTTAACCAAAAGGAAAATATCCTTCCTTTATACCGTATCCTTAAAACAATTCCTTGATTTGGCCTTGGGGCTTTCCCAATTAATTATAATAGGACCACATTAAGATAATTAATTATTTCTCAATCACACAACACTATCGTCTTGAATTATTTAAAAATTATAATACATGAAACTCCAAGATTTTCACACTCACTGACATCCTCATCAAACTGTCCTCTATCACTATATAAATATTCATATCTTGATTCTATCTCTGTTAGGAGATATAATCCAATCATCGAAAACTACTTATCAGGTACTTTGTCTATGTACTACAATCTATAAGTCAAACATATCTTCTATGCATCTTCATATTACTTCATGCACACTTAACCTCATCATCTAGACATAATGTAGTATATTCTTAACCACACTTTACTTGAACATTTATCATTTATCTATATGACCTTGATCTCTATCTATTACTTTGACAATCTTCATAGAAACCATCCTATATTTTCATCAATGACAAACACAGTCATGAATGCATTATGTCAATTATGCTACATGCTCTCCAGTGCTTAGGATACTCCCCCAATGGAATACCATTAGCATTCATGTTAACAATCTTCCCCTTTTGCATTGATGGAAACATACATAAAAAACATCTAAGTTCCAAGAATACCAAAATAATACTCTACTGCAATTGTTGTTATTGTTCTCTTCTTTTCAAACCCTCTTCAACAATAAAATCTTAAATCTTTTGGAACATTGCTTTGTTTGCATCAATAAATAACATCCATCATAAGATATGACCAACCATAAAATGATACAAGATAGAATGAAAGGATATGCAAACAAGAAAGTTCTAGCCATGGTGGCTACGAATAGATCTCAATGGTAAGATTGAAAAAGAACTACCACCTGACCGCATGGAACCTAAATGGTCCACTCCCATAATGCTGAGGAGATAGTGTCAAGTCCCAAATAGGATATCAAATCATATAACACAGGTAGCCTCTAAGTCCAATAAATCCTAAAAGTAATCTAACTCAAATGTTCTAAGATAGATCGACATATAATTTTGAGAGGCACATAAGACACGTAGGAAACCTACTATATAAGAGGGCAAGTCTCATCACATGAATCATGCTTGGAGTTACCCAAGCAGTCCCTTAGGACTCCTGGGTCCTTAGTGATCCCACTGTGGCCACTAGTATCCTCGCATACTGATAAGGCATTCTATAGAATGCAAGGTCACAACGAAGCATTCTCTCTACTCCCATCCTATTCTGTACGAGAACTTGAGGCATGGGTGAGAACATACAATTAAATCTTATTAGGTTCATTTTAATCCCCATTTAGTGTAATGTTTTCACTTATTAAAACAACTTACAATGAGTTACCCTTGGAGCCACTTAGGGCCACTGGTCCTCATTGCAAGCCACTTCCCAAAATTTTGCACCAAACAACTTGCATCAGTTGTTCACACACTAAATAACACTCAACTTCTCCTCCATTCAATGTTACTTCTCAATTTCACAAAAAAATACTTTCTCTTATAGGTGATATTACTCTCCCCCATACATCAATCTCTCCCCTATTAGAGGATATTCTTCCTCATACATGCTTAGGAGATGGTTTTCCATGTACACTTCTATTCTCCTCCATACATATTTAGGAGATGTTTTTCATGCTTCTTGTCTCCCCCATTGAAATCAATGAAAAAGGCTTCATTATGTCAATCATTCTATCCAAGTTTTTAACCAGCTCAAGTGTCTAAAGAAATTTTTCAAGACCAATTACCAAGAGTCCTTGATTACTTTTCTCATGTTAGATGCTCCCTCATACCAGAGGCATTAGCATTCATTCTAGTCAAATAATAGTGCTCTATACCACTAGAATGATGCAATCTCTACATTATCTACTCTGAAGTAGGTAGGGGCATAACCCCAAGCATATCTCTCAAGTACTCAAATGTATCTTTAGGCAAGGGTTTTGTAAAAATATCTACGATCTGATTTTTTGTGCTAACATACTCCAATTCGATCTCTTTCTCTATCACTTTCTCTCTCAAAACATGATACTTAATAGATATATGTTTAGTCTTAGAAAGAAATATACATTTGTTAAACATACACATTGTACTTGTGTTATCACAATATATGATAACAAGTTCTAAAAATTCTATCGTAATATCCTTAAACATTTACTTCATCCACATGACTTGATTACAATTATTTGTTGTTTCTACATACTCTCCTTTAGTTGTACTCTATGAAATACCATTTTTTTTTTCTTAGGCAAGAAACCAATCTTCCTCCAAGGAAAAATGCTCCACCACTCATGCTTTTTCTGTCATACATACTACCTGCCCAATCTGCATAAGTATAAGCACATAAAGTGATCTCGCTTTATCTTACATACCGTAATTCATAATTAGGTGTTCTCTTCAAATATCTAAATATCCTTTTTACTTCTGCATAACGATACTAATAGCCCTTATTTTAACTATGAGTTTTTTTTGGAAATTTATTTTGAAAATACCTTAATTTGTGTTGTATTGTTAGGGTTTGCTTTATGTTGATTGCCAATTATCTAGTGACAACCCTGAGCAAGTAAATTTTTCCCTAGCCCAGTTTGAAGTCTTGCCCTAGTAGGATATTTTGATGTCTTTAAGATTATTTCTTTACCTCATCATGGAGAAATTTCTTAAATCCAAGATCAATTTTGACCTCTACCCTAGGTTTTCTATTTAGATAGGAGATTATATATCATTTTCATGTTTTCCATCAAGTGGTCTGATTCTATGATCAGGGGTTCAACATCTAGTCATATGCCCAAGTTTTCCCTCTCTTGATGATACAAAGTAAAGGCTAATGGAGGATCCTAAAGGTGAAGTTTTGGGTCTCTCAATGTTACAGTAGACAATGCAATTGTAGCATCATAAGGTTCCAATCTTATGATCATCTTGTTGTCATATCTGTTAGAAACAATAGTCTACCAATATAACTAAGTGGGGGGGAGGGGGGGGGGGGGGGTGAATTAGTTATCCAATAATTAAAACATTTTTCCTTTTAATTAAACTTAACCATTCAACCAAAGTAAAAATAAACCCTAACAATATGCTCATAGATAATTACACTGGATATGTTAACTAGGAAAACCTTTGATAAGAGGGAAAACCCTAATGGGAATGATGCCCATAAGATGATGTACTAATATAAATATTCCTTGTTGGAGAATGGACCTCTATTATGATATTTAGTACATATGAGTCCCTATTAGGAGACTTTGAATCCCTGTTAGGAGGTTCGAACCCTGTTAGGAGTTATAGTACAATGTGTGCAAGAAGAGCTCATTGCCCAAACATGTGATTTCAATTACAAGAAGAGCTCATGACCCAAACAATTAATTTACTATTAAGTTCCTCTTTCCTTTATTCTATCAACTAAATCAATCATTTTTAGACCTTTTAGAAGAGGTCATGAACCTTAGATCTAAATATCAAACCTTAGAAATGAAGTTTCCTTCACTTCCACTCTACTCTACTCAACCTTGAATTCTACTCTTATGCTGCTTACCAAAATTACTTCTCCATGTTATCTTTGATAAAAGAAAATTTCCTTACTTTAGACCAAATCCATAAAACAATTCCCTGAGTCAACTATTAGACCTTCTCAATTAGTTATTATAGGACCACTTTAAGAACACATTACACTTAGTGATAATATTAATATTTTGTCTTGCAACTTGAATAAATTTTTTTAAATGTAATATCATGATGAGTGAGCTTAGCTACATCATCATCAACATGTCTTCTACACATACTCAATCTCTATTCTTAAAATAACAATTCTGCTAAGAGATATAACAAGTTTACCTAAGCATACCTTTGTAAACTCTATCTTAGAATAGACATCACCAAAACATACATAACTTCTTCCAGACTTAACATTTCTTCACTTGATATTAATTTCATATACTAGATACTCAAAAGTATCTCTCATTATCTTGGATAGTGATAATACTCAACTAGTGATTCATACCAACTTGATCTTTCTGTTGTTCTTCCATCATATACCACAGAAGACTATTCTATTGACATCAATGACAAAATTAGTCATGAATGTAACATATCATCATAGTAACATATCTACAATACTCCCTCATAGGAATATCATTAGCATTCATGCTTCCAACAATCTCCCCCTTTGGTATTGGTGGCAACATAGATGAAAAAACATCTAGTTCCAAGAATACCAATTGCAAAAGATTGTTAATCTTTCTTTTCAAATCCTCTTCATCAATCATTCTCCCCAATTGATATATCTCAATGTTCTTTCTATCAAACTATAATTCCCTATTGTACTTATTCTAAACATGTTGTACTTTTTCCTCATGCTAACTTCTCCCCCATTGACATCAATGTCAAAGATTTTAAAAATCATCAAACTTTGCAACAACTGATTCTTACTAGCTCAAGTGTCCAAACAAATTGTTTGAAACAACATCCAACAAGAGTCCTATATGACTTTGTCCATCATAGATACTCCCCCATATAGGAAGCATTAACATTTAGTCCAAACAAACATAGGTGCTCTGGTATATTGGACTGATGCATTCTTTCATCTTCTACTCAGATGTAGGAAGGGGGATAACCTCTAGCATACCTTGCATATACTCAAAAGTCTCTTTTAGAAGAGGCTTCGTGAAAATATTTGCAATTTTTCTCTTTCGTTCTTACATACTCCATTCTGATTTCCTTTTCTGCAAATTTCTCTCTCAATGTGTGATACTTGATAGAAATGTGCTTGGTCTTAGGATATAATACTAGATTCTTAAACATATTTAATGTGCTTATGTTGTCACAATATATGACAATGGGTTCATTGAATTCTATCCTTATAGCCTTTAGCTTATGTTTCATTCAAACAACTTGATTACAATTATTTGCTACTACAACATACTCTACTTCTACTATACTTTGTGAGGTATAATCCTACTTCTTGCTTAGCCAAGAAACCAATCTTCCTCCATGAAAGAAGGCTCCACCATTTATGCTCTTTCTATCATCCATACTACCTACCCAATCAACATCAGTATAATCATATAGATTGAAATCATTAGATCTTTCATACTACAATCCAAGCTCTAGTGTTCCTATTAGGTATCTAAATATCCTTTTAACTACTGTCTAATGTGCTTCTCTAGGATAAGCTTGGAATCTTGCAATAATTTTAGCTACATTTCTATATCTAGCCTTGTGTGAGTTAGATATTGTAAACCTCCAATCATAGAGTTGTACTTCTTCTACTCAAGAGTAGGTGTCTCATCCTTTGTAGATAACTTATGTCTAGTCATCATAGGTGTTCCAAAAGGTTTACATATCTCCAAACCAAACCTTTTCAGTAAATCCTTCAAGTACTTTGTCTAAGAAATAAAGATTCCTTTTTTACTCTATACAATCTGTAATCCTAGAAAGTATTTCAATTTCTCCTATAATACTCATTTCAAATACCTTCTTCATTTCTTCTCCAAACTTGTTACTTTCATCATGATTTCCTCCAAATATTATATCATCACCAAATATTACCAAAATCATTAATCTATCATCAATTTCTTTCCAATAGAGATTGCTATTTGGCATTCCTTTGTTATATCCAAGCTTTGTAAAATGCTTGTCCAACCTTGCATACCAAGTTCTAGGTGCTTGCTTTAAGCCATACAATGCTTTCTTCAGTTTGCATACTATGTCCTTGTCATCTATTAAAGGACAACCTTTAGGATTCTATATATACACTTCTTCAAGTTCCCCATTCAGAAATGCTAACTTGACATCTATCTAATACACTTTGAATTTCTTATATGTTGTGTATACTAAGAATAACCTTACTACTTTTATTCTAGCCACAGGAGCATGGTCTCATATAGTCTATTTCTTCTTGCTATGAGGAACCTTTACATACCAATCTTTCCTTCTTCCTTATAACTTCACCTTGCTCATTCATCTAGTTTCTGAATACCCATTTAGTTCCTATTACATTCTTGTCTTTTGGTTCCCAAGTCTCATTCTTTACTATTTGATCCAATTCCTCTTACATAGCTTGTTTCTAGTGATCATCTTTACATGCTTTATCTACATTCTTAGGTTCAACTTGAGATATCGAACAAAGTTCTTCATTGACTCTACCTCTTGTCATTAGATCGTTATCTCTACTTCTGATGATCTACTCAAGTGGATGATTCTTTGTCATATTCTTACCTAAAGTAGGAGTTGTTATCTCAACTCTTGGCTCAACTAAAGGTTATGAGATTTGTCCCTGACTTAGCTCTCCTTCATTTTGCAAATCATTGTTAGTCTTAAGAAATACCTCATCATTCCTTGGTTTAGTAACAACATCATCATCTGAATTGTAATCAATTATTCTTTCTTGTATCCTAAATTTCTCATCAACTCTCACATTTGCACTTTCCATAATAGTCTTAGTTCTCATGTTGTATCATCTATAAGCCTTGCTTTTCAATGAATAACCAAGAAAGATACCTTCATCACTTCAAGCATCAAACTTACCAATATCATAATCTCTTTTGATATAACACTTACTGCCAAAAATTATGAAATACTTAACAGTAGGTGAGTGACCAAACCATAGTTCATAAGGAGTCTTGTTTGTGTCTTTCTTGACTTGTACTCTATTCATAGTGTAGACTGATTTATTCATATCTTCTCTCTAAAATATCTTGGGTACATCATGCTCAGTTGCTTTTATAACTGACCTATTTGTTCTCTCTGTTGTATCATTCTATTTAGCGATTCTCAAAGCTGATAACTATCTTTTGATTCCATTGGCTTCACAAAACATGTTAAATTCATTTGAAGTAAAATCTTCACCTATTTTACATCTTAAAAATTTAATCTTCATGCCTAATTCATTCTTAACTCTATTCTTGTATATCTTGAACTTATCAAATACTTTATATTTCTATTTAAGAAATGCAACTCACATCATTCTAGAAAAGTCATAAACTAAAATCATGAAATACCTTTCAGCATAGAATCTTTTAGTCTTCATAGGACCACTGAGATATGTGTGTACAATCTCCAATTTAGTTGTATTAGTAAACTTCTTGTAGGAAAAAGAAGTTATTTTATACTTTGCCAAAACACATTCCTTGAAAATTGTGTTAGTAGGCTTTACAATCTTAGGTAACTCTCTAACTACAAACATACTACTAGTCTTCATAATATTTTCAAAGTTTATATGAATTTTTTTTTTATGCCATAGCCAACTATCATCTACCTTAGCAACCAAACATGTCATTTCAACATGATTCAACTAAAATACATTACCTCTATATTTGGTTTCTATTCCAATTACTTTTCCATCTTTGTCTTTGATCATTCATGTCTTCTCTATGAACTGCAACTGGTAACCTTTATCCACTAGTTGTCCAACCCTCAAAAGAGTGTGCTTCAAACCATCAACAAAATATACATCCTCGGTGTTAGTCTTACCATCAAGAGTTATAGATCTAATACCTTTAGCTTGGCATGTTGCATTGTTTCCAACTTTGACAATGCCTCCATCATGACTTTTTTTGTTAACAAACTTGTTCATATCACCAGTCATATGATGTGAACTACCACTGTCAATTATCCAATCAAATTTCTTTTCAACCTGTGATAATAAAGCCATTTTCTCTGGACTTTCTTCTTTAATAGCTATAAATCCAGTTTCATCATCACTAGCACTTACTAATTGTTGATTAGAATCATCTTCCTCATTTACATACAAACATTCTCTATGTTTTCAAGGTTTGAAATTACCTCTACAATTTCTCTCTTTTTTAACACTTAGATGCATAATGACCATATTCATCACAATTCTGGCATTTAAAGATTTTCTTACCACCTTTTTCTCTTCTTACTGGAAGGGCTACTCCTTCTTCAATCCTTCTTTCCTCATCTGATCTGCTACCACTAGCATAATCTCCTCTAGCATTTGTCCTCCTTGATAGACCAGGTCAAATATTCAAGGACTATAATTAATTAAATAAATAAATTAACTAGGGGATGACAATTAATTAATTAAATAATAAATATTTAATCAATAATTTTCTAGTAGATGACTAAATAATATTACTTAGTGATGTAATTAGATTTAGGTGTCTACATTTTGCCCCTCTTTGACATAGTTTTGGAAGAACACTATTTCAAATAAGTTCAAATATAAATGATGTTAAGAAGACTTTTTGAAGCAACATGGTTGCCCTAGTTTTGAGTAGAAAGGGAGAGAATAGACTGTGTGATGCCCCTACAAGAAGGTGGCAAGTTGAGAAGGTGAGGCTTGATAGCTTCTTGAAAATTATAAGAATCTAGGGTGAGTACGATGACTAAGAGTGGCTAAGAGAAGGGGTTAAAGGAAGCTCATACTCTCACTATGGGATAATGATACAAAGGAAAACCTTGTGCAAAAAAATAACCAAGGGCTAGAACATTGGTTACAAGGGGAGGGGTGTTGATTGGTTGTTTTTAAATTGAACCTAGGGAAGTGACTTGGAAGATGGTAGGGTTGGGGAGATTATGATTCTAGGATTATTATTGGTGATGACTAAGATTATGAATGATGTAGGAGCTATGATTATGATTGATGTAGGATTAGATACAATGGGATTGATAGATTGGCTTGATCATGATGGTAGGATTGATTAGATGTGATGCTTGGATAGGATGGGATGTTTTGATAGGATGGGATGCTTGGATAGGATGGAAGTGTGAAGGAATCCATTGAAGCTTAAGCTTGGGTGTGTTCCAAAGGGTAGCACCACCATGCAGTTGAGCACTTATTTTGAAATAGGAATAATGGAGATATGCCAAGGTTACTAAGAACATCAAGGCCTTTGTACCAATATTACGTAGGACTGACATGAAACAAACATGCAAGGATCTCCCTAGCATCACACATGAATCTCGAAGGAAGCATAGTGGAAACAATACTAAGTAGCCCACAAGCAAATGATATTTCCCAAGTACACCATGTAACCAGAAGTGATCACATGTTTGTAATATTGAAGAGTCGTATCCGACTGACTCACTGTTGGAAATATAAGAGGAGTAATTGAGAGGGGAGGGGTGAATCAGTTACTACTAAAATAAATCCTATATACCTTAGATATTAGTACAAAATGCAAACTAAAAACCAAATATTGTCAAAGCTTGGTAAACACATACAGAATGTTGTAACTCGGTAAATGCTTGACATATAAACTTTAGTTGCTATCTGTGATTACCACTACTTTAACTTAGTTGCAAACACATAAAATAAAATATCTTGAACACAGTACACACCAAGATTTAATATGGAAATCCAATTTGGAAAAAACTACCAATTGCAACTAGTTATTATTTTCACTCTTTTTAAGTAAGCTCTGTTAGGAGCCAAGCCTATTAATGGTTACAAAACACACTGGTAGGTGTGATCTTGTTAAAGGATTTGATCACCCTATTAGGAGTGGCTTTGTTAGAGGTCTTTAGACAATTCAATAGAACTTCCACCTTGTTAGAGGATTTGCAAATAGCTATTAAGCCAATTATGTTAGGAGATTTAGATCACTACTACAATGGTTAGAGAGTAACAATGAGATGACTTGATTTAAATGCAACTAATTTATTGATTATAGATCTTTCTTCTAGCTTTCACTTGATCCTTCCTTATCGAATATAACTTTTCTACTTCACAAGGATATTCTACTTATCCTTCAAATTCACTTCCTCTTCTCAATCATTAGATCTTCAATAACATCTTCATGCTTTTCATTCACCTCATTAATTCAAATCAAAAACTTGACCTTATTCTTATATCTTCCACTTTATAAAGTTGGCTCAAATACAAATTATAATAATTAATACTCATTAATTAAGTCAGATGGAATCAATAGATAAGTCAATTAAGCTTAATATGTCAAAATAAGAAAATCCTTCATTGGCCAAACCAGCTCTGTAGAAACTAACTCAGAAATGATTTCTTTTGTTAACCAATAGAAACTCAGTTAACACTATAAACTCATGAAAATCCTTTGGAAACCAAGTGAGCTTGGTTAGTACTAGTTCCATCTAAATTTCATCCATTGACCGAGTGAGTTTGATTAACACTCACTTTCTGCATACTTTCCTTTGACACTTGAGTGAACTCAATAGACACTGCCTTCTAAACTAGGCAATCATAGGAACACTCGGTAGACACACAAAACTATCTTCACTGCCTGAGTAAGCTTGACATATACTGACTAATAATGATATGAAATTTGTGTAACATCAAAGACAACACACAATTAATCAATTGTATCAAGCAATCTCCCTCCTTGGAAATGATGGAAACACAACATGTCATAGCATAATGAAATTTTGGATTGGTTCTTTGAGAACTCCCTCTATCAGTATGAACTCTTTCTTTCACTAAATTTTGTCTGCAACAACTATTACCAAGTTCATTTATAACTTTCTCCCTCTTTTAGAAAACTTATTCTTTGGAAAAATTCTCCGTCTTTGGTTTCAAAAATTTCTTAGAGATATGATAGTAAACTTCTGCCTCTTTGACAACACATGCCAATGATAAAAATTCTATTAATACCAATGTACCTTAAGTGTTGATTCATTTGTAATATGCCCCTACCAATTCTACAACGACTGATTGATCTTCAACAAGTTCTAGTTGATGCATCACTAAACTTTATTTAGTGAATTTTAGATAGGGGATGCATCATTGGATTCTTTGATATGTTGGTTGCACTAATGTTATCAAAATATATGACTATTGGATCCTTGATCTCTATCTTCACTCCTTCCAATAATTGTTTGAACCAAAAAATGTTAGAATACGTAACTAATGATGCCACATATTCTACCTCTGTTGTGGATTGAGATGTACAATTTTGCTTCTTTCTTGTCCAAGACACTAGTCTTTTACCAAGAAAGAATGTTCCACCACTAGTGCTTTTTCTGTCATCAAACTTCTTACCCAGTTAGCATCAGTAAATACTTTCAAGTCCAAATTTTCTCCAAGTTTATACCCTAATCCATACTCTTCAATATCTTTTAGATATCTCATGATTCTTTTGATTACCATCATATGATTTTCCTTAGGATTTGCTAAGAATATTTGCACTCTTCCAATTTCTAGAGCAATATTAGGCCTTGTGTGTACTACATACTGCAATTTTCTAATCATTGATCTATATGTGGTCTAATCTACTTCTTTGGAATTATCATTTTTGAAAAGCTTATGTCCAACAGACATAGGGGTTCCAACTGGTCTTGAATCTTTCATTCCAAACTTTTTTAGTATTTCTTTGATATACTTAGATTGACTAATTTAGATACCATTTTTGTTCTGTTGTATTTGCAATCCAACAAAGAATTTTATCTCACCAAACATAGACATCTCAAAATATTTACTCATTTCTTCTTAAAATGCTTTGCACAAGTCAACATTTCCTATAAATAGAGTATCATCAACAAATATTTCTGCCAACACAATCTTCTTGTCAGGTCCTTCCTTGACATAAATACTACTATTATCATTTGTCCTTTGAAAGACAATCTATACCAAGTAATTATGAAGTCTTTCATACCAAGCTTTGGGAGCTTGCTTGAGACCATATAATGCTTTGTGTAACTTGCAAACCGTGTCTCTTTTGCTAGGATCTACAAAACCTTTAGGTTGTTCAATGTAGACTTCTTCATCAAGAATTTCATCAAAGAATGTAGATTTGACTTCCATTTGATATACTTTAAATCCTCTATGTGTTGCATATTCTATTAAGGTTATAACACCTTCTATTCTTTCCACAAGAGAAAAAGTATTACCATAATCAATGCCTTCTTCTTGAGAATATCATTTGCACACCAATCTTGCTTTGTTTCACATTGAAACTTTTCCATCTTCACTCAACTTATTTCTGAATACCCAGTTTGTACCAATTACATTTTTATCCTTGGGTCTAGGAACAAGAGTTTAAGTTTTGTTCTTTTCTATTTGCTCTATCTCTTCATTCATTTCTTCAATCTAACTTTCATTATCCAGAGCATCTTTAACAATTCTAGGTTTGAATTTAGCAAGTAAATATGTACCTTTTAATTTTCTTCTTGTTATTATTCCATCAGATTTGTCTCCAATGATCTGATAAGGTGCATGATGCCCTTTGACATATCTTTCTAATACAAGATCTTTGGGATTTGAATGAGTTCCACCTTCTTCATCTTGAATTTTAGTTTCAACCTCAAGTCCTTCTGTCTATGATTTGGGTCCATCAAGCTCAATTTGAACTAGCTTGATAGTCTTTGATTGTGACTCAGGTCCTTTTGACTGTAGCTTAGGTTGCACTGTTTATAACTTGGTAACTATTGGAGATTTTGGGTACTAAAGAGATGAAGCTTTTTTTTTATGTTAAATAGATTTGGTAGGGTATTAGGTTCATAGTAAACAAATCTTTTGTAACCTTTTGGCTCCTTTTTGCTTTCTTCTTCACTCTTTTATGCAAACTCATCAGTTCTAACATGTGCACTTTCTATAATCTTGTGAGTAGAAAAATTCAAACATTTCTATTCTTTACTTCTATAGGAATATCCTAGAAATATGCCTTCATCACCTTTTACATCAAATTTTTCTTTTCTTAGTTCTTTTAAGATATAGCATTTACTACCAAAAACTTTCAAGTAACTTACATTAGGCTTGTAGCCATACCATAGCTGATAAGGAGTTTTGTTTGAATCTTTCTTCAAATGAACTCTGTTCAAGGTATGAACTATAGTTTTGATAGCTTCCTTCCAGTATTTGAGAGCAACCTTATTTTCAAGCATTAGGGTTTTTGCACAATCCATGATAGATCTATTTCTTTTTTCAGCTATACCATTTTGCTGTCGTGTGCTAAGTGTTGATACTTGTCTTTTGATTCCTCTTTCAATGCAAAAATTATTGAATTCATTGGAGATGAATTCACCACCTCTATTTGATCTTAAGCATTTCAACCTCTTTCTAGTTTCCTTTTCTACTCTTGCCAGATACCACTTGAATTTTTGAAAGGCTTGTAATTTTTCTTTTAGATACATTACTCTCATCATTCTAGAATAGTTATCAACAAAAAGAATGAAAACTTTTCTCCACTATAGCTTTCTATTCCAATAGGTCCACATAAGTCTGTATGAAAAATTTCTAAGTCTTCTTCTAATTGATAGTTTTTGCTTTTGAAACTAGTCTTTCCCATCTTACCAATTTGGCAATTCTTGCATAGACCCATGTCAAGTTTCTTCAAACTAGAAATGCCTCTTACCCTTTTATGTTTTCTTATCTTAATCAAATTATAAAAGTTTACATTGCATAGCCATTTGTTCCATAACCAGATTTCCTCTACTTGAGCAATAAAACATGAACAATCATTGAGATCAAGATGAAATAGATTACCTTTTGTTTGCTTGCCAGATCCAACTAGATTTGCTTTTCCATCTAGTAGTTTTGCCTATCCATTCATGAATTCTATCTTGAATCCAATGTTATTCAATTGTGCCACATTTAATAGATTATGCTTTAGTCCTTCAACTTAATAAGAATTGTCACATACAAGTTCTTTTGTCAATGAAATACATCCTTTTCCTTTTATGTTACAATGTTCATTGTTTCCAAATCTCACACTACCTCCATCATAATATTCCATGTGCTAAAATTTTGTTTTTCCACTAGTCATATGATGTGAATAGCCACTATCAATAATACATATATCATTTTTTCTAACATGACACATAAGTGCCATCTTATCTCCTTCATCATCAGATTTATCATTCACAACAATATATACCATTTCATCTTCACTGTTATCAAAATCTTTAGCTATAAAACAAGATTTCTTACCTTTGTCATTGTAGTTCTTGTAGTTTTTTGAATCCTTCTTGCCTTTGTGCTTATTAAATTTCTTTTCATCCTTGATTTCCTAATTTGGACACCTAGCAACAATGTGACCAACTTCTTTATAGGAAAAGAAAATTAGAGGAACTTTACCTTTGTAATTTCCCCTTCCTTTGGAATACTTCCTTACAAGTAGGGATTCAAAAACTTCAAGATCAATGTCTAAAATTTATTCTAATGTTCCTTCTTCTACACTTCTTGATTAAGTAGATTTTGATTTCTTACCCTTTTCTTTGAGTGAGAGTTTAGCTTCAAAACCAAATTCAATAACCTTTGAACTAGGAACATAGTTATCAAAATTGTCTAATTCAAAAGTTAAGCATCCAAAAATATTTTATTATTTGAATCACATCTCATTTCTTGAATAGTAGATACTCTAATTGCATAAATAGGAAGAAGAGTTCTAAGTGGGACTCCTCCAGATGCTTTGATTACACTTAGACTTGCTTTGGTTCTTTTCACATATTTGGCAATGTTCTCATCTTCTCTCATTCTCATCTAATCAAAATGACCTCTAAGACTTTTAGCCTTACATCTTCTTACATTGTCATCTCCATCATATATATCTTTTAGTTTGATCCAAATCTCATAAGTTGTCTTGCAATCTTTGACTTCATCTTTTATTTAGTATCAAGATACTTGCACCCTAAGTCACTAATGGTAGCCAAGTATAACCTTATAAGTCCTTACCATGCTACAAAATTGTCTTTGTTCAGCTTGGGAATTTCTCTTCTATAAGACATTTTGATGTTTGGCTTAGGTCCTTGAAACCTTCTTTGCAAGCACCAAAAGTTATAATACCAATTTTTAGAAATATAAGAGTAGTAACTAAGAGGGGAGGGGTGAATTAGTAGCTCTAAAATAAATTTTAGATCCCTTAGATGTTAGTACAAAATAAAAATTGAAAATTGAATATTGTTGAAGCTCAATAAACACATACAAAATGTTGTAACTCGATAAATGCTTGACATATAAACTTTAGATGTTATATCTAATTACCACTACTTTAACTGAGTTACAAACACATTAAAAAAAAAAGGTTGAACATACTAGACACCATGATTTAACATGGAAACTCAATTTGGGAAAAACCATCAATTGCAACTAGTTACTATTTTCACTCTTTTGAAGTAAGCCCTATTAGGAGCCAACCCTATTAAAGGTTACAAAATACATTGTTAGGTATGACCCTCTTAAAGGATTTAATCACCCCATTAGGAGTGGCCTTGTTAGAGGTCTATAGAAAATTCAATAGAACTACCACCTTGTTAGAGGATTTGCAAATAGCTGTTAAGCCAACTCTATTAAGAGATTTAGATCACTACTACAATGGTTAGAGAGTAACAATGAGATGACCTAGTTTAAATGCAATTTATTTTTTGATTATAGATCTATGTTCTATCTTGTACTTGATCCTTCCTAATCGAATATAAATTTTCTACTTCACAAGGATATTTTTCTTATCCTTCAAATTCACTTCCTCTCCTCATCATTAGATCTTCAACTTCACCTCGTTAATTCAAATCACAAACTTGACCTTATACTTATATCATCCACTTTTTCAAGTCGGCTCAAATGAAACTTAGAATAATTAATATTCATCACTTAAGCTAGCTAGAATTAATAGATAAATCAATTAAGCTTAATATGATAAAATAAGAAAATCCTTCATTGGCCAACCTAGCATGGTAGGAACTAACTCAGAATTGATTTCCTTTGGCAACAGAGTGAGATATGTTAGCACTAGTTCCATCCAACTTTCCTTCATTAATCGAGTGAGCTCAATTAACACTCACTTTCTACATACTTTCTTTTGATTCTTGAGTGAACTTCGTAGACCCTATCTTCTGAACAAGGAAATCATAGGAATACTTGCTAGACACACAAAACTATCTTCACTACCCAAGTGAGCTGGACATGTACTGAATAATAATTATATGAAATTTGTGTAATGTCAAAGACAACATACAATTTATCAATTGTATCCAACACTCACAAGCAAAAAGAAGAAGATGAAGGTGACCTGATCAAAATCTTGCTCTCAAATTGTCCCATTCGCAAAAAACTATGCTATAAAATATGATGGTGACCTTGAGGAGGGAACAACCCAAATTTCTTGGAAGAGATAATTTAAGAACCAAACTTGAAATCTCAAAAAGAAAATAAATTGAAAGAAAATGTAAATCCATAAAAAAGTTAACTTTTTGCCAAAGAGATTGGTAGGATTGGATACTAATAGACCAAGATCAAACGAGAGGAAGGATGCATCCTACAAGGATCTATTAGTAATATTGAGAACTAGGATGAGCTAGGAAATAAAAACTTTTTAGGACAACATTTTGATGATAATGGATCTCGAACAAGGAGTCACTAAAGCACCTAACCAAGATAATTGAAATTTGTGATCAAGCATGAATAGAGACAAAGAGAGGAGAGATATACAATGGTAATAAGCTTTGAACTAACATGCAAGAGATATACAACTGATAGACTAGGGTATGTACAAGGGATTACTATAAAAAATGCTTAGCATGATAGGATAGTAGTAGAAAAGATAAAGATGAGAAGATAGTGGATAAAAAGATTAGGATGAGGAGATAGAGGGAAAGCTCAGGATAAGGAGATAGCAGGGATGAAAAATTTGGGATGGGAAGATAGTGGATAAAAAACTCAAGATGAGGTGATAGCAGATAAAAGATCAAGTTGAGGAGATAATAGATGTAAAAAGCTCAAGACAATAGGTAAAAAGATTGGGATGCAGAGATAGTTGATAAAGTATAAGATAAGGAGATAGCGGATAAAAAGCTCAAGATGAGGAGATAGTGGATAAAAAGCATAGGATAAGGAGATAGCTTGAGTAGAAAGCTCAAGATGAGGAGATAGTGGGAATTGTGGGTGGATAGGGTGATGTAGATAAGGGAATGATATACTTGAAGACAAGCAGTGGGAAGGATGGATCCCAATGATGATGAATGGGGTATGATCAAGGCTTGCAACAAGGTTGGGTAGAATATTAAGAATTTTATTTGATGAGTTGAAAGATGTGCAATGGGATGGGGCAATGGATTGTAGATATCTAGGAGTAATATGATATGAATGGATGACATTAGGGTATATGAAAATACTCAAGATACCAATTACAAGGGGTGTACTAGGAGATGGAAAGATGGAGAGATGGTGAAAAGTGAAAGGATAAAAGAAAAGGGTATGACTAGTAGAAGGTTCAGGTAGAGGAATGCAAAAAAAACTAGGGATTGGGAGATGAATGGTTTTGGGTATGACAAGATGAAAATGGGACTAGAATAGGGGGTGGAAAATGGACATGAAATGATCTCCAAGTAATATAGTGCTCCCAATTCTATGTTATTCAAGAGGAGGTTTTATGAGGGATGTGATAGGATGGAAGATTGGTCAACAAGAGGATGAGGGAGATAGACGGAAGCTAGGATGTGAAAGGTGAATAAGGTAGAGCGTAACTTATGATGGGTGGATGAGGCTCATGGAGGGATTATATGGATGAAAGAATGGGTGGATAAAGGATAAGTGGATACAACCTTTGATAGGAAATGGATGTCAAAAAGGATGACCAAAAGCATATATCTAGTGATGGACTTTATTTTGATCACGATCCAAAGGAGGATGGTTGGTGAAATGGATAAGATGGTATTAGCATGGTGGGATGAGATGGGTATGGTGGGTGATGGAACATGCTCCCAAGTATATAGAGCATTTGGATGGAGGGATTGCGCATGATGCTTGTTTGCCAAGTTTTTGTCATGGTACTTGTTCAAGGCACTTGATTTGGAAAGTTTTCACCAGTGGACACTTCTATTTTGTTACTTGCTTTTTCTTTTTTTAGATGTTTTTTATTTTTTTGTTTGACTTTTTTGATGAATTTTTATGCCTAGATGTTGGTAGGATGGGGAGAAAAATATTGGATTATATAAGTAGAATGATGGGTGGGAGATGGTAGGTAATGAATGGGAAGACATAAGGTTTGTGGGAAATGGATGAGAAAAATGGAAAGATCATCATTGGAACATACTTTGAAAGGTGATGAAGTAGCAGGAAAGATGGTATTGAGCGAGGTTAACAAGAAAATGGAGGAAGAGAAATATAAGGACTAAAAATAAAGTTGGAAGATGGAGGATTGGAGATCTAGGATAAGAAGTATATAGACTAGTAGTGGATTGGGGGCATGATGGATATATATATGGAGATTTGGATAAAGTATGAACAGTTGAGGCTTTTTGAGTAGCATGAATGGATACCAATTGAGATTTTTCTTTGAGATAAATTTCTTTTATGAGCACCCTAGATATCCACATAATTTTTGACATTTTTAGCTTGGGCCTATGTAGCCTCTTGACTTTTTCTTTGATTGGGATTAAATGTATCTCTTTTGGAACATGTATTTTAGAAGGGACATGTTGAGCCTTGGATTTTTGTGGATTTTTGGATTTATTCTTTTTGACATCCAATTTGCTTCTATTAGCCATGGTATGAGAATAGGACCATGGGGGATATGGAGGGATTATGGATGGAATGATAGAGTTTGACGGTTGAAAGGAATTCAACGATGAGTGTCTTTGATGATCTAGCTTGTAGATTTGAGGGAATGGAATGATGGATTGGAATATAGGATATGGATGCATATAATTACTCAAAATGGATGGAGGGAATGAAGGATATGGACCTAAAATAGATGGAAACGATGAAAAATTAGGCCGCACAATAGATGGAGGAGATAAAGGATTCATATTAGATATATAAGGACCAAAAATGGATGGAAAGGGTGGGGGAATTTAGATAAGGGATATAGGGACCCAAAATGCAATGTTGGAAAGAAGTAGTAGGATAAGGGCCCAAAATAAATATAGAAAAAGATGGATGGGAACTTTAGGGTGAAAATAGGACTTGGAACCATATGGGGATATAAGAGATACCAACATCTAGAGATACACTTTTATTTCTTTCTTCAATATGATGTTCATTATTTGGAACACAAGTTGTGAGTCCATTACTAGCGGAAGGAGTCAAAGCTTCAAATATGATAGTTAATTCTTCTAATATGGATCTATCATCATGGATTATAGGATATGTATGATGATGAAGCTGAGGGGATGGAAAGATAGGATATTGATTTGGATAGGTTGATGGGAATGGATCTAGAGATGGAGTAGGTAAGATGGTAGGATTCAAATATGGAGAGGATGGTGATTACTCTTTGAAAGGTAAAAGTGGATGATGTAGGGGAGTAAGTATGATGGTGGTATCTTCTTTTGTGTTGTGGGATATTTCAACATGCTTTTGGACAAGATCTTCATAGGAATGGATAGGAGTGGATGGTATGATAGGAGAAGTATGGATAATTTATTTAGGTGAGGTAGATGGATGGGTAGGAGGTTCCTCAATGGGGATGAGTTGATGAGGGAGGGACTCATTGGGTTCATTATATGAGATTTGGATAATGTTAGGAGGAGGAAATGTAGATGGGATTTGGAGGGATTCGATGGATGGGAGGTAGGAGATGGATGAAGTTTGATAAGTGGGGTGGAGGAAATAGGTATGATAGTGATAGGATGATGTAAGAAGAATGATCGGTGTTGTAAATGGTTTTTCTTTGGATTTCCTTGTAAAAATCCATGGAGACAAGTTTGTTGTATTGGAAAGAGTAAGGGGATTGGGATGATGTGCTATATGACTAGGATTGGTTGGAAGATTTGGAAAGGGGTTTGGAAGATAGTGAGATGGTGGATTTGGACTAGGGATGTAGCTACTAGATTTGTTTTGGAATGGTGGAACCTAGGATATGAAGGTGGAGGAAGATAGAGATATAACTGACGAATAAGAGGAATATGAGGGCACAATATAGGAAGGAGGTAGGGATGAGGAAAATAATGAATTTCCCTTGTCAAAGGCATGGTAAGGAGTACTAGTGGGTACATACAGATGAATGATGGAGTAGTTTGGAGGAATGTTTGGATTTTGGAGGATGTTGGGAGCAATGTCTCTAAGGCTTTCAATATACCCATCATAGTCAACAAGATCTTCATCATCATTAGAATAGGATGGAGTGGGGGAAAAGATGGGATGACCAAACTCATCATAAAAGGATGTGACATTTTATTTTGGAGATGAAGGATGAATACAAATGAATAGGAAAATGCAAATTAGGATTTTGGATGCGGATTAGGCTTGTGATAGAAGGAAAGACTAACTCTAGAGGATATGGAAATGGGGTGGGGAATGACTAAGAAGACTTAGCTAGCTTAAGATAAGGAAGACTTGATGGAAGACATAAAATGAGATAAGGGAGGATGTGATTAGGATGAAAATGTTTTAGGAAGTTGGATGAATCTCTGATGAGGTAGTGACTACGCTAAGTATGTCTTTCATTTGGGTTGAATGATTGACCAATGGATAAAGTAGAGAAAACTAGATTTTGGCTTGTTGTGAATGGACTTGCTAACAATTGTCTCAAAGGACATATAAGTGATCTCTTTAGCAAAAGGACTTGAGTTTTTATGAAACATGAGGACAATTTTTGAACAGTCAAGCACATCAAACACATCAATGACCCTATAAGGTTTTCATAGGATATACAAGCTTAGCTAGGGGTGTCCTCAATATATGCAAGGTATGTGAGGCCCAAATCTATAGATGAAAGAAAATAATGCCACATAGCTAGGAGGATATGGTAACCCAAAGCTCCACCTTCACTTCCCAAAGGTATAAAGTTCTTTGGGGCTTAGCCAAGAGTGACAACATTATGCTTCGAATAGAGGTGTCTTTTGATTTCCCTCCTAATATTTATACTCCACCAAAATGCTAGAGTTTAGGGTGTCCCAAGGGGTGATGAAATCCCCAAGAAAGCCTCCTAAAATGTGTGAATTAAGACCACCTAAGTGATCCTGGGTTTAAAAGACACTCATTAGTTTACAATTGATGATTTACATTTTTTAATATACTATTGAAGACATGCATGTTTATGAAATACAATGTTCTTTCCAACTTGACAACATCGTTAGCATGATAAAGATTGAGATTTTTTCAACACAAGAAATTAAAGCATCATCAACATGAGAAATTTGATAAGGAATGAGTCAACGAGTCAATTCATTTATGCACTCAAGATTGAGTGATTTCTTTTTAAGCCCTAAAGTTGAAGAGTGAGGTATAGCAATGATTATTTGATCCTGAGCATTCAAGATTATGTTTGTTGTTTTAATCATGAATTCCAATAAAAGCTTGATTTTATTCCATGGCATTCAAGATTGATTTGAGTAACATTCATTCAAGGAAAGATTTGTGCATTTGATTTAGGCACTCAGATTTTATGTGTAATGTTATCCTTAAATTCATTCAAGATTGATTGGGATTTGGATTATTAATTGCAACAATCATTCCAATGACAAATGATTATATATACAAGCTAATTTATCCAAAAATGATAAAACATTAAGAAAAACTACAAGGAAACATGGTTAGGTGTTACTGCAATGTTATCATTTTCAATGTTGCAAAAAAAAAAAAAGCACCTTGATTAGCATTACCCAAAAATCCCCAAACTCAAAGCTTAACTATGGGGAAAAAATCAACTATTTTGGTTCTTTTTTATAGGCATAAAAATGCTTAAAATAAATCCTAAAAATGAATAAAAATGATCATGGTATAGAGATTGGTGAAAACAGTGAAAAGAAAAGAAAAAATGGGTCGTGACAAAATACTCACCATGCGATCCTGTAAAAAGAGTGATCCCATAGGTTTATGGAACGTGTTCCCACTACCAAGTTTATTCATAGGATTCAGGATGAAAAGATAAAACTGGATTTCTTGGTGTAGCTATTTTGGTCAAAAGTTCTTGCAAATTTTACACTGATCCTGCTAGTAAAAACTCACATTCTTACAAGAGGATTAGTCAGTAGGAATGATGGTGAGGGATTTTATTGATAAATCACAATCTCGCCCTTGTGGGTTTGCATTCCCACTAGTAAAAGATCATAATTTTGTAGCTGTAGGATCGTGATTTCATGATGTTTGCAAGGTGTTTGAATAGGGATTTAATTGGATGGCTAGGAGTTTCTTGGTTGGGGTTTTGATACCTACAAATAATATTAAGAAACCAACTACATGCAGAAACAAGCGCAATATGTCAGTTTGGTTGGTTAACAAAATAAGTGCAAAAACATGATTAGAATGACTCAAATGTGGTATCCCACCTTAGCATGCCAAAATATATCACCTAATCTAGTAATGTAATATTGAAATAATAACTAATAAAGCATTCAAAAAACTAAATAAGTTAACACATATGAGAGGATTAGGTTTTCACCAAAAGGAAGGCAAACCAAGAATGGTAAGCTCCTTGGGCATAACCTATGATGACGTAGATATGTCCTTGATGGATATGGGATGTATGCTCATGGTGTACTCAAGCTTCCAATGTGTAGGTTTTTTTACCAAGTGTGTAGATGGGTGAGGGTTGTAACAATGGAGGTTTGGATGGATTTTTGCATGGTGATGGTGTAAAATGGTTGTGCTATAGTAGTAGTCAATGGGGCATTATATGTTTGCATAAAAGTGGATTGATGGATTGTGAGAGGGAAGAGCTTTATTTTTATGGTAAGGGGTAGTGAAATGGAGGGTCGGGATGCAAGGATGGAAGAATGGTGATGAAGGGCTAAGATACTTTCAAAGGGAAGCACATGGATTATGCTAGTTTAGAGCCAATAGGGGAGTGACACTTGTCACAAGGAGGATGAATGTGAGGGGATGGGATAATGGTTAGTCAAAGGGAGTAACAAGGGAGGAAGAGTGTGGAAGATAGATGTAAGAGGCTTATAATGGCATGTAAGAGGTATTAATGGTAAGTAAGAGCCATAAATGCTCTTGGATAGGGATGGAAGAGGATAAGGGAGACTTTTTGACTTTGGCTTGGGTTAGCAAGTCTTAAGACTTGCTTAAAGTTGTGCACATGTTTAGGATGGGGATTACACTTAGTTTAGAAAGGGGGTTAGGGAGCAAGTGGATTAGCTTTTGATGGGATGGGTTAGTTAGGTGGCTAAGTGAGGTTAGTATGGGTGAATGGGTTGGATTACGAGTAAAAGTTGGATTTAGGGATGTTTTAAGGGTTAGGATGATTTATTAAATGATTTATTTAATAAATGGGGGATGTGGGATTAAATTAAATAGATTTGAGGATTTACTTAATTTAATAGAGGAATAGGGATTTAATTGATAAATTAATTTTATGTTATCATTTGATTTTATCAATTGGACTTTAGTTAATTAAATAAAGAAATTAACTAGGGGACGATGATTAATTAATTAAATAATAAATATTTAATCAATAATGTCCTAGGAGATGACTAAATAAGATTACTTAGTGATGTAATTAGATTTAGGTGTCTACAATAGGATCATAAGAGACTCAAAAGAAACCCTGGATCATGCGATAAGAAAGTGATCATAAGATCTAAACAGAAAGTTCCTCATCTAAGATGATACGAAAGGGTTTAATTTAAAAAAGATTCATAAGATCATAAGAACCCTAAAATAAGACATGAAAACACTTTCTCCCTTTTCTGAGCTAGAAGAGTGACTTAGGTTCTTGGCCAATGAAGTTTGAGTAAAGTACAAGGAACTTTGAGCTGGATAGTTATGTTGACACTCCATTGAGGTGACAGAGAATACTAAATTTAAAGCTTGAGCATGTAGTTGTAGAGCTTTCAATGTGAAGGATTTATTATTTTCAGTGCTAATTGGAGATTTTCAGGATTTTAACTCGCAACCAAAATGTTTAAAATAAGTTGAGGAGATTCAAGTTGAAAATAATGAAGTTATAGAGATTTCTCAAATGTCATCTCTACAAATGATCATGATTTTTGAGACCCTTATGTGTTCTGCAAAGGTGTTATATGCCCTAGTGTCAATGGGTATGAGTTATTTAGGTATTTCTATCACAATAGAATGGATAACATACCTATATGCAATCCATGGCGGAAGAATCTAGAAAAACTCCTCTTTCTAGAGGTATTTGTGGATGTTGATTTGGTAAAATCCCTTATTAGGTCATATAATCTAACCACCAAATCATTCCATAGACATAATGACACCATTCTATGCACATTGGATTGTGCTTCTTTCATTAAAACCTTTGGATTGGATGGTGCAATGAGTGAACCATTGGTCTTATTTGACCTTCAAGAAAAGTTTGAGAGTAATACTAAGGTTTCTATAGGGAAATCCATGTTATTGCACATCTTAATGGACCACAAGAAAGTTGGCAACTATCCAAAGAAAGTAGTGAAGGTGATGCCTTTGGATAAGTTCAAAAATTATTTTGTGAAGATAGTGTATGGTGTCTACAAGGTGGTAAGCAAATATGGATCTAATATGGCATAGGGGGAAAAGTACATTGTGGCCAGGGATGTATAGGACTCATATCATGGTGGAGAATATAATTATGTGGACTATATTATGGAAAAGATGAAATAAAACATTGCACAGAGTGGAGAGATGGGTAATTTCAAATTCCATCATTACTCATTATTGATGCACTTGATTTATAGAAGAATGTATAGTATGCTAGCCCATACTTTATTCATCAAACATCCGATGCTAATGGAGAGCTACTAATTCAGCTATGGACAAGAGTATGGGACTTATTCTATCACTACTATGACTCTGTTTCCTTTTTTCAATAATTTTAGTCCTTTTATTATCAAGATTTTAGACCCTAGTTACTTTAGGGCTCCTAAAATATTAAAAATTCTTTTGAGACCAGCCATCCCTAAAAATAAGAGATTATATCACAATTGGGGAGAGATTTTCTTGTTCCCAGCTTTTTCCCTCACAAGAATCTATAGTTGTCCTCAACCACCGCCCATATTACCCAAATATATCCCTCCTAGACTAGCCATCATTGAATTCATGTGGAATTTATTCATGGCTAACAAATAATACCTAGGGCATAGGGTGCATAGAGGCACATTTTTGTGTAGATGCTTTACAGTAGGTGGCTTTTCAATTGGAAAAGAATCCCTGGATCAAATCCATTGTTTCCTCCATCACTTTAACTTTTCAACTAATCGCTATAGAATCTATGCTGCAAGAGCACCCACAAAAATGATGACTCATAAAACTCCTAAGAACATCTAGAATAGGTTATAACTATCATCTCAACACTTGGACCAAGTTGTAAGACCTAGTTCCAAGATTGGTACAATTGTAAGCCCTTGGTCAAGTATGGTCAAAGGTGGTAAAAGGGCTTAGAAACCTAGGATTTTTCATATTTTCATTTTTTATCATGTTTTTATCCTATTTGGGCCATTTACATTAGTTTTCATTGCATTTTTTCTATAGATTGCAAAATTGTAAAAAAGTGTAAAGTTGCTCAAAAGTTGTCAAGCAACTTTTAGCAACTTTTAGAAAACTAATGTAAACCAAAGCCCAATGGAAAAAAATAGATTTTAAATACTTTTATATCCTTTTGAAGACCTATAATATTCAATTTTATGTAGGTGATAGGCAGAGAGATACAATTTCACATTTTGAATCAATAACATAACCTTGTTTTCCTACAATCTGACAATTATACCTTGGTGTACAAATCTATATAGTCACTCTAGAGGTTCACACCCATATTTCTAGATAGGTTGATGAATTATACTTATAATTCAATTGTTTTTAGGTCTCTACTTGTCACCAAACTAAATTTATACACATTTTTCCATAGGTTCATCTAAATAAATTGCTAACCTAGGGATTCAAGCATTTTTTGTCATAACCGGGGATTTTACCATGAGAATATAATGGCCTTTGGATATTATTTTCATCTATTATAAGATGAATTTTGTTTCATACTTGTAATTTTAGGGAACCATTAAATATTTGATGTCCTAGGCATGCAAGACCCATAGCGATGCTAGAAAATTAGTGCATCAACTCTGATAACTCGCTCTAGATTTGACATCAAGGCTTGAAATTGGGTTTGTGACTTTTTTATGTCTTCCCTATCATGTTACCATAATTGGTTTGAATATTGGGACTCTAGAACATATAATTTTTTTGTTAATGGAGGCCTAATAGGCCCGATTCCCTAAACAAGTTAATGGCCAAAAGCCCATCTGTTTGTTTCACCCAACCTTGATACTTTACTATGTTTGGTAAGTCCAAAAAATGTATCCTATTCTATGATTTTTTCCCTGGGTTATGTGGATTTTATTGTAACTAAGTCCATTTTTCATCAAAAAGGGCTACTAGCCCATAGAGTGGTTTTGCAAAGCAACTATGTGTCAAAAGTTGCATAGTTTGGTTTTAACCATTGAACCACCATGATTGTGACCTAAATATACCATTTCCTCATGATTGAGTCTCTCTTGATCACTTTATGAGTTTTAGGGGTCTTATACCAAATTGGTCAAATAGTGTATTATAAGTAACTTATGATAAGTTGCATTCTTTGGAGGGTTCCCTTGTGATTGGGGTTTTCCCTATTTGGGTGAGTGGTTGTGAGAAGTGAAAATCATCCTTGAATAAATTGTGATTGGTGCATGCACTTTTATCATCATAAAGGCATTTGATTAATGAAGAGGGTGTTAGGACTGGTTGGTCATCATTTGATCTGACCCACTAGGCTCCATTGCATCAACATGAGAGTTGGATTGGTTGAAGAGGTGCAACTTCAAAGTGTAGGAATTGATTCCCTAAGACATGTATATGCTAATGATCAAGATTTTATAGAGATTTTTGAAGTTTGTACAAATATGGTGGGAAAATACCACACTAATTTTTCTAAATACCTGATTTAGAATGGACTCCTATTCAATGGAGCTCAATAATGCATCCCCAAACGTTCCATGAGAACAAATATCATAAGATAGAAGCACTGTAGTGGTTTTGGATGACACTTTGTCATTGACAACACAAAAAACATGGTGAAAAGAACCTATTTTTGGCCAAGGATGAACAACGATGTCAAGAAGTTCATAGAAACTTGTACCATTTGTCTACAAGCCAAAGGTGTATCAACAAACCAATGGTTATTCAGTCCTTACTGATTCCCACAAGACCTTGGGAATCAATTTCAATGGATTTTGTCATGGGTTTACATAGAAAAAAACAAGGTTTTGATAGTGTCTTTGTGATAGTGGATAGATTTAGCAAGATGGTCCATTTTGTACCATGTAAAAGCACAAATGATGCATCTCATATTGTGCATCTTTTCATTAAAGAGGTAGTTAGGATCCATGGTTTACCCCAAACAATTATATCTGATAGGGATGTAAATTTTCAGGGTTACTTTTGGAGGACACTTTTCAAGAAACTTGGAACTAATCTAACCTACAACTCTACCTATCACCCACAAACTGATGGGTAGACTGAGGCGGTAAATAGATCCTTTGGAAATATCCTAAGATTCCCAACCAAAAAATATGCTTAGATTTGGGATTTACTCTTGCCTCAAGAAGAGTTTTCATTTAATGATTCCATGAACAAGTCAACTGGCAAGACTCCCTTCCAAGCAGTGTATGGTTATTATCCCAAAGGATCATTAGACTTGGTAGAACTACCATCTGATTTCAAAATTAGTGCTTAAGAAGAAGAACTAGTCATACTTATTACAAAGGTGCAACATGAGGTAAAAGAAGCACTACAAAAATATTGATTGAAATACAAGGAACATGATAACAAAAGAAGTAGGGAAATCCACTTCAAAGTTGGAGATAAGATATGGGCATTCATGAGAAAAGAAAGACTACCTAAGGGTAGATATTGCAAAAATCATATGAAGAAAGTAGAACCATGCACTATACTAAATAGAATAGGTGAAAATGTATATGAGATTTGTCTTCCCCCTACCTTGCAAATTTCTCCAATCTTAAATGCTATATACCTTGACCCTTATAGAGGCATAACAAGTTCAACAAGTGAATAAGGTCAACAAGCAGATATGAATGATAAAGATTATGTCACTAACCTTCCTCAAAGTAAAATAGTTGAGTTGGAGACAATATTGGACACCAAGTTGGTAAAGTAGACCAGAACTAAAAAGTAAATGTAGTATCTAGTTAAGTGAAAGGATTCCCCAACATTGATGCAACTTGGATGGCAAAAGACCAAATCAAGCAACATGGCACTTCTATGGAGCAATTACCCTCAAGTGGAAAATTGAGTTCTAAAATCAAAGGGGATTATGGTGCAAGAACACCCACTAAAAATGATGACTCATAAAAGTCCTAAGAACATCTAGAATAAGTTAGAACTATCATCTACGCATTTGGACCAAGTTATAAGACCTAGTTCCAAAATTGGCACATTAATAAGCCCTTGGTCAACTATAGTCAAAGTTAGTCAAATGGCTTAGGAACTTAGGATTTTGCATATTTTCATGTTTTATAATTTTTTGATCCTATTTAAGTCATTGATAATAGTTTTTATTTCATTTTACCTAGATATTGCAAAAATTGCAAAAATGTGCAAAGTTTCTCAAAAGTTGTCAAGCAACTTTTAGTAACTTTTTGCAAATTAATGTAAACCAAATCCCAACAGCCAAAAACAGATTTGAAATATTTTTAGGACCATTATAATGCCTATATGAAGCCCTTTCAGGTCAGTGATAGGTAGAGAGATGTAATTTCACATTTTGAATCAATAAAATATCCTTGTTTTCCTACAATCTGACTATTGTAACTTGGTGTAAAGATTTGTACTATCACTCTAGGTGTTGAGACCCATATTTTTCAATATATGGATGAATTATTCTTCTAATTAAATTGGTTTCAGGTCTCCACCTATCACCAAACTCAAGTTATTCACATTTTTGCATAGGTTGGTCTAGATAAGCTAGTAACCTAGGGTTTCAATTATTTTTTGTCATAACTAGGGATTTCACCATGGGAATCTAAAAAAAATTGGTGAAATCCTTGTGCTTTTCATGTAATATAGGATGCATTTGGTTTCAAGAATTTACTTAGAGGGAACCATTATATATTTGATGCCTTAGGCATGCAAGACCCATGTGCATGCTAGAAACTTAGTGCAACAACTCCCATAACTAGGACTAGATTTGACATCAAGGCTTGAAATTGGGTTTGTGAGCTTTTTATATTTTACCTCTCATGTTACAATAATTGGTTTTCAGATTGGAACTCTACAACATATACCTCCTTTGTTAATGGAGGCCTAATAGGCCTAATTCCCTAGGCAAGTTATTGGCCAAAACTCGATTTATTTGTTTTAGCCAACATTGATACTTCAGTATGTTTGGTAAGTACCAAAATGGTATCCCATTCAATTATTTTTTCCCTTGGTTATTTGGATTTTATTGCAACTAAGTCCATTTATTCATCAAAAAGGGCTACTTGCCCATAGAGTGGTTTTGCAAAGCAACTAAGTGCCAAAAACTTGTATACTTTGGTTTTAACCATTGAACTACCTTGTTTGTCACCTAAATATATCATTCCCTCATGCTTGAGTCTCCCCTGGACACTTTATGAGTTTTAGGGTTCTTATACCAAATTGATCAAATAGTGCATTGTAAGCAATTTGTGATAAGTTGTCTTGATTGCAGGGTTCACTTGTGATTGGGATTTTCCCTATTTGGGTGAGTAGTTTTGATAACCGAACATCATTACTAAAGAAATTGTGAAGTTTTCTTCCACTTTGATCATCATAAAGTCATTTGGTTGACATAACTTTAGTGAAGAGATCTTAGGACCTGTTGATCATCATTTGATCTCACCCAGTAGGATCCATTGTATTAATCTATGACCTAGACAATTAGATAAAGAACACTTTGAAAGAAATTAGGAATTATATGTTGTCAAATGCCAAAGAATTACCACATGAGCACTTGATTCCCAACATTGTAGCTAAGGGGAAGGCTAATGATAAACTAGAAAAGTTTAATGATGTTTTGAGGGTGGAAAAGGAGCTAAAAAGGGTAGATACAAACTTTAAAGGTTTTATATGGATATCCCTTATCCACAAAGAATAAAGAAGATGGTCAATGATCATGCTCAAATCATGGCACAATTTCCTAAGGGGAAAATTGGAGAAGAGGAAAGGGTAAACCCCGATAGGCTAGATCCAAATGTAACTTTGGAAATTGAAGAAGATAAGCCCGATGAAGCATCATGGGTTATCAAGGGTAACAAGAGGTAGAAAGTGGTCCACATACTTAAAAGGGTAAAATAGAGGACACTTCAATTATGCCTAGTAAAAACCAATATTATATTAATCCTAGGTAGAACTATATATAGGATAGGGCCAATGCAACAAAGAATTTTTTGACTGACTTAGAGCTCGCAGCAGCAAGATTGGATGATAGGATCATCCAGGATCAACAATTTATAGAGGATGACAAATTCATAAAATCCACAAAGTTTAAAAGCTTCCTCTATAAAATAAAATAGAGTGAATTGGCCTTGAAGATTAAGCCAAGAGAATCAGAGAAGGAGAAGCAAGAACTCATTGATAAGCTTCATACCTATGATCCAAAGAGTGAAGTGATGACTTTTGAAGAGGCTAGGGACCTAGTACAAAGAGGTGGTATGCTTCTAGTGCCTGGTTGGGATTTGGAACAAGCTTTCATGTTTGACTAGATAAGAAGACAACAGAATTCCATCTCATATGAAACATATGGAGTTGATGGACTTTAAAGGGGATTAGGTTTTAATATTGATTCCAAATCTTTAGTAGTGTGGAGCATGGTTCCTACAAAAAATAAGCCAAGTTCGATGGATGTGTAGAGTAAAAATCAAGGAAATATGATAATCTACACCATTGAGGGTACCTAAGGTACATAAATCTCCAAGTCAATGAAACACTTCTCATTCATGAATGAGGCCACAATGGAGAAAATAGAAACAAGACTAGTTAGAGTATTTCATGACTACATGGATGACAGGAAACTCTATGAAGAAGAGCTCAGAAAGAGCCATGTTTATAAATAGAGAATAGATGAATTGGAAGCCAAACCTCATAGAAGAAAAAGTTTCATCTTTGAAAGAGAATCTAACTAATGTAGAGCAGAATAGGGTAGAGGGAATCCAGGAATAAATAGCTAGGGTCATAATAGAAACAACTACTCAGATAGAGGAGCTAGAGGCAAAGGAAATAAAGCCCAGAAGGATGAGCATTGATGTCCATCTCCATAGCAAGGTGTGGTGTAGGAGCATCTTGGGTGTAAGATAAATCTTGCATCACCTGAAATTATTTTCCTTTTTGTCTTTTCTATTTTAATAAGGACTAGTAGATAGGGTGGTTGCTATTTATGAGAACTTTCTATTTTTAGTAAGTTTGCCATTTGAGCTCAAAATATTATCATTTTCTACATGAAAGTTCATTTTAGAGCTATACACCTACCATAAAAATCTCATTGCTCCAACTTAAGTATCAAAGAAGTTATTGCAAATTTTTGGTGGAAAAATATGCAAAAAAATATTCAGTCTCACCATTGGAGGCCTTAGAGTTCCTAGATGAGGTCTAAAAACTTGATGGAAGGGTGCTTGCATGCTTCCAAGCCTATAGATTAGGAGTTGGCATTTTTAAAAAGTGGTTATAATAGCCAATTAGGCAATGGTTCAAGAGTTATGGCCTTCCAAAGTTGGGATACTAAAATTTCTAAAATAATTTTTCAAAGATGTATTTAGCTAACTCTATATGTATTGTTAGGGTTTGTCAACCCTAGGTATTAAGTTTGAGCATCTATATCCTTCCCAAGTGGCATAAAATCACCTATTTAAGAAAGGCCCAAACATTATCTAAAACAAGTCTAGGTGGTAGCTCAAACCTTAGTCTTGTAGATTACTGTAATGAAGGTACCCATGTGGATTAGCAAATTGCACTTGTGAATTTTGAAATTCTACATTTGTAGCACAAATAAGAAGTCCATATTTTGTTATTACATTTTTTGTTGTTTCTTTGTTTTCATTATAATTTTATGGTTTTAAGGGGAGCACCCTTCATCAAGTGGTATTAGAGCTAAAGTTCTTGAGAGTATTGATAGATCACTGACTATGAGGCAGTTCACACCAGGTCTCTAGTTTGGGTTGAGCATGTAGACAGACCATTGATTTTGAGGTAGTTTACATTAGGGTTTCAATGGAAGTACAAAAATGCCTCCATGAAGAGATCATGGTAGAAGACTTGTAGGTGTTACACTTGAGGGCTTTAGAGCCTCCAAAGACAAATGCAGGCATTAGAGGAATAATTGTGCAGAGGAATCAATATTCTCATAAGAAATGAAAGTGAGGATGAGGAAAAAGTAGAAGAAAATGTCAAAGCAGAGGCAATTCTAAACCCAGAGAAAGAGAGGCTTTTTAGGGCCATCTCCAAGATTGGAAAAACACCTAAGTTTGAATTTCCCACATTCTTGGGAAATATTAACCTAGAGGAGTTTATCGATTAGATCAATGAATTGGAGGAGTACTTTGAGCATGAAGATATTGTGGATTATGATAGGGTCAATTTTGTGAAGGCAAAACTGAAGAGACATGCAAAGATCTAGTGGAAGGAGGTTCAAATGGAGCAAAATAGAAAGAGAAAGGATAAAATCACTAGATGGGATTAGATGATAGCTAAATTAAAGTGACAATTCATTCCCATAGATTATGAGCTTAATCTATTGAAGAAGATGCAAGGGTTGAAGCAAGCAAGAAATTTTTTTCAAGAGTATACCAAAGAGTTCTATCCAGTTCTTATTAGAATTGGCAGTGTAGAAGCTGATAAGGAGAAAGTGATCTCTTATCTTAATGGGTTAAGGAAAAGTATTCAGGATGAGTTGAATCTCATTCAAATGAATATTATTGAGGAGGCATACTAGTTTTCCCTAAGAGTTAAAGAAAATTGAGCAAGAAGTTTGACAAGAATAGTGGAAGAGTTCATGGTGGAAGATCTAGTAGAAAATCTTATGGAGACCGCAATGATGATCAAAAGAGCAGGGATGAGGCTAGAAGTAGTAGTTAGAATCAGAGGGGAAACAATTCCAATTTTTTCCATGATCATAACAATAGAGATCAAAGAGGAAGAGGCAGAGGACAAGGATCTAGAAGAGGAGGCTTTCGTGGGAAATATTTTCACTACAAAGAAGAAGGGCATAGCGTATTTAAACATTCCCAGTGCCAAGGAAGGATGGATCAAACAATAGAATGCTAGGCTAGAGTTGCACATATTGATGAAGATGCCAAATCCTCACATCATAAAGATTTTGAAAGAGAAGAAGTCCTAGTTAACAAAAGAGCCTTGCTAAGTTGTGAGAATGACCTTGATCAAAGAAGGATCTTGTTTCACACAAGGTGTAGATGTGAAGATAAGTGTTGTGATGTGATCATTGATGGTGGAAGTATTGAAAATGTAGTGTTAGAAATGATGGTCACAAAGTTGAAGCTGAAGAAATAGAAACACCCTCATCCATACAGTATTGCTTGGGTGCAAGATGACCACAAGGTCATGGTCAGTGAGTAGTGCTCAGTGAACTTCAAGATTGGAAGCTACCAGGATGAGATAATATGTGATATCATACCTATGGAGATATGTCATATGTTGTTGGGTAGGTCATGGCAGTTTGATAGGCATGTTGTATATGATGGTCAAGAAAATACCTATACTTTGACTAAGGATGGAGTGAAGCATAAGTTGAATCCATTGAAGGAGAAAGAAGAAAATGTATGTAGTGCTACCAAAATATGTTTTGTTGATGGAAAATAATTTCTCAAAGGTATGAAGCATGAGCATATGTGTTTTTCTATAATTCCAAAAGATAGTAAAGAAGAATTAGAGGAGGTACCTACAAAAGTTGCATATATGGTGGGAGATTTTTTTGAAATTGTATCAGATAATGTACCTGGTGGATTTCACCCAATGAGGAAGATCAGTCACCAAATGGATTTTGTTCCAAGAGCCAGTTTTCCAAACAAGACAACATACAAAATGACACCAAAATAAATTGAAGAGTTGAACAAGCAAGTTCATGAGTTATTGTAGAAGTGGTTGATTCAACAGAGTTTGTTTCCATGTGATGTACCAACCATATTGGCACTAAAGAAGAATAGAGAACTGAGAATGTGCACAAATTCTTGCACAATCAACAAGTTCACAATCAAGTATAGATTTCCATTGCCAAGGATGGATGATATCATGGACTATTTGAGTGGAGCTGAGTATTTCATAAAGATAGATCTAAAGAGTGGATACCATTAGATTCATATCAGAGAAGGTGATGAGAAAAATATTGCTTTCAAGATAAAAGAAGGATTGTACGAGTTGTTAGTCATGTCTTTTGGGCTAACCAATGCACCGAGCACTTTCATGAGGCTCATGAATGAGGCACTAAAGGAGTTTCTGGGTAAGTTTGTCATTTTTTACCTAGATGATATTTTGATCAATAGTAAGACATTGGAGGAGCATTGTAATGTCTTGTTTTAGGACATTTATTTACTTGGCTATTAATTCGTATCTATTTTATAATATCCCTTCTATATGCCATGCTTTGAATTTATATATGTGCATTCCATAGAGTCAAATCCTTTCATATTAATATTAATTATAGTAATAATGTAATTGTGTTATATATTAATTATATTAATTTATATATTTCTATTAATAAGCTTAGTTAGATCATAAAATATATTATATTAATAATTATACTATAACATATATTATTTTAATATATCAACCATATATATTATAATACTTTATTAATATAGTGTTACCACATTAAAATATATCTTAAACATCATAATATCATTAGATAATTATTATTATTATATGATATATGTTATATGATATTATTATATGATTATAATAATATTACTTATAAAATATTATTATTTTAATATCAATATTAATATTAATTAATATATAGTACTTATCTATTATTTAAACTATATGCCAAAATGGGGATGTCACAGTCCTCCCCTCTCGAATTTGCTTGTCCTCAAGAAAAATCTTTCATACAAAAGTTCCTACATAGACACAAAACATATTTGCATACAAAAGGTCTAAAAGATTTATGAGATATACAACTTTAATAAATCAAAACATGAAGCAGACACAAATTAGTCACATGAATGTGTGAAAACACAAAGCAAACACAATGCAAACAGATGAAGGCACACTTTATGCTCCTTGATTGTGAACTTGCAACCACAAAAACAAAAACATTACTACACATTTATATATAATTTTTCCTTTTTAGGATTTTCTTATATCAATCCCCTATCAAGGTATTTATGGTCTCAATTTAGTGACTTGTCAATCAAAAGTATAGTTCTTTTATTAACTCATCATATTCTGAGTATAGGTGGAGAAACTATAATAGGGTGCCTTATTACCCAATCATGGGCTTCACCATTCTCCCTCATTATTGTTATCCCTCTTTGATCATCATCTCCAAGATTATGCCTTTGTATGATGTACCCCAGGGTATTCACTCCACTGTAGGCCTTACTTAGTACCCTTGGATGATGCAACCCAATGCCCATCTCACCGCAGGCCTTACCTAGTACCTCCAAGTGGTGTCACCCAGCCCATTCCACTGTAGGCCTTATCTTATCTTGGAAGATGATGACCAACATTATAATTTATTAAACCTTCAATTCATATTATTAAAGTAATTTCAAGTGAATTGAGATTTATACTTAATTGATTAATGGTAATGTTTGTAACAATCAATTATCAAATGACATTATTATTTAGAACCATTGGTTATATATGTTTATAATTTCATCCAAATACATGTACATCTTATATACATTATAAACAAATATAACATAATCTTTCATTCTAAAAATAGAAATTAAATAGCATAATACTTAAAATAGAATAAATTAACCATAACTTATTTTTTCCTTTTCATATGCTATGATGAACCTCTTTTAAATTTACCTTATTTAACCCTTTCTTGGTAGGTGATAGGTCCCATCATACCTATTTCAACATCAATATATAATGGTGGAGCCAAGCCAATATGGAGGCTTTAATTCACAAAATTTCCTTTTAAACAATATCTCTTTTGATCTTTTCCCATACTTTCCTTGTTAAGTCACATTCTTATCAATGTTTTGTATTTGCTTCAATGTTTTTGGATTGGTTAAGTCCCTTAAATTTTGTTCCAAGTGTTAGTCTCCATCAGATTTTATTTCATATATTTTCTCTTTTTCTCACTGATGATCCCTTGTTTATAGTGGACCATTTACCATAATTTTAATATTGATATACTCCAACAATCTTCTTTATAAAATACATTCGAATATCCACCACTTCATATACATGGCAATATATTTTCCCAGTAACAACTTTGGTGCAGATCCTTATCTTTGACTCTCCCAGTCCTCACATGCAATACAATCTCCCAATAATAGGACCAAACAAAATTATAACAAAAATATCTCCATATTAGGTCAATAATTATGTTCTCTTTTATTTTGATAAATGGTTTTATTCCTCATGCTAAAACTTGATGTCTATTGTTATTAATGATTTGAAGTCTTCAATATATCCTTAGAGATCAAATAACATCTTAAATCCATCAATATGATTTCTCTAGCATATATCAGCAACTGGCATCCAATTTGATAGCTTTTACTACTCAAATATGTTTGTTTTGGATGATGCATAGGTGAAACTCCTCCTTCTTTATGAAAGAATGCCCACAAGAATATTTAAACATGACAATAGTGTATGCTTACTACATTTCTTGGTTGCGGGTTCAAAAGCACATGATTTTTTTTGATGTCAAAGTAGTTGCCCAATGTAGTTTATTGAGTCTTCACTTAATCACCTCCTCAAATTTTCAAGCTCATGATTCATGCAAATTTTCTTTGTGTATAGATTTTCTATTTTTCTCCTTCATTATATGTATGTCTTCCATATGAAATGTCCTCTCAAAGATGAAATGTATACTCAAATATGGGTCATTTACACTGATAGAGTTCGCTACTCAGGTATGATTATCACAATTGGTAGTAAATAGGGAAGAAAGTATATTATGCATTGCTTCCATTCAATGGATCCTTCTAAATTTATAAATCTCAATTTTTTTATTGCTTATTGGAAAAACATATAATTTAATTCTTCTTTTGGCCTATAACATAGTGGTTTTATTTAATGATGAAGCATCGAGTAATGTTTTATTGTTTAAGATAGATATTTAGCATTTGTATCTAGTATCAATTTGTTATTGCATACTAATAATATTGACCATTCTTATTTCTATTGATACAATCTCCTTAACTTCTTAATAGTTGGCTTTCCCTAATAAGTCACAGCTTGACTAACATTAATCTTGATTGTTCAAGATTTATAATCATGATGATTATTGATCAGGAGTGGACATTTGATCAGTGTAGTCATTTGTTATCTAATTATCAATTGTGATCAAACAAATATTATTACTTGTCAATGTAGAAATACCCGTGACCAATATTTTTCGGCCATACCAATGTAACCCTATTTGAAGGATTAACCTAATAATCATTTTGATCTTTTTTACTATAGAAATGAATGGTTGACTGTTATCTATAGTGAAAATCATATTAAAATTACAAAGAATGAATAATGACTATTCAACTTGTTAGTTTCACAATGATATATTATTGGCTTGAATGGAATGATAGTAATGGGGATCTTAAATGCAATATCCGTGATGATTGTGAACCATATTGGGATGAATGGAAAGCCACAAGAATGAAGTATGTTTTCTTCCCATCCAAAATCTATGATGTTACAAGCTTGTACTTTCTGTTGCTAGTATTGAGACATCATCCATTTAATGATAGGTTAACTAAAGTAAAACTTTTCATCGATTTGTAGACTTCTTCTATGAAAATATATCTTATGTTTGATAATAAATGTTATCTTATTTCTCATTTGTAATAATCTTGACTTAAATAATTTTTTTAAAATGGGTCTTCTTATATCACATAGGATGGCAAAATCATGCTCTAATACCACTTGTAATGTCCTATTTTAGGACATTTATTTACTTGGCTATTAATTCATATTTGTTTTATAATATCCCTTCTATATCCCATGCTTTACATTTATATATGTGCATTCCATAGATTCACGTCCTTTCATATTAATATTAATTATATTAATAAGGTAATTATGTTATATATTAATTATATTAAATTATATATTTATATTCATAAGCTTAGCTATATCATAAAATATATTATATTAAATTATACTATAACATATATTATTTTAATATATCAACCATATATATTATAATATTATAATACATTATTAATATACTGTTGCTACATTAAAATGTATCTTAATCATCATAATATCATTAGATTATTATTATTATACGATATATATATGATATTATTATATGATTATAATATAATATTACTTATAAAATATTATTATTTTAATATCGTTATTAATATTAATTTATATATAGTTGTGTCCTACAAAATGTGACCTGTCGGGAGTACGAATCAACAAACAAACATTAGTTAAAAACCTCAAATATGCATCAAAGACTCAACAAAATGCAAGACCATTAACTAACTAATGCTTGCTTGAGTTTTACAACTCTAAGAAAACAACAAACGAAATCCTCTAGCCACCTCTACAGCTCAACAAAGACACCCATGAGAGGCCTCATTAGTGTGTTAGAATGGGGGGTATGTTTGGTGTGCTCTCCCAAACACAACAATGTAGTGAATCTCTTGAGTGGATGTGAAAAGATGTGAATAATGATGAAATATGAATCTAAGCTGCAATGAAATGAAGAACACCTCAAGAAATGGCTATGGGAAAAGCCATACTTGAAGGCATTCAATGATGATGATATGAAATGCAATAAAGAGAAACTACACTAATATGCAAGTTAAAATAAGATGCAAATGAAATGGAGATGAGAAAATGCAAGAAAACTAGACTAATAATGCAAATGAGAAGCTAAACCAGCTACCAAATGGTTATTATGCACCTAAAAATCACCATGAAAACTACTATGAAAGTTCAAACTAACATGCAAACTCAACTACAAATGAAAGCTCAAACTAGGATGTAAGCTCAAATCTCTAACCAACATGGTAACAATGCAATAATGGGAGATGCAAATGCTTGAGACAAGGCCTCTATTTATAGGCTTGACGGAGGGCTTGGTGAGGTTGCATCCATGTAGGTGCCACATAAGGTGACATGCAAGCCATCCAAGTAGTCAAAAATTCAAAGTTTGCTCACACATGTGTGAGCAAACTTGAGAAGAAGAAGGGGAGACAAGAGTGCAAATGAGAGTGTGTAGGCATGCCATCTCACACATGTGTAAGCACACTCTTAGGCTAATGAGCGGGATTAGAAAGGAGATTAAGAATGATTAAGGGGGATTAGAGAAGAAGTAGGCTTAAGAGGATGAAAATGATGGTTATCGGCTAGGCTCTAGGTTAGGCTTAAGATTAAATTAAAATAAAATAAATTTAATCATGGGTTTAGAGGTAATAGGATGTGAGGATTAAATAAACAAAATTTATTTTAAAAAGAGGATGATGGAGGATCACGTGTTAAATTAATTTAACACATTAAGGCTAGGAGTATTTAAATTAAATTTAAATACTTAGGAGAATGAACTGATTTAATTAAAATAATTTAATCAAATAAGTAGAAGAATGTGAGCAATATAATTAATTAATTAATAATTAATTACAATGTCACGGGAAATATTAATAAATTAATATAGTCTTTAGGGGCAATTTTAAGCATCTACATTTTGCCCCTCTTTGATGTGATGTCCGAATGACATTATATCAAAGAAAAAAAAATATAGGTTGCCCTAGAGAAGGTAGGAGTCCTACAGGTGACGACAGAGGAGGAGGGTTCCCCCTCGCGAAAATTGCACAAAAAATAAATTTTGGGTAATTTTGCAAAAAGGTCTTAGAAAAAGAAGAAAAAGGGGAAAATAGAGAATAAATGACTGCATTTGCATGACTTGCAGGTAAACAGGAGATGAACATGGCTCAGGGAAGGCACAAGTTCAAACGAGGTCCCCAGGGAGGCCTATATATAAGCCTCTAGGGGGCCCAAAGAGGGTCATTGTCACACCTCGAGAGTAGAGCATCTAGAGAAAACATGGACCCCATTGATCGATTATAGCTTGGTGAGCATGTTTGGGAGTACCAACAAGCAGTCGAGATGGGCCCACCAGTAAGTCATATAATCCTCTTCACCTTTTGGTAGATTAGGCTAGGTTAGTTGCATTTATTGTATGATAAATGGAGTAAAAACACTGTCAAGGTGCAGATGACACTCTACACCCTGTCATTTGCACAAATGACAAAGTGGTGCCAATGGCATCTATAAAGACAACAGGGTTGACCCTGTCATCTGCACAGACACCTGAAAGGGGGGTACTCTGCAAAGAAAAAAAAAAAATTATCTTGTCATCTTCACAGATGGAAAGGGTAGGTTAGGGAAAATGGAGATGACAGAACACATATCGTTGTCTCTGTTGGTTTGATTTTTTACATATTAATTTTTCTTAGAATCATTGTAAAAAAATTAGATGTGAATTCTTTTGTTAGGTCCCAGGGTTTTAGGTTTTGGTCTCGTATTTTTGATATCTTTTAAAATCTGTGTAAAGCCCTAGATCTTGCCTTTTAAATCTTATATTGGCGTGAAAAGTCTTATTAGCAACTGAATATTCTTTCCCACCTACGTCGAGATCATTGTTGAGTCCTTTTGAAAGAGGTTTTATCCTCTCATTGGATCTTATTTGAATTTACAGTTGTCACATACTCGCTATAGCAAGATGCTCAAAGATTATGCATAGCGAGGTAGCGACCATCGAAGAACTATGTTGTGATACTGAAAAATGAAGTTGCACACCGAGAAATGTGTGTTAACATGAAGATATTATGATGACGTGCTATGTCCCAAGCTTGTCAATTTTAAGAAGAATGCACATAGAAGAATTTGCAAATGGTGTTACCAGAATTGAAGTTTCTCCGACAACTTGCTAAGTTGCTATCAGAAAATCCATGCGACCTGCCGGTAGTGATGTAGCGAGTGCCCAGATTTTAAAGAAGGTAGTAACTTTTTTAAAGTTGACGTGACCACAAAAATTCCCATGCAATCTTCTAAATATGCACAACTACCTTCTTTGACACTAATATTAATTGGTGAGGTTTCAATCAATGTATCTTTATTTTTCGTCAGCAGAATTGTGAATCCGTCGGAGGTTGCTATATCGCCAGCCAGAAAAACAACAATTTTTTGGTAGCAACATAGCGAGGGCCCGATCATTGCAAAAGATGAATTTCTTTTAAAATAAGAAATGATTTTGAGGATCTTAAGGAAGATATTGTGCAAGGTTTTCTTTTATTTTTTTGCAGGTTGTGTGATTATTGGTTTTATTTCCTAGTGTCAATTTTGATGGTTACTAAAAAGTCACTATATCGCTAGCCGATAAGTTGGTGTTTTCACTAGTAGTGAGGTAGCGACTAGTCAGAAGCTTGTGGTGTAACAAAAAATCCTCAAAGGTGGGCCTTGAATGAGTGACTTGAAAAAGATGAGCTATGCAGATCAAATGACATAGTGGCATCTTACTGAGCATCTATAAGCAAAATTTTTTGAATTCATCAGAACTCACTATATCGCTAGCCGGATAGTTAGTAATTTTTCCTGTAGCGATGTAGCAACCTGCCTAAAAGTAACAAACATAGCAAGGCTAAGGAAATGTGATGTCATTAGAAATTAAATAAGTGCCAGCATGTTAAGCCAGCTCAACGCCAGTAGTAACCTAGACCCACTCCCCATGTATAAAACATGCAAAGAATTTTGATCATCAGATCAAGCATGGATCAATGATACTCGCTTACTCACTATGGAAAGATGTGTGAAGATTATGTATAGCGAGTTAGCAAATGAGGGACCCACAATTTTTCTCTTAAAATTTGTTTCAAATGTTTTCCACACGATCAAAGAGAAATCAGTGGTTGTCGCATACTCGCTATAGCAAGATGCTTAGAAGTTACACATAGCGAGGTAGCAACTTGATGACACGTGTCCCCAGTCATCAATGGGCCCATATTGAAACACCATCATTGAAGGATAGGTATAGATGGAGGTATTTTATTGGTGTGACTACTAGCATGCTAAGAAGAAAAGTGAGCCAGCTTGGTTTTCATTCTTGGATCATAGGATTTTTCAAGGATCAACAACGCAAATTTAAAAGGAAGTGTGATGCCACTCTATTTTTCTATTTTGTGCATTTATGATGAATGAAAGATTCAAATGTGGGAGAAATAGAATATAATACAAGAGATTTCATTAGTTCTAGTCCCACGCAAACAAAGACTTCACATTTTCTAAGCACAAGAGCCTGTTGATCATATTGTGTTTAGCCTGGTACGAACGTGAACTAATCCTTCATCTGTTTGAGAGCAACTATAGAGGTTCAAAGAAGAACAAGTCTATCAAGTCAAGTAAGTAGTCATATATAGCCTTTGTAACATTCCAATTCCTATTATTACAACCAAGATGCCTCCTAAGAAAGCATTTTTTGGGCAAATTAATTATATGGATAGAAATGTCCATGATGATTTGTTAGAATTACTCCCAGAATTCACTATCGAGCCTGCATAAGTTAAAAGGTTCATTTCCTTAAACCCTAGGCTTAAGATTGCTGATGGCATATATGACAAGGGGAATTGGGTTAGGGATGCAACAACTACACAAACTGGTCTTGTCTTGTTTAAAAGGTGGTTTTTAGAAACGAATTTGTTTGCCCCACACGCTAATGTCTAGAATTTTGATTAGGGAAAGCTAGTAGTTCCAAATGTTTTCATGGATTATGATTGGTTGAAGCCATTGCAAAGAATTATGACCAAGCTATTAGGGTGGTGAGAAGAAATGATGGTGTGCCTCTAATTTCAATTAGTCCTGAAGAAATTAGAGAGGTTTTTCACTAGAACCATTGTTAGATTACCATGTGCTAATCAATTTGCCAGAATTAGAGAATGAATACAAAGCAAAGAAGGATGTAATTAGGGGAGGTGCACTAAGGGCACACATTGGTACAATAGGAACTCTACGAGTAATTACTACAGCCTCTAAAGAACCTTTTAAGCAGAGTCTTTTCACTTCTCAGGCTGTAGAGATATACATGACCCTGTGCCATGCTTTTTGGTGAAGATGAGAAAGATTTCATGCCCATTGGCCTTATTTATATGATGGTTCAAATTGCCTCTTTCGGTGTAGATGTTATCTTTGATTTTGCCTCTTTTTTGGCTAAAGAAATTCATACTAGTTTAGTTGGAATTACGAGGGGCAAAGTGGAGAAAACTTTTGGCCACTATTCTTTATTAATGAATATGTTCTTGTTCAAGGGGGTGACATATTTTGGTAATGAGATGGCATTGAATAGAGAGGAGAATGGGGAAGCATTTCCAGTCTAGTTGTGGAGCATGGATATCACTTGGGATGCAAATAATGCTAGTTTTGTCAGATTTGATAGATATTTTTCTTCTAAATTAAGATGCCTCATATTGAGTGACAATCCCAGAATCCCTAAGGTATTAATGAACCTCCTTAGGCCTATGGTGTAGTGCCTACCCCTAAATCGCATTTCAATTTTCATTACCAAACTCTTTTAGGCTAGTTTTATACTTGACGTTTAGTAGCATTACCTTCAAATTTTTAGATATTGTTTCAAATTTAGTTGATTATATGATGAGATTACTTGGTACCCTATATTTCATGAATGTATGATGATTATTTAGTATTTTCAGTCATCGATGATGATTAGTTAGATGGTTTATTATCACATGTGTTTTCTTATGGATACTTACCCCATACTGCATGTGTATGGTATGTGTTTTTGTTTTCTTTATGTATGGTGTTCCTGATGTGGTTAAGGAAGGGAGTCGTAGTCACCTACTAGTAAGGATCTACACAATGCACCACTTCCTTCCATTGTCTATTTAGCTTAGAATATTGTGTCTGTACATACGTGGATTTTATGTAGGTTGCAGGTACCGGGTATCGACTTCCCTGAATTGCCAGGATGAGCGTACCCTATCGCATTATCTCAATGGTAAGAGAGGGAAGATAAATCTTAAGTCCAAATTCTAATCCCTTTAGCCATTTGTCCTAATTGATAATTAGGACAAGTATCCGAGTTGAGTACCCTCCGAATGCGTTGAATGACATTAATTCGTGATTATAACCCTTTGTTTATTTTAGTATGTGTTTTATTATGATGGGTTTTCGTATGTTTTTTTATGAGTCCTTGGTGTATTTTCTATTAATTAAGTCTAATTAAAAAGATTAATTAATGATTTAATTTAATGAAAAATTAATATGATATTTTAATATTTTAATTAATTAAGAAATTAATTAAATAAAAAGAATTGAATTTGGAGATAAAAGTTTAAGGATAAATTTAGAACGTGATAATTATTTATTTACTTTAATAATAATATATTTAGAGTTCATTTTTAAATAAATGCTAAATAGTATTGTTATTTAAGTTAATTAAATATTTTATCAATTAAGTTTCTACAATAAATTAAAAGTTAAAAGATATTAAATTATTAAAGTTTCTAGATCGCATGATGCGAGCATGAGTTGAAAATAAAAGAAATGAATTAAAAGATAAAATAAGTAGAAATAATAATGTTATTTTAATTTCATAAAGTGTGCATGGGTTCAAAAGTAATAAAGATTAAAATAGAAGTCAAGAGGAAAACTAAATTAAGATATTTAATAATTCAATTTAATGTACATGAAAGATTAATGCAAGATAAAGCAAAGATTAATAAAAGTTAATGTTGGAGTTTGAGTCTTGTGAGCAAGGAGTCCTCTTGGGGTGAATGCACAATTAGTGCCCCGATTGAAGGAGAAAACTCCTTATCAAAATTTTGGGGGTTCATTTTTGGGGGACCAAGAATTTTGGAGACAGGAATTTTGTGGAGACATCTTTTGGTAGCGAATTTCAGAAGGAGAATTCTAGGAATGTCTTTCAGAGGAAAGTTATTGAAGAGGAGCGAATTCTCTCATAGTTTTTTGGGGCTTTCGTATTAGCATCAAGATTAGGTAGGGTCTTGTGATCACTAATTAGTTACGCAATTTTCCTACTTCCTGTCTTCTTCGTCCCTATAGACTCTCTGTGATGAAAGTTTAAACATTTCAATATTGGAAATTAACAGATGCTTGTCAATTAATCTTATGTACACGTAGGGATTAGAAAAGAGATCAGAAAAATTCCGAATTTCTAAATCAAAGAACATAGGATTTAATCGGGAAAGGTTTTAATCTAAGAGTGAAATTCTAAATTTGGATGGTTGATAATGTGTTCTCCATTATATTATAGATGAAATCAATTTAAAAATAAAAATATATATATATATATATATTAAAGAAATTGTTTAATAATCTTAAATTATTTACAAAATTTTATAAACTAAATAAATTGTTTTTTTTCAAAATGAATTTGTTAAACATATAACAAAGTGTTATTTTTAAAAGTAAATAAAAATATATTAATATGGAGGGGGGGGGGGGGGGGTCGTTGACCCGCCCCCTACTTACCTATCGGCCCGTGTGTCGCAGTAAGTACTGCTGCGGCAGCAGTACTGCTGTGACAGCAGGTACTGCTGATGCAACAGTACCCTATGCAACAGTCCCCGCACTGCAATTAAGCTGCAGGCAGCAATTTATTAAATCACTTTATAATTTTTGTTTTATAAAAAAAAATCTTACTATATGATGCCGATCCATAATTTTTTGGCATTCGATTTTTATTAAATTGAAAGTAGTTTTTAATAAGTTTTAAATTAATTTCATATTAATATTATTAAGATTTAAAATTTAATTTTATTAATATTTATATAATGATTATAAATGTAATTTTATTTAAATAAAACATTAAGTAATTTAATTAAGAATGATGTTTAATAATAGTAGGATTTATTATTATTTAAGGTTAAATGATGGATTTTAATAAAATAGTAGTTATTTTATTTAAATCATTATTGATTTTTTTAAAAAAAATAAAAAGATAAAAAAAAATTAATTAAAGATTATTTTAGATCATTATGTTAGGGAAAAATTGACTTTTAATTTGAGATTAATCTTATATTTATAAATAAATAATTGGGTTTAAGCATAAGGGAAATAATGAGAACTTCTACACTAGAAATGTACATTGAAACATGAATTGAACGTTTACTTAAACCCTAGTGTGTTTTCTGAAAACATGTCCAACTATGATATTGTACTATTGTTTTCATGCTGTCTGTATTTGGGTGTTGGGAGTTACTAGATTGTTGGCTAGTTATAGGACGTTTACCAGAGGCTCGAGGGTTATATGAATGTGATGTTATGATGATTTGGGCTCGATCTTTTAAACCCAACCGTGGTGATGTGATCAGTATGCTCTATGACATGTATGTATTTACTATTTGTTATTGCTTTCCAATTTCCTTGTGTGAAGCTAAGGTGTTTTAAGTGATTTTTTTTTCTGATGTCATGTTGTGACATGTTTTGACTTGACCATTTTGGAGTCTTCGATCAATATGGTGATTTATTTTGGGATGCTTCCTAGTTGCTTGTTGAGAACCATTGGATATTGTGACTTATCAATGATGCCTTCAGTTGCTAATAGAGAATTGTTGTGATCATTATGATTATCAAATGATGCTTTCTAGTTTCTCGTGGAGAACTGATGCTTTAATGCTTTCCAGTCCCTTGTATAGTACTGAGGTGATTTTGTGTTTTGTGATTTCATGAACCTAGGGTAGGTTATCTATGTGTAGTGTTGGGAAGTGGCTTGCAATGAGGGACGGGAGACCTGAAGTGGCTCTAGGGATGACTCATTGTAAGTTGTTTGTTTTAATAATTGAAAAAAATCTCACCTAAATACTAACTTAAATGAACCTAATAAGATAATTGTATGTTCTCTCCCATGTCTTGAGTGCTAGTACAGACTAGGATGGGGTAGAGAGAACGCTTGGTTGTGACCTTGCATTCCATAGTAAGCCTCGTCAGTATGAGAGGATACTAATGGCCGCAGGATTACTGGGGACCTGAGATTCTCGAGGGATTGCTCAGGTAACTTCCAATGTGATTCATGTGATGACACTTTACTGCTTACATAGTAGGTTTCCTAAGTGTCTTGTATGCCTCTGGGTCTAGATGTTTATCTATGTTGGAACCTTTGAGTCAGTATACTTTTAGGATTTCCTAGACTTAGAGAGTATCTTGTGTTTTGTGTTCTGATATCCTATTTGGGACTTGAGACTATCTCCTCAGTGCAGTGGGAGTGGACCATTTAGGTTCCATGTGTTCGAGTGGTAGTGCTTTTTACTCTTACCATTGAGATCTGTTTGTGGTCACCCTAGCTGGAGCTTTCTTGGTTGGCATTTACCTTCATTCTGTTCATGGATTATTATGATGGATGGTTAGGTTTTATGATGGATGTTTTATCATTATGCATGTATGGATGTATCATGTATGGTGAATGATTCCATTTATTTACTATATTTTGTATCATGGATTTGAGGATGATGTATCTTTATTTTTACATATGTATATTCTTTTAAGCCTTTCATACCCTGTGACATGTACAGTGGATGATTGAGCATTTCGAATTAATTTGCCAAGAGGCATTCGGAACAAATGTATATTATATGAACATTGGACTTTCTTATTATTCTTTCATGTAGATATGGTAGTTGATAGACTTAGAATTAATTTAATTTAAATGTGACCCAACATCTTGGGATCCTTAAGGAATGTAACCTATTATGAATGTTTGTTGATGTTTACATGTTATTGCTTCCGCTACTATGTGTTTGATGTGTATGTTATACTTTCTTACTTTAAAAAAAAATGTTTAGCAAACTTAGTAAAACTTTAGGTTAATTCTTTTGGATCCCTTCGTGGGGTGTTACATATGGACAAACCCCATAACTTGAAAGTTTCACACAATTGGGGAGATATCATTCCTTACCCTATTTCTACAATTTTTAGAATCTATGGTTTTAAAGGGAGTACTCATGTCTTGCCCTACCAAGTACCTTTCAAGGTAGGAATGGTTGAAGTTTTGTGGCAATTAGGAGGAGTAGAAGAAATGTTTTTGTTGAGAAGGCAAATAGGGTCAATTTTCCTTACCTACATAGTGGCCCATTAGTTCGTGATTACCAAAGGGGGTTGGCTCTTTTTGCATAAAATTTTGGATTAGTATATGATGGTTGTCTCTCATCCCCATTTGTGTGATTCTGAGGGGTTTTTTAATCAGACCTTGAGGCATAGAATTAAGCTAGGATAGGTCAAACATGATTCATATTATCTAGAGGACATTATAAGGAATGAATTCTCATTGCAGGAGCAAGAAACTAAAAAAGAAAAATGAAGAGTTTATTCTCGGGTCCTAGAATTCATTCATTGTTTTGATCAGAAATATAGTCCTTTAGATAATGCTAATACAGAGGCTCACAAAATAAATACGCTCATGAGTAACTTCCCTGAAATAATGGAAGCTATGAATGAGAAGAAACAATTTTCTATTGATTTTTATCCTAATAAGGCCAGAGAAGTCATGAGGAGGTTGAATTTCAATCCTAATATAGGAGCTAGTCAAATAATTGTATAAAAGAAGCCTGGGTACACTATAATTCAAAATAAAAGGGCTCTTGTAGATAAAGGCAAGCAAATAATGGGATCCACCAGTACAGCCCAAGAGGAGAGACTTGATTAACCTAGTCCCAAGAGGTAGAAGGTAATGAAAGAAGAGAGGCCTCAAATTGAGGAATATTCACCCACTCAAACCCCTTTGAGGATTAGAGAAGAACAACTCACTGGTGAACAAATTGAGTAGATGGGATCACAGGGAGGTACTTTATTACTCAAGCAGAATTGGATGAAGGTAACCCTCTAGAACCTCCTATACCAAGTTTGGACCTAATAATAACTTATTATAGAGGTAGGGAATTTGACCCTGTGTTAGAACAGGCAAGTCATCAATTTTTGGCTGATGACAACTTTGTGAAATCTAGGGCTTTTTAGAAGTTTGCATGGAGGGCAAACATGCATATTTGAGAGGAAAAATGTAAAAGGTTGAAAATAGAGCATCCAGAAATGGATGAAGCTTCCATCCAAAACCAAAAAAAAGAAGAAATGATAAAAAGAATTTCAGAATATAAGCCCTGAGGATGGAAGGAAAATAGTGAAGGCATCTAACATTTTATTGTCACCAAATTGGGATATTGTTGATGCCTTAGTTTTCAATTATGTTTCAAATAAGCTGACTTTGTAAGATCAAAATAAAAGGGACTTCCAAGGCATTGCATTCATTGAAGATCAAGCTACATTGGTCAGTTGGTCATTGAGAAGAGAATCTAGAGCCACATCATAACAACCAAATGAATCTGGATTGATTTGAAGCATAATTGTGAGAAGAGTTGTTGATACCTCACATGTGTAGGCCACACATTGGAATGTGGATTCACCCCAATTTATTTTCACCACTGCTAAGAAGGAGGAATAGGCTATGTTTGAATTACAGACTAAATATGAAACAATTCTCGAGGCCTAAAATAAGGAGGTAAAAAAGGAGAATTGAGCTTGAGGACAAGCTAAAAAGGAAGCCCACAAGGCGGATAATTGCATACCCCCCAAGGTCACCTATTGAACCCTTCAAATCAACTCCAATTATTGAAATACCAAACACCCCAGAAAGGTCTTAGTTCTACACTGTAGAAGAGTTTGAAGAGGAGAAGAACAAATTATATGCACTACATGTAGAACTAAATGATCAGTATGAAGAAAAATTGAGGCAAGGTGTCATGTATTTGGTAGATAGAATTGAATGGCAATCATTTTTTGAATTGTTAGCAAGGATTTCAGCTATTAGGGATGAATTGAAACAAAATGAAGCTACATTTAGACCCCTTATGAAGAAATGGATAGAGATAAATGAAGATATCACTACTATGTGTATATCTATTATTCAGCTAAAATATCATCAGATAGAAATTTTTTTTGATTTACTAAATAAGGTGCAAGGTTTTAACGACAAACAAGATTCTTTTCAAAAAAGATTAATTATTTGTTTTTCCAAGTATATTGTAAAAAAGTTTGATTTATTCCCTTGTGCATTAAAAACTATTGATAAAGTGAAAGAAAAAGAGGAGTGGAAAAGAGAATTAGATGAAATTCTTTTTGAAAGGATGAATAAAATTACTAAGCAAACTGGTCATTTGTTATGGGCAAGAAAAAAACCTTGTAAAAGATGGTAAAAGTATAGTTATTTTATAATGATGTCAGGAAAAAACCTTTTTGATATAGAGGCAGTTACAAATTCTTTAATAACTATAGAAAGAGAGGTTCTAAATTTTGATTGGCCAAAGGACACTACCTACAATGAGTGGAAGGAAAATTTTATGTCTATAGAATAGACAAAAGAGGATGATGAAACAGAAGATGAGGATGAGGAAGAAGGTGCCAAAGTAAAAGTTACCCTTACAATAAATGATGAAGAAAAGGAAAATCCTTGGATTAAAGTATGCAGGTAATCAGAGACGAGTCATTGCTTTCAAACTTGATGGCTACTTATTTCGAAGAATCAGAATAATCAAAGATTTAGATGGTAACACTTTTATCTGTTCAGGTATAATAACAAAAAAGGGACCCACAAAGGAATGTTCAATGTATTAGCCTTTCTGTTATTTTCCTTTTGTCTTTTTGTTATAAGTGTGTGTAAATATCTTTTTGAGGGACACCTATCAATCACATTTGCCCTTTTCTTGTTGCAACTCATGCCTTTGTAAATGAGTTTTCAAGGCAATGTGATGGTCCGAAAACACTTCTATGATTTTTTTTTTCTCTCAAGAAAAGTACATTCAGTTGGACCAATAGTATGTAGTTGTTTTGTGTTTGCTTCCAATTGTACTCTTTGATAACATTTCTAAATGACAAAAAAAGAAATCTGTTCTAAGTTTTCAATTGATTTTTATTGGTCATTGTATTAGTCATCTGAAAGGATAATACAAAGGGGTAGTTACACTATATTTGTGTCATCAATTTCTGTCTCCATTTTATGGATTTGTCTACTTTAAAGTCATTTAAATAAGGTTTAACTCTGTTGAATGCAATCTGGATGGGTTGTATACTGATTTCACTATTGCTTTTAATTCAAGGAATTATAGAAATGCTTCAATGAATTAGTAGGGTTTATGAATTTATAAAAGGATACTTTGTAAGAATGGAAATGGGTTATTGCAATTGATTATTTCATTTACAAGTTATATGAATTAGATCTTCTGCCAATAGTTAAGACCCTGCCTAATGGATAAAGTACTAGTCACATAAGTCAGAAGTGAGCAAGGGTGAATTCTACTGCTGCATATCAAATCAATTTTAAAATCAAAATTATTTCATTCCAATTTGTTTACAAGTTATAAAATGCTGGTCACTACTCATTTATATCTAATTCATAAGTCTTAGATAGCTACTATTTCTAGGAATATTTGTAAATTCTAGGAGAATTATAACCATATCTACTTGTAGGGGATGCATATACATCTGAGAAGCTTTTACAAAAGATTGATAAACTGTGTATGTGCCTGAGGGTAAAAGATGAGAATCAAAATGAAAATAAGATAATTTCATACCATAGTTTGCATTAGAATTATCCCTAGCTATACCTGCCTTCGTTTAGCATAGCCTAAAAAGTAGAAAAGCATTCTTGGTTTTGTTGAAGTTGGGTCAAAGTGGTTTATTCATGTAATTACTACTAGGAATTGGCTAATCCTTAGATTGTGTGAGTAATTTCACTGTGATATTGAGCATTTTGTTGCTCAGTAGTTTCAAACACCAATAGTCTCTACAGATGACAAAATGTTTTTTGTCTACGCTTATCAGCATCTACACCGATCAGTGTCTACGCAGATCAGCATTTTTGTTGATCAACATTTGTGCTTATCGACATCTGTGCCAATTAGTGGCTCTGCCAATTGGGAAAAATCAGTAGGAGGCAAGGGAAGATGCCCCATTCTAGGGATGGCATAGGCTAGAAATATTGACACTCTGCATGTCTAAGCTTCAAGAGGACATGGTGGTATTCAAGTCGAGAGAGCACTACCCTCTGACCATGGTGATCCAAGAGAGACTCACAAACATAGATTGGGGACATGTGTGATTGTGTGGCTTAGAGAATGGTCATGAGTGGTTGAACCTGAGGGCCCACTCAGTGTAGCTATCGACACTCATAAAGCGATGGCACACATTGACATGGAGCTTCCATCTACTGACGGGGGAGGCTACAGTCACACTCTTGGATGTGTGGCAGATTTTGCAAGTACCAATCAGAGGTGCATACCCAGAGTATGTACTAGAGGGTTTTGATCCATTCCTAAGGGAGTGCTTTGGTAGACAACAATAGCAGTTACCCATCTAGTAATCGTGGTTATAATGGAGAGGAGCTCTAGAGTAGAGGCTACCGAGGCTAGCAGTATACCTAGCCTCACTCATATGGAAGATGCTGCCAGATCATGTAGGACATGGGTGGCTGATTAGTTGGGCACAGGTGCTGAGCACCCTGCTACAAGAGGGGGGAGAGGTCTACTCTTGGGGATAGACAATCCTGACCGAGTTATATCATGATTTGCACATGTGTGCATACCGAACTTAGCACACTGTAGGACCAGGACTGATGCTAGTGATGGTCTTGTCATGGGAGCATATTAGAATCACTTAGCCCATTACTAAGAAGGAGACTAGGCAGCTCGGTAAGCCATTCACTTGCAGATACTGGCCTCTAATTCAATATACAACTACAGAGTTAGTGGGGTTCTAGCATCATTGTATTGATGAAATTATTATGTTCGAGTGGACTCCATATGATGGGGTAGAGCGATGGGGGTGGACACTAGCAGCAGGTGGTGAGGATGACATGGAGGATCAAATGTACCTCCCATACATATAGACTAATTTTTGGATCATTGGGTAGTCCATGCACATGATTATGCGGTACATGCCTTCTCGAGTGTGTCAACAGTTTGGCAGGACACATGATAGATTCTTATCTCCTCTGGTGTCTTGAGAGTATGGTCGGCTGTGGGGGCATAGGACCAACCTTTAGTTGGACCACATATCATGGGTATCCATGCTAGCAGTGCCATGCATACATGGACATGACAGGGGAGATGCAGGTGTGACACTAGTATACGCACAGTGGTGGGTAGCCGACTAGTGAGTCAAACTCACAATGCCTGGGGTGCCTCCACCAGTAGAGAAGCCATAGGGAGAGGGGGATGGAGTAGGGTACAATAGGTAGGCGGCTATGATGCCACCACCAACATAGAGGGCACATGAGGGACTGCGAGGGCATAGAGCCCGAGCAAGGAGAGGGCTAGGGCCAACACTAGTATAGGCACCAACATAGGGGCCATAGAGAAAGGTACACATATAGGTGCCAGCAGGGGCAAAAAGATAGGGGCCACTAGAGGAACCATATATGGTGAGGGCTGAGTGGGATAGCCTCCATGCAGAGGTAGCCTAGTTACACGGGGTAGCACATGTGTAGTAGGCATGAGCAAACAACTTAGTGTAGGCCATCGGGGCCATACAAGTAGAGCTATAAGTGCAGAGGGCCAGAGGAGACAATTCATAGGAGGCATTACCGGCCCTATAGGCATAGGTGGATGGTAGGGAGTTTTTAGGGATAGGGACCCATATAGGGGTGGAGGAGTGGGTAGATTTGGAGAGACTCTGAGGGGAGGTAGCCTCATTATGGGCCGAGCAAGCCACCCATTAGGCATAGCTAGATGGATACCACAAGCAGACGAACATAGCTAGACAGATGCTAAAGCTTGGGGCAGTTGTCTTAGTGATGTAGGAGGCCATCACAGCTAGCCGAGCAAAGGCACGGGCCATACAAGAGGCAACCTATTATAGGTCACTTTATATTGAAGCCGTGCCTATTGATCGGTGACAACCAAATTTTGAGAGGGGGGCCATCTCATGGATCTTAGGCGGCAAAGCCAGATCAGAGCAATCTATAAGATAGTAGAGACCTCCTTGGGGGGGGGATATAGGGGGGGCTACGCCCTCACAGCTAGCAGCTTGATTTTGTATAGTGATAAGTTTTTTGACAAATATGTGTAGATGCAACGAGTTTTTGATGATGCATTTGTACCATATGATTCTACATTTTTTTTATATGGACTGTACATACACTATTTTTTTGAGATATATACATGAAATGATTTGATGGCTATGTATGTGTATGAACTTTTGTGATGCATATCATGTTTATGATATGGATACTGACATTTGTGATGTAGGATGTGATGCTATGTGATGTTTCTATATGATATGTATATGATGCCTAACATGTGTGTGATGTGGATTTATGGTTGATTATGAAATGTATGCTTTACTTTACACGTATGGATGCACTATATATATGTGAGATGTGATTATGATGTATATGCCCCTAGATGTGATGACTAAAATGAATGTATGCAACTAATGGAATGAACTAATGCAATCTAATAAAATGAACTAAACGCCTAAGGAACACTAAATGAAATGAATTGAATGAACACTAATGTAATGGAAAATGAATGAATGCAATAATGAGAAGTTAATGCAACCTAATGGAGATGAACTAATAAATGAATATCTATCAAAATTGTCACTCATAGAAACCCAGTAGCATAGCATAGGAGGGGGGAAATAAATAGAACCAAGTTGTCTCAAGCACGAGTTGAATGAAACCCTATACTACATGCATCCTAACTACATCATACCAAGAGATTCCATAGTGTTCATATGGAGAGCACACCTTAAGTTGATTTTGCAAATGATTTTATGCATTATATGCTATAGAAACATAAATGACATGACTCTTTTGCATGGACTAAACATAAAAAACCATAGAGACTTTAGGACGATAGGTTTAGTTTGCATAGTCATGATGGATCAAATGTCATATACACCATGGAGAGGTCTAGGCACACCCAAAGTCTTTTTAGGGATCTTTGGTGGAAAGTGTGCTAATCCATTGCCCCCATTATGCAATGCATTAACATAATCTGAAACTAACACATATGAAATAACGCCTCAAAAAATAGATCATACCACAAAAACCACATGTAGTCAATGAGAGTCATTTAGGTATGACCAAAATATGGAAGATCAAGGAACATCCTAAAAAGGCTTCCATTAACACACAAAAATAAAATCAACCAATAGGAGACCTCATGACCAAGTAGTCATTCAGTCCACAATTCCTACCGAGAACCTTAGGTCTAGAAGTGAATGTTGCAATGTCACCTATAGGAAGGATTCATCCTATAATAATGTGTCAAGTTGGATGTCAATGATCATAAAATCATGTGTTTCTAAAAAGGGCTGTGAAGTGAACAATTTTCTTGAATCATTAAGTCTCGAATGGTGAGTTTGTGTAAGTCCAAGTGTGGTCATTATTGTGAAAAAGCTCAGCGTAAATGGGATTGACAATTACTCGATGGAAAAATGCCTCATAGACTAGAGGTATTTCAAAAGATGGAGGTGAAGCAAAGACTCATAAACAAGAGGTCTTTTATTGGATGTATGGAATGCAAAAAGCTAGATAAGACTTTGCACAAGGGAATGGTGGAATGAAGTGAAGAAAAATGAGCCTTATAGACAATGGATCAACCATACTTTTTTTAGGAACATTTTATAATTTTTTTTGAATTTTTGTAGGCCTATAAACACTATACAGGAACTACAAAGGCTCAAGCATAGAACTGCTTGAGATGTTGGATATTTATAGGCTCAGGGAGTGGATCTCCCTCTAGAGTAGCAACCTGATATGCTCCAGAACCATATTTGACTATAATGATAAATGGACCTAGCAATTTTTGCCTCAAAATTTCCTTTCTTTTCATGATTTTGGAGGTTCCTCATATTATGCTGCAAAACTAAGTCACCCACTTCGAACTCCTGTGGCTTGACTTTCTTATGATACTGAAGCTAAAGGAAATTTTGATACATGTAGAGGTGGTTGAGGGAATTAAGTCATCTCTCATTGAGGAGTGCTAGATCTTGCAAGTGAGCAACTCGGTATTCTTCTTTAGATATCAAATTCTTGAGAGAGATTCTGAGGGAAGGGAGCTCAATTTTCATGGAGAAGACGGCTTCAGAACCATAAACAAGAGAAAATGGGGTGGCTCCTATGGGGGTATATATGGAAGTACAGTAGGCCCAAAGGGTGGGAGTGATTTGGATGTACCAATCACGGCCAGCTGCATCAACAATTTTCTTTAGGATTTTCAAAATGGTTTTATTGGTGGCTTGAGCTTGGTCATTGCCTTGGGGGTAGTATCTGATGGAAAAATGTTGGGTGATTCTGAATTTCCTACATAGTGTGGCAACTTCCTAATTTTTGAAAGGGGTTCCATTATCAGTCATGATATCTTGAGGTATGCTGAAATGACAGCTAATGTAGTTAGAGATGAACTTCAAAATCTATTTTTTGGTGATGTAGGTTAATGGAATAGCCTCGACCCACTTTGTGAAGTACTCAGTGGTGGCAATAATATACTTGTGGCCATTTAAGGAATTTGGGTATACTTGACCAACAAGATTGAATCCCCAATGGGAAAAGGGTCATGGAGTGATGGTGGGTTGGAGGTCTTGGGTGAGAGTGTGTATCAAATTACCATGCTGCTGACAAGGAACACATCTCTTCACAAAATGATATGCATTTGCTTCCATAGTGGGCCAATAGTAACATTTCCTAAGAAGCCTTTTCACTAACATAAGGCCACTAGAGTGGGCACCACAAATCCATTGGTGAACCTCTTCTAACATCGTTCTGGCATCATCTGAACTAAGACATTGGAGGAGGGTTTCATCAAAATGCTTTTGAAAAAGTGTGTCACCTAGGATGGTATATCGAGTTGTGCGACGGATGAAGGTTTTGCTCTGATCTAGGGTGAGGGTTATGGGAATGGTTTTGTGATGTAAATCAGAAAAGATGTCAGCATACCATGGAGACTTAGGACCGACAATCTCACACACCAACTCTGAATCAGTTTGCTCATAAGCAGGAGTAAAAAGATTCTCAACAAGAAACTCACATTTAGGACTATAGTCTGGTATGGCAATCATGGAGGCAATAGTTGCCATAGCATCTGCTAAAAAAATAATCTCTATAAAGTGTTGTTTAAGTTCTTCCACTGTCCTGTGATAGGGCAACAATTTTTCATCCTTGGTGTGGTATTCATCTGTGACTTGTATAATGACCAATTGTGAGTCTCAAAAGACAAGAAGGTTTTTGATATTCCATCTAATAGCTTGATGTAGTCCTGTCACTAAACCTTCATACTTAACTATATTTTTTGTGCAAGGGAATGAGATTTTATAGGACTTAGGGATGAGATCTCCTTGTGGTGTCACAAACAAAATTCCTACCCCTGATCCCTCTTGTGTAAAGGATCAATCAAAAAATAATTTCCATGGTGTAGTAGGGGCTAGGGTCATAGTTGTGTCATCTGGAAAATCAGCTACAATGGGATGGTCACCTTGAAGAGGAGCTTCAGAAAGCTGATCTGCAATTACTTGTCCTTTAATGGCCTTACAATCCTTATAAATAATGTCGAATTCATTTAAAATTAAGACCCATTTTGCTACTCAACCAGTGAGGGCAGTTTTTGATAGCAAATATTTGAGTGGATCTATCTTGGCAATGAGGTATGTAGTATGATTAAGCATCTTATGGCATAACTTCTGCATGCAAAAGACTATAGCCAAACATGCTCACTCAATAGCAGTGTAGTTCAACTCATAGCCAACTAGTGTTTGACTGAGGTAATATATAGCTTGCTCATTCCCATTGTCATCTAATTGTGCCAAAAGTGCTCCTAGGGAAATTGAAGTAGGTGAATTGTATAGAATCAATGTTCATCCTGCAAATAGAGGTACTAAAACTAGAGGATTAGCAAAATATGTCTTAATTTGTTCAAATTCTTTTTGGCATAGAAAAACCCATTGAAACTTGTTTCCCTGGCAAAGAAAATGCTGAAGTGGATGGACTTTACCTGCTAGTTGTGACACAAATCTCCTAATAGATTGTAAATTTCCTTGAAAATTGTAGAGTTGTTTCAATGTAGTAGGTGGAGGCATATTCATGATGGCTTTCACTTTTGTAGGATCTACCTCAATACCTCTTCTTGGCACAATGTAGCCTAACAATTTTCTTGATTTGACCCCAAATACACATTTCTTTGGATTAAGGCGCACTTTGTATTTTTCCAACCTATCAAAAATAGTGGTAAGGACATCAATGTGGGATTCTCTTGTCTTGGATTTTCCTAGGATATCATCAACATAGTCCTCCATTATGACATGTAGAAGATCATGGAATATGGCGGTCATTACGCATTAATAAGTGGCACCGACATTTTTCAAGCCAAATGGCATGACTTGATAACAAAAGGTTCCCTATGAGGTGGTAAATGTCATTTTATGTTGATCTTCTTCTACAATTTTGATTTGATTGTAACCGGAAAAACCATCCATCAAAGACAACATCTCATGTCCAATAGTCAAATTCACTATGATTTTTATGTTAGGAAGTGGAAAATCATCCTTAGGACATGCAAGATTTAAATCTTGAAAATCTGAACAAACAAGAATGTCCCCAGATGCTTTCCCTATAGGAACAATGTTAGAGACCCACTCAAGATAATCAATAGGGCAAATGATCTTTCCCTCTAACATTTTCTATAACTCTGCTTTGACTAAAAGTGCTACCTTAGGATGCATCTTGCACAACTTTTGCTTCACTGGTTTAATCTTGGGGTCTACTATCAAATGATGTATAACCAAATCTATGTCTAAACTTGGTATATCTTTGTATGTCCATGCAAAATTTATTTTTCCCTTTTTCAAGAATTCAATCATTGCCTTTTTCTCTTCAGGATTCAGGGTAGCGACAATGTAGGTGATTTGTGGATTATCATCTGTACCCAAGTTGACTGGAATTATGTCTTCATTCAAAATAAATGACTTTTTTGGTGGTAAAGATCTGAATAGAAAGTCAATCTCTCCCTCTTTAGGCACCTCTAAGAGGTTTTCACCAAAAGATGCATCCTTTATTTTATCTTTTTCTTCATCCAAAAGTGCCCCAGAGAAGTTTTCACTAGAGGATGTTTCTTTTATTTTTCCATTTTTATTTTCTTTTTCACTTTTGCGACTAAGAGATTTGACTTGGCTACCAAAATAGGATTCTTCATTGTATTGGATCTCATGTTCGTAATATCGAAGATTCTTAAGGCCAAAGATTGCCATCACTGCTTCATCAGACTTACAGATATCTAGAGCTGGTGGTGTATCTTGAAGGTCCTAGTCTATCATGTCAGGGTTAGTGAGAGGTAGGTTGATGGATGAAAGGTCATCTATAGTAATGGTGTGGACATAGTTATCTAGGTCATCCTTAATGTATTAGAAAGGCACTTCGAAGAATTCCTCCTCTTTAGTCTCATAATTAGGTTCAACTATACAATAGTTATTAGCAAAGGATACCTTAGGTTTAATGGAGCCCAATCCACGTCCTTTAGGATAGCTATTAGCTTCTAAGGTTTTTCTCATTCCATCTTCTTTAGGTCCAAGGCCGATACCATGATATCCCATGTTTTTGATAATGGGAGGGACCTTAACATACTTATCTTTGGGGAACTCCATAGGTTCATATTTTCTATCATAATATAGCTAATCTAGAATATATGATCATCACTAAGTGAACCCCAATGTTCAAGTGTTGTCTTGTTAATATGCATAGTCTCTTTGTTGGCAGGAGGTGGCAATTGTGAAGGTTTTCCAAAGGAACGAGGGGAGAGTGGTAGTTGTCCAACACACAAGGCATTTTCAAACTTATACTCTACCATTCCTAAATCAGTAAAAGTAACCTTCTTCCCTATAGTATTGACCTTAGTATGTCCCAACTTCTCTTTTCCTTTGTAGGAATCAAAATCATCATTAGCTAATTCTAACACTATTGTGGAAGGTGATTCTGTTATGGTGAGAGGCTTAGGTATAACTCTGGCAAACTCATTGATTGGACAATAATTTACTGGTGCACCTTCCAATGTTTTACAAAATGCAAAAGAAGTGTGATCCCCTAGGATTGTGACCTCTCTTCCTTGGTGAGGAAATTTCAAGCATTGATGATAGGTATATGGGATAGCCTTTAGTGTATGTATCTAGGGTTGACCAAACAAAATTTTATAGGGTAAATCCAAGTCTCGGACATGGCATTTAGTATTTATGATGGTTGGTCCAACCTTTAGAGGTAACATGATAACTCCTTTTGATTTTCTTTCCCTTTCATCATAGGCTTTGATTCTTATCCTCTTATTGACATCTAAGAGATCTTCTAGAAGTCCCAAGAAATGAATCATCTTCAATGTATATAGATTCAGACTAGATCCATTATCTATAAGGACTCTTTTAATCTTATGTGTGGAGCGACAAATTATGGTGGGGATTAGGACCTTGGAAATCTATATCTATGAAGAGAAGGTGTTGTTGGGTGAAAATGTTTCCAATCATGGTAGTGAATTGGGAGGCATTAATGTTTTCAGGAACACGAGACTCTAAAAGAGTCTTCTCCAATATTTCTTTGTGGACGGGTGATGTGGTTAGGAGTTCAAGAATGGATATTTGTGCAGGAGTCTTACCTAACTAGAATAACACATCATAGCAAGAAGTGGGCCTTTGTGAAGTGGATGGTGCAGTAGGAACATGTGGCACTAAGGGATTAGTGTGATTAGGAGAGGTAGCTTGCAAAGTAAGTCTTCCTTGTCAAGTGTGGCATCACATTTAGCTGCTTGTAAGACAACGATATTCACATGAGTGTCTACTTCTTTAATGTGACCACACAAGGAGTCAAATCTACATATATCGTTGGTTTCTATCTTACCACACAAGGATTCAAATCCTAATATGTGGTTAGTAGTATAATCATAAAGTAATGCATTTGATGTGGAAGCTTGATTCACATTGTTGGTATTATTGTTATCATTGTTGTGATCAGGAAATGGTTTTTGGAATATCTTCAATTTAGCATTTTTAGAAGTTGGACCTCCTTTTGCTTCAATTTCCCCATCATCAACAAGATTTTGGATAAAAACTTTGAGCTTGATACATTTTTTGGTGTCATGTCCTTTGATGTGGTGGTATTTACAATATTCATTTTCCCTATACCACTTTGACTTTAGTTGATTTTCATCAAAAGGGCATGTGTTACGAAATACCATCAAGTTATGATCCACAAGTTTTTGAACTTTCTATTACGATCATAGTCATGGTTGTAATTGTTGTTGTTGCAAGGGAAAAATTGGGTTTGATTACAAGATTTCTGATTATCATTGTTCGAATTGTTGTTGTTTTTGTTACGATAGTTGTTGTTGTTTCCTCCTTGAAGGTTTTTGACATCAGTGACACCATCGTGCATGAAATTTTTGTTTTTGGACTAGAATTTGGGTTTGGTATTGTTGTTTGCCTCATTGTGTGAGGATGATGAATTATAATGTTTGATGGTACCTTTTTCCAAAAGTCCATTTTGAATATTCTTCCCCTTCTTGGCTAAAGAGGCAAAATCTTTGAGGCTAGCCACCTTTATGTGGAAGGAAATTTTGGGTATCAAATTCTTTATGAATATATCCACGAGGTGGGAATCCTCAATTTGATAGGGCATATGATTAGCAAGATGTCTCCACCTTTGTAGGAAGTTGGCAAAAGTTTCACCATTTCGTTGCTTTGTGTTGCACAAATCTCTCAATGAGGCATGATGTTCAATGTTGTAAGAATATTGTGCTATAAAATTTCTTTTCAAATCATTAAAAGAATTAAAGGAGCCCTTAGGTAAATTCATTAACCATTCTAGTGTAGGTCCTCGAAGACTTCATGCAAAGAGTCTCTTAAGATAATCATCACTGTAAGCTACTTCTTGGCACAGAATGTAAAATTCCTTGAGATGTGTGATGGGGCATGTCTCTCCCATGTCCTTGTCAAATTTAGGAATTTTGAAACTGGGTGGAAATTGTACCATATTGATGGATTTATTGAATGAAAAGGGACAAATTTCCTCAAAAGAGACATCCTTCACCCCTTTGTTGTTCATGTTAAGGACCAAATTTTGCAATTCTTGGAATTGTTGAGCCAAATATTGATTAGGTTGCACTTGCGATTTTTGGGAGTTCATAAATCAACCTCCTAAATTATAGTGAGTCTTGAATGTAGTGTGAGGGGGTGAAAGTATTCCACTTTGGCCAGTGTATTGATATGCAGTTGTCAGAATTGGCACGGATGTCTTTACCATGCTGGTTGGCACTTGTAAATAAGAGGATTGCATTGGTTGTGTCAAAATTTCCATTGATTGAGTAGACACTTTCCCAACACCTAAGCATCCCACAGTTGAAGTTGTCAAGGTAGATTCTGGAATACTAGCATGTGTGGTAACATTGGGCATGGCACTAATGATTTGTTGAATATGTTCTGCACTCAATTAAAATGTAGATTGTATAGAAGTGCTAGATGTAGGCATAGCACTAGTTTTCACCATGATTTATTTCCTTTTCTAGAAGTTAGAGCTACATTTGAAGTGGGAAATATGGGAGCACCACCTTTTGTGATTTGTCTAAATAAAGTTCTCTCATCAAAGCTTGAGGGAACATTAACACCATCCTTGACCAAATTTAGGAATATCTCAGTTTTGTTTGCCCTAATGGATTTTTCCATCATTTCCACATTGTAGGGATCCACAAGGAATGTCCTAACATCACTAGGTACATCGTTGGGGTCAATAGGATCTTCATCTTGGTATACTTCTTTGTCATTACCCCCCAAAGTTGTGTTATGGAAGGGATCTTCTAGTTCTTGTGCGGATGTTGAGTTAGGCATACCAAGGTTTGAACTAGAGGGAATTGTGCTCCCTAATGAAGTTGTGAGTGGAGGAAATGGATTCTCCATCATTGATTGCCTCAATGATTCCCGCAAATGTGACATGGGATTAAATGTGAACCTTCTTGATCATGTGTGTACCATGCAATAGTGACCAACCAATGGGTGGAAGATTATGGAAGAAATGGAAAATTAGGATGAGAGCTATTAACCGTATGTGATTAAAGGGTCAACTACCCAAGTGTGGACAAAAGACCCTGGTTTAGCAAATAAAGTTTGATCAGAGGATAATACTATCTTTCTCCCACCAAAGATAGTCAAGTGATCTTTAGGAAAGATATGACACCAAATTGATTACTCACTATTTGGAGATGGACTTGTTATCCCAAATAAGTGTGATTAGGATAAATTTTTGCTTATGGATGAAAGGTCTAGTGTTGCAATGACAAAAGATGTTTTAAGGTTCAAGCTCTCTAGAAGAAAATTTGAAAATGGAAGACTAGGAGTTTGGAAAATGGAGGTAGATATAGAAAATGGAAGATATTATGGTCACTTATGTGGTTAACTCAATCCTCGTTCATCGAAAATAAAATCCTTGGGTTCACTCCTAGGAAGGCAGACAAATTTCAAAGTTTTTCATTGTATTTGATTCTATCATAATGGTCTTGTCTAGCTTCTTCCTTTTGGATGTCTTTGATAGCATATCAGAATTGTTTGTCACCATGTGCTAGGTTCTTCCTTTCCTTGTAGATGGGTGGTTTGGACAATTTCACTTTCTTATGTTTGACTTGGTTGAATTTATCAGTCATGGTAGAAATAAAACAAGACCCAAATTTCAAGCATCAAAAACTTTGCAATAAGATGTGACTAGACTCAACCAATTTCAAAACGTAGACTCAATGCAAACTACCAAAAGTAACCATGAGTCAAGAAGACCTCACTTAACCTATCTCACTCAACGAAAGGTTACCTCACAATTTCACTTGTTTTAGAACTTGTTTGATGTTCTGGCTTTGGTTTTGAATGTTTTAACAAGCACGCTGAGCACGCCAACAATCCTAATAAGGCTACCACTAGGATGAAAAAGGCTTATCTAAAGGGGTGTCCTCAATATACATAAGGTATATGAGGCCCAAATCTGTAGATGAAAGAAAATACTGCCACACAGCCAGGGGGAGACGGTAACCCAAATCTACTCCTTCACTTCCCAAAGGTATAAAGTTCTTTGGGACTTAGCCAAGAGTGACAATATTATGCTTCTAAGAGAGGTGTCTTTCAATTCACCTCCTAATTTTTATACTTCACCAGAACACTAGAGTTGAGGTTGTCCCAAGGGGTGATGAAATCCCAAAGTAGGCCTCATAAAAAAAATGAAAAACAAGACCACTTATTTCTTATGCACCTAAGATCATCCAAAGGCGCAAGGGGAGAGAATATGTAAGTGGCCTTGGGGTTTAAAAGACACTTGTTATTTTCCCAATGAAGCTTTAAGTTTTTTATCTACTTGAAGAAACTTGTGATTTAAACATGCAAAGTTCTTTCCAACTTGAAATAGCATCAACGTAAATGAAAACGTGGATTTGTCAACAAGAAAGTAAAGCGCGTGCATGAAAATAAAGTGCTGAAAATAAAAATGCAAAAAATAATGTCAATTTACCTTAGGGCATTCAAGAGTGTATGACTTCATTTTAAGATCCAATTCCAAATGTGATCTAGCCTAGGCATACATGTCCATTATCCATTAATGCATTCAAGATGGTGTGAATTCTTTTTAAGCACCAAAACCAAATGTTGTTTCTATCCTAAACATTAATTTCAATTTTATGCACCAAGTCCAAATGTTTGCTAGCCTAAACGTCCATCTCAATTTTAAGCATCGACTCCAATTGTTGGCTAGCCTAAATATTCATGTCAATTTTAAGCACCAAGTTAAAATGTTTGCTAGCCTAAACATCCATGTCAATTTTAAGCACCAAGTCCAAATGTTGGCTAGCCTAAACATTCATGTCAATTTTAAGCACCAAGTCCAAGTGTTGGCTAACCTAAACATTCATGCATTCAAATGAAAGTGTTTAATCCATACAAGTTCATTAACCCTTAAGTTTAAGTGATACAAATCACTAAAAATCTCCTTTAGTGATAAAATCACTATTAGTTTTTCTTTTTAGGTTTTCAAGGTTAATTCTTTGCATTAAAACCGTCAATAAAAACTTGCAAGTCAATATGTTAGCAAAAATTATTGTTCAAAATTGCACAATTCTGTCACAAAATAGAGACACCACAGTTCAGGCATAGACGTTAAAAAGAAATGATGCTAAGCTACACAGATGAAAGAAGGCACCAATTTGACTAAATAACTTATCCAATGCAGATGAGAATATAAAATGCAGAGGCACTAAAAGTCAAAGACAACAAACTGGGACTCGAATACAATGCAGATGACAAAAATGTGTTTGCAGATGATAGAACGAACTTTGAAGACGACAAAATAAACTTCACAGATGATAGAATAAAAACTTGGATGACAAAACATTTTCCTACGCAAATGCTAAAATGGAAGTGCAAGTAAGTAGGTTTTTGAACTGCGGCAGAGACATTAAAGAGTGAAGATGCTAGTTTGTGCAGATGTTGATCTACAAAGATGAGAAACACAAATGAAACTATGACCCGTAGAAATGACACTGCGAGGCTTTCTATGACTAAATGAGGTTTACTTGCAAATTTTTGGAATGAAATAAGGGACGTGAGTCCCACCAAGCATGCCAAAATGTGTGCTAGAAAATGTGACCTAATGTGAGCATGAATCAATAAATAAACATTAGTTAAAAACCTCAAATATGCATCAAAGACTCAACAAAATAAAATTCCATTAACTAACTAATGCTTGCTTGAGTTTTACAACTCTAAGTAGCCAACAAACCAAATCCTCCAGCCACCTCTACAGCTCAACAAAGGCACCCATGAGAGGCCTTGTTGGTTTGTTAGGATGGGAGGTATGTTTGGTGTGCTCTCTCAAACACAACAATGTAGTGAATCTCTTGAGTGGATGTGCAAAGATGTGAATAATGATGAAATATGAATCTAAGCTACAATGAAATGAAGAACACCTCAAGAAATGGATATGGGGAAAGCCATACTTGAAGGAATTCAATGATGATGATATGAAATGAAATAAAGAGAAATTACACTAATGTACAAGTTAAACTAAGATGCAAATGAAATGGAGATGAAAAAATGAAAGCAAATTATACTAATAATGCAAATGAGAAGTTAAACCAGCTACCAAATGGTTAGTATGCACCTAAAAATCACCATGAAAACTACTATGAAAATTCAAACTAACATACAAACTCAACTCCAAATGAAAGCTCAAACTAGGATACAAGCTTAAATCTCAAACCAACATGGTAACAATGCAATAATGGGAGATGTAAATGCTTGAGACAAGGCCTCTATTTATAGGCTTGAGGGATGGCTTGGTGAGGTGGCATCTATGTAGGTGCCACATAAGGTGACATGCAAGCCATACAAGTAGTCAAAAATGATAGTGCTTGGTTTTCTAAGACTAAATGAGGTTTTCTTGCAGATTTTTGGAAAGAAATCAGGGATGTGAGTCCCACTGGGAGTGCCAAAATGTGTGCTAGAAAATGTGACCTATTGGGAGCACGAATCAACAAATAAATATTAGTTAAAACCCTCAAATATGCATCGAAGACTCAACAAAATGAAATACCATTAACTAACTAATGCTTGCTTGAGTTTTGCAACTCTAAGAAGCCAACAAACCAAATCCTCCAACCACCTCTACAACTCAACAAAGGCACCCTTGACAGGCCTTGTTGGTTTGTTAGGATGGGGGGTATGTTTGGTGTGCTCTCCCAAACAAAAGAATGCAGTGAATCTCTTGAGTGGATGTGCAAAGATGTGAATAATGATAAAATATGAATCTAAGCTGCAATAAGATAAAGAACACCTCAAGAAATGGCTATGGGAAAAGCCATACTTGAAGGCATTCAATGATGATGATATGAAATGCAATAAATAGAAACTACACTAATATTCAAGTTAAACTAAGATGAAAATGAAATAGAGATGAGAAAATGCAAGCAAACTAGACTAATAATGCAAATGAGAAGTTAAACCAGCTACCAAATGGTTAGTATGCACCCAAAATTCTCCATGAAAACTACTATGAAAGCTCAAACTAACATGAAAACTCAACTACAAATGAAAGCTCAAACTAGGATGCAAGCTCAAATCTCAAACCAACATGGTAAAAATGGAATAATGGGAGATGCAAATGCTTGAGACAAGGCCTCTTTTTATAGGCTTGAGGGAGGGCTTGGTGAGGTGGCATCCATGTAGGTGCACATAAGGTGACATGCAAGCTATGCAAGTAGTCAAAAATTTTAAGTTTGCTCACACATGTGTGAGAAAACTTGAGAAGAAGAGTGGGAGACAAGAGTACAAAGGGGAGTGCATAGGCATGCCATCTCACACATGTGTGAGCATGCTCTTAGGCTAATGAGGGGGATTAAGAAGGGGATTAAGAATGATTAAGTGAAATTAGAGAAGAAGTAGGCTTAAGAGGATGAAAATGATGGTTATAGGCTAAGCTCTAGGTTAGGCTTAAAATTAAATAAAATAAAATTTAATTTAATCATGGGTTTAGATGAATTAATAGGATGTGAGGATTGAATAAACAAAAATTATTTTAAAAAGGGGATGAAGTATCATGTGTTAAATTAATTTAACACATTAAAGCTAGGAGTATTTAAATTAAATTTAAATACTTAGGAGAATGAACTGATTTAATTAAAATAATTTAATCAAATAAGTAGAAGAATGTGAGCAATATAATTAATTAATTAATAATTAATTACAATGTCACGGGCAATATTAATAAATTAATATAGTCTTTAGGGGCGATTTTAAGTTTCTATAATAGTACTTATTTATTATTTAAATTATATGCCAAAATGGGGATATCAGAAGCATTTGGTCCATATTCACAAGGTATTTGATAAATTGAGGAAAGAAAAGTTACTAATAAACCTAAAGAACTGTAGTTTTGTAAAGGAGTTGGTGTACCTAGGATTTGTAGTCTCAATAGAAGGTCTAAAAATGGACCCAAAGAAAGAGAAGGCTATCCTTGAATGGTCTACTCCAAGGAGTACGATAGAGGTAAGATATTTTCATGGATTTGCTAGTTTTTATAGAAAGTTCATAAGAGGTTTTAGCAATATTTATGGACCCTTGACTGAAAAAATGAGAAGGGATAGGAAATAATTTAAGTGGACTATAGGGGAGGATAAGAGTTTTAATTTGTTGAAATAGAAAGTTACTGAGTAGCCTATTTTGGCACTTCCTGATTTTAACAAGGTGTTTCAAGTAGATTGTGATGCTAGTGGTATTGCAATAGGAGCTATTATGAGCCAAGAAGGTAGGCATGTTGCTTATTTTAGTGAGAAATTGAATGATGCAAAAAAAAAAAATTATGTTTATGATCAATACTTTTATACTATATTTCAAGCATTGAACAAGTTGAGACACTATCTTCTTCCTAAGGAGTTTGTTTTGTATACTAATCATCAAGATTTTCAATATTTGAATAGTCAAAGAAAATTAAGCCAAAGGCATTTGGAGTGGGTTGAGTTTTTGCAGAGTTATACATTTTTTTTCAAAGAAAAGAGTGAGAAGTCTATCAAAGTTGCAGATGCTCTTAGTAGAAGACAACTTTTGCTGATAGAAATGTAGATAGAGGTGGTTGGCTTCAAGGAACTTAGTACTTTGTATCTAGATGATCTTGATTTTGGTAAAGCATGGAAGACTTGAACAAAACTTGTTACACTTGATAGGACAAGTTGGTTGGATTTTATGATCTAGGATAATATGTTGCACAAAGGAAGCTAGTTGTGCATTCCAAGAAGTTCAATGATAGAGAATCTCATCAAGGAGAAGCATAATGGAGGATTGGCTAGACATTTTGGTAGAGATAAGACCATATCTTTGGTTGCTCAGAATTATTACTGGCCATAATTGCAGAAAGATGTGAAGAAGTTTGTACGAACTTGGAGAGTATGGCACATGGAAAAAGGAGTGAAGTAGACTACACAGTTGTATCAGCGATTACCTATACTAGAGAAGCCATGGGAGGATGTTAGCATGGATTTTGTTCTTGGATTACTGAGGAAACAGTGAGAGCATGATTCTATTTTTTTGATGGTTGACATGCTTTTAAAGATGGCACATTTTATTCCTTGCAAGAAGACAAGTGATGTGTAGGGCCCATTTTCCATTGCACCAAAAGCCATGACTTTTAGTGAACATGGAACACCACATAATTAACCACCTGTGGGCAGGGGAGCACGTCGCATCACCCAACAATCTCCCTCTCGACGCGCATACCAGGTGCTTACCCTAAGCCCTTTTTATACAAGTATTAAACCTCTTTAGGGTTATAACATGTCAGCCATATGTCGACCATAATATGTCGGCTACCATGTCGGCTACTTCCCAAAAAAATTTCGGGGTGATGCCTCGAACCCCACTATTTATGAAGTATGTACAGTACTTTCCTGATCATTCACCACAATCTAACAATCTCCCACTTGGGGATTGATCAGGCTCCACACTAAACAACAATCTCCCACTTGGAGATTGATCCTGTAGCAATACAACTACCACATGGGGCTCCCACTGGATCAAACCACCCTAGACTCTGCTGTTCTTTTATTCACATTTAGTCTAAAAGACCAACTGAAGCTAAAGAGGAGTTCAGCTTCTCCCTTGTTACAACCTTTGTCAACATATCTGTTGGATTTTCATTGGTATGTATCTTCTCCAGCGTTAACTGTCCATCCTCCAAAACTGACCGAATGAAATGGTACCGCAACTGTATATGTTTGGTCTTAGAATGCAGAGTTGAATTCTTAGCAAGATGAATGGCACTCTGACTATCTGTGAACAAATAATTATCCTTCTGAGGATGTCCCAATTCTTCCAAGAAGAACTGAAGCCATATCATCTCTTTGGCTGCCTCTGTAGCAGCAACATACTCTGCCTCTGTAGTGGAGAGAGCATTAATCTTCTGTAGCCTAGAAACGCAGCTCACAGCTGCCCCACCAACAGTAAAGACATAACCTGTAGTACTCCGCCTGGTATCAATATCCCCAGCCAAATCTGAGTCAACATAGCCCTGTAAATCAGTAGTAGAGCCCCCAAAGTGTAAAAACTTATTGGATGTTCCTCTCAAATATCTGAGAATCCACTTGACAGCATTCCAATGCTCAAATCCTGGATGACTCATATACCTGCTAACGACTCCCACTGCATGTGCAATATCTAGCCTAGTGCATACCATAGCATACATCAAACTTCCTACAGCTGAAGCATAGGGTACCTTGGACATCTTATCCTCCTCTTCCTGTGTCTTGGGACACATCTCCTTAGTCAATTTTAGATGACCAGGTAAAGGTGTGCTGACAGTTTTAGCATTCTCCATAGAGAAACGTTGCAACACCTTCTAAACATAATCAGCTTGAGATAGCGTCAATTCTATTCTTCCTATCTCTACAAATCTTCATACCAAGGATTTGTTTTTCTGCCCCCAAATCCTTCATAGCAAATGCATGTGCTAATTGGCGTTTTAGCCCCTTAATATGATCCATTGTAGACCCAGCTATAAGCATATCATCAACATATAAACATAAAAGAATGTAGCTATCATCATCCAACCTCTTAAAATAAACACAGTAATCTGAATGACACCTATTATATCCATGCTCATGCATAAAATTGTCAAATTTCAGATACCATTGCCGAGGTGCTTGCTTCAAGCCATATAAACTTTTCTTCAATTTGCACACTAAGTTCTCCTTACCTTTGACCTCAAAACCCTGTGGCTGAGCCATATATATTTCTTCATCCAAATCACCATGAAGAAAGGTTGTTTTAACATCCATCTGCTCTAAATGCAAATCTTCAGTAGCCACAAGACTTAAAACAGTACGAATAGAAGTCATTTTAACAACAGGAGAAAATATCTCATCAAAATCAATTCCCTTTTTCTGTGCAAATCCTTTTACAACTAACCTGGCCTTAGATCTTTTCTTACCTCCTTCCTCTTCTTTCAACCTGTAAACCCATTTATTCTGTAAAGCCTTTTTACCTATAGGCAACTTGCACAAATCCCATGTCTTATTTTTCAGCAAAGAGTCCATTTCATCTTTCATTGCAGACTCCCACTGAATCTTAGTATCCACCTGCACAGCTTCATCATAACTTTCAGGTTCACCAACATCAGCAAGTAAAATAGAATACAAAGAGGGAGAAAACCTTTGTGGAGGTCTAATTGGCCTTGTTGACTGTCTAACATTCACTGGTGTGTGTGGTATTTGTTGTTGCAGTTGTTGCACATCATGAGGAATGGCTGGAACATCAGCTTTTGGAGTATCATCCAACACTACATAATCATCTTCTTTCTTCTCATGTTGCTGCAACAGATCTTTGTACAACACTTTTTTATTGAATATGACATCCCGGCTTCTTATAATTTTATGATTTTCAAAATCCCAAATCCTATAGCCAAATTCATTAATGCCATATCCAACAAAGACACATTTCTTTGATTTAGCTTCTAGCTTGGTTCTATTTTCAGAGTCTATATGAGCAAAAGCTTCACAACCAAAGGTCTTGAGAAAAGAATAACTCACCTTCTTACCAGTCCATGCTTCCTCTGGAATACCACAACCCAAAGGAGTAGAGGGACCTCTATTAATCAAATATACTGCAGTATTGACAACCTCCACCCACATGTGTAAGGGCAACCCAGCATGCAACCTCATGCTCCTTGCGCGCTCCATTATAGTCCTGTTCATGCGTTCAGCCACTCCATTTTCCTGTGGAGTCCTTGGAACAGTTTTTTGTCTATGAATACCATTAGTGGAGCAATAATCTTCAAATTCATGACTGCAATACTCACCACCATTATCAAATCTGAGACATTTTAATTTCTTACCAGTCTCATTTTCAACCAAGCATTTCCATTTCTTAAAACTTTGAAATACATCAAATTTCTGTCTAAGGAAATAAACCCATACTTTTCTTGTTGCGTCATCAATAAATGTAACATAATAATGAGAGCCACCAAGGGAAGATACCTGAGCCGGTCCCCATACATCTTTATGCACAAGCTCTAATTTCTCCTTTTTGTTTTCCTTCCTAGTCTTTACAAAACTCACTCTCTTTTGTTTTCCATACACACAACTTTCACAGAAATCCATATTCACACATTTTAGACCTGGTAAAACTTTCCTTGAATGAAGTACTTTCATACCTTTCTCACTCATGTGCCCAAGTCTATTGTGCCACAACGCTGTATCAAAATCTACAGTAGCTATTTGTTCTCCCTGCTCAATTGCAGTAATTGTTCCTAAATATTCATTTTTCTCTGAAACAATCAAAGTAGAAGGAACAATATGACCTGTACAAAGATATAAGGTGCCTACTTTCACACCTTTTGCTACTACAAGGGAACCTTTTGAAACCTTCCAATTTTTATCATTAAAAGTAACTACACAACCCTCATCACCGAGTTGCCCTGCTGAAATTAAATTTCTACTTAGTTTTGGAACATGTCTTACCTCATGTAGTAGCCAATGATTCTCATTCTACAACTTAATCTTAATTTTTCCCTTTCCAAAAATCTAACATGGTTCATTATCCCCCAAATAAACAAGCCCAAAATCCCCTTGGACATAATCAATGAAATAACCTCTATGAGGTCTAGCATGAAAAGAAGCACCGGAATCTAAAACCCATGAATCATCAACACTCTCTAAAGACAGAAGCAAAGCATCCTCTTCGAATTTGTTACTTACCACATTTGCCTCTTTGTCTCCATCTGATTTATCTCCTTCATTTTTCTTTCGAGTCCAACAATCTTTCTTTTTGTGCCCTAGTTTCCCACAGTACCAGCAATCATTTGGTCCTCTCGATTGAGACCTCCTCCCCTTTGACTTTCCTCTTGATTTCCCACAATTTCCAGAGTTACTTCCTCTTTCAGTCGTTCTGCCCCTGCTTTGTGCATTTAAAGCACTTCCTGATGTAGATCCACCTGAGGATTTTCTACGAGTTTCCTCACTTAAAATAACATCGATCACATCATCATATTTTAGGGTACTAGATCCAGGAACAGAATTACTCACCGCCATTACCAAGCCATTCCAGCTTTCAGGCAAAGAACACAAAATCAAGAGAGCCCTAATTTCTTCATCAAAATTGATACCCACAGAAGATAATTGACTAGTAATAGTATTAAACTCATTTAAATGATCTGCAACAGATCCACCTTCTGCCATTTTCATATTAAATAAACGCTTCATGAGAAATACCTTATTTGAAGCGGAGGGCTTTTCATACAGTGTCGCTAGGGTTTTCATCAAATCTTCTGTCATCTTTGCTTTTGTAATATTAAATGCCACCGATGGTGCCAAGCATAACCGAATGCTTCTGAGTGCCTTTCTGTCCAAAAGATCCCATTCAGCCTCTGACATAGTTCTCTGATTCTTGGCTTTTCCTTCCAACGGCTTCCATAAATCCTTCTGATATAAATAGTCTTCCATTTGCATCGTCCATAACTGGAAGTTCTACCCATTAAACCTATCAACCCTCAACTTACCCTCATCTTCCATTGCTCCCACTCAACTGTGAGACTCCCACTTAACCGTGAGACTTTCCTGTAGAGGATAACTGAAAGACAACCTTGCTCTGATACCACTTGTTAGGGCCCATTTGCCATTGCACCAAAAGCCATGACTTTTAGTGAACATGGAACACCACATAATTAACCACCTGTGGGTAGGGGAGCGATCCGCATCACCCAACATGATGTTGTTCATGTGATAGAGTTACTTTTCACAGAAGTGGTAAGACTACATGGTCTACCAAAGAGTATAGTTTCAAATTGAGATACCAAATTTGTTGGGTATTTCTACCATACATTATGGAATAAGTTGAAGATAGATTTGAGGTTTAGTTCATCACATTATCCAAAGACTGATGGACAAACAAAAGTTGTGAATCACAATTTGGGAAATTTGCCAAGATGTTTGGTTAGAGACAAGCCAAAAGGATGGGATATGATTTTACCATAGGAAAAATTTGCATATAATAATTCTGTCAATAGGAGTACTCATAATTACCATTCTAGACTATATATGGGAGTAGTCCTAGAAATTATTCTAAATTGAGGGAGTTGGATAAAGGATAGATAAGTTGTGTTGAAGCAGGAGAATTTTTTGAACATTTGAAGAACATCCATGAGGAGGTGGGGAAGAAAATCATAAAGATGAATATATAGTGTAAGGCTAAGGTAGATGTGAAAAGGAAGTATATGGAATTTCATATTGGAGATGAAGTCATGATTCATTTGAGAAAGGAGCATTTTCCATTAAGTACTTATAATAAACTAAAAATGAAGAAGTTTGGACTGTGCAAGATAGTGAAAAAGACTGATTATGGAAATGCTTATGAAGTGAAGTTGCCTGCTGAATTGAATATTTCACTAGTAGTTAATATTTTAGATTTGACGGAGTATTATGAAGGAGGTGATGGGGATGAAGTCATAAAAGTGCAGTGGAGTATTCTAGCAGCTAGTTTGGCTACAAAGGAGATTGAGGTGATACTGGATAGTCATGTTGGCAAAAGTACAAGGACCATAACTTATGAGGAATGTCTAGTCAAATAGAAATGGAGGCCAGTAGAGAATTCATCATGGCTAGCAAAGGAGGAGGTTAACCATCTTGGTTTTCCTCTAAACACCTGAGACATGATGGAGTTACTTCTCAAATTACCCCAAGTGTCTAATGCAAGAGCATCTCGAGTGTAAGAGTAATCTTGCATCACCCAAAAATAATTTCTTTTTTAGTCTTTTCTATTCTAATAAGGACTAGTAGATAGGGTGGTTACTATTTATGGGAACTTTCTATTTTTAATAAGTTTGTCATAAAAGCTTCGAATGTTCTCATTTTCTACATGAAGGTTCATTTTAGAGTTTTAATCCTACCATAAAAATTCCATTGCTCTGACTTAAGTATCGAAGAAGTTATTGTGGATTTTTGGTGGAAAAATTTGTAGGAAAATATCTAGGATCACCATTGGAGGCCTTAGAGTGCCCAGATGAGGTTTAAAATCTTGACATAAGGGCACTTATGTAGTTTTGAGCTTGTTGATTAGGTGTTGGCATTTTTGAAAAGTGGTTATAATAGCCAATTAGAGCAATGGTTCAAGAGTTATGGCCTTCCAAAGTTGGGCTACCAAAATTTCAACAATAATTTGTCAAAGATATATTTAGCTAACTCTATATGCATTGTTAGGGTTTGTCAACCCTAGGTATTAAGTTTGAGCATCTAGAACCTTCCCAGGTGGCATAAAATCACCTATTTAAGAAAAGCTCAAACATTTTCTAAAACAACTCTTGGTGGTAGCTCGCAACTTAGTCTTGCAGATTATTGTAATGAAGGTGCCCATGTGGGTTAGCAAATTGTACTTGTGAATTCTGTAATTCTACATTTGTAGCACAAATAAGAAGTCCATATTTTTTTCTTGCATTTGTTGTTGTTTCTTTGTTTCTATTATGATTTTATGTTTTTAAGGGGAGCACCCTTCATCAAGGTGGTGAGGTAAGGTCAATTATCATGAAATGCATGGTAGGCCACAAAGTAGAAACTTTGAAGAAGATTTCTCAATAGGCTTGTGCTATTTATATTTCTTTAGTAGATGTTGAGCATGTTTGCAATGAAGCACTTGCATGGCTATCACCCACTTTTAATCTATGGGGACCATATGTACAATTTTTGGATAGGCTAATCATGTTGATGGCAAAGAAGCTAGATCTGCCTAATAAAATCATCACACTAAAAGTAGGCTTGGACATAGTGAGAGAACTAATGGGCTTCTTTACTAGCAAGTTAACAATTATACAAGATAAGATGAAAATCTTATCACAGGGGATTGAGCCCTACATTCCTCCAATTTTGGATGCTAACAACAAATCGAAAGATTGGCAGGAGTGGTTAGATTCTTTTGATTCAATACTAACTCAAGTAGGCACGACAATTTTTTTTGAAGATGATAATGATGTACCTTTTAATAACTTATTTGATTCATCATTCAAATTTGAAATAGAATTGAATAAATTTTAATTGGAACCAAGGGCCATCACATATACCAAGTGGACTAAAGTGAAAAAGACTTAGATGAAGTTAAGACAACCGAATGACCCATAAAAAGGGAGATATATGTCTAGGAAGTAGTTGAGATATCAAAGCTCTTTTGATGGGAATTCATTGAAGTTTTAGATGTTTCAAGGAAATAGAAGACAAAAGGAATTAATTTAAAGGCTCCTACAGTAAGTGTCACCTACTAATTTTACAACTACTTCCCTAATTTTTTTTGAATGCGAAGAATGTTTTAATGTAACATTTTAGACATATCTACCCTATTATTTTTCCAGTAAGTTTTTGAAATGTATCCTCCCATCTAAATCTTGTTGCAATCCTTCTATATAAGGATTTCTAGGATGTGGAGTGAGGGTCCAAAGTCTGTACAATTTTAGTGTTTACACTATTCATAGTTGGTCCAATCTTTTGTGTTAATTATATGGTGTATTCAGTCTTTGGAAAATCAAGGAATACATTTAATCTTGAATGATAGTTTTTTTCATGTCTTGAGTTATATTTTGAGCTTTGTACCAATATTGTATTATTTTCAAAAAGAAGATTAATACGAAGAGAAGTTCTACATATCTGTGTCTTTGAGTTTTGTCTCCATTTTCATATATCTATAATTTTGGGATTGAAATGAACAAAGTTCTTTCATGCAGCTTGGATAGTTTGTATAATTTATTTTTTATTGCTTTTAAATAAAAGAGTTAGGTAAATGCTTTCAACAATTGATAGGGTTTCTAGGTATATGGGAGCGATATCGTAAGAATAAAATTTAGGGTTAACTACTGACAAATTTAATTGCAAGTCAATTAAATAGGTCTAGAGTTACTAGTTTGACCTTGTATAAAAATGGATAAGGCACTGATCAATTAATTTATTTTCAAATTGATATTTTCATATGGTTGCACAATACATATATCAATCAAAATTAATTTTCCATTTATGTAATGAACACCTAAAATTTCTAATCATTCCTTATTTGTGGTAACTTTCCTTCTAAGTTATAGTTAGCTATTGTAATCAAGGAGTTTATTGGAAATCCAAGAAGAAGATTGACCACTATCTGCTATGGGGGATAAATCTAAAAGAAGTGTTTGTGAGAAGGTATTGAAGAAAATCATAGAATAAAATAAGTCATATCTAAATCCCTAAGGTGCACCTGCCTTGGCCTTGCAAAGCCTAAAGTGTAGAGAGTCTTTTTACTCTATTGAAGTTGGTCCAGATCTCGAATTAATCCTGCTGAATATGGGATCTAGCTAGTCCTTAGGCTTTTTTTTATCTTTTGTATTCTGATATTGGGTTTAGAGAAACCTGGTAGTCTTAGAAAAAACCAATAGATACTCCTCAGGATTAGCTTGAAATCTAGCTACAATCCCAACTTCATTTTCTATATCTGGCCTGGTGTGAGATAGATATTACAAACCTCCAATCATTGATCTATACATCTTCTTCTCAACTATAGGAATCTCATCTTTGCTAGATAACATGTGACTAGTTACCATTGGTGTGTCAATAGGCTTACAACTTTCCATGTCAAATTTTTTCAACAAGTCTTTCAAATACTTAGCTTGTGAAATAAAAATGTCATCATTGATTTGCACAAAATGTAAACCTAGGAAAAATTTCATCTCACTAATCATGCCCATCTCAAATTCATTCTTCATTTGTTTAGAAAAATTATCACTTTCCTCATCATTACCTCCAAAGATTATGTCACTAAAAAATATCATAATGGTTAACAATCTATTCTCAATTTCTTTCAAATATAAGTTAGCATTTGATGTACATTTTGCAAATCTAGGTTTTACCAAATACTTATCCAATCTTGCGCACTAGGTTCTAGGTGCTTTCTTTAGACTATATACCATATATACCATATACCATATCCTTGTCCTCTATTAAAGGAAATCCTTTAGGCTATTCAATATAAATCTCTTCTCCAAGTTCTCTATTCAGAAAGGCTAATTTGACATCCATTTGATATACTTTGAACTTCTTAATTGTTGCATAAGCCAAAAAAAATATCATTGCTTCTATTCTAGTTACCGGGGCATATGTCTCCTCATAATCTATTTCTTCTTATTGTGAATAACCTTTTACACTAGTCTAGCTTTGTTTCTCATAACTTCACCTTGTTCATTTATCTTATTTCTGAATACCCATTTGGTTTCTATAGCATTCTTATCTTTAGGCCTTGGAACCAATTCCCATGTCACATTCTTCACAATTTGATGTAGTTCTTCCTTCAATGCTTAAATGTAATGATCATATTACATGCCTCATATGTACTCTTAGGTTCTACTTGAGAAATTAGACATAGTTCCTCCATTACTTTATTTCTTGTTATCACTCCTTTTTCTTTGCTAGCAACAATCTTCTCTAGAGGGTGTTTCTTTGTCAAATTCTTATTAGGAGTAGGAGTTTCTATCTCAACTCTAATCTCTTCTCTTGGTGCAGCTCTTTTTTGTCCTCTTTCTCAAGAATTTGTACATCATTCAATAGGTCATTATAAGTGTCAAAGAAAACTTCAATATTCTCATTGTTAGCCTTTGGATCAACAATAGTCACCAGAGCTATATCTTCTATTACTTCCTCATTCTTAACCAATTCAAGCTCATTATCTTTATTATCATAGTCATTCAAGAATTTTTCCATACTTGTTTTAAATTCTTCATCCTCATCATAGAGTGAATTCTTTCTAGTTTTTATTACTCTCTTATGACATCTGGACACAAAATGATCAAATTCTTTGCATGTCCAACAAACAAAAAATTCCATACCTTCTAGCTCTCTTTTCATAAGCAAATCAATATCTTCTCTAATATTCTTGTCTTCTTCAAATTTAGATTTGTCTTCACTTGTGCTTCTATTCTTTTGTATGAAACAAAAAGATTTTGGATCTGAAAACTTGATGCTTTATTCTATATACAATTTTGACATCTCATTTTAAAGTGACTTTTCATTAACTTCCCAAATCTGTTACGCTTTCTCTTCAAGAACCTAATGCTCTGATACCATTTCTTAGAATATAAATTCCACCAATATAAATGAGAGGGGTAGGGTGAATTAGTTATCCAACTATTATAATAATTATCAACCTTATTAATCTTTAATGATATGAGAAATATAATTAACAACCATAACAAGATACTCATACACAATACACCAGATATGTTAACTAGGGAAACCCTTGATCAGAGGGAAAACCTTGGTGGGGATGGTACCCACAAGATTATGTACTAATATAAATATTCCTTGTTAGAGGATGGACCTTATTAGGAGTCAATAAAAAAATTTAGTACATATTAGTCCCTATTAAGAGACTTTGAATCCTTATTAGGAGATTCCAACCCTATTAGGAGTTTTAGAAGGAAGATGGACCCACTATCAAAGCAACTTCACGGGCAAGACCAATAAACCCACTGTCTAATGATCTCTTTATTATTCCTTGTATAATAATAGAAATGAATTGTAGTATCACTTCCTCTTTTGTCTTGTCAACTAGACTTCTCCTTCTAATCTCAATACCAAATCACCAACTTCACATCCAATAATCCCTTATATCGCTTACTCACATTTTCCAAATACTCTGCTCTTGTTCACAATCCTCAATCACATTTTTTATAAAACACATAATCCACTTTACCAAAAGGAAAATATCCTTCCTTTATACCTTGTCCTTAAAACAATTCCTCGACTCAGCCTCACGGATTTCCCAATTAATTATAATAGGATGACATTAAGATAATTAATTATTTTGCAATCACATAATACTTTCATCTCACAATATTTACAACTTTTCATATGAATGACTCTAGGACTTGAGCACTCACTGGTGTCATCATCAGACTATCCTATGTCACTATATAACTTTGCATATCTTGATTCTATCTATGTTAGGAGATACAACCCAATCATCATAAATTGCTTATCAAGTACTCTATCTCTATACTACACTTTGTAAGTTAAACATATCTTCTGTACATCTTTAACTTACTTCAGGCATACTTAACCTCATTATCAAGACACATTGTAGAACATGTCTTTAGCCACACGTTTCTTGAACATCAATCATATGTATGTACAACCTCAATCTAGTTATGCTACTCTACCAGTCTTCACAGAAACCATACTATGTTGTCATCAATGACAAACACAATCATGAACACAACATTTCAATCATGTTACATGCTCTCCAATTCTTAGGATACTCCCCCAAAGGAATACCATCAACATTCATGTTAACACCCTCACCCCAAAATTCTAATGGTAGGATATGTAGTTGCACCTAGATAAAAGCCAAGAATTTAAGTTCAATTCTAGGTCAAGGCCCAAGTTTCACTTTGATACAACCAAAGAGTGCTTACCCTAACTCCAAGAACCTGAGATGACATGGATGAGGTCTTTTTTCATAGTGAGCTTGAATAAAAATAGTCTTTGAGTCATTGTTAAGAATCTAATATTGCTTTTAAGCTTCCATATAGAATTCACCTTGTTGATCCCAACCAGTGGTAAGAGGGGGGGTGAGCATTTTAACTAATCTTATTGTAACCCACTTTATAGCTAAAACCAAGATAAATGTAGTAAAATAAAAAGAAGTAAATTGAAACACAAAATAATTCACCAAGTTGACATGAATATTTTTATACATGGAAACCATTGATTAGAGGGTAAAATCCACAATGGGGATAATATACCCACTAACCCTTGTAATTCATGTATAAGTGTGCTCTGCGTAGGGCAACAAGTGATTCTTCTAGAAGTGCATTGTGTTAGGAATTCCCACAACCTATTAGGGTTATAAGAGCCTATGAAAGCTACCTTGTTGGAGGATTTACAAATCTCCTTCTAATGGTAGGATATGTAGTTTCCTGAGTTCAATTCTAGGTCAAAGCCTGAGTTTCATTTTGATACAACCAAAGAGTGCTTACCCTAACTCCAAGAACCTAAGATGACATGGATGAGGTCTTCTTTCATAGTGAGCTTGAATAAAAATAGTCCTTGAGTCATTGTCAAGAATATAATGCAGCTTATAAGCTTCCATATAGAATTCACCTCGTTGATCCCAACCACTGCTAAGAGGGGGTGTGAACATTTTAACAAATCTTATTATAACCCACTTTACAATAAAAACTAGGATGAATGCAGTAAGATAAAAACAAGTAAATTGAAATACAAAAGAATTCACCAAGTTGGAATAGATATTTTTATACATGGAAACCCTCGATTGGAGGGTAAAAACCATGGTGTAGATAATATACCCACTAACCCTTGTAATTCATGTGAAGGTGTGCCTTGTGTAGAGAAACAAGTGATTCTTCTAGAAGTGCATTGTGTTAGGAATTCCCACAACCTATCAGGGTTACAAGAGCCTATGAAAGCTACCTTGTTGAGGATTTGCAAATCTCCTTCTAAGAGACACCTTGTTAGAGGATTTTACCATAATCTTCCTAGTGAAGTTTTTCCTATAAGGATCTTAGAGAAAGACACAATCCCTCATCCCAAAATTCTAATGGTAGGATATTTAGTTGCACCTAGATAAAAGCCAAGCATTTACATTTAATTTTAGGTCAAATTTTGAGTTTCACTTTGATACAACCAAAGAGTGCTTACCCTAACTCCAAGAACTTGAAATCACATGGCTAAGGTCTTCTTTCATAGTGAGCTTGAATAAAAATAGTCCTTGAGTCATTGTCAAGAATCTAATACTACTTTTAAGATTCCATATAGAATTCACCTTATTTATCCCAACTAGTGCTAAGAGGGGGGTGAACATTTTAACTAATCTTATTGTAATCCACTTTACAACTAAAACCAGGATAAATGTAATAAGACAAAAACAAGTAAATTGACTCACAACAGAATTCACTAATTTGACACATATATTTTTATACATGGATACCCTCGATTAGAGTGTAAAATCCATGGCGGGGATAATATACCCACTAACCCTTGTAATTCATGTAAAGGTGTGCCCTGTAATGCCCCGCCAAGGGATCCAAAAGAATTAACCTAAAGTTACTAAGTTTGCGAAACAATTTTTTTTTAAAAGTAAGAAAGTATAACATACGCATCAACACATAGTAGCAGAAGCAATAACATGTAATCATCAACAACCATACATAACAGGTTACATTCCTTAAGGATCCCAAGACGTTGAGTCACATTTAAATTTAATTAATTCTAAGTCTAACAACTACCACATCCACATGAAAGAATAATAATAAAGTCCAATGTCCATAATATACATTTTGTCTGAATGTCTCTTGGAAAATTAATTTAGAATGCTCAATCATCCACTATACATGTCACAGGGTATGAAAGGCTTAAAATAATATACATATGTAAAAATAAAGATACATTATCCTCAAATCCATGATACAAAGTACAGTAAAATTAATGAAATCATTCACCATACATGATACATCCATACATCCATAATGATAAAACATCTATCATAAAATATAACCATCCATCATTATAATCCATGAACAGAATGAAGGTAAATGCCATCCAAGAAAGCTCCAGCCACAGTGACCACGGACGGATCTCAATGGTAAGAATAAAAAGCACTACCACTCGACCGCGTGGAACCTAAATGGTCCACTCCCACCGTGTTGAGGAGATAGTCTCAAGTCCCAAATAGGTTATCAAAACACAAAACACAAGTACTCTCTAAGTCTGGGAACTCCTAAAAGTATACTAACTCAAAGGTTCCAAAATTGATTGACATCTAGACCTAGAGGCACCACAAAGACATGTAGAAAACCTACTATGCAAGAGAGAAAGTATCATCGCAGAAGTCACATTGGAAGTTACCCTAGCAATCCCTTAGGAATCCTGGGTCCCCTGTGATCCTGCAGCCACTATTATCCTCTTGTACTAACGAGGCATACTACGGAATGCAAGGTCGTAAGCAAGCATTCTCTCTACCCCATCATACTCTGTACTAGCACTCAAGGCATGGGAGAGAACATACAGTTATCTTATTAGGTTCATTTAAGTTAGTATTTAGGTGAGATGTTTTCACTTATTAAAACAAACAACTTACAATGAGTCATGCCTAGAGCCACTTCGGGTCTCCCGTCCCTCGTTGCAAGCCACTTCCCGACACTACACATAGATAACCTACCCTAGGCTCATGAAATCACAAATCAAGAATCATAATAAAATCACCTCAGTCCTATACAAGCGACTGAAAACATCATAAATATAATCCACAATCATCACATTAGTTCTCCATGAGCAACTGAATAGCATCAAATAATAATCATAATGGTCACAACAAATCTCTATCAGCATATGAAGGCATCAATGATAAATCACAATATCCCATGGTTCTCCAATGAGCAACTAGAAAGAATCCCAATAATAGAACACAAAACTGATCGAAGGCTCCAAAATGGTCAAGTCAAAACATGTCACAACATGACATCACCAAGAACAAATAAAACACCTTAGTCCTCTCAAAGCGACTAGAAGGCAAATCAAATATAACTAATCGATGACTCAAAATGGTAAAGTCAGGTATCTCATAAACATACACCTCAACTTCTCACAAGGAAACTAGACATCAATAACAACCAGTAAAAACATCACATCATAGATCATATCACACATCACCATGGTTGGGTTTATAAAGATCAAGAACAATTAATCGTGACATCACAATCGCATAACTACCCAAGCCTCTGGTAACAACCTAAGACTGGTCAATGCTAATAGTCAAACGTAATTTTTAAACCAATATAACTCATAGTCTACCCTTACAAATTAATCCCTTTCACATTCCTATAGTAGAAGTAATCACATCATGATTTAAAAGTATTAATAATCATTTATAATAATAATTAATCATTAAGTAAAAATAACCCCAATTTCATTAATAATCAAATTTTTAAATAATCATAATAATAAACTATAAATAAAATTGTTTTAATAAATAATATTTACTAATTATTAATTAATAAAATTATATTACAAATCTTATTAATTATAATTAAACTATTCAATACTAATAAAGTTTATTAAATAACAATTAATCTAAATTTTTTATAATATTAACTTTAAAAAAAAAAAACTAAATTTATAAATAAAACTGCATGCAAAATTTTATTACTTAATAAATTTTATATTAATAAAAGCATTATTAAATTGAAATACAATATTAATACCATTCGTAACTTTTATAGAAAACTTCAAATAAAAGCATTGTTTATAATAAATATAATAATAATAATAACTTTTAATAAAACTTAATACATTATACAAGCCATTGGTTTTTAATTATAGCCATGCGGCTATTTAAAAGCAACCAAATACGACTTTAACTATTCTTAAAGGGCATGTTTCAATTTTTTTTAATTAAAAAAATGAACCAAGCGATTAATTCATCGCTGCCTACGTGGCCCTGCGGACTACTGTCACAGTCGTACTGCGACCATAGTCGTAGGTACAGCTACACAACAGCTGTCGGCTTTAATAGCCATAGGCAATAAGTAAAATAAGGGTAGGTAATATGTATTTTATTTTTATTTTTAAATATATTTTGTTTTGTTTAATAAAACATTAAAACAATCCTCTCACAACATAGGTAAAAAAAAATGTATATTTATGCAAATCTTTTCTTATATATAATTTTATTTTGAAATTGTCTCCATCCTTATTCTGATAGAGAAAATACTATCAACCATCCAAATTCTTAATTTAGAATTTCAGTCTTAGATTCAACCCTTCCCATTTAAATCCTATGTATACAGAAGTTAAATTGACAAGCATCTAATAAATTCAAATATTGAAATGTTTAAACATTCATCATAGAGAATTCAGGTCTACAATCCACAAACACGAAGAAGACAGGAAATAGGGAAATTGCGTAAATAATCAGAGATCAAAACACAAGACCCTACCTGATCTTGACGTCAATATGAAATCCTTGAAAACCTATGAGAGAATTTGCTTCCCTTCAATAACTTTCCTCTAAAAAAACTTTCTTAGAATTCTCCTTCTGAATTTCGCTGCAGAAAGATGTCTCCCAAAATTCTTGTCTCCCAAAATTCTTTCCCAAATTCCTTCTCCCTCAAAATGAATCCCAAAGTTGTGATAAGTAGTTTTCTCCTCAAATCAGGGCACTAATTGTGCGTTCACCCGAGAGGACTCCTTGGTTAACAGACTCAAACTCCAAATTAACTTTTATTATCTTTTATTTTATTTTGCATTAATCTTTTCATGCACATTAAGTTGAATTATTAAATAACTTTATTTAATATTCCACTTGACTTCTATTTTAAATTAATTTATTACTTTAATCTTATGTGCACTTTATGAAATTAAAATAATATTATTATTTTCACTTATTTTATCTTTTTAATTATTTTCTTTTATTTTCAACTCATGCTCGCATCATGCGATCTAGAAACTTTAATAATTAAATATCTTTTTTTCACTTTTTAATGTATCTTAGAAACTTAATTGATAAAATATTTAATTAACTTAAATAACAATACTATTTAACATTTATTTAAAAATGAACTCTAAATATATTATTATTAAATTAAATAAATATTATCACGTTCTAAATTTATCCTTAACTTTAATCTCCAAATTTAATTCTTCTTATTTAATTAATTTCTCAATTAATTAAATATTAAAATATCATAATAATCTTCTATTAAATTAAATCATTAATTAATCTTTTAATTAAACTTAATTAATAGAAAATACACCAAAGACTCATAAAGACAACATATGAAAACCCATCATAGCAAAACACATACTAAATCAAACAAAAAGGGTTATAATCATGAATTAACGTCATTCGACACATTCGAAGGGTACTCCACTCAGATACTTGTCCTAATTATCAATTAGGACAAATGGCTAAAGGGTTTAGGATTTGGACTTAAGATTTATCTCCCCTCTCTTACCATTGAGATAATGCGATAGGGTACACTCATCCTGGCAATTTAGGGAAGTCGATACCCGATACCTGTAACCTGCATAAAATTTACGCATGTAATGACACAATATTCTAAGCTAAACAAGCAATGACCACATCAGAAACAGCATACATAAAGAAAACAAACACGCACACCATACACATGGAGTATGGGGTAAGTATCCATAAGAAAGAACATGTGATAATAAACCATCTAACTAATCATCATGGATAATTGAAAACATTGAATAATCATCATACATACATGAAATATAGAGTACCAAATAATCTCATCATAAAAATCAACTGAATCTGAAACAATAACTGATAAACTCAAAGTAATGCTACTAATCATAGGCATAAAACTGGCCTAAAAGAGTTCAATAATGATAATAGAAATGCGAACTAGGGGCAGGCACTACATGCCCTATGTAGAGAAACAAGTGATTCCTCTAGAAGTGAATTGTGTTAGGACTTCCCACAACCTATTAGCGTTATGAGAGCCTATGAAAGATACCTTGTTGGAGAATTTACAAATCTCCTTCTGAGATACACCTTGTTAGAGGATTTTACAATAATCTTCCTAGTGAAGTTTTCCCTATAAGGATCTTATGGAAACACACAATGGTAAGATATAATACTAAGTATTTTGACCTCAAATGTGGCACTAACTTGTCATGTAGATATATGCTTTGTATCCTCAAACATGTATCGATCTCCTTGTTTTCTTGGTTAGAGCAATGTTCTCACTTCTCCCTTACCTACAATGATCTGTCACTATTCATTCTTCCTATAAAACTGCTACTCCTTATGGTTTTCTTCTTTCTAATTTATTTGTTCTCAATTCTCTCTTTCTATTCTTGTAGTACCAATAATCCTTTAACAACAACCAATTTAGTAATGATGATGGATTTAGTTACATATTACCCTTCTTTGATGTTAGGAAATAGTTACCCATGACAAGATCATATTTCTCATTCTTGAATTCAAAATTTTAATTCTATGTCTTCTCTGTTCATAAAAGACCCATGACCCCTATGCCTAGGGTCTAGACTAGTAACCCTTCCTATCATTTTGTGAATTGATAGTGGACTTTCATCCTTGCATGCTTGCATTATTTTGCTCTTACCTTATATAACATAATTGGTGACTTATTGTATTGATGAATCAAATTAACTAAAGCTTACATATGACTAATTGTTCCAATGTGGGTATGCTAAACTATATGTCATTATATCTCACAACCATAGAATTATTTCTCCTTCTTCTCCCTTTGACTAGATGCCTTACATTTTACCAATAAAAACCTTTTTTCCATCAATGAAAATACTTCATACTTCCTTTCATTCTTCATGCCAAAGAAACTTGTATGCTTAACAATCTCCACCTTTGTCATTGATGGAAAAACATAATTTATTAACATTCTTCCATTCTACTTTGCAAAGTTCCTTTAATGAAAAAAGAAAATTTACCATGCCTTTGCCTATACTGGTGAATGTTTTTGGTAGATGGACTTGGCCAAAACTTGTTAGAAACTCCCCCTAACAATGTGCTTTTCTATTTTCCTAGATTAATATCTCCTTTCCTTTCCTAGGTATATTCTCCTACTTTCTATGTTCTCTCCTTTAATTTCCTTTGTCTTCTTCTCATTCTCCCCCATGTTCTTTTCTTGATACATTATCCCTGTATTGTTCAGCCTTTTCTTTTTATGTTCTCTATGTGTATTATCCCCCTTCTTTTCATCAATGACAAAGGGTTATGTGGGGTAGCTACAAGTTACTAAATATGTCTTGGTATTGACTATTTATGGTGGCAAGATGAATATCTTATGAAGCCTTCATATTTTTGAGAGGAATGATCTCACTTTTTAACTCACCCAAGAGTGTTTCAAGTTTACTCATGGTGTTGGTGAGAACTTTTTTAACAAGTGCATCTACATTTGTAATGTACTTTTGGAAAATATACATCATTGGGGATAGTTTACACTGTACTTCCATTAATCTAATGGATTTATTTTCCTTCTCATCTTTGATCTAATGAATGGTATTTAATATCCCTTAAGTCTTGGACAGATAGTCAACAATAGAGTTAGTTTCTACTTTCAAATTAGCCTTTTGATTTTGTAGCTCATGTTGAGCTTGATGTAGCTTATATTCCAGATCTAGTGGGAGTGCTAATGAATCTAATAATTTCTTCAAGACCAGTGCTAAAGCTTGCAAATTTTCTTTTAGTTTGTCATTTGTTTCTCATAGGGTGTGGTGGAGCCCTATAGTTTTTGTAAATTTAGAGTTTCATATCCATGACCAAAAAATACTATTAGGTATGTTTTTCTTTTCAAATTCTAGAAGAACAATGCTTGATCTTTAGGTGTGTATCCCCAAATATAGAATAGCTTCAGGTACACATCTTTGAACTATAATTTCTTCAAGTTTTAGTAATTTTCTACTAACCCAATTATTCAACTACATTTTATGCATACATTTATAACAATTTTCAGGATCATACATATTGTTTCTTAAAGCTAATATGTGTTAACCCTATGGCAAGACATAATGTCAATTAGTGTCAAAACACTTAGTCATCATGGGAAGCTAGTTAGTACTACAACTGAGATTTCCCTTAGGAAGCAAGTTTCAGTATAGCTTGAGTTACCAAGTAGATAAGTATGAATTGAGCTATAGTGTAAACCAAGTCAGCCAAGCACTCTAGCTTCTGAATGAGAATCAAGTTGGAAAAGCAATTTGAATCGAGCCATCAATATCTTCCAAGTGATCAATGTGAGCTAAGCATCCAAAGTCAATCGAGTGCCATAATTAGTTGAGTTCATAGTGTTTCCCAAGTATCATCATATCAGTTGAGTAAGCTATTGGACTCGAGTATCATCATTGAGCTAACTTGGTAATTGTTCTTGAAACTATTGAATTTCTATTGTAGTTGACCTAATGTAGAGTTACTATTTGGATCAGTATATATGAAAGATATCTTGTTTCTTCCAAACAATCATGGAATTATATTATTCATTATCATAAGTGAATATGGATAATGGAAGAGAAGATTGATTAGGAGGCTACCAAGCAATACAAAAGGAAAGCAGAGACTCATCTATCAAAATCTAGTGATCATTATATTATTCAAAGGATCTTTATCAGAAAACAAAGTTACAAAGGAGAGATCAACCCATTGATCCATGTTAATTGGTGTATTAGTCTCAAATCCTCTAACTAGGTCGACCTAATAGTCCTTGTTGAATCTCTTAATTAAGTGCATGCTTCATTGTATTGTATAAATCCTTTCACAAGGTGGACTTAGTAGTCCTACTTATAGTTAACCAAGTAGATCACCAGAAGTGATCAATCATAATCCCTAACAGGCCAACTTTATTACTACAGTAGTGAAGCATTGTGGGTATCATTCCCACCCCAGGTTTACCTTCTCCTTGGAGGGTTTCTAGGTTACCAAATATTGTGTCAAAGTGTTACGGTGTTGTTTCTTTTATTGCTTTGTGTTCCATGCATGCAAGTAGATTAGATAATTTATTAAAGCGAGACTTAGAGAAAGAAGTTCGAAGTGGTTCTTGATTCACACCCCCCCACCCCCCCTCTCTCAGTCACTTGATCATCAATACATTTCCAAAAAAATTGATCTCCATAAGATTACAAAGTAAAATGTAGATTTGTGCTAAATTTCACAAACTATATCATCTCGCTCATGATTCCTTCAACCCATAGATAAGCATCTTAATCCTTTCTGAGTGTAAATATATTTTCTGAAATTTAGATTATTTCCCTCATACTAAAAAAATGTGTTATTAGACATATAAATGCATTTTTGAAATTGAGATATACATATTCTTAAATGGTGCATTTGGTTTTTTGAGTTTTTTCTAAAGTTATATTAAAACTTTGGATTAAAAGAAAATAAATTAAAAGTAGAATGTTTCCCTCAATGATATTATTTTTATATCAAATATTTGGGTATTTTATAAAAGCCAATATATATTTATGATGCAAGAGATATATGCATAAAAAAAAGTTTCCCAATAAAGTAGAATCATTGTAACTCCATTCATTTAAAATACATTTGTTGAGAAATTTAATTTTATCTGTTTGCGTGGATCAATGATCTTGTGATGCATAAACAATACTAGTTTTATCTTACAATTGATTGCATAGTAATGTGATGCTTATTTTATTTGAGACCTTATTCCTCTTCTCTGAATCATAGAAGGAAGATAACTCAACTTGCAATGCAGTGAGATTAAGAATATAAATTTGGAACATCACTCCATCTTTGTATCAGTTCATCTTTACAAAATTTGCAACTATATTTTATATAAAAAGTATTGACCAATCACTATAATAAAGTGAAATGATTTAAACATTAGTAATGATCAAGAGTCTCTTTCATTGGGCAAAGCCAATGTTCTATGTGGCACGAGGAGTACTGAGTTTGAAACAACAAAAGAAAATATTGAAGATTAAAAACATCTACCAGAATTATGCAACAAGTTGGGAAGTAAATAAGATAATATTTTTACAATTTGTTGTTAGAAGTTTGAATCACGTTTTTTACATTTAGGTAGAAATTGAGGATCCTTTTTAGGTTACAAATGATCATCTACATATCCCAAATGACCCCTAGACCATTTCCCATACATGAGAAATTATTTTCTTGCAATCTCACATGTTTTTGAGATGTCGACAGCTTAAAAAATGCCCAGAAATCTCTAAAAATGGCCCAAAAATATTTGAAATTATAAATTAATTTTACCATACTAGAAATTGTTTTTTGAACCTATCAAAAATGTTTTACAAAAATGTGTATAAGAAAGGCAAAGAAGAAAGGGCTAAAAAGAAGCTTTGGGATGCTCGACAACATTGAATATATAGTGGATGTCGAGCATTAGACACTTGAAGCGTTGTGTAAACAATTTTGGACATAGTTGTTTGTATTTGGCACAAACTTCTATATAAACCATTTTAAAGCCAACTTAAGGATTATTTTTCAATTCTAGATAATAAGGATAAATATTTATTAAGGATCCCTATGTCCAATCAATTGAAGGGATGTTTTAAGTAGAAAAATGGGTGAATCACAAATTTTGATTCATACCTAACCCTAAGTCACCTAGGTTTTCTTAAGGAGGACAAACCCTAAACTTTGTATGAATGTGCAAGTAGAAAAGAGAGAAGTTTGCATGCACAAATAGAGCATTCATGGTGACTAAGGAGTTGTGAATTGAGATACATTGCAAAATCAGATAGAGGAGAATAGAGAGAGAAAAAATAGAGGATAGAAGAGATACATTTGATTAGTGAGGATCAAGTACACATCAGGAAGGAGGTGATCTATTATCTAGTAGTAGAGGGCTAACCACATGATCATTGTTGATACATTCTAGCAAGTGAATCAATTAGATCTCTTAATAGACTAGTCTTAACATATTGTTGTAAATCCTTTAATAGGGTGCTTACTTCATTGTAAGTTAAAGTCCTTTAATTAGCCACACTTCTAACAGGGTGTTGAAATCCTTTAATAGGGTAAGATCTAACAATCTTATAAGCTTTTAACAAAGAAGACCTTTCACAGGGTAGATCATGTTTCATGATCAAATATTATAACCTTCATTGGATACACTTTATTACTATAGTAGTGGAGATTTGTGGGTGTTACCTACATCCCAATTTTACCTTCTTATTGGAGGGTTTCTAGGTCACCAAATATCTTGTGTTGAATTTTATTTTCATTCATACTATGGATGAATATGTTTAGCTAGCTATTTTAGTTTACATTCAAATTGTGAGATGATTGTGTGGTGAATAAATTTATGGTTAAATATTTGAAGGAATGATTCACCCCTCCCCCTCTCAGAGTTTACTTTTGCTATTGTATTTCCAACAATTTGTATCAGAGCATTGGTTCTCTACAAAGGAAAGATTTGCAACTTTGAGGCAAGATCTTGAAGATGGAAGTCTACAAGTTGGGAAAGATTATTGTTAATTAGAAGATTGAAAGACAACTTTCCCTACATCAGCCAAATAAAGCAAGAGATGAGTTAAAGTGATCATTGACGAGAAGGAAAGAGATAGCTATTGAAGAGAATAAAAAACATTACCAAGAGATTGATACTACTAAAATATTTGTAGATGGAAACACAAGTGAATTTGATGTATTAGTTGTAGATCGTATGGAAAAGAATGGAGCCCTAAATGAAGAGGTCATAAATCTCAAGATACAACTGTTGGATACAATTGTCTAATTGTGTGTTATCTTTGATGTTACACAAATGTCATATCAATTGTTAGTCTATGCTTACCAAGTTCAATTGGTTAGCAAGGCAATTTTCTTTGCATACTGAGCATTCCAAGAGATTACTCTGCAAAGATAGTGTCTACCAAGCTAACTCGGGCATCAAAGTAAGTTATGGCAAAAAGTAGTGTTAACTGAGCTCTCATGGTTAACAAAGGAAAGCTGGTTAGAGTTAGTGTTTAGCGAGTTCCCTCAATTTCCAAAGGATTTTGCAAGTTTGTGGTATTAACCAAGCTTCTGTTGGTTAACATAGGAAATCATTTTAGGATCAACATTTACCAAGTAGGGTTGGCCAATGAAGGATTTTGTTGATTTGGGGATATGAAGTTTAATTATTTTAAGTATTGATTTCAGCCAACTATGGTAATGTCTATTGGTCATTTTAATTTATAATTGAGCTGACTTGATAATTTTTATGGTATAAATATAACGTCAAGTTGAGATTCTAAAGTATGAGCAAGTATGCAAGTGTTTTGATTGATTGAGAAGGCAAGTGTGAGCGAACTTGAAGGATGGTTAGATATCCTTGAGGAGCAACAAAGTAATATTTGATCAAGAAGAATCTAGCATAAAGTAGAATAGAGATCTATAATCAAAAATTCAGTTGCATCTCATTCAAGTCACTTCATTGTTGCTTTCTTACCATTGTAGTGATGATTCCAAAATCTCTTAACGTAGTTGGTTTAACAGCTAGTTGTAAATCCTCTAACAAGGTGATTTTTGCATTGAATTATTTTGAAGACCTCTTGCAAGGCCACTCCTAATAGGGTGATTAAATCCTCTAACAAGGTCAAACCTAATAGTGTATTTTGTAACCTTTAACCAGGTTGGCTCCTAACAGGGCTCACTTCAGAAGAGTGAAAATCAGTAGCTAGTTACTTGGTGATTTTTCCCATATTGGGTTTCCATGTTAAATCTTGGTGTCTCATGTGCTCATGTTATTTCTTTTATGCTTGCAAGTTAATCATTGTGAATGTTTAAGATCAGTAATAAGTAGATCACACTACTTTTACCGAGTTATAGCAATTTCTATGTGTTTACCAAATAATAGTAGTAATCAGTTTTATTATTAACATCCAAGGGATTTAAAATATTTTTGTGCTAACTAATTCACCCCCCCTCTCAGTTACTCCATCTATATTTCTAACAATTAGTATCAAAGCTTTTGTTTCTTGTAGGAAAGGTTTCAAGGACCTAAGCTAAAGATTAGGATGTCTTACAAGAGAGAAATTCCAAGGCTTAATAGAGATAATTTTTCAGCATGGTAGGGACTCATGAGACTTCATCTGGCTTCCATTGGTGATTCAAGATTGAAATACCTTAATGAAAAATACACAACTCCTACTTGTACATTATCTATTGGTGACATTGCTAAGAAAAAGACTCATAACACTATGATGATATATATTGCATCTATTTTAAGCTATGAAGGATTTGATGATATCAAGGACTAAAAATCCACCTTTGAAATGTGGAACAAGCTAAAAGACATCTATGTTGGTGATGGTAAAGTGAGGAGGGCCAAAGCAAAAAGTATTAGAGGACAATTTGATCAGATGAGAATGAGAGAAGATGAAAGCATTACTAAATATGTTGAAAGGATCAAGGCTAGTGTCAGTGCAATTAAAGCTTCTAGAGAAGAGATCAAGGAAGAAATTTTTGTAAGTAAAGTCCCTAGAACATTTCTTCCTATCAATGCAATTAGATTATTTCCAATTCAAGAAAGAATGTGTGAAACAAATTATAAGATAACTTTGGATACCTTAGTAGGAAGATTGATAGCCTTTGAGCTAGATAACTATGACAATTATGTTCCAACCTCCAAGAATATTGAATCTACATTTGAGGCCAATCTTTCACTTAAGGAGAAAGGAAAGCAAATAAAGGTCACTTAGTTAGAAAGTGAAGAAGAATCAGAGGAAAGTTCTAACAGTGATCTTGAAGTTGTTGAGGCTCTACTTACAAGGAAATATTCTAGAGGTAGAGGAAAATAAAAAGGTAAAGTTCCCCTAATCTATTTTTCATGTGAAGAAATTGATCATATTATATCTAGGTGCCCAAAAAAACAAAGCAAGGATGAGAAGAAAGGTCACAAGTGCAATGGCAAGAAAGATTTCGAAAATTAGAAATCATTCAAGGATAAAGGTAAGAAGACATGTTTTATGGCTAACCATTCTAATAATAGTGAAGATGAAATAGTTTACATCACTGTAAAAGATGAATCTGATGATGATGAAGGAGATAAGATGGCACTTATCTCTCATGTGAACAAAAATGATACATGGATCATAGATAGTGGATGTTCACATCATATGACTAGTGACAAAACAAAGTTTGAACACTTTGAAGACTATGATGGTGGTAATGTAAGGTTGGGAAACAATTAACCTTGTTTCATAAAAGGAAGAGGTTGAATCTCATTAACCAAAGAACTTGTATGTGGCAATGCCTATTGGGTTGAAGGACTACAACATAATCTACTAAGTGTGGCACATCTAATCAACATTGTATTCAAGGTGGAATTCATGCATGGCAATGTAAGACTACTAGATGACAATGGAAAACTAATTGGATCAAGCAAACAAACAAGAGGTAACATGTTTTATCTTGATCTTGGTGAGTGCTCATGTTTTATTGCTCAAGTTGAAGAAAGTTGGTTATGGGATAGAAAGTTGTGTCATGTAAATTTTGATAACGTGCTGAAAATAAGAAAATTCAAGAAAGTAAGAGGCATTCCTAGTTTGAATAAACCTAAAGTTGGTCTATGCAACAATTTTCATATTGGCAAAATGGGAAAGACTAGTTTTAAAAGAAAAAATTATCAATCTGAAGATATCTTGAAAATTGTGCATACTGATTTGTGTGGACCTATTGGAATAGAAAGCTATAATGGAGAAAAAATCTTCATTCTTTGTGCTGATGATTGCTCTAGAATGATGAATTTTATGTATCAAAGAGAGAAGTTAGAAGCATTTGAGAAATTCAAATGGTATTTGGCAAGAGTAGAGAAGGAAACAAGAAAAAGATTGAAATACTTAAGATCAAATTGAGGTGGTGAATTCATCTCCAATGAATTCAATAACTTTTGATTTGAAAGAGGAATCAAAAGATAGGTATCAGCCCCTAGAACTCCTGAGCAAAATGGTATAGCTTAAAGGAGAACAGATCTATCATGGATTGTGCAAGGACTCTAATGATTGAAAAGAACATTGCTATCAAATATTGGAAGGAAGCTATCAGCACTGCAGTTCATACCTTAAACCAAGTATAGTTGAAGGACTCATATAAAACTCCCTATGAGTTATGGTATGGCTATAAACCCAATGTAAGTTACCTAAAAGTATTTGGAAGTAAATGTTATATCTTGAAAGAATCTAGAAAAGGAAAATTTCATGTGAAAGGTGATGAAGGTATATTTTTAGGATATTCTTGCAAGAGTAAGGCATATAGGTATTTTTTTTTGTCTACTCATAAAATCATAGAAAGTGCATATGTGCAAATTGATGAGTTTGTAGAAAGGATTGAAGAAGAAAGCAAAAAGGAACCAAAAGATTATAGGATATTTGTTTACATCGAACTTGATACATTTCTAGACACATCTATCAATAAGGAGACTTCTACTCTCGAGTCTTCGTTAGTCACTGAGTTAAAAAAGTTCAAACCGAGTCACAAGGACCCGAGTCACAGTCTAAAGCTATCGAAAAAATGCCTACTGAGTTTGAGCAACCAGAACTAGAAGTTGAAGTTCAAGAGGATAATAATGCAATTTATTCAAAAGGAAAAGAACCTATATTGGCCAAGTATGTCAGAAGGCATCATGCACCAGATCAAATTATTGGAGATAAATCAAAAGGTATTATGAGAAGAAGTAAGCTAAAAGGTACATATTTTCTTGCTGATTTTGAACCTAGAAATGTCAAAGATGCATTGGAAAATGAAAGTTGGATTGAAGCTATGAATGAAGAAAAAGAGCAAATAGAGAAGAACAAAACCTGGACTTTTGTGCCTAGGCCTAGAGACAAAAATGTGATTGGAACAAAATGGGTATTCAAAAATAAGTTGAATGAAGACGGTAAGGTATCAAGAAACAAAGCTAGATTTTTGTGTAAAGGATATTCTCAAAAAGAAGGCATTGATTATGGTGAGACTTTTTCTCCTATTGCAAGATTAGAAGGTGTTAAGATCTTACTTGCATATGCAGCCCATAAAATATTTAAGGTATATCAGATGGATGTTAAATATGTGTTTCTAAATGGTATTCTAGATGAAGAAGTCTACATTGAACAACCTGAAGGTTTTGTTGATCTAGACAAAAAGGACATGGACTACAAATTACACAAAGCATTGTGTGGTCTAAAACAAGCTCCTAGAGAATCGTATGTGAGGTTACATAACTACCTTATACAGATTGGTTTCCAGAGAACTAATGATAACAGTAGTTTGTACATTAAGGAAGGACTAGATAACAAGATTGTATTAGCAAAAATATTTGTGGATGATACTTTATTTACAGGGAATGATGATCTATGCAAAGAATTTTCAAAGCAAATGAACAAAGAGTTTGAAATGTCTATGTTTGGTCACACCTAACAAGGTCACACCTAATAATGTGGTTTGTAAACTTTAACTAGGTTGGCTCCTAATAGGGCTCACTTCAGAAGAGTAAAAATTAGTAGCTAGTTACTTGGTGGTTTTTTCCATATTGGGTTTCCACATTAAATCCTGGTGTCTCATGTGTTCATGTTATTTATTTTATGTGAATGTTTAAGATTAGTAATAAGTAGATCACACTACTTTTACCAAGTTACATCAATTTCTATGTGTTTATTGAATAATAGCAGTAATTAGTTTTATCGTTAACATCCAAGGGATTTGAAATATTTTTGTGGTAACTGATTCATGCCCCCGCTTAAGAACAAGAAGTCCAATCTATATTGCTATGAGAGGTGACCAAGTAGAAAAAGAAAATTGAAGAAGAAAAAGTCATGATTGAAGATGACAAAAGGATACTGATCAATAGACTGGAATAGAAAACATCAGTGGTGAATAGGATTTCTCACATGCAACTAGAAAAATTTAATCAAATGATGATTGCAAATCATGAATTGAATGGAAAAGATATTGAAATCACAATAGTAAATTTGTGGAATGAACAATTGAGAAATGATATTAAAAGGGAAAAAGAATTTTCTGAAAGTTTCAATAGACATAGTGAAGCCATCAAGTATTTTGAACAATTGATGACATCCCCTAGATCTAATAGTGATACTATTGGATTTAGTTACACCAGTATTGAAGAAGGAGAATCATCTAAAAGTGGTGAACAAAGGAGAAAAAATGGTAAGAATTACAACCATACTTGTCATAATTATGGTAAGATAGGTCATACAGAAAATGTTTGAAGGAGCAAGACTACAAATCAAAATCCTAAGTAAAAGTTCATGGTTCACTATCACAAGTGTAATAAGAAATGACACCAGGCACATGAATCTAAGACCAAGACATCAAGAACACAAAGATTTGAAGGTCACTGCTACAACTACAAGAGGTATGGACATAAAGCATATGATTGCATATCAAATTCTAGCTAGCCATTAAACAAGAAAGATAAGGTAAACCATACTACAAGATCCTACAATTGGGATTACAATACAAGGTATAGTTGTCACTATTGTCAAGAGTATGGACATGTTGCTGAAAAATGCATTAGAACAAATTTCAAAAATGACTACAAAATATGGTTGAGTCAAACTACATGTTTTAGTTGTTTGAAGATTGGTCACATAAGCAAAAAATTTCCAACAAGGTCAAAAGCACCCATAATTGAATTCAATAAAGGCAAAAGAAATGTTGATTTTGAAGAAGTCAAAGTATAGATGAGCAAGATATAGAAGAAAAAGGAAGATTGCAATGGATCAAGCTCAGATGGGATCACTTCATCCAATGGATAAGGCGATCACACCATCCCCAACTAGGCAATTAAGTTGTATGTGTGGGAACGATATTTCAAAGTACAATTATACATCAGTTCCAAGAAATTAGTTCTAAAAGGATTATATATGCATGAAGAAAGATGCAAAGTATTAGTTAGAACTTAGAAGGAATCTATGAGTTTTCGTGTTACTGCTGAGCATGAAAAGTTTCATTATGGTTATTGATGAAAATTAGTTGTTACCAAGCTAGAAAATGTGATAGTGTTAGCTAAGCTTGTTGTGGTTTCTGAGTGTGGAAGGAATTATATGGTAGCCAAGTGAGTCAGAATTTTTATTGGAGCCAAACTTATAGTTGTGTAAGCACTGAGCATTTATTGTGAAGTTTTAAAGGCTATATGGTTTATTTTTGACTCATTATTATTCAAGATTGACGAGAGCATGAACAGCTGAAGGTGAATTGGAAAAAATGATTCAAGTGTTTTCAAACTAAATTCAATTGCTACTTGATACCAATCATCATATTTTAAAGGTATTTATTGTATGTTGAGCTACATTGTTTGAATTTTTGCAAACCCTAGTTATTTGTTATGTTGTCTAGCTCTTCTATTACTATGGTTAAGGAAGAAAAAGAAGTTTAGTATGTTTAATTGATAAGTAATGAGATCAAACAACCACATTTCTAGGAAATTCCTAACATTGCATATAAAGAAGACTTGTTTGTTGTGTTATCGATGATACCACCACAAGTTTTGATGATACAAGATGTAAGATGTTGCTACACTCGTAAGGTTGGAAGCTTTGTAGACATGGATATGGGAGAGGTTTATGGAAAAATATGTGAGAATGGTGTATTGAAAGAAGAATACAAGGTTGTAGAGAGAAAAGGGTTAACTCATGTCTTAGATTTTCAAAACATAATGGATTAATATTTTTCTTAGTAGAATTCATGACAACTCTTTATGGTTGGAGGATGGTGCTATAAAAATAACAAAGAGGGTCATGCATAGAGTGGAAAGGTGTCCAACCCTAGATAGGCCTAAGACAATGAGGAGTGATGCAAAAGAGGCAATTGAAAAGAATATAGGGGCATTATGGAACAAGAGAGGAATGACCGCATACACAATTTATGATCCCCTAATTGTATTTGCAATGAGAATTATTTTCCATAAATTATTTAAATCTAGCAGGATAAATAGTGTACCATGTATGGTTGTGGATTTGGGCTACAAGATAGTAAAGAAAGACCATTCTTATGACCTTGACGAGTTACAATGCCAATAGTTATCAGAAAACTTGGGAGCCATAAGGAAAAAAAAAAAGTGCACAATGAAAATTTGGTTCAATACTTGTTTGTATATTTTTCTATGTGTAGAACACTTTTTACACATTTGGGAAAGTAGCTTGAAAGACTAACAAATCAGTTGCAGTGCAGATTAGTGAATTTATAGAACAACTTGGAGATAATTTTGAGTCTGTGATGACTAGCTACTTTAAAGACTTTAAGAAGTCAATGAAACAAAGACAAATGATTCTAGTATCACTAGTAGAGAAGCATTTTAATGATGTTGGTTTTCTAGTTGATGTTGATTTCACATATGTACAAGTTGTTTTTCCAAGGGTGAGATGGCTCAAACCATTTCCTTATGAGATTAATATTGATGAGGCATCTATAGCCATCACTTCTTTACTAGTCAAAGAGGTAGATAAGGATGGAACTACTTTTGCAAACTATGATGTAGAAAATTCAAAGATCATGATGGATTTAAAGATAGCTTCTGTGATGAGGAAAAATAATAAGCTTGTGAAGAAACTCAAAGAACAATTTGGTGAAGGGGTAGAAGGAGATGAAGAAGATGATGATGAAGATGATGAAGATGCACCTACCTAAGCATCAGTTGCTCTTACATAGGGTCAAGGTGGAGACTAAGGAGAAGAAGAAGCAGAAATTGATGAAAGTGTTGAGGGAGAAGAAGCCAATGAACAAACTATTGCCATAGAAGAAAAGAAGAGAAAAGAAAAGAACCTAGTAGCAAGAAAATATAAAAGGTTTGTGAAACCAAAGCCTACAATTCCTATTACCAGTGTTAGCACAAGAGCTACTGCCAAGAAGACTTAGGGGGTTTAAAAGCTTAAAGGTAAGAAAGCTATTACAACTACACGAGGAGATGAACCTAAGTAGAAGAAAAGAAGGAAGTATATTGCCCTAGCTAAATTAGATGAGGAGAGGATAGAGTTAAATGATAATAACTGATTCAAAGTGGTAATTCATAGTCCCTCTTCTGATTTGGACAACTTGTGTAAAAATATTAAGAATAATTATGATTTAAGTGGATTTACACATGTTGAGTTTGATACACTTGGGAAGATAGAAAAGAATAGAGTAAAAGAATTTGTATATGCCATGATGGAAAATTTTAAGAAGACTTTAATTGAGATTGCCAACTCTCTACCCAATAGCCTATAAGATAGAGTTCAGCAAAAATGGCAATATCCTCTTACAACTGAAAAAAAATATTAGAGAGACTACACTTGCAAGAGTGATGCTATAGTTGAAAAAATCTAAAATGACAAAGGCTATTAATAAGGGAATATTTTCTCTAAAGTACCAAGCCTTTAATATCCTATAGAATAAAATTGAAGAGGTTATTCAATAGAGCACTCTTGTATGGAAGGTGATCTATGGGTTGACAACACAAAAGGCTATTGAGCAAGCACCTAAGGAAGTAGGTGAAGACAAAATAGAGGTAGAGGTAGTTAAAGAAAAAAATGGTGAATCTATGATGGAAGTACATGGGGAAGGCACTCTAGAGGCAACAGTTGAAGAAGAGAAATAGAAAGACCATAATGCACCAGTACTATAAATGTTGAGTGTCAGTCCTCAAGTAGATATAGTAAAGGTCAAGGATGTGTCTAACACCACCATTCAGAACATCAATCCTCTCATAAAGGAGGATATAAAAAATATATTGATTGATTCCACCACCAAGGCACAACTATATAGTCATCCTATTTTGGTAAGTGTGGATGAGATTGAGAAGGCATAATTGACATCTATAGGGGAGAAACCACAAGAATTATCCATTGCTCCCACTCAATCTATAGAAATACAACCTACCATGAATGTAGTAGTATACCAAAGGAAGGACATCATGCCTTCACATATTAGCACTAAGGTACAACATGTTTCAGTGCTAGCAATTACAATAATTGAGAAAGAAGGGACACTAGTTCAAACAGGTCAATTAGCCAATCCTGCACCTACACCACTAGCACAAGGTGGAGTAGAAATCAAAGAGAAGGAGAAGGATAGGACTAAAGATTCACTCTTGACTACAAAGCCAAAGGAAGTAATTGCAATACAGACATTGGCTACATTACCATTACAAGCATCAAGTAAAAGTAGTAGCACATCTAAGGTTGATGAGGTAACATCCTATGGTGACATAAATTTAGATGAACTATTGATTTACCAAAGTATGGTCTTAAAACAATCACAATAGAGCAGATGAGCATATTGCAGGCTGTTCTAGCAAGAAAGAAACACCAAGAACTGCTCAAAATGGAGCACACGTAGAAACATGTGCTTCATGACATTAAGGACATATTTCTTGATGCATTCAACCTCCCTTCACCTGATGAAGCCAAGCCAATCATTGAGCAATTGGAAAATATTGTAGAGAAAATACATATTGAAGACCTAGATACCAATGTAAAATTATTGGAATGGTTTGAGAAGAAATTTTAAACCAAGGTGGATGAAGAGACATCTAGTGTCATTCCACTACACTAGGTTAAGTTAGCAACCAAGATTGAGGGTGTAAAGAAAGTATTAGAGAATATTTTTCTCTCTATACACCATGTTCTATGATACAACTCTGTTCACATAAGAAATGCATAGACATCTTGACACTCTGCAAGAGATATGAAGATAACTCATAGTACTCTACCCAATTCTCCACCTTAGAGTCAAAAGAACTTTAGGAATTTTCTGAGCTCACAAGGTTAGTTAGAAGCATTGTAAGCTCAATATGCTAATATTCAAATTAAGCTAATTAGTATCCAAACCATGTTGACCCCGCACATGGAGATACTACACCAGGAACTAGCCTTTGCAGAAGCAGTGAAGAAGAAAGATCCCCATCTTTCTACATATGAAGGATTAGTTCACCTTGTTGTTGAGTTATCTATCAAAATCAAATCATTGTAAGTAGCATGTGATAACTAGGATGCAGCTTTGAAGATAATACTTAAGGTCCATAAAACATTCTTGGAAAAACACACTATACATGTATAACCCTTTTGAATAAGTGTCAAAAAAGGGGAGAAATAAGTAAGGGGGAGACATAAGAGGAAGAATAAGGAGTCAAAGACACAAACAAAGTTGAACACAGTTCAGTATAACAGAATCTACTTAGTAGGAGTATTCAATTTCAAAATCAAAATAAAATAATCAACTCAGGGGGAGTTATTGAATTTTGAGGTATGACTAATGAGTCATAAGTATTGCAAAATTTTGAAGTTTTGAAATTTTATATGTAAGACAAATGCTAAATGGATATTATCTAAGTTATGCTAGAAGAGCTAGGGATATTCATGCATGAAAAAATATTTTGCCACTCATCTCGAAGGGGGAGATTGTTAATCTCAAATTGGTTTTGAAATATGAGTGACAATATACTTAAGTCATTTAGTTAGTTCATGCCAAATAAGTAATGTATGTCTAGTATAAGTTTCCAGATAGTATATGTTGAGTGAGAGATATATAATATGTGTTCAGTAACTAGTAAGTGTCAATTCACTCAAGTGTCAAGCAAATAGTAAGTGTCAAGTCATTTAGATGCCAAGTGATTAGTGGGTTTCAAGTCATTCAAAGGCTGAGTTATAGTAGTTAGGAGATAGTGGATGTCGAGAATTAGACACTTCAAGTGCCAAGTAAATAGTTTTGGACATAGCTATTTGTAATGGCACAAACTTCTATGTAAACCATTGTTTAACTAACTTAAGGATTATTTTGTGATTCTAAATGATAAGGACGAATCTTTATTGAGGATCCCTATGTAGTACATGCAACCAATCAGTTGAAGGGATGTTTTAAGTAGAAAAATGGGTGAATGACAATCGTTGATTCATACCTATCCCTGAGTCACCTAGGTCTTCTTAAGGAGGAAAAATCCTAAACTTTCTATGAATGTGGAAGGAGAAAAGAGATAAGTTTGCATGTGCAAACAAAGCATTCATGGTGACTAAGGAGCTGTAAATTGAGATACATTATAGAATTAGTTAGACAAGAACATAAAGGAATTAAAGAATAGAAGAGATACATCTAATTAGTGAAGATAAAGTACATAATAGGAAAGAGGTGATCTATTATCTAGCAGCAAAGGGCTAACCACAAGATCATTTTTGATACATTCTAGTAGTGAATTCATCAAGTTTTTCTAAATCCTTTAACAAGGTGTGTACTTCATTGTAAGTTAAAGTCCTACAATCAGGCACACTTGTAACAAGGTGTTGAAATCCTTTAACAAGGTAAGATCAAACAATATTGTAAGCTTTTAACAGGGTAGACCTTTCACTAGGTAGATCATGTTATATGATCAAACATTGTAACCTTCATTAGATACACTTTATTACTACAGTAGTGGAGATTTGTGGATGTCATCCCCACCCCAAGTTTACCTTCTCATTGGAGGGATTCTAGATAACCAAATATCTTGTGTCATACATGTGTTGAATGTTATTTTCTTTCATTAGATGGATGAATATGTTTAGCTAGCTATTTCAGTTGACATGAAAATAGCGAGATGGATGTTTGGTGAATGATTTTATGGTTAAAGATTTGAAGGATTGATTCACCCACGCCGCCCCCCCCCCCCCCCCCTATCAGAGTTTACTTTCCCTATTGTATTGTCAACACATTTTTAGGATGTAAATGATCATTTACATATCCCAAATGGCCCCCAAACCATTCCCGTACATGGGAAATGATTTTCTTGCAATCTCGCATGTTTATGAGATGTTAGCAACCTAAAAAATGCCCACAAATCTCTAAAAATGGCCCAGCAATATTTGGAATTCAAAATAATTTTACTATACTCAAGTTTTTTGTTTGAACCTATCAAAAATGTCTCATGCAAATGTGTATAACAAAGGCAAAGAAGAAAGGGCTGAAAAGAAACTTTAGGAAACTCTAATTATTGAGTGGTCAAAGGAAGGTGAAAACAAAGAGAAAGTATAAAACAACATAACATAACACATCAATTTGAATGTTGGAAAAACCAAATTGAGCCATTAAATTTATAACCAAAGGTATGTACATTCTATATCAAACCAATTATGAAGATAGGTAAGAAAAATAGTTGGACAGTGCTAGAGAAATTACATGTGCAATTTATGCTCTTTGCAATGTACTTGGTCTATGTTGACCAAACAATGGCAAAAGTAATTAGTTTACTTTAACATCCCTCTAAATTAATTACCATGCTTAGCTATACTAACTATCTAGATATGCCCCCATAATCTAGAAAAGATGGGTCCCAGCCTAAAGCCTTGTTAGGTACCCATTTACAATCATGTATTTCCTAAATATAATTGTTAGAATTGACTAGAATCCCCCTGAATAATAGCCATAAGATAGTCATGTTACTACTCGTAAGCCCAATAGATGTCTAAGATGCACAAACTTACTTTCAGATAATGCCTTGTTAAAGAGATCAACAATGTATTGATCCTTTGTTTTGCAATATTATAGATGACTGGCCTATTGCTAGATTAGATGTCATATATAATAATGATAAACCTCAATATTTTTGGTGCAAGCACAGAATACTAAATTCTTAGACAATGAGATTGTACTTTGATTTTCATAATGAAGTAAATTAGACCCTGTGTGATGTTTTTTAAGGACTAATAGAATAGGTTTTAGCCAAGTGATCTATTTTATTCCTTCATTTTCCATGGTGTATTCAGCTATTGTAATAGATAGAAAAATGGTGGATTTATTTTTACTACACCAAGAAATGGGACTAGCACCAAGATAGACAACATAACCTATAGTGGACTTACAATCATCTAAACATCCTACCCAATCAAAATCTGAATAACCAATAATGGGAAGATCTCCATGAGATGAATAATAGATGGCCATTTTTGAAGTCTCCTTCTCATATCTTATGATGCAAGAGCATCCTGGGTTGCACTACTATCCTACATGTTTTCCTTCTTTCTTGTTCTACTAAGTTGCAATGTCTTGCATTGTCAGGTTTTCTATGTTTATCGAGTTCTCTTTTTCTATTGAGTTGTCCTTAGTTTTCAAGCCTTCTTTAGTTACCAAGCTCTCCTTGGTTGCTAATTTTTCTTTGGTTACTGAGTTTCATTTTGTTGTTGAGTCTTCATTGGTTGTCAAGTTTCCTTTAGCTACCGAGTTCATTTGGGTTCTAAGTTCCATTGGCTACCAAGCATGTTTGGATGTCAAGTTACATTTGGTTTCTAAGTGTTGCTAAGTTCATCACGTTGTAGCATTTTTCTTGATCCTTCATTTTTCGAGTTTTTTGTGTGCAGTTTCTTGTTGGAGTTGACCTTTGCATTTAATTTAGTGATAGGTGTTTGTTGAGAGTCAACTTGTGGCCTTTTTTAGCATTTAGTATGAGGACCTAATTGTTGGCATTTTTAATAGGCCAACTTGTGGCCATGCATGTATTTCAAGGGTCTTTAGTAGAGTCTAGAGGTATGGAAGTCACGAGTGAGAAAGTAGGGATAGAAAAAGCAAGTTGAATTGTGAAGTTTGATCTTTTTGAATCAAATTTGAATTGTAATGTGGTCAAAACCTAGATGGCCTTATAGCTGGGCATGTATGTGATTACCATATAAATATATGAAAGAATTTTTTTCCTCTATCTCTAGTGTTTTCTCTTTTTTGGTTTTTTTTTTCCATTGTGTTTACTCTCACAGGTGGTTTGAATAGCTGTGTGTGCCTTTGGCCCTAGCTATTTCATCCTTCCCTATGTCAGGTGGTATGAAAGCTCAACATTTATCCTTATGGATGTTGGATCATGTAGAACCCTAAATTAATTTAAGTTGTAGGGTTGCAGATTTATGAATTTGAACTATAACTTACAGATGGTTACAATCTTGTAGGAACCTAATTGTAAAGATGGTTTGAGGTAGGGGAAATGTTGACAATGTCATGTTGGATACATTTAGACAAATTGTCACCAAAATAGATTTTGTAGAGATAGCCCAGAGGAGAGGATGGCATCTTGATGATGTGAGTGATGATAAGCAATAGCATCAAGCCCTAATCCACAACCTAAAGAAGATCAAGATGAGACAAAGTTGTTGAGACTGTTATCTAGGGAAAATTCAAAGTCTAATGTAGAAGTTGTTCCTTGTGATGGAAAATTGGATACCAATGTTGTGTTGGATTGGATCTCTAAAATGGAGAAGTTTTTTTACTATGAAAACACTCCTGATAATAGGATGGTGAAGATTATAGTTACTAGGTTGAAAGGACATGTCTCACTATGGTGGGAGCATTTGTAGACTAATAGACAAAGGAAAGGATGGGAAAATATCAAGACTTGGATGAAGATAGTGGACAAGGTAAAGAAAAAGTTCCTTCCTACTATGTTGAGAAAATTGCAAGGAAAATAAATAGATTGAGATCTAGAATTCAAGATCTTATGGATTCTAGAGAGACAGAGGTAGAGGTGGTAGATTCTAAAGAGACAGAGGTAGATCTTATGGAGAAGGTGGTAGATCTAAAAATTCTATACAAGATAAAGGAAAATATGAATTAAAAAATGATGATAAAGGCAAGACTAAGTGAAAAGGTGGTGATCCTTACCAAGGAGGTACTAGTTCTCATCAAGGAAGAGGTAATTCTTATTCTAGAGGTAGTTTTCATGGTAATTGTTTCAGATGTGGTAAAGAAGGGCACAAATCTTTTGAATGTAGATCATCTAAAAGTGTTCAAGGTAACAGAAATGATGCAGTATAAGGAGACATTGAGGGTTCACCTAGTGGACCTGAGGGTGGAGAAGATATGATGGTGAGAAGAACCTTATGTAATAAGGGAAAAACCCTAATCTAGAACCTAAAGAAGATCAAGATGAGGCAAGGTTGTTGAAAGTGTTGTCTAGGGAAAATTCAAAGCCTGTTGTAGAAGTTGTTCCTTATGATGGAAAATTGGATACCAATGTCATGTTGGATTAGATCTCTAAAATGGAGTTCTTTGACTATTAAAACACTTCTGAGAATAGGATGGTGAAGATTATAGTTACTAGGTTGAAAGGACATGCCTCACTATGGTGGGAACATTTACAGACTGATAGACAAAGGAGAGCATAAGAAAATATCAAGACTTGGCTAAAGATGGTGAACAAGGTAAAGAACAAGTTCCTTCTTGCCATGTTGAGAAAATTGCAAGGTACATAAATAGATAGAGATTATGGAATTCAAGATGAGATAAGTTTTGTTAAAATGGAAAGTGCGGAGTAAGCATATCAATATGCCTTGAAATCTAAGGAGATCTTGACAAAGAAGCATGAACAAAGACAAAGAGGTAGAGGTGGTAGATTCCAGAGAGGCAGTGGTAGATCTTATGGAGAAGGTGACAAATCTGACAATTCTATACAAGATAAGGGAAAATATGAATGTAAGAATGATGATAAAGGGAAGACTAAGCGGAAAGGTGGTGATCCTTATGAAGGAGGTACTGGTTCTTATTGAGAAAGAAGTAATTCTTATTCTAGAGGTAGTTTTTTTGATAATTATTTTAGATGTGGTAAAGAAGGGCATAGATCTTTTGAATGTAGATCATCTAAAAGTGGGAAAGGTAACAAGAATGATGTGGTACAAGGAGACACTGATGGTTCAACTAGTGGACCTGAGGTTGGTGAAAATATGATGGTGAGAAGAACCTTATGTAATCAATGAAATGATGAGAAACCTATCCTAAAGAGAAATCTTTTCAAGACCATATGTAAGATGGATGGAAAATGTTTTAAGGTGATCATAGACAATGGAAGTTATACAAATTTGGCATCAAAAAAATTGGTTATATTTGTAGAGGTTGAAACATCCTAAATCTTATCATGTTGCATGGATCAAAGATGACCATAAGATATTGGTGAGTGAACAATGTATTGTGAAGTTCAAGATTTGAAATTGTTTTGATGAATTTTTGTGTGACATTATGCCTATGCATTATTTTCATATTATATTGGTTGGACCTTGGCAATATGATATATATGCTATACATTATGGAAGATTGAATCAATATACTCTTTGGATGAATGGGAAAAAGAAAATATTGCTACCTTTAATTGAAAGTCTAGATGAGGTTAAGTGTCCTACTATGAGAATTGCATGGTTAACAATAAGCAATTTCAAAATGAAATGAAGAAGAAATTACTCTATTTTTCCTATAATCCCTAGGAGACTAAGTTGTGCTAGTAGCAACTAAGTATTAGAAAATAGTGCTAACTAAGTGCCAGTCAGTAGTGACCAAGTGATAGAAGCTATTAGTAACTGAGTAACAACCAAAAAATATGGTGTTGACCGAGTGCTAATAGAAATTATAGAATTGTTGAATGAGTATAAGGATATTATTATAGAGGATATACCTAATGGTTTACCTCCAATTAGAAGTATAAGTCATTGCATGGATCTAATTCTTGGAGCTAGTTTTTTGAATAAAGCAACGTGTAGATGTTGGTCTCAAATTGTTTTTGAAAATTGAGTTTCAACACACTTAACCAATTCTCAACATGATGCCAAGTATAATACAGAAGCTAAGCTATAGTGTGTGTTGAGTTAGAGATTCAATAGGTGTCAAGTGAACTTTAGGTGCTGAGTGACCTTTAGGTGCCAAGAAAAGTTCAAGTGCTGAGTGATAAGTGATGCCAAGTAGAGTATAAGTGTTGAGAAGAGTATAGATGTCAAGCAAGATAGAATTTCTATAGGAGCCGAGTGAGCCAGAATTTTGATATGTGCCAAGCATCAGCAAATAGTAAGTTTCAAGTAACACAAAATTAGCATATGAATTTGCATCTTCACAAACTCAGATGTAAACCATTTTTTGAGCTAACATAGGATGAATCTTGAAGGATCTTGAAGATAAGGTCGAATCTTTTGCATTACCTATGTAATCAACATGCAACCAATAAGAAAAATGGAGAAGGCATGCAACCAATAGGAAAAGTGCAAGAATTGAGCAGAAAATGAATAGTAAATATTGATCATAGATTCATACCTAACCCTAAGTTTTCAAAGCCTTCAAAAGGGAGGATGAAACCCCATTGTATGTGTGTATATGAGAAGTGTATGGTTGAATTATAGTGAAGTGTAGAAGGGTGTAAAGACTTAGAAAGAGCGGAACAAAATTGTAGAATTCGGTTGATCAAGAACAGAGTATCAAAATTTCAAGATCAAGTAAGGAACAGAATAGACAGAGCAGAATGAGGATTTGGAATCGGTAATTAAAGGATTGCATGTCATTAGGTCAAGACTTTCTAATACTCTCTAGCAATTGTATTAGGAATGAAAATCCTATCATGATAGGTTGGTTTAATAGGCATGTTGTAAGCCTTTAGACAAGGTGCTAAATCCTTTAACGTAACATTCCAAATGAGTGTTTGTAAATCCTTTAACCAGGTCACTTTTTAATAGGGTGTAAAGTCTTTAACAAGATAGGTCTTTCATAGGGTAGACCATTGGAAGTGGTCAAAATTTGTAACCTTATACAGTTACATATTGCTACAGTGATACTTTGTGGGTGTCATCCCCACCCCAATTTTATCTTCTCATTTTGGAAGGTTTTTGGGTTACCAAATTCTTATGTTATTTTTTTTCATGCATGTCTTTACTTTCATGTTTATTAAATGAATTAGATGCATTTGAATGTTTTTAGTTAAAAGGTTTTAAAGAGGTTAAAGTTAGTTACTTTTGATTCACCCCTCCCCTCTTAGAAGTAAATCTTCCCACTTGTAAATTCCAACAATTGGTATCAGAGCTAAGTTCTCACAAGGAGAAGCCTTACAGCTTGGAGAAAAGATCTAGAAATGGAAGTCTATAAACTTGGGAAGATCATTGAGAATTAGGCAATTGATATACAACTTACTTTACATGCTTTGGAAGAATCCAGGGAGGAATTGAGAAAACCCTTAAAGAGAAGAAGAGAGATTGCCATAGTTGAGAATGATACACAATACAAGGAGATTGACACCTCAAAACTATTTACAAATGGAGATTCCAAAGGGTTTGATGCAATTATAGCAGACCTAATGGAGAAGAATAGAGCTCAAGTAGAAGAAATCAAAACACTCAAGCTTGAATAAGAATCACAAGCCATGATGCTCTGTGAGGTAATTGAATAGAAGAAAAGAGCCATTGAAGATAAGGCTATGCTAGAAGAAGACAAGATAAACCTTGCCAACAGACTGGAAGAAAAATTAATTGAATTTGCAAGAATTTCAAACATGCAGCTAGACACCCTAAGTCAGATGATGAATGCACATCATGAACTAAATGTCAAAGATATTGAGATCTCTACACTAAAGATGCAAAATGAAAAACTAAAAAATGACCTAAAAAGAGAGAAAGAGATCACAGAGAGCTTCAACAAACCTAATGAGGCAATTAAGTACTTTGAGCAGCTGCTGAAATCACCAAGGGCTAGCAATGGTACTTGAGGACTAGGATACATCAGCACTCAACAAGGAGAGTCATCCAAGATTGTAGAAGAAAGGAGTAACAAAGGTAAGAACACTAAACTTACTTGTCATTTCTATGGTAAAGGAGATGTACCTCTAATGTTTGCAGGAGCAAGAATGCCCAACCTCAGAATGTGAGTCACTATCATTAGTGCAATAAGAAAGGACATCAAGCACATGACTATAGGACTAGGACTATCAGAAAATGAAGATTTGAAGGTCACTGCTATAGTTGCAATAAAATATGGGCATAGAGCTTTTGAGTGCAGATCAAAGCCTATGTGGACACATAATTAGCTAGCAAGAGGAAATAACTATGGACATCACTACAATTGAGACTACAACACCAAGTATAACTATCATTACTACCAAGAACATGGATACATTCCTAAAAAATTGTATAAGAACACATTTTAGAGGGAATTACAATAGAAGGTTGAGCCAAACTACATGTCAAGTGGTCACACTTCATCAAACTAAGCAAAAAGAAGGCATGTGGAACTAATTTACAAAGCTTTATCATACATTAGTTCCTAAAAAACCAATCACTGAAAAGGAGAAATCAACATGAATGGTGATGCAAAGATAAAATTTCAAGATGTTGAGTAAGATCTTAGTACATGCCGAGTTGACTTTCGAAATAGTAGAAACTAAATGATCAGTAGTAGCCAAGTTGGTAGTGGAAGCCAAGTGAAGGATACTCCTATAGAAGCTGAGTGATGAAAAGGTAATGGAAGATGAGAAATGCATAAATCCTTAAGAAGTTGAGTGGACAATGGTAAATGCTATGAAAATAGGGTATTATCATGTTTTGAATGATTTTTCTTCATCACGAATAAAGAGGAAAGACAGAAAAAAGTCTAGAATGACTTCATAGTAGAGAATCCAGTGTTTAAGCATATTTCAATAGTAATTCATCATGATTTCATCAATTTTGAGGTATTTACATTTGTGTCGAGTTACGCAATTTCATATTTTCTTTGTGTACAAACCCTAGATTGCACTAATGGCTTCTAGCTCTAGGAAAACACATGAGAAGGAACCATTTGAGGTCTAGCTAGTATCCAATGAAGTAAAACAACTTGATTTCTAGCCAATTTTAGAGGTAGCATATAAAAACTACCCAACTGGAACCCTATCTATCATACCCTCTAAGGTAATTATGGTTCAAGATGTAAGAAGATGTTACAATTGCAAGATTGGAGCGATAGGAGACATAGAGATGAGGGAAGCTTATGACAAAATGTGTGAAAATGGAGTGTTGAAAGAAGAATACCAGATTTTTTAGAAGAAGGGTTTGACACAAGCCCCAGAATTCCCCGCAGTATTCAAGACTTAATGGATCAAGCTAGTTCTTAGTAGAATACATGATGGAAGCTTATGATTAGAGGATGGTCTAATGAAAATCACAAAGAAAATTTTACATAGAGTGATAGGGTACCCAACCCTAGATCAGCCAAAGGCCCTTATGAGTGATTCTAAGGAAGCAATTGAGAAGAACATTGGTGCCAAGTGGAACAAGAGAGGAATGATAATAGACACCATTCAAGACCTTCTCGTTGACTTTACTATTAGATTCATTGCACATAAATTCTATAAATCTAGTAGACTTAATTGTGTGTCTTTCATTGCAGTAGATGTGAGCTACAAATTGGTGAAAAAGTATTATAACTATGATCTTGCAGAATTGCAACTACAACAGATTAATGAAAATTTAGCAGCAATAAGAAGGACAAAGGGAGCACAATGCAAGTTTGGTGCTATTTTGATTTGTATATTATTTTGTGTGCAAAATGAGTTTCATTCTTTTGGTAAAGTTGACTAGAAAAAAAATAGGTCTATCATAGCTCAAGTTAATGAATACATAGAACAAATGGGAGTTAATTTTGAGACCCTTATGACTAGCTATTTTGAGGACTTCAAGAAAACCATGAAGCAAAGGCTAAGGATACCTATGTCATTCATAGAGAAACATGTAAATGATGTATGTTTTCTTGAAAATATTGACTACACCTATATACAAGTTGGCATACCAATAGTTAGATGGTTAAGACCTCTTGGCTATGAAATAAATATAGATGAGGCATTAGCAACTATAATAACATTATTAGCTTAGGAAGAGGACAAAAGTGCACCATATTTTGTTACTTTTGATGTATTTAGCTCAAAGGTAGACATGGAACTAAAGATTTCCTCCACACTGAAAAAGAAAGAAAAACTTGTTAAGAAGTTAAAGGCCAAATTTGGTGATGGGACAACAGAAGAAGAAGAAGAAGAAGAAGGTGAAGAAGCAGAAGATGATGAAAAGGAACTAGGTCAGGAAACACTTGCTTTAACCCAAGGAATGGTGGATGATGTAGAAGAAGAGGAGGGTGTCAAGAAAAAAATACCCAAGGCTGAGCCAAAGAAGAAAAAAGCACAAAAATAGCTAGCTGCACAGCCCAAAGGGAAGAAGAAAGCAACAAAGCCAACCCCAGTCAAGCCAACTACAAGGGCAGATACCAGGGTAACAACCCAAATGGAAAAAGAATAGGGTAAATAAAAAGAAATAGAGCAAGGAGGGCTTGCAAAAAAAAAGAAGAGAAGAAAATATGTTGCACCTCCTAAATCAGACGAAGAAAAGACAGAGTCTGATGAACATCAATTTAGATTGGTAAGGCATTCTACCAAGTATAAATTAGAAAATATTTGCAATAATATTAGAGATAATGCAGATCTAACTGGTTTGAAGACCATAGATTTTAATAATTGGTTAAGGGAAAAAAAAACATAGTGGAAGAGTCCACCAACACTATGATGGCTAAGTTCAAGACCACCCTACTTGAACTTGACAACTCTATGCCTAAGGAGCTAAGCTCCATTGTAGAGAATAAATGGCATTACTACCTTAAAATGGAAAAGGAAATAAGGAAGGCAACATTGGCTCGTACAATGGCAACCCTTACTAAAGGTCAAATAAGTAAGGCTTGTATCACCTAGCTTAGTAGTGCAAATTGAATACTAGCTATTAAGGAAAGTATTAACCATACTAAACAAGCTAACACATAAGATAGAACCGATTGTTATCACCACAAAAGGAAGAAAACCAAGAATGGTAGGCTCCTAATGGTATAAAATCATGATGCAATGGATTTGTCCCTAATGTAAAATATGTATGCTCACAATTTTATGCTCAAGCTTTAGATGGATGGATGGAGTGAATGAAGCAAGGTTTCAACAATGGATTCATGGAGTGATTCCAATATCATAATGGTATTTTGGTAGTTTATGAGCTCTCAAAATAGCATTATAACTTTTCATGGAAGGTGTATCCTTTTGTGAAGGGAGGAGGTTCAATTTATAGGCCAAGGGTTGGAGGAATGGAGGGTCAAGATGCAAAGATGATGAGATGGTGAGGGAGGGTCAGGATGCACTCAAAAGGGAGCACAAGGATTGTGCTAGTTTAGCACCAATAGGGATGTGACACTTGTCACAAGGAGGATGAGTGTAAGAGGATAGGATAAGGGTTGGTCAAAGGCTTGACGAAGGTGGTTGAGTATGTAAGAGTCATGTGAGAGATGTAAATGAGGATAGGAGAGGTGTAAGAGATGTGTAAGGGTCATTTATGTTGGATGGTGAGGAAAGAAGATATTTGTTGACTTTGGCTTGGGTTAGCAAGTCTTAACCCATGTTTATGATTGTGCACATGATTTGAAGAGGATTTAGGATAAGCTTAGAAGGGGGGTTAAGGGTGATTGATTTAGCTTTGATGGGATGGTTTAGTTAGGAGGCTAAGTGAGGTTAGTATGGGTGAATGGATTAGATTAGGGGTTAGGATAGGGTTTAGGGAGGCTTTTAGGATTTAGATATTTTATTAAATGATTTATTCAATAAAATGAGAATATGGAATTAAATTGAATAGATTTGATGATTTATTCAATTTAATAGGGGAAGAGGGATTTAATTGATAAATTGATTTTGGGTGATCATTTGATTTTATCAATTGGACTATAGTTAATTAAATAAATTAATTAACTAGGGGATGGTGATTAATTAATTAATTAATTAATTAATATTTAATCAATAATGTCCTAGGAGATGACTAAATATGATTACTTATTGATGTAATCAAATTTAGGTGTCTACAAGGCTAACAAGAAACATGGGAGTAAATTTCCACCCAAATATAGAGCCTTTAGAATTTTGCAAAATCAAATTGAAGATGTTGTGCAAAAGTCCACACAAATGTGGAAATTGATTTATGGCTTGGCTACAGTAAAAGAAAAGCAAGAAGACCCCTTTGAAGGAAGAAACGATGAAGAAGAAGAGGAGAATGAAAAAGATGAGGAAGGAGAGAAAGAGAAAGAAGGGGCAATAGTGGAGAACACACAATGTGAAGAGGCAACAACTAAGGAGCAGCAGCTAGAACAAAATTTCCAAGATACCCAATTGCAAACACCAAGTCCTCACTCACAAAACCTGTAGAAATAGTAATTGTAAAGGATGTTCCTGCCACCTCAAGTCAGAACATCAATCCTTTGACTATAGAGGATCTAAAAAAGATCCTTCACCAAACTATATTACAATCATAATTATACACAAATCATATTTTGGTGAGTGTGGAAGAGTTGCAAAAGGCTATAGTAGAGATCACTAGGGAGAAGTAAAACACACAAAAACCACCTTTACAACCTCCCATAGCTACAAAAGATCAACCTAAAAATAAAGAAGCACAAGATATAATTGTGAAGGTTGATCATATAATCACAGCAACAACAACTTCCCAGGAGCCATCAAAGGAACAAAGAGGACAAGATGTTCCTATAATACAAAACCAAGGTGAGCCTCCTCAAATCATTATCATTGATCAAGGCAATAGAGAAGAAGAGAAGGAAGAGGAGAAAACCCATAAGGAAAAAGAGCAAGAGGCAATACAGGCATAGGTCAACTTTCCTACCTTAGGGTATCCTACCAAAAAGTTGAGCACTGACGTAGTACCACTACAAATCTTAGCACTAGGCTCGAGCTCCACCAAGGTAGCAAGGGTACTTCACTATGGAGACTGTACACTTGATGAGGAAGTATTAATACCTAGTTATGACTCCAAAACAATGAACCTAGCATAGATAAATGAAGTGCAAGAGGCACTAGAAAGATGGAAGAAATAGCAGATACTTAGAAATGAGTATAGACAGAAGAAAGCACTTGTACAAATCAAAGACATATTTCTTGATGCATTTAGCTTGCCAGTACCTGATGAAACCAAGACCATCAAGGAGCAATTGTCCAATAGAGTGGACTAGATACAAAATGAAGACCTTGATACAAATTTTAAATTATTAGAGTGGTCAGAAAAGAAGCTTCAAATAAAATTCAATGAAAAGATATCTAGTGAAATAGCACTTTCACATGTTGAATTGGCTAAGAAATTTGAGAAGGTTAAAATAGTAATTTAGAATATATTCTCATTTTACTCCAAATGACATGTGACTCATCATTCTTCACACAAGAAACTAGTCAAAGTATTTTGAGCTTGGAATGAAATCTCAAGATTTCTAGCACACAACTACCCAAAGATCCAGCTCAAACTAAGAAGCATTTTGCAACTATGCTTCACACACAGAAGGAGTTAGCTATATTGACAATAGAAGAGGCCAATGTCAAGGTCAAATTGATATAGATTCAATCTACCATTACCCCACATTTGGAAGTACTACACAAGGAAATGGCCTATGCAGAAAATGTCTTAAAGAAAGATCCTAATCTTTCTACCCTAGAAGGCCTAGTACATCTTGTAGCAGATATAGCCATCCAACATGAATAACTAGAAATTTCTTTAGATAATTGGGATACTTCTCTAAAGATTATAATGGAGGTAAATAAAAAATTTTTGCCTAAATATTCTATTCATTCTTAGGACTCTTTAACAAAAGTGTCAAAAAGGGGGAGTTATAATATTTTGGGGGAGATAAAGATAAGAAATAATAAGAATGGGGGAGATTTACCCAAAGGGAGAGATAATAAAATTTTGAACCTTGGAGTAATAAGGATGAAAAAACTACAAGAAGATGTGAAAGATAGAGCAAATACAGAGTACAAACAGATCAGAAATAGGGTACACAAAAACAAAGGAAAAAGAATGAGAAGACAAAGAGTATCAAACACATCAATATGAGGCACATTCAGTACAAGAGTCTTTGGTTGCAAGAATGGAATTTTGGTTACAAATATGGCACATCAGCTCAAGGGGAGTTACAAGATTTTGAGGTATATAAAATTTTGAACAAGTTTTTGAAGTCTTGTACATATGCCAAACAGAATGTATAGTATACTCATAGAGATTAGATTCATAATGCTTAGTTAAGTGTTTTTGCAACTCATGTCAAAGGGGGAGATTGTTGGTCTCATATTGGTTTTGACAATTGAGTATCAACACACTTAACAAATCTCAAGATGATGTCGAGTATAATATAGAAGCTGAGTTATAGTATGTGCCAAGTCAAAGATTCAATAGGTTCTAATTGAACTTTAGGTGCCGAGAAAAGTTCAAGTGTCGAGTGATAAGTGATGCTGAGTAGAGTATAGATGCCGAGTGAGACAGAATTGATATAGGAGCTAAGTGAGCCAAAATTTCTATATGTGTTGAGCATGAGCGACTAGTAAGTGCCAAGTAACACAGAATCAACATATGATTTTGTATCTTCACAAACTCAAATATAAACACTTTTTTGAGCCAACATAGGATGAATCTCAAAGGATTTTGAAGATAAGGTTGAATCTTTTGCATTACCTATGTAATCAATATGTAGCCAAGACGAAAAATGAAGAAGGCATGCAACCAATAGGAAAAGTGCAATAGTTGAGCGGGAAATGAAGAGTAAATATTGATCATAGATTCATACCCAACCCTAAGTCTTTGAAGCCTTTGAAAGGAGGATGAAATCCCATTGTATGTGCATATATGAGAAGTGTATGGGTGAATTATAGCAAAGTGTAGAGAGGTGTAAAGACACAGAAAGAGCAGAATAGAATTGTAGAATTTAGTTAATCAAGAACATAGTATCAGAATTTCAAGGAGAAGATATATCAGATCAAGCAAGGATCAGAACAGACAAACCAGAATGAGGATCTGGAATCAGAAATTAAAGGATTGCAAATCATTAGGTCAAGACTTTCTAAAATTCTATAGCAATTATATTAAGAATGAAAATCTTATCATGATAGGTTGGTTTAATAGGCATGTTGTAAGCCTTTAGACAAGGTGTTAAATCCTTTAACAAGGTAACATTCCAAGTGAGTGTTTGCAAATCCTTTAACCAAGTCACTTTTAATAGTTTGTAAATCATTTAACAGGATAGGTCGTTCATAGGTCAGACCATTGGAAGTGGTCAAACTTTATAACCTTATACGATTACATATTGTTGTAGTAATATTTTGTGGGTGTCATCCCCACCCTAGTTTTACATTCTCATTTTGGAGGGTTTCTAGGTTACCAAATTCTTGTGTTACCTATTTTCATGCATGTCTTTACATTCATGTTTATTAGATGAATTAGATGCATGTGAATGTTTTTAGTTAAAAGGTTTTATAGAGGCTAAATTTAGTTACTTCTGATTCACCCCCCATCTCAAAAGTAAATCTTCCCACTTGTAAATTCCAACAATAGATTGGCACCTACAGAGAATGAAGAACTTAATAGACAAGTGCATAAGTTGTTGGAGAAAGATTTGATTAGAGAAATTTTGGGTCCATGTGTTGTACCTATGGTATTATCACCTAAAAAGAATGGAGAATGGAGAATGTGTGGTGATTATAGAGCTATTAACAAGATCAAAATGAAATATAAGTTTCCTATGTCAAGGATGGATGACATAATGGATTGTTTGAGTGGAGAAAAGTAGTTTACCAAGATTGATTTGAAGAGTGGCTATCATCGTATCAGAATTAGAGAAGGTGATGAATGGAAGACTTCATTTAAGACAAAGTTTTCTTTTTATGAATGGTTGGTAATGCCTTTTGGTTTGACTAAAGAACCTAATACTTTCATGAATTTGATGAATGAAGTTCTGAAGACATTCTTGCATAATTTTGTGATTATTTATTTGGATGATATTCTGATATTCAGTAAGACTAAGGATGAACATCTTGAGCATGTTAGAAAAGTATTGTAAAGATTGCAAGCAGAAAAGTTGATGATTAATCTGAAGAAGTTTTTGTTTATGCATGAGGAGATTGTTTATTTTGGATTTGTGATTTTAGTTGATGGTTTGAAGATGGATCCTAAGAAAGTTAAAGCAATTTTTGAATGGCGTACACCTAATTAAGAATGGGGGTGAGGTAAAATCATTTCATGGTTTGGCTAGTTTCTATAGGAAGTTTATAAAGAATTTTAGTTTTTTTTGTAATGGTATGACTGGGACAATGAGAGGAGATAAAAAAGAATTCAAGTGGACACATAGAGCAAAAAATAGTTTTGAGACTTTGAAACAAAAGGTTGTTGAGTTACTTGTATTAGATTTTCCTAATTTCAATAAGGTATTTCAAGTTAAATGTGATGCAAGTGGTAGTGCAATATGAGTTGTATTGATTCAAGAAGGTAAACATGTTACTTTCTTTAGTGAGAAGTTAAATAATGCTAAAAGGAAATATTATGTGTATGATCAAGAGTTCTATGATATTGTTCAAGCCTTCAAGAAGTGGAGATATTATTTGATTTCTAAAGAGTTTGTGTTTTATATTGATGATAAAGCTTTACAATACTTGGGAAGTCAACATAAGTTGAATCAGAGACATATGAAGTGGGTTGAGTATTTGTAGAGTTTCACATTTGTGATTAAGAATAAGAGTGGAGTCACTAACCAAGTTGCTAATGCATTGAGTAGAAGACATTCTTTGTTGACCGAGATGAAGGTTGAAGTTCTTGGATTTGATGAGATGGAGTTTTATGGTGCTAATCCTAATTTTTCATAGATGTGGAGAATGTGCAAAGCACCTAGTTTGATAGAACAACCAAGTAAGTTTGATGAATATTTTATTCAAGAAGGTATGCTTTTTAAGGGTATTCAATTGTGTATTACTAAGAGCTCTATGAGGTAAAATTTGATTAAAGAAAAGCATAGTGATGGATTGGCTAGACATTTTGGAATTAATAAGACACTAAGTTTTTTGAAAGAGAAGTATTATTGGCCTCAGATGTATAGAGATGTTTAGAAGTTTGTAAAAAGTGTGGAGTTTGTCAAGTTACAAAAGAAGTAAGTTAGAATATTGGTTTGTATAAACCTATTTCTATTCCTGAGAAACCTTGAAGTGACATAAGTATGGATTTTGTTCTTGGATTTCCAAAAACAGTCAAGGGGTATGATTCTACATTTGTTATTATGGATGGATTTTCTAAGATCACTTATTTTATACCTTGTAAGAAGACATCAAATGTCAAACATGTTGCTAAGATTTTCTTTAAAGGGATTGTTAGATTGCATGGATTACCTAAAAGTATTATTTTTGACAGAGACAATAAGTTTGTTGGTTTTTTTGGAAGACTTTGTGGAAGAAGGTGGGTATTGAGTTGAAGTTTAGTTCTACTGTCCATCCACAAATAGATGGATAGACAGAGGTTGTGAATAGAAGCTTGGGTAATTTGTTGAGATTCTTAGTTGGGAATGAATCAAATGATTGGGAGATGATATTGGCACAAGTTAAGTTTGTGTTAGTTGGCATTCTGAACCCCAATTTTAAACTTGAAAATATCATCCTCCTAATGATATTTTCCTTAGTTCTCTTGAAATATACCCTACTCTTTGTTGAAAATATTGTGTAAATCAGGTTTTAGATGAAGTTTCATGATAATGAATCAAAATACTCAAACACACAAGTTCAAGAATTTCCTTTGTAAATTTGGAACCAGTTGAACAAGGTTCAAATGGTTTGACATGTATGAAGGATCAATTTGTATTTCTAATGGGTTTATTGGATCAATGTGACACAATAGGTGTGTTCAGAGGAATGTTTCCAAATTGTGCAAGATTGTGTGTAATAATTCATATGTGTAGAGGTGTAGTCCCAAATTCAAATTTGTAAACCTGAAGGTACAAGTGTGAAGTGGAGGGTTCAAGATCAAAAACATAGTACATGGTTCAACAATGAAAATTTGAGTATAAGGCTTAGCTCAAAATCAAATACTTTGAATTTCTAGATTAATTGACCTAAAGGTACAGGCCCAGATTCTCTGTTACAAGAAACACAATAATTCATGGTCAAATTTTCAAAAGCCCAACTTTATGTAGTCAATCATTCATTAAACCAAAAGAAAGAAAGATGTTGAGAGAATTAGAAACCCTCTCTGTTGAAAAATTTGTAGATGAAGACTTTATTTATTTTTGGCAAGAATGCAGACTAAGAAATTTGTGCATTGAAGTCTTCAAGACATCCCTATCATCATGAAGTAGCTAGAGCCAGATCAAATTATGACTCAAGGTTCAAGCACATCTTTTCACAAATATAAATGAATCAATAGTAAGAATCTGACTAGATTTAAAATTGATGATGAAATTTTTGGTGATATCCTTGATAGATGTGGAAAACTAGTAATGAATTTCTGAACGAAGCAATATAAAGCACCACCTAATCACAAGACTAAAGACATCATTGATTCTCAGTAAATCAAATCTCTTCCCTAGGTTCAAGTACATTATAGATGATGGCTGCTACCGAGTGATTCTTTGAAATTAGATGTAGCTCCCTGAACCTAATGGAAAGGATGTGAAATGGGTAAAGATATAATACCCCATCGATCCAGAATGACATCTCAAACCTATCACCAACATGGGTGATCTATGTTTTCAAATTGATTGTAGCTAATCTTCAAAGAGGCTTATAGTAGATTATTCCAAAGGAACTTAGACAACTAGTGATGGTGAGCATTTGAGAAAAGTGGAAGGTTGTACCTCAAACAATTAAATGGAATATGAAAATGTCAAATGATACATCTCTGAACCCAATTCACTCATCCATTTGGTATTCCAATAAACATATAGCCTACGCATTGGTGCTCATGATTATAAATGCAGAACATTACACCATCATGAGGCACCTTGATTGACCTATCATTTTGCTAGTCATTGCCATTGAGATTTACATCAAGTTCATGAGGGATGTCCTTGGTTGACATTGCTCCTTACATTAATTTGAAATGTGGTTGAAGAAACTCGAGCCTCATCTCAATGCTAATAGGAAGGTAGGAAGGATAAGGAAAGCCTTGACTAAAGGTAGAGATGAAATCAAGATCGAGCATACAAACTACAAAACTTATGCATATAAAATATGCATCGACCCAATAATAGAGATGGGCTCACAGACTTCTTTATTTAAATAGTTGGTTGTTGTTTTCACATAAGATCTTGACTTGAAGAATGAGAGATACTCATAAATGTCTGATAAGATGTCATGACTATCAAAGGCATGGTTGGAGAGCTTGAGATATAGAATATGAATTCCATGGTGATGCAGATCTTAGGATGAAGAGTGCACATCATTTGTTTGACTAAATGCATATGGAATGAAAGCATCAAAATTGAATGTCTCTAGTTCACCTTGCTTCAAGGAAAACATATGATGCTTGACAATAGGCTGAAATATGATGCTCAACTTGATATTAGCAGAATATCAAGTGTGAAAACCACAAAATGCACACTATCATAGAAAGTGGGTTGTTCTATATTTGTCTACAAGTATACAAACATCCTTCTAAATATAATGTGAAGGAACTAATGATAAGTGACATGGGAACCACATCAAATGGTTGAAGCCAAATGTGAGCAGCCATAACATCATCATTGCTCAAGTTTGTGGTCGACAGTGATCACATTTCTCTTATTTAGAGTAGTCCACCTGAACCTAACTCAATGTGAATGAAAATTAAGACATTCAACTCTGAACATAATTAGTAAGGAAGTTTTGAATGAACATATTGAAATTCATTTTGGTAATAGGAAGAATTTTTTGAAGCAATACTCATAGAAGGTACTTGGAAAGGCTCAAAAGTTCATCTCTCCAATTCAAAAGTACTTTCGCAACTATTGGATATTATAATAATTTTCCTTAGGGAAAAATCACCCAAGACCAAGAAGCACAATAACTAGCACAAAATAGACCAACAGAGTATGATCAGAATAATAATATGATATTCAAATTGATTGTATTAATTTTTATATTACACTAGAGGTGCCTATATATAAAGGCCTCTAGGATGCATCTAGAATATCTAGGAGTTAGCAATATGATAAGCCTCACAACTAAGAACATGTCCACCAAGAATAGGTTATCCTCTATGAGCTAGTGTGATGATGTTAGGATAAGCCTACAAAGATGTGTCATGTATGACTATGTTGTAGACACCATGTGCTTAATTAAGAGTGTGAACAACTATGTTGTCAACATGACAACTCAGTTGATTATGCAAACTTTAGTGTTGTAGACACCATGTGCTAAAATAGAGTTTCTTACTCCTATGTCATCAACATGACAACTCGTATGAGTATGCAAAATCCGAAGTGTCTAACCTAAGAAATAATAAAACAATGCATTTATCCTAAGTAAACTTTAGTAAAGTGTAATTAATAATTATTTACACTAAAACCCCCCCTTAAGTGCAACTTAGAGGAATGCACTTAATCTCACAAAAGGTATGATGAAATGCATAATGGGTCCTGGCTACTAGGCCATGTTAGGTACCCAAGTACAATGCAATGATGTACACACAATGCAATGCAATCTCTCTAAAAATAAAGAAAGAGGGAAAACCTCATGGGAAAATCCCTCCCCCAAAAAGAGAGAAAAATACAAAATAAAAAGATGCATAAATGGATGAAGTAAACAAGACCCCCCCATTATGAAAAATATCTTGCATGTACAATAGAGAATTCCTTAATGAAATCCCCCCTTAGTGAAGGATTTCTAAATGATTAGTGTCCGAAGACAAAGGAAAATCTAATGCTAACAAACAACATTTCTCCCTTTAGGAAGAAGATACACCAAGTATAGGTGCAAGTATGTTTCCCATTGTGGATAGGAAGATGGAAGAGGGATCCAGATGTTGTATGTAGTGGATGTTACCTCTGAAGTTTTCTCATATGTCAACAAGTCCTTGATAAGTGTAGATGCTATGAACCAATCTGGTGGATGCCCAAAAGAAAGTGGCAAACAAGGTAACATGTCCATGTATGAAATAGAATCAACCTCCAAAGATGATGAAGCATCTCGATAGGAAGATGTAAGAAGAGAAGCAATGTCACCACCCCTCAATGATGTAGGTATACCCATGAAGGAAGCTCCTCAATGACTAAAGAAGTTATACCATGAAAGCTGAATGAAATTCTTCCTTATAGGAAGAAATGGTGCTATAGGTGTAGTAGAGAACGCTCCACAACTGATAGGAAGAATCCTCAGAAAACATGAAGGCTAAGGAAACTAGAAGACAATCTCCAAAGACTAATTTGACTCCTCATAAGTGAAAGAGTCCTTCTCCATCTACTATAAAGAATCCAAAATCATTCAAAAATAATCAAATGGTTGAGGATCAGAGTATGCCCTCACAATGAGTGAAGAAGTCTCCTCAACAAAGAGAAGATTGATGTCATCGATGATGTCTCCCACATCTTCAATGTGAGACTCCACAAATAGCCCTGCAATGTCTAGAAGAATGTCATCCCACAAAGTTGAAGTAGGAGGACATGGTAATACCTGCTACACTGAATTAGGTGCATCTATGGCTAGAACTAGATTAGTAGAATCAATAGGAGTATCAGGATGTGTGATCTCATCTGGGGTTGGAGGAACCATAACTGAAGTGACTAAAGATATAATGTCTTCTAGAAAGGGAGGAATATTTGGATCTCCATATCCTTCCCAAAGACATATCCCAATATCATAAGGATAATTGTACTTGTCAATGACTTTAAAGAAAGAATTAGTGGCATTGAAATAAATCATGTCCAAAAGTTTTGCAATAGGTGGCTGATCAATGGAAGAGATTAGTTCATTGAAACATAAATAAGGAAATACTTCCTTATACTCTCTTCTTAGATGATCAATGATTAAGGCACTCCATTTTTTATAGTTCCTCTTTGTTAACTTTGGTTTAAAACCACCCCGAGATGTGAAACAAATCTCCATGAGATCAATTAATGTATGCACCCCCCAAAATGCAAAAAAAATTAATCAACCCCCACTAATGCATGATTTTGCACTTTATAGGTAGTGCAATTAAAATGGGCCACTTTATCAATTTTGACCTTAGTGGACTTCTAATTTTTCAGTTTACAACCTCTTCTTATAGTTCAAATCTAGAACTTTACAATGTAGCTCAGAAATACAATAATTTTGAAGTAATATAATGCAAAGAAAGGACCTATGTCTAAAAGTGATATTTCTATCCACACAAGCCTATAATATGATTACTGTTCTAGAAAGTAGATGAAAAATTATAAACTTTCAAAAAAAAATGGAACATATTTTGGAGTCCAAATGAGCCTATACAGAGCAATTGAAGTTGTAAAATATAGGATTAGACAAGTATAGTCAGCAAAAACTACAATTTCTAACAAATCCATGCACCAAAACTAGAAAATAATAGCACTAGTAAAAAGTTTAGGAAATTCTAGCCAAAATCCAAAAAAAAAATTGCACCTAATTTGGAGCCCAGGTGACTAAGATATGGCCTCCCAAAGTTGGACTATCAAATCAAAATTGAATATGGAGAAGGTTCTAATCAGAAAATTGTGAGGATAAATTTGACGTCCAAATGACCATCACAGTAGTTCAACTTGGCATGAGAATGACGGTCAAATGACTACCAAATTTAACATAGTGTTTTGATGATGTTAGCAAAAAATTGTTGCCCTGGTAACATGGTAGTGATGTCGGCAATGACATCAATAGTACGGATGTGCTCACATGGCAATGTGTAGTGCCAACATGATAGTGCTTAGTTGTACACTAGATTGCTAACTCAAATGTTGAGTGCAGTAGTTGACTATACTCCATGTAGAGGTTTGGTGAACACTATGTGGACGTGGATGTGATGAGATGGCATCAGGCTTTAACCGATGAATGGCTCCAAAGGATGCTTTGCGAGAGAGGCTGGCTAAAGGCAATGGTTGTTATTTAAAAAGTGGCAGCCGATGTGGGAATTTTTATCCCATGTGTGTATAGTGTTAAAACTTATCAGTGTTTAAAAACCACGATCCATAGCACTTACAAACAAAGACCCACTAGAAGTTTGTCAAAGCCACTCGTCCGTTGTGTTATATGATGAGCCACAGTTGAATGTGACCGCTATGGTTATATGGAATTTGGTCATCGAAAATGTGGAAAGGAATATTCATTGGTTTGACTTGGTTGAAATTATTGTTGAAGCCATCAAATATGTAAGGAATATTCCACTTGAATATGTAATGTCAATGGAATATTCGGCCTATAGGGGCCAGGATTTCATTGCCCAATTCTTGCCAAAAAAATTCTCTATAAGTCTAATGGCCAAAAAATTCCAAAAATTGAAATTCAAAAATAATGGCAGAGAAATATAAATCCAAATCTTTAAAAAAAAAAAATTGCAGATCTAGTAGATCATACCATACTTGCAAATCAGGCCTTCGGGTGCTAGTTTGCAAAAATTTTGCCTTAAATTTGACTATAGCCCAATATAGGAAAATTTATAGTCAATTTTAACCAAATCAATTCTCTAAATGCAATGGTGAGGTCCTCTTTGGCTCTAGATGCTCCCAATAGCTACAAATACTCTAGATCTAAATTGAGGTGTCCTTAGAGAAGTGAAGCAAGCTCGGTCTCCAATGGCTATGAAATGATGCTCCTATGGGTCTAATGCCATGTAAGAATTTTCCTTAGGGAAAAATCTCCGAAGACCAATAAGCACAATAACTAGCACAAAATAGACCAATAGAGTATGATCAGAATAATAATATGATATTCAAAGTGATTGTATTGATTTTTATAGTACACTAAAGGTGCTTATATATAAAGGCCTCTAGGATGCTTCTAGAATGTCTAGGAGTTAGCGATATGATAAGCCTCACAACTAAGCACATGTCCACCAAGAATGGGTTATCCTCCATTAAGCACAGGAGTTACTGTGATGATGAGAGGATAAGCCTACAAAGTTGTGTCACATACAATTATGTTGTAGATGCCATGTGCTTAATTAAGAGTGTGAACAATTGTGTTGTCAACAAGACAACTCAGTTGATTATGCAAACTTTAGTGTTGTAGACACCATGTGCTAAAATAGAGTTGCTTACTCCTATGTTGTCAACATGACAACTCATATGAGTATGCAAACTCCTAAGTGTCTAACCTAAGAAATAATAAAATAATGCATTTATCCTAAGTAAACTTAAAAAAGATGTAAATAATAATTATTTACACTAAAAAATGCACTCCCCATGATATTGGTGTTTATATGGAAAGTCAACTTAGTTCAGATTGGTAGCTCTTCATGATAAGTTTGACCCCAAGAGCAAGAAGGAATGCATGACAAGTCATTTACCCATTATGTTAATGACCTAGATTGTAGTGATGGTTAATATAATGTATCCATATCTCAACAATATGTGTATGTAAGATAGAGGATTTAATGAATTTTTATTTAATAATTCTCTAGATACCAAAGGGGAACTAACTCTTGTAGCCAAGAAATAAATAAAATATTTATAAGAGTTTTTCCTAAGACCCTAAAGTGCCACAACATACAAGAATCAATTTTCTAAATTGAACAAAATCTGCCTAAAGGAGAAGATAAATACACAAAAGAAAGAAGAGTAAAGGGTTCTTTTTCTAAGAGGAATAGACGGTGTGCTTCTTCTTTTCGAGTATGGAGAGTCCTGGAATTTCTGCTATTTTTGCAAACTGTGTGCTACATATTTGGGGAAATTTAGCTTGTGTAAAGTGGGCAATTTTTTATTGTAATCAGAACTGTTCATTTTAGTTTTGTTTCTTTTTCTAGTTTTCTACAAGAAGTTTGAATTTTCAATAATATTTAGAAATTGTATAATTTCTAGTTGAATGAATATTTCATTACTTTGAAGATTATATGCTTTGAATCAATCTTATTCTTGTTCATGTGTTGATTAAGGTTGAATTATGGAGTTAGCATTCTATTATAGAATTCATTTATTGTAGGATTTGTCCTTGTTATTTTAATCTCTCTCTTTTCTCAATGCATATACTGGTGGAAGAACTGTGTGTCTCCATTATAATAATTTGCCCCCTATCCAAGAATAGTCTAAGTAGCCTTTGCTTTAAGGTTAAAAGTGTTTCTTAAATCTTATTCATTGTATATCTAATCAGGGATTTGTACCCTATAAAACTCAGAGGGCACTTGCACAATTCAATGGAAAAGCAACCCAACTGTTGGTATCTTTTTGCATCTTCATTTTTGGGAAAATAAGAGTTATTCTAATGATTTATTGTGTGAAGAAAAATATATTTACCAATAGTTTGCATATAATAATTATGTGAATAGAAGTATAGGGAAAACACCTTTTGGAGATTGTTAATGGAATATAGCCTAGAAGAGTATTAGATTTAATGGATATTGTTGGTGAAGAAAAGAGATGTGAAGTAGGAGAAGAGTTTGCTAATTTTATAGTCTTTACATAAGGACATAAAGTTGAATTTGGAAAATAAAATCAAAAGCACAAGGAGAATATTGATAAGTCTAGAAGACATCATATTTTTGAAGTTGGTGATGAGGTGATGGTTTATTCAAAGAAAGGAAGATTTCCTATTAGAACATACAGTAAGTTGAAAATGAAGAAGTTTGATAGTGGAAATGCTTCTGAATTTGAGTTGCCTAATGATATGGACCTATCTCCTATATTCAATATTGTTGATTTGCAAAAATATCATGAGTCAAATGATGTTTTTGTATCAGATGATTATCCTAAGAAGTAGTTTGAAAAAGTTGAACAGGTATTGGATCAGAGAGTTGGTAAGAACAAAATAATACTATGAGTATTTGGTAAAGTGAAAGAATAGACTAGTTGAAGATGCTACATGGATATCCCAATTGGGGTTAGATTTAGATTGGGTTGTGACATCTCAATGATTCAAGAGAATCACTTCTTTCAACCCCAGTTGTTTGATGTAGGAGCATCCTGGGTTGTAGTGTTATCCTACATGTTTTCCCTCTTTCTTGTTCTGTCGAGTTGAAATGTCTTACATTGTTGAGTTTTCTATGAGTAGTAAGTTCTCTATTGCTACTAAATTATCCTTGGTTGTCGAGCATTCTTTGGTTACCAAACTCTCCTTGGTTTTCGAGTGTTGTTGAGTTTTCCACATTGTAGCATTTTGCTTGATTCTTCATTTGTCGAGTTGTCTGTGTGTGGTTTCTTGTTGGAGTCGACCTTTACATTTAATTTAGTGATAGTTGTTTGTTGAGAGCCATCTTGTGGATTTTTTTATCATTTAATATGAGGACCTAATTTTTGGTATTTGCAATTGTCTGACTTGTGGCTATGCATATATTTTAAGGGTCTTTAGTAGAGTCTTTGGGTATAGAAGTGAGGAGTGAGAAGGTAGGAAGAGAAGAAGCAAGCTGAATTGTGAAGTTTGATCTTTTTGGATCAAATTTGAATTTTAATGTAATCATAACCTAGAAAAACTTATAGCTAGGCATGTATTTGATTACTTGATGAATATATGAAGTATTCTTTCCTTTATCTCTAGTGTTTTCTCTTATTTGGTGCTTGTTTTCTGCTATGTTTACTCTCGCAAGTGGATTGAATAGTTGGGTGTTCCTTTGGCCTTGGTTAGTTCATACCTCCCTCTATTATATTAGTATTCTTTTGGTTGCTATCCAATGTGGGACCTTAGGGAAAATCAAAAATATAGAAACCACACTAACTACAAAAGAAATATCTAGGTGAGTGTGTGTAAAATACACAAGACTACCAACAAATTTCCTATATAAGGTAGGATCAACATCTTCACCATCCATGTCCTTTCTTAACCTTAATCTCAGAGCAACTAGAGTAGACACACTATTACAATCTTCCATTCTAAACTTTCTCAACAAGTCTAGAGCATACTTTGTTTAAGAAAGGTAAATTAAATCATCCTTTTTCCATACTTGTATGCCAAGAAAATAGTATAGAAAACCAAGATCTATCATCTCAGATTTATCTTACAATCTTCACTTTATGTTACTAATTTGATCTACATCATGTTTTGTAATAATAAGATCATCAACATAAAGCACAATAGTTTTGATGCCACCATTATCATACTCCACATACAAATTTAGATCATGAGAGTTATTATGGAAGCGTTGAATTTGGAAATATTCAACAATTTTAACATACCAAGCTCGTGGAGCTTTTTTTAAACCATATAGAGACTTCCTTAATTTCCAAACCAAGTGTTCTTGTCCTAGAATTTCAAATCCTTTTTAATGAGTCATATAAATATCTTCATCAATTTTAGCATTCAAAAATGCATTCTTAGCATCCCCTTGGTGAAGAGACCACTTTAAATGAGCTACCAATATTATAATAGTCCTAACAATACTAATCTTTGCCACTAGTCTTGCCTTGCTTTTTTCAATGCTCCCATCTAACTTAACCTTAATCATATAAACCAACTTATTGTTAATCACATTATTTCCATTTGGAAACTCTACCAATTCCCAAGTTTTATTTTTTTATCAAGGAATCATACTCATTTTGCATAATGTGTTCCCATTGGTATTTTCCTTTAGCATCTTCATATGTTTCAAGAAAATTAGTATTCATTATGTTTTTTATTAAGGCATAGTTAATTTTTTGAGTCCTTTGATAAATATCTTGAGTACTCCTGGTCTTTAGAGGAGAGCTAGATCCATCAACTATATAAGAGATTTCCTTAGAAATTTCACCAATTTTAAAATTATTGAGAGATTCATGATTATCTATGGGCACTTGTGGAATAGGAGAGGATTTTGTTACATCTTGAAAACCCTCATTAAACTTGACATCCTTACTTGTAAACATGTCTTCCACACTAGGATCATACAACCAATATCCTTTCATTTGATCATCATACCCCAAAATGATGCACTTGATACTTTTCTTATTAGATTTCTTTTCTCTTATCTCATCTCGTACATGAGAATATGCTTCACAATCAAACACTCTAAAATACTTAACATTGGGCTTTCTCTCACTCCAAGAGTTGAGTTGGTTTAGTATGTTTTTGAAGACCAAATGTCTAGTTTTGAAACCAAACCCTTAGAAATCCTTAAAAGTGGGGTATTTTATAGAAAGGTTTAGGGATGGTTTGAGGCCTTGAAACCTAAAAAATCTAAAGTGTCTCTAAAAAGGGTATTTAGATCACAAATTATATTTGGGGGTTACGTGCATTTTTTCTTAACTATTGCAGTAAAACCTAAACAAGAGACCTAATTAGGGGCTCTAGGGCTTCTAGGGCTAGAAGGATAATTGGTCTACTTGGTGAAGTAGGTTTGTGGGAAAAAGCCCAAAACTACTTGAGAAGCTTAAAACTAATGTGTAGAAGATGAATTGAAGGTGTGGGAATGCCTACTTGGTGAATAGCCCTATTCTTTCAAACATGGCAAGAAGTGCCTATGAGGAAGACTAGGTAAGGGTGGAAAAGAAGAAGTGACACAAAAAAATTAGTGAATTAGGTCTTTACAAGATGATAGGAGATAAAATCCTCTTGGGAATAGGGACATGAGATAGCACTATAGGCTTAGGATAAGCCTTGGAAGGTTGAGTAGAAAGACTTAACCTAGTTTGTGGGTCTAATTACATCAAATTGGTATTAAAGGAAGCAAGATTTGGGATAGGCATTTTATATATCTAAGTTAGTTGGTGAGAGGACCATGGTGACTAATGTTGAAATGGCTAAAGAGGTCACAGAGCATAAGGAAAGAAATAGGCTTCTTGACGAATCTTTAGAAGACATGAAGAACAAATTGGATGAAGTTGTGCAGATAATGGATAAGGTGAAAGAAAAGCAAGATATATATGAGAATAAATGGAAGATAGTGGATGAAGAAGATGCCATCCTAGAATCAAACCCTCCAGTAATAGAGGAACCACTTTTTAAAGCCATAAAAGACCTAAGTGGGAAGGCATTAGAAGGAGTACCCATATTCAATGGCAAGATGGACACTGAGCTAGTCATGGAGTGGATATAATTTATGGAGAATCACTTTGAAGGTGAGAGAATTATAGAGGCACCAAAGGTGAAAGTGGCTAAGGATAGCTTAAGAGGACCAGCTTTGACATGGTGGAATTTTCTTCAAGAAGAAAGGGAAAAGGTGAGCAAGAAGATAATAGCTAATGGGAAAGCTATGGTGACTAAGATCAAAGAACACTACCTACCTAAGGTCTACAAGATTTAGATGCACAAGAAAAAGAAATGCCTTAAACAAAAGGATATGGATGTGGCATCATATATTGAGGAATTCCAAATGTTGTGCCTAAGGTCCAAGGTGCAAGAAGATGAGAGTAGCTAGATATTTGGGAGGACTAACGTGGGGAATCCAAGAAGATATTAGTTTGTGGACACCTACTCTAGTCCATAAGTTTTATCATTTGGCACTCAAGGTAGTGTTGGTGTTTGAAAATGTTTTAGGTTTCCAATTACCCTGATGAGAATATGGTACATCTAGGGGCAGCGAACTCCCATCTTCAACATAATATTTTAGACACTGGGCCAGCTATAAGGCCAGACCCTTCTTCTACTTCAAGCTCTGCAAAACCTAGGTAGGTGGACCTCAAATTCAATCAATATGGTACTAGTACAAAAAACATATTCTTGAATCTATTATAGTAGATTTAACCCTTATATCTCCTAATACTTATGCAATAAGACAGATCTACAGTAGCAAATTGCAATTCTATGATATTCACAAGCTGAGTGAGGGTTAGACTATTCTAGCTCTTCAACATAAAATGTAAAGATGATTTGAATTTGATTTGATTTTATGTGAGTGGGGAAAGTGGATGAAAACTAGGTATAAACAACAAACTTATGATCCTATAATAGATCAGTGCCTCATCCATTGGGAAATTCACGAATCTCCCTCATGCATTTTGAATATCTAGAACACATATCTTATGCCAAGACTCCAAATCTATCCATTTAACTTGTAAATTGGATATCAATGTTCGATCTAAATCTCAATCTTACCTAATATCCTCCTTAATAAACCTTGCAACCTTGTTGATTTCCTTGAAGCATTTACATAATTCTTTGAATTACAAGAAATAATGAAGTAACATACAACCTTAAGGGACTACAACTATGATCTAGGCTCTTTGTTCAAAGATCATAAAACATCACAGATCATTGAGAAAGGAGACAAGGTTTAAACTAAAACTCAACATTTGTTGTTCCTTGTATTGATTTCCTTGAAATAATACATAAAAATGCATAAAATTAACTCAAAAAAAACCTAATAAACCAAACTATACAATGAACAAATATTGTCATACAAGAGAGAAAATGGCAGGAATGAGAAACTGATGGGATGGGAAGGGGGTGTCATAGCCAAAGCAAAAGCTTCATGGTCTGGAACCAACACATCTGAAATCTTCCATTCAGACTTCATCAATTCTAGGGCCAATTCTACTAAATATCTTCATTCCAGAGAAACTTTCCAATATTTTCCAACCCTTACAAAAGAGAAGAAGAAAGCATAAATAGAAAGGAAGCAATTCTTGGATTAGTTATGCAGCTAACATGTGTCAACTTAGAATTCTTTCCCAAGAAGTCAAAAAGGCTCTCTCTACCTTCTCTCTATAATTGCAAATCAAATCCCCATCATTTGGCCTCTACAAGAAAAAAATATCTGAGATGATGAGAATCATAACTGATTTTGATGCCAAAATGATCTCAAGGTAAAAACTGAAGATTAGTTAAAATGGCCTCTTGAATGCAAGAAAACTAATTAAAGTTGATTTTCTTCACTTTCACACTTCAACAAGCCTTTATATCTACCTCATGACCCATTCTAATGATCAATAAAGAATTTTGCCCATTCTATTGAGAATGCTTCAAAAATCACAAATTGGCCTATAGCATGAACTAGTGAGCACCTGTGCAAAATCTAACCTCAAAAATGAAAAATTCAAATCGTCTTGGTTCTAGCGGTGTATTAGAGTGCCCATTTTGGATAAAAATTGCCCTTGTTATGCCTCTTTGATGATTAGGCTTCCACTCCATGGCTTTCACAGCATTGTGCAAAAATTTATCCTTTTACCATAGTTCAAACTATATGAAAGTTCAAACTTTATTTAAAAATTTGACTCTGCACGTACTTTAGAGGAGAAATATTTAAAAATTAATTTTTTAAAACTTTTTAAATTTCTCTCACAAGTTCCATCTAGTTCAAACTTGGTTTGACCACCATCACCACATGTCATCTTCTAATTTGCTCATTCCTTTTATAGTCATCCATCCCTATCACCTAGGCACCATGTTAGCACCTCGAGGAGTGTACCACATCAGGAACCTCCACCATGTGTCACCGTCAAACTCATCTACCTTGCCACCATGTGTCATCTTTCTATTGTGTTGCTATGTCATTCTGTTATCTCTCAAGCAACTTTCTCATCATGACATAGTGACTACCCTAAGATCTACCACATGGAACAATCTAGCACATCTAAGATATTTGCCTACCACATCACAACCTACCTTGAAGTCTATGTCATGTGGCATCTTTTGTTTGGTTTGATCATTGCCACCTCAGCTCAGTCATTTCACACCTTTTTTTTGGCTACCACTTGTCATTGCCTAATTTGTGCTCCATATCCAAGCAGGACCCACATGCTCATTTTACCTTAGCCAGATTTTTGAGTTTTTTGGCAATTCACTATGTTGCTATCAAAAAACCTAGGATTTTCTAACAAGCAACATGGTGACATACTAGATTCTTCAACTTTCTGATGACCTCAATCATGATAACACCATCCCTTCATTATGCATGTTTGTTCAAAATTTACTATCTGTCACCTGCTAGTTGGCCAATGGTTGGGGTCCACCATATGTGGTCTTCACTTTCAAAAAATTCATTGTGTAAAACACATTTGATTATACGTAAGCCTTTGTGTTTAAAGTCTTCAAAATCCCTTCCCACAATCAATGTGGGATAAAGCACTCTCATTGTTTACCCTGCAAGAAAATGTCTCTTTGATTCTCTTAGTTTTGAATGCATCATTTGTGGGATTCTTATTAGGTAGAGGAAGTATCCATTTAGAATCATCATCTTGTGTATCAGTGGGAATAAGATACATCGACAGCCACCAACATAACATGATTTACAAATCCTGTTAGAAAGCAATATATAGGAGACGTCGAATAGTTGAAGTCCATTCCTTCCTGCTTGTGGCTTTAAAAATACTATTTTTCCTTCTTTTTAAAATCAAATCCCCTATTTGCTTGGTGTGGACCCTCATCCTAATGTGGTAGATTCTTCATATCCTACATGATCTTCTTTCATGTTGACTGCCTTTTTTAAACTAATGGCTTGCGTGCTAAAACAACTCCCCTGCTTAAAATTGTGGGTTTCTCCTCTTCATCTAACATCATCTATCCTTTATATTGGGGATTTCCACCACGAGGTGGCCTTCTTGGAGATGGAATTAATCTTAATGGTGGCCTTAGTTCTCCAAATCTTGAAGTTAGTGAACCATTGTTACTCATTCATTTCCTCCCCGTGATCCACCAACGGCAAAACATGACTGAGCCCATGCACAAATGTAGCCACCATTTGCAAGGTGATGACAATCATGAATAAAAAAAACACCTCTACTCATGTGCTCAATTAGTCCCTATTCTTCTTTCATGTCATGGAGTTGGGGCTGCTCAACGCATTTGCCCTCTCTAAAATGTGGACCCCCCATATTGCAGCTTCATATGCGTGACCTACTCTATTCTGCTAAGACACGGGTTACCCTTCTTACATGCATGAGATTTCTTCTGACCATTGGACAGCCTTTTTTTTTATGGCATGGTATGTTTCTGTTTGGAGACTTTGGAAAAATCACACAAATTCTCTGTTTAAAATTTCTCTTGGGTGCCCACTGTACTAAAATGTGGACCAACTCCTCTATTACAAGTGTGACACATCTTAACTAAGTCTAATGTTATGGATTCTACTATAATAATTGGCTCAAAGTATTTCTCATCTCATTGTCAACCCATATTAGCACTTTCGACATGACTTCAATTGAGAAGATGCACTGTATAATTTCCCCAAATTTTGAATTAACCCACTACCCACCACTTTCATGGAAATTGAAGCATTTAAAAGAGTATTTAGTAAAATTGTAAATGAAGGCCTCTCACACACTTAGAGATGTAAATTCTCAAGAACAAATATTTGTTAAGTTAATCCAGAGAGAAATAAAGGCCATAAATTGGGCCAATTCGTATTGTTGTTTCAACTTATTCATGGCCAATGAACATCATTAGTTGTTTATTTTGTTTTAACACAAAGCCTTAGGAGATGCTTCCACCTCTTTTAATGAAGAAAATACTCACTTCTTAAGATAGAAGGCATGTCTTACTTCTGTAGTGTTGGGTTCCTAGATTCTCCCATAGAGTGGTTGAATAAATAGCATTTGAACTTCTTGCAACAGTGATACTAATGCAAGAGCATAACTTTATTGTTAACTTGAAACTTTGAAATATACCCATTCATTTCCACAATGCATGCTACCAAAACTGTAGAATCAATTCCTTGAGAGAAGACTTTTTCTTTCAAAGGGGAGCTAGAGAAGCAGACAATGCACTTGGCCTTAGCACTATATTCTAGGGTACCAATAGTCTTGTGTATGTCTCTTAGATTAGGATTAGCACAAAGAACCAATTGAAGAACCAACAATAACCTAAATATCTAGTCATGATAGTCTCTAATTTATCAATGATACAATCATGACACTTTGATTGGCAGTATCTAGATGGCAATTCTTATCAATCTGGTCTAATTAGTCAAGCCCCGAAGTGGGTCCAGCTAAAAAAAAAAATTGTTTTCATACAACTGAACTGCCAAACTAATCCATTGACCATATGAAGTTGATTAGGACTAATTTTGAGCACTAAAAGATCATTAAAACTCATTTTATCATTTTATTTCAACTTGTCAACTTTGTGCTAGGAGGTCCTTTGACTGGCCTTAAAAATTGACTCGAACAATTGATGAAGCTCTAAAATTAGATACGTTGATTCTCTGTTCCACACACTATTACCATTTTGAATCTTGTCTCATCAAAAATTTGAGGTCAAAAGATATTGACTGTCAAAGTTGCCCTCTTAGAACTGCCTGCAAGAAAACATGTCAGAAAATAACAAATTGTGTTCGAATCTAGCTTTGAAAACTAGGTAGATGGACACTTGGGAGGATGAAAATTGGGGTGTTAGTTCATTGTCATGAGGAAAGTATAAATCTATTATCTAGGCTTATGAAAAATAACTAGGCGCAAATGGCAAGCGGTCAAAGTGGGCTACTCAAATTTTGTAAATTGAAACAATAGCAAAAAAGTGATTTTTGTAGATGGAATTGACCTGGAAAAGTGTGCAGATGGATTTGTCAAGACTTGAAACTTGGCACATTTAAATTATTTTCATAGGAAAACATAGTGGTATAATCCATTTTATTCATCTATCATGGGTTTCGAGTTATAACATCACAAACAGGGGTTCTGACAAATCTGCAAATGCTGACACTAGGAAAAAGCTAAAAATTGCATTTGGAATTGTGTTTGAAAACTAATCAAATAGATTCATCATAAGCTCAAACTTGAAACACAAAAAGTCTCTAACCATTAGAATGCAATGCAAAAAGAATTTCATCATTTCGGTCAACTGGGTCAAAATTATAATAGGTCAAACAGGGCCTTCTAGAATTCTGAGCAATTCACATTAGCATGAAAACATTAAAGACCAACTTTGAGGGATTCAAAACCTAGTCAAACGGACTCAAAATGTCTCAAAATCTAAAACATAGGTTCTCTAGTATGGAGATTAAATACTCCCAAAGTGGTGAGTCATGAAACATCACTAGGTGTGAGATATTCAAATGAAAACATAGGCTCTTGTCGTTGTTTGACACAAGAAAAAATGCAGATTTGACAAATGCTCAAAATGGAACTTCATGAAATGACTCAGAATGGTAGTATAACTTCATGAAACACATAGGCATACTGAATTGAAGGTGCTAGAAGCATTAAACGCCTCATGGGGCTCAATGGTACATCCAAGTACACATGCATTTAAAAGCATTTAAAGGACTTGATTTTCTCAATGATGCTCAAAATCGGGGCCATAATTTTGAGCACCAATAGGTAAAAGAAAGAAACAAAAAGAAACAAGATGAAACATCAAAAGGAAGAGTCAGAGGCAGATACTCTAGAGGGCACAGAGGTGGCTATGGAGGTAGAGAAAGTGTCTCTAGATCACAAGGGGATACTAATTCCAGTGAATCAGGTAATGATAGTGGCAATAAGAATAGTTATGGAAGGAGAAGAGGTTACAATAATAGAGGCATAGGTAGGTCAAGTAACTATAATAAAGGTTCACATTATGCTAGTATGAAGTGCTACCATTGTGGACAACTAGGTCACCCTACCTATAGATGTCCAAAGAAGGCATCATCCTCACAAGGGGAAAGGAAGGTTAATTATTTCCAAGAAGACCAAGGAAGAAGTATAAATTGGGAGGTGAGTCTTAACTCAAAGAAGGGGGAAAACCTAATGCTTAGGAGAGTCTTATTGAAAGAACCTAACAAGGAGGAACCCAAATAGAGGAGGGCACTTTTTAGGATCAAATTCAAGATGAAAGGTAAAGTGTACAACGTGATAGTGGACTCGAGGTCAACTGACAACATCATATTAGAGGAGGCAACTCAAAAGATTAATTGTTAAGAGTTCCACATGCTCATCCTTATAAAGTTACTTGGTTAAGTAAAGGCCATAATGTTTTAGTGAATGAACAAGCTTGCATGGACTTTTCAATAGGACAATACCAAGATAAGATACTATGTGATGTGCTACCTATGGATGCTTTTCATATTCTTCCAGGTAGGCCTTGGAAATATGATAAGGATGCTACTTATTATTGAAAAAAGAATCTTTATGCATTTAAGAAGGATGGAGTGACCTAAAAAATTTAGTCCCTAATTGAAGAGGGAAATTATATAACCACATATCAAAAGCTCTTACTAATGAGTGGGAAAGATTTTTTGAATGATTTTAAGGAGGAACAAGAAGTTGGGTTTTCAATCATGTTAAAACCTAAGGAAGAATAGGTAAGGAAACAAATTGTCCTACCAAAGGTATTGCAAATATTGTTGGATCATTTCAAAGACATTATCAATAATGGTACACCCTCTACACTACCTCCTCAAAAGGCAATTAGCCCTCAAATAGAATTTATGCCAGGGGCTTCATTACCAAACAAGGTTTCCTATAAAATTTACTCCAAAACAAAACAAGGAGATTTCTATATAGGTGCAAGATTTTCTAGATCAAAGTCTAATTAAGAAGAGTATTAGCCCATGTGTTGTTCTAGTGGTGTTAGCACCTAAGAACTAATTCAAATGGATATTCACATATTCTAGAGCCATCAATAGGATAACCATTAGGTATAGGCTTTCTATCTCTAGAATAGAAGATCTAATGGATTTTCTAGGAGATACTAAGTACTTTTCCAAGATTGACCTAAAAAGTGGTTACCATGAGATAAGAATGAAGGAAGAAGATGAATGGAAGATAGCCTTCAAGACCACTAACGGACTATATGAATGGTTAGTTATACCATTTTCCCTCTCCAATGCACCTAGTACATTCATGAGGCTGATGAATGAATTATTGAAGAACTACATAGGGAACTTTCATATACCTTGATGATATACTGATCTATAGCCAAAATAAGGAAGAACACTTAAAACACTTGGAGGTTGTGTTGAAAAGGTTGCAGGAGGAACAACTAGCTATCAACTTAGAGAAGAGTAATTTCTTGAAGCAAGAACTAGTCTACCTTAGGTTTTTAGTTTCACAAAGTGGATTGAAGATGGATGAGGATAAAGTCCAAGCCATACTCAGTTGGCCTACACCAAGGGTAGGTACTATAATAAGAAGCTTCCATGGTTTGGCACAATTCTATAGGAATTTCATTAGAGGCTTTAATGAGATATGTGCTCCTATTTTAGAGACTATCAAAGGTGGGTTAAAAACCAAGTTTAAATGGAACAAGGAGGTATATGAGGGCTTTGAGAGTTTTAAGAAAGAGGTAGCCACCAAACCTATTTTGGTATTACATAGTTTTGACAAGTTATTCATAGTAGAGTGTGATGCAAGAAATATTGTTGTTGGAGTAGTGTTGAGTCAAGAAGGGAGACTAGTACTCTTTTTTATTAAAAGACTAAATGAGGCCCAGTCAAGATATTCATCATATGACTTGGAACTGTATGCACTAGTTCAAGCACTGAAAAAATGGAGACACTATCTTCTACCCAGGAAATTTGTTGTCTATACTGAAAATTGGGTATTGAGTTATATCAACTCCTAGGAGAAGTTGACTTTGAGGCACATAAAGTGGGTGGAGTCATTGCAATCATAAACTTTCACCATAAAGCATAAGAAGGGGGAAAAAATAAAGTGTTTGGTTCCTTAAGCATGAGATTGGTAACAATCTAGGAGATCAAATTGGAAAGTATTGGGGTTAAGATTTTTAAGGAACTTTATGCAAAGGAGGAGGACTTTTCTTACATCTACAATGTATGCCTAGGATTCAATAATCATTTCCATAGTCAATATTACAATTTTACCTTGCAAAATGGGTTACTATTTAGGGAAAATCAATTGTGTGTTCCTAGGGGATCCACGAGAAAGAATTTCATCCAAGAGAAACACAATGGAATCCTTAGTGTATATTTTGGAGTGAAGAAAGCCCTAGAGATAGTGGAAAGGTTTTACTATTGGCCTAGAATGTAAAGGGATGTGAGGAACTATGTTGACTAATGCATGGTATGTCAAAAAACCAAAGGCACTGCCACAAATGTAGGGTTGTATCAACCTTTTCCAGTACCAAAAAGGCCATGGGGGTGCATTAGTATGGATTTTATAGTAGGTTTACCAAGGAAAATGACTAGTTGGGATAGTGTTTTTGTTGTTTTGGAGAGGTTCAATAAGATGAGCTACTTCATCCCTTGTAAAACTGCACATGATGCCAATCACATTACCCATCTCTTTTTCAAGGACATTGTGATGATACATGGTTTTCCTATCAGTATTGTATCAGATAGGGATGTCAAATTCATGGGGAAATTTTGGAAAACCTTATGGAGGAGATTGCAAACAAACTTGGCTCACAGTTCATATTACCATCTAACAATAGATTGTCAAACTAAAGTGATCAATAGGGTACTTGGGAACCTATTAAGGTGTCTAACAAAGGAGTATGGTCATACATGGGACCAAGTCCTCTCACAGGAAGATTTTTCCTATAATGGTAGTGTGAATAGAACTAAAGGGAAAATCCCTTTTTAGGTAATGTATGGATACCATCCAGGGGGGATTTGTGAACTCAGGTAACTAAAACAAGATGAAAAGGTAAGTGGACATGCTGATGAATTTTCTCAATCAATGATAAAATTGCATGAATACGTGAAAAAGGAACTAAGTGAAGCTAACCAAAAGCTAAAGATTATGGTGTATGCAACAAGGAGAGATATATGGTTTGAGGTAGGAGATTGGGCACTAGTTCATTTGAACAAGGCTAGACTCCCAAAAGGTGTCCCTAAAAAGCTCCAAACACGTAGGATAGGACCTTGTAAGATACTTGCCAAGTAAGGTCCTAATGCATATAAAATAGAACTTCCTCAAGGCTTGGCCATCTCTCCTATTTTCAATGTGAAAGATCTAATTTATTAAAAGGGATCTATTATGGAAAAAGGGACATAGAACTAGAGGTTTGAAAGGTTATTTAGGAAGTTAGGATTCCACTTCAACCTAAGCCACAAGCTAAGAAGATTTTAGATTCAAAGGTTAAATGGAAGACTAGACATGGCAACTACAAGGAGTGTCTTATCAGGTGGAAGGACAAGCCATAATTTGAGGCAACATGGGTAGCTAAGAGTGAGTTTAAGAAGAGAGGAATCCCTAATTAACTCCTTCAAGTTAATCCACCATGAGTTCCTTATTCCAAGGGAGGTTGGTGTAGGAGCACCTAGGATCTAGGCTAGGGTCCTAACTATTTTGGCTTGTAGATGGTTCTACCAAACCATTAGGGAATAAGGGCTATGTATAAATCCCAATTGTTTGTGATTTCTAAGTAATGCTTAGATTGGGGGGTGTGAAGGAGCTAAAGGTCTACTTAGACTCCTAGTTGCTTGGTTTGCTTAAATAGGCTTGCATAGTGCATAGGTTGGCCAAAATCCAAAAATTGGTAAAATCATGTCAGTAGTCCATTTTGACTCATATGGGACTCGTGTACCAATTCTTGGGTTCATAAGTGACCAAAACCACAAAGTTGCAAAAGTTGCTCAAGTAACTTTTCATTTTTGCGAAAGTTGTGTTTTGACAACTTTGCAACTTTGTCTTAAAACTAAATGAACTGATTTTTTTTTAGTTATGGGGTCTATATAGAAGGTGAAAACATGAAAAAAAATCCTATATATGGCCATCACATGCCCAACAGAAGGGTTTGTGTGCTTATTGTATGAATTTCAAGTTTTGAAGGAGCAAGCTTTGAGCATTCTTCTACACAGTCTTAGCACTTGGTCATTGAATCCACTGTGAATGGGTTGAATTGATTTATTTTGCTTCATGGTTGGTTATCAGATTGATTTATTGTGTTCCAATTTTTATTTGACGGTTTGGAGTGCTTTGTAGGTAGGGTTTTGAAAATTGTCTTATTTTTCTCAATTGTCTGTCCAATTTTGGGGCAATGTAGAAAGAATAACTCTTTCTTGAGTTCTAGTGGTCAAATCATAATGGCCTATTGAAATAAAGAAGCGAACTCTATAAATTTTGTAAATATACAATTAGAAGTTCTAGAAGTGAGTTCTGTTAATTTTACTAGCAAGCCCTAGGTGAGTTTTCCCATACCTGGCTAGGTGCTTCTTCTTGTTGCAGTAATTGGAGGCTGATGAATAAAATTGGTCTATGCCATTCTAGGAGTTGGAGTTGAAGAACAAGGTAAGACAAAGCCTTGTGCCAGATTGGGATATTAGTTGAGTTAGTTTAGTATGTTTTTGAAGACCAAATGTCTAGTGTTAAAACCAACCCCTTAAAAGTAGGGTATTGTGCCAGAAAGGTGTAGGATGGTTTGAGACCCTAAAACCTACAAAATCTAAAGTGTCTTTAAAAATGAAATTAGGATAACAAATTACATTTGGGGGTTATGTACAATTTTTCTTAATTATTGTAGTAAAACCTAGATAGGAGAGCTAACTGGGGGCTCTAGGGCTACTAGGCCTAGAAGGAGAATTGGTCTACTTGATAAAGTGGGTTTGTGGGACAAAGCCCAAAATTACTCAAAAATATTAAAACTAATATGTAGAAGAAAAATGTAAGGTGTGGGAATTCCTACTTGGTGAATATCCTTATTCTTTCAAACATGGCAACAAATGCCTAAGAGGAAGACTTCGTAAGGGTGGAAAACAAGAAGTCACACAAAAAATTAATGAATTAGGTCTTGTAGAAGGGGATAGGAGAGAAGACCCTCTTTGGAATAGGGACATGATATATCCCTATAGTCTTAGGATAAGCCTTGGAAGGTTGAATAGGAAGATTGAACCTAGTTTATGGTTCGAATTACATCACCAAGCTTCTTTAGGAGTGATATCTTGTAAGACACTTGTGGGAGATCTATTCAAAACATGAAATGCACTATTAATAGTTTCAAGCCATGGAAACAAAGGAAGACTCTTGGATTTTATCATACAACATGTCATTTCCACTAAAGTTCTATTCTTCCTTTTCATAAACATTATTTTGTTGAGGAGTATATCTAATAGTCATCTCTCTCTTGATCCCATGATACTCACAAAATGATTTGAACTTATTGTTTAAATATTCTCTGCCATTATTAGTTCTAATTATCTTTATCTTATTCTCACTATCATTTTCCATGAGAGCTTTAAATATTTCAAATCTATTAAACACTTCATTTTTTTGTTTCAAGAAGTAAACCCAAACTTTTTGGCTGGTTAGTTTAATACCTTAGTAAGAAAGGATTTCACATCCTTTCATAGTGATTCCATGATTTGATAGAATGATGTGTTTTCATAAAATAACATACTGACTTCATTTTATTTTATCAACCTAGGAGCATAAGCTTGAGAGGGTGTTTGCAAAGTATAAGCTCTAATTCTTCTTTAAGTCATTACAACTAAAATAAAGGAAATGTTGAAGGAGACTTAAGCTAGAAACTGAAACAACATCTTAACTTAAAGCTTAAAACAATGTTGCAAACAATAAACCTATCTATGCACCTATGTTATAGGAATAGTTCACTGATTATGTTATCAATGGTTGCACGAACAAAAGAATTTTACCTTGCAAAGAAATAAACAAGAAAATGAAATCTATTCTAATAGAGTACTTCACTCACCAAGTGGGCCCCCTTGGATGAGTGAGCAGAAAAGACAATCAAGACACAAGATGTAAACTTGAACTTTGTATTCTATTCATTCATGGTAAGAGATTACATGTGGTTAAAAACAAGATCACACACTATTGTTATGAAAATTAATCTATTCTATCTTTCTTCCAAAAACTCCTTCTCAAAGCTATAGTGGACATTATTTAAAGGGAAACTACAATAACTTCCTAACTCTATGATCACTCCATAAATGAGAATCAATTATAGATTCATAAAGTTTGCAACACAATTATCATTAACCATGATTGAATCCTCCAAGAATATAGCAGGTTGAGGAAACCATATTCATGTGCTACCATAATAGAAAACATACAATAACTTGCTTGTTTGTAATGGTTCAATAATCTAGTTGGCTTTGACTTAGTGCTGAGGTGTTAACTTTGGATACACACAAGAAGTACCTACAAAACATTGAATGAATACAACTTCTACATACATATATTTATTTCATCATCAATGTTTGAAAAAGGTGTAATGTTCAAACTATCACTCTTTGCAAATCCTATGGCTACAGGAAGATATCTACCCAAAAATAGCATGGATGAGGAAAAATTTATCAACATGTAACATTCCTTCATTATACAATAGAAGTCCATAGATTCAAGCAAATATAGCATATCTGAACTATCATACTTCTACTCCATGTCTTAACATACAGACAACATATTCATAAAAACATAAGTTCATTTTCTTAAAACCATCGAGTCCTAATTATTTTTTCAAGATAACTGTCTAAAAAAAAGATAAAAGGATCTCAAAATAATGGCCTTTTGGAGGCTCGTCATTCCCCCGAACTAAGCTACTATTGCTCCCCAACAACTATAAAGTTCCTAATTCAGGCCCAAACTCTCCAATAACTAGGTATCCTTTCTCCTAGCTCATTTTGAACATAGTCAAAGTAGCCATAATTTTCCTTGAGCCTTCTCCAATGTTGAACTTTAGTTGTCATATCATGATCCTCTGCATTGTCATTTACTGCTAGTAGTGGCTACAAGAGAATGGGAGGTTGATACCTTAATCGAAGATAATGTTTGTACTGATTTCTCCCAAAATTAATATACCATAGAATCCTAATAGTAGCAAGAGTCAAATTCTAAGGAGAGTGGGGTTCTCTTATCTTTAGGCCATGTAGAATCCTTGTCCACTTTTACCTTGAAGCAACAATTCTTGTCTCAACATCTTGACTTGAGTGTTGTTCCCAATCTATAAAGGCTCATTCTCTGATTGAACATACTTTACTTGCTCTAGTAGGATTTCCTAGAATAGAAATCCAACCCAAAAATGTTCATCTAGAGTGTTGAACTTCTAGTCTCATGAGTAGTGGTGTTGACATTTCACTATCTATGTAAGGTATAGCTTGATGTTCTCTACTTATCTCATTCTGTATTCACAACATCATTGCTCTCAACTACACATCCCCTACATACAGGAGTGAGTTCCACTCTATGTCATTAGGTAATGCCAGATTATGGAGATACAATTCACATAATAAAATTTTCAAAGAAATGGGAATAGATTGGAATGCATCATAAAACTAATGTGGAGTAGAAATGGAGGGATTAAGACCTTCCACAATTATAGTCAATTTTAAATTTGCAAGCTACTCTTTGAGAAACAAGACATACACTAGTGATGGTGACCTATATTCCATTAATTCAAAAATCAATCCTATGATTTGTTCAATTCTCCTTTTCAAAACTTCATTCTGGTCTAAGCTTTTCTTTAACTGATAACTTTGTTCATTAATAACATGTTTCAATTTTTCTTTTTCTAGATTCCAATGAGCTTTTTCCTATAACAACTATTGAAACAAATTAATAACTACTGACAAAGGGGTAGACAGATTGGGTGGTGGCAATAGTTCTTGGTTGAAAATGTCTATCCATTCAGATGCCAAATGGGGAGTTTTGTTGATACTTTGTTTTGTTGAGCATTCTCCTTCTCTTATGACAATTATTTTCACCGCATTCTCTTCCTTACTAGATTCAGTAGCTATTGTAGCTAATGTATCTAACCCATCTTGATCAAGTTTTTCTATTACTTCCTCAAAATTTTCTTGTCTAAATTTGGGGTAGCCCTCGAAAGGAAACTCTATATAATTTTCACAAATATCCTACATATCAAGGCTTTCCTCAAACTCCTCAGATACTTTAGGCTCACCAGACTCCTTATCACTATCAATAAGGACATAGTTAACACTAAAGTCAACTTTAGGTTGTGGATTCTAGGATTTTTACTCATTCTCACTGGCTATGTTTTTTTGCAATTTTTCCTCTGGAGAGGACTCCTTTTCACATTCAAAAAACTTAGGGTTAACTATTAGAATAGAGGTTTTAGGAACCCTATTTCTGTTAGAAAGCCTCACACTTTGTCTCATGCTTGGTGTAGACAAACATGGAGGATTCTTTTATTTCCTCTTGCATACAAGTATTTCCATTGTAGGTGCTTTAGGAGGTTTTTATGAATCCTCCTCCTCTTGTGAGTGTAGAGTTTCATTAATGTTACACTCATCATCTAGTTGTTGTTCTAGCTTTTCTTCTTTAGGTTCCACAACTTTAGCTTTACCTTCCTTAATGGTAGACCTAATCTTAGCAAATAATGGGGTCTTAGGGGTACTAGCAACTTCTCTATTTTTGCTTCTCTTTTTTCAATGAATGGAGGCTTTAGCTTTGTAAATCCTCTTCTTATTTGGTTTAGAACTAGAGGGAGAGGCTTCAGGAACATTTTTCAATTTTGGGAACAACCTTATAGAAACCAGTAGATGTCATTTCCCTTCATCCAACATCCTAGCCTCTAGGGCTAAACAACCTAGGCTCTACCTAATTTAACTACAAAAACTCTTCCCATATACAAATTGATTACTTATTCAACTCTCTTTCTATGATCAAATTTATTAAGCAATGGTAAGAGACAATATGATCCTTTTCTAATTGTACTAAAGAAGCTTTCTTCTTAACAATTTTAAATAGGAAATTTGGAAGGTTTACTTGTCCACAATCATGCCATAGGTGAGCCAAAATCTTGAAATGTAGGGCATGCAAGTATGTATAACATCCTTCATAAGTGAAGTACTAGCTGATAAACACTATTGGTTGGATAAATTCCATTGAAAAGGATAATCTAGAAGTACCCTACTTCTTGTCAATTTTCAATACAAGGTCCTAGCATAGACTGAACTGTGCCCTAGCTATCCTTAGATCAAAATATTTTTCCCAATTTCCTCCTTCTTGGGGTAACCCAATGCCCTTGGCTACTGCCTCTTCTGTGAACTCAATTCTCAAGACCTTAACTATTGCAATGTCATCCTTCAAGGTGCTCATGAATTGAAGAGTGACCTCTTCATCAAATCCATTTAGACTAAGATAGTAGTCCAACCATCCCCTTCTTCTAAACATCTTGTAACTGACTACATCACCCAGAAGAACCCGGTGATCAATTTGCTCATACCTCTAGAGACCTCTATTCATTGTTGGTTTTAGAAGAATTTTGGCAAAATCATGATGTTTTTAGAGCTTGGTGAATCAAATTTTGCAATATTACGACATTAGGTATCTTAGAAAAAATGGTGTATAGTTGGAGAGTTTAATGAACAATATCTTATAATATCCTTCTTGAATCAAATTTCATAATTGTTTCTTGTGTATAGGTTCGTCACCCAAACACGTTAAAAATTATCATTAAAAGTTAAGTAAATTCTTTTAATGTCCTTAATTTCACAATGACACAATCACAGAAGGACAAGTCATCAACATGTGACATTAGTCATTTCAATTACTTCCAGTCATCTCAATTAACTTTTAAAGTTTACATGCGATTTGAAATTGATTTGCACAAAAAAAAATTAAATATTTTCCTCCCCCAACTATGAAAAGGCATGGGTCCCACTAGGCCAGGATATGGAAGAGTGAATAATTATAAATAATAGAAATTCCTAACAAAGCATGAATAAAATAGAATGTATGCAAAGTTATGTGGTATGTACCTAGCAACTATTGCAAGAAAGATTTTATGGAAAAGATCATTAGGATTGATAGAGTGATGGGATGGAATGGTAAGAGGGGAAAGAGAGAAGGTGAAGTGGAGTGGATGGTGAAGAAAGTATTTATTATGAATTCCTTGAATGGAATCAAGTAGTAGTAGGAATCAGGGGAGGAGACCCAGACTCTTTGGCTATAGGAACAAGGATATCCTCGCTTTGCTAGAACTACTGCAAGAACTCCTCACAACTAACTAGTTTATTGTAAAGCTTGAGGCAAAGTCCATTGACAAGTAACTTGAATTAGATAGGATCAATGGTAGACAACTAAACAACACCATTTGGAAATACATCAATAATGTCATATGGTCCTAAGAAACATGTTTGAAACTTCCCCAGATTGTGTTAGTATTTGGACTCATAAAGGATTACCCAATCTCCTATAGCAAATATTTTTTTTTGGATAAACCTCTCATTCCATTGTTTTTTTTGGTGATGAATGAGTTTAGTGTTATTCAATATAGATCTCCTCCATTCATCAAGACTATTTAAACTCAGGTTTGGTCCTATTATTAATAGTGAGTTCCATACTGAGCTCCAAGGTAGTCCTCAATTTTTTTTATTCAAACTCCATAGGCAATACAACTGACCTACCATAGATGAGCTCAAAAGGAGTAAAACTAGTTGTGGATTTCCAAGTGGTTCTATAAGCCCAGAGAGCTTTAGGAAGGTGTATGACCCAATCCTTCCTATGGAGTGCTACTATCTTGGTCAGGATGGATTCCATCTCCTTGTTTGTAACTTCTACTTGGCCATTAGCCTCTGGATGATAGGTGATGATTTACCATGCTGGATAGTATATTCCTACATAAGAGCAGTTATCAAATTTGATGTAAACTAAGCCCTTTGATTAGATGTCAACTCCCTAGGGACTCCAAACCATGTAAAGATAGATTCATAAAATAACTTGGCCACATTGGTATCCCTTGGGTGTTTAATGGGTTTAGCCTCTACCCATTTGGTTACATAGTTAGTGCAAACTAGAATATAGGATTTTCCTTGTGAAGAAGGTTCAATAGGTCCTAAAAAGTCAATCCCCCATTTTTCAAAGGGTGCAAAAACTAATTGAGTTTGTAGGGGCATTTCATCTAATTTAGTGGGTATTCCCATACATTGACACTTATGACATTTCTTTGTGTATCTAACTGCATCCTTGTACAAACTTAGCCAATAATACCTAGTTGTCAAGATTTTGAAAGTTGTTCATTTAGTTGCAAAGTGACCTCCACAGAGCTCATCATGACACACCCTTAAGACATCATATGTTTCATCCTCTCTTATACATTAATACATTACTTGATCAGGTCTAGTATAGAACATAAATCTAGCAATCCATGAATAACTAAAGCTCATCTTTGTGAGTAATTTTCTTGCTTTGGTAGAAAAGTGAACTTGCATTTTACCTGTGGTGAGATAATTAGCAATATATACATACCATGCATAATGTGCTGACAAAAGAAAAAGGCGTTCATCTAGAAAACTATTATCAATGGTTGTAGGATCATCGAGGACATGCAACTAAGAGAGAAAATCAGCTACTACATTGGCCTTGCTAGTTTTATCAACTATGGTGATATCAAATTCTTACATGAGTAACAACTAGCGAGCCAATTTTCCAAATATTATACAATTGTTCACCAAATATTTTATTGTAGAATGGTTAGTATGGACAAATATTTTACATCCAGTAATATAGTGTTGAATTTATTGAGGGTGTAGATAACTACAAGTAATTTCTTTTTAGTGATTGTAAAGTTAAACTTTGCACCTTACAAATTTTTACTGATGTAATAAATGGTATGTTCAACTAAGTCTACCTTTTTTCCTAGAACAACACCTATAACATAGTTGGACGCATCTGTATGAATGTGAAAAGGCAATCCTCAATTGGGTCCTCGTAGAACAGGTGTTGTGGTAAGAGCTTCCTTAAACTGCAGGAAAGATGCAACACAATCAAAGTCCCAAGAAAATTTAGAATTATTTTATAGTAGGTTGTAGAGGGGTGCTACAAGTTGACTAAATTTTTTAATGAATCTTCTATAATATCCAGCATATCCCAAAAAATTGCATACATCCTTCTACTTCTCTAGCATAGGCAAGGTACTAATGACTTCAATCTTTGCTAGATCTACTTGGATGCTCAAAGATGGAATCAAATGGCCTAGCACTACACCTTCCTCCATCAGCATAAAACATTTTTCACTATTTAAGGAAAGGTTATAGTCTTGACATATTTTGAGTACTATTTCTAAATTGGCTTTTGCTTCCTCAAAAGTAGCCCCAAAAATAGTAAAATCATCCATATAGATCTCCATATAGTTAGCAAATGTGTCTATTAAGATACAGATGATAGCTCATTGAAATGTGGTTTGGGTATTACACAAGCCAAAAGGTAAAATTGAGTAGGAAAATGTTCCTGATGGGTAGGTAAAAGTTATTTTTTCTTGATCCTTTGGAGCTATTTGTATCTAATTGTAACCATTGAAAACATCTAGAAAAGAAAAATACTTTTTTCTAGCTAGGTTGTCAAGTACTTGGTCTATAAATGGCAAGGGAAAATGGTCTTTCTTAGTGGCTGAATTGAGCTCCCTATAATCTACAAAAACTTTCCATTTTCCTCCCTTCTTAGGTACTATAACCAGATGTGAGACCCATTGGCTATTAGAGATGGGGTATATAAAACTTGTTAGATTGTGGTGACTGATCAGGAAAGTATTGTACATACTTCATAAATAGTGGGGTTCGAGGCATCACCCCGAAAAAAAAATTTGGGCCGTGGCCGACATGGTAGCTGACATATTATGGCCAACATATGGCTGACATGTTATAACCCTAAAGCGGTTTAATGCTTGTATAAAAGGGCTTAGGCTTGGGTATTTTTCATTATGTTTTGATGTGAAATTGGTTCTTGCAGTGGTATTGAGCTGTAAGGGATTACGGATTGTAATCAAGTTGTAATCACTGGATTGTAATAAGATCAGACTTGATGTTTGGTGGATGTAGCCCAGGGATTGGGTGAACCACATTAAATCTTGGTGCCTTGTGTTCATTTTTGTCTGTTCTATTATTTTTTGTTATTGGTTATATTTGCATGTAGTTTTTATTTTTGTTTGTGGTTTATCCTAACAAGTGGTGTTAGAGCGAGGTTGTCTTTCAGTTATCCTCTGCAGGAAAGTCTCACGGTTAAGTGGGAGTCTCACGGTTGAGTGGGAGCAATGGCAGATGAGGGTAAGCTGAGGGTTGACAGGTTTAATGGGCAGAACTTCCAATTATGGAAGATGCAAATGGAAGACTATCTATATTATAAGGATTTATGGAAGCCGTTGGAAGGCAAAGCCAAGAATCAGGGAACTATGTCAGAGGCTGAATGGGATCTCTTGGACAGAAAGGCACTCGAAAGCATTCAGTTATGCTTGGCACCATCGGTGGCATTTAATATTACAAAAGCAAAGATGACAGAAGATTTGATGAAAACCCTAGCGACACTGTATGAAAAGCCCTCTACTTCAAACAAGGTATTTCTCATGAAGCGTTTATTTAATATGAAAATGGCAGAAGGTGGATCTGTTGCAGATCATTTAAATGAGTTTAATACTATTACTAGTCAATTATCTTCTGTAGGTATCAATTTTGATGAAGAAATTAGGGCTCTCTTGATTTTGTGTTCTTTACCTAAAAGCTGGAATGGCTTGGTAATGGCTGTGAGTAATTTTGTTCCTGGATCTAGTACCCTAAAATACGATGATGTGATCGGTGTTATTTTAAGTGAGGAAACTCATAGGAAATCCTCAGGTGGATCTACATTAGGAAGTGCTTTAAATGCACAAAGTAGGGGCAGAATGACTGAAAGAGGAAGTAACTTTGGAAATCGTGGGAAATCAAGAGGAAAGTCAAAGGGGAAGAGGTCTCAATCGAGAGGACCAAATGATTGCTGGTACTGTGGGAAACGCACAAAAAGAAAGATTGTTGGAATCGAAACAAAAATGAAGGAGACAAATCAGATGGAGACAAGGAGGCAAATGTGGTAAGTAACAAATCTGAAGAGGTTGCTTTGCTTCTATCTTTAGAGAGTGTTGATGATTCATGGGTTTTGGATTCTAGTGCTTCATTTCATGCTACACCTCATAGAGGTTATTTCATTCATTATGTCCAAGGCGATTTTGGGCTTTTTTATTTGGGGGATAATGAACCCTGTCAGATTGTTGGAAAGGGAAAAATTAAGATTAAGTTGCAAAATGGGAATCATTGGCTACTACATGAGGTAAGACATGTTCCAAAACTAAGTAGGAATTTAATTTCAGCAGGGCAACTCGGTGATGAGGGTTGTGTAGTTACTTTTAATGATAAAAATTGGAAGGTTTCAAAAGGTTCCCTTGTAGTAGAAAAAGGTGTGAAAGTAGGCACCTTATATCTTTGTACAAGTCATATTGTTCCTTCTACTTTGATTGTTTCAGAGAAAAATGAATGTTCAGGAACAATTGCTGCAGTTGGGCAGGGAGAACAAATAGCTGTTGTAGATTCTAATACAGCGTTGTGGCACAATAGACTTGGGCACATGAGTGATATCATGAATTTTTGTCAATCCAAGTTTTTTGAGTGATATCTACTCCTACCATAAGATCTAGAGCTTCAATGCTTCTATCATTCACGCCTCTCAGAAAATATGTTTCTTTGATTCCTCATTCAATTGATGTTGTGTATTACACTGTAGGTTGAACATGAATTGAGAAACATAATCTTCTAGGGTTTCATCATCCTTTTGCGACATTTTGAAAATGGCATCCCCTTTTAAATCTTGACCCCTATAGTATTATTTATACTTTGTGATGAACAATTTGTTCATTATAGGCCAATCTACTATAGTATTGGCACCCAACCCCATGAACCATCTTAGAGAAACTTCTTTTAGGGTATAAGGAAACAAATTTAGTTTATGGGCATCATTTGTATAGTCATAACTTCTACAAAGTATGTCAAACTCAAAGAGAAAGGTTTTAGGTTCTTCAATGTTTAGGCCATAAAACTTGAGAAGTGCAGCAACAGGTATGTTCTTCAAGCTTTGGTTACCCTATTGAGGAGGGATAGGAAAAGGATATGTAGGTTGAGGCTGAGGCTGAGCTATTCCTGGAGGAGGTACTCGCAATGGTGGTTGATAGATAACAAGGGAAAGTGGATTATCTTGGTGTTTAGGTTCAAAAAAAAGATCATTCAAATGCAAGGATTCTTCAAAGGATGAAGGTATTCATTCATAAGTAGCAGCGAATAGATTTTCAAAAGGTTCTTCTTCATTCTCATTGTGAGATTCTCTAGGTTCAAGATTAATAATGTCTTCCTAAATATTATGAGGAAGAAATCTCCCAAGGAGGTCTCTTCTTCTATGCATACAAAATAATGTGAAACCTAAGCTAACATAATGACTTTAGGGTTGAATTAGATTGACACCTTCCCCAACAATGGTGCCAAAAATGGTCAACCAACTTAATACCTTAGTAACAAAGGATTGGACATCCTTTCATAGTGACTCCATGATTAGATAGAATCACGTATTTTTCTAAAATAACATATTGAATTCATTTTATTTTGTCAACCTTGGAGCGTAAGCTTGAGAGGGTGGATGCAAAGTGTATGCTCTAATTCTTCTTTTAAGTCATTACAACTAAAATAAAGGAAATGTTGAAGGAGACTTAAGCTAGAAGCTAAGACAACATCTTAACTTAAAGCTTAAAGTAATGCTACAAACATTAAACCTATCTATGCACCTATGTTACAAGAATAGTTCATTGATTATGTTACTAATGGCTATAGGAATAGTAGAATTCTACCTTGCAAAGAAAAAAAACAAGGAAATGAAATCTATTCTAACAGAGTAGTTCACTCACATAGTGAGCCCCCTTGGATGAGTGAACAGAAAAGACAATCAAGATAGAAATGTAAACTTTAACTTTGTACTATATTCATTCATGGTAAGAGATTACATTTGGTTAAAAACAAGATCACACACTATTGTTATGAAAAATAATCTATTCTATTTTTGTTCCAAAAAATCCTTCTCAAAGCTAAAACAAGCATTACTTAAATGGAAACTACAACAACTTACTAACTCTACCATCACTCCATCAATAAGGATCAATTATGTATTAATAAAGTTTGCAATTGAAATATCATTAACCATGATTAAATCCTCCAAGAATATAGTAGCTTTAGGGAGCTATATTTGTGCATTTCCATAACACAAAACATACAATAACTTTCTTGTTTGTGATAGTTCAACAATCTAGTCAGCTTTGACTTAGGGTTGAGGTGTTGACTTTCAATGCACATGGAAAGTACCTTCAAATATTGAATCCATAAAATTTCCACATGCATATATTTATTTCATCATCAATGTTCAAAAAAGTTGTAATGTTCAAACTACCACTCTTTGCAAATCCTCTGGCTATAGGAAGGAATCTACCCAAAACATAGCATGAATGAGGAAACATTTATTAGCATGTAACATTCCTTCATTATACCATAGAATTACATAGATTCAAGAAAATATAGCATATCTAAACTATCATACTTCTACTTCATGTCTTGACATATTCATAAAAACATAAGTTCATTTGCTTAAAAACATAGAGTCCTAACTATTTCTACAAGATAACTATCTAAAAACAAGATACAAGGATCTCAAAATAATTGTGTTTTGGAGGCTCGTCACTTTCCTTGAAAAATCATCAATAAATGTTAAGATATACCTAGCTCCTCCATTTTATGTTGGATTCATGGGACCACAGAAATTATTATAGATGAGTTCTAGACTCTTCATTTCCCTCCATGTAGACCTCTCAAAAGTATCTCTATTTTGTATACCAACCATGCATCATTCACACACACTTGTGTTTGATTTTATCCAAGATAATCTTTCAACCATATTCATCTTTGAAAGCATAGCCAAACTTTGATAGTTTAAATAACCATATCTTTGATGTCATAACTCACTTAAGGATGATCTTGTAGTGATATAAACCTTATTATTAACACATGCTAAAAATTTGCATATTCCATCATTCTCAACTCCTTTAGCCACTATTTTGTATCCATCATTAATATCCTTTATTAAACATTTATATGAATAAAATTCCACCTTATAACCATGTTGAGTTATTTGACTCATTGAAAGAATATTTTTGGCCAAGCTAGGTACAAAATTCACATTAGTTATTTCCAAGTTTTTACCATCATTACCTTTCATTGAAATTGTATATATTCCTTCTATGTCATGTGAACTACCATTGCAAAGAAATAATTTTTCCCCTTTTGTTTCTTCTAAAGAGCTAAAGATGTTTTTGTTGTGAGTCGTATGTTGACTAGCTCATGTATCAATATACCATGCATTACTTGAATCACCTTTAGTAGCTAAAGAAGCTATCATTATATCTATCTATATATGATTATCAGCCTCTTCTTCAACAAATTTATTGCCTTATTTGATTAAATCTCCTTTCCCATTTCTTAAAATGTTGATCACTTTTATACCCTTCTTGTCCACACTTGTAATAATTGATAGTACTTTCTCCTTTAAAATTATTATAATAATTTCTCCATTCATTTTTTGCCCCTTGATAATTTTTCCTATTTTTATTATCTCTTTGTTGAGTTCATTTCTTTAGATTATTTCTATATTCATTCCCTTGATTACTTCTTTGATTTTGATATGATGATCCTTGATTGTAATTCTTGTATTTTCCTCTAGTTACAAATGCATGACTCTTGTTAGACTCACTTTTAAAAGATTTAAGCCTTTCTTCTTCATTCAATAAAGTACCATATACTTCTTCCAGTGTTATATTCTCAAATTTTTTAGTTAATTCCAAAGAATGAATGAAATTATTATAGCCCTCTAGAAGATTTTCAATTAAAAATTCTATGGTTTCATTATCTTCATACTCAACCTTCATCATTGCAAGCTGATTTCTTTAAAAAAATTATTCAGCAATATGACTATGTAAGAATATTTAGATAACTAGGGGGGGATGAATCAGTTATCCAAGGTCCAAATGTACCAATTGAACAAACAAACACTTCAACAACTTTAGATCTTATCATTATATTTCTCGGTCTCTATTGTAAACTATTAGCAACATCAACTAGTTGTCCACTATTCTAAATATAATAGACTTTCAGAATGTAAACATTAATCAATAAAATGTCATAATAACATCCACACAAATTTGACACTAGGATTTAACATGGAAACCGAATTTGGAGAAAACCATTAACAACATGTCAATAATTTTCACTCTTTTGGAAAGAGATCTATTAGGAGCCAACCCTATTATAGGTTACAAAACACATTGTTAAATGTGACCTTGTTAAAAGATTTAATCACCATTTTAGGAGTATCCTTGTTAGGGGAATTTAGAACATTCCATTAGAATGTCACCCTATTAAAAGATTTCCATATGACTGCTAGGTCAATATGACTATTAGGTCAAACATGATTAAAGGATTTCAAATAATGTTTACAATAAGTAACATAGGGGTTTTGATTTGTTAAGTACAACTCACTTTGCATGTACATATCCTTGTTCAATTCTTATGAGTTAATTCACTAATAGACCTCCATTTTCATCTCAATCTAATATTTTATTGGCAACCCTTCAAGCAATCACAATTCCCCTCTTCTCAAATCATCTTAGCCTTCTGCTTGGATTTGCCAGTCAATAACATTAGCATCTACTCCAAAACTCTGAAACTCTCTCACAAGTGCATATACTCTTTGCATACATATAATTTTATCCCTTGTACTTCCTTAAATAGGTAATTCTAATCTTTTATTTCTTAAACAATACTATAGATCTTAGGGTTTACAATTAGATCCATCAAATTCAATGTATCTGATCGCCATTTTGTTTATCTCTTCTTTTCTAAAAACTTCTCTTGGAATCCATCTCTTAGGTCATTTACCTAATCCTCTCTTGGAATTAAATTATCCAACTCATTGATCCTTATCTTCAACATGCATTCCATATTCCAAGAAATCAACTTTGTCGGCTAGAAATTATGATTTCTCATAAATAGTTAAAATGTTGTTCCTCTGCTAACACTATGTTCTAACGCTCAGTCATCACTATCTTACTGTGTCACTATTAAAGTTCTTTCTTGGCACATGAAATGTCACTTGGTCGATATTGATGCTCATTTAACACTAAGTTTGATCAACACTTATTGTGGCTCAGTTGACACTAGCATCACTTGGCATGTACCTCAAAATTTGTTAGTCTTCTGCTATGTTGCTCAGTCAAGCCGATGCATTTGATCTATTTGTGATCACACCTTCAAGACTTGAACATTATTGTCTTCTCCACTTGTAACATGATTTAAACAATATATCTATTTTGTCAAAGTCCAATTAATCAAATGCCTATTTGTAGTTTCCTCTTCATAACTCAACCTATCCTCTAAATTCTTTTGTTATGAACAACTTCTTAAATTTTCTTCATCAATCAAGTAGATATGACATTTAGACTAGATAAAAAGCTATCTAAACAATAGGTTTGACATCAATGACAACATAGCAATTATTCCAATTGTAGTTTCCAATAGATCGTTCATGCTATCTCCTACTTTCATTTTCAAATGAGTTAATTGTCTCTTAATGTACATCACTTTTAATTTACTTGTTCTTTCATATATTATTTCCAAATTTTCCCATATTTTCTTTTTTGTTTATAAACTTTGAACATGAGGTCTAATCCCTAGACTAATTCTCCATAAAATTATAGCATGTTCATTCATATCCATTTTATCCTATTTATCATGTTGACTTTGATAATATTGGTTTTTATTTTTTGGCTACTTCTCATAAACCTTTCATTTGTAAAATTAACTCCATCTAACCTTTCCAATTAGTATAATTAGTGCCATCCAATTTTTTACTAACCATAGTATTAGGTATCTCACTAGTAACCATGACTAAATCTCAAACTCACAAGCACAAAATTACACAAGCATCAAGAATCTTGCAAATATCATGCCTTGATTCTAACTTACTTATGAACCAAACAAACAAGGACCTAAAAAAAAGCTTATAGGTTACAAAGATTAAAAACTTTATCAAACTTTGCACTTCAAAGAAATTTCCACTTTCCAATTTTCTTATCCACTTCAAACTATAAAAATTTTAATCAACACCTCTAAAACATGACATTTTAAAATTCCACTTTTCGCATTAGCCACATTCATTTGATATAGAACTTTTAATCTCACACTTTTCCAAACAAGAACAAGAGCTGAAATATTATAAAATGAAAATAATATTAAAAACCTTCAATTTTATCACACTTATAGTGCATGCATCTCCCAGATTCTCCAGTGTTGTTTTTCAAAGATAAACATTATGCATTTCTACTCTCTAGCACTTTTGTCTTGTTATCTCCATGCAAAAGCAATATTATTTGTTGGTTATGTTGAAATCTGATTGAAAAGATCATTATTAAAGAAGGGAGATTGTTGATAAAGAATGTTTTCAATCATTGTTTTGTCATTGATGTCAAACCTACTATTTTCTGGAATGACAATTGCTTGTAAGATCCAAGTACTATCACTTGATTGATGAAGAGGATTTAATCAATAAGATGTAACAAAAGCACCTAAGGGAAAGGTTGAGTTATGATTTTTTAATGAAGTACAAGGATCGGTTAAGACAATGGTAAAATAATGTATTGATAATACATTTTGAAGATATAGAGGTTGGCTACACTTAGAAACTTTAGAAGAATACATTATAACAAAACTATCTACAAAACTTGACTAAATTCATTAGTGGGTGTCGAGCAAGTTAGTTCAGGCCAAGTAGATTATTAGTAAGTGTCGAGCAAATGCAAAATCTAGTGTGTGTCAAGTGAAACTGAAGGTGTTAAGCAAGTTCAGGTGCTGAGCTAGACAAATGTAATAGGTACCGAGCATCAATAAAACTTAGCCGATGCCGAGTGAATCCACAGTAGGTGTCAAGTAACACAGTATGTGTTGAGCATCAAAAAATTAGTAGTGCCAAGCTGTTGCATTATTTGAAAAGTCAAAGATTCACCAAATTTGAGCCGATAATTTTGTTACCTTGAATTTTGTGAACCAGAAGGAAGATAAGGATGTTGAGCTCATGGTACACAATTCTAGGTTAACCATTTTTAAGCAAATATAGGTGGATTCCACATGATGTTTCTAGAAGAAACAAGATAAGAGGAAGATACATCGAATCTTACCTAATCCATTCAAACCCAAAATAAGAGTGGGAAAAGTATTCCAAACTCCTAATTAAGGAGTTACAATTCAAGAAGCAAAGAGAGATTGGAGAGAGAGTGTGGTGTGAAGGAGAAGGCATTGAGAGGAAAGAGTAGAGTACATAGAATCTACTTTAATAGGTGACCATAGAGGTGATTGCATTGGCACAATGAAAATGGAGACTCAAGGAGACAAATCTTGAAAGGAGGACAAGCTATTAGAGCTGCAGAGACTAGAAGCTAGGCAAATTTGTGAACTAAATTGAAATCTAAAATCTGCAAGTTATGTTGTGAGTTATATCAAATCAAAAGCCCTTATTGTTACTCTTTAGCAATTTTATCCATTAGGGAAAAATCCTATGGACTTAGGTTGGTCTAACCACCATTAAGAAATCCTTTAACAGGGTGACATTCCAAGTGAATGTTCTAAAGTAGGGACACTAGTTTATATGTCACCCTAATCCAACTAGTGTCCCTACTACAAAAAATATGAAGAAAAAGAAGGAGCACAATCAAGAAATGCTAGAAATTGCCTCTACCCTCAACTATGCTAAATTTGATGACATCAAGGGATGTACCTCTACATTCAAGATGTGGGAAGCCCTAAAAAATATTTATGGAGGAGATAAGAACATCCAAAGAGAAAAAGAAGAAAGCTTCAAAATAAAGTTTGATGACATGAGAATGGAGGAAGGTGAGAACATTGCTCAATATGCCTCTAGAATAAAGGAAGTAGTAAGTGCAATAAGAAGTGTGACTGGTCATTTAGATGATGAAATTTTTATTAGCAAAGTTTTAAGAACCTTGCTCCCCATCTATGCTATTAGAGTATCAACCATCCAAGAGTTGAGATGCATACCAAGAAACAAACTAACTTTTGAAGGTATAGTGGAAAGGCTTACTGCATTTGAGTTATCCAACTTTGATAACTACAAACCTAAGAATCTTGAGTCTTCTTTCAAGGCCAAGTTGTTGTTGAAATATATTGAAGAGGTGAAACCAAAGAAGAAGAAAAGAAAGATAAAATATGCATTTAGTGACGGCCACATAGATGAGGAAGATGCGGAACAATTGTAAGCATTGTTGGCCAGAAGATTTCACAAAGGCAAAGCTAAATTCAAAGGTAAGCTACTTATCATTTGTTTTAATTGCAATGAAGTAGGACATATAGCTACAAGGTGTACACAGAAGAAGAACTATAGAGAAGGCAACAAGTACAAAAATAGAAGAGAAGATGATAGCAGAGATAACAAAGACAAAGGCAAAAGGTGCTACATTGTTGAAGAAGATAATTCTGATGAAAATGATGATGAGGTACTCTATGTAGCCATGAAGGATGAGTGAGATGAAGATGAGACAACAACACTGATAACCTATGTAAACAAGAATGATAGGTGGATCATAGATAGTGGGTGCTCACATCACATGATAGGAGACAAAAGTAAGTTTGTTACCTTAACTCAATATGATGAAAATAGTGTTAGATTTGGAAATGATGCTCGATGTCTAATTAAAGGAAAAGGTTCCATTAAGCTTACAGAGAAAATTTCATGTGATAATGCATATTATGTTAAAGGATTGAACTACAATATATTGAGTGTGTTACAATTAGGCAATGTACGATGCAAAGTAGAATTTGGAAACAAAACTGCCAAAATCTATAACACTGATAGAAATCTGATAGGAAGAGGAGACCAAACTAGGAGTAATTTGTTTTACCTAGATATGAAGGATGTTGCTTGCCTTGTTGTAAGTTTTGATGATGTGTGGCTATGGCATAAAAGGCTATGTCATTTCAAACTTGATAATATGATTAGCACCAGCAATATGAAGAAAGTCAAAGGTTTTCCCAAACTGAAGAAGCCTAAAAATACAATATGCAAATAACATCAACTAGGAAAGATGACCAAGCCAAGTTTCAAAAGAAAAACCTATACTTCCAAAGAAGTACTAGAGTTAGTCCATACTAATTTATGTTGCCTAATAGAGGTGCAAAGCTACAAAGGAGACAAATATATAATGTTGTTTGTTGATGACTACTCCAGGATGATGACTGTCATGTTCTTAAAGGAAAAATCTAATGCATTTCAAATATTTAAGTGGTACTTGGCCAGGGTTGAGAAGGAAACAAGAGAGAGTCTGAAGTGCCTAAGATCAGATAGAGGAGGAGAGTTCACATCAAAATAATTTGAAACATTTTGCAATGATAAAGGAATTAGGAGAAAAACATCAACACCTAGAACTCCCCCCTAGAATGGAATTGTAGAAAGGAGGAATAGATCAATAATGGATTGTTCTAGAACATTATTGATGGAGAAAAATGTTTCTCTAAAGTACTGGAGAGAAGTTGTAAGTATAGCTATCTACACCTTGAATTGAGTTCAAATCAAAAAAGGTACAAATGCAAAACCTTTTGAATTATGGTATGGTTACTCACCCAATGTAAAACATTTCAAAGTGTGTGGTTGTAAGTACTATATTCTTAAAGATTCTAGAAATAGAAATTTTGATGCAAGGTGTGATGATAGTATATTCCTTGGATACTCCACAAGAATTAAAGTATATAAGTGTTTAGATACTAACACTAATAAATTTGTGGAGAGTGCAAATGTAAACTTTGATGAGCATACAGAAGTTCAAGTTGATGATTCCATCAAGAAACCAGAAGATTACATATCCTTTGTATACTTCTATGAAGGAATGCCTGTTGAAGAAGAAGCTATCAATCAAGTTGGGAATCAGCAACAAGTTTCAGTATCTGCTGAGTCACAACCAGTGAATGCCAAGTTGCATTCAAAAGCCAAGTTGCAAAATAAAGAAATGCAAATTCTAACTCTAAAATTGGTACACATGAAAGATATGTGTACAGTTACTCTAAAGTTGAAAGAGCAAAGATGGAAACAAGGGTAGAACCAAGGCTATCCAAGTATGTGAGAAGACATAACCCTACTGAAAAAATCATTGGTGACAAACAAGCTAGACCAATGACAAGGAATAGACTAGGAAATGAATCATGTATTCTAAGTAAGATTGAACCCAAAACAATGAAAGATGCACTACAAGGTGATGATTGGTGCAAAGCTATGGAAGAAGAGATTGAGCAGATAGAGAAGAACAAAAATTGGACTTTAGTTCCAAGACTAGTTGATAAGAATGTGATTGGTACCAAGTGGATATTTAGGAACAAGCTAGATGAGAATGGTGAGATCACAAGAAATAAGGCCAGACTAGTCTATAAAGGTTATGCTCAAGAAGAAGGACTGGACTATGGGGAAACATTTGCCCTTGTTGCAAGGATGGAAGGAATAAGAACTATACTTGCATATGCTACTTACAAAAATTTTTAAGTCTACCAAATTGATGTAAAGTCTGCTTTTTTGAATGGTATACTAGAAGAGGAAGTTTGCATAGAACAACTATTGGAATTTGTTGATGACAACAACAAAGATATGGTTTGCAAACTGCATAAAGCACTCTATGGTTTGAAACAAGCACCTAGAGCTTGGCATGAGAGACTTCACAAATATCTTGTAAAGATAGGATTTGAGAGAATAGATGACAACAGCAACCTATATATCAAGACAAAAAAAGGTAAAGACATTCTAATATCTAAAGTCTATGTTGATGATATAATATTGGGAGGAAAAGATGCACTATGCAAAGATTTTGTTCATCAAATGAAACATGAGTTTGAGATGTCAATGTTTGGGGAAATCAAATTCTTTGTTGGATTGCAAGTACATCAACTGAAACATGGCATATTTATGACTCAATCAAAATATATCAAGGAGATACTCAAAACATTTGGCTTAGAGGATTCAAAACTAGTCAGTACACTAATGGTAATAGGACATAAGTTATCCAAGAATGATGAATCAACTAAAGTAAATTAGAAAATGTACAAATCAATGATTGAAAAGTTATAGTATGTTATACACAGTAGACTAGACATTGCATTATCTACTGGAATAGTGGCAAGATTTTTTGCAAATCCAAGAGAAAATCATCTTATGGTAGTAAAAAGAATAATGAGGTATCTAAAAGCAACAGATGACTTTGGCTTATAATAAAAGAGGACTAAAAAGTTTGAATTGAATGCCTACATTAATGCAGACTGGGGAGGTAATAGATGACATTAAAAATACTAGTGGAGGAGCACTCTTCTTAGATAGAAGATTAGTCACTTGGACTAGTAAAAAGCAAAGTTGTACCTCACAATCCACAGCTGAACCTGAGTATGTTGTTGCTATCATAAACTATACAAATATTGTATGGCTCAAGCACCTATTGAAAGGTATGAAGGAAGAGATAACTAAACCTATGATGCTCTGTTGTGACAACACAAGTGCCATTAACATATGAAAGAATCCTGTGATGCATGCCAAAACAAAGCACATTGCAATTAAGTATCACTATGTAAGAGAGCTGGTGGAAGACAAACAAGTGAAGATGGAATATGTCAACTCAAAGGAACAAATTGCTGACATCTTCACAAAACCATTACCTAAAGATGCATTTGAGTATCTTAGAGGTAACTTAGGGGTGATACCCCTACCCAAGGTTGTTTGAGTAACAACAAGACTGCCCTACATCAAATGAGTTGATTGCTAAAATGATATAAATTGATGTAGAAGATGCTTACTTTAGGTTTTGCTTGAAGTAATTAAAATACTAAGATTCCAAATAAGTCATAGGCAAGGTGACAAAGGGAGAAATTGAAGTTCCTACAAATGCTACACTTGCATGATAAGATGCTAAAATAATGTTTTTGGCATTGTTGTCAAAGATGGAGAAATAGCAAAAACTGATCAAATCTATAGGATCAAATGTGTAAAGGAAGCAATAGCAGAAAAGAAGGAGAAAGGAAATAGTAGCTAAGAGAGAGAAAATATCACAAATAGAAATCAATTAGGATGAAAAGATTGGAGAGGGAGTAGAACAAAAAGGAGAAAGGAAATAGTAGCTAAGAGAGAGAAAATAGCACAAACAGAAATCAATTAGAATGACAAGATCAGAAAGGGAGTAGAACAAAAAGAATGAAGACATTGTATTAGCAAAAGAGATATCCCTAATACTTTGAAAGAGGGAGCTACCTACAAAATTTAGAGGGAGTCATAAGAAATTCAAAGTTTCTAATAAAATGAATAATTTTGGATACAAAGTTTTCCTTTTGGCATTTGACTTACTGTTTTGACCTAGTTAGCATTTTGATAGCTTGGTTGATCAATTTTGTTTGCCATCAATGCCAAAGAGGGAGATTGTTGAAATCTGATTGAAAAGATCATTATTGAAGAAGGGAGATTATTGATAAAGAATTTTTTCAATCATTGTTTTTTCAATGATGTCAAACCTGCTATTTATTGGAATGACAATTGTGTGTAAGATCTAAGTACTATCACTTAGTTGATTGATGAAGAGGATTTAATCAATAAGATGAAACAAAATCACTTAAGGGAAAGGTTGAGTTATGATTTTGTAATAAAGTACAAGGATCAATTAAGAAAATGGTAAAATGATTTATTGATAATACATTTTGAAGATACAGAGGTTGGCTACACTTAGAAACTCTAGAAGAATAAGTTATAACAAAATTGTCTGCAAAACTTGACTAAATTCATTAGTGGGTGATGAGAAAGTTAGTTCATGCTGAGCAGATTATCAATAAGTGTTGAGAAAATATAAAATCTACTATGTGCCAAGTGAAACAAAAGGTGCTAAGAAAATTTAGGTGTCGAGCTAGACAAATGTAATAGGTGCCAAGCATCAGTAAAACTTAGTTGATGCCGAGTGAATCCACAATAGGTGTCAAGTAACACAGTATGTGGCAAGCATTAGAAATTCAATAGTGTTGAGCTACTACATTATTTGAAAAGTCAAAGATTTGCTAGATTTGAGCCAATAAGTTTGTTACCTTGAATTTTGTGAACCAAAAGGAAGATAAGGATGTTGAGCTAGTGGTATAGAATTCTAGGTTAACCATTTTTAGGTGAATACAGGTGGATTCCACATGATGTTTTTAGAAGAAACAGGATAAGGGGAAGATGCATTGAATCTTACCTAATCCATTCAAACCCAAAATAAGAGCGGGAAGATTAGAGTGGGAAAAGTATTCCAAACTCCTACTTAAGGAGTTACAGGTCAAGAAGCAAAGAGAGATTGGAGAGAGTGTGTGGTGTGAAGGAGAAGGTATTGAGAGGGAAGAAAAGAGTACATAGACTTTGCTTCGATAGGTGACCACAGAGGTGATTGCATTGGCACAACAAAAATGGAGACTCAAGGATACAAAGCTTGAAAGGAAGACAAGCTGTCAAAGATGCAAAGACTGAAAGCCAAGTAAATTTGTGAACTAAATTGAAATCTAAAATCTACAAGTTATGTTGTGAGTTATATCAGATCAAAAGCCCTTATTGTTACTCTCTATCAATTGCATCAATTAAGGAAAAATCTTATGGACTTAGGTTGGTCTAACTACCATTAAGAAATCCTTTAACAGGGTGACATTCTAAGTAAATTTTCTAAAGTCCTTTAAGCAGGCCCACTTCTAATAGGGTGGTTGAAATCTCTTAATCGGGTCACATTTAATAGTGTGTTTTGTAGCCTTTAACAGGGCAGACCTTTCACAAGGCATTACTTCAGAAGAATGAGAAAGGAGTAGCATATTACTGGTGGTTTTTACCAAATTAGGTTTTCATGTAAATCACTGTGTTATGTTTTGATTTTTCATGTCTTATTCCTACATGTTGATTTATCAATAACTTGCTAAGAAGAATTTTTAGCTTGGATGTATGGTTGGTTTAAATGGGCTCACTAGACTTAGTGAAAAAGTTTTATTAGGACATTTGGACCTTGAATAACTAATTCACCCCCCCCCCCCCCCCCCCCCCCCCCACCCCACAGTTATTCTAAAGCATTTCTAATAGTTTATAAGAAATCCAACTAAAATAGTGACACCTTCCTTATAACACTTCTCTAAATCATATACTTCTCCCTCAACTCATTCCCTCATGGCTCTGATACCATGAAAATATAGAGAAAATATAAAACAACATAAAAACACATCAATTGGAATATTGGAAAAACTAGATTGAGCCATTAAATTTATAGTCAAAGGTATGTACATTCTAGATCAACACATTTATGAAGATAGGTGAGAAAAATGGTTGGACAGTGCTAGATAAATTACAGTGAAATGAATGCTCTTTGCAGCATACTTGGTCTATGTCGACTAAACAGTGGTAGAAGTAATTAATTTAATTTAGCAAAAGGTTGCTAAAAGTTTACAAACACATCACCTCTAGCATTAATATTTCAAATATCTTGAAGTTGTGCTTATCATTATTCCTTAGAAAGTCATTGAATAGCATGATTAACTAAAACAGTGATGATAGAGATTGGAAAGTGTGTGAGCAATGATCACGACACACCATAATTTGTCCTTGTTAGTGAAAGGAGAGTACTAGAGTACTAGGGGAATTAATAGATCATAAATATTAAGAGGTTTCTTTATAATTTCAAAACTTTAAAGCAATAAGTTCAATGCTTAGCATTTCATAAATTAGAAAACACGAAATTTACTATGTTTTCACATGTCAAGCAAAAGAAATTTTCTTTTCTAAACTATTGTATTGATTCCTTTGGAGGTTTCATTTGCATATTCGAATATATGTGGCTCTAAGTATCAAGAAAAAGAGAGAAAGTGCAAATCCCTAACCCTATTTTCACTAAGTTTGGGAAACCCTATCCAAGGGGTATGCGAATTAGTGAAAAATCAAGTTATTGCAATGCAAGTTTAATAATCTTCCTAAGAGTGCGAAATAGGTAAAGCAAGAGGTACATATTATTTTAAACTTTATTGGAAAGTAAATATTTCACTGAAAGTGTATTTATGTTATTATTGAAGTATGGATTAATTATTAATCTATTTTCATGAATATTAAAATAAGGAACCCTCAAATTAAATTCTTATTATTTTTTAAAAGGGTACTAAAGCTTTAGGGGATAAATATTTCAAATTGTAGAAGTCAAATATTTTGAAGTTTTAGCAATATGTTATAAGGCAAAATGAATAAACTGTTATTACATTTTTGCTTGAATATTATTAGAAAAGGACATATCATGAGAATATTTAAATCATTTATATTTTTCTTAATGTTGGAAAATGCTTTCAATTTTAATTTATTTTTAAAAAGTATTAAGAGGAGATGTGATTTCAAATGTCTCATAAAAGCTCAAGTTTTATTCTTATTATTATTTCAAATATTATCCTTTTTATAGAGTGAATATGCTCTTTGTTGTTATCTTCACATGTGATAATGTTCTAATACTTTTTAGAAGATCTGTTATATTGGAAATATTGTATCTCAAAAATTATTATAAGTTTCATTCAAAATTATTATTATAACAAACTATTGGTAAAAAATTAATTAATTAAAAAATATATAATTATACTATTTTATATGCAGGATATTGACATACATTTGCAAAGTTTTAAAATGAAGTGAGGTAAGGTTATATTTCCTTTTGATCAAAGGAATAAGACTAATTTAGTTATTTTGGTGCAAGAACCATTATGCATATAAGCAAGGGTAAAAAAAATTCATTTATCAAGAGCTTGGAGATATTTGGGGATAAAATATCAAGGAAGCATTGCATATCTGATTATTGAAGATTTAATCACTTTTTTGAATCCAAAGGATGTGACCTTTCATAAGAAGTTGATAACAACACCAAACTTATGGATTAATTAGTTGTTAAAGTTTTCATTGTAATTATTATGCATTGAGTTGCATTTAAGTTTTAGTTAGGAAGCATTACAATGATCTGATGCTTTTATGCATCCTTTCATTCTTTATAAAGGATACCATGATCATTCGCAATAGGATATGGTGATCATAATAAAACATTACAAGAGATCATGAGATACTAGTTGTATTATTATTGCAGTATGATTAGGTAATGCAACTAAACATGACTCAATTGTACTTCTTTTTTTTTGAATTAATAAAAGATATATTATCTTTGTCTCAATTTGAAATTTACTTTTTCAATACTTGGGTACTATATTATCTTCTCAGATCCCTAATTAATGTCAGATAGATCGAACTTGATATGCATTCTTGATTATCAAATATGATAGGCAATGTGATGTTTATCTAATTATTCTCTTTTAAATTAGAGTTAAATTCATTTAGACTGGGGTTTATGTTTTAAGTTCTTTTTCTGGTGGTTGATGTTTAGTGTACACTGTCTCCTTAAGAGTTTGATGATAAGTTCTTGCAAGGTTGACTCCATTTTCCTAATTGGATTAAGAACTAATCTTTCTTAGTTCATTCAAGTTGATATGTAATTTTAGTTTTCATGGTTATTTTCCTAATTCATTTATATGTCATTTATCCACTCTCATTCATATTTCCAATCATCCATAAAAGAATTCTAATAATTTAGTTCCATACTTGTGATTTCTCCTTGAGAAATACTTTCCATCTCAAGAGCATCATCCAGAAAGTATGCAGTCATCATAAATAGTTGTTGTGAAGGTACACCTTCCTAGCTTTTGCAAGGCTTGAAGAGAAGGGGTACTTGAGTTCCAAAGTATCAAATCAGCCTATTGTTTGAATTGTGTTGGATTTCCTAGAATTGAGTGGGAAAGACTCATAGGAATTGGACCAACAATTTGAGGAACCAACAAGGTGGTCATGTTCTACTCTACCAAATTTTGCAATGTGCTCATTATTTTGGCTTCAAGCTTCTTCTCAACTAGTTCTTCTAAACTTCCTTGATCATTCTTTACCTTGTCCACCAATGCAGAGAGTTTTTTATGAGATCTATATTAGGATCATATTGGACATATGAGGCTTATTCTACAATAATATTTCTAGTAATTACCAATATTCTTTCTTTTTGCTCCTTCTTGATTTCTCCCTATCTCTTTAAGTACTTCTTGTACTCATTGATTTCCTCTTGGTTCATGTCTTTAATAAGTTCTTTCTTTCTAGCTATGAGTGCATCAAGTTTCTTCTTTCCTTTGATTGGTCAAGCATCCTCCTCATATAGTTCTCCCTCATCTTTAGAGATTAAAGATGATAATGATGATGGTGATGACAACAAGGATGTCATCATGTTCCTAACTATCCTTCTCTTCTTCCTTGAATACTCACCATGTGTTGTTATTAATGTACTTGGTGCTCTATTTCTACTTTCTTATCCATGTGTCTTGCTTTAAGACATGCTTGATCTTGAGGATGTAATTTTGGTTATAGCACCTTGATCTTCCCTTTGTGGATATTCTTCTTCTTCAACCTCTTAACCTTTCTTTATCAATGATTCCAAATCCTCTTATATTTATGGGGGCTTCTCCTCTATGAGTTCATCATCTAGTATTTATACTAGTTTAAGTGATTTATTCTTCTTATCTTCATCCTTCTTTGTTGATGAGTCAACAAAGATGGTCGATGTACTAATTGTCTCATCAATCTTCTATTGATTCATGCCTCTTAGCAACTTGACTTGTTCCTCTATGGTTTGTTCACTAATCTGTTTGATTGGTGGGGCAGCTTTTGGTTTCTCATCTCCTTTCACTTCTATTGTAAGCTTTTCTATGTCAGTTTCCTTAGGTGTAGTTGCCTCTTCGTGAGTCATATTGGTCTTTTCTTGTTCCTCTTCTTGTAGAACATCTTCCTTCCTTTAAGGGCTAGGAGTTTTGTGTCTCCTCTCTTCATCTTTTCTTTCTATCTCAACTCTTGTATTATTGTTTGCCTTTGTTTTCTTGGGCTTGACCACTTCTTTAACCTTTGAACTAGATTTAATCCTTTATACCTCCTAGTGCCTAATTTGTCTTTAAATAGGAATCAATATCTAGAGTGAACTCTTTCAAATGTTGGCTAATGCTTGCTCAAGTTTGGTTCATTTCACCAGTTATGAGTTCTATAACATCTCTTGTGTTGTTAAATCTCCCCTTATATACTTATGTTAAGAACATATTTTGAGACTTGTTCATCCTTGGTCTCATCTTGATCAAAGAATCTTCCACTATTTTCTCATAATCCTTTGTTCTAGTGCTCCACTTATCATTTAATATTTTTCTTGGATCTTTGGGTAGTGACAACCCAACATCATATGACCTTCTTTCTATTATTCTTAAGCTAGTTAGCACATCGCCTATAGATTTTGTTTTGATTTCCTTAGAAAAATTTGTAAATTTATTCTTAAGAATAGTGTAATCATGCTTCTTTATAATAGTATTTAAAATTTCACTTATGGGAATTGGTTTGGATTTCTTCTTACCTTTATTTGGTGTCAATGATGCTTTTTCTTCTTCTTATAGGGTAGCCTCGATGATTACAACTACTCTAGCTACATTCTCTTCAGATTTGGTTTCCTCAACCTTGTGTTGGTTTAGTGATAATTATCTTATTTCTTGTGCTTGATTCATATGAGGAGGACTTCTTGTTAATTCTTCTTCCATTTCCTCAATATTCAACACTTTGAATGGAATTTCTCAAAATGATTTAGGTTCCTAACTCCTTGTTACTCTTTGTGGAGTTGGCTTCTATGTTGCCTTCTATTCTAGGAGAAGCTTGTTTTGTACCTCTACACAACTGCCAAACCTTGGCAGGATGGAAATTCATCTTCTACTATCAACTTTTCTATGTAGAGTCGAGCCTCCTCGTTACTTGATATCCAAAAGGTGTTAACCAAAAAGGTCATGGTTAAGCTGAGCATATAATACACTTGTATGTACTAGCCAGAAAGTAAACTTTGTCTTTGTAGCTTTCCACCATCTTGTGGGTATCTATTCTATCTAATTAATCTCCTTATAGAATTCATGGCATTCATATTGCCTTCCAATTTCCTATAAATTTCTCCTATTTACGTCGTGACTAGATAGGCTTCATTGCACTTGATGTTTGAGGATCCTAGGAATTCTTCCCTTAGATAGAAGAAGATACGTACAAGTATAGATTTGGACCATAAGGTTTGATTCTAATGATTATTCATTGTCTTTCTCATGATCTCCATTATGTACCTATACATATATCTACATAGATCAACCTTTGACTTATTGTGGATGATCTAAACTACTCTATGTGTTATGTTGTTGGAAATAGAGTTCTCTCTACTAGTGTGGCACAATTTATAACCTAACACCATGGCTGAAAACCTCAACTTAGGGTTTGGAATATCATTCATAGTGTATCTCATTCCTTCATGTTTCATCCTCCCTCCAATCAATGAAGGTGCTTGCCTCATTGAGATCACGTTAATTAACATATCAATGTCAAATGCATTGAACCCAGTTACCCTTTTAATTACGGCATTTTTTTATCATATATGGATTATTGAACCATATGTATTCTTCATGAATTCTACATTTAAAAAAATATTAACCATTCCTCATGAAATAAATTAGGTATGTTTATTGCCCTTCTTAGCACGGAATCCACCTAATCTTTGTGTTCATCTTTTAGGGCTCCTTCTCGGCAAAATGTGTTGTAAAGATATCTTATATATTTATCACCAATATCCTAGATCTCAACTTCTATATATGCACTCACATATTCTATGAACAATATATCATCATGTAGTTATGATAGTGCATTTTCATCATTAACATCCTTCCTCATTGCTATGGATTTCGAGTACTCAGTCTGACTTCTTTTCTCAGTGTTGATCAAATTTACCTTGTTAATTTCTTCAACCATTATTTTCACTTGATTCAATATTATTCACTAAGAAGAATTATGAGGGATTCTTATTCTAGATGATACTTTTGCAACTTCTCTTTTGAGCTCTTAAGGTTTTGTAGTGTGAAAGAACAATTGATTTCACAATGCAAAGTATGAAATGACTCTCGATCCTTGTATTTATGTTACAAAATTGTAATATTAGGGTTGCAATAGTTGGAAAATTATTTCACCCACCAAATTACATGTCATTAATGCTTCAAATCATTCTACAATTATTACATTTCAGCATCTTGACCTTTCATCAATAGGTTACGATTTCTCTCAACATCGGCATTCCTTCTCTTCATTTTCATGACTACCCAATTTACATTATGGGACTAGATCTATGATTATTTGTTTTGTCATCTAACCTCTCTAATCTTAGTAATATTGGTCAATTTTTTAGGTCTCACCACTGACCGGTGAGTTTTCAACCTCATATGTCTTTTCTTTAGCCAATTCACTCTTCTTTATCCACTTAGTGGCAAAGTCCTTCTCTAGTTATTCCATGGTCTTTTTCTTCTCCTTCCTAAATAAGGATTTATTTCCTTGTCTTAAAGTGCATTTGTATTCCCTTTCAAGATGACTTTTTTGTGGGAAATATAACATGTCATTCTAGTACCTTTCCATGGTTTGGTGTAGTTTCTTAGGTTCATCCTCCACTTGCATTAAATTATAGGATGACCTTTATTTCCACAGGTTGTACAAACTAGTATGGGAAACCTATCCTTTCCAATGTGACTCATTGCATTAGGAGACATTTGATATCTCTAGCTCTTGTTTTGCAATCTTCTTCTCTATTTTTATATTTGTTTCAGTAGTAGTAGTGTCCATCTATTCTTTTCTCATTGAAATGAGAAATACATTGATGTGTAGTTTGGTCATAGAGATGGTAATTATTGCAATACACTTCATAAGTACAATGTTGAATAGGAATAGTCTTATTAAAAAAAAGCACACCATATATGTGTGCTTTCTTACCACAAAAACCATAGGTGAGTTTAGTAGTACCCTTATATTATGGAGACATGCTTCTTGATTTTCCATTGTGTAGGTTTTTGGCTTTAGAGTTCTCTCCCTCTTCAATCTTGTTGTTACCTTTGTAAACAAGACTAAATGGTCTCTTGTTTCTTCTTTGACCCTTCATTTTCTCACCAATCTTCTTAGAGCTCTCATTGAATCTCTTCCATTTTCCATTTCTCTCATTTTTGTTTCTTAGCTCTTCAATGAACTCTAGTGCTTTCTATGTCAGTTCCATGAACTACTCCATGTTGGGATAGCTACTCTCCTTAGTCTTTAGCTCACCTTCTCTCCTTGTTGTTTATATAGCTTCATCTCTAGTTAGGATGGAAACATCTCATTCTACTTGGGATTTAGCAATCTCTTTGGTTAACTCTTCTTTCTCCTTTGTTAGTTGAGTCAAAGTCTCCTTCAGTTGTTCTATCTCATCCATCAGGTTAGAGATGACTTCCTCTGACTCCTTAGATCCATTATATTTATGTTCAATAACTTCTTGGATTTCACTAAGCTTTTGCATCATCTTCTTTCTCTTAGCTAAGGAATTTCTCATCTTGTCCTTTAAGTCCTCAATGGTGTCTAGGGATTCTTCCAATTGTCTCTTTAGTGATGTAATTATATCTTCCCTCAAGTTGTTAGACTTGTTGGAATAGGGATCTACACTATGATACCATTTTTTGGTCCCAACCAATACTGAGAGGGGAGATGAATCAGTATCATCCACAATACTAATTGTTCCTCTAATTGTTTCAATTAATCTTAATGTCACCCACTTTATAGCTAAAAATAGGATAAATACAATAAGATAAAAATAAGTAAATTAACACACAAAATAATTCATCAAAATGACACATATATTTTTGTATGTGGAAACCCTTGATGAGAGGATGAAAAGCATGGTGGGATAATATATCCACTAACCCTTATAATGCATGTAAAGGAGTGCCCTGTTAATAATTTTAGGTGCTTCTTTTGGAATTGCATCCTATTAGGAAATGTCGATAACCTATCAAGGGTAGGAGAGCCAATGAGTTAGAGGATTTACAAATCTCCTTCTGAGACACCTTGTTAGAGGATTTTACAATAAGTTTCCTAGCGAAGTTTTCCCTATTAGGAGCTTACAAATAGATGCAATGGTAAGAAAACATACTAAATGTTTTGACCTCAAATGTGGCACTACCTTGCTGTGTAGATCTCTGCTTTGTATCCTTGAAGATGTGTTGATCTTCTTTATTTCTTGGCAAGAACCTTGTTCTTGATTTTCCCTTTGTTATCTAAAACAAAATTCTATAGTTCCTTATTCCTCTACAAATGTTACTCCTAGTGTTTTTCTTCTTTCTGAGTTCTTTATTCTCAGTTTCTTTTTCTCTTCTTTTAGTAACAAAAATCCTTCAACAATAACCAAATTAGTAATGATGATAAATTTAGTTTCATATATCCCTTCTTCGATGTTAGAGAATACTTACCCATGACCAAATTATCCTACTCATTCTTGAATACAAAATTTGAATTCCATGTCTACTTTGTTTACAAGAGACCTGTGACCCCTACACCTAGGGTCTAGACTAGTATCCCTTCCTATCCTTTCATGAACCAATGGTGGTATTTCATTCTTGTCTTCTTGTGCCATTATTCTTTTTCCTTCTATCACATCTTTTGCCTTCTATCACATCATTAGAAATTCATTGTGTTGATGACTTAGATCAACTAAATAATAATTTTAACTTCTTGTGCCAATGTAGATATGCTAAAGAGTATGCTAGTGTATCTTGCAACCAATAACTATAGATTTATTTCACCTTCTTCTTTCTTTGACTAGTTGTCTTACATTTTTCTAGTAAAACACTTTTGGCCATCAATGATAACACTCCATACTTCCTTTCATTCTATTGGTGTTTAAAACTATTGAATCAACAAAAAGTTCAATACCAAAGAGATAACACTCACATAACCTAAGGATTAGCCAATTCCCATTAACAATTACATCAGTATACCATTTGGACCCAACTTTAACAAAACCAAGGATGGTTTCCTACTCTTTAGGCTCTACAAAACCAAGGTGGGTATACCTAGGGGATAATTCATCAGGATACTGTTTCATGAGACTTAATTTAGTTTCATTATGAATTTCATCTGCTATCCCTATCACATATGCAATTTATCCATTTGTTGATATTCTTTGGTTCATGTATATCCCTCTTAAGTAGATTTGGTCCTAATTCTCCTTAAGTGTACACTTACTTCTAGGAATAGTGGCTAACTAATATCCAGAAGTAACATATAAATGAGTGTTGACCAACATTATAACTCTAAACAAAATGGAACAAGAATGACTTTAGAATTGAAAAATTTGGATATGTAGCAGCAGAATTTACTCTCTAACACCTCTGATTTATATGACCAGTGCTTTATCCATAGGGGAAAAGAGTTAACTATTAGCAGGAGATCTTGTTCAATTAACTTGTAATTGAATTTATCAATTGTAATCACCTATTTCCATTCTTATGAAATATCCTTTTCATAAACTCATGAATTCTACTGATCTACTCAAGGATTTACGTAATCCCTTGAATTAAAAGCAACAACAAACCAATATACAACCCATCTAGACTGAATTCAACCAAGTGAACCTTATTCAAATGATCTCAAAATTAATAAACTCATGAAATGGAGATAGAAAATAGTAACATAGATCTAGTGTAAATACCCTTTTGTATTATCATTTTGTTGATTAATACAAGAACCAATAGAGACTCAATGAAGAACCCATGAATTCATGTTGATACTATCATTTCTATTTGATATTAGAAAAGTACATAACTAGAAATAAACTCAAATAAAACTACACATGCCTAGAATGGTTGTACTATTTCTTTACAATCCCAAAAAATATGTTAGAATTCGGACCCTTGTTCCAGCCCTGGGATCTCACTTAAATATGTGAGATGCAACAAGCTTCAAGCTTGGAAAACTTGATAAGTGTCCAAAAAAACAAAAATTAATTTAACAAAAAGTTTACACATCAATATATACTTTGGTAGGAAAATTTATGTTACATCATAACAAATTACTAGCTATTTTGATTTGCCACCACTATTCTAAATCTTCTAAATATGTTGCCGCCAGGTTGGCCAATGATGAGTCTTGTGGTGTTTCTAAATCAACTTTTACCCTCGTATTTTCATTGTTCTCACCTTAGATGGACAAAATTACTTTTATCCTTGATTGTTTCTCTATCACGTCCACATCTTGGGCTTCTATACCTGCAACTGGAGCTAACTAGTGACCTTCACCTTCTTCATTTTTCATATCTGGTGTTGATGTGTCAATAATTTGCACCTTGTCATCCTGTATCTCATCATCATCTATTCCAACTTCCTCAAATTGCTCACTAGAAGCAATATTCACCATCCATGTGTCAAACATTGTATCATCTGGCCAATCAAAATGCAGAATATCTCATTGCTTTTTGATAACATATTCTGCCTCCCTATCAATATCAACAAATTCTTGTTTTAAACAATCAAAGAATATTTGGGCTTTCACTATTTCTTCATCTGTGGTGGCCCACCATGCATGCCCTTTTTCATTGATAATCCTATTCATCCTTAAACAAAATAAATCATCCAGCTCCTTGGCCCATTCAACTTTTTTCTTCAAATTATTTCTCCTATCTAGGGAACAAGGAAACAAACTAAACTTTTGGCTCTTGTACTTCTTCAAGTAGCCAACTATTATTCTTTGCAAATGAAATCTTTTATTGTCAAAATCAAAAAGGTCAAAAACAATATCAAAAGTTTTCTCAATTTGATCATAGGAGGTTTTTATGACAGAATAACATAAAAATGTCATTTATTTTCTCCTCCTTACCCACTTATTCATAATAGGCTTTAAAACCTCATCACTTGTTGTCAATTCCTCCCAAATATTTATCACCCTAGCCAACTGATCATATACTAGTGGCCATTCAATTTTCTCCCCCAAATATGTGAGAGCCTTTCTTAATTTATCTTCATATTTCGCCTCCAACTCCACATGTAATGCCCACAACTTGTTTTTTTCTTCTTCAAAATCTCCTGATGTGTAGTATTCTGACCTTTGCGGTGTATCTAGTATTTCTATGAGGGGGGTGGATTTGAAGGGTTCAACTAAGGGGTGAGGGTATGTTATTCTTGGCCTTGTGGACCTACCCATTAGCTTGTTTTCAAGCTCAATCCTCTTTTTAACCTCTTTATTGTAGGCCTCTAGAATTGTTTCATATTTGCTATGTAATTCAAACATGGCCTATTCTTCCTTCTTAGTAGTGGCCAAAAGAAATTGGGATGAATCCACATTCCAATGTGTTGCCTATACATGAGAGGTATCAACAACTCTCCTTACAATTATGTTTCCCATCAATCCAGACTCATCTGGTTGTGATAATGTGGCTCTAGACCCTCTTCTTAATGACCAGCTAACCAATGCAGCTTGATCCTCAATAAAAGTAGTACCTTGGAAGTCCTTTTTATTTTGATCTTACAAATTCTTTTTTTTTGAAATAGAATTGAAAAATAAGGCATCGGCAATGTCCTAATTTGGTAACAATAAAATGCTAGATGCCTTCACCATTTGTCTTCCCTCTTTAAGGCTTATATTTTGAAATTCTCTTATCATTTCTTCTTTTGTTTGATTCTCAATGGAGGCCTCATCCATTTTTGGATGCTAAATTTCAACCTCTTACATCTTTCTTCAAATTTATTCATGTTTGCTCTCCATGCAAATTATTGGAAAGCCCTAAACTTTACAAAACTGTCATCAACCAAAAATTGATGACTTGTCTGTTCTAGTACAGGGTCCAATTCCCTGCCTCTATAGTCAGCTATTTTTAAATCCAAACTTGGTGGAGGAGGCTCTTGAGGGTTACCCTCATCTAACTCTGCTTGAGTAATAAAAATATCTCCCTGTGATCCAATCTGCTTAATTTTCTCACCAATGAGTTGTTCTTCTCCAATCCTAAAACGGGATTGAGTGGGTGAATATTCCTCAATTGGAGGACTCTTTTCCTTTATTACCTTTTGCCTCTTGGGAGAAGGTTCATCAGGTCTCTACTGTTGGACTACACTAGTGGGTCCCATTATTTGCTTGCCCTTATCTACGGGAGCCCTTTTATTCTGAATTATAGTATAACCAGGCTTCTTTTGAACAACTATTTGTCTAGCTCCTATATTAGGAGTGAAAGCCAACCTCCTCATGACCTCTATGGCCTTATCTAGGTACAAATCAATAAAAAATTGTTTCTTCTCATTCATAGCTTCCATTATTTTAGGGAAAGTATTCATGAGTTTATTTACTTTATCAGCCTATGTATTAGCATTATCTAGAGGACCATATTCCTGATCAAAACAATGAATGAATTCTAAAACTTGGGAATAAACTCTCCACTTTTCCTTTTTAGTTTCCTATTCTTGCAATGAGAATTCATTCCTTATAATGTCCTCTAGATAATATGAATCATGTTTGACCTAACCCAATTTAATCCTATGTCTCAAGGTGTGATTAAAAAATCCCTCATTATCACAAAAATGAGGATGGGAGATAGCCATTTTATACTGAACCAAAATTTTATGCAAAAAGATCCAACCCCCTTTAGTAATCACAAACTGGTGTGCCATAGTGCAAGTAGGAAAAATTGACCCCAGTGACCTCTTCAATAGAAACATCTCCTCCACTCCTCCTAACTGCCACAAAACTTTAGCCATTCCTACCTTTCAAGGTACTTGGTAGGGAAAAACATGAGGGCTCCCCCTAAAACCATAAATTTTAAAAATAGTAGAAATAGAGTAAGGAATGATATCTCCCCAATTGTGTGAAATTTTCAAATTATGGGAGTTATCCATAGGCCTAATGAGATTCATTAGTGCCTTAGGAATCCTAGGATTGTCACTCAATATGAGGCATCTCAATTTGGAAGCAAAATACCTATCAAATCTGACAAAACTAGCATTCTCTGCATCCCAAGAGATATCTACACTCCACAACTAGACTAGCAGTGCTTCCCTATTCTCCTCTCTATTCAACTCCATCTCTTTACCAAAATATGCCACCTGTTTAAACAAGAACATATGCATCAACAGAGAATAGTGCCCAAATGTCTTTTCCACTTTCCCTTTGGAAATTCCAACCAAACCAACATGGATTTATTTAGCTAAAAAGGAAGCAAAATCAAAAATAACATCTACCCCAAAAGAGGCAATTTGAACCATCATATACATAAGGCCAATAGGCATGATATCCTGCTCATCTTCACAAAAACATGACACAAGGTCATGTATATCTCTAAAACTTGGGAAGTGAAAAGACTCTTCTTAAAAGGTTCCCTCAAGGCTACAGTGATTATTGGAAAAGTTCTTATTGTGCCAATGTTTTCCTTTAGTGCACCTCCCCTAATCACATCCTTCTTTTCCTTGTATTCATTCTCTAGTTCTGACAGATTAATTGGCACATGATAATCTGACAATGACTCTAGGTGAAAAACCTCTCTAATTCCCTCAGGACTAATTGAGATCAAAGGCACACCATTAGTTCTTCTCACCACCCTAATAGCTTGGTCATAATTCTTGGTAATGGCTTCAACCAAATTGTAATCCATGAAAACACTTGGAACTACTAGTTTTCCCAAATCAAAATTCTAGACATTAGCATGAGGGGCAAACAAATCCCTTTCTGAAAACCATTTCTTGAGAAAAACAAGACCAGTTTGCATAGTTGTTGCATCCCTAACCTAGTTCCCTTTTTCATATAGGCCATCAGCAATCTTAAGCCTAGGGTTTAAGGAAATTAACTTCTTAACTTGTGCAGGTTCGGTGGTGGACTCTGGGAGTAATTCTAGCAAATCATCATGAACATTCCTATCCATATAATTTACTTGCCTAGAAAATGCTTTCTTAGGAGGCATCTTGATTGTAATTCACAAGAACTAAAATGCTACAAAGGTTATAATATGAGTACTTACTTGATTTTCCAAACTTGTTCTTCTCTAAACCTCTTCAATAGCTCACGAATAGGGAGGATTGCTTCACATCTTTGCTAGGCTTATCACAATATCATTAGTAGGCTCTGGTGCTCAGAAAACATGAAATCTTTTTTTGCGTGAGATTGGAAATGGAAAAATCTCCTGTATTATACTCTATTTTGCTCACACGCAAAGCTTTTGTTCATCATAAATGCAAAAAATTGAAAAATAGAGTGGCATCACATTTCCTTTTGAATTTGCGCCATTGATCCTTGAAAAATCCTATGATCCAGGAAGGAAAACTAGGCTGACTCACCTTTCTTCCTAACATGCTGGCAATAAAGCCAATAAAATGCTTCCATCTATACCTTTCCTTCAGTGCTAGCATTTCAGTCTGGGCCCACTAATGATTAGGGACATGTGTCATCAAGTCACTACCTCACTATGCATAACATTTGAGCATCTTGCTATAGTGAGATAGTGATAACCATTGATGCTACTTTGATCATGTGCTAGACATTTGATACAACTCTTAGGAGAGAAATGATGGGTCCCTCATTTGCTATCTCGCTATACATAATCTTTATGCAACTCTTCATAGTGAGATAGTGATGGCTGTGGATTTGAGGTTAATCTGAGGGTGTAGAAACTACATGAATCTTTGAAAATGTGATGGGTCCCTTACTCGCTACGTCACTATGCATAATTTTTGCACATCTTTCCATAGCGAGATAGCGAGTATCATTGGTCCATGCTTGATTTGATGATTAGAATCCTTCACATGTTTTATGCATGGGGCATGGGTCCAGGTTACTGTTGATGCTGAGCTAGCTTAACATGTTGGCATATATATATAATTTTAATCCCCAGTGACATCACACATCCTTGGCTTTTCCATGTTGCTATTTTTTAGGTGGGTCACTACTTCGCTACCAATGAAAGTCATTTATTTTCCAGTAGTGACATAGCGAGCCTCGGTAGATTCAAAACTTCTGGTGTATAAATGCTTATTAGGATGTCATCGTGTCATTTGATCTACACAACTCACTTTTGAAAAATCACTCATTTGGGACTCGCCTCTTGAAATGTTTTATTGCATCACAACTTTTCGATTAGTCACTACTTCACTACTGGTGAAAATGACCAACTTTCTGGTAGCAACATAGAAACTTTTGGTAACCCATCAAAAATCAATACCAGGAAAATTAAAAATAGAATAATCATGACTATCATAGAAATAAAGGCATATTTTGTAAGATATCTTCCTTGAGATCCTCAAAATCACTACCCATTTTAAAAGAACACCATCTTTTGCAATATCTAGGCACTCGCTATGTCGCTAGCAAAAATTTGATGACTTTCCCAGTCATGATGTAGTAAGCTCTAGTGGATTTAGAATTTTGGTGACGAAAAACATATGACACATTTGATTGAAATATCACAATTAATACAACTATCAGAAAAGGTGGTTGTACACATTTATGAAACTGCATGGGAATTTCACAGTCACATCAATCTTTAAAAAGGTTACCGCTTTCTTTATATTTTGAGCACTCGCTATGTCACTACCGACAGGGTGCATAGATTTTTTGGTCATGACATAGTGACTCACCAGAAAAACTTGGGTCCTGGTGACAGCACTTGCGAATTGCTCCTCGTGTGTCCTTTCTAATACTAACAATGACCATAATGTTTTCAAAATTATAAACTTCTCTGATGCCAGACCTAATTTTTTAATACCAAAACATTGTTTTTTGATGGTTGCTACATCATTCTAGTAAACAACCTTGCAACTTTTTATAGCAAGCATGCGACATCCGTGGATCCAAACAAGATCCAACAGTAGGGCATATGACCTTTTCTAAAAGGATTCAACAATGACTTTTGAAGTAGGCAGGAAAAGAATATTCAACCTCTTTTTAAAAGATTTCGCACCAAGATAATTTTAAAAGGGCAAGACCTAGGGTTTTACACAAATTTTAAAGGATATCAAAAATGCAAGACCCAAAACCTAAAACCATAGGATCAAAGAAAAGAACTCACATCTAATTTTTACATCATGATTTTAAGAAAAGATACTATGTAAAATATCAGACCAACACATTCTTTGTTCCAAAGAGACTTGTAGGGTCAAAACACCCATATTATCACCATGTCAATGGTTTTCTTAAAAGAAAGGAATCTTTTTACCAAAGATAAATTTAAGGATGTAAAAATATTATCCATAATTCTATCTAATAAATTGATTTTGGGTTTGTTTCTCACCATCAGATACCTAGGGTTATTTAAACTCCAGCACACCACTAGATTGGCCTACCAATGCATTATTCCAGACCCAATTCTAAGCCTTTGAATTAGGATACAGTGGGTTCACATTAGAAACATTTGGGGAAAAAACCAAGGGATTTGGGGACACCCTCAAAGTTTCCTTATTAGTCTACAACATGTAAGGAAGTACAAGGGTCCTAGGTCACCCATACCAATGGGCTAACAATAGCCACAACCTCCTTCAGAATCGTAGCAGTTACATTCTCACTCTTATCCTAGCCAACACCCTAGGATTCCAAAACTAGTGCAATATAAAGCAAAATGTACTCCTCCAATGCTGGAAGAGGTTCACCCCACTAATCCCACCATAATCAACAATAGAATTTTTTATTTTTTTTGGGTAGGAGAAAGTTGTAGATTGGGAGAAAATTTGGTACTTTGTTTTTTATTAGATAAATAGGTTTTACAGGGAACCTAAAACCTAAAAGTTAGTACATAAGAAGCCTAATAATAAGTGTGACAACCCAGCCAAAAAAGTATAAGTTCAAAGGCTGATAATAAGCATTAAGCCTAGCCAAAGGAAAGAGTACTGAGAAAAGACCAGGAAAAGGAAACAATAAAAGCCATGGCCAAAAGCTAGAATAAAAAGCCAAAAGACAGCGATAAACAAAAGAACCGGCAAGAGTTATTCCTCATTCTTTCCCTCTAGATCATGCATCACCTGAGCAGCCTCAAAGGCCTATTGATTCTCCTTCATTTCCATCTGTTGCACCCTTTGATTTCCCTGGTCTTGAGTAGGAGTGGAGTTGTTCTTTGCAGGGTCATCCTCCATTTTGACCTTGTCCCTGTCATTTCCATCCTCATCATCGTGCATTTTTCTGTCTTTGATCCAGCCCATGAGAGAGATGATGTTGTTGTTGATGGAGCTTAATAAGGAAAACATCTGATTCGCAAGGTTGTGATTGTAGTTTTCTAGATTGTGTATCCTCCGTTCTACCAAAGTGAGAAAATTTGGTACTTTTTTACTCTCTATACTTTTCATTGAATTATATCAATAAAATAAGATATATAAAATCATTAATTCTAAAAAATGTCAAATTTAATGATAATCTATACTTTGTAAACAAGAAAATCTTTATCTATTATATTTTTAGAATATAAAGTTAACCAATATAACAGAGAAGGGGAGTGAATCATTTACCCAACTATTACAACAATTATCAACCTTATTAATCCTTAACCATATGAGTAATATAATCAACAACCATTGTAAGATACTCATACACAATAAAACCATATATGTTAACTACAAAAACCCTTGATCAGAGAGAAAACCTTGGCGAGGATGATACCCACAAAGTTATATACTAATATAAATATTCCTTGTTAGAGGATGGACCATTTTAGGATTCAATAAATCATTCAGTACATATCAATCCTTGTTCGGAGACTTTGAATCCCTTTAAGGAGATTCCAACCCTGTTAGGAGTTGTGCCAACTCTGTTAGGAGTTGTAGAAGGTAGATGGACCCATTATCCAAATAACTTCAAGGGAAAGACCAATGAACCCACTATCTAAATAATCTTTGTATAATTCCTTGTAGAATAATATAAATTAATTGTACATCCTCTTCCTTTGTCTTGTCAATCAAACTACTCTATCTCTCTTCTTTGATCTTGTACTAGATCACAAACTCCACATCCAATAATCCCTTGGATCACGTACTCACATTTACCAAATACTTAACTCATGTTTGCATTTGTTTGATCACAATTACATATTTCAAATAAGGGAAATATATTTCTTTTATACCATGTCCTCAAAAAAATTCCTTGAGTTGGCCTTAAGGCTTTCCAAATTAATTATAATAGGACCACATTAAGATAATTAATTATTTTACAATCACATTATTACAATCACAAGAAGCCTCAGCATTTAGTCCAGTCAAACAATAGTGCTCTATACAAATGTACTAATGCAATCTCTACATCATCTACTCTGAAGTAGGAGAGGGCATAACCCCAAGCATACATCTCTAGTACTAACATACTCCAATATGATTTCTTTCTCTACAATTTTCTCTCTCAAAACATGATACTTAATAGATATATGCTTAGTCTTAAAATGCAATATAGGATTCTTAGACATACTTACTGTACTTGTGTTAACACAATGTATGATAACAAGTTTTGAAAAGTCTATCCTAATATCCTTCAGCATTTGCTTCATCCGCATGACCAAATTACAATTATTTGCTACTGCTACTTATTTTCTTCAACAATACTCTATGAAATACAATCTTATTTCTTGCTCAGCCAACAAACTAATCTTCCTCAAAGGAAAAATACTCCACCACTAGTGTTTTTTCTATCATCCATATTGCCTACCTAATCTACATTAGTATAAGCACATAAAGTGAAACCACTTGATCTATCATGCCATATCCCATAATTAGATGTTCCCTTCAAATATCTCTATATCCTCTTTACTATTGTATAATGATACTCCTTAGGATTAGCTTGAAATCTAGCTACAATCCCAACTACATTTTCTATATCTAGTCTAATGTGAGTTAGATGTTGAAAACCTCCAATCATTTATCTATACATCTTCTGCTCAACTATAGGTGTCTCGTCTTTGCTAGATAACTTGTGACTAGTTACCTTTGGTGTACCAATAGGCTTACAACTTTCCAATCCAAATATTTTCAACAAGTCTTTTAAATACTTAGCTTGTGAAATGAAAATATCATCATTATTTTTGTTTCACACAATCTATAAACCTGGAAAGAATATCATCTCACCAATCATACTCATCTCAAACTCATTCTTCATTTCTTTAGAAAACTTATCACTTTCCTCATCAGTGCCTCCAAAGATTATATCATCAACAAATATCACAATGATTAACAAACCATTCTCAATTTATTTCAAATACAAATTACTATATGTCGTACCTTTAGCAAATCCAAGCTTTTCCAAATACTTGTCCAATCTTGCATACTAGATTCTAGGTGCTTGCTTTAAACCATATAGAGCTTTCTTCAATCTACATACCATATCCTTGTCTTTTTTCAAAGGGAATCCTTTAGGCCACTCAATATAAACCTCTTCTTCAAGTTCTCCATTCAGAAAGGTTGATTTGTGATGACGAGCCACACCACCCGTACCAACTAACAACCAAAAATGCAATAATATGGAGACAAGAGAGATGAAAAAATGCTTCATAAAACTTCCATTAATACTTGAAATTCATTAGAATATTCTCCAAATGGAAAAACTCCAAATTCTTACAATATAAGAGAGATTGCTCGCTAAGAGCTTCTACAAGAAATTACATCCGAAGAGCTTCTACTTGAAGAGCTTGTCTTCAAGAGCTTCTATTTCTCCAACTTCCATTAGAAGAGCTTCCATTTCTTGAACTTGATTACAAATGATTATAAGCCTTGCTTAAATAGGCACTTCTAACCCAAGACATTACAAACACAAGCAATGTGGGATAAAAGGTAAATACAACTACCTTTAAATAAATATTAAATTCCCACCCAAATACAACTAAGCACCCCACAAATATTAAATGCATGATTTAAGGAACTTTCCACAAACTTCTAAGATGCCACCTACACACCTCGATTAATGGAATGACAACTATTTTTATTATTTTCTATTTATGCCACCCATGCACCTTGAAAATAGAAATTCCTCTTTTCTCCTTTTTTCTTTTCCTAATTTTTATTATTTTCCTTCCATTTTCGTCACTTTCTCTCTCCTCCATAATTTTAAAAGATACCACCCTTACCCACTCGCAATCAAGAGTGCAACAATATAGAGACCAAGAAAAAAAAAATACTTCACAAATAATTTTATTATACTTGAAAAATCCTTACAACACCAAATACCACTTGAAGGAGACACAACCCAACAACAGAATGGACACAATAGAAAAGGGGAATTATATTAACTGAGAAAATAAGCTAGTACAAATAGTGCAGAGAAAATAAACTTCAAAACATGCCCTACGGGCTTACAATAGCATAAATCTGGAGAATATTTCTCCTTTTAGCACCTCCTCTCAAGCTCCAATCCAAACTACTTTTTACAATGCCAAAAATCTCCTTAAATAGACCCGGGAGGGTTAAGGACTAGGAGTACATTCTAGAAAGTGCTAGTAGGCATCCACCGACAAAATAGAAGGTTCCAGAAGCTGCGTTAGAAGTCGGTGCAAATCTAGAAGAATCCAGAAATGGTAACCGAACTTTCGGGAGGCATAACTTTTGAACCGTAGCTCTGATTGACGAACCGTTTACATTTTCGGAAAGCTCTCGAAGCGCTCTATAGCCCTATGGACAAGCTTTGCTTGTCTCCAATTTTTTGACCCTTTTCGAGGTCATTTAATGCCCCAAACCTGACTTTGAAGCATTCTTAGGAGGTCTCCAAAACTCGAAAAACTGCAATAACTTTCAAATCGTGGGGCCTTTTGACCTGATTCTTTTTCTGGAATGCTCTAAATCATGATTACATTCATCTGGCCAATTCACAACTTCTAGTTTACCGAAATGATGGCCCAAATACATGCTCCTATTTTTTTGGGATTTTCAAATGCACTGATAGTTGAACTATGAGAGTTGGAACCTTTATTTGAGCCAAATGGGTATCCAAAAATGTAAAGACATAAAATAGAAACTAATTCTAAGTACATTTTTTTGGGTGACACAGGATTGCCCTTATACCTCTGGATGCTCCTGCATCAGACACCCAGGGTAGATTGAAAAGTGACCCTGTCACTTTATGGATGGTAGAGGAAATCCCAAATGGGAAACCTCAGCTACTGAAATCCAAGTTGAGTCTTCGATCAGTCATCCTTTCCATTTGACCAAATACTCTTCATACTGCCTGTTTCTGGTACTCCTACCCACACAATGATCTAGAATGTCTTCTATCTCCTCCTTCTTAGAAGCAAGAATTGGACATGGCTCTAAAACCATCTCCTCATCTACACCATCATTATGATACTCTGTTAAATCTGCAATGTTGAAAATTGAAGAAATGTGAATACCATCTGGCAGCTCCACCTCATATGCATTTCCTGAGTTATGTTTCTTCAAAACTTTGCAGGGGCCAAATTTCTTCATTTTCAGCTTGTTGTAAGTACCAACTGGAAATATTTCTTTTCGTAAGTGCACCATGACAAGATCCCCTACTTGGAATTCCTTATGTCTTCTCCTTTGATCAGCCCTAGCTTTATACTCTTGATTCATCTTGATAATGTGTGCTTGAACCTCCTCATGTAGACGCTTGATGTGTTCAGCAAATTCCTCAGCTTCAGCACTTGTCCTCTCCCCTTGTTCTATCTTCCTCAATTCTGGTGCAGTCCTTGGGCTATTCCCATATACAATTTGAAATGGTGATTTTCCAGTACTCCTATTTACAGAGTTATTATAAGCAAACTATGCCTGTGGTAGAATCAAATCCCATCCCTTGGGCTTATCTCCAACTAAACATCTTAGCAAATTGCCCAGATATCTATTTACCACTTCTGTTTGGCCATCAGTCTGTGGGTGATGCGTGGAACTGAATTTCAAGTCTGTTCTCAACTTCTTCCACAATGTCCTCCAGAAATACCCCACAAATTTAGTATCTCGGTCAGAAACTATACTCCTTGGAAGACCATGTAGTCTTACCACCTCTTTGAAAAACAAGTCTGCAATATGGATAGCATCATGAGTTTTGTGGCATGGAATGAAATGTGCCATTTTGGAGAACCTATCAACCACCACGAATACTGAGTCATTACCCCTTTGTGTCCTTGGCAATCCAAGAACAAAATCCATACTTATGTCCTCCCATGGTCTTGATGGAACAGGAAATGGCTGATATAGGCCAGTATTTTGACTAAACCCCTTGGAAACTTGACAAACCTGGCAACTCTGTAAAAACTTCTTCACATCCTGTGTAATTTGAGGCCAAAAATAATGTTCTCTAAGAATGGCAATGGTCTTATCCCGACCAAAATGTCCTGCCATCCCTCCACTGTGTTTCTCCTTAATCAGATTTTCCCTCATGGAACTCCTTGGAATGCACAATTGACTACCTTTGAACAACATGCCATCCCGAATCAAATAGTCTAACCACTTGGTTCTATCTACAGCAACAGGTTCTTTACGAGCTTTCCATGCTTCAGCAAAATCAGGATCCTCGGGGTACAAATTCTTGAGTTCATCAAACCCAACTACTTTAACCTGCATTGTTGTAAGTAACAACTGTCTCCTACTTAATGATCCAGTGGAAGAGCAAGTGGATGAAGAGAAAATTATTTGCAAACCAGAAGTTGAAGAAGATGAAAGTGAAGAGGAAGAGCATGAAGATAACCAGATTTGTATGCCAAAAGTAGATGAAGGTGATTGGAAGACTAAAAAAATGGAGGAGAAGTATAGTGCCTTAGTTGGAGATTAAGCAAGTGGAGTAGTTACGTGCATTTTTGATGACATAAAAGAGGCAAGCAAAGATGAAGATGTCAAACAGGTAAATTCTTATGAATCATGGGATGTTGTCTTTGATATGAGTTTAAAAGATATTGGTGATTTTTTGCATGAGGATCTTGTTAGTCATGTGTGGTATGCAAAAGAAGATTGGTATGGTGTTGCTGGATTTATTACAGGTGTAATTAATTCAACAAGATTGGATGAGGATGAGATTTATACTTGGATAGAGTTCATTTCAAAGGAGAAATTTCAGCATCGGATACTTGTTCCAGTTATGTGTTGGAGGAAGAGAAAAAAAATTATGTCAACAATGGATACTTTATTTTGTGACTCCATATTCACAAAAAATTTTCTACCATGGGAGTCGAATGCAGGAGCATCATGCATCAGCAGAAAAAAAATGTGGAAGATTTGCATGTTGGTTTTCTTGTCCCTATTGAGGTGGAAGCTTGTGGTGAAGATGAAAATGGTTCTATATCTTTCTTTTGACATCAAAGTGTGGGACACACTTTTCTATCTACCAAGGGAGTCTGATGCAGGAGCATCTTGCATAGGAAAAATTAAATTATTAGAAAAAAAAAAAAAAATGTGGAGGAGAGAGAAAGTGACGAAAATGGAAGGAAAATAATTAAAAATAGAAAATAGGAAAAGTGGAGGAAAGAGGAATCTCTATTTTCGAGATGCATGGGTGGCATAAATAGAAAAATAATAAAAATAGTTGTTATTCCATTAATTGAGGTATGTAGGTGGCATCATGCATAGAAAAATAATAAAAAATAGTTGTCATTCCATTAATTGAGGTGTGTAGGTGGCATCATGCATAGAAAAATAATAAAAATAGTTGTTATTCCATTAATTGAGGTGTGTAGGTGGCATCATGCATTTAATATTTGTTGTGATCCACAAAAGAAATGTAATTTTCTAATTGGGCCACATAGTGGTGCTTAGTTGTATTTAGGTGGAAATTCTAGAAGGTTGTAGATATTGTAGAAGGTTGTGGAGATTCGAGAATGTTGTGGATAAATCATGCCTTGGCTGGTAAGTGCCTATTTAAGAAAGGCCTATTATCATTTGTAATGAAGTTCAAGAAATCGAAGCTCTTCTAATGGAAGTTGGAGAAATAGAAGCTCTTCAAGACAAGCTCTTCAAGTAGAAGCTCTTCGGATGTAATTTCTTGTAGAAGCTCTTAGCGAGAAATCTCTCTTATATTGTAAGAATTTGGAGTTTTCCCATTTGGATAATATTCTAATGAATTTCAAGTATTAATGGAAGTTTTATGAAGCATTTTGTCATCTAGAAGAATCCAAAGACACAACCCAACAACAGAATGGACACAATAGAAAAGGAGAATTATATTAACTGAGAAAATAAGCTAGTACAAACAGTGTAGAGAAAATCAACTTCAAAACATGCCCTACGGGCTTACAATAGCATAAATCTGGAGAATATTTCTCCTTTTAGCACCTCCTCTCAAGCTCCAATCCGAACTACCTTTTACAATGCCAGAAATCTCCTTAAATAGACCCTGGAGGGTTAAAGACTAGGAGTACATTCTAGAAAGTGCTAGTAGGCATCCACCGACAAAATAGAAGATTCTGGAAGCTGCGTTAGAAGTCGGTGCAAATCTAGAAGAATCTAGAAACGGTAACCGAACTTTCGGGAGGCATAACTTTTGAACCGTAGCTCCGATTGACGAACCGTTTACATTTTCAGAAAGCTCTTGAAGCGCTCTATAGCCTTATGGACAAGCTTTAATCGTCCCCCATTTTTCGACCCTTTTTGAGGTCATTTAATGCCCCAAACCAGACTTTGAAGCATTCTTAGGAGGTCTCCAAAACCCGAAAAACTGCAATAACTTTCAAACCGTGGGGCCTTTTGACCTGATTCTTTTTTTGGAATGCTATAAATCATGATTAAATTCATCTGGCCAATTCACACCTTCTAGTTTACCAAAATGATGGCCCAAATACATGCTCCTATTTTTTTGGGATTTTCAAACGCACTGATAGTTGAACTATGAGAGTTGGAACCTTTATTTGAGCCAAATGGGTATCCAAAAATGTAAAGACATGAAACTAAAACTAAGTCTAAGTACATTTTTTTGGGTGACACAAGATTGCCCTTATACCTCTGGATGCTCCTGCATCAGACACCCGGGGTAGATTGAAAAGTGACCCTGTCACTTTATGGATGGTAGAGGAAATCCCAAATGGGAAACCTTAGCTGCTAAAATCCAAGTTGAGTCTTCGATCGATCATCCTTTCCATTTGACCAAATACTCTTCATACTACCTGTTTCGGGTACTCCTACCCACACGATGATCTAGAATGTCTTCTATCTCCTCCTTCTTAGAAGCAGGAATTGGACATGGCTCTAAAACCAGCTCCTCATCTGCACCATCATCATGATACTCTGTTAAATCTGTAATGTTGAAAATGGGAGAAATGTGAATACCATCTGGCAGCTCCACCTCATATGCATTTCCTGAGTTATGTTTCTTCAAAACTTTGCAGGGCCCAAATTTCTTCATTTTCATCTTGTTGTAAGTACCAACTGGAAATCTTTTCTTTTCGTAAGTGCACCATGACAAGATCCCCTACTTGGAATTCCTTATGTCTTCTCCTTTGATCAGCCCTAGCTTTATACTCTTGATTCATCTTGATAATGTGTGCTTGAACCTCCTCATGTAGACGCTTGATGTGTTCAGCAAATTCCTCAGCTTCAGCACTTGTTCTATCCCCTTGTTCTATCTTCCTCAATTCTGGTGCAGTCCTTGGGCTATTCCCATATACAATTTGAAATGGTGATTTTCCAGTACTCCTATTTACAGAGTTATTATAAGAAAACTCTGCCTGTGGTAGAATCAAATCCCATCCCTTGGGCTTATCTCCAACTAAACATCTCAGCAAATTGCCCAGACTTCTATTTACCACTTCTGTTTGGCCATCAGTTTGTGGGTGATGCGTGGAACTGAATTTCAAGTCTGTTCTCAACTTCTTCCATAATGTCCTCTAGAAATACCCCACAAATTTAGTAACTCTGTCAGAAACTATAATCCTTGGAAGACCATGTAGTCTTACCACCTCTTTGAAAAACAAGTCTGCAATATGGACAGCATCATGAGTTTTGTGGCATGGAATGAAATGTGCCATTTTGGAGAACCTATCAACCACCACGAATACTGAGTCATTACCCCTTTGTGTCCTTGGCAATCCAAGAAAAAAATCCATACTTATGTCCTCCCATGGCCTTGATGGAACAGGAAATGGCTGATATAGGCCAGTATTTTGACTAAACCCCTTGGCAACTTGACAAACCTGGCACTCTGTACAAACTTCTTCACATCCTATGTAATTTGAGGCCAAAAATAATGTTCTCTAAGAAGGGAAATGGTCTTATCCCGACCAAAATGTCCTGCCATCCCTCCACCGTGTTTCTCCTTAATCAGATTTTCCCTCATGGAACTCCTTGGAATGCACAATTGACTACCTTTGAACAACATGCCATCCTGAATCAAATAGTCTAACCACTTGGTTCTATCTACAGCAACAGGTTCTTTACAAGCTTTCAATGCTTCAGCAAAATCAGGATCTTCGGGATACAAATTCTTGAGTTCATCAAACCCAACTACTTCAACCTGTATTGGTGCTAAAAGAAGCTAGAGTTGGTTGAAGTTTGTCAAGAAGTTCTTGATTGTGTAGATAGATCGTTGACTGTGAGGCAGTTTGCACAAGGTTCTTGTGTTGCATGAGATTTGTCTTCTAAAGACTTGATTATGGAGAAGAGAAAGAAGAAGATGACTTTTGTGATTGGATGGATTCTGAGGATTCCTTGACTTGAGAAATTTAGAGCAAGAAATCAACAACATTGCTAGTTGATTTGTAGAAGCAAGTGAATGAATTAGAAGCTGAGTTGCGGAAACAAAGAGCATGTCACCAGAAAAGAGATGTTGATAATTCTTTGGATGTGGAAAAGAAAGATGATCTAGTGGAAGAGCAAGCAGATGAAGAGGAAATTATTTGTGAACCTAAAGTTGAAGAAGATGAACGAGAAGAGGAAGAGCATAAAGATGACAAGACTTACGAACCTGAAGTAGATCAAGATGATTTGAAGATTGCAGCAATGGAGGAGAAGTATAGTGCCAAAAATGTACACTCGAAAGTGTCACACTCTAAACCCTTCTATCCAAACGATTCCATGAGTTTGGAATGCTTGGATGCCGGCTTAGAGCTCCCTATCCACGGAGTGCAAGAGAGTGTATTTCAAGTTCAAGGGCTCTCAGATGAGCCTTAGAGATACTCTTCTTGCTAGTAAACCATGCAATGGGAGGTTCCAAAGACAAGATGCAAGAATGCAAATGTCCCAAGGAGTTCCTCAAGGATGCAATGCAAATGAAGATTAAGCTAGAATGAGAATGTCAAATGCAGCTATTCTAAGCATGGATGAGAGTGTTACAATCCAAATATTAAGCTATGTGAGATATATTATCGCAAAATAGAAGCTAAACTAACATGCAACATGAATCTAAGCTAAAATGCTATGGTATGAGAGAATGTAGACAAGAAATAGAAGTTCTCCACAATGCTCCAAAGAAACCTGTTTAGAAAACCTGCAGCATAACAATATTCAAAAGATGGATTGATTGAGGGGGAAAGCTCTCTCCCTTTTAAAGATGTATGGACGGTGGAGATCAAGATGAAGATGGTGGATGATCAACGGTGGAATTCGAAAATAGGAGTGATCCATGTGCACACACAAATCAACCAATAGAATATAAGTTGACTTGTCATATAAGACAAAAGTCACAAAGCCTTTTCTTTTAATTGCAAAATAGAAAAAGGACTTTATGTGTGCACTTTAAGTGGGTTAGAAGAATGGGATCTTTTATTTAATTAAAAGGGGACATGTTCTTTTAATCAAATAATGAACTTAGGATAGCATAGTCAAACTATAGGTTATAATCAAATAAATTGATTATTAGCAATTTGGCTTAGGTAAGTGATTAAATTAATTTAGCCAAAATGTTGAAAAGGGGGCTAATAGTCTAGATGACCATTTTTAGGTGATTACAAGTTGGAGATCAAGCAAGTGGATTAGTTACGTGCATTGTTGATGACATAAAAGAGGCAAGCAAAGATGAAGATGTCAAACAGGTAAATTCTTATGAATCATGGGATGTTGTCTTTGATATGAGTTTAAAAGATATTGATGATTTTTTGCATGAGGATCTTGTTAGTCATTTGTGGTATGCAAAGGAAGATTGGTATGGTGTTGCTAGATTTATTACAGGTGTGATTAATTCAACAAGATTGAATGAGGATGAGATTTATGCTTGGATAGAGTTCATTGCAAAGGAGAAATTTCAGCATTGGATACTTGTTCCAGCTATGTGTTTGAGGAAGAGGAAAAAATTATGTCAACAATGGCTACTTCATTTTGTGACTCCATACTCGCAAAATTTTTCCTACCATGGGAGTTGGATGCAGGAGGATCATGCATCAGCAAAAAAAAAAAAAAAAATGTGGAAGATTTGCATGTTGGTTTTCTTGTCCCTATTGAGGTGGAAGCTTGTGGTGAAGATGAAGATGGTTCTATATCTCTCTTTTGACATCAAAGTGTCGGACACACTTTTCTATCTACCAAAGGAGTCTGATGCAGGAGCATCTTGCATGGGAAAATTAAATTACTTAGGATCAATAGCTCTGGCCCTTCCACCACACTCTCTTCGTGGAGGCATCTTCTAACTCGAACCCACAACCACACAGTCCTGGTGCAAACTGCCTCACAGTCGGCGCTCTATCTACACACTCAGGAAAACCCGCTCTGATACCACTTGATGGGGACACAACCCAACAACAGAATGGACACAATAGAAAAGGGGAATTATATTAACTGAGAAAATAAGCTAGTACAAACAGTGCAGAGAAAATAAACTTCAAAACATGCCCTACGGGCTTACAATAGCATAAATCTGGAGAATATTTCTCCTTTTAGCACCTCCTCTCAAGCTCCAATCCGAACTACCTTTTACAATGCCAAAAATCTCCTTAAATAGACCCTGGAGGGTTAAGGACTAGGAGTATATTCTAGAAAGTGCTAGTAGGCATCCACCGACGAAATAGAAGGTTCCGGAAGCTGCGTTAGAAGTCGGTACAAATCTAGAAGAATCCAGAAACGGTAACCGAACTTCCGGGAGGCATAACTTTTGAACCCTAGCTCAGATGGATGAACCGTTTACATTTTTGGAAAGCTCTCGAAGCGCTCTATAGCCCAATGGACCAGCTTTGCATGTCCCCCATTTTTTGACCCTTTTCAAGGTCATTTAATGCCCCAAACCAGACTTTGAAGCATTCTTAGGAGGTCTCCAAAACCCAAAAAACTGCAATAACTTTCAAACCGTGAGGCCTTTTGACCTGATTCTTTTTCTGGAATGCTCTAAATCATGATTACATTCATCTAGCCAATTCACACCTTCTAGTTTACCGAAATGATGGCCCAAATACATGCTCCTATTTTTTCAAGATTTTCAAATGCACTGATAGTTGAACTACCTTTATTTGAGCCAAATGGGTATCCAAAAATGTAAAGAAATGAAACAAAAACTAAGTCTAAGTACATTTTTTTTGGGTGACACAGGATTGCCCTTATACCTCTAGATGCTCCTGCATCAGACACCCAGGGTAGATTGAAAAGTGACCCTGTCACTTTATGGATGGTAGAGGAAATCCCAAATGGGAAACCTCAGCTGCTGAAATCCAAGTTGAGTCCTCGATCAGCCATCCTTTCCATTTGACCAAATACTCTTCATACTACCTGTTTCGGGTACTCCTACCCACACGATGATCTAGAATGTCTTCTATCTCCTCCTTCTTAGAAGCAGGAATTGGACATGGCTCTAAAACCAACTCCTCATCTGCACCATCATCATGATACTCTGTTAAATCTGCAATGTTGAAAATGGGAGAAATGTGAATACCATCTGGCAGCTGCACCTCATATGCATTTCCTGAGTTATGTTTCTTCAAAACTTTGCAGGGGCCAAATTTCTTCATTTTCAGCTTGTTGTAAGTACCAACTGGAAATATTTCTTTTCGTAAGTGCACCATGACAAGATCCCCTACTTGGAATTCCTTATGTCTTCTCCTTTGATCAGCCCTAGCTTTATACTCTTGATTCATCTTGATAATGTGTGCTTGAACCTCCTCATGTAGATGCTTGATGTGTTCAGAAAATTCCTCAGCTTCAGCACTTGTTCTCTCCCCTTGTTCTATCTTCCTCAATTCTAGTGCAGTCCTTGGGCTATTCCCATATACAATTTGAAATGGTGATTTTCCAGTACTCCTATTTACAGAGTTATTATAAGCAAACTCTGCCTGTGGTAGAATCAAATCCCATCCCTTGGGCTTATCTCCAACTAAACATCTCTAATGACGGGCCACACCACCCGTACCAACTCACAAAAAAAATGCAATAATATGGAGACAAGAGAGATGACAAAATGCTTCATAAAACTTCCATTAATACTTGAAATTCATTAGAATATTCTCCAAATGGAAAAACTCCAAATTCTTACAATATAAGAGAGATTGCTCGCTAAGAGCTTCTACTTGAGGAGCTTGTCTTGAAGAGCTTCTATTTCTCCAACTTCCATTAGAAGAGCTTCCATTTCTTGAACTTGATTACAAACGATTATAAGCCTTGCTTAAATAGGCACTTCTAACCTAAGACATTACAAACACAAGCAATGTGGGATAAAAGGTAAATACAACTACCTTTAAATAAATATTAAATTCCACCCAAATACAACTAAGCACCCAACAAATATTAAATGCATGATTTAAGGAACTTGCCACCTACACACCTCGATTAATGGAATGACAACTATTTTTATTATTTTCTATTTATGCCACCCATGCACCTTGAAAATAGAGATTCCTCTTTTCTCCACTTTTCCTATTTTCTATTTTTAATTATTTTCCTTCCATTTTCGTCACTTTCTCTCTCTTCCACAAATTTTTTTTTTTTTTTCCCTCCTTTTTTTTTCTCTTTTTTTTTTTTCTTTTTTTTTTTCTAATAATTTAATTTTTCCATGCAAGATGCTCCTGCATCAGACTCCCCTGGTAGATAGAAAAGTGTGTCCCACACTTTGATGTCAAAAGAAAGATATAGAACCATCTTCATCTTCACCACAAGCTTCTACCTCAATAGGGACAAGAAAACCAACATACAAATCTTCCACATTTTTTTTTTGCTGATGCATGATGCTCCTGCATCCGACTCCCATGGTAGAAAAAAAATATTGTGAATATGGAGTCACAAAATGAAGTGGCCATTGTTGACATAATTTTTTTTTCCTCTTCCTCCAACACATAGCTGGAACAAGTATCCGATGCTAAAATTTCCCCTTTGCAATGAGCTCTATCCAAGTATAAATCTCATCCTCATCCAATCTTGTTGAATTAATCACACCTGTAATAAACCTAACAATACCATACCAATCTTCCTTTGCATACCACACATCACAAACAAGATCCTCATGCAAACCATTATCAATATCTTTCAAACTCATATCAGAGACAACATCCCATAATTCATAAGAATTTACCTCATTGACATAGTCATCTTTGTTTGCCTCTTTCATGTCGTCAACAATGCATGTAACTGCTCCACTTGCTTGATCTCTAATGAAGGCGCTATACTCTTCCTCCATTGCTGCAATCTTCAAATTATTTATTTCAGGTTCATAAATCTTGTCATCTTCATGCTCTTCCTCTTCTCTTTCATCTTCTTCAACTTTAGGTTGGCAAATGATTTCCTCTTCATCCGCTTGCTCTTCCACTGGATCATCTTTCTTTTCCACATCCAAGGAATTATCAACATCTCTTTTCTGGTGACATGCTCTTTGTTTCTGCAACTCAGCTTCTAATTCATTCACTTGCTTCTGCAAATCAACTAGCAATGATTGTTGATTTTTTGCTCTAAATTTCTCAAGTCAAGGAATCCTCAGAATCCATCCAATCACAAAAGTCATCTTCTTCTTTCTCTTATCCATAATCTGGTCTTTAGAAGACAAATCTAGTGCAACATAAGAACCTTGTGCAAATTGCCTCACAGTCAGCGATCTATCTACACAATCAAGAACTTCTTGAAAAACTTCAACCAACTCAAGGTCCTGGTGCAAACTGCCTCACGTTCAGCGATCTGTCCGCACTCTCAGGAACTCCTGCTCTGATACCACTAATGATGGGCCACACCACCCGTACCAACTCACAACCAAAAATGCAACAATATGGAGATAAGGAAGATGACAAAATTGCTTCGTAAAGCATCCATTAATACTTGAAATCCATTAGAAGAGATTACATTTGAAGAGCTTACAATGCAAGATTAGGAAAAGGAGCCACACCATCATCATGAATGCTTCATAAAGACCCTCCTTGGTCTTGAAATCATGAAGTTCTTCCTCATCTTCTTTGATGATGGGCCACACCACCCGTACCAACTCACAACCAAAAATGCAATAATATGGAGACAAGAGAGATGACAAAATTCTTCATAAAACTTCCATTAATACTTGAAATTCATTAGAATATTCTCCAAATGGAAAAACTCCAAATTCTTACAATATAAGAGAGATTGCTCGCTAAGAGCTTCTACAAAAAATTACATCCAAAGAGCTTCTACTTGAAGAGCTTTTCTTAAAGAGCTTCTATTTCTCCAACTTCCATTAGAAGAGCTTCCATTTCTTGAACTTGATTACAAACGATTATAAGCCTTGCTTAAATAGGCACTTCTAACCCAAGACATTACAAACACAAGCAATGTGGGATAAAAGGTAAATACAACTACCTTTAAATAAATATTAAATCCCCACCCAAATACAACTAAGCACCCGAAAAATATTAAATGCATGATTTAAGGAACTTTCCACAAACTTCTAAGATGCCACCTACACACCTTAATTAATGGAATGACAACTATTTTTATTATTTTCTATTTATGCCATCCATGCACTTTGAAAATAGAAATTCCTCTTTTCTCCCTTTTTTTTTCCTATTTTTTTATTATTTTCCTTCCATTTTCGTCACTTTCTCTTTCCTCCATAATTTTTTTTTTTTTTTTTTTTTGAAATTTAATTTTCCCATGCAAGATGCTCCTGCATCAGACTCCCTTGGTAGATAGAAAAGTGTGTCCCACACTTTGATGTCAAAAGAGAGATATAGAACCATTTTCATCTTCACCACAAGCTTCCACCTCAATAGGGACAAGAAAACCAACATGCAAATCTTCCACATTTTTTTTTTTTGCTGATGCATCCAGAGGTATAAGGGCAATCTTGTGTCACCCAAAAAAATGTACTTAGAATTAGTTTCTGTTTTATGTCTTTACATTTTTGGATACGCATTTGTCTCAAATAAAGGTTCCAACTCTCATAGTTCAACTATCAGTGCGTTTGAAAATCCCAAAAAAATAGGAGCATGTATTTGGGCCATCATTTCGGTAAACTAGAAGGTGTGAATTGGCCAGATGAATGTAATCATGATTTAGAGCATTCCAGAAAAAGAATTAGGTCAAAAGGCCCCACGTTTGAAATTTATTGTAGTTTTTCAGGTTTTGGAGACCTCCTAAGAATGCTTCAAAGTCAGGTTTGGGGCATTAAATGACCTTGAAAAGGGTCGAAAAATGGGGGATGAGCAAAGCTGGTCCATAGGGCTATAGAGCACTTTGAGAGCTTTTCAAAAATGTAAACGGTTCGTCAATCGGAGCTACGGTTCAAAAGTTATGCCTCCCGAAAGTTCGGCTACCGTTTCTGGATTCTTCTAGATTTGCACCGACTTCTAACGCAGCTTCTGGAACCTTCTATTTTGTCGTGGGATGCCTACTAGCACTTTCTAGAATGTACTCCTAGTCCTTAACCCTCCAGGGTCTATTTAAGGAGATTTCTGGCATTGTAAAAGGCAGTTCGGAGTGGAGTTTGAGAGGAGGTGCTATAAGGAGAAATATTCTCCAAATTTATGCTATTGTAAGCCCTTAGGGCATGTTCTGAAGTTTATTTTCTCTGTACTACTTGTACTGGCTTATTTTCTTAGTTAATATAATTTTTCCTTTCTGTTGGTTCCATTCTATTCTTGGGTTGTGTCCCCATCAAGTGGACATCCATATGATACACTTTGAACTTCATATTTGTTGTGTAAGCCAAAAACATTCTTATTGCTTCCATTCTGGCTACAAAGGCATATGTTCCTTCATAATCAATTCCTTCTTGTTTTGAATAACCATTGCATACCATTCTAGCTTTGTTTCTCACAAATTCACATTGTTCATTCATCTTGTTTCTGAATACCCATTTAGTTCCTATAACATTTTTGTCCTTTAGTCTAGGAACTAATTCCCATGTGTCATTCTTCACAATCTGATCTAGTTCTTCTTTCATTGCTTGAATCCAATGATCATCTTTGCATGCCTCATCTATACTCTTAGGTTTTACTAGAGAAATCAAACATAGTTCCTCATTGACCATGTTTCTTGTCATCACTCCTTTGTCTTTACTTCTAATGATCTATTCTAGAGGGTGATTCTTTACCCAAATTCTTGTTAGGTGTAGGAGTTGCTATCTCAACTCTTATCTCTTCTCTTGGTTTAGATCTTTGTTCTCCTCTTTTCTCAAAAATTTGTATTAGTCTCAAAGACAACCTCCACATTTTATCTAACAATTCGAGGATTGTCTTCTTCCTCATCAGAATTGTAATCCATCATTTTCTCCTTAATTCCAAACTTTTTATCTACTTTCACATTTGCACACTCAACAATTGTCTTAGTTCTATGAGTAAAACATCTGTAAGCTTTGTGTTTAAATGAATAACCAAGGTACATACCTTCATTACTTCTTGGATCAAACTTACCAATATTATCATCTCTCTTTATGTAACACTTACATCCAAAAATTATAAAATACTTTACTGAAGGTGTGTGACCAAACCATAATTTATAGAAAATCTTGTTTGTATCTTTTCTTATCTACACTTTGTTCATGTTGTATACTAATGTATTGATTTCTTCTCTCCAAATTTTCTTGGATACATCATGTCCTTATTACTTCTAATACTAGTCTTCTTCTTTTTTTTGCTATCACATTCTACTCAAGGGTCTTAGGCGATGATAATTGTCTTTTAATCCCATTTTCTTCACAAAACATGTTAAACTCACTAGAAGTAAACTCTCCACCTCTATCTGATCTCAAACATTTAATCATAACACTGGATTCATTCTCAACTCTATTCTTAAATATCTTGAACTTCTCAAATGCTTCAGATTTTTCTTTAAGAAAATCTACCCACATCAATTTAATGAAATCATCAACAAAAATCATAAAGTACCTTTCTTCATAGAATCCTCTTGTTACGGTAGGACCACTCAAATCTATATGAAAAATCTCTATCTTCTTTGTAGTAGTAAACTTCTTACTAGGGAATGATCTACCTTCTTCTACTTAGCCATAATAGATTCTTTGCAAACAAAATTAGTAGGCTTTATGATCTTAGGAAAATCTCTAACTGTAAATGTGCTACTAACCTTTACTATGTTATCAAAGTTTATATGAGAAAACCTTCTATGCCATAACCAATTGTCATCCACCTTTGCAACCAAACATGTCATCTCAGTAGGATTCAATTGAAATACATTACCTCTAGATCATTTATTACCAATTGTCCAACACTCAACAAATTATTCTTTAAACCATCAACAAAGTAAACATAATCAATGATAGTCTCTCCATCAAGAGTAATAGATCTTATCCCTATGATAAGCTTCATTGTTACCAACTCTAACAATACCTCCATCATGATTTTCAAATTTAAAAAACTTGTTCATATCACCAGTTATATGATGTGAACATCCATTGTCTATAATCCAATCAAATTTATTTTCAACTTGGGAAACTAGATTCTTTTCTTCTCTAATTTCTTTATCAAGATCATCTTCTTTTATAGCTACAAATCCTAGCTCGTCATCACTTTCACTTTGATCTCTTTCTTTAGATTCATCATCTTCATTAGCATACAAACAATCTCTAGGTCTTCTAGGCTTGAAATTTATTTTATACTTTTTCTCTCTTTTAGGACACTTAGATGCATAATGACCAAATTTATTACAAGTCCAACATTTAAAGATTTTCTTACCATCGGGTTCTCTTCTTACAAGCAAGGCTATACCTTCTTCAATCTTTTTGTCCTCTTCAGATTTGGTTCTACTATTGCTAGCATAATCTCCATGTGTGCTTGCACTTTTGGATAAGCATGAATGAACACTTAAGGCACTAAAGGTTGTCTCTACTCTTGTCAATTCTCAAGACTATCTCAAACTTTCTTCTATTGCTTCCAATCTTCCAAATTTTCCTTGGAAAATTTCTCAGTACAGGGTATTAATCACTCAAACAGGTATTAATAGCTCAATCATTTGTGCTACTTGATTGAACTTGATTGAATGGTGCTGTCAAAGTTTTCAAAATATTCCAAACAACATCATCTTCTTCCTTAGATCCACCATGTGATTTGATTCCTACAACAATCTCAGATATTCTATCAACATAGCTTCTCACAGATTCATCTTCCAACATTTTAGCATCTTGAAATAGATTAATCTAGTTCTATAATCTTATTATTTTTGTGTTTTCATCTCTTTCAAAAGTAGATTCTAAAGCTTGCCAAATATTATGAGATTTTTTTAATAATTTTACCTAATTGTATTCATTCTTAGGAAGAGCTATCAATAAGGCTTCCCTAGCTCTCATATTGTACATAAACAACTCTCTTTCTTCTTCATTGCATTCTTTGAGCTTGCTTTCTTCCACAGTCATCTTGTTACTTTTTATCAAAAGCCAATATCCTAGACCCATACATAGAAGATGAGTCTTCATCTTTTCTTTCCAGTTTTCATAGTTCACCCCATCAAACTTAGGACTATCCTTTCTAAAGTGACCCACCATTGATCTCCCAAAGCTATTAAGCTTTCTCTTCGAGAACCTGAGGCTCTAATACCAATTGCTAGAATATAAATTCCACCAATACAACTAAGAGGGTGGGAGGGGTGAATCAGGTTTCCAACTATTACAGCAATTATCAACCTAATTAATTCTTAATCATATGAGTAATATAATCAGCAACTATAACAAGATACTCATACATAATAACACTAGATATGTTAACTAGGGAAACTTTTGATCAAAGGGAAAACCCTTGTGGGGATGGTACCCACAAAATGATGTACTAATATAAATATTCCTTGTTCAAGGATGGACCCTGTTAGGATTCAATAAAACATTCAGTACATATCAGTCCATGTTAGGAGACTTTGAATCTGTGTAAGGAGATTCCAACCCTGTTAGGAGTTGTGCCAACTCTGGTAGGAGTTGTAGAAGGCAGATGGACCCACTCCAAATAGATTTAGGGGGAAGACCAATGACCCACTATCCAAATGATCTTTGTATTATTCCTTGTAAAATAATAGAAATGAATTGTACTTCCTCTTCCTCTATCCTATCAATCAAATTGCTCTACTTCTCTTCTTTTGATCTCAATACTAGATCACAAACTTTGTATACAATAATCCCTTGGATCTCTTACTCGTATTTACCAAATACTTTTCTCTTGTTTGCACTTGTTCGATCATAATTACATATCTCAAACAAGGAAAATATCTTTCCTTTATATGGATGTCCTCTAAATAATTCCTTGAGTCATCCTTGAGGCTTTTCTAGTTAATTATTATAGGACCACATTAAGATAATTAATTTTTTTACAAGCACATAACATTTTTGGCTCACAGTCTTTACAACTTCTCACATGTGTGACTCCAAACTTTGCATACTCACTGATGTCATCATCAAACTATCCTTTATCACTATATAACTTCAAACATCACAATTATATCTCTATTAGGAGATACAATCCAATCGTCAGAACTTCTTATACTACTCTCTGTAAATCAACCATGTCTTCGACTTACTTTATGCACACTTAACCTCATCCTCAGGACATAGTGTAGAACACGTCCTTAATCACGCTTCACCTGAACATCAAACCTTTGTTCATACAACCTTGATCTCTTTCTGCTGCTCTTCTAGTCTTCACAAAAACTATACTATGTTTTCATCAATAACAAACATAATCATGAATGGAACATATCAATCATGCTACATACTCTCCACATGCTCTGGAAATGCTTATGATACTCCCCAAAGGAATACCATCAGCATTCATGCTAACATATACATCATTATTAACTTAAAATATAATGTAGTAAATAACTCATTTAGACTTGTGATATTGTATAGATTGAACTTGAAATAGATGATGAATTACATTTTTAAAATGTTCAATTCTATATTTGAAACTTATTTTTAAAAAATGGATGAAAAAGACCAAGTACAAATTAGCACAGTAAAATTTTTGAAGTCTAACTGACAATCCAATGAATGAGTTTACTTATCCATTGTGAAGCATATATTTAATTATTTAGACTTTAAAATGTAGACTTAAACTATAAAGTACACAATTAACAATATCTCAAGTTTGGAATTTACTTGAGGCATAAAATGTAATTGTGAGAAATAAAATGAGATTTTTTAATGGCATCTATGAGACGTGACAATTTATAAAACACAAGAGTTGAAATACTTAACAAGGTACACAAGTACCACCCAATTTTCCTCAAGTCTTAATGCTAGCTACCACATATATCTTTATTGGTCATGGATGTTTTGCTATGAATTTTAATCAAGATTTTTTTTTGCGATCACCCTGTCTTGAAACAGTGTAGCTAAACATTTAAATTTTACAATATCTATATGGTTGATATAAATGCCTTCATACAACATTCACTCTATGATGCCATATCTTTTCATTTCCATTATTTTGACCCACAAAGATAATAAATTCTATCTACCTATTTATTTGTTTGTCCTTTCCACCTCTCTATTTTAATTATAAGATGGTGTCAGCCAATTTTTAGAATGGTAGGCACTTAATCTTTCTACAAATTATTTCTAGATTATTGATTTTTCCTACTATATATTAAGGCTATGTTAGTTTTCTACAATTTAACAAAAGAAAAATCCACAATCCTAGAAATGCTTTAATATTAAATATGGAAATATTTTATTAAACTAGAATACAAGAGAACATAGTAGGATATTACTTTTTAAAAAATAGAGTACATATTTATAGAAGGAAATAACAAAATAAGAAATATAGCAAAGATGAATCTAACATAGAATTCTAAAGCTCACCATCCAAGATATCATTAAATTAAATGTACATATGCAAAAAGTGATGCTTTCTATATATACTAAATAAACCCCAAAAGTTTTTGAAACTCACTTCATAGTTCCTCCAATCTATGAAACTTGAAATAAGAATGCACCAAAATTACATAAGAAGATGAGAATATAAATAAATGTAACAAATGACTAAATCTACATTTCATTCAAAGGTCTATAGAAACTATACTATAAGGCTCTTAAAGAATCAATTCTAATTATCTTTAGAGACATGAATATGGTAGGAGAGGAGTGGGGTAAACTTGATTGGTTTGATCAAACAAATTGACTTGATAGGTTTGTTAGCTAGATGAAACTCTCCCCTTATTTTTCACTCAACCAAAGGAATCACAAGCTTCCACATAATGAGTTGGTTTTCTAATTCCTCCCTCCAAATGGGGGTATAGTAGGGCTATTTGAATCAAATCCATAAAGGATATCACTAGGTTTATCAAGTAGTAGTGAATATATGATCCTAATTATAGGCCTCCTCAAAGAAATGATGGACAAGATAGGATTTAATTATTTTTAAACTATTAAAACATTATTTTTCTTAACTTTGAAATTTTTTTAGGCCTAACTATTGGAATGTTCAAAATGGGAAGAGTACTTCTGAGAGGGGGGTGAATTAGAAGTTTCACACTTTCAACCTTTTCTAATCATTTAAATCAAGTAACTAAAAAGTAAACTACATGCATGCAAACATATAAATGAACATAAAGTAAACACATGCAATAACACATAACGCCAGATTTGGCAACCCAGAAACCCTCTAGGAATAAGAAGGTAAAATCGGGGTGGGGATGATACCCACAAAAATAACTACAGCAATAAATGTTTGACCACTTCCGATGGTCTGCCCTATGAAAGGCCTGCTCTGTTAAAGGCTTTACACTATGTCAATAGCAACCTAGTTAAAGGATTTACAAACACTTTACATGAAGTGTTACCCTATTAAAGGATTTAGTCACCTTTTCAAAGGATCTACAAAGTAGTTGTTAAGCTAACCTATCAACATAGAATTTTCACTTATCTAATACAGTGGCTAGAAAGTATTCAAAATCTTTGACCTAATTGCTTACAATCTTCAATTTCTGATTTTAGGCACTTGATCTACTCCTTCTGATCTTGATCTTCTAAGATCTGATATCTGACTGTGTCCCTTGTATTGTTCTGATCAACTAGATATGTAATTAATGTTATGTTTCTCTAAGTCTTTCTCTCTTCACACTGAATTTTGCTATAGTTTACCCATACACTACTCTCTTCCACACATGCAATGGGGTTTTCATCCTCCTTTTAAAGATTGTGAAGACTTAGGATTAGGTATGGATCTATGATCCATATTAAATCTTGAGTTCCTGCTCATTCCTTGTATTTTCCTTATTGGTTGCATGCCTTCTCCATTTTTTTAATTGGTTGCATGTTGATTTCATAGGAAATGTAAAAGATTCATCCTTATCCTTTTTCTCCTTCTATGTCAGCTCCAAAAATGGTTTAGATCTGTGCTCCAAAAATGGTTTACATCTGAGTTTGTGAGGGCACAAACTCATATGTTGATTCTGTGTTACTTAGCACATATTGGACTACTAGTGCTTGGCACATATACTATCCTGGCTTGCTCGGCACCTATTACATTCTGTCTTGTTTGGCACATGTAAGATCCTAGATTGCTCAGCACATGTATAGTTCTAGATTGCTCAGCATTAACTATGACTCAACACCTATATATCACTCAGCACTTATATACTACTCGGCACCTGAAGTCACTCGACACCTGTTGGAAATCTGACTCGACACACACTATAGCTTGGCATACATAGTGTACTCGGCTTCAATGTAGAAAGTGGTTAAGTGTGTTGACACTCAAATGTCAAAACTATTTTAAGACCAACAATCTCCCCCTTTTACATGAGTGTCAAAAACACTTAACTAAACATCACTAATTTGTCCTTATGAGTACCTTATTCACAAAATGTCAAAATTTGTTCAAAATACCTTATAACTCCCCTAAGCTAATTGTGCCTTGTCATTCTTGCAACCAAAATTCTGTTTTGAATGTGCCTGATACACTTTTGCCTTTTTCCTATATCTATAATCTATACTTGTGTGTTGTTTTATTCATATCTTCCTCAAAACATTATTTCCCCCCATGAAAGAACGTAATCAAAATTTAGTATTCTCCTCCTTAGATATATCTTTCTTGCTATTATTTCTCCCCTATCTTCCTCATTATTATTTCTCCTCCTTTTTCACACTTATGTCAAAGGATTCTAAGGAGTAATACTATACTTTGCCAAAAAATTACTATTTACCTCTATTATTATCTTCAAAGTTGCATCCCAATTCTCCATAGCAATGTCAAGTGACTTGTGCTAGATGGCAGTCTCTATAGCAAGGTGTACAAGTCCATCAAGTGTAGAAAGATTAGGATCTTTCTTTAGAAATATTTCACCATATACTTGCTCCTTTTGAAGGACTTCCAAATGTGGGGTGATAGAGGATTGAATTTGCATCAATTTAGCCTTAATATTAGCTTCCTCTATTGTAAGTATAGCTAACTCCCTTTGAGTGTGAAGCAATTATGCAAAATGCTTCTCACTTTGAGCTGGATCCTTTTGCAGTTGCATGCTAGAAATTTTCAAATTTCTTTCCAATCTCATTATTCTTTGATTTGTTTCTTATGTGAAATAGGAAAATCACACAACTTCCTATACAATGAGAAAATGCTCTCAAGTACAACTTTGACCTTGTCTATTTTCTTGGCCAACTCTACCTGTTCAAGTGCTATTTTACTTGATATCTTCTCATTTTCTTTGTCTTGAAATTTTCTCTCTAACCATTCCATGAGTTTAACATTAGTATCCTGGTCTTCATTGGTCACCTAGTCAACTAAATCTGATAGTTTCTCTATTATGGGCTTTGCTTCATCTAGTGACTGCAAGTTGAAGGCATCTAGAAAGATGTCCTTTATCTCATGTAGTGCTTGCTTGTGTTTGAACACTTTCCTAAGTATTTCCTACCTCATCCTTATGTCTAATGCAGTTTTCGTGTCATTGATTTGTGCCATTGTGATGGTCTTGGAATCATAGGAGGCTATTACAATATCTTCATCTAATTCAGGGTCTCCGTAGTGAAGTACCCTAGCCACTCTGGTTGAAATCAAGCCTAGAGTTGAGAATTGCCAAGGAATGGCTTTAGTGCTTCACTTCTAAAGGGTCTTTGTAGGAGTGTCAGTCTTTGGTAGTTCTACCAATGTTTGTAAGGTGGCTTGCTCCTTTTCTTTTGAGGTATCCTCCTTATCTGATTTCCCTTCTTCTATGCTTGGCTTCTGTGTGTTGTCACCTACTGTTGTAGGTGGTGGAAGCATCATAATTTTAGTATAAGTAGTTGTATAAGTGAAAGGTGGTTCATGTGGTTTCACCTCTTCTCTTTATGGTTTTGCTACTACCTTTTGTAGTTCATCTACACTCACCAATACAAGGCTTGTGCATAACTATGCCTATAAAGTAGATTGGTGAAGGATCTTGTAGAGATCCTCTGCAGTAAGGGGATTGATGTTCTGAGTTGACTTGTCATGAACATCCTTAATGATTATTGTGTCTATAGGTGTAATGGTTGTATGAGGTGGACTTGGAGGTGGAATTTGTGTGTCTTGGACACTCTATTCCTCTTACTATTTAGTTGTTGCCATGTCTTCTCCCTTAGTTGATTCCTTCTCTTCTTTCTCCTTATTCTCTTCCTCTCCTCTTTCTTCCTCATCTTTCTTTTCCTCCTCTTTCTTTTCTCCTTCCTTCTTCTCTATTTCCTTCACCTCTACCTTCTCCTTAGTACTTGCTTCTGCCTTATTATAAATTGTTTTCCACAATTGTGTGGATTTATTTACTACATCCTTTATCTTGTTTTGTAGGATGTGAAAGGCTCTATACTTAGGTGCAAATTTGCCACCATGTTTCTTATTTTTCTTTTTTATTTGACCCTTTTTCACGTCAGGGTTTACTTGAGCCAAGGTAGATTCTCTAATCTCTGTTTCCATTTTTAGACAATAATGCCATTTATTATCAATTATCTCATATAGTTCCTTGGGCATAGTATTGTCAAGTTCTAGAGGTGTGTTCTTAAATTTTGCCATCATGGCATACTCAGATTCCTCTACCTTATTTTGTTGTTGTCTACTGAGCTTATTAAAATCAAGAGTCTTTAAATCATTTAAATCTACACTACTAATATTTTCACAAATTTTGTCTAAGGTAGATTTAGGAGGATGACTTACCACCCTGAATTAGCTGATATCCTCTAATTCTATTCTTTCTTTATCATCAATATCTAGTTGAGCCACAGACTTCCTTCTCTTCTTTGGTTCTTCAGTAGGTTATTTAGTGGCTTTCTTTTTCTCTTTTGTTGCCTCTTTGGCTTTTTGAGTGGATGCCCTTGTAGTAGCCCTTTTTGTTGGAGGTGGCTTAGTTTGAGTTGGTTTAGTGACCTTCTTAGGCTTGGGCTAAGCTATAGGTTGTGTTTTTTCCTTTCTTTTCTTTTGCTTAGTAGGTGTAGGTGCTTCCTTGACTTCTTATTCCTCAGCACCTTCCTCCTTGTCTTCTCCTAAACCTTGGGTCAACTCTATTGGACCTTGCCCTTGCTCTTCTTCTTCTTCACTTTCTCCTTCTACTTCTTCTTCTTCTTCACTTTCTCCTTCTACTTCTTCTTCTTCTTCATTGCCTACTTCACCTTCAATGCTTGCTCCAAATTACTTATTTATCTTCTTTACCAACTTATCTTTCTTCTTGATAATAGTGGCTATTTTTAATTCAGTCTCAACTTTGGACTTGACAACATCATATGTTCCAAAGTGAGGAGTCTTCTTGTCTATCTCTTCTGTAAGCAATGTTGTGATTTTTGCTAAGGCTTTATCTACATCACGCTCATATCCCAATGGCCTTAGTCATCTTACTCTTGGTATTGCTACCTAGATGTAGGCGTTGTCAATGTCAACCAAGAAGCATATGTCATTGACATGTTGTTCTACCAATGAAACTAGTATACTAACCCTTTTCTTCATAGATTTCTTAAAATCTTCAAAATAACTTATCATTTGTGCCTCAAAATTATCACCCATCTGATCAATGAACTCATTAATTTGTGTAATTACAATTTTGTTGGGGTTCCAATTCACCTTTCCTATAGAAGGAAACTCTTCCATAACATAAAAGAATATACACATAAGAACTAAACCAAATTTTCATTAGGCACCTTTTGATCTCCTTATTGCTCCTAGATTTTCATTAATTTGCTACAACATATGTTCTGACAGATCATATGTGTGATCTTTCTTCAATAGTTTGTAGGCTACATCAATAGCTATGCATGGCACACTGTTCAATCTACTAGATTGATAGAATTTGTGGGATATTATTCTCACAATAAAATCTAGAAGAGGATCAGTTATAGTATCAATAGTCATACCCTCTTATTCGTTTGGCACCAATATTCTTTTCAATGATCTCTTTGGTATCACTGCGCAAGGTCTTAGGCCAATCTATGGTTAGGAAACTTGTAACCCTATGCACTATCCTTTTAGTGATCTTTACTAGTCATGTTTCTAGCCATAAACATCCATTGTGAATTTTTCTTAAAATAATTTGTATCCATTCAGTCTTAAACACCGTGGGGAAAGACTAAGGCATTTGTCAAACCCTTTTTCTCAACTATCTCGAATTCATTTTTTAGAATCTTTTTTTCACATTGTTTATCATAAGCTTGGAATATCTCTAGATCACCTATGGCATCAATTTTGCAGTTATAGCATTTTCTTACATCTTGCACCATGACAACTTTAGGTGGGATACTAGATAATGTGCTAGTTGGGTCATTTCTATAGGCAACTTCAGGGATTCGCCTAAATTTGGGTTGCTTTACCTCATTGCTAACTAACTGGACCTCATGACTCTCTTTTCCTTTGGGGTTTCTTGAACTAGAGGGCATTTTACCAAACTAGGGTTTAAATGTATTAAAACTTTAACTTATGTGTTGCTCGGCACTTGATAAATACCTTTGAATCAATGAATTTGTGTTGAATTGTTGTTGAAATCCATACAAATGGTTGTTACGTTGTTGCTTGATCACTTCTTCGATCTTCTTGTCTTTGCTCTGTGTTTGAATGGCATGAAAATGAATGAAATTCAACCTTATACCTGTCAAAACCTAGAATTAAATGCTTAGTGCATACAACTGTAAACTCGACACTTGAAGGTTTCACTATGATTCGACTCCCATTATATTTCATTTACTCAGCTTCTACTAGTTCACCACCTCACTTGACTTCTATTATCAACTCAGCATCCATTGGAGCTTTACTCGGCATTTGAGGATAGTTCGACAATATTTGCAAAAACTTTAAATTTTGAACTGGCATCTTTGCTCATGTAGATTTCTTCCTTGTAGTACTTTTTTTTGGAACTGATGTATGATATAACTTTGTATATTAGTCCCATATGCCTTTCTTTTTCTTAGTTGGATGAAGTGTGATCACTTGACCTCTTGGGTGAAGTGATCTCTCCATTTGATGTGTTGCACTCATCTTTCTTCTTCGAAGTCTTGTACATTTGCCCTCTTATTTGTTCAACATCAACCTTCTCTTTTCCTTTGTTGACTTCTGTCTTGGGTGCTTTTGACTTTGTTGGGAAATTCCTACTGATATGACCAGTTTTCAAGCAACTAAAACATGTAGTTTGACTTAACCATCTACTATAATTCCCTCTAAAATGTGACCTTATGCAATTTTTAGGAATTTTTCCATACTCCTAACAATAGTGATAGCTATACCTAGTGTTGTAATCCCAGTTGTAGTGATGTGCATGGTTGGTTCCTCTTGGAGGCATATTAGGTGTCAACATAGGCTTTGATCTGCACTCAAATGCTCTATGTCCATATTTTTTGCAGTTGTAACAATGACCTTCAAATCTTGGTGTCCTCATAGTCTTGGTTCTACATTCATGTGCTTGATGTCCTTGCTTTTTGCACTTGTGACAAAAGCTTGTATTTGTAGGCTCATCATGTTGATGACTATTCTTTCTCCTGCATACATTAGAGGTATGTCCCTTTTTACCACAGAAATGACAAGTAGGTTTAGTGTTTTTCCATTTTTTAATCATTTCTTTTGCAGTCTTGGATGATTCTCCTTGTTCAATGCTGGTGTAACCAAGCCCTGAAGTATCATTACTAGCCCTTGGTGATTTCAGTAGTTTCTCAAAGTACTTGATAGCCTCATTGGGTTTGTTGAAGCTTTCTATTGTATCCTTTTCTCTCTTCAATTCATTCTACAATTGTTCATTCTACATTCTTAGAGTGGAAATATCAATGTCCTTCATGTTTAGCTCATGATGAGCATTCATCATCTAACTTAAGGTGTCTAACTGCATGTTTGAGATCCTTTCAAACTCAATTGTCTTCTTCTCCAGTCTATTGGTAAGATTTATCTTGTCATCTTCTATCATGGCCTTGTCTTCAATGGCTCTCTTCTTTTGTTCAGTCACTTCACAAAGCATTATGGCTTTGTGATTCTTGTTCAAGCTTGAGTAATCTAATTTCTTTAGCTTGTGCTCTATTTTTCTCCATTAGTTCTACTATTGCTGCATCAAATTCCTTGGAATCTCCATTGGAGAACACTTGTTTGGTATCAATCTCCTTGTAGTGTCATTTTCAGCTATGGCTATATCTTTCCTTCTTTTTAAGGATTTTCTCAATTCTTCTCTGGCTTCTTCCAATTTGTGTAGAGCAAGGTGCACATCAATCACCTGATTGTCTATGATCTTGCCAAGTTTGAAAACTTCCATCTTCAAACCTTTTCTCTAAGCTGTTAGACTTCTCCTTGTGAGAACCTTGGCTCTAATATGAATTGTTGCAATGTTCAAAATGTAAAGAGTACTTCTGAGAGGGGGGTTGAATTAGAAGTATCACACTTTTAACCTTTTCTAATCCTTTAAATCAAATTACTGAATAGTAAACTACATGCATGTAAACATATAAATGAACATAAAATAAACACATACAATAACACATAACACCATATTTGGTAACCTAGAAACCCTCCAAGAATAAGAAGGTAAAATTGGGGTGGGGATGATACCCACAAAAACCATTGTAGCAATAAATGTTTGACCACTTCTAACGGTCTGCCCTTTGAAAGGCGTACCCTATTAAAGACTTTACACTGTGTCAATAGTGACCTAGTTAGAGGATTTACAAACACTTTAAATGGAGTGTTACCCTGTTAAAGGATTAGATCACTACAGAGATGTTTTAATTTTGTATAAAAAAGTTAGTGCTTCATTTTAGGACCTACAATGTGAATGCATTCTCCCAAAATGAAACCTAAAACTAAACTTACAGAGATTGAAGGCCTAAGAAATGCATGAAGGTCTTCAAGTGTTGCAAATAAAATTATAAGAAATAATGTTGCTAATGTATTGATGTTAGAGATAGATAGCTTTAGTGAAACCCTCCCTTGCACCTTCAAGGAGTATCTTAGCAAGGCCCTTCATAATGCTTTTACCATTAAAGAATTGTTTAATGCAATGAGGAAGCATGTAAGAAGAGTCAATCGCCAGCTAATGAGAATCAAAAGAAACCTTAATGTTTCCAAGAAAGGATTTTGGAGATAGAAGAACATATGGGTGAGATTAAGAAGACCCTCTACTCAATGAAGGTAAGATTTTGTTTCACCATTACTCCCAACTTCAACTTGATTCTAGAGCTATAAAATAAAATGCAAAGACAATTCCAAACTAGTAAAGGAATAGGATTAAGCATGTTGCTAATAGGATAATAAAGGTTGGGTAGGCCTAATCATCTTCTCTTTCTCCATTCTTATTCTTGTCATGATTAAGTAAACCATTTCTTTAGTAGGTATTTTGTATTGTAATTCTTTTCTTATGCCCTATGGATAGAAGACACGATTTAATTTTGAGACCTAAATTTTGAAAAGAATAATTAAAGCTAAATTTCTTGAGCCCAATTAGGATCCAAATTATACCTTTCTTCTTTATCAACATTATATCATCCCCATTCTGGAATTAAATATCCCTGTTAAAGGATTTAGTCACCTCTTTAAAGGATCTACAAAGTAGCTGTTAAACTATCCTATCAACATAGGATTTTCACTTATCTAATATAGTGGCTAGAAAGTATTAGGAATCTTTGACCTGATTTCTTACAATCTTCAATTGCTGATTTTAGGCACTTGATCTACTCCTTCTAATCTTGATCCTCTGAGATCTGATATTTGATCATGTCCCTTGTACTATTCTGATCAATTGGATATGTAATTGCTACTCTATTTCTCTTTCTCTCTTCACTGAATTTCACTATAGTTTACCCATACACTGCTCTCTTCCACACACGCAATGGGGTTTTTGTCCTCCTTTTAAAGATTGTGAAGACTTAGGGTTAGGTATGGATCTATGATCCATATTGAATCTTGAGTTTCACCTCATTCCTTGCATTTTCCTCATTGGTTGCATGCCTTCTCCATTTTTTTGATTCGCTGCATGTTGATTGTATAGGAAATGTAAAAGATTCATCCTTATCCTTTTTCTCCTTTGAAATCCTTCTATGTTGGCTCCAAAAATGGTGTACATCTGAGTTTGTGAGGGCACAAACTCATATGTTGATTCTATGTTACTCAACACATACTGGACTGCTACTGCTCAACATGTACAATCCTGGCTTGCTCAACACCCATTACATTATGTCTTGCTCAGCACATGTAAGATCTTGGATTACTCAGCACATGTATAGTTCTGGATTTCTTGACATTAACTATGACTCGACACCTATATAACACTCGGCACCTATATACTACTTGGCACTTGAAGTCACTCAACACTTGTTCAACATCTAACTTGGCACACACTGTGGCTTGGCACACATTGTGTACTTGGCTTATATGTAGAAAGTGGTTAAGTGTGTTGACACTCAAATGTCAAAACTATTTTAATACCAACACTAACCTCATCATCACTTCATTTAATAAGAAAATAAATAATAAAGAACTTGCAAAAATTTGTGTGATTGAATTATCTTGAAAGAACTATAAATTCAATGAAACCAAATGAAAATTTGGGGTCATTTTGTGGATTTTCCTTTAGTTAAAACCCCCATATTCATGCTTTTACCTCTACAAACAACCCATAGTATTTTTGATTTGTGCTCTTATCCCAAGAGTGTATTGGAATAATAAGAGTGGTGATGTTACAAATACTGTAAACTAGAATGAAAAATAAAGCATGTGAATATCCTAAGGTTCTCAAGGGAAATACAAAAAAAGGTTGCAATAGCAATGAGGTGGTAGATAAGAGATATATAAAGAAACTAAGATAAATATTACTCGTGAAAGCTCTAGGAAGCTAAAAAGAAAAGATTAATTTCTTAAGAATAATGTTATAGGAGGAACCAAGACAAAAGAAATCTTGTAAACAATTGTAGAAATCTTGAGAGGGTTATGTGAATGTAAAAGAGTTTCAAATATTTAAGAGAGGTCTTATAAAACTAAAATGTCAAATTCAAGAAATGAGAAGAGGGGGCAAGAGGAATCGGGTAGTGAGCCATTAAGATTTTTCTTGAGAAGTTGTCACCAACCTATGAAGGTGAATAGTGGTAAAGGCTCAAAAATTCTAGTTGATAAAAAAACTATTGTAGGACATTATCATTTCAAGTGAACATCAAACTATGGTACTAATGCCCCAATTATTAGATTGTTAGTTTGTGGTAACTGATTAGGAAAGTATTGTACACTTACCATTTATCATGGTGTTGACTCATCAATATTTTTCTAGTTGACTCGTCAAGCATTACCCTGGGTTGACTCATCAGGTATTTCTAAGGTCTACTTGACAATTGACATTGGTAAACTACCTAAAGTTCTATAAATAATTTGCAGTATAATGTAAAAAGTATCATACTATAATTTTCTCTTCACTGGATTAGAAGATTAGACTCTATGTTTGGTGGATATAGCCCAAGATTGGGTTAACCACATTACATCTTTGTGTCCTCTATTATACTTATGTGTGTTTTATTCCTTTGCATTATTGGTTATATTTGAATGTAGCTGTTAGATATGTGTCTTCTAATCCTAACATTGTTCTCTACAAATATTGAAACACTTGAAAATATATAGGGCTAAAACAAATCCAACATTTTCATGAAAAAAAGGAGACTGTAAAAGATAATATATAAGCACCACAAGAGGTAAAAAGGCTAATGCTTCAAGGGTAGAATACATACACAAAGAAAATGAAGAAATAAATGTGGATGAGAGGTTGAATACAATTGATTAATTGGGTGTTATCTTTTATGCTACACAAAATAGCATATCTTTGCTAGTCAGTGTCTGTTGAGCTCACTTGGGTGATGAAGACAGTTTCCTATGTCTGCTGAGCATTCTAGAGTTTGCCAAGTTCAGAAGACATTGTCTACCAAGTTCACTTGGGTGACAAAGAGAAGTTCGCAGAAGATTGAGTGTTAACCAAGCTCACTCAATTACCAAAGGAACTTTTTGAATATGTAGTGTTAATCAAGTTCACTTGGTTAACATAGGAAAATTATTTCTGAGTTAGTGTTTACCAAGTAGGATCAAGTAACAAACGATTTTCTTGTTTTGGCATATTGAGTTCAATAGATTTGTTTGTTGGTTCTAGCCAACTAAGGAGATGACTATTAATTATTCTAAGTTGTAATCAAGCCAACTTGATAATGTGTATGATATAAATATAAGGTCAAGTTGAGGATTGAATATGTGCAAATGAATAGAAGATTTGAATATGCTTAGAGGAAGTGAATTAAAAGAATAAGTAGAATATCCTTATGGAGTTGAAAAGTGCATTTGATAATAAAGGATCAAGTGTACAAGCCAGAATTGAGATTTGTAATCAACAAATCAATTGCATAAAAAATATGTTACTTTCTAACCATTGTAGCAATGATCTAAATCTCTTAAAATAGTTGGTTTAATAGCTATTTGTAAATCCTCTAACAAGGTGGCATTTCTAGATTAAAGTGCCTAAAGACCTCTAACAAGGCCACTCCTAACCGGGTGATTAAATCCTCTAATAGGGTCACACTTAACAGTGTATTTTGTAACTTTTAACAGGGTGGCTCCTAATAGGGCTCACTTCATAAGAGTGAAAATTAGTAACTAGTTGCAACTGGTGGTTTTTCCCAAATTGAGTTTCCACGTTAAATATTGGTGTCACTTGTATTCATGCTATTTATTTTATTTGTATGCAACTAAGTTAAGGTTAATTACAAATAATATCTTAAGATTTACGTGTAAGAATTTTTTGAGTTACAATTGCTTACTGAGTTATAGCATTTTCTAGTGTAAACTAAGTGCCTGTGTGTTTACTAAGCATCAGTATTTTCAGTGAAGTTTATGTTCATTGTTGACATTTAAGGGATCGGGGATTTATTTGAGTGGTAACTAATTCACCCCTCCAATCTCAACTACTCCTCTTATATTTCCAACAATTGGTATCAGAGCTTCTTGGTGCTTGCAGAGAAGATTTCAAAGACCTAAGCTAAAGATCAAGATGTCTTACAAAAGAGAGATCCCCAAGCTGAACTATAGTGCCTACCCTAAGTTACATTTTTGCTATTATTGCCAAAATCTTTTAGGACAATTTTATGTTGATGATTATTAGTGACATTATTTTGAGATTATCAGATATTGTTTCAAATTCAGTTGATCATATGATGAGATTACTTGATACTCCTTACTTCATGTATGTATGATGATTAGTACAGTGTTTGTAGTTATTGATGATGATTAGTTAGATGATTTACTATCATATGTGTTTTCTTATGGATACTTACCCCATACTTGCATGTGTATGGTGTGCATGTTTGTTTTCTTTCTATATGGCGTTTCTAATGTGGTTAAGGAAGGGAGTTGTAGTCATCTGCTAGTTGGGATCTACATGATGCACCACTTCTTGCCATTGCCTATTTAGCTTAGTATATATATTGTGTATGTACATGGATGGATTTTATGCAGGTTGCAGGTATCGGGTATCGACTTCCTTGAATTGCCAGGATGAGCATACCCTATCGCATTATCTCAATGGTAAGAGAGGGGAGATAAATTCTTGAGTCCAAATCCCAACCCTTTAAGCCATTTGTCCTAATTGAAAATTAAGACAACTATCTGAGTTGAGTACCCTCTGAATGCGTCGGATGATGTAATTCGTGATATTAACCCTTGGTTTGATTTTGTATGTGTTTTGCTATGATGGGTTTTCGTATTTTACTTTATGAGTTTTTGGTGTATTTTCTATTAATTAAGTCTAATTAAAAAGATTTAATTAATGATTTAATTTAATGAAAAATTATTATGATATTTTAATATTTAATTTTATTTAATTAATTGGGAAATTAATTAAATAAAAGAATTAATTTGGAGATAAAAGTTTAAATTTGGAACGTGATAATATTTATTTAATTTAATAATAATATATTTAGAGTTCATTTTTTAAAAAAAATGCTAAATAATATTATTATACATTTTATCAACTAAGTTTTGAAAATAAATTAGAAGTGGAAAAGAAATTAATTTATTAAAAATTTCATGATAAGTGCATGACATTTAAAATTAATAAATTAATTTAAAAAGGAGTCAAGTGAATATTAAATAAAGAAATTTAATTAATTAAGTAATGTGCATTATTTTAATACTTATTCACATAGGAGTATGCGAACTCTTGTGAGTTGTCATGTTGACAACACCGGAGTTTGCACTCTAATTATGCACATGTTGTCTACACTTAGGAGTTAACACATTATTTGAGCACATGGTGTCTACAACATTCTAGACAGCTCATCATGTTTATCTTCTTATTGTGCAAGTTATTTGCTTAGTTGTCATGCTTATCTCCTAGTTCTTTCTAGACACATTCTAGATGCATCTTAGAGCCCTTTATATATAGGCTCTCCTAGTGTGTATAGATATGCTTGTATGCTTCTACAAGCTCATTTGCTTTAACAAGCTCATATGCTTCTACAGGCTCATATGCTTCTACATGCTTCTAGTCACTTGGGGGTTCAATTTTTGGAGGAATTGCGAATGTTGGAGAAGGAAGGAATTTTCGGATAGGAGTAGGATCTGAGAGGAGGAGCTTCTCTACGATTCTCTAAGACATAGTGAATTAGCATCAGTGTCCAGGTAGGCACTCATGATTATTTCACATACTCTATTACGCTCTTTCTCTTTCCTGTCTTTGTTGTGCTTGCTAGTGTTTGTCTGAATAATTCTCTATGAACGAATCTTTGATCTTGTAATTTAGAATTTGGTCATGCATGATGATTCATCTGGATTGAGGAATTAAAAATATTATTTCAATCTTTCCTTAGTAGAATCAAGATTTGGAAATTAATTCGGGTTTGGGTTCAAATTAAAATCGAATTGAGAAATCAGATTTGGAAAGGGTTTGAATAATATGAGAATCTTAGATTGAAAATTTGGTTGGTTGGTGGTGTTCTTCCTATCAGAATAGAAGTGGAAAATTTTTTATTAAAAATAATAATAATAAAATAAAATATTCTATTATAAAAAAACTATTTTATTTATTATATTTTGGGTAAGGGGAGAAAATGTTCAATGTAAAAACATTTTTGTAAAAATATTTATAAAAATTCATTATTTTGGGGAGGGAGGGACCCGTACCCCCATGGACTTCATGCGATGGAGGCCGATTAAACAAAATCTTAAATTTATTTTGAAGGGGCGCATTACACCCACCCGCTACCCCTTCTCACCAATAGTAGCCTGTGTGAGTCCCTGTACTGCGTACGTAGTGTACATTGACGGTATCATCGCAGGAGCCGCACGACTTATCAGGTCAGTGGCTCATTAATATTGATTGGATGGGTAAGTATATAAGTCTGTTTAAAACATTTATAATAATAGTTTATTAATAGTTTGTTTATAAATTTATTAATAATAATAATAATAGTTTTGTTTATGAATTAGTTTTAGTTTTATTAACCAATTTAATATTATTAATTTCTAATAATAATATTTATTTATTATTTAAATAATAAATATTAATGAAGTTTTGTTATTATTTATTGAAGTAGTAATGCATGTAATATAGTTTATTTTTAATTAATAAAATTATTGATAATTTTATTAATTATTGATAACTAATAATTGCTGAGTTATTAAAATAAGAATTTAGTTGGTTAATCATTAATTAATTTAATTAAAATTTAGTTTAATTAAATTTAATTAATGATGTATTTAGTTAAATGAAAGTTGTACAATTGTTCTGATATTATTGTTTGGATTGGAAATATCTAAATATTCTAATGAGTTGAATAAATAACTTGTCTTTAGAACATTTTAGAGAATTGATTTATTATCGTTAATCAAGTTATTATTAAACTATTAATATGAATATTAATGAATTGGAATATAATTGATTTTTAACTTATGAAACTATTGTTAATTATTATTCAACTGATAGTTGTTAATATAGATATGTAATTATTAATTAATTTAATTAATTAAAATTAATTAAATTAATAATTAAGCTATACAATAGAGTTTTAATTGATATGATTATCAATAATACTGTCTTTAATGAAGTTGTAAATTATTTGCATCAGAAATTGATAAGTATTATTCTAATGATTTGAATAACGGGAGATACTTCTTGGAATTAAGGGAGTTTTATTTAATTATTAGTAACATTGATTTTAATAAAATAATGTGAATGTTATTATTAAAGGTCAATGGGAACTAGTTCAATGATTTAAATAAGTAAACAATTATCTTCTAATTATTTTAGAAAATTATGGGGGGATAATTCTATGTTTTATTCGAAAAGATAAATGGGTTGACTTGGAAATTAAATGGAGAATCTTGTACACTTGAAATATACTTGAAACGAGATCTAAAACCTCATATTTGGCTTAACCATGTGATTGCAAAAGTAAATCAAAACATTGTATCTTGTTTTCTTTATGCTATCCATGTTTTAGGATTTTGGGGTTAACTAGATTGTTGACCAGTCATAGGATGTCTACCAGAGGCTTGGGGGTTATGAGATGTGATGTCATGCTGATGTTATTTGATCTCAATCTTTTTTAAACCCAACCATGGTAATGTGATGGTATGCTCTATGAGATGTTTGTATTTATTGTTCGTTGATGCTCTTCAGTTTTCCTATGTGAAGTTGAGGTTATGAGATACTTGACTTAACCATTTTTGAGTCATCAATTAATTATACTTGGATTACTTTTCAATCACCTTGATAGGACTAAAGTGTTTCTTTTGATCTTGGTGATGTCATGTTGTGACATGTTTGACTTAACCATTTCGGGGTCTTCTATCAGTATTATTTTGAGATACTTTTCGATTGCTCATTGAGAACCGTTGGATATTGTGATTTATCAGTGATGCCTTTAGTTGTTTATAGAGAACTGTTGTGATTATTATGATTATCATTGAATTCTTTTTAGTTACTCATGGAGAACTGATCTGATTATTTTGATTATTTTTATGATGCTTTCCAGTCGCTTGTATAGGACTGAGGTGATTTTGTGATTTGTGATTTCATGAGCCTAGGGTAGGTTATCTATATGTAGTGTCAGGAAGTGGCTTGCAATGGGGGGCCCTAAGTGGCTGCCAGGGTAACTCATTGTAGGTTTTTTTAATAAGTGAAAACATTACACTAAATAGGGATTAAAATGAACCTAATAAGATAATTGTATGTTCTCACCCATGCCTTGAGTGCTAGTACAGACTAGGATGGGAGTAGAGAGAATGCTTGGTTGCGACCTTACATTTCGTAGTATGCCTCATCAGTACAAGAGGATACTAGTGGTCGTATAGGGATCACTAGGGGGTCGGGGTCTATTGAGAGACTACCAAGGTAACTCTAGCGTGATTCGTGTGATGACACTTTCTTGCTTACATAGTAGATTCCTACACATCTTTGTTGTGCCTCTAGGAGTAGATGTCAATCTATGTGTTGGAATTTTTGAGTTAGTATGCTTTTTAGGATTCCTGGACTTAAAGACTATTTGTGTTATATGATTTTTTATCCTGTTTGAGACTTGAGACTATCTCCTCCAATGCTTTCTTTGTTGGCATTTACCTTCATTCTGTTCATGGATCATTATGATGGATGTTATTTACTAGTACATTTTTTTATATTGATGATTAGCATGTGATAGATGATGTTATCTATTTTGTAGGATCATCTTATGCTTTATTCTTGCATGCATATGTTGTAGCATGTTTTAGGAGTGACATCCCTATTATAATAGTATCGATGATCTCTTTGGTGGCTTGGGATGTTACGCGCAGGGGATGGCTAGGGCCCATGATGGTCTAATGATGCTATTGATGGTTGGGAGGAATTGTGCATTTAGTTAGTTGTGTTTTATGATGGATGGTTATCTTTTATGATGATTGTTATATCTTTATTGATGCATGGATGTATCATGTATGTTATTGGTTTCATTTACTTTATTGCACTTGTATCATGGTCGATGAGAATGATGTATCTTTATTTCTACATATGTTTAATCTTTTAAGCCTTTCATACCCTGTGACATGTACAATGGATAATTGAGCATTCCAAATTTAATTGCCAAGAGGCATTTGAAACAAATGTATATTATGGACTGTGGGCCTTTAATTATTCTTTCATGTGGATGTGGTGGTTATTAGACTTAGTATTAATTAGATTAAATGTGACTCAATGTCTTGGGATCCTTAAGGAATGTAACCTATTATGTATGTTTTAGTTGTATGTATGTTATTGCTTCTGCTATTATGTGTTTGATGTTAATGGTTTATCTTTCATGTTTTAAAAAAAAAAAATTTTGGAAAACTTAATAAAACTTTAGGTTAATTCTTTTGGATCCCTTGGCAGGGCATTACATGAACAGAGATAACTTCAAGGCATGATAGGAACACATGAAGTTTCCATGGCAACCATCAGAGATTTGGGGCTAAAGATTCTAGATGCCAAATACACAACACCTGTTGGAACTATGACTATTGAAAAAATTACAGAAAAGAAGAATCATAACATTATGATGATTGATATTGCTTCATCTCTCAACTATGTTGAATTCGATGAAGTCAAAGACTATAGAACTACTCATGAAATGTGGATCGAGTTGAAATCCATCTATGAAGGAGATGATAATGTAAGAAGAGTTAAAACTAAAAGTCTCAGAGGAGAATTTGATCAAATAAAGATGAGAGAAGATGAGAACATTGCAAAATACAATAACAAAAGCAAAGCCAGTGTTTATGCCATCAAAGCTTCAAGAGGAAAGATTGAAGATGAAATAGTGGTAAGTTTTTCAGAACACTTCTTCCTATATATGCAATCAGAGTATCAACAATTTAAGAAATGAGATGCAATCCAAAGAATTATATAACATTGGATGCAGTAGTTGAAAGATTGACAACATTTGAGCTAGATAACTATTATAATTATGTTCGTAGTTCTAGCAATCTTGAGTCTGCACTTGAAGCCAAGTTTTCACTCAAGAAGAAAGCCAAACAATCTAAAAGTGAAGAGGAACATAGTTATGATAGTGATCTTGAAACTATTGAGGCATTACTTGCAAGAAGCTATCCCAAAGGAAAAGGAAAGTACAAAGGAAAGATTCCTTTGTTCTATTTCTTTTGTGAAGAAGTTGGACACATTGCTGCAAGATGTCCAATCAAAGAAGACAAAGATGAACAAAAGCACAACAAGTAAAAAGCCAAGAAAGATTTCAAGAACTTCAAGGAATATAAGGACAAAGGTAAGAAATCTTGTTTTATGGCTAAAGATTCAAATAGTAGTGAAGATAATGAAATGCTATATATTCTATAAAAGATGAATCTAATGATGAAGCAGATAAAATGGCACTTATCTCTCATGTTAGCAAAAATTATACATGGATTATTGATAGTAGTTTCTCACATCATATGACTAGTGAAAAAACAAAGTTTGAGCATATAGAACATTATGGTGGTGGAAGTGTGAGATTTGGAAACAATGAACCATGTTTCATAAAGTGAAAAGGTTGTATCTCACTAGCCAACGAACTTAGATGTGGTAATGCTTATTGGGTTGAAGGACTAAAACATAATCTACTGAGTATGGCACATTTGAATAACGTTGGATTCAAGGTAGAATTCATGAATGGGAAGGCCAAGTTGCTAGATGGAAAAGGAAATCTAGTTGGATCTAGTAACCAAATAAAAGGTAATCTATTCTACCTAGATCTCAGTGAAAGTTCATGTTTTATTGCTCAAGTAGAAGAAAGTTGGTTATGGCATAAAAGGCTATGTCATGTGAAATTTGATAATTTGATCAAGATAAGAAAGAACCAAAGAGTGAGAGGTATTCCTAGTTTGAGGAAACCTAATATGGGCCTAAGTAAAAACTGCCAAATTGGTAAGATGGAAATGACAAGTTTCAAAAGTAAAAACTATCATTCTGAAGAATTCTTGGAGCTAGTTCATATAGACTTGTGTGGATCTATTGGAATTAAGAGTTACAGTGGAGATAAGTATTTTATTCTTTTTGTTGATGATTGTTCTAGAATGATCACTATAATGTATCTAAAAGATAAGTCTAAAGCATTTCAAAAGTTTAAGTGGTATCTAGCAAGAGTAGAGAAGGAAACTAGAAAGAAGCTGAAGTGTTTGAGATCAAACAAAGGTGGTGAATTCATTTCCAAAGAATTCAATGAATTCTACATTAAAAGAGGAATTAAAAGACAAGTATCAACCCCTAGTACACCACAAAAAAATGGTATAGCTAAAAGATGGAACAGATCCATCATGGATTGTGCAAGAACCTTGATGATAGAAAAGAATGTTGCAATCATATACTGGAAGGAAGCAATCAGTACTGCAATACATACCTTGAATGGAGTAAAATTGAAGAAAGACTCAAATCAAACTCCTTATGAACTATGGTATGGCTACAAACCTAATGTAAGTTACTTGAAAGTATTTGGTAGCAAATGTTATATTTTGAAGGAATCTAAGAAAGGTAAATTTGATGTTAAAGGTGATGAAGGAATATTTGTAGGATACTCCTGTAGAAGTAAAACATATAAATGTTTGAATTTATCAACTCATAAGATCATAGAAAGTGCACATGCGAGAATTGATAAGTTTGTAGAAAAAAGTGAAGAAGAAAGCAGCAAGTAACCTAAGGATTAAGAATGTTTGTCTACTATGAACTTGATACATTGCCAAATCCAATTGGAACTTAGCAAACTTCAACTCTTGAGTCTAAAAAATCTCCAAAGGCTATGGAGTTGCAACCACTACAACCTGAGTCATAGTCTAAAGGACCTAAGTCATAGTCAAAAGCTACCAAGTTGTTGCTAAAGAAAATTGAGTCTAAAGGACCTGAGTCATAGATAGTGGGACCTGAGCTTCATCTAGAAGATCATGGTGAGGATAGTGTAACAAGTTCTAAATCAAAAGTACCTGTTGGCGCTCAAAATTGTGTTCACATTTTGAGCATCTATTTGAAATTTTGAGTCAAATCAAGCCCCATAAATACATGTGTACCCAACTGTACCTGAGAGCCCCAAGAGGTGTTTAATGTTTCTAGCACCTTTCATTCAATGCGTCTATATGTTCCATGATGATAAATTTCCATTTTGAGTCATTTCGTGAAGTCTTGTTTTGAGCTAATGTAAAATCTGCATTTTACCCTAAGTGTCAAATAGTGACAGGAGGTCATGTTTGCATCTGATTATCTTGCACCCAGAAATGTTTTGTAACTCACCACTTTGGAAATGTCTAGTGTCCATACCTAAGAACCTATGTTTCATATTTTGAGTCATTTTGAGTTCGTTTGATTAGGTTTTGAATCCCTCAAATTTGGTCAGTTATTGTTTCATGCTTTTGTGTAATTGTGCAAATTTCTGGGAAGCCCTATTTGACGAGTTGTAATTTTGGCCTAGTTGACCAAAATGTTGAAATTCCTTTTGCATTGCATTGTAGATGTTAGAGACTTTTTATGTTTCAAGTTTCAGCTTATGACGAATCTGTTTGATTAGTTTTCAAGTGTGATTCCAAAAGCAATTTCTATCTTTTTACTAGTGTCAGCAAGTGCAGATTGTTTGGAAGCCCTGTTTGTGATGTTATAACTCCTAATCCATGATTGGTAAGATCAAATGGATTGTACCACTATGTTTTCCTCTGAAAATACTTTAAGTGTGCCAGTTTGCAAGTCATGATGAATCCATTTGCACACTTTTTCCAGGTCAATTCCATTTGCAAAAAATGTTTTCTGTCAGTATTTCCAATCCGCAAAATCCAAGTAGCCCACTTTGACCACTTTCCATTCACGTCTTGTTATTCATCATGAGCCCAAATTTCTGACTTATAATGTCCTCATGAGAAAGAACCAATGTCCTAGTTTTCATCTTCCGAAGTGCCCATTTGCCTAGTTTTCAAAGCTAAATCTGAAACCAGTTTACTACTTTCTAACGTGTTCTCTTGCAGGCAGTTCTGAGAGGTCAACTTTGACAGCGAATATCTTTTAGCTCCAAATTTTTCATGAGACAAGATTTGATGGGGTAAGATTATGCAGAAGAGAGAATCAATGGGTCAAATTCCAAAGCCTGGTCAAAGGTATGGGTCAGTTTTTAAGGCTAGCCAACAGACCTTCTAGCATTAAAATGACAATTGGCAGTAAAGGGTAAAAATGAGTTTTAAATTGGTGGTTCAGTGATAGAACTTGATTTTGATCAGTTCAAGATGATAATTGGATTAGTTTTTTCGTTCAGGTGTTTGGAAACAAAAAAAAAATAGTCAGACCCACTTGGGCCTGACTAATTCCACTAGTCTTAATGGATAAAAAAGAAAAAACTCAAGGAAGGATAGATCAATTTATTGGAACATGGCTCAAATCTCAACCTCTTGATGAGAAAAAGGGGAGAAGAGTTTGAGTTGTCTTGGCACACATTACATAGACTTGGTATAGATCCAATGATCAAAAGGATGAGCAACAGGCTTTAAGATCACCAATTATTTTATATAAGTTAGGGGAAAAGCTCCACATTGGAGGCCAGTAAAGGCATAAAGAATAAGATAGGTGATAGGTTTGAGAAAGAGACCCTGTGCTAGCCATAATCAGAGGGCCAATAGACTTATAGTACAGTCAAGAATGATAGTTCATTAATGACTTGTATGTGACCGGACTGTAATGACTTGTATTGGTCAAGAACCCTGCTAGTATTAGTTAAACCCATGCTAATATAGTAATGTATGAATGGAGGTGGATATGGTGACTCAGAGTTGGAGGATGACTTTAACATCGCAAGCCATAGGCAGCTAGCAAGCAACAAAAAATAGACCTCCATGTTTTAGAAGAAGGCAGAGGAGCTGAACAATAGCAACCCCCACACATCCAAAGGGAATAAAAAAAGGGGCCTCCATGCGCAGTCAAAGCCAAGGAAGTTTTAATGCCAAGCAACAAAACAAGCTTCCCATACAAGAGTGAAGTTGCCAGTTTAGTAGGAGTCAACGCATAAAAAGAAAAAACCCCGTGGCATTAAAGCAAGAATTCACACATTTTAAAGTATGAAGACCAAAGCAAGAGGAGTGGATCCACACTAGGATAACTGAGTAACCTCATGCAACTATAAGAAAGCTCACACGCAATTAAGAAGCCCCACGCAATAAGGGGAACCATAGTCCAAGACCCTGTGCCAAAAAGAGGAGAGTTTCCAACATACGCAGGGCAAGGGGAACTGTTATAATAGGAAGAACTCATGCAATTGAAATGGAGAGGAATGGAAAGTAGTCTGCAGAGAAGAGCCATAGCACAAGGAATAGCAGATCATGCTATTGAAGAACACGTAGAGGATGGGGGCGTCAAAACCAAATTATCCCACATTGGGGATATGAAAGGTTTTATAAGGTTTAAGTATAACATAACACTCACATTACAATGAATTGGAATGAAGGGCTTTTGGAAGTTGTGAAGTGCAAGGTGGGGCCCATGGCCAACCAAGTGGACGCAGTCAAAGGAAAATTTTTAAACAAAAATGCATGCACAAATTGATGATGTTAGTAGATTGAAGATGCCGAAAAAGTGAAAATTCGGCTAGTCGCTATTTCGCTAGCCGAAAAATCCAAGGATTTCCAACTAGTGACATAGTGAGTCATCGAAAAAGCTTTGAAACTCGACAAATGTAAATTCCAAGGTAAAATGCAACGTGGGTCCCACCTAGAGATCCGACAACAAATCAAGTAGTGCCAAGTGGCAAGTAGTAGCATGATTGAGTGATGATGTGGAGCTCTGAACCAATCACAAGGTGCCATGTGGCACGAGTTCCAAGGAAGATCATGATGTGGCGAGCAGATATTTCAGATGCACCAGATCATGCCACGTGGCAGATCGAAGGGTAGTCATTAACTCGCTATAGGAAAGTTGCAAGGAAGTTAGTATAGCGACATAGCAAGTGCCTAGGTGGCAGGACCAGGTGGCAATGATGTGACACCCAGGTAACAAGGTTTGATGACTATGCAGGTCTAAAGCAAATCACGTCTTGATGCGTGGCAGTGACGGTCAAACCAATTTTGACCCGACTGGAAAATGATGAAAAAATCAAAGTCCCAAAATTGATTTTTATAACTCACATGCAAACATATAAAAATCAAATTTGAAAAATTTAATTTAAAATTGTAATTTGCTATAGTTCTGACTATAGAATTTTGAAAATTTTGAAAATTAATCTTTTATTGACTCTGTCATGAATGGGAGCCCAATTTTTGAATGGGCATAACTGGAGAAAATTTTAACCAAAATGGGCACTCCAATATACCACCAGAACCGAGAAGAGATGAACTTTTTGAATCTAAGGTCAGTTTGGGCACAGGTCTTCACCAGTTTGAGCTATAAGCCATTTTTTTTTATTCCCAGGGCCTTCTCAATGGAATGAGAAGATTTGATCATTGATCATCAAAATTGGTTAAAGGATAGATATGAAGGCTTGGTGAAATGTGAAAGTGAAGAAAATCAATTCTGTGATGTTTTCTTTGCTTCTAAAGGTCATATAACTGATTTTTCACTTTTTACTTTGAGTTCAAATGCGACATCAGAAATCAATTATATTTTCTACCAAATATCTGAGATTCTTTATGTCTTTAAGAGCCAAAATGATGGGGATTTGATATGCAGTTATAGAGAGAAGGTAGAGAGAAGCTTTTTTGGTTTTTTGGGAAGGAATTCTAAAGGGACACTTGTCAGTTGCAGATTCAATCTGAGAATTGCTTTCTTCCTATATCTTTCTTTCTTCTTCTCTTTTGCAAGGTTGTTGGTAGTTTTCTCTGGGTAATACTAGTAGGGTTCCAATGTTTTACTATTGAAACCAAGGTTGTTGATGGTTTTGCTTCCTGTCTATTGAGCTGAGCTCTAGCAGTGAAGGCCACACACCTATTTATGTGCAGATTTTTAGTTCATGTCATGTATTGTTTTCTGAGATATGATAATGGATGCTAGATTATGTGACATATCTTGAGCTTCATTTTGTGTTGCCAATTTGTGTATTTTGTCTTTCGAAGGATAAATACAAAAGGGGTTTTACATGAATTATCTGAGTTCTCTAATTTTGTCTCCTAATTCTTCATGTGCTATTAACTTTGAGATTAAATGGATAAGGTTCGTTTGATTTAAGGAAACTTGGATGAGTTGTATGTCAGATCTATTGTTGCTTTTGACTCAAGGAGTTAAGTAAATGCTTCGTCATTCTAATAGAGTTTTTGGGTGTATGAAGGGGATATTGCATAAGAATGGGATTTGGGGATTTCAATTGATAAACTTGATTGTAATGCAAACAAGTTAGGTCATCCTGCTGGTAATGACTCTATGTTTCAATGGATAAGGCACTGATCACTAAATCAGATGCAAGCTGATATGAATGTCATTTGCACAAAATCTTTTATTCAAAATAAATTCAGTTTTTCATGTCTTGTAGTGGGCTGAATAGGATTAACCCTCACTCAACTTATGAATTTCATAGATATGCATCTAGCTACTATAGATATGTGTTATTGCATGAGTTATTAGGAGATATAAGGGGTTTTCATCTGCAGTAATTAGGTTCAAATTTATGTTTTAAATGCACTGGTACCATATCTCAAAACCTGAAGGTTAACCTGCTTAGGTCTAGCAGAGCCTGAAGTGAAGAAGGAGTTATGCCTTAAAGTTGGCCCAGGACTGCAATCAGGTGCAGTCATCATAGGAATTGGCTAGCCTTAGATGCATTTGTCTAGTTTCTTGGTCATTTTCAAAATTGTTAAATTAGGAGCCAATAGTACCTTTGTTAGTAAGATATGTTAGAAGGTGCCATGCATCTAATCAGATCATTGGAGACAAGTCAGATGGAATAATGACAAGAAATAAATTGAAAGGTACATGTTTGCTTGCTAATTTTGACCCTAGATTAATTAAAGATGCTTTGGACAATGAAAGTTGGATTGAAGCTATGAATGAAGAGATAGAATAGATAGGGAGGAATAAGACCTGGACTCTTGTTCCTAGACCCAAGGATAAAAATGCAATTGACACTAAGTGGATTTTCAGAAATAAGTTGAATGAAGATAGCTCGAAGTTTTCGAAAAAAAAGCAAGGTTAGTATGCAAAGGCTATTCTCAAGAAGAACGTATTGATTATGGTGAAACTTTTTATCCTATTGCAATATTAAGAGGTGTTATAACTTTACTTGCTTATGCTACACATAAAGGATTTAAATTTTATCAAATGGATGTGAAGTCTACATTCCTAGATGGAATTCTTGAAGAGGAAGTTTACATAGAACAACCAGAAGGTTTTGTAGATCCTATAAAAAAGGACATGGTTTGTAAACTGCACAAGGGATTATATGGACTCAAGCAAGCTCCTAGAGCTTGGTATGAAAGACTTCATAACTACTTGATAAAGATTGGCTTCCAAAGGACTATTGATAATAGTAGCCTGTACATCAAAGAAGGACAAGACAAGAAAATTGTATTGGCTGAAATCTTTGTGGATGACACGTTGTTCATAGGAAATGATGATTTATACAAAAAAAATTCAGAAGAAATGAGTAAAGAATTTGAGATGTCCATGTTTGGAGAGATAAAATTCTTTGTTCGATTACAAATTCAATAGAATAAAGATGGTATCTACATTACTCAATCCAAATATATCAAGGAGATACTAAAGAAATTTGAAATGGAAGATTCAAGACCAGTTGGAACACCTATGTCTACTGGAAATAAGCTTTCCAAGAATGATGATTCCAAAGAGGTAGATCAGACCACATACAAATCAATGATTGGAAAATTGCAATATGTAGTGCACACAAGGCTTGATATTTCATTAGCAGTTGGTATGGTGGCAAGATTCTCAGCAAATCCTAAAGAAAATCACAAGATGGCAATCAAGAGAATCATGAGGTATCTAAAGGGTACTGAAGATTATGGATTATGGTACAAGAAAGGAGGCAATCTGGATTTTAAAGCCTTCACAAATGCTAATTGAGAAAGAATTGTTGATTACAGGAAGAGCATGGAGCATTCTTTCTTGGTAAAATATTAGTGTCTTGGACAAGAAAGAAGCCAAGCACATTGCTATAAAATATCATTTTCTGAGAGAATTGGTGCAAGATAAAGAGGTAAGATTGGAATATGTGAATACTAAAGAACAAATTGCAAACATATTCACTAAGTCATTACCTAAGGATGCATTTTTATATTTAAGACATAAACTAGGTGTCATTCCCCTATTTAAAGCTCACTAAATGAAGTTTAGTGATGCATCAACTAGAGAATGTTGAAGATTAGCCAGTTGATGCAATATTGAAAAGGGCATATTGCATATGAATTAGTGCATGAGGTACACTAATATTCATTGAATATTATTTTGACATGAGATGTCAACGAAGGAGAGTTTTTTGTCATATCACAGAAATTTTCTAAAGAGGAAGAGTATACATTTCATAGAAATCTCATTTGAAGATGTCAAAGAAAGAAGATGAACTTGGTCTGATATCAAAGAGGCAGAGTTTTCTATCAAAAGAAGATGTTGAAGACAGAGTTTTTTGATAGAAGGAGAAACTAAAGATAGAGGGATTTCACACTGATAGAGGGAGTTCTCATGGATGAGAATCATAATGAAACTAAGGATATGTTCCTTATGTTGTTCTTTCTCTAAAATTTTGTTATATTATAACATGTTGTGTTGCCATCAATGCCAAAGAGGGAGATTGTTGAATAGAATTAGTTAATTCAAAATGTTATATCTTTGCTAGTCAGTGTATGCTGAGGTGACTTGGGTGATGAAGATAGTTTCTTGTGTTTTTGAAGCATTCCAAATTTTGCCAAGTTCAAAAGAGAATGTCTACCACATTCACTTGGATGACAAAGAGAAGTTCGTAGAAGATTGAGTGTTAATCAAGCTCACTCAATTAATGAAGGGAAAGTTGGATGGAACTAGTGTTAACTAAGCTCACTCAGTTACCAAAGGAATTTTGTGAATATGCAGTGTTAACTGACTTCACTTGGTTAACACAAGAAAAAAAAATGAGTTAGTGTCTATTGAGCAAGGTTGACCAACAAAGGATTTTCTTGTTTTGGCTTCTTGAGTTCAATAGATTTTTTTGTTGGTTCTAGCCAATTGAGGAGATGAATATTAATTATTCTAAGTTTTATTCAAGCTGACTTGACAATGTGTATGATATAAATATAAGGTCAAGTTGAGGATTGAATATGTGCAAGTGAATAGAAGATCTGAAGATGCTTAGAGGAAGTGAATTAGAAGGATGAGCATAATATCCTTGTGGAGCTGCAAAGATACATTTGATAAAAAAGGATCAAGTATACAAGCCAAAATTGAGATCTATAATTAGAAAATTAGTTACTTCAAAAATCGTGTCATCTCATTGTTACTTTCTAAACATTGTAGCAGTGATCTAAATCTCTTAACAGAGTTGGCTCAACAACTATCTGTAAATCCTCTAACAAGGTGGCATTTCTAGATTTAAGTGTCTAAAGACCTCTAACGAGGCCACTCCTAATAGATTGATTAAATCCTCTAATAGTGTCAAACCTAACAGTGTGTTTTGTAACCTTTAACAAGGTTGGCTCCTAACAGTGCTCACTTTAGAAGAGTGAAAATCAGTAACTAGTTGCAATTGGTAGTTTTTCCCAAATTGGGTTTCCACATTAAATCTTGGTATCACTTGTGTTCATGCTATTTATTTTATGTGTATGTAACTAAGTTAAGTAAGGTTAATCACAGATAATATCTTAATATTTACATGTTAAGCATTTGTCGAGTTATAGTTGCTATTTTAGTGCTTACTGAGTTACAACATTTTCTAGTGTAAATCGAGTGCCTATGTATTTACGAGTATCAGTATTTTCAGTGAAGTTTATGTTCTATGTTGACATCTAAGGGATCTAGGATTTATTTTTGTTGGTCCTTAGATGGTTTTGACATTTGAGTGTCAACACACTTAACCATTTTCTACATTGAAGCCGAGAACGCTATGTATGTTGAGCCACAGTGTGTGTCGAGTCAGATTTTTAACAGGTGTCAAGTGACTTCAAGTGTCGAGCAGTATATAAGTGTCGAGTGACATATAGGTGTCGAGTCATAGTTGATGTCAAGAAAGTTAGAATGCTTCATATGCCAAGTGAGTTAGAATCATATATGTGCTGAGAAAGATAGAGTATACTAGGTGTCGAGCAAGCTAGGATAGTATATGTGCTAAGCACCAGTAGTTCAATATGTGTCGAGTAACATAGAATCAACATATGAGTTTGTGCCCTCGCAAACTCAGATGTTAGTTGTTTTTGGAGCTAACATAGAAGGATTTCAAAGGAGAAAAAGGATAAGGACAAATCTTTTACATTTCCTATACAATCAGCATGCAACCAATCAGAAAAATGGACAAGGCATGCAACCAATGAGAGAAATGCAAGGAATGAGCGAGAACTTAAGATTCAATATGGATCCTAGATCCATACCTAACCCTAAGTCTTCACAACCTTTAAAAGGAGGTCAAAAACCCAATTGCATATGTGGATGAGAACAGTGTATGCATAAACTATAGCGAAATTCAAAGTGAAGGAAGAAAGAAAGACTTAGAGGAACAGAGCAGCAATTATATATCTAGTTGATCAGAACAACACAAGGGATAAGAATAGAGATTAGATCAAGTAAGGGTCACATTAGAGAGAGCAGTTCAAGTGCTTGAATTTAGAAATTAAAGATTACATACTGTCAGATTCATTGTTCTAATACTTTCTTGCCATTGTATTAGAAGTTGGAAATCCTATATTGATAGGTTAGCTTAACAGCTAGGTAGGAGAACCTTTGGAGAAGGTGATTGAAAATCCTATTGTATTAGGTGGGTTTAATAGCCTATTGTAAATCCTTTAACAGGGTGACACTTTATGTAAAGTGTTTGTAAATCCTCTAATCAAGTCACTATTGACATAGTGTAAAGCCTTTAATAGGGCAGACCATCAGAAATGGTCAAACATTTATTGTTGTAGTAATTTTTGTGGGTATCATCCCCACCCCAGTTTTACCTTCTTATTCTTGGAGGATTTCTTGGTTAGCAAATCCGGTGTTATGTATTATTGCATGTGTTTACTTTATGATTATTTGATGTATTTGCATGCATGCAATTTACTTTCAGTTATTTGATTTAAAAGATTAGAAAATGTTTAAAGTGTGATAATTCTAATTCACCCCTCCCCCCCCCCCCCCCCCCCCTCTCTTAGAAGTACTCTTCCCATTGTGGGCATTCCAACAATTGGTATCAAAGCATAGATTCTCACAAGGAGAAGCATAACAACTCAGAGAAAAGATCTGAAGATGGAAGTCTTCAAACTTGTGAAGATCATAGACAATCAGGTGATTGATGTGCACCTAGCTCTACACAAAGTGGAAGAAGCCAAAGAAGAATTGAGAAAGTCCTTAAAAAGAAGGAAGGTTATAGCCATAGTTGAAAATGACATACACTACAAGGAGATTGATATGGCACAATTCTTTTCTAATGGAGATTCCAAGGAATTTGATGCAGCAATAACAAAACTGATGGAGAAAAATAGAGCACAAGCTAAAGAAATCAGATTACTCAAGCTTGAACAAGAATCACAAGCCATAATGCTTTGTGAAGTGACTGAACAAAAGAAGAGAGCCATTGAAGACAAGGCCATAATAGAAGTTGACAAGAGAAAGCTTACCAATAGACTAGAAGAGAAGACAATTGAATTTGAAAGGATCTCAAACATGCAGCTAGACACCTTAAGTTATATGGTGAATGCTCATCATGAGCTAAACATGAAGGACATTGAGATTTCCACCTTGAAGATACAAAATAAGCAATTGCAGAATGAATTGAAAAGAGAGAAAGAGATAGCAAAAAGCTTCAACAAACCCAATGAGGCTATCAAGTACTTTGAGTAGCTACTGAAATCACCAAGGGCTAGTAATGATACTTCAGGACTTGGTCACACTAGCACTAAACAAGTAGAATCATCCAAGACTACAGAAGAAAGAAGTAACAAAGGTAAGAACATTAAACCCACTTGTCATTTATGTGGTAAAAAGGGACATACCTCTAATGTATGCAAGGGCAAGAACAGGCATCAACATGATAAGCCTACAAATCCAAGCTTTTGTCACAAGTGCAAAAAGCAAGGACATCAAGCACATGAATGTATAACCAAGACCATTAGGACACCAAGATTTGAAGGTCACTACTACAACTAAAAAAAATATGGACATGGAGCATTTGAATGTAGATAAAAGCCTATGTGGACACCTAATCAGCCTACAAGAGGAAACAACCATGGTCATCACTACAACTGGAATTACAACACTAGGCATAGCTATCACTATTGTCAGGAGTATGGATCCATTCCTAAAAATTGCATCAAGACACATTTTAGAGAGAATTATAGCAGATGGCTAAGCCAAACTACATGTTTCAGTTGCTTGAAAACTAGTCATATCAGCAAGAATTTCCCAACAAAGTCAAAAGCACCCAAGATAGAAGTCAACAAAGGAAAAGAGAAGGTTGATGTTGAACAAATAAGAGGGCAAATGAACAAGACTTGGAAAAAGAAAGATGAGTGCAGGACATCAAATGGAGAAATCACTTCACCCAAGAGGTCAAGTGATAACACTTCATCCAACTAAGAAAAAGAAAGGTGTATGGGACTGATATACAAAGTTAAATCATACATCAGTCCCAAAGAACAAAGGAGTACTGCAAAGAAGAAATTAGCATGAGAAAAGATGCCAAGTAAAACTTTGAAGAAGTTGTCAAGTTACCCTTGCATGTCAAGTAAAGTTCCAATGGATGTCGAGTTGCCAATAAAAGCCAAGTGAAGTAGAAGTCTAGTGGAGTTCAAGTAAATGAAATACAATGGGAGCCGAGTCATGGTGAATCCTTCAAGTGCCGAGTTTTATAGCTATATGCACGAAGCATTTAATGCTAGGTCTTTGACTGGTATAAGGCTGAATTTTGTTCATTTTCATGCCATTCGAGCACAGGACAAAGTCAAGAAGAGTGAAGAAGCAATCAAGCAGCAACCTAACACCCATTTACATGGATTCCAACAACAATTTAATATGAACTCATCAATTCAAAAGTATTTATCAAGTGCTGAGCTACGTAGAGTTAAAGTTTTTAATACATTTAAAACCCTTGTTCGGTAAAATGGCCTCTAGTTCAAGAAACCCCAAAGTAAAAGAAGGTCATGAGATTTAGTTAGTTAGCAATGACATAAAACAACCTGAATTGAGGCCAATCCTTGAAGTTGCCTACTAGAATGACCCAGCTAGTGCATTATCCATTATTCCACCTAAAGTAGTCATGGTGCAAGATGTGAGAAAATGTTACAACTACAAAATTGGTGCCATAGGTGATTTTGAAATATTCCAACCGTATGACAAACTATGTGAGAACAAGATTCAGAAAAAGGAATTTGAGATAGTTGAAAAAAAGGGTTTGACCAATGCCCTAGTCTACCCTACAAGATTCAAAACTGAATGGATACAGATTTTTTTGAGTAGAATTCATGATGGATGTCTATGGTTGGAGACAAGACCTATTAAGATTACAAAGAGGATAGTTCATAGGGTTACGGGATTCCCAACCCTAGATTGGCCAAAGATCTTGAGAAGTGATAGAAAGGAGGTTATTGAGAAGAATACATGAGCAAAATGGAACAATAGGGGAATGATCATTGATACAATAACTGATCCTCTTCTAGATTTTTCCATGCGAATAATATCTCACAAATTCTATCAATTCAGTAGATTAAAGAGTGTGCCATGTTTAGCAGTTGATGTAGCCTACAAACTGGTGAAGAAAGATCACACATGATCTATTAGAACTCATGTTGCAACAAATTAATGAAAACCTAGGGGCAATAAGGAGATCAAAGGATGCATAATGCAAATTTGGCTCAGTTCTTATGTGTATATTATTTTATGTTATGGAAGAATTTCCTTCTATAGGAAAGGTAAATTGGAACCCCAACAAAATTGCTATCATACAAATTAATGAATTCATTAATCAGATGGGAGATAACTTTGAGGATCAAATGACTAGTTATTTTGAAGACATTAAGAAATCCATGAAGCAAAGAATGAGAATACCAGTTTCATTGGTAGAGAAACATGTCAATGACATATGCTTCTTGGTTGACATTGACTACACCTACATCCAGGTAGCAATACCAAGAGTAAGATGGCTAAGGCCATTGGGATATGAGCTTGATGTGGATGAAGCCTCAGCAACAATCACAGCATTGCTAGCAGAAGAAATAGATAAGGTAGCTCCTCACTTTGGAACATATGATGTTGTCAAGTCCAAAGCTGAAACCGAATTGAAGACAACTTCTGTTATCAAGAAGAAAGACAAAATAGTGAAAAAGGTAAAGAAGCAATTTGGAGAAAGCATTAAAGGTGAAATAGGTGAAGAAGAAGGAGATAGTGAAGAAGAAGAAGAGCAAGGGCAAGGCCCAGTAGAGTTGACACAAGGCTTAAGAGAAGACAAGGAGGAAGGTGCCAAGGGAGAAGAAGCTGAGGAGGCACCTACACCTATCGAGTAAAGGAAGAGAAATGCAAAAACTCAACCTGCAGCTCAGCCAAAGGTCAAAAGGGTCACAAAGCCAACTCAAGCTAAGCTAGCTCCAGCAACAAGGGCCACTACAAGGGCATCCACATTAAAGGCCAAAAAGGCAATAAAAGAGAAGAAGAAAACCACTGAACAGCCTGTTGAAGAACCAAAGAAGAGAAGAAGGTATGTGGCACAGCCAGATACAAAGGATGAAGAAAGAACAAAATCAAAAGACATCAGCCAGTTTAAAGTGGTAAGCCATCCTCCTAAGACTGCAATTGATAAACTTTGTGATAAGATTAAAAATGCAAATTTGAATGATTTAAAGTCTCTTAATTTCAATAAGCTCAATAGGGAAGAGCCGAATAAAGTAGAGGAATCTGTGTATGCCATGATGGCAAAATTTAAAAACACACCTCTAGAACTTGACAATACCATGCCTAAAGAATTGTATGAGATAATTGAGAATAAATGGCATTATTTTCTAAAAATGGAGAAGGAGATTAGAGAATCTACCCTAGCTCAATTAAAGCCTGACATGACAAAGGGTCAAATAAAAAAGGCAAACAAGAAACATGGTGGCAAGTTTGCACCTAAGTATAGAGCCTTTAGCATTCTTCAAAAAAAGATTCAGAATGTTGTGAATAAATCCACACAATTGTGGAAAACAATTTATAAGATAACTGATGACAAGGTAGAGGAAGCAAAGAAGGCAAAAACTAGTGCCAAAGAAAAGATGGAGGAAAAGAAAGTAGAAGAGCAGAAAAGAGAGGTAGCGGCAAAGGAAACAGAAAAGAAGGAAGAAGAAAAGAAAGAAGACGAAAAGAAAGGCAAGGAAGAAAGAGGAGAGGAAGAGAATAAGGAGAAAGAAGAAGAGGAATCAACTAAGGGAGAAGAAACTATGGCAACAACTGATCAGTAGCAACAAGAAGAATAGAGTGTGCAAGACACACAAATGCCACCTCTAGTCCACCTCATGTAACTACTACACTTGCAGAAAAAGTAATCATTAAGGATGTTCCTGACAAGTTAGCTTAGAACATCAATCCCCTTACTGTAGAGGATCTCTCCAAGATCCTTCACCAATCCACTCTATAGGCACAGTTATTCACAAGCCCAGTATTGGTGAGTGTTGATGAGTTATAAAAGGTAGTAGCAGCACCACTAAAGGAAAAGGTGAAACCAAAGGAACCACCTTTCACATATATAGCTACTTGCACTAAGATTTTGATGCTTCCACCACCACCTCCACCAAGTGAAACAAGTGATATTGTTCAAATGTCGAGTGCAGAGGAAAGGAAGTCAAATGAAAAAGAGGATATCTCAAAAGAAAAGGAGCAAGTCGCCATTCAGACATTGGTAGAACTACCAAAGACTAGCACTCCTACAAAGGCCATTCAAAAGCCAAGCACTGAAGCCATTCCCTTGCAATTTTCAACTCCAAGCTCGAGATCAACTAGAGTGGCAAGGGTACTTCACTATGGAGGCCCTAAACTAGATGAAGACATAGTAATACCTTCCTATGATTCCAAGACCATCACAATGCAACAGATGACTGAAATGCAAACTGCATTAGATAGAAGAATGAGGTAGGAAATACTAAGGAAAGAGTTCAAACATAAGCAAGCACTTCATGAGATTAAGGACATCTTTATAGATGCCTTCAGCTTGCAGTCACCAGATGAAGCAAAGCCAATAATAGAGCAACTATCAGACATAGTTGACTAGGTGATCAATGAAGACCAGGATACTAATGTTAAACTCATGGAATGGTTAGAAAGACAATTTCAAGGAAAAGTGAATGAAAAGATATCAAGTGGAATAGCACTTGAGCAAGTAGATTTGGCCAAGAAAATGGATAAGGTCAAAGTTGTCCTTGAAAACATTTTTTCAATTGTACAGGAAGTTGTGTGACTTTTCCAATTTCACACAAGAAACAAATCAGAGAATAATGAGCTTGGAAAGAAATTTGAAAATTTTCTAGCATGCAACTACCAAAAGATCCAGCTCAAAGTGAGAAGCATTTTGCACAAACACTTCACACTCAAAGGGAGTTAGTTGTACTTACAACAGAGGAGGCCAATATTAAGGCTAAATTGATGCAAATCCAATTCTCCATAACCCCACATTTAGAAGTCCTCCACAAGGAGCAAGTGTATGTTGAAACAATTTTAAAGAAAGATCCAAATCTTTCTACACTTGATGGACTTTTACACCTTGGTGTAGAGACTGCTATCCAACACAAGTCACTTGACATTGCTTTGGAGAATTGGGACGCAGCTCTAAAAATAATAATGGAGGCAAATAGTAACTTTTTGGCCAAGTATGGTATTACTCCTTAGAACCCTTTGACATTAATGTCAAAAGGGGGGAGATATAAGGAAGATATAGTATTTTGATGAAGATATAACTAAGGGGGAGAATACTATAAATTTTGATTACATTCTTTTATTAGGGGAGATATGAATAAAACAACACACATAGGTACAGATTACATATACAAGGAAAAAGACAAAGAGTATTAGGCACATTTAGCATAGAATTTTGGTTGCAAGAATGTCAAGGCACAATCAGCTCAGGGGGAGTTAAGGTATTTTGAACAAATTTTGAACAATTTTGGAATTTTGTGGATAGGGCACTCATAAGGATAGATTAGTAATGTTTAGTTAAGTGTTTTTGACACTCATGTTAAAGGGGGAGATTGTTGGTCCTTAGATGGTTTTGACATTTGAGTGTCAACACACTTAACCACTTTCTACATTGAAGCCAAGTACACTGTGTACGCTGAGCCACAGTGTGTGCCGAGTCAAATTTTTAATACATGCTGAGCAGGTATATAAGTGCCAAGTGACATATAGGTGCCGAGTCATAGTTGATGTCGAGAAAGTGAGAATGCTTCATATGCTGATTGAGTTAGAATCATATATGTGTCGAGCAAGATAGAGTATAATAGGTGACGAGCAAGCCAGGATAGTATATGTGCCGAGCACCAGTAGTTCAGTATGTGTTGAGTAACACAAAATCAACATATGAGTTTGTGCCCTCACAAACTCAGATGTAAGTTATTTTTGGAGCTGACATAGAAGGATTTCAAAGGAGAAAGAGGATAAGGATGAATCTTTTACATTTCCTATATGATCAGCATGTAGCCAATCAGAAAAATGGAGAAGGCATGCAACCAATGAGAGAAATGCAAGGAATGAGCGGGAACTTAAGATTCAATATGGATCGTAGATCCATACCTAACCCTAAGTCTTCATAATCTTTAAAAGGAGGTCGAAAACCCCATTGCATATGTGGATGAGAATAGTGTATGGGTAAACTATAGCAAAATTCAAAGTGAAGGAAGAAAGACTTAGAGGAACAGAGCAGCAATTATATATCTAGTTGATCAGAACAACACAAGAGATAAGAACAGAGATCAGATCAAGCAAGGGTCACATCAGAGAGAGTAGATCAAATGCTTGAATTTAGCAATTAAAGATTGCATACTGTTAGGTTCATTGTTCTAATACTTTCTTGCCATTGTATTAGAAGTTGGAAATCCTATATTGATAGGTTAGCTTAACAGCTAGGTAGGAGAACCTTTGGAGAAGGTGATTGAAAACCCTATTGTATTAGGTGGGTTTAACAGCCTATTGTAAATCCTTTAACAGGGTGACACTTCATGTAAAGTGTTTGTAAATCCTCTAATCAGGTCACTATTGACATAGTGTAAAGCCTTTTAACAGGGCAGGCCTTTCACAGGGTAGACCATCAGAAGTGATTAAACATTTATTGTTGTAGTAATTTTTGTGGGTATCATCCCCACCCCAGTTTTACCTTCTTATTCCTGGAGGGTTTCTGGGTTACCAAATCTGGTGCCATGTGTTATTGCATGTGTTTACTTTATGTTCATTTATATGCTTACATGCATGTAGTTTACTTTTCATTTTAGACATTCCAACAAGTGGTAACTGATTCACCCCTCCCCTCTCAGTTACTCCTCTTATATTTCCAATAGAGTGTATATGATTCACACACTATACTTCCATATTACTAGGCTCATGCAAATCAAAACACCTTTAAAGTTGTGTTATACTAATTGCTTGTGGGTGTAAAACAATAGGACATGAGGTGCATAAGCTAATAAGTTGTAATACCTTCTAGAAACTCTTAAGCTTTTGGGATAGGCCATATGAAAAGCATACATTATAGTAGGCAACCAAACAACTACTAATATGAATGAGGAAAACAAAAGTATGTACAACCAAGAATATAACCATAGCAAGGAAAACTCTAGAGGAGTATGTAATTTTGATTTTTTAGTTATATTCCTTAGAGACGTATCATGAATGCTCTTAGATCTAACTCAACTTTCATCATCTCATTTGAATAAAAATATCCTTTGATAAGAGGAGATAAAAAAATTCTCTATATTAAATATATAATTCTGATTCCACATCTTAAAATATTTGTTAAAATCTAAAACCTAAAACTAATGTATAAGAACGCATTAAAATTAAAAAAACACAATCTAAGAGAGTGGCCCCAAACCATATTACTATGGAGAAAAAAAACAAAAATAGTAAAGTGCACACCAAATATACGATGAAATAACTACTCACCCTCCTTTCGCGTGACACGACATGACGCTCAAAGTCAACCGTCAAATTCAGTCCCCCAAAACGGTGACAATTACTATTCGCATGTCAAGAAAAATAAGTCGTTTTGCCCGTGAAGGCCAGGAGTCCAGCTGTACATGCCACGAGGCAACATAGGTCGACAAACAGTACGCGCGGGCCCCACCGACAACTGGACTCCACCCCTTGAACATTTGGCGGGAAAGGCGAGGCAGGGGTGGGTCCCACGTCCCTCCTCTCTCCTCTCAACCACTTGTGTGTATATTTACACTGTGACGGCCCAGTTTTGGCGCGAAACAAGATCATTGGTCCCCGCCTGTCTTGCAGCACACGCCATCGATATGCGTTCCCATATGTTATGCACCATGCCCATGCCCATCTTGTGTATGCCCATCATATATTATTATTATTATTATGATATAAAGTGGGGCAAAAAATTTAATTATAATTGATAACAAATTAAAGAATTAGTTATGTGCATGAGAGTTGCGTGACACGTGTACGACTGTTTGTGTTTGTGCCGGGAGACACCCCGGTCGGCGTGTCATCCTTTGAATGTTAATAATTTATTTGTTTGTTTAGTAATTCTCATATATTATTTTTGTTTGTTTCTCAGATTTATGTATGGGAAATGATAATGTAGTTTTTATGGCCGTGTTTGTAAAGTAGGGCTTGTTTGTCAAAGTTATTGGAGAAAGTTAGTGGGTTTGGTGCGTGATTTAAGGGGGAGATGAGGTGGGGAGATTTTTGATGTGGGAAAGAGGTGTTTTGCGAGGAAATAGGATGATATTTGGATAGAAGGTTCTACTTCCTCCGGTCCAACTTAATGAATTTATAAGTTGTGAAGTGTCTAGGAAACTTCATGTGGACTAGAAACAAAACAAAAGTCTTCCAAGTGTACTAGAAACAAAACAAAAGTTTTCTAAGTTTCTGCGTATGAGGAATGCTATGTGACCTTTGGGTAGATTCTAAGAAATGGAGAAGAGTTGGAATGGGAGTGAGTTTTTAGGTTTTAAAAACAAAAGTCTTCTAAGTTTCTCACCGTATGAGAATGCTAGGTGACCTTTGGGTAGATTCTAAGAAATGGAGGAGTTGGAATGGGGTGAGTTTTTGGGTTTTCAAAACAAAAGTCTTCTAAGTTTCTTAGTGTATGAGGAATGCTAGGTGACCTTTGGGTAGATTCTAAGAAATGGAGAAGACTTGGAATGGGGTGAGTTTTTGAGTTTTCAAAACAAAAGCCTTCTAAGTTTCTTACCATATGAGGAATGCTATGGGTAGATTCTAAGAAATGGAGACGAGTTGGAATGGGGGTGAGTTTTTGAGTTTTCAATGTTTTCATAGACTCAAAGTTTCACACCCTGTATAAGAGAATTGTTGGGTACTTTGAATTATTCTCATTGGTCAAAGTTGATTTCAAAGGAAAAAAATAATGGTAGTTTAGACGAAATTAAGAGAGAAAGTAACATTAGTTATAGCTAAGATAAGCTTTTGCAGATAAAAAAGATTTTTTAATACATATCATATAACAACATTAATTGAATGATCTTCATGTTTCATTTGTCCAAGCTACCACTTATTCTATATGTATCTTGATGATGATTGGGACCCTTTGGATCTCATTCGGCATGGACCAATCGAATCAAAGCCCAATCTTTTCATCTTGATATCTCACGATGTTGTAAGAATCCACATCCTTCCAAAAGAATTAATTCTTCTTCTGTTAGTGATCCTACATTTAATTTGGAAACATATTACATCGTTTTATATTTTTTCTAGCCAAGGATAAATTGAGCATATTTTAGAGTGTGTGGAACAAAGAATTGAACCTCTTAAGAAACCTGCATCATACTTTTTGTAAATCGGGTTTAGAATTTCAACCTCCTCATTTGTCTACATCTCTCTTATGTGTCTCCTCCTAAGCAACCAAGCTTTTATTCACAAGAGAAAAGATTGTCTCCTACTCCCCACCCTTTAACAAGAAAATATTTTGTTGATGGTTTTCAAATATAACTTGTTTACTCTTCCAAAACCAATATGAAGGAAAATTCATAAACATAATCAAGAAAATCTTTATTTTTATGTATATCATCAAATAATGATTGTCATTCCATTGATGAATGTCAAGGCTTGAAATATGGAACTCATCAAATATGGTATCATTCAAATGACCAATGGCAATGAATTGCACATTTCTTCTTTATTCTAAGTAGAACTTATATGGTGTTCCTCATGGATAGGAAAATGGTGTCTCAATAGTGCAATAATAAAAATGTATTGCTAATAAAAGGTTATTATTGATCGTTAAGTTATATATCTAACAACGAATATTTTGTTCGCTTTGTTTTCCTAGAAGGAAACCCTATTTTATGAAGGCAATATTGTAGTTAACATATTTGGTCTTTTCAAAATGATCACAAAAAAACTCTTTATGCCCAAGATCAAGATGAAAGAAAAATAAAAAACTAGTAGTTGGAGAAAATGCTACTGAATTAACAAGTTTCCTCTGAACTTCAAACATTCAACTCCCTCCTATTAGTACTCTATATTTTTAACCAAAAAGAAGAAAAGGTAACTAATGCCCACTCATCACCATGGTACAATTGTGTGGATAGATGCAAGAATAAAGGGATAGGAACCAATGACTCAAAGATCATTCAACTCCACCTCCACAACTAATAAAATAGAGGGAAGATTAGAGACTCTCCTTTAGGGGTATGAATAACTTAAAACTCACACGTTTCAAAGACGCATCCACATAATCCAATGAACAAAAAAAATTCAAAGAGAAAATGCATTGATTCAAAGATTAATCATAATTAGAGAGAAAACTTGTCTACCATTTTCTCCAATAGATCGATGTTTACCATGCCCATGTACATAGAAGATCATGCTTAATCATAGACCCAAGAAATGTTAAGTTTATGATCATGTCTTGCACATGCCTCAAAGGACAAGGGGGATCACAAAAGTCTAGACCCTTTTACCCATGATTTGATTAGAAATTCAAGGACACTCTCAAATATGCCCTTTCAATTTCTTGTAAACAATCACTTTTTTTATAAGGATTCTAAATGTTTTGATATTTGTTGAAGTAAAAGCTTGTGGACTAGCCTTAGTGGTATCTTCCATTTGAAATCAAGTTTTAAAATAGATTCTTCCAAGCTATGGGACTCTTAATCACCATATTCAACTTCATTAGCTTATTCGAAAATGTATTTTTTTTAATATTTTTGTTATAGGTTGTGTAATAGGAAAAGGGGATCACCTAAAAGCTTAGTATTCCCTAATTCATAACATGCATTGGAATACAAAACACCTCAAGACAAATTGAATGAGCACCACCTAGTGGAAGGGATGCTAGTGCAAGAGCTTTACTCTTGGGGTTTATATTCCTTTTCTACTTAGAAGTAGAAAAGGGATGAAAGAGACTAATATGTAATGACTAAACAATCCAATCATACTAAAAAGTATATGTAGAAAGAGATTCAGATAGTTTGAGTGCACCTCAAATTAAAATAGGAGAAACAAAGACTTGGATCTGAATTCTTAACTATCGGGCTCCCAAAATTAATTGTAGTTCTAATATTCTAAGATTCCAAGAATTGTATATGATTGTAGACCAATTTTTTCTTATTTATGCAGGGCATAGAATTACTAAGTCATTTTGTACTCAGGATTTTATGTTGGGATGAATAATAAACTATTTGTCTTAGTGTCAAGATGTCACAAAAGTTTTGAGATCTAGCTATTAGCTCATTTCTACCTGTAAATCTAATAAATTTGTGTCTTTTGGTAGCTATATAGGGGTTTTCCTTGGTCAACCTATTATTTCGTATTCCCACCTACATGGACAATTAACATAATAGAGATAATGTATGTAGTGCTTGTGAACCTTGAGTATGTCTAAAATTGTATGAGCTATAGTGCATAAATTATGTAATGTAAAGATCTTCCCTAGTGGGATAGAGTAAAACCTATATGAAATGAAATTAATGTGTGATTGAGAGCATGAAATATAATAATAGATCAAAAGCACAAGTATGTAGATCTAAAGGTCACAAGAAGACATACCCAATTAAAAGCCAAGGAGTACAACCCAATCATTTGTTAGTAGTCTCCTAGTCACAAGTCATAATCTTTTTGCAGTTGCATCTTGATGTTGAGAGTGTTTACAATGCTTGATAGAAGATTAATGTATCTTTTATTCTAAAGTCCTCACTTCATGGGGCATATTAATATTTGGGCTCCAACCTTGTAATTTATTTCATCTTAATCAAGATGAAGTGTAAGGTTTTCTTTTGTTCAAAAATAGGAGATAAAATTAAGAGAGACAACTATAAATATTAATCCTTCAATAAATCATCAAGATGAGACCTAATTTAAATTTGGGCTCAAAATGCAGGGTAGCGAATGGTTGAATGATTATATACCTATGTATAGAATGGATAAGTCACTATATAGCTCCAATTTCATGCCCAAACTAAAATGATGGCTCCTAAATCATTAGTAGATAAAGAAAACAATTCAATAGACAAATTGAAGGTTGAGAAAGAACACTTAAGCCACAAATGGTAACATGGGGCCTAGGAGGTGAAATGAATTATTTGGTTGGACTGGAAAAAGAGAAGCACACTTAGAAATGAGATCTTACCTCTATTTAAAACTATATTAAAGGGATAAATGACCAATATTTAAATTTAGGTTTTTATTAAGTGAGATTATAAAGTATTTTAATGCAAACTATAATGAAAACACACTAAGGAAAATGTTAAACACTCATGAAATTGCACACCACTTAGGTGCTTACAATTAATGGTGGCATATTTAGCCCTCAATTTAGTGTCATATGTTGAAAATAGATTGACATAAGTATGAGAATGTGTTTCAATCATTGTTTGTCACTGATGTCAAACCTGCTACTTGTTGGTAAGGCAACTATTTAGTTGATTTGAGTATTATCATTTGTTTGATTGATGAGAAGGTTTTGATCAAATGAGATAACAAAAGCACCTAGAGGAAAGTTTGAGTTATGGTAAGAAAAAGGAGTACAAAGATTAGTTAAGATAGTGATGTTATAGTGTATTTATTATCTACTTAAGGCTGCAAAGGTTGGATACACTAACTAAGTCTAGAAGAACAAGTAAGAAGAATTGAGTCTACCAAGCTTGACCGAGTGGATAGTAGGTGTCGAGGAAAGTTAGTGCAAGTCGAACAAAAAATTAGTTGGAGCCAAGTAAAGTGAAAGTTCAATGTATGCCGAGTGATACAATGTAAGCCGAGTAAAGTTTCATTGATGTTGACAACTAGTAAACTTTAGTGTTTGCTGAGTGATCTAGTTGAAGACGAGTGGAAGAACAATTTGGAAGCTGAGTAACAACATATTGATGCCGAGTGCCAATATTCATGTTAAATCATAGATTTGACAAATCTGAGTTGACTATTTTGTTTTCTTGAATTTTATGAAGCATATGGAAGATAACTATGATGAGTTGGTGGCATAGAATTCATGGTAACTCATTTTGAGGTGAATCTAAAGAGGATTGAAGAAGAAGTTTCTAGAAAGGACTCAAATGAAAAGATGAGTTGAATCATTGAATCCTACCTAGTCCTACCTAACCCTAAAATGGATGATAAAGGATGAACAACAAAAGATCTTAATTTTCTATTTATAGAGATAGTTGGTTAGAAGCAAGGTTGGTCATGTTTGAGAACCTAAGCTGGACAAGAGGTCTAAGGTATTGCTTCATTCAGTGACCGAATAGAAAAGACTGCTATTGGTAAGCAAAGCAAGAAGGCTTAAGAGTATGAATATTTGAAGGGTGAACAAGCTATCAAAGTTGAAGTGTGTGAAAGCCAAGAAGAATGGAGAACTAAAATAGAGATCTTTAATTTGCAAGTGAGTTGTAATTTGTTATCAGATCAAGCCTTATTATTACTTTCTAATCATTGTACTAGTCTAGGGTAAATCCTTTGGATTAAGGTTGACCTAACAGTCATTTGTAAATCCTTTAATCGGGTGACATTCCAAGTGAATGATCTAAAGTCCTCTAACAAGGTTCACTCCTAACAGAGTGATTGAAATCCTCTAACCAGGTCACATTTAATAGTATGTATTGTAGCCTTTAACAAGGTTGACCTTTCACAGGGCATCACTTCAGACAAGTGAAAATGAGTAGCATGTTATTGGTGGTTTTTTCCAAATTGGGTTTCCACATAAAATCCTGGTGTCAAATGTGTTACTCAATCTGTTATGTTTCATGTTTACATTTCTACAGCGATGTTATGACCTAGGACAATAACTCTAATGGATGCATGTATGAATATATTTTATGGATATGGGTTCACTAAACTATGAAAAGTATTATTTGTACATCTAGACCTTCAATAACTAATTCACCCCCTGCTCTTAGTTATTCTAAAGAATTTTAACATTATATATAAAACTAAGTACATATGCAAGATAAAGTATAAGAAATCAATAAATGGGAAAGGGAATCTCAAAGCTCCTAATGCTCAATTCTTGCAATAGAGTGTTAAGAACCATATTCTACAAAACCACATGTTAGTTAAAAATGATAAATCGCCTAGGGCTTACTAAGAGAATTATGAAATATTTGAATAACTATATGAACCTTGTTCCAACTTTCTAATTAGAAAGGTGAGACAAGTTGTCATGTTTAGCACATCAAGTTGTGAACATGAGTTCATATACAATTGTTGGTAATAGGTTCCAAGATAAACTTGAAATATTCTATAGAGCATTTAAATTGATAGGGAATTGAATCATGATCTTCACCCAGTGAATAGTGTGAGAATTGGACCTCTCTATAGCTCAATAGATGACTAACTAAGTGAAACATACACCAAATACAAATCAAAACTCTATGATCTAGCCCACTAGTGAAACCATGAGATCATGGAAGGAAGAGAGAGACCTTGAATTTAACATGGTAGAAAGTTGTGATATGCTAGGTGATTCATGAAAGAAGAGGAGGAGATTATCAAAGCTAGAAAGTCATTTTATGCTAGTTTCACTCATCTAAAAGAAAAAATATGAGGGAGAATTGATGGTCCAACAAGTTGTGTTATGTTAGTTAATTCTACCTTTAAAAGATTGTGCATAGAGGTAACTTTAAAAAGTTTGCACTAAGAGGCGGCTTGAAGAGTTTTTTGTGCACAAGGGAAGCTTAGAATATTATTCTTACAAAAATCATTATCTCCTTTGGGATCAATAAGCACAATCAGTCCTAACAAAAGCATTGTCTCCTTGGGTATAAATAAGGACAATCATTCCTAAGGAAATCATTGTCTCCTTAGGGATTAATAAGAACAATCAGACCCAAGGAAAGCATAATCTCCTAAGGGATTGATAAGTGCAATTATTCCTAAGGAAAGCATTATCTCCTTGTATATCAATAAGGATGATTAGTCCTAAGGAAAGAATTATCTCTTTAGAAATCAATAATTTTGCATAATGTAAAAGGATGCTACATATATACCCCTCCTCCTTATGAAAATAGATAATAAGGCTACCTACTTCCAAAAACAAGGAGATGTCCCTAAAAGAACAATGTATGTTATAAACCTAGAAAAGACTAAAACCATTATTGACCAAGAAATAGATAATCGCGAAAGGATATTATGAAGTTCAAGAAGATGCCTTTGAAAGGAAAAGTTCTTGGTTATAAGACATCTACCTTCAAAAGGATTTCTTGAACACAAACAACATCTTCAAGACAAAGAGGGGAAGAGAACATGAATGTGCCCTTTTAGTTCCCTATTTCTAGGTGAAAAGGGCATTCTTGGTGAAGGAAAACACACTCTAATATAGTGAGGATATTTGTGTAGGCTAGACATGTTCTTGCAAGAAAGGTAAAGGTTGTAAACTCAAGATATAAATCTCCTAAAAAAAGAGAAGATCCTTACTTAAAAGAACAACTCCATGTAAGAAAGGATGTCATGTGATAAACTAATAACAAACAACTAAGAGAAAATAAATCCTTGGAGATTAAAAAGAGACTAAAAAATGAAACCTTCCCCCCAAAGGTTAAAGGAAAGGAAAATGTATCCCACTATATATACCCTAAGTGATAAATCTTTTATAATTGACATGTGCTTTTAAGCAAGCATACGGTTGTGACTTGGGATGTAAATATCTTGAAAAGGAGAAAAACCCTATGTAAAAAAAAGTCCATGCGAGAGAGGATATCGTGTTATAAAAGAAACAAGTCAACAAAGAGAGATTGGATTCTTTTGGTAGGGAAGATAAAATGGGGATGGATGCTCAAGTATAAACACCTTCCCTATTGCTAGGTGAAGGAATGCTTAGAAAATGACACCAGTTTTAAAAGCCCCAAGTGAAAGGTAATTTATAATAGACAAGCACTTTCATTCAAAGAAAAGGTTGTTCTATGTTCTAGATCCGATAGTTTACCACCATTTTTGTTTGTCCTTGTTTAAGATGATTAGGGTGTCCAATACCCTAGTACCTACAAACGAGGTCCATATTTAGATGTGTGTGTTAGCCTCAACTTTTTGTCACTAGATTCAATATTTTCATTTGACTATTAGATATCAATCTAGATTTGTAAATAGCATGCGAAACCTACATAAAGACTTTTTATCATTCTCAAACTAGAGAACAATAAGTGCTAGTATTCCCAAATCAACTATGAGAAGATCTAAGCTCATTGAACAACAAGCTACAACAATGTGCATTCAAGTATGACTTCATGGTTGCTTTTTATTATTATTTTGATGTTATTGCATCAACACTTGGAGGATTAATATAAAGAGCATTGCATCAACACAATTATCTTCCTAAGGTGTGATATTATCAATTTGACATTCTAGCTATGATTAAAGTTTTGTCCTCCTTTAAGATAAAATCTATTTTTATCAATCATAACTATAATTGTGGAGGTGCGAATACCAATATGAGGTTTGATTTAGGCAAGCCTTTATACAACACAACCATTCTTCTCCGTTTTTTTTTGTCTAAGTTTAGTCCTAACCATACAGGAGTTTACAAGAGGGAAAATAAAAATAAGATAGTTAATTCAAGAATTCAAACAAATAGTACCCCTATATTAGAATGTCCTCTAATTATTTTTTATATTTTTTGGATAGAAGTCTAGGAAATGGACCTATAGGATCTCTTGGCTACATGTTGGAACATTTTTATAATGTGTTTTTTTTTCGTATTTTTCTAATTATCATATGATCTCTCTGCATGAATTTTCAAAAGTCATTATATCATTATTACTTAATGTATATGGATTTTTATATATGTCCTCTATATGTCATCCTAGGGACAATACAAAGCATTGTGGCATAAAACATTTTTCATGTTGATCTGACCTAGAAGAGGGAGGATGAAGATTCTATAAGTGATAATATTTTTAACTATCACGTTAGGACTAACACTACTCTCGTATAATATTGTATGTCCTCCGATGTACATGTGTTATGTGTTTGTTACCTCTCCTATCCACCTATATTATTTTCCCTATTTCATATTTTTGTCTCCCATTTGCATCCTTTTCCATTTCTATTGTATATCCTAATATATAACTCTTAGTAATGATATGTGATTCTAATTCTACTCCCCCATGATTTATGCCCACTCTTGCTATTATCTATCTTTTCTCATTCAGCATGGGAAAATACTAATATTTAGAATTTGATAAGCGACCCTTCTTTTACATGACATGCTATCCTCTACCATTTATTCATGAAAAATCCTAATTTGTTAGCTATTGTAGTTTCCCTTTCTTTACAAGCATCTTATAATTATTCATTTGACTATTGTGTCACTAGAATGCTTGTATGCTCCTCCTTCAAAGATGACAAATGGAATTTTGATCTTTTAAAGGTCAAATCTAAACTCCAAAAGTAACAAGACCAAACTTGTAAATATAATTACATGGTAATAATCTGAAAAATGACAAAAAGAGAATTCATGCTAAATATACTAGTAATAAATCAATTATTTTTGATAAAACATCCTATAGAGCTAGAAAAAGGCATTATTTATGCCCACTCCACTCCCCCATGATTTATGCCCACTCTTATCATTATCTATTTTTTTCATCCAAAATGAGAAAGTACTAATATTTAGACTTTGTGTATTATACTAATACTATTGATATATCTAGAAATTAAAATACTTGTTACTTATCCTTTCTATACATCTCTAACATGATATGTGACCCTAATTTTACATGGCATGCAATCCTCTACACTTTATTCATGAAAATTCCTAATTTGTAAGCTATTGTACTTTCCTTTCTTGACAAGCACCTTATAATTATTCATTTGACTACGGTGTCACAAGAATGCTTGTATGCTCCTCCTTCAAAGATGGCAAATTCAATTTTTGATCTTTTAAAGTCCAAAAGTAACATAGACCAAACTCGTAAATATAATTACATGACAATAATCTAAAAAATGACAAAAAGTGAATTCATACTAAATATGCTAGTTATAAATCAATTATTTCAGATAAAACATCCTATTCGAAACCAAATAAAAGCTTAGAAAAAGACATGTATAAAATTTTCACCATTACAAGAAGACAATTAACTTCCTTAACTAGTATATCCTTAAACTTCTCCATGTAGGGACTTTTGACAAGGAGTGATAGAATCTTATGCTTGGGCTTTACATTATCCCTTGTGGGATATATATAATAGAGTTGACTATGGGAACTAATCACATTATACATGGGAGCGACAATGATGGGTTGCATGCCTTTGAAATAAAAATCCAAGAACCAAAAACCCAAGGTCTATTATTTTTCTCCCCACTATTCATGATTTCCCCAACTTTACTCCACAATGGGGCCTCCACACAAACAAATTACCATCCATTAAAACGTACCCACCACGTGGCAAACATTCCTTATGTCTAAATATCCTAGTCAAGCAAATGTCTTTGATATTAAAATACCCAAAAGAGTTACGGCCATAAGGCCATCAAATTTAGGGTAGAATTCCAAGAAAAGTCAAGAATAAAGCATCTCAGATACATTACACAAAAATAATAAAACAAAATGCTTTTAAACTACTCCGAACTTATCTCGAATAGGAGGGGCCACGACGTGATAAAAAGGACGGATGGTTGCATGGGCATGCAAGAACGTGACGTGGAGGCGGTCCACGTTGCGTGTGGAATACGGCTTGCATGGCGACTTGCGGTTGCATGTCTCGCCGGCTGCCGCCGCCTTTCACATCCAACAGTTGGACTTCCCTCCATCACAAGCGACATGACCAATTTGCCCATTTGCTCTATGTGCTTGGAAGCTTTGCCTACATCACGCCATAGTCCTAAGCTACTTGAAGATATTTGTGTTTATATAATCATTTCCTCAAGACCAAATTAGGGCAGATGTATCAAGGAAATCTAGAAAATTAGGGTGGATGAATCAAGTTCAATCACTAGTGAACAAAATTAGGGTGGATGGGTTAATCATTGGTGAATAAGTATGGAAGTCCATAAAATTAGTTTGGATGGATCAAGTTCAATCATTGGTGAACAAGTTATGAAATCCATCTTTTTCTTTTTCCTTTTTTTTTAACGAAGAGTGAGTTGTTGAGCTAGTTACATTCTATCAAGGTAAAGCTGGAAGAAGAAGATTGATGTATGATCTTGATCTTGTTAGATTATTTGTTATACTCTTAGGATCATCTGTAATATCTCAATGTAAAGATTGATGAAGACTATCGATGTATGGTCTTGCTCGTTTTTTTTTAATATAAAAAACAATTGTAGGACTATCTAGTTATGATCATTAGAAGTACTAATTCAAAGTTTGGGCTTGACAAGACAATAGCTTCTCTTCCCTCAGAGGAGATGAGGTTGAAGACTTTTGAATCATCTAAGCAAGCACTAGTTATTGGTCATCTATTGTTGGAAATATGGAGGAACAAGATTGATGTGTGGTCTTGTTATATTCATTGTTCAAAGGATCTTCTAGTGATGGTTATTAGAAGAATTATTATAAAGTTTGTGCTTAATGAGATAGTGGCTTCTCTTCTCTCAAAAGACATGAGGTGGAAGACTTTTGAACCAATCATGGAAGCACTAGTTTCTTTTGTATAAGCAAAGAAAAAAGGCAAAGACACATCTATGTCTTAGGAGAGATATGAGTCTCCTAGTAGATCTAATAAGGTAAATTTTTGGTAATGGTGATAAGAAAAGCTACATCAATAACAACTTGAAGAAAAAGAAGAAATAAGAGAATGAGTAAGATGGCGTTCAAATTCTAAAGCTTCTTGGGATGAATTTAATACTTTTCTAACAACTCTTACAACACATGCATGAGAAGATGCATTGGTGATTGACTTCCACAACTCTGTCTACATGACCCTATAGGGAGTCGTATTTTGACTTGATATTTTTGGTGGTGGATAGGTTTATTTTGGTAACCACTCTTTTTTGGGTATTGTTGGCCCTTGTAAGGTCAAAGATCACATTCTCTAATGAAAGGATAAAATGTATTTTGAAAGGATTGAATATCCTAGGTTTGACATTAGATGAATAGTGAAGGCATGCAACTAGTCTTCAATGGTAGTGGATATAAGATGGTTCATGGAACCATGGTGTTGGCAATGTAAGTTCGAGTTGAAACTCTTTTTTTCTTGATGCTAATGTCAGTGTAAAATTTCAATGTTATCTTGAACATCCACACTTATAATATTGATACTTTAAGAAAAGGGGTTATTAGTTGCATAACAAACACAATCTCAAAGATATTTTTTAACAAGTAGAAATGTGATGTGAGTTCTGAAACATGTTTACGCCTATGAATGAAAGCTATAGAGGAATAAAGCTATGTTATGGCAAGAGTGCATGGCCTACATTGGCGAGAAGGGTCTTAGGACATTGAAAAAAACTTAAGAAGGGATTACTGATTGTTCTCTATTTGTTTTTGTTTTTTTAACTCTGTAGACATTGTATTTAAGTAAAATATAATTGTGTTCAAATCAATCTGATCTTGTATTGGTCTTGTAGTATTTTAGATCTTTTATTAGATCAAATAGTTGAAGGTTGTTTTGCATAATCAAACAAGTAGAAGGTTGAAGGTGTTCAAAATGCATAGCGGTTGAGAATATTGTCATGTTAAAATTAACAAGCTCTACCATTATTGCATGCTATATGAAAACTCTGCATGTTATATGACAACTCCAAAATGGAGTTGTAAAGCATATGAATAGGTCATTGATGGAGAGTGTGGTGATTTTTCTTAGTAAAGGCAACTTGGAACATTTTTTTGGTTAGAAATAAATAATGTATGTTAATTAATCATTAGTTCAATCCATTAAGACTTGTGCGTAAAATTTCCTTCAAGGTTTAGATAGGTAAACATTCCTCAATTCAACATGTTTGAGTATATTCCTAGAAGCTATATGCTCGTGTGCTCAAGGAGAAGAGATCAAAATCATATCAGAAGGCATTGAATTGTATTTTTGTCAAATTTATGTTAATAATATAAAAAGATAAATGTTATGCTATCTTTAGATTGAAAAGATATTTATAAAGTTAGAAATGTGATCTTTAGAGATATTTTGCTTTCTTCTATAGTTAAGCAACTAGATGTGAATGCAAATTTTGAAGTGTAATTAAAAACAAAGAATAGGACAACTGCACTTATTGCTAAACCAAATGTTTAAGATGGATTTGATGAACATGATATTATACAAAACTTGAGAGAATTGAAAAGATTGGTCTCCACCTCATCCTTTAAAAAATTTCGCTTAGAGAGAACAAAATAAAAGAGGTATGCTTCGCTTAATTTTACATACATTTTTTATTACTTACATTAATGAGTCTTAAATTACGATGGAGACAATGGATATGGATGATAGATAGTCTTGGAGGTTGGTTGTGGATGATGAGATGGATTCCTTCAAGAAGAATGATACTTGGGCTTGATTTAGTAATTGAATGGTAGGAGGACTATTAGTTGCAAATTGGTAGTCAAGAAGAAACTTAACTCAACTAGTAGTATTAAAATGTATAATGCTAGATTGGTTGGAGATGAATATTTCTAGGTCAAGGAATTGGCCAAAGAGATACTTAATCTCTAGTTTCCTAACTAACATTCATTTAATTCTTATTATCAATTGCAACAAAGTTTGATCTTAAGTTTGAGTAGATAGATGTGAAGACAACTTTCTTGTATAGTGACTTAGAGAAAAAACATACAAAATAAGCTAACCACTATGGGCTAAAAGGTAATGATCATTGGTTTGTAGATTGAAATAATCTACATGTGGTCTCAAATAGTCCCTTAGAATGCAAGATAATTTTTATGATTCATATGGTTTAAAGTTGGGATTTGTAAGGTCTAAATTATATTATTGTGTACTCCAAGTTAATGATCAATTTATTATTCACTTTGCAAATGGATGAAATTTTGATAAATTGTAATAGGAAAGGATGACTAAGGACTTAGTTTCCTAGTTGTAGTTATAAGAAATAGTAAGGATGAGATCTACAAATTGGATTTCCTATAGGAGAAATTTGATTTTACTAATACTGACTCTATTACCTTACCCTCAAATCAGTCAAGCAAAGGATTTGTGACATTAATTTTGCTCGCCTCCAAGACTATATGCCCTATCTCAATATCGATGATATATTGCACTATGATATTTATTTTAGAGGTTGTGAGTTACTTTTCATATGTGTCATTCATAGTGATGATGCTCTTGTCTAAGTTGTGGGATTCCTATTTAGTTCTCTCCCCAAATTTAGGAACTTTCATTTGAGTTATTTCTCCTAGAATGTAACTTTAAAAGAATTTGAGGAGAAAAAAGGAAAATTTAGAATCATTAGGTACCTCCATGTTTCTATATTATCCAAGTCTTAACTAATTTCTTTTAAGTTTCATGTGATTTGGGTTTCCAAGAATTCTAGTGTTCAAGGCCTAGAGTTTCAACAAAATAATTGCTTCATACACAAACAAAGCAAGTGGATTGAGGGGTTTGAGAACCTAATATGAAGGCTCTATCACTAAATTTTTGGGTGTAAAATCTCCCTTTTTTACCATTATGACTCGTTAAATTTTTGGTGCATTATCTCGGGATAGCAATGTTTTGAGTTAATCTTATTTATTACAAATAACTTCAAACTCTTGAGGTTTTGGATTACTAGAATTGGCATGCCTAAAAGGGTACAAAGGATCAACAAATACTCTAAAGTCTAAACTTTTAGAATGATTTCTCATGAGATAGTGCATTGCTTTGGAATCTAGGCTTTTGGGTTTGAGGAAAAGTCACATTAGTTGGGTACTAAATAGATCAATATTTTGAAGTTAGAAATCACAAATGTATTTGTATTTTATTAATTACAACACTATTATTTGGTCTTCATGTGTATAAGGAATTTCTAGTTGTTTTGGTATGAGTTAGACCAACATCCCAAAATATGGAATCTCAAAGTTAAAAGTTAATATATCCATTATCCTTTATATTTAGATTCTAGGGTTTGGGGTTCTAATAAATCTTCTACCAATTTGATAGTGGTTGAACTATTATTTCAAAGTCTAGAATCTTGAAGTCGTTTTCCCTTTTAACACTTTACTTATGGCTCTAGGGTTTGGATATACAATTTATACATGGATCATTTGGTAAATATTTGATGTGAACGCTAGACCCAAATTTCCAAAGTAACTTCACATTTGAGGGGAGTCATCAAATGGGAACCCATAATTCAAGATTTCTAAGGCATGCTTGCTTTGAAGAGGTAGAATATAACTTTAGGATCTGAAACCTCCAAGTGAATTTTCAGTTATTGGACATTTCAACGATTTAAGAATTCTTTAGAGTCTAATACTCCAAAGTGATGAAAAAATAACTTGTAAAGCATGCACACATATCAATTAGGGAAAATGTTGTTGCTCCTTGGAAACCCTAGTTTTGGAATTTTAGCATGATTGAAAATTTACATTTAAGTTTTAAGGGTTGTGCATGTTAATTTCTAGATCAAAGTCTAATTTGAAGGTCCTAAATTACTTTATTTCATAGGGAAATCTTTATTCGTAATCTAAGAAAGTAGGAACAACAAAGCTGGGAAAGGAAAAATAAAAAACACTGGAAAGAAATGAAAAAGAAAATAGGAGAAAAAAATGAATGCACTAACAAAGATGAGACACAAACCAAGTAAAAAATTCCATGAGAAAAAAAACTATCTCAATAAACTGGACACTTAATAAAAGCATGAGCCTTTCTTAAAAGGCCCTAAATATGCTTTGTAAACTTGGTGAATGTAAATGAGCCCTAGACCTTATATAATTGACATTTAAAGAACATTTAATGTGATTATATCTGTTTCACTAGGTCCATAACTTTGATGTGCATGGACAAGGATATTGACATTTCAAATACTCAAGGAACAAAAGTTCTCAAGTACCCTAGGATCCCAAAACCCACAATCCCAAAGGAAAAAGAATAGACAATAAGGAAGTTCTAGAGTTTAGTATTATGAGGAATTCAAGGGTAGCCTTGAATACCTTAGATTTTTGAGATTCCAAAGGATGAAAAAAATAAGGAAAAACAATCAAACAAAAAAGGGAAACAAGGATGAGGGGGACCCAAATTTTGTCAAGTAGAATGTAGGGATTAGCATGCAAGGCATAAAAAGTCCTTGTTTGGAACGTGTTATGGCTCCATATACCTTGATTTTTATTTCTTCTCTTTCAACTTGTCTACCACTCCTACATGACATTACGAAAGACTAGGCGATGAATGATATGCTTGAGTAGCTTCACTTGTATAAGTAGATTATTTTGTGGGTTTTTATGTACGTAATGTGCTTCCTCAGTGATCAATTTATTGATATTCCTTTTATTATGTAAATATCCATTTAGATAAAAAATTTCCCTCCATAGGTGTAAGACAATAATGGGATTAGACCTAATATCATAGTGGACTCCTCTATTTCTATCTCAATTCTTCTATGTGTGTGTGTGTGCGCGCGCGCGCGCGCGCGCGTGCGCGTGCTATGTCATAAATGTGCTTTTGTATTGTTTACTTGGTAATGATACAATGCATTGAGATCTATCTTTTTTTTTTGTCTCTACCATGTTTACCCTAAAAGACTTTTTTCCTTCATCTTATGTGCTCTTCTTTCATTGTGCTCATAGTTCCACAACCTTTGTGGGATGAGATCAATTCTTCGGAATTATACTTTATATACATGAATTATAAAATGCAAATATTGACCCTACTTAGTGGACCCATTATCTTCACTTTTTTTTATTGTGTGCTTTATCGACTTTGATTTTGTCCTTTCTTGGGACCATATCATTGTGGCAATATATTTTTCTTTTGGATGCATTTATGCTACCTTAAAGTTATTTCTCCTAGTAAGGTGCATGCAATCACTTTAACATGGGGAATACACACTACTCTTTGTTACACTTTATGCACACACCACCCAAAAAAATTGCAGTCAGATTTTAGGTCATACAGAAAATTGTTCTTTTATCTTTGTGATCCTCCCTTTGTATATTTTTTGCATGAGAAATGTTTTGTTTGGTTATCGTTTACACAAAAAAATTCATGATGAGTTGAATGTATAACACAAATTGTTACACCATCTAATTCTCCTTGCATTGATTCCATGACTCATGGTAAGCATAGCCTTACTAGGCCATCATGGTCATGCATTCATCTCTCTTTTCTATTCATCTATTACTCCTTTTGCCTTTCAATTAGATTGATAAGATCTTAAGTCCCTTGGGGGATCATTGATTATTGCCTCTTTAATAGCTTGATGAAAGTTTTTAATTTTTTCATTCTACAGTACTTAGAACATGAATGTAGGTTCATACTCCCACTAACATTGGTGACAAATGTAGCATCATAAATTGTATGTACTTATAATTTTGTGTTTACCTAGGCCTCACTTTAGTGGTTTTGGTTTCTTATTTTTTCTTATTCTCGCACTAGTTCAAACTATAACAAATTCATTATATTATAGACCTTAGGTCATCGAGCCCATCCAAATTAGGAGGCCAAGGTCACTATGGGTGACCTTGACCAGTAATGGGGTCACCTAGGGAAACCTTGCCTTGATAAAAGGGGCTCAAATCTAAATCACTTAATGGCCAACGTGTAGGATCATGAAATATTTTTATGCATTAGTCTATTTTGAAATTACAAAACTAATTTATGAGATTTTTTTTAAATAAAAAAATCCCTCCCCCATATACTAATATTTAAATTCAATTTCAAGCACATCTTAAGCTAAAGTGATGAAAAAACATCAAGGCGCTGAAAATAAGAAGTAAATTTCAAATCTAAAGCATTAATGATGGCATATCCATGATAATTGTTTTCCTAAGATCAACACTATAAGTAAACATCAACATCTTCATAAGAATTTCAACACTAGAAGATTTGTAAAGTACAACTAATTCAATTTTAATGGTTAATTTCAAAAGCTAGGTCAAACCCCCCACCAAACCAAAAAAAAATCTTCTTTTTTTTGGCGTGTGGGTGAAAAACTACAAAAACACAATTCTAGATTTAGATTAAGGGAGTAGAGACCTATTTAGATCTTCCTTTGGATGATCCAAAAAAGAAGGGTCTAGGTTTCTCCAAATGATGCAATCCTATACATTTTTTATGAGACTTTTAGGGAAACATTTGAGTAGCATCACAATCCTAGATCTTCTAGTTTCATTTGCATTTGGTGCTCCTTATTACTTTTCATTTTCAAATCTACTTGTGTGTTCACATATCCACTTTTTTGTAACCTTGTATATTCTTAAAGCCATCATTTTTTAATCTTTGGCCCTTAGATCCAATAGCTACTCCACATAATAGCAATATCATTTTCAACTTCCCTAGGAAAGATTCTTGAAGACACTTTGTGCCAAATATCTTGAACCAAGTGAGTCATTATCCTTCTCATTTTAAGAAAAGAGGAAATAGGCTTAGTTTGAACCTAGTTTGCATGCATAAGCTAGTTTTGACCCTATTTCTTCACCGTTACAAATAATGTGTCATATGTTTAGAGATTATATATTAATTCACCGAACAAAATGCTTTTAGTCTAGAAATATGCATTTATTAATATGCCTTCATATCCTTCAACTCACTTATAATTGTGGACAATTGGCGGAAAGAGGTTGGTTATGCAGAAGCAAAGGCACATGATTAGATAAAAGAGGGGAAGATTTGGATAGTCAAAAGGGAAATGTACTCATATTGATTCCTTAGGTTTTTATGGATAGATATAAGTATAGGGATGGAAGGTGTGGCTATCGATGTGGGAGGTAGAAGTTGGAAAACATGATATATCTAGGAGGAATAACTATGGATCAAAGAAGTGGGAGGGAGAAAAGGATGTATGGGTGATTGTTAGTATATCAAACTACAAATATGGCAAGTTTAGTGTTTTGAAGTAGCTATGCTTTGGGAAAATCTAGAATTCATTATTTTAGTAATTTTTATTTTGAATATAATTAATAATACATATGTTTTTTTTAACAATATCATTACTTAATAATAGTAACAATAACCTAAATGAAATTTAATGACATAAATATGTTGATAGAGAACTAAATAGAATCTATATTTAAAAAAATATAAAAAAGGATTATTTCTATTAAAAAATTAATGTTGGTATTACAATAGTCTTAAATATTTATTTTATTTTTATATGTGTGCACGATTATAGTTCATGACACTTATTGCTATAATTGTAGAATACCTAACAACATAGAACATTTCTTTTGTCATCCCATCCACTAAAAAATACTCGTGAAATCATCTTTAAAGGCTCTAATCAAGTTCAAAATAATAGAAAAAATTGAATTTGAGAGATTTGTCCCATCCATCAAACTATTTCTAGTAACTTTTCTTTGTAGGTGAATTTTTTATTTCTTTATATTTCAAAAGAATGAATGCCAACGTTAAATAAATTTATGCACAATGTCAGTAGTTTTAAAATGTATTTTTGGTTTTCTATATTTGTTCACAAGCATAAGATAACACGACTTATTGATTCCTATGTAGAATGTCAACTAACATTAACAAGTATCCTTCACCATATCATCCATTAAAAAACAACTTAAGGAATAATCTTCAAATGCTCTAATAAAATTTAAAACAATATTATTTTTTAAAACAAAAGACTTGGTCCACTCATGAAATTCATTCGAGTAACTTGCTTTTTTGTTTTACACATGAGATGACTCAAACCTTATTAAAACGAAACAAAAAAATACATAATGTAAGACAACCAATAAGAAAGGGAGCTCAAACATTCATCTTCTCCTTGCCTTTGTAGGTGAAGTTTTAATTTCTTTATATTTTAAAAGAATGGATGTCAACCTTAATGTTGTGATTCTATTCTTAGCAAAATCAAGAGACCACTTAGTTTAAGATAAAGATCTAGCAAGCTGGAGCCCCTTGCATGAACAATAGAAATAAATTAATACACAATTTCAATAATTTTAAAATAAGTTTTTGGTTTCTACATTTTTGCATGATCATAACATAATATGAGACTTATTGATTCCTCTATAGAATATAAATCAGCATAAGCAAACATCCTTCACCTTCCCATCCATAAAAAGTTACCAATGAAATCATCTTCAAATGCTCTAATAAAATTCAAAATAATAGAAAATGTTTGAACATGAAAGACTTGGTTCATCCATCACATTCTTCCAAATAACTTGTCTTTTTTATTTGCACTTTAGAGAACTCAAACCTATTTTTTTTCTATATATTGAAACCAAATAAAAATTTACATAATATGAGACAACCAACAAGTGAGGGGGCTCAAACCTTCATCTTCTCCTTGTCTTTGTAGGTGAAGGTTTTATTTCTTTATAGTTTAAAAGAATGAATGTCAATATTAAATATATTAATATAGTATTTTAGGAGTTCTAAATTATGTTTTGGGTTTTATATTTATGCATGACCACGATATGATATGAGATTGATACCTTCGTAAAATGTCAATCAACATAAACAAATATCCTTCACCATCTCGCCCATAAAAATATTCATGAAATCATGTTTGAATGCTCTAATAAAATTCAAGATTATAGAACTTTTTAATATGAAAGACTTGGTTCATCCATCAAATTCTTCTGAGTAACTTGTCTTTTTGTTTTGGACGTGAGAGAGCTCAAACCTTTTCATCCATCAAATTCTTTTGAGTAACTTGTCTTTTTGGTTTGCACATGAGAGAGCTCAAATATATATATATATATTGAAATCAAACAAAAAATTTCATAATATAAGACAACCAACAGGTGAGGAAGCTCAACACTCGTCTTCTCCTTGTCTTTGGAGGTGGAGTTTTGATTTCTTTATATTTTAGAAGAATGAAGATCAACGTTAAATAAATTAATACATCATATTAATTGTTTAAAATATGTTTTGGTTTTATATACAACAATAACATAACATGAGACTTATTAATACTTTTATAAAATGACAATCAACATAAGCAAAAATATTTCACTGTTTCATCTATCAAAAAATACTTAAGAAATTATCTTCAAATATTCTAATAAAAATTGAAATAATAAAAAAATTCAACATACAATTTTTGATCCATCCATTGTATTCTTTGAGCTAACTTATCTTTTTATTTTTTCACATGAAAAATAACTCAAACCTTCATTTTTACATATGTTGAAACCAGACGAGAAAAAATACACAATACAAGACAACTAGTTGATAAGGGAACTCAAACCTTCATCGACTCCTCCTTTCCAAACAAGCTTTCCAAATTTGCTCCAGACTTGGTTCATCCATCAAATTCTTCTGAGTAACTTGTCTTTTTGTTTTGCACATGAGAGAGCTCAAACCGTCTCATCCATCAAATTCTTTTGAGTAACTTTTCTTTTTGTTTTGCACCTGAGAGAGCTAAACTCTTTTTTTTTTTAATATTGAAACCAAACAAAAAATTACATAATATAAGACAACCAACAAGTGAGGAAGCTCAACACTCATCTTCTCCTTGTCTTTGGAGGTGAAGTTTTGATTTCTTTATATTTTAGAAGAATGAAGATCAATGTTAAATAAATTAATACATCATATGAGTAGTTTTAAAATATGTTTTGGTTTTATATACAACAATAACATAACATGAGACTTATCGATACTTTTATAGAATGACAATCAACATAAGCAAAAATCTATCACTATTTCATCTATCAAAAAATACTTATGAAATTATCTTCAAATATTCTAATAAAAAAATTTAACAAAAAAAATCAACATTAAACTTTTGATCCATCTATTGGATTCTTTGAGCTAACTTATCTTTTTATTTTTTCATGAAAAATAATTGAAACCTTCATTTTTATATATTATATATGTTGAAACCAAACGAGAAAAATTACACAATACAAGACAACTAGTTGATAAAGGAACTCAAACCTTCATCTGCTCTTCCTTTCCAAATCAATTCAATTTGTGTTCATATTAACTTGGTTCAATATGAAAAAAAGAATCCATTCATTTCATATTTGACCTTTCTCTATTACACTAGAAATAATAATAACAAAACCACCCACCTGATTTTATTAAAAAGCATATAAAAATCCTTATCGCCCATAATATCTTTAAACTAACTTCTAATTTTATTTTACACATAAAAATAACTCAAACCTTAATTTTTTATATCGCATCTTAACAAAAATTACACAATCCAAGACAACCAATTTATAAGAAAATCAAACCTAGTCTTCTCATGCTCTCCAAACAAGTTTCCCAAATCCATTCATTTTGTACTCATGTTTAACTTACTCAATTAAAAAAGTCCATTCATTTCATATTTGACCATTCTCCACCACATTAGAAATCATAATAATAAAAAAGACAACCCAACTAGTTCTATTAAAATCAGACAAGCCCATAAAAATCCTTATCATCAAATAAATGACATGTCAAACAAACCGTATCATCCGGCTACCGAATCATATAAAGGGTTCGCAAGACGCCACGTGGCAATCTGATGCGGCGGCGCTACAAGTTTAAACTCTAACGGATAGAGAGTAAGACAACAACCGTACTGGCTTATCCGACAGATTTAGCGCTTCTTTTGGTTTGTGTGCAAATTAGAAATTATTAAATCAACCCCTAATAAACAATTTTGTTAAACGCATATATAATTAATGTGGGTGTCTTTTGGGTCCTCGTGTGGTTCTTCTCCTCTTTATGCTTTCACGGGATCTAGGAGATTGCAAAGGGCTAAAAACAAATTTAATGCTTGTCAGCCAAAGTAGCAAGTGGCTTTAGAACAAGCCAAAAATACATTAACAAATCATTTTTAAAATACCCAAAATCTAAAATGTAGTTATCCTAGGGAAGAAAAAGAGTCAAGGGGGGCATTTTAAAGTGATTTCAAGTTCCTCAAAAGTATCCCCATGGAGACAGAGTGTCTGACACAAGTGATGAGGAGTGAAGAACAATGCTCACAATCTTCTCTCAGGTCAAGGCATATCAGATTTGTGAAGATGGCCATGTTGAATTTCTCTAATGATTCATTAGTTTGGCCATAATTATCATGGTTTTACATTGGGTATGGTGTTTAACTAACAAATATATTATTTTAATTATCAAAGTTGATTTATGGCCAATTTGCATTTTGCATCTTTTGGGCACTCTATTTTAGGGTTTGGGTGGGTGATTCACCTTTGCTATTTGCTATGCAAAGCACGTTTGGTGGTCTTCTCTAGGAGATTAATGTGTGGTTTTGCATTGTCCAACAAACACAAGGGTAAGGGCAAGTGTGCAAGGATAAAAACACACCCTATCTAGGGATAATAAAATTAACATTAACTCAAGGCCTCGGTGTATAAAATGTTGGGCCATAGATTGGATGCTAGAGATTGAAATCACATTTGTGTTGAAAATGTAAATGAGATTTGATCCAATTCTTGTTTTAAAAGTTTGATTAGCATAATTTTGTGATGGAGGAGAGAAAATTGTGATTTAAGATGATTGAAATATTAGAATAAAGGTTATATGAGATAAAAATATGTTTGTGATTGTGTTTAAGTGGTATTTTTAAAAATGGTGTCATTTGAATTTGGAAAAGGTTGAACTTTTAATATACATAGAATCTATTTGTTTGATTTATATTTGAATGGAGACTAGTAGGTGAGGAGCACTACTAAGGTCTATTATATAAAATTAATTAAAATAAATCTTTGTATTATAATTAGGTTTAAAATTGAATTAATATTATTAAAAGTCATAAAGTAGTAGTAGAAGTTGTTCAATTAATCATCCTCATCTTAAAAAAATAATTATGAACTTATGTTAGAAAATGAGGACTAAAATTTGATTTTTTATAACAAGCTCAAAGTTTTCATGATCTTTTAATATTGCATTCTATTTTTTAATAATATGTGTCATATGATAGTATTATTATATACACTACTCTAGACATATAATATAAAAACATTGTGGTACTTGTATTCATAAGTAATGGACAGATGTTGGAATTAATCACACTAGAAAGTGAGACCTTAAAATTTAGAGGCAAAGGGAGGTGACTGCACACACAATCCAACTAAGAGGATATAATTGTATGCTCTGTCCAAGTGTTACATTAATTGCAAGAATAATGTGATTATTTAATTATTGTAAGATATTGTAGTTTTGGACATTGATACAATGACCTCCCTAAATTGGAGAATTCCATGAGATTCCTTGGACTAACATTGTGCTTGTTGTGAAAGCCATGTTGGCTTTTCAAGTTCCGAACCTTGCTAATAGGCTCAATTGCAAAAAGGTGTGGATAGAAGAAGATTCAAATAACATAATTCAATGTCCCAAAGGGGAAAGCGAGGCTTCCAAGACTATTCATGGATTAATTAATTATTCGTTATAAATTATTAAGTCATTTAAAAACTATTATATATCTCATGCGTTTATAGAAACTAATATTGTGGCTAATTGCCTTGCTAATAAGGGGTCACTGCCAAGTCTAACTTGACCTAACAAGGGGATGAGTGCTTGGCTAATGATGTCAAATCCTTTCATATCTATGATAGAACTCATCGTAAGGATTATTGATCAAATGAAATCTTATTGGGATGAAGGACCAATGAAAATCAATGATATCGAGTAGCTAGATGATAAATTTGCATCAATGTTGTAGGGTTCATTGTATACCAATCTAGAAGATTGAACTCACTTTCTAGAACTATCATTTATGTGGCTTATAAATGCTGATCTCAGATTGGTTTTGATAGTTGATTGTCAACCCACTTAAAACATTCACTAAGTTCATATTGAACTAAGTAATACATGCCGAGTATGATATATAAAAATAGACTATGTCGAGTTGCAATGAGTGTCGAGTCACTCATGTTTCAAGTCACTTATGTGTCAAGCAAACAATACATGCCGAGTGATTCAAGTGTCAAGAAAATAGTAGATGCTAAGCAATTGAAGTGCCGAGTCAGAGACAAAAATTTAGTATGTGCCGAGCATCAATAACCTTAAGTGCTGAGTAACATAGATTTGACAAAATTGTCTGCGATTGCACAAACAACTATGTAAACTATTTTTTAGCCGACCTAAGGATAGAATATGATCTTTTGAAGATAAGGATGAATCTGTATATGGATTCCCTATGTAATTACATGCAACCAATCAGAAAAAGGGAAGGATTAAGTGGCAAAAAGGATGAATCTCAACTGTAGATTCATACCTAACCCTAAGTCTTCTAGTCTTCTTAAGGAGGATGAAACCCTAAACTTCATAAAGTGTGTGTGCGCATAAGGAATTGGAGGTAGAGAGTATTGAAGTTGGCATGGAGACTTAGACGTTTTAAGAGAGCAAAATTGTAGAATCAATTTGAGAAGAACAAAGGATAGAGGATACAACATTGACATATTAGATCAGAGAGGATCAAGAAGGACACAATATAGATTTGATCTTTAATTAGGCTACCAGAGCTAATCACAAGATCTATGATGAAACATCCTAACAGGTGATTTTAGTTAAACCTCCTAGGTGGAGTAGTCCTAACAAATTGTTGTAAATCCTTTAATAGGGTGACATTCCAAGTGAATGTTCTAAAGTCCTTGAATGTTCTAAAGTCCTTTAGCTAGGCACACTTCTAATAGGGTGTTGAAATCCTCTAACAAGGTGGAACTTAACAGTCCTTGTAAGCTTTTAACAGGGTAGGCCTTTCACAGGGAAAATCATGTCTCATGGTCAACTCATTGTAACCTTAATTGGTGACACTTTATTGCTGCAGTAGTGAAGAGTTGTCATCCCTACCCTAGTTTTGCCTTCTCATTTGGAGAGTTTCTGGGTAATCATATCAGGTTTCAAATGTGTGATTGCTTATGTATTTCATGTTATTTCAAGTTTATACATTGAATGGATGAGATGGATGAGCGGTGAAAAAATTTATGGGTTCATGTTTTAACTGCTGATTCACACCCCCCCACCCCTAGAAGTTCACCTTTCCTACTTGTCATTGCATCAATTGGTATCAGAGCCTAGTTCTTAGGAGAAGAAGCTTTGCAGCTTAGAGGAAAGATTTTAAAATGGAAGTCTACAAGTTGGGAAAAACCATTGAGAACTAGGAGATTGAGATACATCTCATACTACATCAACTGAATGAAGCCAGAGATGCTTTGAAGAGTTCCTCATAGCAAAAAATGACACACAATATAAAGAGATTAACACCACAAAGCTATTTGCTGATGATAACTCCAGTGAATTTGATGCAACAATTGTAGATCTAATGGAAAAGAACAAAGCACAAGCTAAAGAGATCAGAAATCTCAAGTTGGAGCAAGAATCACAACCTATACTACTATGTGAGGTGATTGAACAAAATAAGAAAGCTATAGAAGACAAGGCCATGATTAAAGAAGACAAAATAATCTTGGCAAACGGATTAGAAGAAAAGTCAATATAGCTATCCAGGATCTCAAACATGCAATTGGATACCTTAAGCCAAATGATGAATGCTCATCATGAGTTAAATGTTAAGGACATTGAAATAACCACTTTAAAGCTACAAAATGAACATATGCAAAATGACCTGAAAAGAGAAAATGAATTTGCTAAAAGTTTCAACAAGCTGAATGAAGCCATCAAGTACTTTCAGCAACTACTAAAATCCCCTAGATCCAGTAGAGATACATTAGGATTGGGCTACACAAGAACTAAAGAAGGAGAATCATCCAAAGCTACTGAGGAAAGGAACAATAAAGGTAAGAACTCTAAACCTACTTGTCATCATTGTGGTAAGAAAGGACACACAACTAATGTTTGCAAGAGCAAGAATGCAAATCAAAATGCTAAGCCTAATAACATGACTCGTTGTCACAAGTGCAACAAACAAGGTCATCAGGCACATAAATGCAGAACTAGAACCATGCATGCACCAAAATTTGAAGGACACCGCTACAATTGCCAGAAGTATAGACACAGAGCCTTTGAATGTAGATCCAAGTCCACATGGTCATCAAGCAAGCCAACAAAGGTAAGAAGCTATGAAAACTCCTATAATTGGGATTACAATACAAGATATAGCTGTCACTATATTTAGGAATATGGGCATATACCTAAAAACTGCTTCAAGACTCACTTCAGTGGTAACTACAAGAGATGGTTGAGTCAAACCACATGTTTCAGCTGTCACAAGACTGGTCACATTAGTAAGCATTGTCCAACTAGGTCCAAGGCACCAAGTTGTGAATTTGATAAAGGTAAAAGCAAGGTAGATGTTGAACACATTAGGAATGAGATGAACAAGACATGGAAGAAGAAAGATGCTAGCAGTACATCAAATGGAGAAGGGATCACTTCACCCAATGGGTCAAGTGGTCACACTTCATCAAACTAAGCAAATAAGAGGTATGTGGGGCTGATACTTAAAGTGTGTTGCATTGTACATTAGTTCCAAAAGAAATTAGCACTAAAATGATTCCATTAGTATGAATTAAGATGCAAGAATTCATGGAAAATTCAAGTTTAAAATCTTCAAGTTTCATGTTGTTGTCAAGTATGAAAAGTTTTCTGTGTATGCCGAGTTGCTAATCAAAGACTATTAAAGTCGAGTCTATAGTAGCTATTGAGTGAAGGAAGTCCCTATAGATGCTGAATGGAACAGTAATTGTGTTGATGCTAAGTTTTACAGCTATACACGACCAAGCATTAATTGCAAAAGTTTTGAAGGGTACAAGGTCAATTTTCTCCTATTTTTTCATCATCACAAATTCAAAGCAAGAACAAGCAGAGCAAAGAAGTGATTCACAAACCAATTCGAAGCATTTGCAACGATTCTTACAATGATCAAGCAATAGTTCATCAAATCATAAAGGTATTCTTCATAAGCTGAGTTGCGGATTTTTAAATTTGATAAACTCTAGTTTGATAAAATAGCCTCTAGCTCAAAGAATACCCAGGAGAAAGAAGTTTTTGAGGATCAATTAGTTAGCAATGATGTTAAACAACCTAATTCCAAGGTCATCCCAGACATTGCTTATAAAAATGATCTATCAGGTGCATTATCCATAATTCTACCAAAGGTAATAATGGTACAAGATGTGAGGAAATGCTACAACTGCAAAGTAGGAGGCATAGGTGACATGGAGATAAGACAAGCATATGATTAATTATGTGAAAACAAAGTCCTGAAGGAAGAATTTAAGATTGTGGAGAGAAAGGGTTTGACCCGTGCCCTAGATTTCCCCATGGTTTTCAAAACTAAATGGATAAAAATAGTTTTGAACATAATTCATGATGGATGTCTATGGTTAGAGGGTGGATTGATCAAGATTTCAAAAAGGGTTGTTCATAAGGTGACTGGTTATCCAACCCTAAATCGACCAAAGATCCTACGCAGCGACTACAAAGAGGCAATTGAAAAGAGCATAGGTGCTAAATGGAACAAGCGTGGTATGACCATCAATACCATTACATATCCTTTGCTTGAGTTTTCTATTGGGGTTATTTTCCACAAGTTTTATCAATCAAGCAGGTTAAATAGTGTGCCCTACATAACAGTAGATGTTTGTTACAAAATTGTCAAGAAAGATCACACCTAGGATCTTGTAGAACTTCAATTGCAACAGATAAATGAAAACCTAGATGTCCTTAGAAAGACAAAAAGTGCACAATGTAAGTTTGGATCAATCCTTGTGTTCAAAATGAAGTCTCATCTTTTGGAAAAATTGGATGGAAGACCAATAGATCAATGGTCGTCCAAATTAATGAATATATTGAGCAAATGAGAGAGAATTTTGAGTTAGTCATGACAAGCTACTTTGAAGATTTCAAGAAGTCCATGAAGCAGAGATTGAGGATACTTGTTTCCTTAGTAGAACAACACTACAATGGTATATGTTTCCTTGTAGATATCAATTATACATAAATTCAGGTAGTAGTACCTAGGGTTAGATGATTGAGACCCCTAGGATATGAGATATATGTTGATGAAGCCTCAGCTGCCATTACTACACTCCTAGCAGAGGAGATTGACAAAACAACCAAGATATTTGGCAATTATGATGTAATGAAGTCTAAGTTTGAAATGGAGCTGAAGACAACTTCTACATTAAAGAAGAAAGACAAATTGGTAAGGAAACTCAAGGCTCAATTTGGTGATGAGGAAGAAGAAGATGATGAAGAGAATGAAGAAGAAGAAGAGGTACAAGCTCAAGAACCTATAGCTTTGACCAAAGGCATGGGTGAGGACCAAGAAGAAGAAGGTGCTAATGAAGAGGAAATCAAAGAAGCACCAGCTCAATCTACACCAAAGAAGAGAAAGGCCAAGGCTCAGCTTGTGGCCAAACCAAGAGCAAAGAAAATAATGAAGCCCAACCCATAAAAGCCAATAACACCCACAACTAGGGAAAGTACAAGGGCTATTGCTAAAAAAGCCAAAGAACAAGCAAAAGAGAAAACAAAGGCTACTGAGCAAGAGCACCTAGTGCAAAAGAAACAAAGGAGAAAGTACATTGCACAGCCTGAAACAGATGATGACAAGATCGAGTCTGAAGACACAAGTCAATTTAGAGTGGTAAGTCATACACCTAAATTTGATCTTGAAAATATCAGTGATAACATTAAGTATAGTGCAGGTGTGATAGGTTTGAAGAATATTGATTTTGGAAAACTTGGTAGAATAGAAAAAAATTAATTGAAGAATCAATTTATGCAATGATGTCTAAGTTCAAGAATACTCCATTTGAACTAGACAATACAATGCCAAAGGAATTGTATACAATTGTTGAAAATAAATGGAATTACTACTTAAACCTGGAGAAACAAATAAGGAAATCAACACTAGCCAAGGTGATGCCAGATTTGACAAAAGGTCAAATTGTCAAGGCAAATGAGAAGTATGGTAACAAATTTGCACCAAAATATAGAGCATTCAGGATACTCTAGAATAATATTGAGGATGTTGTAAAGAAATCCACTCAAATGTGGAAGTTAATATATGGTTTGACAACAGTTAAACAAGAAGAAGAGGATCCCTTTGAGGGAAGAAACAATGGAGAAGAAGAGGAAGACAAGGCAACAAGAGGAAAAGATGATGCTACTGTGGAGGAGACACAAAAGAAAATAAATTACACGGCTACAACTAAAGAGTAGCAGGAAGAACAGAGTGTGCAAGATACACAAATGTCGAGCATGAGCCCTCTGCATGACACAAGCATGCCTACAGATACTATAATTTTAAATGATGTTCCTGATAGCTCAGCTTAGAACATCAACCCCTTAACTATAGAAGACCTGAAGAAGATCCTTGACCAATCCACACTGCAAGCAAGATTGTGTGAGAATCTAGTATAGGTTAGTGTTGATGACTTCAGAAGGTAGTAGTTGATATTACAAGGGACAAGATGAATACACAAGAACCACCTTCTACTATTCCTTCAACTACCAGTGCTCAACCTTTGATGCCAACATCAGAAGATACATCAACAAAGGATGACACAATTGTAAGAATTGATAAAGCTGAACAAAAGCAAGTAGAAGAAGAGAAGATTATAGAACAACTAACATGAAAGATAGATATACCTATATCTACAGCACAAACACAAGGTGCAAGTCATACAATAGTAACTGATCAAGGGAGATATGAAGAAAAGGACATACCAAAGGACAATAAGCAAGAAGCCGCTCAAGCATTGGTAACATTACCAACATCTGGAACTCCTACAAAAGTCCTTTAGGAGCTAAGCACTAAAGCTGTACCATTGCAAATTTTAGCACTAGGCTCCAGTTTGTCCAAGGTTGCTAAGGTAATTCACTATGGAGATGTAACTTTAGATGAAGAAATAGTAATACCTAAATATGACTATGCAACCATTACTTTGGAACAAATAGGCTTAATGCAACAAGCCTTAGAAAAGAAGAAAAATCAAGAAATACTTAGAAAGGAGTATAAACAGAGGCAAGCATTGCAAGAAATAAAAGACATTTTCTTAGATGCTTTCAGTTTGCTTACACCTGAAGAATCAAAGCCAATATTATAACATCTATCAGATTTTGTGGATCAGTTGAATGATGAAGACCGAGATACAAATGCAAAACTTATGGAATGGTCAGAAAGAAAATTTCAAGGGAAAGTCAATGAGAAAATATTTGGTGATATATGTAATGTCCCTATTTTTGGAGGAGTTAATTATTTATAGAGTTATCAATAAAAAATATATTAAAAGATAAATTTATATTTAATTAACTTAATAAAGTGATATATTTTCTAAAGTCATTAAATAAAACAATCTTCTAGAGGTTGCTAGAAGCGAAGAAAAAATTAAAAAAGAGGCCAACCTATCGAGAAAAAAAGAATAAATAGGCATTGAGGGCTCATTGCCTGTCATTGAGATTTATATTGATATTTTTTGGTGTGTGTTGTGGAGCCTAGGGTTTCTACAGGTAGTCACAATTGGCCATTGAGAATGAAAACTCTCACTTGGTACACAATTTTGAGGGTGTGAGATCACCTGAATTATTGCAGTAGTGGGACAGATATTTTAGTCCTTTCATTTGTGCTTAATTGCTAGTTTGGAGTTTCAACTAGAGTTGCACTTTCATCATATCATCTTCAGCATTCAGCCTCCAACACTTGATCAATCCAGGTTCTTCATTTCAGTCTGTAGTTGTAACAAGTTCTTAGTTGGATTTAGATAGTTAGGGTTTGTCATTAATGTGTCATGTTGTAATATTCAGTGCTGAAAATTGCATATCATATGTAAAAACATTTTGGTGATCATTGAATGAATACATTGGCACTATTTTACATCATTTATTTAAGTAGAAAAATTTCTTAATTCAACAATATACTTTCAGCAGTGTATTAAATTTAGGGGTTTTTTTAGTGGCCTGTTGGTAAGGGTCACTACAGTGGTATCAGAGCAGTTTCTTGCCAACCTGATAGGGTTTATTCAGCCAATTTAGTTTTAAAAAGAACCAACATAACTGAGAATATGGCTGAGAGACATTCTCAAAGCCCACCCAGAACTATGCATGATGATGAGACTTTACAACATCAGGAGAGGCTTCTACAGTCAATAGAGGCAAGTACACAGGCAATGATGGTTATGATGCAACATTTGATTGGGGAAAATAGGAGAAATAGTCATAATAATGACCAGGATGTCAGGAGCATAGTAGGATCACAACATAGGACATGATCTGGAATAGATGACAAACCCACACATCCTACATTTAGGGAAGAAACTCCAACACGCACACCTGATGCTATGGTAACAGATATTGTAGATGAACTCCAACAAGTGAGGAATGAGTGGGATTCATTACCAAGATATGTACAGGATGGATGGACATTTGATAGGTACTTGAACTACAGAGTTGCCAGGTAGAAGCAGGCAGATAAACACAGTGAGTTGCAACAAGTCACCAACAACTTGGTATTACCCACATTTGATGGCAGTGAAAAAATGATTGCTTGTGCTTGGATTCATAAGGTGGACACTTTCCTATCTCTGAAGACTATGACAAAATTTGAAGCACTCAAGTATGCCACTTTACACTTAGATGGGGCAACACATGATTGGTGGACACATGGCATGATCCCATTGCAACATAATCAGGCAACCACTTATCAAGAGTTTGTGGATAGATTGATAGAAAGGTTTGATAAAAAAAATCTTGAAGTTTATTTCTGGGAGTTAGCCCAGTTGAGACAGTCAGGAAGCTTAGAACAATTTATCAATGACTTCTAGAATCTTGTAGTGATGGTGCCTGACATTTCAGAAAGGAGGCTAGTCATTTTATCCACAGAGGGATTAACTAAACCACTCAAGGGGTGGGTAAAGGCCTTTGATCCTCCTACATTATAGGAAGCCATGAAGAAATTTCGCAGCATGGAACTTGCAGCTCCAGCAAACCAATTTAGTTCAAAGGGTTCTTCATCATTTAGAGATAACAAAGGGGAATTCAGCAAGGGTAAAGAGAAGGTTAGTGACTCAAAAGGCAAGCCAGCTACACCTTGGGATAAGGAAATGCTTAATGACCTGCATAGGAAGAAGCTATGCTTCTTTTGCAAAGGTCCCCATGAGTTTGGTCATGATTTTCCTATGAGGCCTAAGGGGAAGGCTAATCGGGTGATGTGGGCTTATTACGAATGTTTAGATTCAGACATCTCAGAGCACCATGATGAGGATCCTGATGAGGCAAAGGGTGAAAAAGAGGTAGATAGTGCTAAGAAAAAAGAGGCTCCAGAGCTACATTTACAGGAGGCACGTCTATCTAGTATTCAAAGAGAGGGATCTTTCAAATTTTGAGGAGTCTTGGTAGGATAGAAGGTTATTACTCTATTGGATACAGGTGCCATGCATAATTTCATTGATGCATGATTTGTGGAGAGGAGTGGAATCACTATTGAGGAGTTTGAGGGACTGAGAGTCAAGGTAGCCGATGGATATACTCTTCGTTGTGACAGGATGGTGCGAGATCTACCTTTGCACATGAACAACTATGAGTTTAAGGCAGACTATCATGTGGTCAACATGGGTGACATGGACATAGTACTTGGGATGTAGTGGCTACACTCTTTGAAGGAGGTTACCCTGAGATTGGAGGATATGGAGATACGATTCGTGGTGGATAGCAGGACTCATGTGTTGAAGGCTATCCATAATGGTGATGTCAGGATTATCTCATTTAGGCGATTGGAGAGATTAGCTAGGGATAATAATATAGAGTGGGCGGAAATATGTACCTTGATGCCTACCCAAGAGAAGAAACATAAGATTGAATATCATCTAGATATTCAAAAATTGAGAATCAAGTATGAGAAGGTATTCAGTGAGATTCCACCAAGTAGGCCACCAGATAGAGATATTGAGCACATTATTGAGCTAGAGGAAGGCGCTAAGCCTATCATGATCACACTATATCGGCACCCAAAATGACTCAAGGATGAGATCGAGAGGACCATCAAGGAGTTGTTAGCAATGGGACACATCCGACCAAGTAAGTCACCTTTTGCATCTTCTATTTTTTTGGTAAAAAAGAAGGATGGTACTCTATGGATGTGTATTGATTATAGGGTGTTGAATAAGAGAACTATAAATAACAGGTATCCCATCCCACGCATCGATGAGCTGATAGACGAATTGCATGGAGCTTGTTTTTTCAAAAAAATTGATTTGAGATTAGGCTATTACTAGATCAGAGTTTGAGAGCAAGATATTGAAAAAACTACTTTCAAATGTCATTGTGGGCATTTCAAGTTTGTAGTCATGCCTTTTGGTTTGACTAATGCACCACTATGAACAAGGTCTTCCACCATCAGTTGAGGAAATTTGTGCTGGTATTCTTTGATGATATTTTGATGTATAGTAGGACATGGCAGGAACATTTAGGGCACTTGGAGACAATATTGAACATTTTACAGAGGGAGTTCTTGTATGCCAAGGAGTCCAAATGTGATTTGGGGATGATAGAATTGTTGTATCTTGGACACATCATTAGTGCAGAAGGAGTGCGAATGGATCTTGAAAAGATTCGTGCTATTTTTGATTGGCCACCACTAGAGAACCTTACTCAGTTAAGGGGGTTCCTTGGTCTATGTGGATTCTATCACAAGTTTGTCAATGGCTACTCATGACATGCAACACCCATGACAAATTTGCTGAAGAAAGGGGGATTTGTGTGGACTCAAGAGGCACAAGATTGTTTTATGTGGTTCAAGGAAATAATGACTACATGCCTAGTATTAGCATTGCCTAATTTCACGAAGCCATTTGAGCTTCGATGTGATGCTTTTGGAGAGGGAGTTGGTGTTGTACTCATGGAGGACAAGCATCTTATAGCTTATGAGAGCAGGAAACTTAGAGGGCTTGAGAGACCATTCCGCATATATGATAAGGAGATGTTGGACATCATGCATGCCCTGGCCAAATTTAGACAGTATCTTGTGGGAAAATTTTTTTGTATTAAAACTGATCATAATAGTTTGAGGCACTTTTTGGGGCAGCGGAACTTGAATGATCGTCAACAGAAGTGGGCGAGTAAGTTATAGGCATATGATTTTGATATCACATATGTTAAGGGGACACATAATATTATTGCAGATGCTTTATCCTGTAGACCACACCTCACTTCTATGATTCAAATATCAGAGGATTGGCAACACTTGATTGTAGCAGAATATGCCAAAGACACGTGGGCCTTTGCTATAGTGGAGGGAACAATGATGGGGAAGGCTAGGATAGACTAGCTAGTCTATGCTTCTCATCCAACAATAGGATCTTGGTGTTTTCACTACACCTATATGGTCTATAGGATGTCTTGCAACTTAGAACATCCCCTGACCTTCCCTAACCTTCCCACCAGGTGAAATAATCAAATCTTGCTCCATGACTCACTTATCCTCCTAGGAGTGCAATTCTTCCAAAATGCATATGTAGGTCTACCAGGGTTCCACGGTAATACCTAGTCCAAATAAGGTTTTGATGAGTTTTAAGGTACTATTGGAACACTTTTAGTATTCTTGAATAGATGGTAACAATGGGTTCATACCCGATTTCTTGGTTTCTTCACAAAAAGGCTACTGAAAGACCCCCAAATTAGGCCTCCACTCGGATTTGTAGGGCTAGTAACTTATTACCCTTAAGGATTCATCAGACTTGGCATTAATAAAATTTGTTTCATACATCACATACTCAAATATTTTTGAGGTTTTAAGCCACCAAAAAGCCATACAACAATAATGGTAAAAATGACAGTTTTGAAGGGTTTTGAGGGCTGCCCGCTGTCCTCAAATTTAAAACACCTTATTCAACTCATAGAAACTTCTACTCTACAAAAAATAACCTTCTTATATCCCTCTTGATTCCTTCCAAAGGGAAAGTCTTGAATCTTTATGCTTTGCTCTTGAGAACAAATTCTTTGATGCTTGCTCCTAGCCGGGCATTGCCTAGCTCGCCTAGGGCTTTGTCAAACAAATGCTTGCACACATTTTTTGGGCCCTTTATTGCAATATGTTACACATTAGGTTCTGTAGTCTTGGAATCCAAATGGCCATGGAAATCCCACGGTGGAAACAAGAGCTACAACCCGTTCATTGTTGACAACTCAAAACTGGACAACAAACTCTTACTTTTAAAGAAATTTAACAAAACCTTCCAAAACGTGTTTAGAAATCTAATATAATGCATGGATAATGGATAATATACAAGATAATAACTAGAAAATGCAAAAAAATGACAGTAAAAACATGATTTGCTGCCAAACAACACCAAAAACCAGTCAAAACGTATTAAAAACCAGTCACAGTTTGCTGTAGCAGCACAATGCAATACAAAAAATTGACTTCCAACCCTTGGTTCATGTTTTTCCAACCTTAAATAGGATATCCCATGGTGTATGTGTTGAGTTAGGGTATTTTTAGCCACTTAAACAAGTTAGCTTGCTCTCTAACACAAGTTTCTTAACACTTTTACATAAGTGACCAACAACTTAGCAATTTTTAGTTTTTTTTTTTTTTCTGTTTGCAATTTTGTCACCAAGACCATTTTTGGGTCTTCTCAAGGAACTCTTGGGCTTCAAACTTCCCCCAATACACCATTCCAATGTTTTAGGAACACCCTATGCACTAGAAATCAAAACATCACAACATGACGATACATTGTCAATCACTTAGACCAAGAGCCTAAACTAGAGCAAAACGCACCAAATGAGATAGAAACTCTTATTCTATCTACATAATTCTTAGAAGAAGTTCATCACACCAAAATTTGATATGGTGGGAGCCTTGAAAGGGTGCTCCTGCACCAAACAACAATCGACACCAGATACACTCTCATAGATGATTTGATCATTTATAAGAACATGATTTACTTAGTCCTAGGATCAAAAGTGAAGCAGTTGATTTTGAGAGCATTCCATAATTCACCTACAGTAGGCCATCCTAGGTATTTCAAGACTTATAGGTTAGTATGCAAATGGTTCACTTGGAAGGGACTTAAGGCTAATGTTTTGCAGTATGTGCATTGAGTGTCATGTTTGCCAGTAGAACAAACAAGAGAACACTTATCCAGAAGGGCTCCTACAACCACTTCCTATTCCTGATAGGAAGTGGGAGTGCATCTCTATGGATTTTATCACGGGCTTGCCTAGGGCTAGGGGCGCGATTGTATTTATGTGGTGGTGGATAGGCTAACAAAATATGCTCACTTCTTCCCTATCACTACTACATACTCAACAACTCAGGTGGCAGAGGTCTTCTTCAAGGAGGTTTTTAAATTACATGGTTTGCCTCAGAGCATTGTGAGTGACAAGGATAGCCACTTCATGAGTCACTTTTGGCAGGAGATATTTCAGTTATGTGGCACTGAGCTTACACCTAGCACCAGTTATCATCCACAGATCGATGGTCAAATGGAGATTGTAAACAAATGGGTGGAAGGGTATTTGAGGAATTATGTGGCAGATCAACAGCGAGCTTGGGTCAGATGGATATATCTCTGTGAGTATTGTTACAATACTACATATCATATGACTATACAAATGAAACCCTTCATGGAACTTTATGGTTATGAGGCAGCTAGTTTCTTAGATTTGTTGTTGGGAGACAGTCGAGTACCTCGTGCAGGTGAACTATTATAGGAAAGTAAGGATATAGTTGCTACTCTCAGAGACAACATTGCTAGAGCTCAGAACCAACAAAAGTAGTATGTAGACAAGAAGAGGACTGAGTGTAGTTTTGAGGTAAATGATATGGTTTACCTCATGTTGCAGCCATATAAGCAATCCACTCTCAAGAAGAGTGGTGCAGAGAAACTCAAGCCACGCTATTATGGACCATTCAAGACAATCAAGTGAGTTGGTGAGGTGGCTTATGAGTTGGAGCTTCCCACAGATAGTAGAGTGTACAATGTGTTTCATGTATCACACCTCAAAAAGGCATTGGGTCAGAATGTGATGCCTTTTGTAGTATTACCTCCCTTGGATGAAGAGGGGAAACTGATCTTAGTGCCAGAATCCATTCTGGATAGTAGAGAGAAGCAGTTTCACAGGAGAGTAATCAGAGAGTATCTGGTTAAGTGGAAATATTTACCTATTGAAGATGCTACTTGGGAGGGAGAAGTGATTTTGCAGCATCTAGCATTAAGATTTCTTGAGGCCAAGCAATTTTAGGAGGGGCGGACCTGTAATGTCCCTATTTTTGGAGGAGTTAATTATTTATAAAGTTATCAATAAAAAATATATTACAAGATAACTTTATATTTAATTAAAGCGACCCAGGAGGAGGAAGCCATCCAGAAGGAAAGCGACGCAACAGAAATCCTGCTGGCAATGGAGAAGAAGGGGCACTAGTCTGCCCGCCAGGCTCTGCTCTTGGCCTTTGCTTCCCTGGTTTCGGGCCTTTTTGTTTATGGCCTTTTGTGGTTGTTTTCATTTTTTTTGACTTTTATGCTTTTAAGTGGTTTATTGCTGTAAAAATTTGGGTTTCAGGATCCCTATAAAACCTTTTTTCTAAATCAAAAACTTTATATTTAATTAACTTAATAAAGTGATATATTTTATAAAGTCATTGAATAAAACAATCTTCTAGAGGTTGCTGGAAGAAGCATAGAAAACATTAAAAAGGAGGCCAACCTATCGAGAAAAAAAGAATAAATAGGCATTGAGGGCTCATTACCTATCATAGAGAATTATATTGATATTTGCTGATGTGCATTGTGGAGCCTAGGGTTTCTGTAGGCAGTCACAATTGGCCATTGAGAACGAAAACTCTCAATTGGTATGCAATTTTGAGGGTGTGAAAGATCACCTGAATTATTGTAGCAGTGGGAAGGATATTTCAATCCTTTCATTTGTGCTTAATTTCTGGTTTGGAGTTTCAACTGGAGTTGCACTTTCATCATATCATCTTCAGCATTCAACCTCTAGCACTTGATCAATCCAAGTTCTTCATTTCAGTAGTTGTAACAAGTTCTTGGTTGGATTCAGACAGTTAGGGTTTGTCTGTAATGTGCCATGTTGTAATATTTTAGTGCTGAAAATTGCATATCATATGTAAAAACATTTTGGTGATCATTGAATGAATACATTGGCACTATTTTACATCAGTTATTTAAGCAGAACAATTTCTTAATTCAGCAATATACTTTCAGTAGTGTATTAAATTTATGGTTTTTTTAGTGGCCTATTGGTAAGGGTCACTACAATATAGCACTTGCACAGCTACAATTGGCTACAAAAATTGAGACATTGAAGAAGGTACTTGAGAACATATTCTAATTGTACACAAAACTGTTCACACAAGAAACTAGCCATGGAATTGTGAGTTTGGAGAGAAATTTAAAGGTATCAAGTATGCAACTACCTCAGAATCTAGACCAAAGTGAGAAGAACTTTCATTCATTTCTTCAATTACAAAGTCAACTAGTTGTATTAATAGTAGAAGAGGCTAATATAAGAGCCAAGTTGCTTAATATTCAAGCCTCCCTAACCCCTCATATGGAGATACTCCACAAAGAACTAGGATATGCAGAAACCTTACTGAAGAAAGATCCTAATCTTTCTACATCTAATGGACTAGTTCACCTTGTAGCAGAGATAGCCATCCAAATCAAGTCACTTGATATTGCATGTAATAATTGGGATGTTTCTTTGAAAATAATAATGAAGGTCCACAAGTCTTTCTTGGACAAATACACCATCAATGCATAAACCCTTTGACATAAGTGTCAAAAAGGGGGAGATGAGATAAATGTGCAAAGAGAGAGATAGAAAGAAAAGGGGAGATAAAGATAAAGGTAAACCACAGGGGGAGAAACCACAAAAAGAGAAAATAGAAGATAAAAAACAGAGCATATTAGACAAAGAGAATTGACATATATGAAGACAAATAGTATCAACAAGAGATAGAATTACTCAGAGTAGAGAACAATTTTTTTGGATATTACAGGCACATTAACTCAGGAGGAGTTATAAATTTTTAGGTATATAGTCTATTACAAAATTTTGAAAATTTTGAAGTCTTGTATATAAGTCGAGTTGTGAATATATTATACTCAAGAAGGTGAGATTGATTATGTAAAGTTAAGTGTTTTTGACACTCATGTCAAAGGGGGAGATTTCTGATCTCAGATTAGTTTTGACAATTGAGTGTCAACACACTTAAAACATTCACTAAGTTCATATTGAACTACGTAATAAATGATGAGTATGATATGTAAAAATAGATTATGCCAAGTTGTAATGAGTGTCCAGTCACTTATGTGTCGAGTAGATAACATGTTGAGTGATTCAAGTGCCGAGCAAATAGTAGATGCCAAGTAGTTCAGGTGTTGAGTCAGAGACAAAATTTTAGTATGTGTCGAGCATCAATAACCTTAAGTGCTAAGTAACATAGATTTGACATAGTTGTCTAAGATTGCACAAACAACTATGTAAACCATTTTTCAGTTGACCTAAGGACAAAATACGATCTTTTGAAGATAAGGACGAATCTGTATATGGATTCCCTATGTAATTACATGTAGCCAATCGAAAAAAGGGAAGGATTAAGTGGTAAAAAGGATGAATCTTAGCTATGGATTCATACCTAACCTTAAGTCTTCTAGTCTTCTTAAGGAGGATGAAACCCTAAACTTCATAAAGAGTGTGTGTGCATAAGGAATTGAAGGTAGAGAGAAACAAAGTTTGCATGGAGACTTAGAAGTTGTAAGAGAGCAAAATTGTAGAATCAATTTGAGAAGAACAAAGGATAGAGGATACAACATTGAAATATCATATCAGAGAGGATCAAGATGGACACAGTATGGATTTGATCTTAAATCAAGCTACCAGAGCTAATCACAAGATCTATGTTGAAACATCCTAATAGGTGATTTTAGTTAAACCTCCTAAGCAGTGTAGTCCTAACAGATTGTTATAAATCCTTTAACAAGGTGACATTCCAAGTGGATGTTCTAAAGTCTTTTAGCTAGGAACACTTCTAATAGGGTGTTGAAATCCTCTAACAAGGTGGTACTTACCAATCCTTGTAAGCTTTTAATAGGGTAGGCCTTTCACAGGGCAGATCATGTCTCATGTTCAACTCATTGTAACCTTAATTAGTGACACTTTATTGTTGCAGTAGTGAAGAATTGTGGGTGTCATACCCACCCTAATTTTACCTTCTCATTTGGAGAGTTTCTGGGTAATCATATCAAGTGTCAAATGTGTGATTGCTTATGTGTTTCATGTTATTTCAAGTTGTTCTATTGAATGCATGAGATGGATGAGTGGTGAAAATTTTTATGGGTTCATGTTTTAACAGCTGATTCACCACCCCCCTGCCCCGCCCAGAAGTTCACCTTTCCTACTTGTCATTCCATCAATAAAATGATCAAAGAAAATGTATATTATGACATATATGAGGCCCTAATAATGTAGCTAATGAAGAACCTAGATTTTGTTAAGAAGGACAAGAAACATACATTCAACCATGGATCACTAATCATACTCATCTTCTTCTATTTTATGAACTACTTCTCTACAATGGAAACATTACATGGAAAAAGGACCAACCTATTACCATACAAATCAACTAAATATAGCATGTGTTAAATGAGAAATAATTGAGGGATTCAACTTAGATCTGACTTTAGAGGTTTTCATAAAGAAATTCAACAAATATACAAGATACCAAGGGAATTAATAGAGAAATATGAAGATTTTGTTTTGATGTAGGAGTGACTAGAGGTAGTTGGAAATCTTGCATAACCCCAAAAAAATTCCTTTCTTTTCATCTACATTATGTTCCATTTGGATAGTTTCATATGTTTGATGTATTAATCAATCCAATTTTCTCGTTATCTTATGCAATCCATATGGTGTTATCTAGGTATTATAAAAATCATATGCGTAGCTTCACAACTCAATCTAATGTTTCTAGATGAAGTTATCTTAAGATCAATACAATCCTATTTTTGGTTTCATGTTCTAACTCTAGACACCTAAATTTGATTACACCGCTTTAGTAATCCTATTTAGTTATCTCTAAAGGCATCATTAATTAAATTTTTATTTAATTAATCCTTTGCCATCCCTAGTTGATTAATTTAATTAATCATCTATAGTCCTAATTGATAAATCAAATAACCTATTATTTATCAATTAGATCCTATTCTTCTATCTAGTTCCAAAAATCCCCATTTATTAAATAAATCTATTTGATAAATAAAATCTTCAAATCTAAAAACCCCTAACTTATCCCTAATCCTCCATTTAGCCTAATCCACCCCATCCACCCATACTAACCTAGCTTAGCCACTAACTCACCCAACCTCATTAATGCCATCCACTTGCACATCTCTCACATCTCTAATCTAATCCTAAACCCAAGCCTAATCCACCCCCTTATGTTGTCACATTCCTTAAACAAGTTTAAGAATTTCCTAATCCAAACCAAAGTCTCCCCTCAAAAATCCCAACCACCAAGTCATGAGTGCTCTTACAAACCATAAAAGACTCTTACAAGCCCACTCATGACTCTTACATCCATCTTCCACACTCATTCCTCTTACATCTCTCTTACATACTCAACCCCACTCATCATGCCTTTAACCAACCCTTTACCCTACCCTCTCACACTCATCCTCCTTGTGACAAGTGTCACCTTCCCATTGGTGCTAAACAAGCACAATCCATGTGCTCCCCTTTGAGTGCATCTTAGCCCTCCTTAACCATCTCCCCATCCTTGCATCTAAGCCCTCCATCCCTCTACCCCTTGGCCTATAAATTGAATCCCATCCCAAGCCATTTCATCAAAAATCTTTGAGCTAAAGGTACCATGTTATTTTGAGAACCACAGTCATCAACATTACCCTTGTAATGCCAAATTGAGAGCTCACAATGCTACCAATTTGCCATTACCCATCTCCACCATTGAAGCAACTTTGAGCATCTTGAGCATACATCCACATCAAAGGACACATCTACAAAATCAAGAAAGCATGGAGTGTTTTCTCTTTTGAGGTTTGCATTTCTTGTTTGCTTTCTTTGTCTAAGCATATATGTGAATTTAGTTTTAGTTTGTGAATGTTTACTTTATTTGTTAATGTTCTTTGCACACTAAAATCTTGTTCTACACTAACAACCAGGCTAGAAATATTTGGCTTGTGATGGATATCCACATCATGAAAATGTAGATGATACATTACTCTATGTTTTTTAACATGTGGTAGACCTCCTTGTGTGCTCACATCTCTTACTATATCTAATTGGGGTTGTTCTTATGGATTTGGGTCCCAACTTATATTGTTTTAATACATCTGTGTCTTGGAGATTATTGATCACATAAGTCAACTTGTGGATGGAAATATTGTATATAAGTAGGGTGGTATTCCTTATTTAGTAAGGAGATTGGTGGTAGTAATAATAGATAACAAGGTCTAATAGTGAAGATTGGGAATAAGGTTTGTGGCTTTGTAATGATTCATTTACATTAGATAATATATTATCTGGACTTGCATGCCAACTTGATGACAATTGAAGATCGTATTTTCCTCAATGACATTGTTATTTGTTTTTTTGTTAATTCCACTATGGTGTTTCTAGTTACAAGGTTGGACATCTTCTTTGGGGATTTCTCTTTCCTTGACTACATCAGGTGGTATCAAGTATAATCGAAATCCTTGTGATTAAAATATGAGTTCCTAATCTTTCAAATTTGTTGATTTGTTGTTTGTGGGGTGCAAGAACTATGAAATTGACATACATCAAAAAATAACTTGTGCAAGGTGGTTTGGAATAGGATTTTTTGTTAAGATTGCATGACAACATAGTTTTGACAATAGGATTGATCAGATTGAGTTATGAAGATTGTGAATCCCAAAGGTCCTAGTTGTAGGTGGTAAAAGGTGGATCTAACCTACAATAATAGAGGATTACACAAAAAGAACCAAGGGGAGTGGTGGATCAATTAAAAGAAAAGTTGGCAATTTTCAAAGATTGTGTTGATAATTATTGAGCTATATTGAAGGTATCGATAGATTTCTTGATTGTGTTAGGAAAATAAAAAGATCACCTAAGTTGAGAAAGTTGAGAAGAAGATTCCTAAACTTTATGAGGATGCCACCTAGAAGAATGAACCCAAGAAGGCTAAAGAAAATCATAGAGGATTTCAAAAATGAGATAAGGGCTGAGATCTAAAATGCTTTGATATGAGTTAGGATATACCTTGAGATAGAAGATGAATTTGAAGAAGTTGTTGGAGATCTTGAAATAGCTAAAGTTGAGATCCTTGCATATGAAGAAATATTGTTGAGAGTCATAGAATGTATGTTACTTGCTTTTTTGGTTTATCAAATCCTAAGGAATGTTAGTTTGGACTAATGAGATAAAAGATTACTTTGAGCTTGAAGATGTTAGGGATCCATAGAAGGTTAAGTTAGCATATACTTAGTTGAAAGGTCACAATACCTTATGGTGGAAATAATTACAATTTAGGATAGGGAAGATAATGATGAACCCAAGATCACTAGGTAGAGAGTTATGGTTTCTAGACTTAAGGCCATGTTCACAATGAAGGATTAAGAATTGGAACTGTTTAAGAAAATGCAAAATCTAAAGAAAAAAGATTTTATAGTTAAGGAATACATCAAATTGTTTCAGAAGATAATAATTAGATTTGGACACCGAGAGTCATCTAAGGAGAAAGTGGCTAGTTTTTTTAGTGGTTTGAGACTTAACATTAAATATGAGTTATGTATGTTGAGTATTAGTACAATTTAAGATGTTGATTAGTAATGCCATAAAGGTAGAAGATAAATTGAAGAGAAGAAAAGCTAACCCTAGGGTAAGGGATAAAACAGTTGGTGATAAGAGAAAGGATAATCTTTTGATGGAAAAGGAACCTAATAAAAAGATTTATGGAAGAGGAAGTGGGATCAAAGATTTCAAAGATACTTGTTTAAAGTGTGGAAATATTGGACATTGAGATTTTCCAATGTTCCGTTGAATCTAGGAAGGGAAACAAAACCTAGTGGCACACGAGGAACAAGGTGATGATGATGAAATTGGTGATAGAGAGGTTGTACATGAGATATAATAATTTATGATGTTCAAGAGAGTTATGTAGAGTAAGCAGTAATCAAAACGTGTGCATAGAAGGCAATTATTCAAAACTGCATGTAAATTATTAATATATTCAAGGTGATAGATTATTGACAAGGGGGTGAATCGGCAATCTACTTACTTAAAACTTAACCATAACTTCATAAAAATGATAGGGGGTGAAATAGTAATCTACCAACTTCAAACTTAATCACAACTTTATAAAAGTAATTAAACATTATTAGATCTAACATTTATTCATTCATCCATAAAATCCATGTTAACTTGTAAAATTTAAACATAAAACAAAACTCATAAAAACATCCACATACTAACACAATAATACAAAGATTTTTATCATGGAAACCATTGGTTAGAGGGGAAAACTACAATAGAAAATGATAACCAAAAGTTCTATTCACTCTTCTAAAATGTTCCCTATTAAAGACTTGGCCTTAATAGGAGCTTACAATAATACCCATTTAATAGTAAACCCTATTAGGAGTCACTTGACTGATGGATTTAACTCTAGACCTATTAGGAGTTGCCTTGTGAAAGGATTTTCTAACTCAAATTAATGAGCCAACCAATTAAAGGAATTAACTTTAGATCCCTCTAGAGATCATGCTCGTCCTATGACATTGTCAGAGGATTTTAACTTGTCAACCTATTATGATTAATAAAGTAGAATGATTTAGTAGATAACACTTCAACACTACTTGAATAGATCATTTTCACTTCATCATATGCATCTCCTTGTAGTCATTCATCTACCAACTTGATAGCACAATCCTTATCAATCACAACTCTCACTACTACTTACACAATAATATTTTTCCATATACATATACTTCTCATAATTAAATAACCCTAAACCTAAACATGTTACACCATGAGATCCATTTACATTTGACCAAAATGTATTATCAAACTCTAATTCATCATCAACTAGTAGCACATGATCAACTACTTGCTTCATGTATCAATCTAACATCAAACATCTATCATTTTCATCGTTTCCAATGAACTACACACTTCTAATAAATTTCATCACAATCTCCAATATATAACCAAAACTTCAAATATTCTTGATTTCATGTCATTTCCACATCATCAATCAACTCATCATTACAAAAGATCTACTAGAAATAGCCTACATGTTATGGGTTTAAGATCAAACACAAACAATCAACATGTTCTTCATTTTCCTTCTTGAACTATCTTCAATTGATTCAAAACATGTCTTCCTATAAAAAAATTAAACTTAACTTTGAAAGTGAACAAAAAACTTAGAAATATTCATAAATCTTGGATTTCATAACTTGAAACAACACAAATTTCATAAACCAATCAAATCATTCATTGTCTTCCATAAACTGATCAACATGATAAAATTGTTTCACTTCAATCAGTCATAACCCACTCAATATTGATGTGAAGTATATGAAACTTCACATGTAGAAACTATAGGAATTTATAAGTCTCTCATACCAATCACACATTCTAACTCATCACATAAATCAATCACACACTTGATTTATCACATGTACAATAAAAGCTTAACTTCCTAATAAATAATTCATCACCAAAAATCAAGGTGGCATCAATAGTACTATACTAATTGATCCAATCATCATAAAAAAATGCGATTAAAGACATGTGAAAGCTCTCTTATCAACTCTTGAAGACATCTACATTAGTTATGCCAACATGAATCTAGTGATAAATGTTGTAAAGTGATAATGGATATATTAGTATTGATATACTTGTATCAGGGGAGATGATACATAATCTTGGATTAAGGATACTTAAATAGAGATTATTTTAGTGGTGAATCTTCATCATTTGGCGATCTTCTCTCATTGGTTGATCATCATTTGGCAAATAGCACATGTAACATTGGTTAACTGCATTGCCAAATATTTATATGATTTGGGTCCAATGCCCATGCTAGTCGTCCATTAGTTTTCAAATGATTGGTTAAAAATCTTGGTCCACTCACCACTGTAATATATGTTTTGGATAGATTTATTTTATAATTTTTACCATTCTTTGCATGTTGTTTCCTATTAGATAACATTCTTTTGCCATTATTACAACCAATTAATTTTCCCTTGGGTTGGGCATCACCTACTATTTTTTCAACATGTGTCAACCACTAGCCCTGTTTAGCCAACTATTTCCTATCGTAGGCTTACATAGGAAGGTGCGTTTTACCTACATTTGACATTCCTGCTTGTTAATCCCGCATAGTTAACCAACCTAGATTGGTAGTATATATACATTCATAACTATAAGATACTATTGTTCTATATAATTCTCTCTTTTTTGGTCAAGAGACTGGCATTTCTTATTGCTACCAAAGTTTCAAAGTGCTGAGTGCATTGCCCATTGACTTGTAGACCATGATTTTTTGTAAAGGGTAAGGGATTTTTAATTTATTTTTTACGTAGTACTGGTATTGGTTATTTTTTACTAACCACTGGACATCTCACATGCTCAGATAAGTTTGCAAATTTTATTGGGTAGTACCGTAGACTGTAGTATTTTAGTACCCTTTTTATGAGAATGAATCATATTATTGTTATTATATGTAGTCTAAGCAGTCTAATGTCACAATCTTTTATTCATCACTCTTTGAGCCTTTTTTTCAAAAAGTTGATTTGTTTTATTGTAGCCTTTATCAGTTTGCAATGCCAAACAAGAGGGGTAATAGGGGTTCCAGTAGGATCCCTAAAAGCCAAGAGAGGCCACCATTACCAAAATGTGGAACCATATCCATATATTTTGGTGGTGGAAATGTTGGCAACCTACAAGATTCACAAACTAGATCTCCAATGCATATTGAAAAAGGAGATTCATCACAAGTTGGAGACCATATTGAAGAAGTTCAAGCTGGTGAACTTGATATCTCAGTCGAGGATGAACTTGAACATGATTTGGAGCCACTTCCCCTGAGTAGGGAGTTACAAAATGATATTATAGACTTGGAGTTGGGTGAGAAAACCAAAAGTGATTCCATAAATGATGTTCATGCACAGAAGGGGAAAATAAAATCAGAATAAAAAAAGATTGATCTCGCTGGGATCTATCCAAAAGGAATTTGCAATTAGAATGGGTGGAAAAGTATTGGTTCATTGAACCAGTGCCCAATCCAATTGATGGTGAGCCTCCTATAGAATGTAGATGTAAGATTTGCACAAAGATAACAAGAAGGAGAAGAGGTTGCAGTTTAAACTTGATACCATACAAAATCATGTCATTAAAATTTACAAAAAGGAAACTATAGATGGAGTTGAAAAATCCGTGCTAACTTGGAAAATGAAGGAAAACTATTTGCATATCAGGAATACCAAATTATACTAGCAATTATGGTAGAAGCATTTTGTAGTAAAAAGTTCCATATAATATTTCATTGGGAAAGCAATGGAAGTGGAAAATATGGAAAAAGTTTCTCAATTAAGTATGGTCTTTTATATTTTGAGTAGAGGGCATCCTATGATAGACAATCCTTCAATTACTAGTTTATTGCACTTTTTTAAAGTTTGAAACTGTCCAAATAGTCATTGGTCAGTAAATAGTAGGTGGGAATGGGCTAATTGTCTTGCACAATTTGAAAAAGAAGATATAAAGGAAAAATAAAACACTCAAATTTTATTTCATTGTCTCTAGACAAAGTTACAATAATTGGTAATACTTCCTTGGTGTGCATGCATGTTTATATAGTAAACAATCTTTGTCATTAACCCTTTCTACTATCTGTTGCTAAATTGAATTGTAGTCCTACAACCAAAAATTTATATGATTTATTAAAGAGTACTCTAATTGATTGTGAAGGTATGGATAACATGGATATTGCCAAAAAGTTGGTGTGTGTTGGAGTGGATGGAGCTTCAATTATGCAAAGTCATAAAGGTGGTCTTTTTAAAAAGATTAAGAATGATTTGGCACCCTATTCTATTCCCACTCACTGCATGGCCCATTGAATGAATCTAGCTTTTGGAATTGTCAGTGATTTTGTTTGTGTAAGTAAAGTGGAATCTTTAATCAAAGAGATTTACCAATACTTTTTTCGTAGTCCAAAATGAGTCTAGGAATTTCAACACTTTTCTCAAGGACTTACTAAAGGGAAGAAGCTTCTGAAAGACAATGATACTAGATGGATATTTTTGGATGGACTAGCACATCGAGTATTCTTTGAATATCCATTATTTCTTGGGCTAATCCTCTTTGTGCGAGACAAATTCCTTCAACTATATTCAAGTCTAACTAATGTTAAGATACTCTTAACTTTAGCAACTATTCTCCCCATGCTACAGGACATAAGAATATTATGAAAAAGGTTCAACAAAGAGCTATGTACATTGTAGAATATAATAAGCTGCATAAAATGACATGTACTAACCTGGATACTCTATATCGATTACAATCATTAGATGAATCAAAGTTTGCAAAGTGGATAGAAATCACATTTTTGAACAATCTTGGGAACTTTTTACATATTGGTGCAAATGATGAGGTATGTGCCAGGGTACATGAAGTTGACATACCAATGTAGTACTATGCCTGTGTTGACCTTGAGTCCAACCCCAATGAATGAGGAAGAAAAGTAGAATTAGAACTAGAGAATGTACTTTCATGTGTTACAAGTGAAGACTTCAAGAAGATCAAAGACTTTGTACTTAACTCTGTCAAGCAAGTTTTCTACAATCTTTCATGATGAATTAGATTCATATTCCCTCTAGAGGAATTGCTTGAAGCAATGTCTATTGTTTTTCCTCAATATTGGTCTCTAAACTATCTAAGTGATTTTCAAAGAAGGATGACAACTTTGATTCAACATTTTTGTAAACCTAAAGTAATCAATGGAGTAACTATAAATGGAATTTTAAATGAATCTTGACTGAGAGATCAATCATATTATTTTGCAAACATAATGAGGGAACAATATAATCTTATGGAGAATCCAAATGAAGAGGGAGTGGTAACAAATCTTTGGAAAAAATTTGGTCAAAGAAATCAGTTGAGAGAGTCAATACCAGAATATTTCAAGCTTATCGATTTATGTTCAACAATGATATTGGGTTCAGTGGAGGATGAGAGATTTTTTAGTACTTTGGGCTTCTTGAAGTCAAATGTTATAAAAAATTAGACAAAAATTTGGATAATTGTTTGAGGCTCTATAATTCTAGGTATGAGGTAGATAGTTTTCCTTATGATAGGGCTCTTAGCATTTGGAGAAACAAATTTCAAAGAAGAGGGATTGCCAACATTTCAAACCCAAGTGATGGTGGCAGTGGCAATAGTAGTGGCAGTGGTGGTTCATGTCCTGATATTGGAAGCAATGAAGATGAAGTTGACTTTGGCGTGCATACTAAGAGTGAATATGAAGAAAACACAATGAACAATTAAATGTTATATGAAATAAATGAAGATGATTTTGATGATAGTGATGTTGAGTGGGCCAGTTGGAGTGACAACTATAGAAGCTTCTCAACTTCAAGTTCTAACTTCTGTGTGAGTCAAGTAGTAGGCTAGTAGCTCTAGTCTTATCAATTTTAATTCAAAATAATTTATGTGCTTTGGTCTTACCTATGTCTAAGACTCTATTTACTAATTAATTATGATTGTAGAAGTTAATTTATACCCTTTATTCATTGTCCTATTATAGATGCTTGATTTTTTTTTGTAAACATGTTGATGTTACATGTTGAGATTTTCATTGAAACTAGATTTTACTTTTAAAGTCTAACTCTACACATGATGTAGGAGCATCTTGGGTTTTCTCAATGGCTACTTTGGAGTTCATGGGAGAAGGCTCGATAGTCTCTTTGGAGGGTGCTTGGACTGGTACTCAGTCGAAGAAGGAGCGGTGCTCAATTGCTTTTGGGTTTAGTGTTGGCCAAGTAGCTTGATCTTTGAAGGGAGCTCAACATACACTATGGAGCTCAGCATGGTCTATTGTGCTCAACATGTATTGGTTGTTCGGTGATGCTTGGGATTTTGATGACACTTGGTAGTCTGTTGGTGCTAATTGGAGTTCTTGGTACATTTAATGCATGTAGCATGTGCTAGTGACATGGATCAATCTGGGACTTGTGTGGACCTATGTGTGGTCTTGGTCATCTCTTCTATGTGCATTTAATCAGTGTTGTAAACTTGGGGTTTGTTCTAAGTGTTTTGTGTAGTTATCGTGTTGTTAACTATAGGTTAATGTGAGGGTTAACCTTTTGTATTAATGTTTGTTGTGAGACAACTTGTGGATTAAATATGCATTTAATGCAAGAGGTTTATTTAATTTTTAATTTATCTATGCCAACTTGTGGCTTAGTTGGGTATAAGTAAGGGGGTCTTGTAGAGTCTTATGTCATTCATTCATGGAGTGATTCATTCATTCAGAGGGAGTGGGTCCTAAGTTGAGTGTGGATTAGCTAAAGGGTGAGTTTTCTTGAGCACGTGGATAGAGCACTGAATGTGAGGTAGTTTACAACAAGATTGTGGTGGAGTTGCAAGTTTGTGAGAAGGGCTAGTGGCTACGATTTAGAAACAAGGAGATTTATCGGTGGCTTGTAAGCACAAGTTGAGATCTTGGAGGTTTCTACCAAATTGTTGTTATGTTACAGATCTGGGCTAGCTAGGATTGAGTTGGATCTTGAGGGATCTTGCAAAACTATTTTTTAATTGTTGTTGTATTTGGCCCTAACTTGGAAGGCCTTATAGCCAAGCATATTGCATGTAAATAGTTATATTTGTGAATAAAGTGTTTTGAGTTGGTACTAGATCTTGCATTTATGTTGCATTTTTGTTGTGTTTCCACTGTGTGGTTATTTGTTGAGGGCTAAGACATCTCGTTTGGGGATTCTCTTGCCTTACACTATGTCAATACATGTTGAGATTTTCATTGAACCTAGTTTTTATACATGTTGAGATTTTCATTGATTGTATTTTTTAAACATGTTGAGATTTCCATTAATTCTAGGTTTTATACATGTTGAACTTGAGATTTTCATTCATTCTAGTTTTTAGACATTTTTAGACTTTAATTGAATCTAGTTTCTTTAAGAAACTGTAATATCATGTATTTTATAGAATAAGCTTTCCTTTAAAAAAAATTGTATTATAATTTATAATTATAAATCAGTCTGTAACATAATACATTTAACGATTACAAATAATTATACAAATAAGGATCCTAAAGAAGTAGAATATTAAAACCCTTTGAAAATGACTCAATGTTAAATGACTCTAAATTCCCTTTTGTGGATACAAGGGAGAAACAATAGTTGTAGGTCAGTTTTTAAATGTATATATAATCATATTAGTACTATATTATGTGTGTACAATCACATTGGCACATTTCCAATTGAAGTTTTTTTCAAGTAAGAGTAGGGAAAATGTTTCCATCTGCTATATGTAGTACTACTATGCTTGGCTGTCCACCTATTCTAATATGCTGGCTCTTGATTCCTGTAACAATTAACATTAAACAAATTTGAAATTAAATCCAAAATTTGAAATTAAAGAGCAACAAGTAACAAAATGATTATAGTACTATCACTTACAAAGTTGTTACTTCTTAGTGCTATGACTGACACTAACAGATTCAGTAGATGACCCAACTCCAATGAAGTTCTTTAGGTCACTCCATTCTGCATCATTTGGAAGCTCTATTTTTTTGAGGTTTTACATAAATACTTGTAACCTTGTCAACAATGAATAATTTGAAGAGATATTTCTATATGAATCAAGGAATTTATCTATAACTACATTCATTGTTGATAGTGGTTTGATGCAACTTGCAATTATTTTTGGAGTGGTTTCCTTAGGGAAGTTGCCTAAATCAAAGTTCATGGTGTTGTGCAACATTTTCATGTAATCTTTTTTTCCAATGAATTTTCCATCTCAGTCAATTGGATTTGGTAATACAAAATTTTGAAAGTGAAGTATGTTATGATTCATCTTCATGAGGTCTCTGGAAGCAAATTTCAGAGCTTCATCTATTTCCATTTGTTTTTCACAATTTTGACAGACAACAAAGGCCATTATAGAGGCATCACAATAGTTGTTTATTCCTTGGTTTGTCAAATCTCTATCACTAGATCTTTGTACTTTATTCAAAATTTTCTTTACAATATTTTTCAAGGAAGTAGTCAAGATACTTTTTTTATCATCAACGTCTTTTTTTACATTTTCAAAGACATCTCTAATATTGCTATTTAAATCAAGCTATCACTATTTTGCATTAGTTTCTCCCAAATTTCTTGTTTGATAAGCTTAACCATGTTTATTATAGTATCCTTGACATGATGGTCTTCAGAAGATGTAGTTATATTTTGTGTAATTTCATTCTCTGTCTTTTTCTTCATTTCAGACATCTCCATTTCACTCTTTTTCTGTATTTTTCCTCTACTTGCCCTTGCCAAATAGTTTCTCTCTTCCTCTCATCCTTTAATTCCTTCTTCAAATCTTGGATTTCCTTTGTATTAGTTACCTTTTTTCCTTCTCATCCTCAAGTTCACTTTTCAAATCATGGATTGTCTTCACAGTGGACTCCTCCTTTTTCTTCGCATTGTCCAATTCCTTGTTCAAATCATGGAGTGCGTTTGTAGTATGAGTAGATTCCTCTTTCTTCACGTTCTCCAATTCCTTCTTCAAATCAAGTATTTTATTTGCATTTGACTCCTCTTTTTTCTTTGCATTCTCCAATTCCTTCTTTATATGGTGGATTGTGTTACTGTTTGCAGTTGCACTAGACTCCATTGTCTTCGCATTCTCCAATTCATTCTTCAAATCAAGGATTTTCTTTTCAGTTGACTCCTCTTTTTTCTTCATATTCTCTAAATGCTTCTTCAAATTTTGGATTGTGTTTGCACTAGACTCCTCTTTTTTCTTCTCATTCCCCAATTCCTTATGCAAATTATCAATTATCCTTGCATTAGACTCTTCATTTTTCTTTTCATTCTTCAATTCCATCTTCAAATTATGGATTGCATTTTCAACAGAGTAGTACTTTTTCCTTTCATTCTCCAATTCAATCTTCAAATTATTATTTTCCTTGATAGTAGAGTCCAGGTTAGTTTTCAATTTATTGTTTACCTGTGCACAACTCTCTACAAACTTGAACAACTATGCAGTAGAGGAATTTTCATGCTAATTTATTTTTATTACACTCATCCAATTCTTTAGTTAGATTTTTCAGTTGTTCATTCATCTTTTCTTTTTAGACAATTGCCTCTATAGAAGAAGAATTCTTTATCTTGTTTTGCAATTCTTTGAGCCTATTGTCTGTTGCTTTCTCCTTGGCCTTCACATTATCAAGGTTTGCCTGTAACTTTTCTATTTTCTTTGCAAGCCTTTTTTTTCCTCTCCACTTTTAGAAGTGTACAGTAGACCATTTTTATGCTCTATTTTGATATATTGATTTTGTCAATTTTTTTCACTTTTAAGAAATCCATTTGAAGACCTGTAACTTGTACATCATTATGATTTATTAGATTTTCTAGTGGATTATTGTCTCTAGCTAGGGACATAACAACCATGAAGTTCATCATTTTGGTATTTGGATCATATGTTGGAAATATACTGTTACTAGATCCCTGATGTTCAAGAACTGTATCACTTTTTAAAGTCTTCATAATTTGCCTATTTCTTTTGCTTGTCTAATCAAACTTTGATGCAAAGTCATTTAAACTAAAATATGGGTTTGCTGACACAATTGAGTGTTTGAAAGGTGAATTATCAGTTGTATTGATGTATGCTCCTCCAACTCTAGTTACACTTACTCTATCTACAATTATATTTTGAGGGTTTTCAAAACACTAAAGATGACCCATTCCAAATCTTGGAGTTTTAGGACTATTTTTAGGGTTTTGTATAGAAGCTACTCGTGCATAAATTGGTGAAGTAACTACTGACGTTGCTTGCATTGTAATTGTCATAACTTTTTGCTTTTTTGCACAAGGTTTACCTGTCCTAGTGCCAGTGCCAGTGCCAGTGCCAATGGGATCAACTACAACAAGATTTGAAGATTTAATAAATTTTGTTTTGGGATGACCTTTAGAAGCAGAAGCATAATGTTTTTTTCCCTTTCTAGATGAATCATCTTCAATCTCATCAGAGAGTCTAATGATTGATTTACTTCCACTTTTGAGTGGGTATAGTATTGCAATTGGATTCCAAATCCCTTCACCACTTGCACCAATGGGCCCTATACCTATATAATCCATGTTTTGTATCATACTTGCCCCTTTACTATACATTTGTTTAATATAATCGCTCATTTGAAGTTTAACAATATGCTTGGTTGACCTGGGATCCTGAGTACCTTGAATATCTTCATCAGACTCGAGGTCCTTTTGTCTTTGACTATCACAGCCACTGCAAGTGCCAAATTGATATACTATAGTTGGATGCTCTTTATTCCAATAATTGTTAAAAAGTTCATCCTCCTCAATTTCCTCAAAACCTACTGAGGTCTTTGGTTCACCCAAATGCTACCTCATTTTCCAAAAATCAGTCATCTTGGTTTGACACCATAATTCAGATTTGGGGTCAGTGCAAAAAGTTGGGTCTCACTTTTGGCCAAAAAGTGGAAGTGTTTTTCCTGTTTTTGAAAAAAAAAATTCAATTGATGTCAAAATTTGAGGCATTTAGAGATTGAATATAAAAAAACTTCAAAAATAAAAATTTTAGTGTTCGGAATCTAGTTTTTGAATATGTAATTTATTTGTGTACCCATATGATAGATTATTATTTTTGGTATGGATCTTTAAAAACCACTTTTTGAAAATGCCTGTTTCAGGACCATACCATGCTCGTGTACGAACACCACAATTTGACACAAATAAATGAATTTTCGCAAATCCTTTAAAGGGAGTTACCTAATACACTTAAGATTGATTAAAATATTTTTTCTTAATTTTTTATTGAATAATTTTATTATTATTAATTATTAATTGGCTATAAAGGTAAATTTTAAAACCTCTTGTGTACAGACACCATAATTTGATCAAAATCTCACTTTTTTCAAAAAACAAAATCCTCAAAATATTTGTACGTAGATTGATGACATAAATTAATTTAAGAAAAATTATAAAATAAAAAAGTTATTAAAGTTTTAATGAATGTCATTTTTTAACATTTAAGAGATAGTTTTGATTAATAAATAATGTAAAAATAGAAAATAAACTAATAATCCTATAAAATTTACATTTTTGGAATCAGAATAGTAAGACCTATAATGGGTTTTTGCTTCATCAAAAAGATCAATGGGGACGACGATATAAAAATTATGACAATCCCTAAAATTGTTGATTAAATGTCTTAGAAAAAAATGGATCATAAAGGCATGGTTTGGTGGGCCCAAGCCTATGCCATGCTTTTCCCCAAGGGAAAACCCCATGCAAAAGTCACGTGCCATACCAAATTCTCGCTCATGTCTCAAGAATCGGGCACCCGATTTGTAATTCAAAAATCGGGTGCCCCATTGCATTTTAACCATTGTAAGAATTAGGTACCCAATTTTTAAACAATCAGGTACTCAATTCTTATGTACCTATTGGGCCCCAAAAGGTACCCCACAGACCAAATTTCAATGATTGAAATGATTGAATAACAGTTTCGATTTGCAACAATGAATTCTATCATAGTTATTCTATTTTCTTGTCTTCTTCTACAATTTGCAAGCTATTGATTCAAATTCAAAATTGGTGCAAACATGGGATCAAAAAAATGAAGAAAGAAGAAAGTAAAAGTTTTGATAGATGAGGAGATTACAACAAATAAAGAGAATGAAGCATGATGTCAATGAGAGAGAAGACAAAGAATTAGAGACTTGAACAATGTTTCAAAAGAGAAAGACATTGAGGATACCACAATGGATGAAGAGGTCAAAGAAGAGAACCCAATACAAGAAAATTTAGGTGCACATTCTAATCATGCATTCAATACAGGTGTGTCTCCAGACCCTCAAATTTTCTCTCGTGATGAAATTGGTGATTTTTTAGAAGCAAGTTACGATTTGAACGATTTAGATTTTCTTCATGAGAATAAATTATCAAACGATCATGCACAAAAAAACTCCAATTGAAATGCATGCCCCAAAAGAAATACCAAGAAAAATTAAAAATGAGATTCAAATCCCAAATAATAGTGAAAATGAAATGTCAATTGAAAATAAAAATTGTATGAATGTAGACATAGAAACACCAACTACAGAACAAACATGTCAGAATGATAGTAAAGTGTCTGAACATAATTCTCATATTCCTAATGATGTGTTAGATAATCTTGAGGGATTTGTTTCATGGAGACAAATTAGGACACATGCTAATAGATTGTATAGACATTTTTTTAATAATAAGAAATTTGGGTTTCAATGTCAGTTGATGTTGCAACTAATTAAAATGTCTAAAATGTGAAAAGTAATGAGAAGGTTGGGAATGTATGCAAAACCCAAGAATAAAAATGAGTCTTTAAAACAAGTTGTATCCACTTGTTACTAGTGCCTTTGATGTTATCGAAAAGAAAAGTTAGTCCAAAGATAAGAATGCAACATGACAAGCAATAACAATAGCTTTAGTTAACAAATCAACAATTGACAAAAGATTGATTAGCAACATAAGTGGATATCTTAATGTGAATCATAAGACTTTAGAAAGAGCTATAAAGAGAAGGGTTAACTTTGAATGTGATCCAACAAATATTTTGTGCACTTCTAATGGTAGACTCCCGAGATGTGATATGAAACTTACTAGTGAAGTCAAAAGTTTGATTGAAAACTTTTGGCATGATAATATAAGAGTATCACCTAATTCAAGAGATGTTCTTAAATTGGGAATTGGGTCAAAAATATGTGATCCACATCCTAAAAACCTTTTGGATATGACTCAAACTAAATTGTTTAGAAAATTTGTAGATGGTAAGGTATTAAATATTACCATTAGTCAAAGATATTTTGAAAAGTGTAAACCATGGTATGTAAGACTAACAAGGAAGGAATCACATGTTGTTGTAAAACTCATATTCAGTTTCATTACTATTATGATGTATTTTGATCTATACATGGTACCATGCATAGTAAAGAAATGTTGCAAGAATGTGGTATAAAAATACCACCTCAAACTATAAAGGATTTCATATCAAGTTTGTTTTGTAAGCCACCTAATGATCAATACTTTATTTTCAATGCGTGTCTTTCTGGTACATGTGATATGCGTGGCAATCTTTGTTTGTTAGATGAATGTTTGCATGAAAATTCTTTGACTACTTTTGGACATCAATTAGTTGAGGTAAAAATATTCAAAACTATTAAATATCCATTGAAGGATGGGAAGATTGGAAGAAGGTGTGATCTAGTTACAGATAAAGTTAGTTGTCATGCATTTATGGATGAGTTTAAGAGTGTGATCATACCAAAATATGTTAAACACTCTTAATATGCTAGATGGCTTGATGGAAAATTTTGCATATGTAAGAATACATTTCTAATTGGTACTACACTTTCAGTTGTTGACTTTGTAGAGAACTACACACTTGCACCGCAAGAAGAGGTACAACCACAATATTACAATTCAGTGCAAGTAACAATTTATGTTCATATAGTTTATAGGCATGCACCTGATAGTATAGAGGAGGATCAAAAAATATTGAGAGTACCATTTTTATATGAGTGATAATAAACTCCATTCATCTGATTTTGTCCAATATTGTTTCAAGGTCTTTTATGATAATTTAAAAGAGAGACAAATTCAAATGACACAACATAGGATATGGTCAGATAATTGTATAGGACAATTCAAGAATGCTAGAATGTTCTATTGGTTGAGTAGGGCACACAGGCAAAGTAACATCCAACATGTGTGAAGTTTTTTTGAGGGTCAACATGGTAAAGGAGAACATGATGTTGTTGGTGAATGCATGAAGAGAGCCCTTAGTAGAGAGCAATTAAAATTTGAGGAAAAAGCTAAATTGAAAAATGCACATGAGATTGTTGAATGGTGTAAAAACTATTTATATATAGGATCAAGTGAGAACTCTACAATCAAACATTTCTTCTACCTAGTTGAAGAAAAGAATATCCTTTCAAGACATGACTGTGATACAATTAGTGGGTCAGCTAAATGGCATTCATTTAGGAGTTCAAATTCTAACACTTGGACTATATGGAATAGGGAGCTTGCTTGTTTTTGTAAATTTTTTCTTGTAGGTGAATGGGAAGAATGCAAGAATACATAATGGGTTGAAGATTGGAAAAAAAAATCATTAGCACCTACTGACACACATTTTCAAGATGATATAGTAAATGAAGGCTAGAATGTTACTTTTGCATTAGAAGACTATGATCATTCTTCAAACCTCATAGAACTTGGTATGCAAAATTTAATTAAATTTTGTTGTGATCTCATGCTTCAATTTATATAATTTGCATGTGTACTCGTGTGATTAAAGTGTTTCTGTACTTTATTTTATCTTGTAGGACATGTTTATGCTGTTATTATGCCTAGTAATAATGATGAATAGACTTAGTATTGGCTAGCTATATGTGTGGAACCTAAGAAAAAATTGATATGTCATCAAGTAGACGATGATGGTTTTGAGTATCCAGATGGGTCTATCGTTCTAGCTAGCATTTGGCTATGTAGATACCTAACAAGAAGAAATGGTTTACCAACATTTGAAGAATACCAATCCAAAAAGAAGATTTTACACTATCCTCATTTGGTTATGGCAACGAATATCAAAATAGAAAGATACAAAGGGAGACCCGCCAATAAGGTATTATGGACAATTTCAATGGATGAGCATGAGACAATCATAGATGCATTGCAAAAGAGAGAGGATGCAGATTGTACTGTGGGATGACTACATTTAAATCAAACACATGTAAGTTTTTTCTTTATTGTGTTATTTTTATATATGTACTTATATAATTTAATTACATGTATGTTTGCTCTGTTAATACCAAATTAGAGAACTTATATATATTCCTCTTATTTAGGTTTCAATTACAATTTATGCAAATTTAAGTGTTAAAGTGGATCAAGCATCAACATCTTGTGCAATTCCACATAGTGAGTACATACAAATTACACATATATTTACATAGTTTAGATACCTCATATTAATTTATGCATTTATTAACATGTGTTTTTGTTTTACAGTTTTATTTTATAGGACCTCATTTGAAGAGATGTGTTGAACCAATTTTATATTTTGAGTTCACTTCTATATATTTATCATTGACTTTGTCTTACATATATTGTGAAATATGTTGTACAAACAATTTTAAAAATAGGAGCTTACTTCTATTTGAAAGTTAAAGCTGTGCACTTGATATTATAAATTAATTGTCAATTTCAGTAATGACCTATTTTTTTCATTACTTTTACATTCAAGCATGTTTAAATTAATGTTTGTTTACTATTGATTGTAATTAATACCCTTCACTTGTACACGATAATTTAAAGATCATTACTCATTGTATTGATTGTATGCTATTGTTATGTTGATAATTGACATGTATGTTTAACCATGTTAACCATGTTAAGTGAGAGGGAGGGAAGGAGGAAGAGAGGGAGGGAGGGATATGGGGAGGGTTATAAGTGCTTGTAATTTATCAAAAAGGGGTCCCATTAGGACACCTTAGGAAAAATTAGCACCTCTTAGGACCCCTTACAACACATTAGTTATTGTAGTCCTAAAAGTAATCTTTTCTAATGTGTCCTAGTACATTCTAATATTTCCAAGAGGTTTTGATGGGTCATATGTGGTCATAAGAAACCTTAGGACCCATTATGACTCCTTGGAACCCATTCATACCATTAACAAACTTTATGAACCCTTAGAACATATTAATCATCATAGGATACACTTTAGGGTTGTAATGTGTCCTATTTAATCCTATTTTTCCCTAAGGAATGTTAGTGGGTCCTAAGTGGTTCTAGGAATCCTTGAGACTAAGGGGAAATTAATGTACCTTAACGAGTCATATGTTCTAAGGGGAAATTATGGATTTTTAGGACCCACTAGTACACATTAGGATCCACTCGCACACATTAGGACCCATTAGACCCCATTAAAACCTCTTATAACACATTAACCATTGCAAGACATAGTAATGTGTCCTAAGTGATCCTAATATCTCACAACGGATCATGACTGGTCCTATATGGTTTGAAAACCCATTAATACCATTTAGGGTGCACATTATGACCATTTAAAACATATTAAATTCCATTGATGCCTCTTAGATAATCTCAAGGGGCATTTAAGACACACTAATGGGTTATAATATGCCCTAATGGGTCCTAATGTGTCTTAAGGGGTTCTAATGTGTTTTAAGTGATCCCATGACCTTTTAGGACCCATTAGGAACCCTTATAATCCATTAGGGGCCATTAGGACTCATAAGAACCAATTATAACCCCTCTGAACACATTCATCATCATATGATACACTACTATGTCCAAAGGCATTATAATAGTTCCTAAGTGGTTGTAATAAGTCCTAATGTTTCCTCTTGGATTTCAAACTATGGTCTTAATATATCATGAAGGGTCATAATGGGTTCTTAGTGGTCCTAGGACATCTTAGGGTCTATTAGGATCCCTTAGAACACATTAACTATAATAGGACACACAAATGGTATGTTAATGATTCTAATGTATGATAAGGGGTCATAATGGATTGTAAGTGGCCCCGAGACCCATTACAAAACCTTAGAATAAATTAGGACCAATTAGGACACATTAAAACTACCTCAATTGGTTATTTAATTACTTGCGATGTAAGAAAACCTAAGTCAAAGTTACAAGGAACCATCTAGGTACATGACTTTCCTAGGTACATAATTGTATGAACATACGTATATAGCCTTGATGAGAAAATGTGTGAAAGGAAGGGTATCGTCCATCATTTCATAAAAAAAACTTCAATCTTTACCTAAATTTTATAAATTTTAATTTTTAGGATGGAAAAATATTTATAATAGTAGGTCAAATTTATTTGTATGAATCTCAATGCATAAATTTGATGTGATATTTATCGAATAATCTCTCTATAAATAGTTAAAATTATTGTTCATGTAGCATTTATACTTACAAAATGTGTCATATGTTCATGAATAAAATATTTCGCAACAAAGAAAATGGTTTGAATACTTAAAACATGATGAAACATAATAATATATACTACATACACTAGCATGATAAGAAGTCATAAAAAAATAGTACATGGTCTAACATGTCATAACATGATCTATGAAGTCAAAAAAAACATATAATACAGTTAACTATTCTAATACAAAGTGTATCAAAATAAACAATATGTGTCATAAAAACACAATCTAAAGGTGCCAACAAGACCTAATCTATCTGATTGAATGTCCTCTTTACTCCACGCGAAGAGGACTCAAATGGATCATCCTATGTAATATGAATTGGCTCATCATGTGGGACACCATGTAAGGTAGATGGATCATCTTGTGTAATGGGAAGAGGTGCACTGGGAAAGCTACCAAATGCAATAGTGGTGATGTCCTATGATTTACAATACATACATTTTAAAAATTTGATAAAGAGCATTTAACGAACTATGTATGTACATAGATCACAATACTGACCTCAAAGGATGATGTAGGTACCTTCATCTGGCTAAGTCTCGTACTCTCAACAACACTTGTGGCAACATAGTCCTCAAATTATGGATACATAAATGTTGAGTCAAAATTATATATACATGAATAATTACAAAGTACATAAACTAAAAAGTATATAATTTGTACACTACATTTTTTATATACTATAAAAAATGTATATATATCATACCTGAGTAGTCACCACTGTCACAGTTGTGTCAACAGGTATGCTAACACGATGATCAAAAGATGGATTTGAAAATAAAATATATCGAGGCCTGTATGGATGAGTACAATCCATCTCTTATTCGTAAAATCAAAACACATAAAATATATACATGAGTCAAAATTGTTCAGATTATAATTTAATAACAATGTACATACATAAAAATAGTACAAATTATTTGTCTTCAGTCAAAAGTTCATATCGTATGTATTTGAGGCTGTGCCTCAGTGGTAACTAGATCAGGACCTCTACTAGCATCAAACTGTGTAGCACTAGACAATCCCTACAAAATCAGATAAAAAGAACATATGAGCACATGTTATTAAATTTGAGTTTGTATGTACATTTTTATAGTGTAATTCAAAGTGCATACCGTATGAGGGATGCCAATGTTTGTACGTCTCAAAAAAAGACTATACTACCTCCTAGGAGGAACAATATCATCCATCCTCTATTATTTCAAAAGTACAAATTAATATGGTTAATACAATTACACATGTATGTAGAAAGTAAACAATTATGTACTTTATATTTAAATTTTAATTAAAATTTTACCTTTTGTTCTTGACTGTCTCCAGGCTCTCCCTACATGAGGTCAACAAATGATGACACATCAATCTCATCACTACCATCATTGTGGGTAGCATATATGTCATCATCAAAATCAGCACCCTTAGCATAATGGTCATCGTGCATTGCATCAACATCACTCTTGAGGCCTCTACATATGCCTCCACAACTAGTACAAATATGTCCAAATGGATGAACATGTGTCACTTGTGTCCATTGCTATACTAAATTTCTCGAAAGGGCACTCAAAGAGGTAAGAGCAGATGAAATTGCTCGATAATGGTGTGGAGTTGGTACAATAGATGTAGGAAGAGGTACAAGGGGCTGAGGTCACCTATGATTTCTCATTCTATCACTCAGCTTTTCCCCAAGCTTATCTTGAGGCATCCCTCAACTAACCCCCTAAAATGATCTAATATCAAAATAATTAGGTTTCAAACCCAATTCAAACTCAGCCCATAACTTCCTAAGGAAGTACATGGGCGCCTCATGATTAGCATGTGGTGGATGGTCAAATACCATCCACCACTGCTCCCAAAAGTGTGCTGCTATGTGTGGATGTGTGTACCATCTAATAGAAATATGAGGCTTCCTCTCATTAATCTCCTCACTCATCTTAGGGTTTACAAAATAGCTTTTAAAATTTCCTTTACCTATTTTGAGGTTATGGACCTCTCTATATGATAAGCCATTAGAATAGAAGGCATACATGTTTTGCCTCCATAATCTAAATGAATCAATATCGCAATCCAGATGTTGTATGGAGTGAATGACACCTTGCATGCTATCTGCAAGGTGTAGTAGGTGAGGAGGGGGTGTGCCTCACGTCTGATAGCCTCAATATCTCACATGAGATCGTTTAGGTTATGCATCATGCTGTCTCGCAAATCATCTGTGGTGGGTGGTGGAGGAGGACTAGGTGGTCATGGAGGTGGGGGTGGAGGTGGAGGTGGAGATGGAGGGGGTGAAGGCGAAGGTGGGGGAGGGATAGGGGGTGGTAGCGGGTCCATCAAATATAATCTGCATATATGTTTAAACAACATAAAAAATGACAAAATTACTATTTAATAAAATTTAAATCTAAAATATCAATTATATAAACGTGCATATCTTTAAAACCATATCAATTAAATAAATAAAGTTAAACACTTAAGTAAAATTTAATGTTAAGGCTAATTGAACATTATGCCGAATTTAAGTCTAATCATACAATAATACTCCAAAAGACTATATTAATAAATCAACTATATAAATTTGGTTTTAATGATAGATACAAACTTGTTTTGTCTATGCAAGTTCAAGGGAACATGTTTTTGATATTAAGGAAAAGGATGTGAAAATACCCAATAGTTTAATCATTGTTTTGTTAGATTATGATCTAGATCCTAAATGGAATTACTTTATGAAATATATTGTAGTGATTTTTTTATTATTAATATTTTATATTGAATTTTAGAGTAGTTATATTCCTATTCTATTTAGTTTTTAAAGTCTTGTTGAAAAAAATATTATAGTTATATGTTTTTGTCCTAGACCCCTAACTGACCTTATAGAAAGGGAAAATATATTTTAATACTCCTATAAGATTTGTTATTCAACACTAGTTATGCATTTATTTGGCCTACTAAACTTGTGAGGAAATGCACAAAATCATTAAGAAATATAAGGATAAGATGAGATAAAAATGAGGATAATTAAGATTATGGAAGGAAAGTATGAAGAAATTGACAAGGGGACTAAGAATGCAACTTCTAATGTGTTGTTTTTTCTAGGGTTGTTTGCCTCAAAATTGTTTCCCTTTTCTATATTCAAGTAGCTAGATCAATTTTTATGTACACTTATTTTGTGACACTGGGGGATTGTATTCTCATCATGGATTATATGTTCATCTTAGGATCAAACAAAGTTAAGATTATGGCAAGGTTATGGTTTAGAATTTTTTTATGTTTAGGGTTTTCATGATGGCTAAGCTTAAGATTATTATAATGATTATGACTAATGTTAGGGTTTACCTAGGATTATAATTTTCTAGTTAGAATTATATTCAGGTTTCAGATATTTATTATGGTGCTACTATTAAAAGGATATATAATAGATGGCATTAGGATGAGAGTTAATGTTACAATTAGAATGAAAGCTTAGAGATCGAATTATTATTTGATTTATATTTATGATTATAGTTCATCCTAAATATTATCTGCTAATGCAAACTATAAGTCTAGATCCTAATTCTAATACATGAACCCTATCCCTAACCATAATAATCCTGATTCTAATCATATTACTTAAACTTATAATTTATCTTCTTTAGTAATTTAAATCTTAACTTATCATTTAACAATTGTTATGAATTTTGAGCTAATAGAACTTTTCTTCCCTCTAAATCTATATATTGAAATGTGTTATATTAATTGCATTTTCTAATTATGACCAAAGTCTTTTTACTATTAGAAAACTTTGTATTATATTAATTACATGTTTTATAATTACTTTTGGATGCTTACTTTTCTTCCACCTATGAACTACTCTTCGCTCATCCAAACATTAGCCTCAGTAGTTTCAATGATTAAAATAAAATATGTTTTCTTAATTTTGATTTGTAGGTGGAAGCAACTTCACAAATTATCATTTTTCTTAAGGTGTTTTAATGAGTTGCTGGATATAAACCTTAATTATAAACCTTAATCATAAATCTAAATATACACCTTAATTATAAAATCTAGATTATAATATTTATCCTATTTATATTCTAGAATTGAATACAAATCCTAATACTAGATCCTAATCTTAAATGTTAAATGTTAAACCCTAACCTTATATGTAAATCATAGTTAAGGTCAAGATTAGGGTTTAACATTTAAGCTTAACATTTTTATTTAGAATTAGGAGAAGGGCTTAGCATTTATGATTATATTTAGGATAAAGGTTTAGCATTTAGGATAACTTAGTTAGGCCAAGGATTAAGAATTTAGGATAAAGGTTTAGGATAAGGGTTAGACTTGAGATTAGAATTTAAAACTTAATGTCAAGGTTTAATATTTTGTATTAGGTGCATGTTTTACCATTTAAACTATAATTTTAACATTTATAATTAGGGATGAGATTATAATATCATTGAAAACTATAGTTTAGTATTTGGAGATTTTAGATTTTTTCATTTTAAAGTATCATTTATTATAACTTAGGGTTATTGCTTAGGTATGGATCTAATATTTAGTACTTAATAATTTAGATTTATGTAAATCTTTTAGGATTAGGGTTAGCATTTTAATAAAAGATAGAGATTGTATAAGGGTTAGGATTTAGGAACATGGTTAGGATTAGGAATATTAATGTTTAAGATAAGGGTTAAGCATTTAGGATAATAGTTTATCATTTAAGGTTAGGATTATGGTTTGACATTTATAATTAATATTTGGTTCTTAAGATACTTATTTAATTATTTATATTAGGGTGTAGGTTTTAGCAAATTAAGATTATGGTTAGGATGACAGTAAGGATTATGATTAGAGTTTTGGTTAAAATTGGGATTATAGTTAATCCTAAATGTTTTCCCTTAATCCAAAACTATTAGTGTAAATCTTATGCTTGATACTTGAAGCCTAACGCTAACCATAATAATAACCTTGATGTAAAGTAAGGGGGCACATTATGTAACACCCAGCCAAGGGATCCAAAGAACCAACCTAAAGTTTTACTAAGCAAGCAATAACATGTACAATAATTTACATAAAAAAGCATAAGAGATTACATTCCTTAATGATTCCTTAATGAGCACATTTACATTTCATTTTTAAATAATTAGAAGTACTAGAAGTAAAATAAATAACACATCCACATGAAAGAATAACTACAAGTTCAATCCATTTAAATAATATACATTTGTTTTGAATGCCACTTGGCAAATTAATTCGGAATGCACAATCATCCACTGTACATGTCACAGGGTATGAAAGGCTGAAAGAATATACATTTATAAAATAGTTTACATCATCCATTTGTGATCCATGAAACAAAGTACAATACAATAAGTAAAATCATTAAATACTAAGTTTTGTGCTTGGATCCCTTGGCGAGGTGTTACATGATTAAATACTTAGTTATATGTTCAGGGTTTTATTGTATAGTTATATGGTTAGGTCGAGGTTAAAGACAAGTACAAATATAGTTAGTTTTACTTTCTTTGTTATATGGTTTACAACCCAATCTATAATTAATCACTAGTTATTTAAAATCAATATTTATTTGTAATTACATGTTTAAAAATGAATTTACATCTATAATCTAATCATTCAACATTGTAATTTACATATTAAATACATTTCAAAACATCTAAAATAATATTTTTAAAATGAACATCTACGAAACTATTATTTAAATTAATAGATACAATAATCTAAAGATAATAATCATTAACAATAAAAATTTAGAATTTTATGTACATTAAAAATGAAAAAATAAATAAATTGACTGTATATAAAACGTAAAATAGAAAATAATTAAGTAAAATAGTATAAAACAAAATAAAATACCTAGTATTTCAAAAAATAGCAGCAGGGGGCAGTCGGTAGAGGTAAAAAATGAGCTCCTGTATTGCTCTAAAATTGGGCTCCCATTTTCTAAATGCTGAAAATGACACTCAAAATGCCAAAAAAGGAGTATTTGTAATTTTTTGAAATCGGGTACCTATTTTTAAAATTAGGTACCCGATTTTGAACAAATTGGGTGCCCAATTTTTAAGCAATTTGGGCACCTGATCTGCTTTTCAAAAATTGGGTACTGAATTTTTGAATCATGGATCGAGTGCCTGAAGTGTGATTTTACAAACGGGTACTCAATTCTAAGCAAATTGGGTACCCATTTCTGAGAGGTCCAATTCTGTGGATTTGACTTCTGTGGAATTGCGACCCAACTTTGTGCTCTTACCCTTTGCATGCCTCTTTAATTTCTTTTGACATAGAACTCTTAGAAGGTTGAGATGTTTTCTTGTAGAAATTTAAGTATGTCAAAGGCTTTGATTTGTGACTCTGATATATGCAATGTCATAATTTGGGATGACAATTCTTGCATTGAAATATTATTCTTTGTTGCATGTTTCTCCATCTCTTTCTTAACCTCATCCCACGAATCCATGTTCTTAAACTTTTCTGTCAATGACATCTCCTAATGTTGATATTTGCTTGTAGAGTTCCCATTGGAAATAACTCTTGTTTTTATTATGTTTAATGGATCATAATTCCAGTGACTGACAAAATAAAAGCTAAAAAAAATTACCAATTCATTTGCCACTTTGAAAGCCTTTCTCTCAAATGTGAGGTCTCCAATTGCGAAAGGCAAGGAAGGAAATATCATTTTCTTTTGTTGTCCAGTGAAAAGTTCATCTGTGCTCTCCATCTACCATACATATTCCATTCCAAAAATCTTTTCTATAACATGCATTGAAACTTTGTATGGTTCAGTCATTGAACCGTAAAACCTTTATATAGTGTAGTCTTCCATGAAGAACCAATCAGCCAATTGAATTTGACTTCCTAGTTGAATGCAATCTTTACAAGACACAAGAAATCTAGGCATCGAAGTGCCTATGATTTTTTGGTAAATAGGTGCCAAAAAGAAGTCTAAAAAATGGTTGTAGTTATTATTGTTACCAATCATCCTCATCTTATGTGTCCACTCATATACTAGAGTTGGAGTCTCTGATTTCTTCTAAGTTTTCTCATCAAACTTAGAGACCTCAATATCAAGCTTGTTGTTCTCTATCTCAAGTATTGAGTGATGCTTTGCTAAAAGAAGGTAGCACAAGTAACTTGTGAACCTAAATGTCTTCATCTTGAATGTAGTTGTTCTTTGTTTAATCATTAGTAATTGTTCTTGCATAGATTTAACAATGAGTTGAACATAATTATATCTTACTTCTACCTTTTCAACTGACTGAACTCAATAATGGATATTATAAATCATTTCAAGAATACTAGCCCTGACTTCCTTGTTACTATCCAATCTCAGACAAAATGATAACAAAGAAATAGTATTTTGAACCAATGGCACAAAAATATCATACTGATAAGGAGGCTTATGGTCTATGTCCAGTGTAACAATAACACTAGTATGATCAATAGATGACTCTTATTTTATTAAACCCTTAATATATGAATCTTGAAAATCTCTACCCAGCTTGTCATAAGCCTGTGCTAGTTTATCCAAGTCAATGTGCTTGTTAAATCTTTCTATTTTAAACCCTAGCCCTAGGTCTAACAGAGTGAAACATTCACTCTAAATTATGGATAAAATTTCCTCCTAAGTGTTTTGGGTTACAATTGTCTTTCTATTTTCATCATAATTCTGGGAACATAGCATTACAATTTCAGGGCAAGAGAATACTTTGGTTATAACAAGGTTTGCTAATCCACTAACCAAAGTAGCTATTTTATTTGTATGTCCATTAATACTTTTGTTATATTTGAAATAATTTTTCCCCTTTTGTGGATATTTCCACTTATTAAACAATTAATGTCTAATTCCCATGATTCCCAAATCTCCATGGATAACAGGATAAAAAATATTATGACATTCATTGGTGAAACCTAGGGTTTGTAACACTTGCCTAAGTTCTATAACGTCTTTATTTTCCTTTATGCTTGCAATCGTACTGAAGGTTTTTGACTTTTTTTTACCCATGCTTGTTATTGGTTATTACACAAAATTATTCTTCAAGCCCTATTTTAAAAAAATGTAAAGAGTTAACCTAAGACAATAGGAATCAAGATTTCTATTGCTACAATTGCAATGCAAACAATTTTTAAAAATTTTAATTCTCAAAATCGAGATTTGATAATACTGGTCCTAGTAGATACTTAGATAATTGGTGTTGTCCTATTATACTCAAGTTTTAGACTTTCAGTCTTCAGAACAAAAAATGGAATTCAGTCATAGTCTTTGAAAAATTAAAATTTGAAAACCCTATAGTATCAAACTAAGACTCTTGAGAACTCTGAACTTCATAGTCTTAAAACATAAAAGTAAAAGGTTAATAGTTAAAACTTAAAATGTAAGTAATTAATTATTTAAAGTACTTTACTATGTACAATGTACATGTTATTGTCATCAATAATGTACATAATTATAATAATAAAAAGTAATAATTAATTACATTAATGTACAGTTTAATTTTGAAATTTGTACATTTTAAATAAATTAAATAATAAAAATTGAAGTTCATAATCCACATGATTTTTGGGTCAATTTATGGAATGTTATTGTTGTTGTCAAGAGTCATCCAAAATTGTGACACTTATCACGAACATGTGTCCTTAACACGTGTCATGATTCTAGATGTTTCTTGACAATAGTGATAACATTCCCAAAATCTATGAGAAATTCATCCCAGGCCGTTGATCTATCTTTTACTTAATAGTTGGGATTAATTAATAAACAAAACTAAACATATTTATTAATAAATTAAACTAAGTCTCGACACTTAATCGAGCATTACAATGAATGGACATGTGTCATGATTCTAGATGAATCTAGGCATATGGGAAAATATTTCCCAAATTGATCCAAAATTCATCTCAATTTTTGGGCCATTGATCTTTCTTTTAATCAACGGTCGGGACTTGGACATAACTATAAGAAAGAATCTTGGACTATATGTCTCCTGATTTCAAGTAGTGGGATGTTATCGTTGTTGTCAAGAGTCATCCAAAATCATGACACTTGATTCATGAACACATGTCCTTGACACATGTCATGATTTTGAATGTTTCTTGACAACAACAATAACATTCCCAAAATTTACTCGGAATTCATCTCCGACCATTGATCTATCATTTACTTAACAAACTAACAATCAAGATTAACTAATAAATAAGACTAAACATAATTGTTAATAACTGAGTCTTGACACTTAATTGAGCATTGAAATGACTAGACATGTGTCACGATTTTGGATGAATCTAGGCACATGGGAAAACAGTCCCCACATCAATCCAAAATTCATCTCGTCCCGTCAATCTTTGTTTTAATCAACGGTCAGGACTCCAACATAATTATAAGAAAGATTATATTCAATATTTGCTAACTTGATTCATCTTGATAATGATAAGTGATAACTCAATTTAAATTTAAATAACCATGGAATTTTTTATTTAATTCAAAATATGATTAAAAAAATATTATGATGATCATGATATTTAAATAAATTTAGATTTGAAAATAGGAAGTAATGAATAAATAAATTAATATTCAATATTTCATATGAACATTTATATATAAGTTATAAGTTGAAATTTTTAATTTGAAATCAAATTTCAATATTATTTATACAATTTAAATTGCATGATCAAGATTCAGGAATCATGATTAATGATTCATGAATCATGATGTTACATGTATCATGATTCATAAGTTTAACTTTAACAAACTAATTATTTATTTATTTATTTAATATTTTTAAATAAATTAATAATAGTTAAAACTATTATAACTATTAACTTGCATGGCCATGGCCCCTATGTTCATATATTATTGAATTTTATAGGTTTTGTAATTTAAAGGACATACATATACATATTACAAATTTTCAATAGATAATTGTTTACTATAAATCATTAATCAAATATGAAACCATAAAGGGACAACATTCCCAAGATTTACCAGAAATTCATCTCAGGATGTTGATCTATCTTTTACTTATAAGTTTGGGTTAATTAATAAACAAGACTAAACATATTTATTAATAACTTAAACTGAGTCTCGACACTTAATAGAACATTACAATGAATTGATGCATGTCATGATTCTGGATGAATCTAGGCGCATGGGAAAATATTCCCTAAATTGATCCAAAATTCATCTCAATTTTTGGGCCATCGATATTTCTTTTAATCAATGGTTGGGACTCAGACATAACTATAAGAAAGAATCTTGGACTATATGTCTCCTTATTTTAGGTAGTTGAATGTTATCGTTGTTTTCAAGAGTCATCCAAAATCATGACACTTGTCACGAACACGTATCCTTGACATATGTCATGATTCCAGATGTTTCTTGACAACAACAATAACATTCTCAAAATTTACCTGTAATTTATCTCGGACCGTTGATCTGTCTTTTACTTAATAGACTAACAATTAGATAAACTAATAAATAAGACTAAACATAATTATTAATAATTGAGTCCTAACAATTAATTGAGCATTGAAATGACCAGACACGTGTCATGATTCTGGATGAATCTAGGCACATGGAAAAACATTCCACACATCGATCCAAAATTCATCTCGGCTGATCAATCTTTCTTTTAATCAATGGTCAGGACCCCAACATAATTATAAGAAAGATTATATTCAATATTTGCTAAATTGATTCATCTTGATAATGATAAGTGATAACTCAATTTAAATTTAAATAACCATGGCATTTTTCATTTAATTCAAAATATGATAAAAAATTAAAAATATTATGATGATCATGATATTTAAATAAATTTAGATTTAAAAATAGGAAGTAATGAATAAATAAATTAATATTCAATATTTTATATGAACATTTATATGTAAGTTATAATTTGAAATTTTTATTTTGAAATCAAATTTCAATATTATTCATACAATTTAAATTGTATGATCAGGATTCAGGAATCATGATTCATGATTCATGAATCATGATGTTACATGTATCACGATTCATACGTTTAACTTTAAAAAACTAATTACTTATTTATTTAATATTTTAAAATAAATTAATAACAGTTAAAACTATTATAACTATTAACTTGCATGGCCCTAGCCCCTATGTTCATATATTATCAAATTTTATAGGTTTTGTAATTTAAAGGACATACATATACATATTACAAATTTTCATTAGATAATTTTCAATTGAATAATTGTTTACTATAAAGTATTAATCAAATATGAAACCATAAAGGGATTGTTGAAACCCTTTTTTGTTTCTAAATTTGTAATGGTTATTTTTTTATAATAGACTCATAGACTAACACTTGAATAGTGCATTGAGAAGCCAAAAAAAGAGTCATGGACTAATAGGAACAAGGATTTGAGAAGCCAAAAACTATTATTTTCATTGATTATATTTAAGATTGTACAATGTATAGATTCATAACATAGATATTCAAAATAGCTAATTAAATTAGTCTAATTTTACTATTTCATAATTTACATTCAACAATAAGGCCCAATCTGAAGAAAAATAAATATCTTAAACACTTTTTTTTTGCCCTAAGGGCAAGGGTCAAGGAAACATGAAACATGAAACATAGAACAAGGAACAGGGAATAGGGAGCATCAACAGATAGAGGGCTTGAAGCCTTCAATTAGAAAGGTCTTCAGGCCTCTCCATGAGGAATCTCTTGGAGATGATAATGTCATTGAACTCGTGCAACCATGTGAAGTCAATGTCATTGAAATTGTCCAACAACAACCACTTTCACAAAAAATCCCTCCCAAGTCATGCCAACTTCTGATGATGAGTCAATTGGCATTTATTCATGCCAAGAAGGAAGGGATGCTTCTGTACAATGCTCCCTATGCCTTGCTCCCAACACTTGTCTGCTACGTCACAAAAAGGATGTCAATGCTTGACCTCGGTAACTTCTTAGCCAATACAAGAATTTTGATGTCGTCTACTAAAAATGTTTCCTTAAATTTATTATGCAGAAGCATCAAAATATTTTCTTGATTGTCTCCAAGGTCGAGAAGAGATGTGAGGAAGCAGAAGGTAATATTTATGGACATGTGATACCTCTTCTCATTTCTTAAGAATTCATGGCCGAGGACCATGAACAAATCATATGGATAAAAGGACTTGTGGAATGTTCCTTGCAAACCATGGCTAGGATATCCTTAGATATCATGTCCAAAAAGGGCTTCTGCAGACCCATTGTGGTGCATTTCAACTGAATTGGTGTATCCATGACAATTACAACCTTGCATTCTAGAAACTCTACAAACTAAGAAACTTTACAAACTTAATTGAGATTCAAGAATTTAAGAAATGATAATGAAAGAGGAATTGAAGAGACTCTTTAATGGAAGTTGCATTAAATTGTTTGGCATTCTTGATCTTTTATATCTTTTTTTTCATATTCCTAGTAATTTTCAAGTGTGGGAAATGTACTCGCATTAGTCTCAAACAATCAGAGTGCTTGCCAAGGTGGCTATAAATGGAATGTAATAATTGTAACTATTAGTACCATATTTATGATTTTAATCTTGATGTGATGTTCACTACATTCTAGTTAATGGTTTTTGTGAAAAAATTGTCATGTGTCCCCATTCCAAAGAATTTCATGCCGCTCCAAGTCATTTCAAGGAACTGGCCCCAAAATACATCTTTTGTCATTGATCTCTAATTAGTCAATGATAGAACTAATGTATTAATGATATGAAAGTGACAGTAGCCAAGTTGGTAATTACTGATGCTGACATTGATGTTATTAATAATAGATAGTACACTAGTCAGTAGTCAGTACAATTGGTCACTAGCCAATGGTGACACTAACTTTATTAATAATATAAAGCAAACTATTTGGCACAGTTGGTTACTAATGGTCACTAGCTAATACACTTGCAAATTCTCTTTCAGATCAAACAATTTTTCAGTTTACCACTAAAGATTAGCTAAGACAATTATTATTTGTTTTCCTATAAAATAAATAATTTGCCTATAACATTATAATCTCATTTTTTGCAAGGAAAAAAAGAGCCATCATTTATCTGTTTGTCAGCAAGAAAATCTTTAATTCACCACATTTAAAATGATTTTTGTTAGGGCAAGAAAAAAATCGCCAACATATAATATTTTATTTCCCTACATGGAACAAAAAATTGCCCTTGACATTAAAATTTTCCCGCCCACAAAATGTTGGATTCACTAGAATTTTAGGCATTTTTTTGGGAGGGGTTTCTTAAAGTTGTCCCTAGACTTAAGTACCCTTGTCCATATGGGATAATTTGGTTTTAGGACAACCATATTATGGAAGTAAAAGAGAAGTTCTTGATTAATTTCAACATTAGGCCATAGTGAGATGACTTATTGTGTGATGTGGTTTACATGAGTGCTTTCCATGTTTCATTAGGGAGACCTTTATGATGTTGGAGATATTTATGATTTTTGAAGCATTATTATTTCTATTGTAAGAGATAGAAAAAAAATTCATTTTAATTCCTTTGAAGAAGGAAGGAATGCTAAGACCATGAGTATGATGGAGACTTACAACTTAGGAAATTGGGCTTCATATCAAAAGGTGATAGATTTTTGACATATGGCTGACAAGGTTTCTAAGGGTGTACAACTGTTGAAGGATTTGATGAATGAAACTAAATTGGCATATTTAAAGGTTGATGACAATTAGATGGTATTGCAATAACAAGTAACTGAAGTAGTATTAAATGAACAACGAGACCTTATGAATAAATCAGAAGAAAATAATTTGATGAGCAATAACAAGAATGAATTAAAATATAAGAAGAAGATGAAACAATTGGTGTGAGATGGATAATTAGAGCATAGGTTGCAGAATAAGTAATAGAGAAGTACTTGAAGATGAAAGGTATGTTAGAGTGGGGTTGTTGTTGCACCAAAAGACTGATCTATCAATGTCCAATACAACCACTCAACTTATAGTACACAAGAGGTGATTAATCCCTTTTCAAAAATCTCAAGGGAAACACTAAACAATTTCCTAATAATCTCCCCCTCAATGTTACCCAAGGGTCTAAAGATTCAAACCTATGACCGGGCTCTGATACCACTTGTTAGAGTGGGGTTGTTGTCACACCAAACTATTGATCTCTCAATCCTTGATACAACCACTCAAGTTATAGTATACAAGAGGTGGTTAAGGCCTTGTCACGAATCCCAAGAGAAGCACTGAACAAATTTTTAACAAGGTATTTTTAATTTTGTGAATTTTGATAGTCAATGCAACCATTTCCAGAGAATGTACCATATTGATGAGAAGGACAAGTGGATTAAGAACGAGCATGAGATTTATGTTTTGAATCATGTTAGGTGTCCATAAGTTCCTCTCATGGAATATATTCTATTCACTTGTGGTGTCTGATGCAGGATCATCCAAGGGTAGAAATGGAAATCTTGCATCACCCAAATAGATTTCCTTTTCATTTTCTATATTCTAGTCCATTTGATTTTTTACGATGAAGAGTACTCCCCTTAATAACACAACCACGTCATAGAAATGGAGAAATAAAAAGTTGCAAGAATAAAAAGTTGACTTCTTATCCAAAAGTATGGAATTGCAAATTTTAGAAATAAAATATGCAAGGTAGATAGGTATTTTCTTAATTTAAAGGATTTTGGAGGCCAAAACCACTACCAACATCCTAGAATTGTCCCAGACAACCCTATGGGCCTTCTTCATATAGATACTTTTCTACCACCCAAGAAGGTTCTATAAATTTAACCCTAGGCCAAGTCGACCAACCCTAAACTATTAATATATTTTTATAATTTTATTATATCAGAGTAGACCCCAACAAATTTTGGAACTCAAAAGAAACTCTGAAGAAACTTCATTTTTGCCCAATTTAGGTGGCGTGACTTCTGAAGACCATACTTCATCACCACTTTCTCTAATTGACTATTATGATCCCATTTTAGAAATGTCATGACCCATTCTACATTTCTTGACTTGTTCAAGCTCCAATTAGCCAAGGTTTGACCCCCTTTTTAGAGCCTCTAAAGCCTTCAAAACTGAGTTCAATTTTTTTTATACCCTGTTACCAATACCAAAAATAATCAATAACTTCAAAAATAGACTTGATATTGGAATAAAACTTTATTAGCAGGTTGATATATCTAAAAAAAACTTCCAAGGATGAAACTAGGAAACTCTGAGCTGAATTGACTAAATTACTAAAAATAGTAATCCTCCAAAATAGTAACTTGGCACTAAGATAACCCTTATTGAAAGATAAGTTTGAAGTATATTTGGGTGATGCAAGGTTTCCCTTACACCCAGGATACTCCTGCATTAGTTTACTATGTTCTAGGTATTGATTGGTTGAGTTGGACCATTATCTTATTTGATCCTTATTATGTGATCTAATCATCATATAAATCATATGTCTATCTTCACAACTTCATCTCATTTTTCCTTATGAAGTTATCATAAAATTGGTTTAGTCCTATATTTAATTTCCTATTCTAACAACTAGGTTGACAACATTGGGCTTGCCACAAAGATCCACATCTTGTGAAGCTAATGGTGAATTTTTATATGTTTTTATACATATGGCATACCTCCTTGTGTGCTTGCACATATTGGTGTATCTAAATTCTATTATTCTTATAGATTTGGGTATCAATTTATATTATTGTAATACATTTCTTTCTCTTAGAGACTTTTGATCAAATAAGTTGGCTTGTGGCTAGAAATCTAGAATATAAGTAGGGTAGTAGTCCTTGTTTAGTAATGAGCTTAGTAGTAGTAAGAATATCCAAGTACATCTGATAGTGAAGATCAAGAACAAGACATGAAATTATTTTACTGAAGCATGACTGTTGAATAATTTGTAATCTCCACTTACCTACCAACTTGATGATAATTGAAGATCATATTTCCTCAATTGACAGTGTTTTTATTTTCTTTGTTTTGTCATTTTCATTGTGGTGTTTCTAGCTACAAGGTTGGACATATCCTCTGGGGATTTTACTTTCCTTAATTGAATCACATTTTCTTTATTGTATAGATTGGTGATTTTCCTATAGAAGTTGTTGTAGTAATGGACCTCATGGATTACATCGATGGGGTATGAGTGACTGTAACTTTGTTGAGTTATTTGTGCAACAGATACTTAAATAACTAGTAGATCCTAAAGATAAAATATTTGGTACATGAAAAGAAAAATATTAAGAGGTTAGTTTATAGTTGAAGAAACTAATATGAAACTTAAGTAAATATTTTAAAATCATGGGTGAAATTTTTTGTTTTAAAATTACAAATGTGACCAATGCTAGAAGGAGAATTGGTGAATAAATGGAAGAGAAGAATATAATAGAAGAATCAATTGATGTTAATGCACCTCTAGTGCACCCTCCACTTGATTTGTTATCTTCAAGAGTAAGAACTAGAAGTTTAGTTGATACTAAAGGAAAAGGAACTAAAGAAACTAATTTATCACCAAAGGACACACCTATCTTGTCAAAGAAAAGAGCCAAATTCAATAGAAAATGGGAATATAGTAATTTAATAATAATCAAAGGAAGATGAGACAATTGAAGATGAACTCGAGTAGGGTAAACTTTAAGAAACCCCCCTCCTAAAAAGGATATAAAAATATTGGCGAATCTTACATTATTTTGAAAAAATAAAATAATTTCTTTTATTAATTTGGCGAATCGTACATTATTTAAATATTTTTAGAACTAAATTTTATAAAAATGTGGCGATTTTAAATATTTTTAGTTACTAAATTATTAGCCAAAACTTTCTAAAATTAGCCAATTGACGAATATTAGCCACTAAAAAATATCCTGAACTTGAGAAAAAAATCCTAAATTAGGTAATGTAAAATCTACCTTGAATGATATTTTGTTGAATATAAAAGTTCATGGCATGTTATCACCAATAACATCATGCTACAAATAGTGTAGCAAGGAGGATAAAAGAATATTAAAAGATGGAATAATATTCTATTTAAAAAAATAAAATAAAAATCTAGTAGAAACAAAGGGGTGCATGCCTAAAGAATTGTACAATGTTATGGAAAAAAGAAGACAAAGTGCTCATGAAGAAGGAAGGAACATCAAAAAAAATATTCTAATGAAATTTAATCCTAAATAGAAAAAAAATTAATGAAATTCTTGAAAAGGAAAAGAAGATATTTGAAGTCAAAGAAAGAGTCAACAAGACTCTATATAATACAATTTACATTAGTTCTGCCAACACATCATTTTATCCATGTCAAAACCTTTGAAACATTGTGTGATGATTTCTCTCATGATCATATGCTCATGGCTAAAATGTTTACAAGAACCTTTTAAGATAAATCCTTACAATGGTATTGTTTTTTCCTTGTTCTATTGAGCCCTTTCAAGATATTGCTAATGTTTTCATCCAACAATTTTAAAACAATAATGGGCCTAAGATTTTTTTGCCTGATTTAATACATTGCAAACAAGGTATTAAAGAAAAAGTGATTTATTTCATTGGGAGGTTTAAGCATTTTCATTCTCAAATTTCTTATCATGTGCTCAATATTTATGTACAACATATTTTCATTTATATTTTACAAAAAGACATTAGAGATAAGATTCTACTATCTGAATTTTATTCTTTTACTTAATGTGTGTTGTGCTTCATAATTATCAATTTCAAGTTTGTTAGTTTGAGAACAACACTCTAATGGATTCAGTTGATATGAATGATGTGGCATCTTAATTCTATAACAAGTTTCATTAACTAAATAACTTTATTAAGATCAATAATTTATGCAATATTGTTGATGAAAAAGTGGCAGTATAAAGATCCAAAGATGTGGCTCCCTTGTCATTTGTTTTCAAACCTTCTCATAACTTTACACATCTTTTTGGATCGTTACATAGTGCGATTTTTAAGTTTATTGATGCAAAAGTATTAACTCTTCTTTCTATTAAACCAAATGATACATCCAAACCTTTTCCTCAATCCTTTGATCGCAAATCTTTTTTTCAATGTCATCATCAACTTGGTCTTGATACTAAGAGTTTTTTCTATTTGAAATTTTTTATTCAAGACTTCATTGATTCTAACATTATATCTTTTGAGGCTATTAATGGTCAAGGAAACACATTTATAGTACCTCATAATCAAAAATTTCAAATCTATACCAATCATTTATTTTCTAATTAAACCAATACTATTAAATTTACACATTATTTATCTTCTTCAACCCATGTTGTTGACTATGATGATAAATGTATTGAATCTAATAATGTTGTCAATCTCATTAATCAATATGAACTTGAACCTAAAGCCACATCTAAAGTACCTAATCTTTGAATCACCTTTGTTAGTTAGATGACTAAAGGACCAAATGGTCTTTTTTATATTTCATCAAAGGATAATGATCTCTTTTATCATGGCGTCCTTATTGATCCTACTTACATGTTGAATGTGATAATTGAAGAACATTTTTATAAAACATATAATTGCAACATGACTTTTTATGACAAATATGATTTGACGATCCAAAATTGCAAGGGTTTGATTTATCTTATCCATGGTTCTATTACATTTTCTATAGAAGTTAGTGGTAGAACTTTAGATATCACCTTTGTTTTTAGCGCATTTTTCAATTAGTTTTAAGGTAGACTTGATCTTCCTTCCTTTACATGTATGAAATCTATGCCCTCTTATTGTTGGAAATATAAGAGTAACTGAGAGGGGAGGGCGAATTAGTTACCACAAAAATAAATCCCAAATCCCTTAGATGTCAATACAAATAAAAATACAACTTCTACTGAAACTTGGTTAACATAGAGGCACTCGGTTAACACTAACAATTTATTATCACTCGACAAGTACTGAAATATCAATTGTAACTCGGTAAATACTGAACATGTAGATCTTAAGATATTTAGTGTGATTAACATTAATTAACTTAGTTGCATACACATAAAATAAATAGAATGAACACAAGTGACACTAGGATTTAATGTGGAAACCCAATTTGGGAAAAACCACCAACTGTAACTAGTTACTATTTTTCACTCTTCAATCTAGAACATATTGCAGTCACTTCAATCTAGAAATTCCACCTTGTTAGAGGATTTGGAAAATAGTTGTTAAGCTAACTCTATTAAGAAATTTGATATACTACTACAATTATTAAAGAGTAACAATGATATGACTTGATTGTATTTCTGATTTTAGATCTATGTTTTGGTTCAAATACTTGATCCTCCTAATTAGAATGTTCAATGCAGCTTAGTCAACTCAAGATACTTTGCTATCTAATTCTCTTTCTTGGTTTATCTTTTCAATCTCATGCTTCTCTTCTTCAATCCCACAAATTAACCTTATACTTATATCTTTTACATAGTCAAGTCAGCTTGAGTACACTTACAAATATTCAATATTCATCCCTTAAGTTGGCTAGACTTAATAAAAAAATTCATTAAACTAAATAAGAAAATCTTTCATTAGCCGATCCATCTCGGTAGAGACTAACTCTGAAATGATTTTCCTATGTTAAAAAAGTGAACTCGGTTAATACTATAACTTCATAAACTTCCTTTTGTAACTGAGTGAGCTCGGTTAAGACTTATTCCATGCCAACTTTCCTTTGTTAATTGAGTGAGCTCGGTTAACATTGAACTTCTGTGAACTTCTCTTTGGTGCCCAAGTGAACTTGGTAGACACTATCTTCCTGCAAACTTTCTTTGGTGCTCAAGTGAAGCTTGGCACATACTATCTTTGAACTTGGTTTACTGTGGAATTCTCGATAGACATTGGCGACTATCTTCATCACCTGAGTGAGCTGAACGGACATTGATTGGTAAAGATATAACATTTTTTGTAACATCAAAGATAATATACAATTTAACAATTGTTTTAAAATATCCCTCTTTGGCATTAATGGCAACACAACATGTCATAATACAATGAAATTTTAGAGAAAAATAAAAGTAAGGATAATATCCTTAGTTTCATTTTGATTGTTATCCATGAGAAATCCCTCTATCAGTGTGAACTCCCTTTGACATCAATCTCTCCCTCTAGAATGATTTTGTGATTAATTTGATTACAATGACTATAATATCAACTCAAGTTCATTCTCCCTCTTTGACATATAACATAACTCTCCCTCTTTCAAACTCTTTCTATCATACATAAAATTTCTCTAATGTATGACAAAACATTCCCTCTTTGACATCCTATGCCAAATATAACATTTAGTGAACTTTGATATACCTAATGTATTGATTCATATTCAACCTTCCCTTTACAATACTGCATCAACTTGATTGATTTTTAAAATGCTTAGTTGATGCATCACTAAAATTTGATTAGTGAGCTTTAGATAGGGGAATGACCACTAACTTACCTCTTACATACAACAATGCATCCTTAGGTAATGGCTTGGTGAATATGTTTACAATATATTCTTTTGTATTCGCATATTCCAATCTTACCTCCTTATCTTGCACCAATTCTCTTAAGAAATGACACTTAATTGCAATGTGTTTGGTTTAAGTATGCATCACAGGATTCTTGGAGATTTTAATTGCACTAGTGTTATCATTAGTCCTTTGAAAACCAATATTTATGAGATACTTGTGTAATCTCACATAACATGCTTTGAGGGCTTGTTTGAGACCATACAAAGCTTTTTCTAGTCTACAAACCATGTCCCTTTTGCTAGGATCAACGAAACCTTCTAGTTTCTCAATGTAGACTTCCTCTTCTAAGATTTCATTCAGAAATGTTGATTTCACATCCATCTGATACACTTTAAATCCTTTGTGTGTTGCATATGAAAGGATTGTTCTAACACCTTCAAGTCTAGCAACAAGAGCATAAGTTTCTCCATAGTCAATACCTTCATCTTGAGCATAGCCCTTGCAAACTGGCCTTGCCTTGTTTCTTGAAACTTCTCCAATCTCATTCAACTTATTTTTGAATACCCATTTTGTGCCAATTACATTCTTATCCTTCGGTCTAGGAACAAGATTTCAAGTCTTATTCATTTCAATCTAATCAATTTCTTTATCCATAGCTTCAGTCCAACTTTCATTCTCTAATGCATCTTTTACAGATGTAGGTTTAAATTCAGCAAGAAAACATGTACCTTTTAACTTGTTCCTTGTCATTGTACCAACTGAATGGTCTCCAATGATTTTCTCAGGTGCATGATGTCTTTTGACATATCCAAGAAATTTGTGCTCCTTCCTTGTAACATTACCATGATCTTTAGTTTCATGCTCAAGTCCCACTGTCTATGATTTGGGTCCATCAAATTGTGACTTGGTTTCCACTTGTTGAAACTTTGGGCCTTTTGATGACTTGGGTCCTTCTAGTGAATCATGTCCTTCTAATGACTTGGGTCCTTCTAATGACTTGTGTTCGTCTGATGCCTTAAGTCCTTCTAATGACTCAAGTTGCACTTGCTACAACTCAGGTTGAACTGGAGATTTTGGGGACTCAGGTGGTGAAGGCTATTGATTCCCATTTGATTGAATATCAAGAATAGTATCAGGCTTATAGTAAACAAAGCTTTTGTAGTCTTTAGGTTCCTTGTTGCTTTGTTCTTCACTTTTTTTTGCAAATTTGTCAATCTTCACATGTGCACTTTCTATAACTTTATGAGTAGATAGATTCAGACGCTTATAAGCTTTGCTCTTATTAGAATATCCCATAAATATTCCTTCATCACTTTTCACATCAAATTTTTATTTTCTAGACTCCTTCAGAATATAACATTTACTGCTAAATACTTTGAAGTAACATACATTGGGTTTATAGCCATACCATAACTCAAAAGGTGTTTGATTTGAATCCTTCATCAACTGAATTTGGTTCAGGGTATGAATTTTAGTATTGATTGCTTCCTTCCAGCATTTGATAGTAACATTATTTTCTATCATAAGGGTCCTTGCACAATCCATTATTGATCTATTCCTTCTTTTAATAATGTCATTCTACTAAGGTGTGCTAGGTGCAGACACTTGTCTTTTGATTCCTCTCTCATTGCAGAATTTATTGAATTCATTAGAAATGAATTCTCCTCCTTTGTCTGATCTTAAACATTTCAATTTCTTTCTTGCTTCCTTCTTAGCTCTAGCCATACCATTTGAAATTTTTAAAAGCTTCTGATTTCTCCTTCAAATACATAATAGTCATCATTCTAGAATAATCATCAACAAATAAAATAAAGTACTTATCTCCTATGTAGCTTTTCATACCAATAGGTCCACAAAGGTCTATATGGACCAGCTCAAGCACTTCTTTAGAGTGATAGTTATTGATTTTAAAACTTTTCTTTCCCATCTTACCAATTTGACAATTCTTGCACATGTCCATATCACGTTTTTTAGGCTTGGAATGCCTCTAACACTTTTTTTCTTGCTTATGTTTATTAGGTTATCAAAATTCACATGACATAACTTCTTATGCCATAACCAACTTTATTCTACTTGAGTAATGAAACATGAACTTCCATAAAGATCTAGGTAGAATAGGTTACCTTTACTTTTCTTGCCAATACTAACCAGATTTCCTTTTCCATCCAGCATATATATTGGCCTTTCCACTCATGAATTCTATCTTGAATCCAATGTTATTCAATTCAGCCACACTAAGTAGATTTTTCACTAGTCATATGGTCAGATAAACCACTATAAATAATCCATATATCATTCTTACTAATATGTGAGATAAATGTCATTTTATCATTCTTATCATTTGATTCATCCTTAACAGCAATATAGACCATTTCATTTTCTTATTCACTACTTTTAGAATCTTTAGCAATGTAGCAAGATTTCTTACCTTTGTCTTTGTAGTCCTTGTAGATTTTGAAGTCCTTCTTTCCCTTGTACTTGTGATTATTCTTTTCTTCTTTGCCTTCTTTGTTTGGACATCTTGTAGCTATGTGACCAACCTCTTCACAAGAAAAGAAAATCAAAGGAATTTTGCCTTTGTACTTCCCTTTGCCCTTTGGAAATCTTCTTGCAAGTAATGCTTCACTAGTAGATTTAACCCTAAATTTTGATCTAAAATTTTGACCAACAAATTTAAATGGCTTGGTTGGTCATCATTATAAAGGAAACTTTTGGTTTTTTTTCAATACATGCCCACATTGGTCGCAATTGCGACCAATTCTTTTTATTTTGTGTTGGTCTCAATTGCGACCAACACGGCAACATAAAGACAAAAAAAGAAAGTGGCATTTCATTGGAGCATTTCACTTGAGTGGCAAGTCAGATGAGTGCATTTCACTTCACTTGAGTGCCATACCAGTCGAGCATCATTTCGTGGATAATTGAGGATTTCCAACACATTCTTCATCCTTGGAGCATTTCATTGGAGCATTTGGAAACCCATCTACTGCAGCCCTAAATTGGAACTGTCGACCATCATTCGAGCATACACGAACTTGCCTAGCTTCATGTCACAACCAATGAATAGGTGAGTTGATACCTTCTTGTTTAAACAATCATTGATTGGGGATTGATTGGGGGAAGGCATAGTTTGAGGAAGCCCTAGTTATGATGGTTACCTTATGCCTTAGGGAAACCCTCCCATTTGTGGATGATTCTATATACAGTATTGAATTCTGGTGCATTAACTTTCTCAAATTCATTTCCTTCATCCTTAATATAAATTTAGGATTGGTGTCCTTCATTTCAATTTGTTGTGCCAAGAGTTTTTTGTCCAAATATAGTCTCCCAAATAGCATTCATGTCTTAACTTTTATGCGCCAATAAAAGTTTTAAAACTCTAAATTAACATGAATGCCAACATTTCAAACCCTTGGCATCTATGTAGTGGACTTAATCAACTATAACCTATCAAAGCAATAATATAAATTTATTTTCAATCTCATTTTCTTTAAGAAGAGGGGGAGGAGTATGTTACTAATTTAGAAAGCCCTTGATGATCTCTCCATGGAGTCGACCACAATTTTGAATTGCCGTTAGTTAAACTTCACCAACATTGAGGCCATCTCACAATTAGCTTACACATATTGTCCTTTCCACTTTCTATGATAGGAATTTTCTCATTTCAAAAAAGAAGTGTACAAAAATGAAAAACTAGATGAATATAAGAATATAGCTGGTAGAAATATAAAAGATGTCCAAACAGAGAAGCCATCAAAAAGTGACCAAAATTAGACCATTAGAAGTATGTTCAATACCAATTTTAACATGTCTTATTTTCAAAAAGTGGGTGTCCAAAATCTATTTCATTAAATCCTTCTTAAACTTCCTATGGAGTACCTTTCATTTTTACTATCATATTTTAAAATATTGAGAGTACTTGGTGGCATTTGGCCTTGGCTCAATATCATCACCACAAGGTTTGCTGTTGTATTAATCTCAAATATATTCTAGAATATCCATAGCTACTTTGTCTTCTAAAATGGTTTCGAGTTGTAAAGAAGATATTGATGAATCTTTTGTCACTTTTTTCGTACACCTCAAATTAGTGCAATCATAAACAAGATTTTTTAGTCTTCTAGACAACTGTAGTCCCTTATCAGACTGAATATGCTCAAACTAGCTTCAATTAATTTCACAAGCCCATGAACTTTCTCCTTGGCTCAATAATTTAGAAGCAAGCATTGTATCTCACAAGTGTCTGCTCCTAAAGAGCTTCATCCATGTCAATAAACATCAACATCAATATGCAAGACGTCCTTGTGACTTGTATATTCAGATTCAATTCCCAATTTTACTTGCAATTTTAGGATGTGGTTAAGATCCTGTAGTGGCTTCATAAAGCTCATTTGTGACTTAGTGATGGAGGACCATCATAGTGGCTAAACAATCTTATGTCACCTAAAAAGACTTTGCTTTCATTTTTTTCTCCATTTAGTTAGTTTACATCATGGGCTAGTTCTGATATTTTGTTTGAAGTATACATTATGAGTTCTGCTATGTGGTTCAAGTTGTGTGTTTGGGAGTCTAAGTAATCTACTATATTGTTATGAAGGTTATTTTCATACTCTGATCTAGCATTAAACTTGATAGAGGAATTGTCTTAAGACACTATGATTTCACAATTTTTTCTCCTAATGTGAATAGTGAACTGACAACAATTCATGATTACCATAACAAATCATAGGGAAATAGGATCGTTGCACATATATATCATACAACAATCACCTAATGAATTGATCCTCTCCCCTTCATTTAGTAGCAATCCCCTCTAAATCGAACAAGAAATTAGTTAAACTTAACAATTATGAGTTATGTTATCATTTTATCATGGAGACTGTAAAGAGATGTCTCCAAAATTTTCATTTTGGGTTGATATATGAATGGCAACAGTACTTTATCCAAGTATTTTATTTTCTCCATGCCAATTTTAGGTACATCTGGGTACTGCATAGTTGATGGTTTGATTTTTTGCAGTTTTATATAAATAATAATTTAGAATGTTAAGGTTGAAGATATCACGTGTATATATATATATATATATATATATATATATATATATATATATATATATATATATATATATATATATATATATATATATATATATATATATATATATATATATAAGATTAAAAGGAAAGGACTTTATTTGGTTGTCTTAGACATTACTATGTAAATTAAGCAACTGATCCCTTCCTTATCACTCATGATGACATAACAATAATTACCATTCCTAATATTCCTTTAGAAATGTGTAATAATTTCTACAATTTTGGTTTGATCAAACCACTTACTTTAGGGTAATCACTTGTCTGATATAATAATTCAAATGGTGATGTCTTTTGGTGTCATTCTCGATGTTTTAATATGTTCAACTGATTGCCTTAAGGGAACCTCTACTCACTTTGTGCAATCCAAGTATGGATAAATAAGAAAAAATAATATTCACTTATACCCTTCTAGATGTGAGATCAAATCTCATAATGTATCTCTTACAAGTAAGTGGTAGCAACTTTTGGAATATACCAGTTGTTGCTCTTTATACGATTGTCTGATTCACATCTTTCTCTAGATGTCAATGCTTACTATATTGATTAATATCTTGTGCAATATAATTTTTTTCTGACGAAAGTTTTGAATTATTTAATAAATAAGTTGTATCTTCAATAAATATCCCTCCCATTACTGATGTCGTTAGTAATATTAAAACTACTGAAGTTTTTTGTTCTCTACATCCCTAAATTTTTTATGGTTATTATTGCATTTTGACTAGTTTGTTGATGATTTCCCTTCTTGATCATTGTAGACATGATTGTTTCTATCATTCATATTAATATAATTGTTTGATAAAAAGTAATAACAGGTTTGCTTCTATTAATAAACTAAGAACGATAAAAGAAATCTTTATCTAGTTTCAACCTTGGAATAAAGGAAGAGTTTGTAATGTTCAACTAAGAAATACATTGAAATTTATTGGTCCTTTGAAATCTAAAAAGAGGTAATATATAATTATTTTGTTGGAATTGGTAAAATTAAGTTGAGAAAATGTGTATGTGGGGCTATTTTTCGTTGAAGCAAAAGAAAACAATGCTTTTTGAAACTTGTCCTCTTATTTTTAAGAACCTTGTGCTGCACTTTGTCATCGTCCTTGAGTCACTATGAAGGTTTTCTTTCCAATACTCCAAATTATTCTTAGGTTTCTTTTTCATCAAACTTGGCATATAGATATAATCACTTAGAAAATAAAGTGTAATAGACAAGCTTCTTGTTTGACAGATGCTATGGCTAGCAAATGTACATTAAGGAGCATAGTTAGAATCAAAGGAAAATGAATTTTTATCTATAATGATAGCACTTCAAATGACAATAATCTCAAGAAAAATGTACATCCTAAGATGTGGGACAATAAATATGAGCAAAATCAAGTCTAGAAAATTCCCTATCATACATGATAAAAAAGTTCAGCTACAAAATATTACAAAGAATAGAGAAAATAGTAAGAGAAGAGACACCCTATAATGTCAGGCACTTGTCATTAACAACATTGATGAAATAGTTTAAAGGAGGAGAATTAAATATTGTGCCACCCTTGAAAATAGTTGTAATCTTTGGTAATTAGAGTCTGGCAATACCTGAGACATTGAATCATAGATCAAATTAGCTCTGTACAAGTCTTATTCTCAGATACAATAGTCATTCTGAATGCTACAAGGATTATCTGGTATGTAGGCTCTGCAATATAGTTCAAGGTGGTGCCAAAATCAATGATAGTTCTCCCATTTCCCTAAACATCAATACTCCAAACCTTGGGATGGATGGGAAGAAGAACCCCATCAACAAAAACTTTCTTTATCCCAATGTAGTAAAAGGTTTCTATAAATATGTTCCTTAGAAAAGGAGAGTAGCTCATCAATTTCTTCAATGACTACCTCAATGGTGTTTGCCCCAATATAAATTAACTTGTGTGGGGGGATAAATAGTGTAGTCCGCAAAGTAGTAAGAAGTTTTATTCCATAAAGTTTACCAAGTTGTGAAATGAATAAAATAGGCCCCTTCCCCAACCCCATTACATAATATATTCCAAAAAATGCTTAACCTATAAAACTAGGTCCTCAGATTTTAATCCCACAACTAAATGCCACATTGGGGATTCTAGTACTCTCCCCTAATCTTGTATTGAGTGTTTCAGTCTCCATAGAGAAGATCCCAATTCTATTAGGGAGATTTGCATAGATATGGTAAAACATGCATGAACTATGGATCCTTGCGCAATTACATGAAGAATTCGAGAGAGGAGAAACTAGTTAATAGACTGGTGCATAGTAATGTACTAGCATAAAACTTGATGAATGCCCTGTAAAGAACGTTGATCTAGGATTTATATTGAATTTCCCTTTACAAGTAGATCACTAATGGGTAAGTATATTTATTAAATTAATAGGAGTTATATTGACTTTTGTATATATTCTATATTAAATCTTAGGCTTATATTTATTTGTACATAACTGATGGTGCATTTTATCAAATCAACTTGGCTAATTACCTTTTAACTTGAAGGAGTCTATGCAGTAGGAAATTGTGCCATTCACAAAGTTTTAATTGAGGTTTGTGGAATTTTTCCAGAAGAGCTTCCTCTATGCTAGCTAGTAAGTATTATGCAATTACTATGGAATTATTTTTTTCCTTTGTAGTGCTTCTCCTCTACTAAACTCCGTGTTAAATTCAAGGAGTGCATGATGCTTGGTGTATATTGTAGGCCAAATGGTGATTCCTTGTTTCAAAGTATAATTTATTCAAAAGCTTGCTCTACCCAATTTATAGAAGAATTTTCTCTGCACTATTTAGTAAGTATAATTTATAGTTGATATGAGATTTATACTTTATAAGTTTATTGTCTTTCTTATATTACTGCCTATAATGAATTCTTCTTAAGTATTTTATTGTCATCATAGATGCATTTTTCACATGAAGTCAACTACCTTATATCATAATAAATTGAATTCCATATTAATAGGAATTTGATAATTCAAATGACCTCCATCAACTTCTTTGAAGTGTATACATTTGCATTGTCTTCGTAAGGTTTAAAATAGCAAAAGATAGAAATGGGAGCTCAAAGACCTCCAAAGCCTCCAGTAGCTATGAGGTAAGTATTAAAAGCTTCACTAAAAGATTGAAGCACATAGCAAATTTGAATGCTTTTATTATCATATTTGAGAATTTGCAAAGTAGAGTTCACATAAAGAAACAAAATATTCCCTACTATATATGTTTATATGTTTTTCCAACATAGGAATCACTCCACATTTAGGCAAAATATTCCCTATTTTATACGGCTTTCAATTCCAATATATCTTTAATTTGTGATCACTTCTACACCCCACAAAATTGCATATGCACTATTAGCAATTTATAATACATGTTAACAATTTCATCCCATGAAGGTTAAACCTCTACGTTCATGGGATGATCCTCATTCTACCTAAGGTGTTACTGCAACAACAAATTGAAATCAAGGGTAATTGTTGTAAGTCAAGACTAGTATGACAACAAGCCTACAATGTCATGAAATGTATAAATAAAATATAGTAGTTCATGCATAAAACCTTGTCAAAGTATTTCGAATACAAACCAATCAATTGGAGATCCAAAGTAATGGAAATCAATTGCAAAGAATAGAGTTTTCTTATTGTTTTCTTTCTCCTCTATCCATACACCCAACTATCTCTCTTATAATAGAGACTCAAAACAAAAATATAGAAATGCCTAAAACTAACTCAAAACCAATACAACTGTCATCAGTTAGTTGAATGGTTTGGTTTTAAAATAGAACAAACTCAAACTAATGTTGACATATATTTTATGGAATCCCTTTAAACAAAAAGACCATTAACCAAATTTTGATCTTTTATGATCACTAACATTCCTAGACTCTAAACAATTCAATGTTATTTGTTCTTGGACAATGACAGTCCATTAGAATTTTATTTAGTCCTATTAAGGACATTACAAATATTTGAATTATCATATTAGTCTAATTCTTATAACTTGCCAATTAACTCCCTGATTTCCTCTAGCTGTCTTTGTGGTCTTCATAAGTTGTTTCATTGGCTTGGTTGTTTGTGGGGCTCCTACACCAACTACTCTACATAGGCTAGTGAACTAGCCAAGAAGAAGAAATTTATTTACAACTACCAAAACATAAAATGGGAACTTAATTAATGCACTAAGAAATTACTTGGAATGATTCATCAAACAATTTTTGTTATTAGTCAATATTTCATACACTGGGAACTCCAACCCCTCAAAATGATTTCAAATAAGCTTATATAACTCTATTGTCCAAGTACCAACTTTCTTCATCGATCCCCAACCATTTCTTGGTGACTTTCTAATATTGCTACCAAAGTTGTCATTGACAATTTTTGTAATTTTTTCACTTTGATGACTTGGAAAGCCATGATCACTCCTAAAGGGTCGAATTTGGTTTCAATAACATATCTAACTATTTTGAGACCCCTCCTGAGATTTTAAATGAGTGAAGTAGAACATTTATATTGAAAAAAATACCAGATCTGAAGAATGCTAGTTATTTTGTTGCTTTTTGGGATCATATTGATAATATAACATATGTTTTGACTTTATGGTACTCATTTTTGTATTAATGCTCTATAGATAAAGGTGAAGCATCTTATAAGAAAAAATCTTGCCATCGCAAAGAAGCTGCCGGCAAAAGATTCTAGCATGAGGATTCTTCTTCTAAGGAGGTTAGTCATTTTGTTGTGGATAATTATCTGTAGAACATAATCTTGTTTCAGTGGAATCAAAAGCTTATGGATTTTTGATGTTCAATAGTGAACAAATGGTTAATTGAAATGCCTTATTTCAAATTGAAAATCAAACAAAAAAATTGGTGCTCTCTAAATGATGAAGACATTCATTGTACTTTTCTAGCATAACATTAATAGATATTTGTTTTTTATCTTTAAATATTGCTATACTATCATGACATTTTTCATTTTATAATTTTTTTTTGTACTTTTTGAAAGAGATAAGAAATTTGTGTTTAATATTATTCAAAGTGCATTACAGGAAACACATAAAAAACCAAGTGCTTTGGGAAAGAATAACTTAGTTGTAGTGAAGAATGGGTCAGTTGTAGCTTTAAAAAATGGTATAGAAGAATCAAGTGAGGACAAGTCTTTTGATGACGTACTTCACGGTTAAGCCAAGTCTTCAGTACATAATAAAGCAACTAAATTTCATAAATTGTTTTTTTGATAGTTGATTTGTTTAAATATTTCCCATCAAAAATTACTTAGTACATCTCATCTTTTTTCTACACAGGAGCTTGCAGTTCTAAAGAATCTGATAATGAAGAATCTGAAGAAGATATTGTACCAAAGGTATATTTGGTGTTCTTTTTTAAGTGAAAATGTGACTGAAAATTTTGTATATTGTCATATTTCACATGTAGAAAGGTCAAATTGTAAATAGAGGTGAAGCCGTATGGATTTAAGTTTCTTCTTCATTATTTATAATGCTCTCAATTCCTCCTTTGTAGCTATAAAAATACTTGTTTATTTTCACCTTTCCAGATACCCTTTACGAGGTTCTTGAAGATTCCAAAATATCTTGGGCTAACCCCACTCCAGCATGTAGGCAAGTTTCTCGGTTGGACCATCCTTTGCATCTGCCTATAAAGAAATGGGCACCCCCGAGCTAAAATATCTAGATTGCCAAGGGCATAGAATTGTAGGCCTTGAACTCCCTTCCAATTCACCTTGGAGGTTTATTAGTTTGGCAAGACAATGAAATATGTCCTAACTCCTACTTGGTTCAAAGACCTAACTCCTTTCCTTTTTCTCCAAGTTTTGGCTTTACTACTATGGCAAAGTAAGGGGTGTTTTTCACCTTGAGGGTCTTCAAAAACTCCTTCTCTCCAACCATCATCACACTAGATGCATGTTGGATCTCCTTCCTATCTTTTGGTAGTGGTCTCATGGTGTATTCCTTCCCATTTTTGGAGATGATGTAAACATTTCTCCTTTCATCATGCTTATAATTGACATAAAATTTCAAAGGCCTACCTAACAATAGGTGACAAGCATCCATTTTTGCAACATCATAGACAATATTGTCTTTGTACTCCCCTATTTGAAATTGAACATGACCTTGTTCATTTACTATAACTTGTTGCTCCTTATTTAGCCATGAAACCTTATAAGTGTTTGGATGAGGCAACTTCTTCAATCCAAGCTTCTCTACCATTTCTACTAAGGCTATATTATTAGTTGAACCAGAATCTACAATAACTTTGCAAACCTTACCTCTCACCTTGTAGAAAGTCCTAAATAATGTCTTTCTTTGGGGAGGTTCTTGGTCTGTGACAGTCTTCAGCAAGGTTCTATTGAAAATTAGAGACTTTCCTCTCTCTAGATCAACATTTCCTCTTGCCCCTTGGTCACTTTGTGCATCCTCCTCTTGAGCCAAATGGACTCTCCTATTCCCTTCTTGGTTGTTGCTGCCCATTTTCTCAGGAAGTGCTTGTATGTAGCAAGTGCAATATGTAGAGATAGAGTTATGGAAGGTCAAGTGAGTATTTGTTTCTTTTCATATTTTATATTTCTTTATCTCTTTATCAATCTATCTCTCTATCTATACCTCTTTCTATCTGTCTCTCTTTAGTATTCATTTCTATAGCTGTCTTCCTCTTACTACTCCATTTGCAGGTTGCAAACAAATCATCCTTCTTCCACCAATGAGTCATTCCATTCAAGAAAGACCATGTCTGATGATATCAACATACAAAAAAATAGGGAGAAAATTGCTAGACTATGGTCTAACTTAAAAAGAAAAGGTGATGGAAAATGTTATTGTCCTTGCAAAAATTGTAAGGGCTTAAAGACTTGAAGATATCTAATGAAAACAACTGAGGAACATTGTAGGCAACATGGTCACAATGAAGGGGGAAATGAATATTGTCCATTGGTATGTATTTTAATAATTTATAAATTACATAAGACATGATTTGATGATGACACCATGGTCATGGCTAATATAAGGTCATCATTTTTATATAGGTCAATGCCCCTGAGTTTCATGTTATGGACCATGACAATTCAGAGAGTGCAAATTTCCAAATGAGGGAACATGGAGGTGTGAATATTGAGGTAGAAGGTAATGATACCATGGAAGAAGACCACGATGATCAAGATCATGATGATCAAGATGATGATGATGATGATGATGTTGATGCAAAGCTTGATGTACCTATACTTGAGAAGGCACACAAGTCCCTATATGAAGGTTTTGAAACAACTCTTCTTGTTGTTGGTGAACTTGAAGGTTATGAATGGTTTATCCAATGTAGAAATGACACGTATGTTAAGGTATGGCATCTTCTTTCATTATTTTACTCATAGTTCCCTTACAATTAACATTGGGTTTGTGTAGCAATTAATATTCTTGAAAATAAAAAATTATATTTTTGGTCATAGGTTGATAGGTGAGAGTTTGTTACCACCATCAAAAATTCTACCTCGCTCATATCGAGAATTATCTGCCATCATGAAAGATATTGGAATGGAGTATCAAACAATACATGCATGTCCGAATGATCATATTATATATCATAAATAGCATGAATTTGTAACACAATGCCCTATTTGTCATACTAGTAGATATCAATCAGATTGATTAACAAAAAAGGTGCCTCACAAGGTTCTTTGACATATTCCCATATTCCACGTCTGCAACGATTATTCAGGTGCAATAGCTTGGCACAATTTATGGATTACCATGCACATAGTAGAAGTCAAGATGACATTATGCGAATGCCTGCAAATGATTTAGCATTTAAGGAAATAGAGGAAAAATGGCCACACTTTAAAGAAGAACCTCATAATCTCAAGCTTTCATTGGCAGTAGACGGTGTCAATCCTTTTGGAGAGATGAGATCTACTTACTCGGTGTGGCATGTTTTTATTATCAACAATAACATACCTCCTTGTTTGTCCATAAAGAGAGAGCACATAATGTTGACACTAATTGTTCCAAGTATTTTTTGATTTAGTGGTCATCTAAATTAATTTATTATTACTAATCCATCAAAATGGTCATAATAATTATGCAATGTTGTTGTTGATTCAACTAGGTAAGTACCAAGTTAAAGAGATCAATGTATATATTGAACCCCTTATCGACGAGTTGATGGTGTTATGGAATGGGGTTACTATGTATGACATCTGTAAACCAATAGGATAAAGGCAATTTCAATTTCATGCAGTGCTTGTATGGACAATACATGATGCCCTTGGGCTAACACATTTTTGTGGTATGTTCTCTTCTTAACACCTCTTTTTTGGTATGTTATAGTGACAACACAAAGTTAACACATTTAATCCAATTATAAATGATCTTGTAGGTCTTCAGATAAAGGGAAAATTTGCATGTCTAGTTTGTGGTCCAAAGATGAAATCTCATCATTCAAAAATTTTAAGAAAGTAGGTGTTCGATGAGAATAGACACTTTCTGCACAGAAATCATAAGTACCAAATTACCAAAAAATATCTTTTCAATGGGAAAGAAGAGACTATGCCAAAGCCATAGAGAATGACACCTCACCTATGGAAGTTGACATACAATAAAATAAATCGTTAAGGTAATGTCATTCCATCTGATGGTTTTTGTTTCAAATTTATATTTTGATATTGTGTTTTGTTTACTGATGATGTAATTGATGCTTGTGAAGGTTGTCAAGGCATCGATGACCAACTTCCAAAAGGACTAAAAATTTATCCTACGCAATTTACTAGGTTGTCGTACTATGAGCAACTCCCAATTGTGCATTTGTTTGATCCTATGCATATTGGAAAGAATGTAATAGAGACATTATGGAAAATATTGGATGGAAGGCATGACAAAGACCAAATTGTCAAAACTTGTAGTGACATTGAAAAATCCAACCATGCAAGGAAAAATGACAGTTGATCAAATAACAATGGAGACCACATTGATACAAGTGCCCTTAGTTGGTTATTGTCAGAGTAGTAGAGAAATGCTATAAAAGAAGTCATAAAAAAATACGATTACCCACAGGATTTGCTGCGAACATAAACAATATCATATCAAAGAAAAGTGAATTTGGGCTAGGGTAGAAAAAACATGATTGGCATATATTTATTAAGGTAATTTGTGTTCTTTTTTATTCACTATATATTTGTATATTGCATGTAGTTTTAATTGCATTCTTTTATAAAATATTGACAAGATCATTTTACAAATATTGTAGTACATTCTACCTCTATCTCTCCCACACCACTTCGCCAACAATGTCAAACAGGTTATTTATGATCTTGGAAAATACATGAGGTGGTTGTCATCTAAAGAAATCAATAAAGAAGATATAAAATATTGGAAGAGAAAAATTCCTCTTCTTATGTGTGAAATGCAAAATTGTCTACCTCTAAGTTTTTTCAATGTACAAGAACACTACCTCATACATCAAGTTGAGGAGATTGAATTGTGTGGACTTGTACCAACTAGCTCAATGTGGATGGTTGAGAGGCACTTGAAATTTTTGAAGGACTTGGTTCGACAAAGAACACATCTTCAGGGTTCTATGGTGGAGGGATATATGGTATACCAGACCATGGTGTACATTAGTGAATATCTTCCTAAGTTTGTAGCAAAGATCCATGTAGATCATATTTGGGATCCCAACTCAATTAAGAAATTCAAAGGGGAGTACTTGATGGGAAAAGGTAGATCAAGGAAAGTGAGAGGTAAATCTATGATGTTATTGTAGTTAATTAATTCTTATAATTCTTCAATATAAGTTATTTATAATTGGTGTATTTTTTTTATACAAGTGGTCGAGAGTGGGATGCAATACATTTGTATATTGTGAAAAATCTTGATTGGATGACTGTATGGATTGAATGATGTCAACAAAATGGTTGCTCATTAACATGGGAAGGTGTTGCTTCATTGGTTACAGAAGCTCATCGTAATGGAGATTCCAATGTTACGCTGATGGTAGTTGATATAGTAAAGGGTTTAAGAGGTGGAGAGGTATGTAGAAATTTATTAATGATCATAACTTGGTGTATATTTCGTATCAACTCACGATGCAAATAATTTACACATGCTTCAAAAGTTACAGGTCAACCACCACAAAGCTATGTACTATCATGGCCACAAATTTCGCATAAAAAAGTTGGATGACACAAAGAAAACTTGTGATTCTGGGATAACTGCAGTTTTTGAGGTCACCAATATATCATCTAAAAATGACATACATCCTCAACAATCTCAAAATCAATACTATGGCATCTTGGATGATATAATTGAGTGTGACTTTAACTCCTTCAAAGTAGTTCTATTCATTGTCAAATGGTACATGTTATGACTAAATCAAAATGATCCAAATAGAAAGGTTATTCAACATGATAATGGATTTACAATGATTAATTTAAAGTCATTTGAGCTAGTTGGAGATGAGCCCTATGTTCTTCCAAGCCAATGTGAGCAAGTGTTTTACTCAGAGGTTCCACATAAATAGGGTTGGTCATTTGTTGTTAGACATGATCCAAGAGGAAGGCCAATAAAGTATAATGTTATGGAAGACGAAGATATTGAAGATGATGAAGAACCAAATGATGAAAATCAAGATGATGGTGATGGTGATGATGGTGATGATGATGATGATGATGATGATGATGATGATGGTGATGGTGATGATGGTGATGATGGCGATGATGATGGCGATGATGATGGTGATGATGGTGATGGTGATGATGATGATGATGATGATGATGATGAAGATAATCAATGACTATAGACATCATCACCCCTTTTGTTGACAATCTTGCATTCCATATATTAGGTAAATGTGTTCATGTTTACGATGTTGCATATTGTTCATGTTGTCTTCTAAGTTATTTGAAACATACACATATCATGTAATTTTTAGCTAACTTAAGATAAATGATTAACATATGTAGGAAATATGATTACATATTACAACATATGTTATTTATAATTACCATTGTTTATATTGTGTCTGATTATCACCCTTTTTGCAAATAGTCAATTGACTACAGACATCGTGACCCCTTCTATTGACGATCTTGCATTCCATATATAAGATAAATTTCTTCATGTTTACGATGTTGCATATTATTCATGTTGTCTTCTAAGTTATTTCTAGCATATGTGTATCATGTAATTTTTAGCTAACTTCAGATAAATGATTAGCATATGTAGAAAATATGAGTACATATTTATTGTATTCAATTCTAATGATTACAACATATGTTATTTATAATTACCATTGTTTATATTGTGTCATATTATCACCCTTTTTGCAAATATTCAATTGACTATAGACATCATCACCCCTTCTGTTGATGATCTTGCATTCCATATATAAGGTAAATTTGTTCATGTTTACAATGTTACATATTGTTCATGTCATCTTCTAGGTTATTTGTAGCATATGTGTATCATGTACTTTTTAACTAACTTAAGATAAATGATTAACATATGCAGGAAATATGATTACATATTTATTGTGTTTAATTATAATAATTACAACATATGTTATTTATAATTACCATTGTTTATATTGTGTTTGATTATCACCCTTTTTGCAAACAGTCCATTGACTACAGACATCATCACCCCTTCTATTGATGATCTTCCATTCCATATATAAGGTAAATTTGTTCATGTTTACGATGTTGCATACTATTCATGTTGTCTTCTAAGTTATTTGTACCATATGTGTATCATGTAATTTTTAGCTAACTTAAGATAAATGATTAACATATGCTGGAAATTTGACCCCTTTGGCCTGGATCGTGCACAGTGACACGGATCAATAGGTATAAGTCAATAAAGAGACATAATTTTCTTATATTCTTTGTGTTTATCATTGACCACGTATGTTATAAATAGACATATTATATAATCATATAACATATATATAGACAAAGAAGGTCTATATAGAAATATAATTGTATAATCACTTTCAACTTACTACATTTTATATCTCACGTATATGTTGGAAATAATCAAGACTAGCTATGTTACTGAGAGGGGAGGGATGAATAAATAACATCAAAAACTTTAAATCAATTCGACACTTAACCATATTAAACATTCACCATTCATTCTTCTAATCTACTGCATGCATGAGAAAAGATAAACATTCATAACACATGAACATAGTATTTTGGTGACCCAGAAACCTTCCAAATAGAAAGTAAAACTAGGGTGGGGATGATACCCACAAAACTTCACTATTGCATTATAAAGTTAGCTTGTTAAAACTTATATTGACCACTTTTGATGATCTACCCTATTAAGAGAAATTTGGACTACTAGGTCCACCTTGTTAGAGGTTTTACAAACATACAATGAAGTATGCACTCTATTAAGAGATTTATACAAAGACTGTTAAGTCTACCCTGTTAAAGGATTTAGAAAACTGATTCACCTATTAGGATGAAATAGTAAATCTAACTTACAACTTGATTTATGAATAGATCTTGAAGTACAGATCACCTCTTGTGACTGATATGTCTTTGCTACTCCTTAATGACCTTGCTGAATACTCTACTCTGCTGCTGATTCATATTCACTCTTCTCAAAACATTACATGTCCATTCCTTAACATACTCATGATTCATTACAAAATAGTGCAATACATTACATATATACCATTTCAATAATTACAATTACAAGGTCAGATAAAACAAAAGTAAACAAAACATTACTGAGTTGGCCAAATAGTAGAAAACTCACGCTCTTCAAGCTAACTCGATGACCTTCTGATACTCAACATCCACTGCATTACTCGGCATTTTCATGCACTCAGTAGAAGTAGAAGTTTAGTCCATACTAATCACACAACGTAGCTTGGAACTTGGTAACCATTGGAGACTCGGTAGATATAGTGTTACTTGGTAGATATTGAATCCTTCGTTTACGTTGTTGTCACTTGGTAAACACTACACATCCATGATTTAGTAGAAACTAGCTTCATATCACACAAATTGATGACTCAGTAAACACTATGAATCTCGGTGACCATTGATTGTTCGGTAAAAATTGTAAGCTTGGTGTACATTGCTAAACTGTACATTCACTTAGTAGCTTCAGGAATGCTCGGTGTGAACTACTTAACTACTGAACTTACAAGGTAACCACTGAATGCTTGGTATAAATTTTAGACTGAGTGATGAGCTTGGTAACCATTTAGAATTGAATAAGTATTATCACTAATGACAAATTCAACATAATGCCAACAATCTCGCCCTTTGGCATTAGTGACAAAAACACTTATGAGCCAAAACTTATGTACATTGACATTCTAATTTTTGATTTTTCAAAATTGATCTTTGTAAAGCTACTGCATATACATATCTTACATAGCTCCCCCATACATATGGCATAATATATACATAGCTTTTATTTGTACATATATCAATTTATTTTCTCCCTTGATTTCTCCACAAGTCTCTTACTATCTCTTAACTCCCATGTGATCTCACTATCTTCATCCTCCCCCTTTTTGACAATAATGCCAAAGGGTGTATGCAATATATTCAAATAGAGACATCAAAATGTGAGAGAAATTTGGAGTGTACCTTGAGAATAAGAGCTAATGTCTTATGCCAATTATCTTGCAAAATCTTGTAGGTGGAGAGGGCCACTTGAACTTCTACAAAAAGTTCAACCATATGATCTGCTATTGAAAAATTGTTATCTTAGACCAATGTTTTTGAATATGTAATATGTTTCTGCATTGGATCCATAACTAGAAGGATAATAATTTGGATATCAATAAGTGTAGACCTAATCCTAGCTTCCTCTCTAAGTAACTCTACCTACATTTTTGACAAAAATTTCACCTTTATGTGATTTGCTGAGCTTGAACTTGGCTCAAGCTATAACCTTTGAGCACTAGCCTTCATGTCCACATCAATCTTATTCAATTTCTCCTTTATATCCTTGGTATACTCAATAACATCACAAAGCTTGCCAAAAAGTGATGTTACATTTGTGAAGGATTGTTCAAGGTTGCTCAAAATTGTAGATATTTCTACCTGATTTATTGCAATGTGCTAAGCAATGTGCTGAAGCACCTTATTGTCAAATTTCTTTTTTGCCTTCTCAATGAGCTTCTCTTGGCTATAAGTGTCCTCATTGAACTCATTCATAGCCTCTTCTAACTATAAAAAAATGTGTTGAGATGAATCAACATCAACACCTATGGCCTTAGTAATTATATTTTTAGCATTCTCAATTATAATGAACTCTTTGTCTCTCTCATCTCTAAGCTGCTTCTGCCTTGCTTTTTGCTCCAAAAGCTAACTGGCCAGTCTCATTTCATTAGCTATGGCAGTATCTAGATCTATCTTAGGAATAACAATTTTTTTGTCCAAATCTATGTCTTCATCAATTCCTTTGCTAGTAAGTAGAAGTTTTAGAGGAGTCTTTGGTTTTACTTTTGTGCTTACTTCCTTAGGTTTAGAAATGGAAATAATAGTAGAAGTAGCTGGACTAGAAATAAAAACTTGAATTGGTCCAACTAAAGGAAAAATGAAAGAAGTACTAGTTGTATCCAAAATTGATTTGCTTCTCAAAAATAAAGTATCAATAGGTGGTGTGCAAACTGGAACACATACAACTAGAGAACTGACTGGAACAAATGCTGGTGCAGTTAAAGTTGTAGTTGACAAAATTGTAGAGCAAATTAGCAAACTTGCTGAAAAAGTTGTAGTAGAAATTGACACAATTTGAGAAGTGGAAACTATACATATTGCTGAAATAGATTGCTTGGGTGCTAATGAAGAGGGCTATAGCTCGGTAGATGAAGTGGTAGACACTTCCATTGTAGATACCTAGAGCTATGAGGTAGTAGGTGCAGATGATATTTCTAAGGTAGTTGCAATCATTTCTGCTGAAGCTAACTCCCACCATGATGATGTTGTTGGCTTAGGTGGAGAGTGAGGAAGAGAAGCAATGACTTCTGCTACAATTTTCATTGGATCATCTTCTTCATTTTTTTCCTTGTCTTCCTCTTCAGCTTATTCCTCTTTCTCTTCATCATCATCCCTTAATACCTAATAGTCTTTAGTATCAAAAGTAACACATGGAGTGTTATCATCTTCTTCATCATCACTATCACCATTGTCATCTTTGATTTCTACTAGATCATCACTAGGATTATGTAGATGATAGATATTCTTCCGCATATTTGTTGCATCTCTTACAACATGCTCAATATCTTTGATTAAAATCAAACATTGTGGAATCTAATCATCATTTTACCTTCATTATTTTCATGGCTACCTTCACTTCTACATCTGTAAGATTAGGCAATAATTTCTTCAAATATTGTTCATAAATATCTTTGGCTATCTGTGCAGCTGACACCCACCTTGGTTGCAATCTTATCAATAATTCCTTTGAAATTTGTGGAGCAATTTGGTCTAGGGAATACTTCCACTTTCCCATTTTGGTGAGTATCAGCTCCTCAATTTGCATCTTCTCAGTATCAGTCCTTGTCTCAAACTTTAGGGCCTTGAAGTTGGTGATGCCAGCTCCTTCTTCCATCTATTTCAACCTTTCCTAGAAGGTAAGTGGGGGCTTGCTGAGCACAACTTCACCTTTGCCTTTGCCTTTTGATCTCCTAGTGAAAAAAATTGTGGAGGCCTTTGGAGGTTTTGTAATGATTAACCTCCCTTTCTTCTTGGCTGGCTCTACTTCCTTGTCTAATTCTTACTTTTCTCCTTCTTCTTCTTCTTCTTCATCCTCTCCTTTTCCCTTGGTAAGTATTAGAGGTCTAGTGGCAGTTTTCATCTTTTTTATTTTCCTCTTGCCTTTGTTGATTGCTAGAGGTATCTTGATTTCTATTTCAATTCTAGCTTTTTCCTCATCATATGTGCCAAAAATTGGTTGCTTAGGGTTGACAGGCTCATTTATCAATGCTTTAATAATGTTTCTGGTTTCATCAATATTGACCTCATAAGGGAGAGGTTTTACCCATGCAACTTGGGGCCTAACTGTCTGAATGTATACTCTATCATAGTCAACCATGAAACACTCATCATCTTTATAATCCTCAAAAGGTTTAGGAGGAATCCTGAACCTGTTGTTCATCCTTTCCTTAAAATCTTCAAATTAATTATCCATAATACTATCAAAATTTACACCCATTTCTGCAATAAACTCATTTATCTGATATAAAATGGGAACATCCTCTCTCCATACAACAAAACCTTTAGATGGAAAGAATTTTTGGACATAAAAGAAAAGACATGTCAAAAAAGAACCAAATTTACAAGGGTTGTTCTTTGATGTTCGAATGATGTCCATATTCTTGTTTAATTGCTTTAGTAGTAACTCTGTAGGTCAAATTCCATATTTTTCTTCACATCTTTAAATGCTAAGTCCATTGCCTCACATGGCATGCTATTTAAATGACTAGATTTGTAAATTTTGTGGGCAATTACATGAATACCAAACCTTAACTCCACATCAGAAATAGTGCTAATTTTCAAACCTCTATTGTCCCACTCGACTAGGGTTTTATTTTGGAGTTCATCTCGACCTAGGGTTTTGGTAGATTTATCTTTGTTTAGCATGGGAAGACCAGTAATCTCGTGAATCATCTTCATGGTTATTAACATAGGCTTCTCTAACCATAATTGACCATTGTGTACATGACTAAGAATATATCTAATCCATTTTTTGTGAAAACTCCTTGGTAGGTGTGTGATATGGGTTAACCCTTTTGTTTCAAGATGCCTATGCTTGGGTTTAAGTGAACCATCTACATGCATTTCCTCTAAAGCACTATCCATTTCTAAGGTTCCTATCTCCTGAATAGAAAACTTAAAATGAGTGTGAATGTCATTAATTAGGAGTACCTTTGGTGGAATTTGAGATTGCGCACCATTAGGGTCGAGTGCCTCTACAACTACTAGAACTAACTTGAAATTCAGAGCTTTCCACTCCACACCCTTAACCAAAATTTCTAAACCCCTTTTCACCATAATGCTACTGGTGCTCCTAGATGCCATTGCTGCTCAATAAATAATAGAAGTTTTTGAACAAATTCTTCACTACAAATTCACTCAAAATCAATGTTTTAATATTGTGTAGTTTTTTTCTTGAGTCAAAGTATTCTTTTACTATAAGAACATAATTTATGACTTGTTTTCTAAACTAATAGTATTAAATAGTCAAAATTGTCTTATTTTCCACGCTCAATTTTCATATTCATGTGAGATATTTTAAAATGACCATCTAAGAACTGTACAATATCTGATTAAAAAACCCTACATGTTCAAAATGTGGTGCTTTTTCTAATACATTTGTTGTCAATGCATTCTAGGCAAAGGCTGGTTGTGATAAAGATTTTAAAGAAGCATTACAAGCTCTTAGGGGAATCCAATGTGATGTGTCATATGAAGCAACTGAAATCTTGGTGCATATCTTTGTCTGTTCTAGAAATATATATATTTTTCATTCACTGTTATCAACTAGGTCAGCTTCCAATTTCAAGTTAAACTAAAATTTGAGTAAAAATTTGGAGCTAATCAGTTCCAATGAAGACGTTAAAAAAAATTGTTGATTGTTGATGCTATTGGGTTATCAATATATTGAATATATTATATAGGAATATATAGAGGAGTTGGAAAATCTGCCCAAGACCAAAATACTTGATTTGTTGCACAGAAACTATGCTCCTACTGTCATTGTAAGCAATATACTCAACAATTTTTTGGTTCTCCATAATTTATCTACTCATCCACGGTTCCTTCCAATAATCCATTCATCATTTACAACTTCATAATATGTACTATACGTGATGAAATTTTGTTTGTTGAATCTTAATTATTTATCCAATCATCCTTTACAACTTAATAATTATATTTTTTATAGCAGGTTGGTGTTGGCCTAGCAATATGCCAACAAATTGGTGGAATCAATGGTGTTATATTTTACGCCAGTGCAATCTTTGAGGCTACTGGTGAGAAGCAATGTTAGGATATTAGATGTTTCTCTCTCATTTCTACTAATATAAATGTGTTCTTTTATGTTTTAGATGTAATATAATTGTTCTAATTAGATAAAGTGGGATAGGGTTGAAACCCGTATAATAAAGAAACAACAAGATCATAAAAAGTAATATCAAGTCAAAACTATAGGCAGAAGGAATTCATAAGAGGTCAAAAGAGTTTTGGACTTTAATGTAATATAATTAATTTGGACTTCGTTGTAGGCTATTCTTCGGGTCAGACAACATCGGTTGCAATTGTTATAGTTCAGGTGCCAACAATGGTCAATTCTAGATAAGAATATCTTATTTAGTTCCTCTCAATGATCAAACACATTTGTCTTACTTATTAATTAGAAAGTGGTGCTTGGCAGGTAGCAAAGACATCAGTAGGTGCATTGTTGATGGAAAAATCTAGTAGGAGACCACTTCTAATGGTATGAGTTAGGTCCTGAATATAGACTATTATAAGGACATTTACTGTGTATTAATTTGAACAATAATAAAGAAAACTTTCTTTAGATTGATGTAGGAGGAATGAGTATCAGTTGCCTTATTGTTGGATTGTCATTCTACATACTGGTAATTACACTTTCCTATCATTATAACACTTTATAGCCACTAACTCAATTTAATGGGATTTAATTTCATTTACCTAATGCTCATGCAAAAGAAAGTAGCCATTTCTCTTGTTAAAACATCTAAGACTATAAATTCTATTGTTGTGTCAATGTGTTTAAAAATGGAACTATTGTTGACAAGCATATATTTTATATTTGATAATTGAGTTCTAATGTTACTTTAGTCCAGAAGTTGGCAGCTAATTTTTCAACATAATTACCAAGTACATAAATTACAGAAAATGATAATTAGATAGAACATTAAAATTATGATGTTTATTTTGAATTATTTTGGTCTACCTTATTCTATAGTAACACTCTACACAATTTATTTTATAGTTGATTGGGAGTAGGCTAGCTCTAATTGGTCTATTGGTGAGTATTACATCATTAACCAGGCAATATTTTATTCAAATCTCAATAATTCAATATCCACTTCTAATAAAAATTATTGTTTATAACATCTTCTTGTATTTATTTTGTACAAGCCTATATTGCAACATTTTCATTAGGGGTTGACGAAATTCCATGGGTTATAATGTCTGAGGTTAGTTCTCTTTAGACAAGCGAATTGACTAGGTTAAGAAGAAAATGCAGAGATGAAGTCAATCTATTAGTAAACACTAATGAATCAAAACCTTCTACCTTATCATTTCTTCTGAGTTGAGTACCCAACTCTTTTGATTATTGGAGGCTAGACATTATTCTTGAGAAGAATGGACCTCATGATCATTATAAAGAGACTTTTCTTTAATGATAAGACCCAATGTCTTATGGATTAGTTCCTCTGTACACCCTCATCCTCACCCACCTTGAAAATATCTAGAGAGCTTTTCTTCTAAATCATTCTTTCATTCAGACTCTTCATTCTCTAAGGCATTCAATGTTTATATCCCACTTCAATTGTTCCCAACACCCTGGTCTAATCCTTGGATCATTAGGAATGCTTTCCCTTGGCTATAGATGCATGTACCCTACCACTATAGAATCTCTCTATCAATAACTGAGCTTTGAAACATGGGTTATAACTTAATCCCTAGGCCACATTAATTTAAAACAAATCCTTAACTACGAAATACATAAAAGAATTTAGTAAACCAATTAGTTTTGGAGCTTGCAAGTGTTCTCCAAAAGTTTTACACCACTAATATAGACTAAAAAGACAATTCTACAATGAAATTCTGGTAATTAAACTTTAATCTTTAGGTCACATTAGTCAAAATTGAACCCAACCTTCCAAATATTAAAAGCAATTATATCAATAATCAATGGTTTGTCTATATTGATAATCAATTTATATGAATTTCATAATCTGTAGATTTATCTATGTTTGGTTTAATGCAAATATTTCCTATAAATATGAAGGGCAATGCTGGTAGCTTGGTGTCTTTTGTTGCTTGGTTTGGTAGTTGGCTTGTTACAGTTACTTTTAATTTTCTCTTGTCTTGGAGTCCAACAGGTTAGATCAATGAAATAATTTCCTCAACTTTTCCTATTTTGTTACCGTCTCTCATTAGTTGTAAGAGTGCTTGAAAGGGGAAATGTTAGATGTGTTTTCAATACCAAATGCTTCTTGTACTCCATGTAATTCCTACTATGAAGATGGATTGCTTATTCTGTACATGGATCTTAACCTCTACAGACAAGTGAAGGATAAATGGGGATTTTGAATGACAGCCCATTATGAAATGTATGCAGAGCTACTCACAAATTACCTTAAGCCAAAATTTAGACCACAAGTTGTTATAGACCCCTCACTACAAAAGGAGAGATCTCAATGGTGCCTTGGAATAAAAATATTCATTTGTTAGGTAAAAATGTACTTTTTCAAAATTATATTGAAGATAGTCCATAGATGTTGTTACCAGCTTTAACCCTAGATTTTGTGCAATAAATCACCATTGTTTTATAGTTCTTCAAAGAGCTACCCTTAAATCTCAATTAGTGAGCAATATATGATGATACGTTTTTAGAATTATCTAGAAAAGTCACAAGGTTAAGACACATTTTTCTCAACAAACCTTAGGTCACTTTGATTCAAGAAATGATTATGTTTTCTATTATAGACTTCCAAGATGCCAAAAAATCAAGCACGATTTCCTTATTAGTCCCTAACATGGAATAAGTGTATTTCTCTCATTGGTTGCTAGTAACATGCTTGTTAGTTGTAGATGAAAGGTCATTGTTATGGGTGCTTACAACAAAGATTGCGATTTTATTAGTTAATAGGTTGATTAGTTTTGTCACACTTGCTTAAATCATCATTAGCAATAGAAGTCGTAGGACAAGCCATATTCTTGGATGATATAGAAGAACCTAATGATCCTTAGAGACCTAAGAAGGCACAATGGCAAGGAATGTGTGTTCCAAGGTCCAAGGGACCTAAAATGATGTAAATAGGCCTTAAATGGCCTAAAGATGTAATTAGTTTTATAATTGAGTTAGAGGACCTAATGTCCTAAAATATGTAATAATGGTCAATTTTGACCAAATGATAAAAATGTGTGTTTTTTTGGGTCTGAGTCCTTGATAGGGCACCTTTAGTCAAATTGGTAAATAACAAGGCTTTTTGTTGCTTTGGAAGTCATTAAATTAAGTTTTTGTTTGGAGAGAAATTGTCAAGTTTGAATTTGAATATCAACGTCTAGTTGCCTAATTGAAGTTTTAATCATTTGTTAATGTGATGGGTAGTTATAGTCAATTTTCTAAACTCTACAAGGTCTGATAAACTATAGAAAATGAATAGTAGAGGATTGGGAGGCAGCAACCATTTAATGACTGCCCTTAACAGATTATATCTCGATTTTGAATAAAATGAATGTTTTTACTGATTATTCATGTCGTATTGTTTAATTATTTTTTAATTCTTAAGGATTTTATTGTTTTCCATTAAACAATGTTATTACATACCTTTGCATTGATTTAAGTTCATTTTTCAATCCTTTTCAATGTAATGTGTTGATTGATTTAAGGAAGCATAGGAAGGGCAACCTCATTTTTAAGTTTTGAATGGAATAATGGTCATCCCACTATATGGCACCACTATCCATTATGGACTAGGCCTACAATCAATGTAATATAACCATACTCACATGGTGCAGAAAGAATAGGGGTTGAGTGATTATCACCAAGGGAGAAGAGAAAATATTCAAGAAAGGTAAATGGAATGTGTGAGCAACTATCGGATTGGTCAAGTTGTCCACACAGAGGTATTGTTTTATGATAGATTTTTTTTATGTTAAGGACATGGTGATGGGTCCTTTAGGTGGGTTTGAAGGTAAGTGGAGGCTTAGTTTGATGATGCCCTAGTTTGAGGCTTAATAGTGAGGGTTTGGGAGTTAATGCATAAAATGAGTATGGCTAAGTAAACTAGTGCAATAATATGTGGTTTGGCAATAAATTGAGACATTGTGAAAAATTTAAGAACTTGGTTGCAAGATGAAAGGACACTTTCTTTGTAAAAGCAGCCTAATTGGAACTCTTGAAAGGGTTAGTAGGGTTTGGTCTGAGGTATTGGTTCAAAATAAAAGTTTTTAAATTTGATATATGTTGTATAAATTTTTAAAGAGTATCTAAAATCCTAATGTGTCTGGAGAGTTGTTTGGAAGAACTTGAAAATAAGTTGAAAAAACTAGTTTGGCAAAGCTAGTAGAATAGTTTATGTATTTCACAACCAGTCAATTTGCACCTCTGCAGAATAATGATTTGATTCAAATTTTAGATGAATGAAGTTGTACATTATTGATTTCTTTTTGGGAGATTTCTAGATTTCATTCTTGCAATCTATCAGTATAACTTTCTTCCTTTGTGATTTATTATTTTGATGCATCACATAGTATGCTATCATAATTCTGTAATCTATGTATCAAACTTTTCTTATCTAGCCCAGTATCTTTAGTATAGATAATAATTCAAATATTTAAGATCTTTAATGTAGATCTATAGAATATGACTGTCAAATTTATTTCAAATTTGAATGCTCTTGAAATTGTTTGCATATATTTTATTTGTGTCAATGTTTTCTATGATCTATTATCACCTTGTCTTTTCTAGATCATTGTTTCAATAATGCATTATAGAGTATGATCCATGTTCTTACAATCCATCGTCAAGATTATTATTATTATTTTAATTCATTATATTGATGGGTGTTTGAACAATTTGAAAATATTTATTATAGACCAAGAAAGTAAGTTTGCCTAATTTGTTTTCAGATTGAGTTATTTTTATCATTTTTTCCTATCAATATTTTAGATCATGTTCGATGATCTACCATCACAACTTTCATGTTCTCTAACTTCCTATCTTGATCATGATAGATAATGAAGTATGCGTCATTGCCATAATTTCTTGTTAATAACTCATAAATATTGATGCAAAAGAGATTTATGAAGTCATATCAAAATATTTGAAATTCATTAAATTCTGAGAAAAATAGTGTACACGAAGTAAACTACTTATAAACAGAATCTTTATTCACTCTGAATTTTCATTTTTTGAGTTGATTGTGTATTCTTGTAAACTCAAAATTAGAAATCATAGCTTTATCTATCATCATAACTTTTCTCTTTTCTAGCTCTTTATCTTGTTTGATCCTTTATAAACCTGACCACACTCATATAAAAAAGTCTTAATTTGTATCTTAAATTGGAAAGCTTGTAGACTTGATTGCAGGTATCTCCAAAATTGTATTTATGATCTAGGATGACTTTTTGTTTCTTTTCAAGCTCACTATACTAAATGATACATCATAGCAGTTCTCTTTTTCACTAATTCACTATCTAGATTATAGATTCTAAAATATGAATTGCAAAGTCAATGCAAAAATGTTATATTTGGTCAAAGTGAATTGTCCTCATTCTATTCATTTTTTTTTGGTGTTTATTTTATATGAAGAGTATTTGGGGTTGTTCAATATGATGACATTCTAACTTGTGTCTGTTCAAAACTTGTTTAAACTAACTAGGTAAAAATGAAACTTAAAGGCCACCAAAAGAAAATTATAGGCTTGGCATATTCACACACTTTAAATGTATTGGTATCTTTTGGGGCCAATGCTCAGGTTTTTCTTCATTTTGTATATCCATTGCCATCTTATTTTGTACATTCACATGTTTATAGATTCAAATTACTAAATGTTTGGCCAATGTTCTAACAGCTCTGTTTCTAGAGCATTGATAAAGGGGAGAAGTGAAAGTCAAAATTTTTACAAGTGCAGACAGGAAGATCATCACCACCCATTGGGGATACAAGAGTACAGTTCCATAATGATCAAGTTCACTTGTTGGTTGTTCACGAGAGCCAGCTTGCTATTTATGATGCTTCTAAGTTTGACCATTTGCATAATGTAAGTCTTTGTCAGCAATCTAGAATTCAAATTTAGTAAGTGATAATGATATAAGCTACCTTCTCTATATGAGTGTAAAATGATATCACATTTGTTTGTACTACAGTGGACACCTCATGATTCTCTATTTTCTCCCATTTCAAGTGTTGTATATTCATGCGATAGCCTTCTCATATTTTATGATTTAACTCAAAATGTATCCCTTGATTATTCATGTAGTGTCTATCCTCTAGTAATTGCATCACATCCATCTGACTCAAATCAGTTCACTCTTGGAATGATTGACGGAGAAGTTTATGTCATTGAGCCTTTAGAATCAGTAGGAAAGTGGGTTGTGGGACCTTCTCTAGATAATGGTACCTTTGGATCAAATCCAACATTAAGAAATCAAGGTAGTTCATCATATTAGAACATGGAAAATGGTGCCTTGTACTACCTTTTTATGTTTATCACTTACCTATCTACAACTCCACAATCGATATTGATGATAGTCTCTTGCCCTCACCGTTCTCATTTCAATATATCAGTCTTGTAACCTGTATATATATCTTCAAGAGAATGGTGCTTCTTTGTGCATAAGTTTGATATTTCAAAGAAAATCATTCACTTATGAACATTCCATCAAAGATGATGTATACTAAGGAATTATGGCTTTTCTAGCTATTAAGTGGAAGTTTCACATTTTTTGAACATTCAAATAACTTTACTTTTATTGATGCAGCTGAACTACAAGTGCCTTTTGTGTTCTTGACAAATGGTAAGATTTCAACTTTTGTGAAGCCATTACGGATGCAAATGAACTACAACTGGTGAGGTGTCAATTTTAAGACAATTTTTGTTTCTATAGTACAATTCAATCGCTAGAAATAGGCTTAGTGATTGATTTCTTTTTAACATTATGTCCTAGATGCTCTTGCCAAGGAATTGATCAAGAAGTAGCCAAATAAGGGGTTATAGTTATATATGTGCTCTTATGATGATGTGATTGGGACTGTAAGTTTTTTTTCACGTTTATCTGTTTGAAAAATAGAGATTAGTTAGTGTTATTGGCTTTCATTCTTGATAAATAACTCTTTCCTAATTTTATTTTCCCCTACAATCTTCACAAGCAACAGTGTCTCAAGAACGAAAATTTAGATGGGATGTGGCAATTATTGCAAAGGCTTTGCTCTCATAGGAGCCTTTTAAACTACACAAAATTTGATTCTAAAGCACAATTGCTCGGTGGAGACTCAGGATATCGTGCACATTTCTTCCTCCTTCCCATTGTTTTGTATGAAATAAATCGTGTGATATGAATGAAATAATAGTGTGGAGGTAGAAATGTGCACGATACCCTGAGTCTCACATTGAGTAATTATGCTTTAGAATCCAATTTTGTGCAGTTTAGAAGGCTCCTATGAGAGCAAAGCTTTTCCAATAATTGGCACAGCTTGTCTAAATTTCTACCAAGCATTGGTCTCAATTTTGACCAACATGTCTTCTCTTTGTCATCACATGTATGGTACCATCATAGAAAATTAAGGGGTCTTGGTCACAATTTCAAAGACGGTTGAAAGGGATCTTGGTCACAATTTTGATGACGGTTGGTCTTTTTTACCATCGAATGTTTGGCTTTACCATCAAAAAAGTCAAGGGGTGTATGTTGAAATTTTGACCAACAATGGATGCAAATGAGGTAATAAGAGTTTAGGCTAGACGAAGGAAATTGATGAAACTCATGTCAATAAGTTGACCTTTTTTGAGTCAAAATTTCAATGCATAATTATTATGATGAAAAATTGACTAAAAAAGATCGATGACAAGTTTAGTTGTCTATTTGACCAACTCTGGTCACAATTTTGACCTTTTCTCATCAAAATTTAGGGCTAAATTTACTAGTGCTTCAATGACTTCAAGATCTTCATGAGAACCATCTTCATCCTCATTGTTAGATTGCCTTTTAGATTTTGCAGCTTTCTTCTTGAGTGATAGCTTGGCTTGAAATGTAGACTCAAGGTTGCTAGTGTTAGGAACATAATTGTCATAGTTATCTAGCTCAAATACTATCAATCTTCCCACTACTGCATCCAATATTATATCATTCTTGGGATTGCATCTCATCTCTTGAATTGATGATACTCTAATTGAATATATATGAAGAAGTGTTATGAGAAACTTGCTTACCACTATCTCATCTTCAATCTTTCCTCATGAAGCTCTGATTGTGCACACACTGACTTTTATTCTTTCATTGTATTTTGCAATATTCTCATCTTCTCTCATTCTTATTTGATCAAATTGACCTCTCAAACTTTCTACATTGGCTCTCCTTATATTATCATCTCCTCCATAGATGTCCTTCAGCTTGATCCACATCTCATGAGCAATATCACAGTCTTTGACGTCATCAAATTCAACATAGGTAAGAGGTAAACCAATATCGATAATCATGAAATTATGATTCTTCTTTTCTGTGATTTCTTCAATAGTCATGGTTCTAGCAGGTGCCACATACTTGGTGTCTAGGAACTTTAGGCCTTAGTCTCCAATAGTTGTCAAATGAAATCTCATCAGTTCATGCCATACCTTGAAGTTATCTTTGTTTATCTTAAGGATCTCCCTTTTGTAAGGCATCATGATCTTTAGCTTAGGTCCTTGAATCATTCTGTGCACGCACCAAAGCTCTGATACCAATTATTAGAAATATAAGAGGAGAGGGGTGAAACAGTTACCATAAAAATAAATCCCAAATCCCTTAGATGTTAGTACAAATCAAAATATAACTTCTGTTGAAACTTGGTTAACACAGAAGCACTCAGTTAACACTAACAATTTACTATCACTCAACAAGTATTGAAATATCAATTGTAACTTGGTAAATACTAAACATGTAGATCTTAAGATATTAAGTTTGATTAACCTTAATTAACTTAGTTGCATACACATAAAAGAAATATCATGAACACAAGTGACACTAGGATTTAACGTGGAAACCCAATTTGAGAAAAACCACCAATTGCAACTAGTTACAATTTTTCACTCTTCTAAAGTGAGCCCTATTAGGAGCCAACCCTGTTAAAGGATACAAAACACATTTTTAGGTGTGACCCTATTAAAGGATTTAATCACCCTATTAGGAGTGGCCTTGTTAAAGGTCTTTAGACACTTCAATCTAGAACTACCACCTTGTTAGAGGATTTGGTAAATAGTTGTTAAGATAACATTGTTAAGAGATTTGATACACTGCTACAATTACTAAAGAGTAACAATGATATAACCTGATTGCTGATGCAACTATATTGCTAATTTCATATCTCTGTTCTGGTTCAAATACTTGATCATCCTGATCATAATGTTCAATGCAACTTGGTCAACTCAAGATACTTTGTTATCCTTCTAATTTGCTTCCTTGCTTTATCTTTTCAATCCCATGCTTCTCTTCTTCAATCCCACAACTTGACCTTATACTTATATCTTCTATATAGTCAAGTTAGCTTGAATACACTTAAAAATATTCAATACATCCCTTAAGTCAGCTAAATTTAACAAATAAATTCATTAAACTAAATAAAAAAATCCTTCGTTAGCCAACCCAACTTGGTACACACTAACTCTAAAATGATTTTCCTATGTTAAAAAAGTGAACTCGATTAACACTGCAACTTCATAAGCTTCCTTTGGTAACCAAGTGAGCTTAGTTAACGTTGGTTCCATGCCAACTTTTCTTTGTTAACTGAGTGAGCTTAGTTAACACTGAACTTCTATGAACTTCTCTTTGGTGCTTGAGTGAACTTGGTAGACATTTTCTTCCTATAAACTTTCTTTGGTGCCCAAGTGAAGATCGATACATACTATCTCTAAACTTGGTTTACTCTAGAATTCTTGATAGACACTAGAGACTATCTTCATCACTTGAGTGAGCTTGGCAGACACTAACTGGTAAAGATATAACATTTTGTGTAAGATCAAAGACAATATACAATAGATCAATTTTTTTCAACAATATCCATAAATTTATGAAGTTTCCCCATTAAGGATAAATCATAATTGTTAATCATAGTTTGTCATCCTTCAATACCTTGAGAGTCCTTCGACCTTAACTCCTTTGGCGTTTTACACCTTAACCAACTCAACCCCACAAAGAAAAATCTCTTTTGATCATATCAAAAATAAAAAGTTTGAAGGATTTGTGAACCAAGCCATCCTAAGGATATTCCACCTCCTTTTCCTAGACTTGGACTTTTTCCACACCTCCTAGATATGCTTTCATTCTACCTCCTATACCTTATAAACAATATGTTGATGTTATATCTCAATAAAGTGTGGTTCTTTTTTTTTAATCTCTAGATCAATTTTATCTCATCAACAAGAAAAATGGGTCATTTTGTATTTTTGTACGATGGATCCATGAAAAAATACAAAGATATGACATATTAGATATGGATGAGGATAATTGATAAGTGACCAAGTTCACAAGGAGGCCATGGATACTTTAAGAGGCCTAAAAGAATGATGATGAACTATAATTAAAAGTATTTAAACTTAATAAAATAATAATATTCCATCAATATAAAAGAAAAATAGATCTTATTGATAAAGGGAAAAAATTAGGGTCAAATTTTTTTTATAGAGAAACTAGCAATGATTTTTTTAAAAACTATAACTTGAGATTAAAAATTAGTTAGAGGAAGGAATTTTATGTGTATTCTTGGAGGCACATCATATTTTTTTAGAGAAAGTAATACACCATTTGTATGTGTGTCCTTCAAATGTGATTTTATTAATGAAGAGGATTTGAAGAAAGTATGTTGAAGACAGAGTTGATAAGTATAGTATTCAATGGGCACTTGAATAAGTTGTACAATGGTAATGTAATGTTTGTTTGATTTTTTTATCAAGAAACATTGTAATGAATGAGCTATACAATATATACCAAGTGACAAGGTTAAAGAAGGAAGATTGTATTCACTAAGTGACTATAGTATTCACCAAGCATTTGGCTAAGCAAGTGAAAATTTTATTATCACCCAAGTGAGTTTAGTATTAACTAAGTGAAGTTTTACTCGAGTGAAATATCATGTTCATCAAGTTAATAGTATGAAGAAAAAGTTTGTAAAGATGGAAGTTGAGGCTGAATTTTTGTGGAATTCAAGAATGTTCAAGAAGTTCAAATGTGCAAGTCAATTTTTCTTACACGATCAATGATTGGAAAATGCAACGAAGATTTGATGATGAAGATTAAAGAAGGAGAAGGATGGACACAAAGTTCTATTTTCCAAGTGTCTAGATTCATTGTATTTGGTATGAATATGAGATCAACTATTATGATTAAGCAAAACTAATAGAATCTGTAAGCATAGAGACTACTATTTAGGGAGAAGTTGAGCAAACTTTTGGCTATTGATGTTGCTAATGAGGTTGTTGATTGAATGTTAAGGAAGGAGATAAAATTATGAAGTTGAAGAAGAAATAAGAAGCCAAGTGAACCAAACAAAGAGGAGAGAAGATCAAAGTAGAGTCGAAGGAAAGAAGAAAGAGAGAATGAGTGAATCAACCAACTAAAGAAATTAGAGGATAGAGAGAAAAAAAGAGACCAAGTAGAAAGGAGATCTAAACAAGCAAGGTAGTGCAAAACCTAACAGATCAATTTATATAGTTACATTCTAATCATTGTAGTAGAAAAATATACTTAACCAAGTGGACCTAACAACTCAATAAATTCGTATAAGGTAACATTGATTAGTGGTGTTTATTAGTCCTTTAGAGAAGATCACTCTTTAGACAAGATCAAGGAGTGATAAGCTCTAGATGATCTTTTGGTGTAAATCCTCTAACTAGGTCACATAAAAAATGTTTATGTAAACTTTTAACAAGGTTGAATCCTAGCTGAGCTCACTTTAGAAGAGTGAAAATTTTGGATTGCTGATCCCAAGTGGTTTTTCCCTTTACAATGTATCCACGTTGAAAATCTTGGTGTCAAATGTGTGAATGTTGTTATGTTGCAAGTTGTTTTATATGTTATTTTCATTTTACTAAAACTTAGTGACAACTAAGTTAATGTTTTGTATTAACTATGTTTTATTACCATCAGTTAGTTATAACACAAAAGTGAATGGATAGTTTGGAGTTAAGTGATTGTGCAAGTAAATATATAAATTGAATGAGTACACTGCATATGAAGTTTTTTTGGTACTAAAATTTTTGAAGGGACTACATGATAACTAAAGACAACTAATTCACCCCCTATCTTAGTTATCTAAAAATTGGTATTAGAGTACAATTCTTGGAGAAAGAATTTTAAAGGAACTTGAGCTAAAGATCACAAGATGTATAAGATAGAGGTACCCGAGTTGAACAAGGAAAAAAATTTGTCATGAAAAGATAGAATGAGGTCATGCCTACTTGGAATTGGAGATAATATAACTCACTAGTTGGATAATGAATATGTTGCACCTCCTACTCCTATGATACTGGAACACATTACAAAGAAGAGGAACCAAAATAACCTAATGTTTGAGATTGTATCTATACTTAATGATGTTGAGTTTTATGATATCAAAAATTGCACAAATGCTAAATAGATGTAGGACAAATTGACACTTGTACATAGTGGAGATCCAAATGTATTGAGAGCTAAATAAAAAATTCTTAGAGGAAAGCATGATGACATGAGAATGAAGGAAGGTGAGAATGTTGAATAGTATGTGAATCAAATCAAAGATGTTGTAAGTGCAATCAAAGCTTTTGGAGGAATCAGTAAGAGTAAAATTGTAAGAAAAGTTCTTAAAACTCTTCTCTTGCTTATGCTATCAAATTTTATACAATTCAAGAAGTGAGAGCCATGCCTAATAATGTTTTAACACTTGTCATTTTAGTTGGTTAGTTGATTGCATTTGACTTGAGAAATTATGACAATAGTATGGTTACAATTGGAAATGCTTTTACATATTTACTAACCATTGGAAGTTCCAACAAAGAAAAGAAAAGTAAGAAATAAAATGAATCAAAATTTGTGGATTATTTGGATGAGCTTGAAGCATTCATTGTAAGAAGGTTATCAAGAGGTAAAGGTAAATATAAAGGTAAACTACCCCTGATTTGTTTCAAATGAAATGAAGTTGGCCATTTTCCTGCTAAGTGTCCTAACAAAATTAAGAGTGATAGAAATGAAAATAAATATTATAAGTATGACTAAAACAAGGATTACAAAGACAAAGGGAAGAAATCATGCCACATTGTTGAAGAAGAAGTCTAGCACTGATGAAGAGAAGGAAGTAGTTGATATGGTATACATTGCTATCAAGGAAGATCCCAATGGAGAAAGGTATGACAATAAAATTTCCCTTATTTCACATGTTATCAAGTATGATTCATGGATTATAGATAGTGGACACTCACATCACATGACTGGTGATCGAAGTAAGTTTGATAAATTTGAAGAAATTGATGATTGTGGAACTATCAAGCTAGGTAATTGTGTTTTATGTCTAGTATAAGGTAAATGATCACTAATACTAAATGATAATATTATATGTGATGCTGCATATTTGGTACAAGAACTAAAGTATAATATTTTGAGTGTTTCCCAATTGAATAATTTAGGTCATAAGCTAGAATTTCATAACAGAAAAGTAAAGATCTATGATGATGAATGAAGTCTAATTAGAACTGGGATGAAAATAAGAGGCAACTTATTTTATTTTTATCCTACTATTGAGAAATGTTTATTTTCTAAAGTTGAGGATGTATAGTTATGGTGAGTAGAAAGAAAAGAGCTAAAGGCTTATCGAATTTGAAAAAACCTGAGAATACTATGTATAAACAATGTTCGCTCAGTAAGATGAAAAAATCAAATTTTTCACACAAGTCACACACTTCAAATGATGTTTTGGAACTTGTGCATATTGACTTGTGTGAACCTATTGGTGTAGAAAGTTATTGTGGAGAAAAATATTTCATATTTTTTGTTGACAACTATTCTAGAATTATGACTGTTATGTTCATGAAAGTGAAATCAAATTCTTTTGATATGTTCAAATGGTATAAAGCTAGAGTTGAGGGAAAAAATGGTAAATTATTGAAATGTTTAAGATCTGATGGAGGTTGTGAGTTTATGTCTATTGAATTCACTAAATTTTGTGTTGAGAATGGTATTAAAAGACATTTATCTGCATTGAGGACACCATGATAGAATGGTATTGCTGAGAGAAGAAATATATCAATTGTTGATTGTGCAAGAACATTAATGATTGAAAATTATATTTCATAGACATTTTGAAGAGAATCTGTTAGCACTATTATTTATACATTCAACTAAGTTTAGTTGAAGAAAGGAACAAATAAGACACCCTATGAACTTTGGTATGGTCATACATAGAATGTAAGTTATTTCAAAATCTTTGGAAGTAGGTGTTATATTCACAAGAATGCAAGGAAAGGTAAATTTGATTTGAAAGGAGATGAAGATATATTGCTTGGCTATTCATCTTTGAGAAAAGCTTATAAATGTTTGAACAAAGCTACTAATAAAATGATTGAAAGTACAAATATAAGGATTGATGAGTTTGCAGAAAAGGATGATGTGGAAAGCAAGAAGGAACCTGAAGATTACATCAAGTTTTTGTATGTGTATGAAGAGACACGCGACACCCTACTCGAGATACATTAGAAAAATATCGAGCACCAGACAATATCACCCGAGTCACACACTACTTTACATGAGCACCAAACAACACTACCCGAGCAAGAAGTTGAGCCCCTACTAAGTGGAGAAATTTATGAAAATTAGAGAATTGAACCTATATTGGAAAAGTATGTGAGGAATAATCATTCTCTTGAAAAAATCATTGGTGAAAGAATTTTTGGAGTACAAACAAGAAGTAAGTTGAGAGAAAATATTTATTTGATTGTTGATTTTGAAGCAAGAATAGTTAAGGTTGTATTGGATAATGAGGATTAAATAAATGCTATGAATGAATAGATTGATTAGATTGAGAAGAATAATCATGGACATTAGTACAGAGACTCACAGATAAGAATGTGAATGGAACCAAATAGATTTTTAGGAACAAGTTGAATGAAAATAGAGAAGTAGTAAGAAACAAGGCAATATTAGTTTACAAAGTTTATGCTCAAGAAGAAGGAATAGATTATGGAGAGACCTTTTCACATGTGGCAAGATTAGAAGAGGTAAGAATATTGTTGACCTATGCTACCTATAAGAAGTTCAAATTCTATTAAATGAATGTCAAATCTATATTTCTAAATGGAATACTTAAAGACAAAGTCTATATTGAACAACTAGAAGGAATCATTAAACCTAATCAAAGGAACATGGTTTGCAAGTTGAACAAGGCATTGTATGGACTACAGAAAGCATCAATAGTATGGTATGAAAGGCTACATTCATGTTTGATTAAGATTGGATTCACTAGAACAAGTGAGAACAGTAATTTGTATTTTAAATGTGAATGCAAAAGTATTGTGTTGATAGCTAAGATATTTGTGGATGACATTATAGTTGGAGGATATAACATTCTATGTAAGACATTTGCTGATCAAATGAGTACAACATTTGAGATGCCAATGTTTGGTGAGATCAAATGTTTAACTGGATTACAAGTCCATCAAACAAGAAAAGGTATATGTGTTACTCAATCTAAATATGTGAAGAAAATCTTGAAGACTTTTGGAATCAACTAGTCTAAGCTAGTCTCTACACCTATAGTGATTGAAGTGAAATTATCAAAAGATGAGACTACTAGAGAGGTAAATAAAACACAATACAAATCCATGATTGTAAACTATAGTATTTTGTATACAATAGACCAAATATTACACATGTTGTTGGTATAGTTGCAAGGTTTTTATCAAACTTTAATCTTAAATTCTATACAGATGTTGATTAGGTTAGTAATGTTGTTGATAGAAAAATCACAAGTGGTGGAGCTTTCTTTTTGGGAGAAAGATTGATAACATGGATAAGCAAGAAATAGAGTTGTATTTCACAATCTACTATTGAAGCTGATTATGTTACTATTTTAATAAATTGTTCAAATATTGTATGTATTAAATAACTATTGGAAGGTATGTAAGAAGAGATAATCGAACCTATTACTATTTACTATGATAACACTAATGCAATAGATATTTCAAAGAATTTGGTGATGCATGCAAAGAAAACACATATCAATCAAGTATGATTACTTGAGGGAGAAAGTTTAAGAGAAACAAGCAAGGCTTCAATATGTGAAGTCTAAATAGTAATTAGCAGACATTCTTACTAAGTCTTTGCCTAAGAATGATTTTGAATATCTAAGAGGTAACTAGGGTCCTATCCCTATCCAAATTTCACTAGTTGAAGATGCATGTTGCATCGATTCATGGACGAATAGGAATATCTTTGTGGAGTTGATGTAAGAGTTCACACTTTAGGAACATTTTTGAAGTCATGAAGATGACTATGATGAAACTAATGAAAATTATACATGCAAGGTACAAGGATAAGTTCAAATTTTATAAGTTTTACATTGAAACTTATATTGACCTTTGGCATTGTTGTCAAAGGGGGAAAGAATCAATAAAGGGAGAGAACATAAAAAAATATCAGGAGTACACTGCAGGCAAGAATTAGTAAAGAGGATAAGTGTATCAAAGGAGAATATCTGTATACTAGTGAAGAGAATTTGTAAAGAAGAAAAAGTAAGAATCAAGAGAATGTGATGCAAATGGATAGCACACATGAAAATATATGAAGCTGAATTGAGATAGAAATCATATCCTAAAGGGGAGAAATTTTGAAGTTTATTACTTCTGCTAAAGATATAGACCAAGCTATAGAGAATCTGTTGATGAAGACAAAGAGCTAAAAAGTTGTAGTGTTGTCAATGCATACATTTGGTTATCTTATGTAATGTTTTATAATGTAAAATAATATGTTATGTGTTTAGATCAATGCCAAAGGGGGAGATTGTTAGCCCTAAATGATAATGTAATTGATGTGTTATGAATGTATGTAAAAGAGTTATATCATTTGTTATGTTGTCATTGATGTCAAGTCTTATTTGGCTAGACATTATACTAACTCAGTAGAGTGCTATATTGATTTCATTGATGAAGACTAGGATTTGGAGAAAGTACTAGAAATAGGAATTATTGAAAGGGGGTGAATAAGTATTTCATAAACATTTTCCAAACTATGGATATATTTAACAACCTTAAAACATACACATGATTAAACTAAAAAGTAAACATAACAGTAACACAATGCAACACATAACACCATTATTTGTTAACTAGGGAAACCCTAGCCAAGGAAAAACCTCAACAAGGATAGGACGACTATTGGAAACTAAAATTGGAACTATTTTTATGTTGTCATTGATGTCAAACCTATTAGTGACAATTTTCTATCTGATCTAAATGTCATATCCATTTTATTGATGAAGAAAATTTGAGAAGTTGTTCATAACAAAAGAATCTAGAGGAAAGGTTGAGTTATGAAGAGGAAACTAAAAATGAACATTTGATTGGATGGAATTTGACAAGATAGATAGATTTTTTAAATCATGTTACAAGTGGAGAAGATAGTAATTCTCAAGTCTTGAAAGTGTGAACAAAGATAGATCAAATGCATAGACTTAACCCAGCAACATGGTAGAAAACTAAAGAATTTTGAAGTACATACGGAGTGATACTAGTGTCAATCAAGCCATAATAAAAAATCAATATTGATCAAGTATCAATATTGACCAAGTGATAGTGCGTGTGTCGGGCAAGAAATTTGGTAGAGACTGAGTAACCTAGTAATGACCAAGTTTAAGAACATAGTGTTGGCTGAGGAACAACATTTTAATTGTTTATGAGAAATCATAATTTCTAGTTGACAAAGTTGATTTCTTGGAATATGGGAAGCATGTTGAAAATAAGGATTGATGAGTTGGATCATTTAATTCATGGAGAAGATTAGCTAAATGACCTTAGAGATGGATACATTGTATATGATGGATCTAATCGTAAACCCTAAGATCTACAGTGTTGTTTAAGAAGAGAAATATTAGAATTACCTCTTTAGGGAGGTATAATGGCAAACTATCTATGTATGTGCAGAGAGTATATGCACATGTGAAAGATTTATGGAGATTTGGATCAAATGCTAATGTTATTGAGTGACAAATCTAAGAAGAAGGCTGAGATGAGTTTGTTGGAATCAACAAGTGGGAAGATTTACTTTTGAGAGGGTGGGGGGGTGAATCAGAAGCAACTAACTTTAACCTTTTCAAATCTTTTTAACTAATATCATCCACATGCATCTAATTCAATTAATAAACATGAAAGTAAAGACATGCATCAAAATAGACAACACACAAATTTGGTAACCCAAAAACCCTCCAAAATGAGAAGTAAAACTGGGGTGGGTATGACACCCACAAAATATTACTATAGCAATGTGTAACTATTCAAGGTTACAATGTTTGACCACTTTCAATGGTCTACCCTATGAAAAGCTTGTCCTATTAAAGACTTTACACCTTGTAAAAAGTGACCTGGTTAAAGGATTTAACTATCTTGCTAAAAGTAGGCCTGGTTAAAGGACTTTTGTACATTCACTTGGAATGCCACCCTATTAAAGGATTTACAAATGGCTGCTAGGCCAACCTAAGTCCATAGGATTTCCATATCTAATACAATTGTTAGAAAGTATTAGAAAGTATTGACTTGATAGCATTACAATCTTCAATTGTTGATTCCAAATCCTTGTTCTACACTGTCTACTCTGATCTTTTCTTGATCTGATATGTCACTTTTCAAGGTTCTAATACTTTGTTCTTCAACAACTAGATTCTACTATGCTTCTCTATTCTTCTCTAAGTCTTTTCACCCTTCTGCACTTTTCTATAATTCACCCATACACTTCTTTCTCATGCATCCCCTCTCTTTCATAATGGGGTTTCATCCTCCTTTTAAAGATTTTGGAGACTTAGGGTTAGGTATGAATCTATGATCAATATTAAATCTTCATTTCTTGCTCATTTCTTGCACTTTTCCTATTGGTTGCATGCCTTCTCCATTTTTCTTATTGGTTGCATGATGATTGCATAGGTAGTGTAAAAGATTCGTTTGTATCTTCAAGATCCTTCAAAATTCATCCCATGTTGGCTCCAAAAATGGTTGACATCTGAGTTTGTGAAGGCACAAACTCATATGTTGATTCTGTATTACTCAACACATACTAGTTGTTGATGCTTGGCACATATAGGAAAACTGGCCCACTCAGCTCCTATAGCAATTCTGTCTTGCTCGACACTTATAGCAATATTGTTTTGCTCAGCATCTATACATCACTTGGCACTTGAACTTCACTCGGCACCTAAAGTTCACTTCGCATCTGAAGTTCACTCAGCACCTGAATTTCACTCAGCACCTATTGAATTCTCTAGCTTGACATACATTGTAGCTCGGCTTATACATTATACTTGGCATCAACTGGAGAATTGGTTAAGTATGTTGACACTCAATTGTCAAAACCAATCTGAGACTAACAATCTCCCCCTTTGACATGAGTGGTAAAAACACTTAACTAGACATTGTAAATTTGATCTTTGTGAGTATACTACATATTCTATTCAGCATATGTACAAGACTTCAAAAACTTGTTCAAAATTTTGTATACCTCAAAATCTTGTAACTCCCCCTAAGCTGATGTGCCATTTCCATTCTTGTAACAAAAATTATTGTGCTAAATGTGTCTCATGCTGATATATCTAATACTTTTTGCCTTGTCTACACTGTGTATCTATTTGTACCCTATTTCTACTCCCTATACTCTGTATCTATTCCATTTTCACATCTTCTTGAAATTTTGTATCCTTTTGGATTTATTACTTCCTCAAAATATGAATTTGAATATCTCCCCATTTGAATATTCTTTATTACTTCCACCAAAGAATGTATTATGTAACCATTCTTATTCATATCTCCCCCAAAACATTATATCTCCCCATTCTTATTAGATGCAATAATGAATTATCTCCCCCAAGATGCAACAATGAATTATCTCTCCCATGAACATATTCTCCCCCTTTTGACACTTATGTCAAAAGGTCCTAAGAATGAATAGAATACTTCACCAAAAATGTTTTATTTACCTCCATAATCATCTTGAGAGAAGCATCCCAATTATCTAAAGAAATCTCCAATGACTTGTGTTGGATGGTTGTCTCTGCTGCAAGATGTACAAGGCCTTCTAGAGTAGAAAGGTTGGGATCTTTCTTTAGAATATTTTTATGCATAGGCTTGTTCCTTATGGAGTACTTCCAGATGTGGGGTAATGGAAGATTAAATTTGCATAAATTTGGCCTTGATATTGGCATCTTTTGCTATCAATATAGCTAACTATTTTTGTGTATGAAGCGTAGTTGCAAAATGCTTCTCACTCTAAGCTAGATCTTTGGGTAGCTATGTGCTGGAAATCTTTAGATTTCATTCCAAGATCAGTATCCTTTGGCTAGTTTCTTGTGTGAAATATGATGAATCACACTACTTGGAGTACAATGAGAATGCAGTCCCAAGTATTGTTTTTGCCTTTTCAATCTTCTTAGCAAATTCAACTTGTAAAAGTGTTATTTTACTTGATATTTTCTCATTCACTTTCATTTGAAGCTTTTTTTCTAACCATTCTAATAATTTAACATTAGTTTCTAGGTCTTCATTCTATACCTGGTCCACAATGTTGGAAAATTGCTCCATGATGGGTTGGGTTTCATCAGGTACTTGCAAGCTAAATGCATCAATAAATATGTCCTTGATTTCCACTAATTCTTTCTTCTGCCTAAACTCATTTCTGAGTATTTCATATCTCTTCCTCCTCTATAGTGCATCTTGCACCTCATTTATCTCTTGTAGGTTCATAGTTCTTGAGTCATAACTGGGTATGACTATTTCTTCATCAAGTGCAGGGTCTCCATAATGAAGTACCCTTGCAACCTTGGTGGAGCTCGACCCTAGTGTTGAAATCTGCAATTGTACTACATCAATGCTCGGCTTCTTATTAGGTGTCCCCGAGGTAGGCAAGTTTACTTATGTTTGTATTGCCTCCTGCTCCTTAGGGGTTTTCTCCTCTTCTTTATCCTCTTCTCTACTACCTTGATCAATAATGATAATTTGAGGAGGTACACCTTGACTTTGTGTAGTAGGAACATCTTTCCATGTTTGTTCCTTTGGTTGCTCCTTGACAGTTGTTGTTGTTGTAACTGTATTATCAGCCTTAGCAATTTTGTCTTGTTCTTCTTGCTCTTTGTGTTAATCTATTATAGTTGTGGGAGGTTGTGTAGATTTTTCTTGTGTGCTTTCCTTCTCCCTTGTTATCTCTACTACAACTTTCTACAACTCATCAACACTCACCAAAACTAGATTTGTACAAAGTTGTGCTTGCAATGTAGATTGGTGAAGGTTCTTCTTGAGATCCTCCGTAGTGAGTGGATTGATGTTATAACTTGTGGTGTCAAGAAAATCCTTAAGTATTACTATTTCTATAGGTTTTGTATGTGGAGGACTTGGTGGTGGTAGTTGGGTGTCTTGGACACTTTGTTCTTCCTACTATTCTTTAGCTATTGCCTCCTCACCATGTATCTTCTCCACTGTCTCCTCTTCCTCATCTTTTTCTTTTTCTCCTCCCTCATCTTTCTCTTTTTCTCCTTCTTCTTCATCATTTCTACCTTCAAATGGGTCTTCCTAGCCTTCTTTTTTAGTTGTCAATCCATATATTAATTTCCACATTTGTGTGGACTTTTGGATAGCATCTTCTATTTGGTTCTGCAAAATTTTGAAGGCTCTGTATTTGGGTGCAAATTTTCTACCATGTTTCTTGCTAGCCTTTGTTATTTGACCTTTTGTAAGGTCTAAATTACATGAGCTAATGTATATTATCTTATTTCCTTTTCCATTTTAGACAATAATGTCATTTTTTATCAACTAATGAGCTTAGCTCCTTGGGCATTGAGTTGTCTAGTTCAAGTGGAGTGGTCTTGAACTTAGCCATCATAGTGTAGATGGACTCTTCTGCTATGTTTTTTTGTTTCTTTGACAACTTATTAAAATCCATGGTCTTTAGACTAGTTAAATTAGTGTTGTCTATAATATTATTACAAATTCTTTCCAATTTAGATGTGGTAGAATGGCTTACCAATCTAAATTGATCTTCATCAGACTCTATCCTTTCTTTGTTTGATTCGAGAGGTGCAACATACTTTCTTCTTTTCTTCTACTCTATAGGTCCTCCTTGTTCTATTGCATTCTATTTCTCCTACTCTTTTTCCCCTTCAATTATAGATCTAGTGTTAGCCCTTGTAGTTGGCTTACCTAGGCTTGGATTTGTAGGCTTCTTCTTTCCCTTGGTTGTGTAGCTGGCTGTTTTTGAGCTTTTCTCTTCTTTGGTTCAGCCTTTGGTGCTTCCTGCTCAACACCTTCCTTCTCATCTGCATCTTCTTCCATACCTTGGGTTAAGGCAAGTGGCCCCTAATCTTGTTCTTCTTCATCACCCTTGGCATCTTCACCTTCTTCTTTTGCTTCTTCTATAGTACCTTCCCCAAATTTAGCTTTTAGCTTCTTAACAAGCTTGTCCTTCTTTTTCAGAGTGGAGGCATTCTTTAACTCCATATCAACTTTTGATCTCACCACATCATAAGTTCCAAGATATGGTACATTCTTATCTATTTCTTCTGCCAACAATGTAGTTATTGCTACTGATGCTTCATCTATGTTTATTTCATACCCAAGAGGTCTTAGCCATCTCACTCTTGGTATGGCAGCTTGTATGTATGGATATTCTATATCTACAAGAAAACATGCATCATTTACATGTTTCTCTACTAAGGAAACTGGGATTCTTAGCCTTTTCTTCATTGACTTCTTAAAGTCTTCAAAATAGCTAGTCGTTAAGGTCTCAAAATTAGCTCCCATCTGCTCTATATATTCATTAACCTGGGCTATTATTGACCTATCAGTTCTCCATGTAACTTTGCCAAAAGAAGGGAATTTATTTTGAACATAAAAGAAAGTGCAATTCAAAATGGCACCAAATTTACATTGGGCTCCCTTGGTTCTCCTGATAGCTACTAGATTCTCATTAATCTATTGCAATTGCAGCTCTATAAGATCATAGGTATAATCCTTCTTTACCAATTTATATCCTACATCTACTACAATGTAGGGCACACTGTTGAGTCTGTTGGATTGGTAGAATTTGTGTGCAATGACCCTAACAACACAGTCAACTAGAGGGTCTTGGATAGTGTCAATTGGCATCCTTCTTTTATTCCACTTAGCACCTATATTCTTCTCAATTGCCTCCTTAGAATCACTCCTAAGGGTCTTTGGCCGATCTAGGGTTGGGTACCCTATCACTCTATGCACAATTCTCTTTGTTATTTTTATAGGGTCATCCTCCAACCATAAGCTACCATCATACATTCTGCTCAACACCAACCTAATCCATTCAATCTTGAAAATGGCAAGGAATTCTAGGGCTCGTGTTAAACCCTTCCTTTCAACAATCTAAAATTGTTCTTTCAACACTCCATTCTCACATAATTTTTCATAGGCCTCCTCATTTCCATGTCACCTATGGCTCCAATCTTGAAATTGTAGCATTTCCTTACATCTTTAACCATTACAACCTTAGGGGGTATGATGGATAGGGCTGTGGCTAGATTGTTCTTATATGCAACTTTAGGTATTAGGCAAAAATTGGGTTGTCTAATCTCTTTGGACACTAGCTAGACTTAAAATTATTCCTTCTCCTAAGTCTTCCTAGAGCTAGAAGCCATTTTTGTAGTTTAGCATTTGTATGCAAAGAAAATATGAAATTTTGTAACTCGGCACAAACATAAATACCTTGAAATTGATGGAATTGTGTTGGAATGCTATTGAAATCTTCTTATACACTAAATTTTCTACTTTGAATTTTCTCTACACTCTTTCTTGTCTTTGCTCTTCATTTGCGATGAGGAAAAAATGATTCAAAACGCAATAATATACTCTATTTTTATTGCATTTGATGCTTAGTGTGTTTACAACTATCCACTCAACTTCTGAAGGATTCTACATTACTCAGATTCTATTACTTCTTCACCACTCAGCTTCCACATGAGTAGTACTTACTCAGCCTCAACTAAATTTCCTCTTCATTTAGCTTCCTCTGCCAACCTAGCTCCTACTAATCATTCAGCTCCTACTATTTCTACAATCAACTTGGGTTGTACTAGATTTTTACTCAACATCTGAGGGCAACTCGGCAACACTCGTGAAATCTCAAAATTTTAACTTTGCATCTTTTTTCATTTTGATCTATTCTTTTCAATATTTTCTTGTCTAGAAACTAATGTATGATAAAACTTTGTAAATCAGTCCCTTATGCCTTCTCTTACTTAGTTTGATGAAGTGTGACTACTTGACCTATTAGGTGAAGTGATCCCTTCATTTGATGTGCTACTTCCATTTCTTGTCTAGGCACTGATGTATGATAAAACTTTGTAAATCAATCCCTTATGCCTTCTCTTACTTAGTTTGATGAAGTGTGACCACTTGACCTATTAGGTGAAGTGATCCCTTCATTTGATGTGCTACTCCCATCTTTCTTCTTCCATGTCTTGTTCATTTCTTCTTTGATATGCTCAACATCTACCTTCTCTTTTCCTTTGTCATTCTTTGTGTTGGATGCCTTTGACCTTGTTGGAAAATTCCTTCTGATATAACCAGTCCTCAAGCAATTGAAACATGTCATTTGGCTCAACCATTTGTTGTAGTTCCCTGTGAAATGTGTCCTTATGCAATTTTTCAGGAATGTGTCCATATTCCTGACAGTAATGAGAACTATACCTAGTGTTGTAGTTCCAATTGTAGTGATGTTTGTAGTTACCTTCCCTTGCTATCTAATTTGATGTCCACATAGCCTTTGATCTACACTAAAAAGCTCTATGTCCATACTTCTTACAATTGTAGCAGTGACCTTCAAATTTTGGTGTTCTAATAGTCCTAGTCCTACAGTTGTGTGCTTGATGTCCTTTCTTTTTGCACTTATGAGAATAACTTGCATTCTTAGTCTTGTCATGCTAATGGATATTCTTACTCCTACACACATTAGAGGTATGTCCCTTTTTACCACATAAATGACAAGTAGGTTTAGTGTTCTTACCTTTATTACTCCTTTCTCCTACAGTCTTGGATGATTCTCCTTGTTCAATGCTGATGTAACCTAGTCCTGAAGTATCATTGCTTGCCCTTGGTGATTTTAGTAGCTACTCAAAGTACTTGATGGCCTCATTAGGTTTTTTGAAGCTCTTTGCAATCTCATTTTCTCTTTTTAGGTCATTTTGTAGTTGTTCATTTTGCATCTTGAGTGTATAGATCTCAATGTCCTTGACATTTAGTTCATGATGTGCATTCATCATCTAACTCAAGGTGTCCAGTTGCATGTTTGAGATTCTTGAAAGCTCAATTGACTTTTCTTCTAGTCTATTAGCAAGGTTTCTCTTGTATTCTTCTAGCATAGCCTTGTCTTCAATGGCTCTTTTCTTCTGTTCAGTCACCTCACAAAGCATCATGGCTTGTGATTCTTGTTCAAGCTTGAGTGTTCTAATTTCTTCTGTTTGAGCTCTATTCTTCTCCATTAGGTATGCTATTGTTGCATCAAAATCTTTGGAATATCCATTTGAAAATAGATTTGAGGTGTCAATCTCCTTGTACTGTGTGTCATTCTTAGCTATGGAAATTTCTCTTCTTCTCTTTAAGGATTTTCTAAGTTCTCCTCTAGCTTCTTCCAAAGCTTGTAAAGAAAGTTGTATGTTAATTGCTTGATTCTCTATGATCTTCCCAAGTTTGTATACTTCCATTTCCAGATCTTTTCTCCAAGTTGTAAAGCTTTTCCTTATGAGAACTGTGCTCTGATACCAATTGTTGGAATTAACAAGTGGGAAGATTTACTTTTGAGAGGGCGGGGTGGGGTGAATCAGAAGTAACTAACTTTAACCTTTTAAAATCCTTTTAATTGATATCATCCACATGCATCTAATTCAATTAATAAACATGAAAGTAAAGACATGCATGAAAATAAACAACACATAAATTTAGTAACCCAAAAACCCTCCAAAATGAGAAGGTAAAACTGGGGTGGGGATGACACCAACAAAATATCACTATAGTAATGTGTAAGTGTTCAAGGTTACAATGTTTGACCACTTCTAATGGTCTGCCCTATGAAAGGCATGTCATGTTAAAGACTTTACACCCTGTAAAAAGTGACCTAGTTAAAGGATTTAAATACCTTGCTAAAAGTAGGCCTGGTTAAAGGACTTTTGTACATTCACTTGGAATGCCACCCTATTCAAAGGATTTACAAATGGCTACTAGGCTAACCTAAGTCCATAGGATTTCCATATCTAATACAATTGTTAGAAAGTATTAGAAAGTATTGACCTGATAGCTTTGCAATCTTCAATTGTTGATTCTAGATCCTTGGTCTACTCTATCTACTCTAATCCTCGCTTGATTTGATATATCACTCTTCAAGGTTCTGATACTCTGTTCTTCAACAATTGGATTCTTCTATGCTACTCTGTTCTTCTCTAAGTCTTTTCATCCTTCTGCACTTTACTATAATTCACCCATACACTTCTTTCTCATGTATCCTCTCTCTTGTATAATGGAGTTTCATCCTCCTTTTAAAGATTTCAAAGACTTAGGGTTAGGTATGAATCTATGATCAATATTAAATCTTCATTTCCTGCTCATTCCTTGCACTTTTCCTATTGGTTGCATGCCTTCTCCATTTTTCTTATTGGTTGCATGTTGATTGCATAGGTAATGTAAAAGATTATTTCTTATCTTCAAGATCCTTCAAGATTCATCCCATGTCAGCTCCAAAAATGGTTTACATCTGAGTTTGTGAAGGCACAAACTCACATGTTGATTCTATATTACTTGGCACATACTAGTTGTTGATGCTTGACACATATAGGAAAATTTGCTCACTCAGATCTTATAGCAATTCTATCTTACTCAGCACTTATAGAAATACTATTTTTCTCAGCACCTGAAGTTCACTTGGCACCTATTGAATTCTTTGGCTCGACATACATTGTAGCTTGGCTTCTCTATTATACTCGACATCAAATGAAGAATTGGTTAAGTGTGTTGAAACTCAATTGTCAAAACAATTTTGAGACTAACAGAGCTGAGAAGAGGGGAAGTGTGATTGCTTGAATGGTTGCCAAGAAAATATGAGATTGGGATGAAAATGGAGGGCTATCAATGAACCAACTCAAGAACTAAATAGAGATCTATACATGGAAAGTGAGTTGTACTTAATAGATCAAAATCCTATTGTTACTTTCTAACTACTGTAAACAGTATTTGAAATACTTAAATCAAGGTTGAACTAATAGTCACATTGACCTAGTAGTCATATGTAAATCCTTTAAAAAGGTGACATTCTAATGGAATGTTCTAAAGTTCTGCTACACCCTTAATATTGTTGTATATAGGGTTATGAATAGTCAACTTGTGGCTATCTTAATCCTTAATTAATTCATGTTATCATTATTATATTATTATTTAGGTAGGTAGGTGGGCCTAGGTGTTATGAAGGGTTGTGTCTATTCAACCTAAGCATAATTGGGTATATATAGGAGGTTGTGAGTCTTATTTCATAACAAGTGGTATCAGAGCATGATCTTGGCACCATAGAGGCAAGATTTTTTCTCAACATTGGGGCAATTTTGGGAAGAGCATAAATTTCAGATTTTAGAAAAAATTTCAAATATTTTTAAAGGGTTTATGAAGACCCTATTGAAGAAGCTATAATCCATAATTTAGAGGAATTGAAGTAAATTTGAGGAAATTATTGCATAATTACTATTTCTACACAATTTTTTGAGATCTTCATATCTCTCACATCCTGTCGAATTGGAGTATAACATGTATTGGGTTTTTCAATACATAGTAGAGGAGCCTAAATTCAAAGCTTGGAGAAATTGAAAAACAAAAACAAGCAAGATATTGTAAAATTAGTAAAATTCTCTCTCAAGGCAACAAATTTGCTTCTTCTTTTTTGGGGTTTTTTCTGAGTAAGGATTTCTTGGCCCTAGTAAGTTACAGTAAAAAATAAATAAATCAAGAGAATTTACATTTCATTTGTGTGATTTATTTCAAAAACATTGGTTTGCATCATGATGGGGCCTCCAACAAAAGGCAAAAATAATTCTACCGCACTAGGGAAATCCTCTGATCAAGATTTGGAAGCAACAAAAGATAGTAATCACAATGAGGAACTTGGTAAGTTCAAGGAAGAGGTTAAGAAGGATATTTGTGACCTAAAAGGTGATATATCAGATATAAAAAGCATGTTAAGAACCTATATGAATGAAACAAGGAAGGAGCTCTCAAGCAATCCAGGTGAAACTTTCAAGTTGATTAATAATGACACAAATTTTATTAATCCTACAAAATCTAGGAATTTTTTTCCAAAGGTGGATATGCACAAATTTGATGGCAAGGATCCTCTAACATGGATAAATAAAATGGAAGAATTTACTAGTTGAAGAGGCCACATGGGAGGATGAGGAGCTCATTCAAAACAATCCACACTTGGTTAGCATTGAGGACAATGCTTCTTTCAAGAGAGGGGGAATGCTACACCCTTAATATTTTTGTATATAGGGTTATGAATATTCAACTTGTGGCTATCTTAATCCTTAATTAAGCCATGCTATCATTATTATATTATTATTTAGGTAGGTAGGTTGACACAACCTAAGCATAATTAGGTATATATAAGAGGTTGTGAGTCTTATTTCATCATCATATTTTGAAGTGTGTTCTCATTGGGGATATTTGGAGGTTTCCCCCTCGAAGTGGTCTATTACTCTAAGCTATTATCAAGTATTTATATAATATTTCATATTATTTCTTCTATTGTGCAAGTTATTTCATTACAAGTTCTCTAACAAGGTCACTCCTAATAGGGTGATTAAATCCTTTAACAAGGTAATATTTAACAATGTGTTTTGTAACCTTTAACAAGGTTGGCTCCTAACAAAGATTACTTCATAAGAGTGAAAACTAGTGACATGTTGTTGGTGGTTTTTCCCAAATTGGTTTTCCACATTAAATCATAGTGTCAAACTTGTGTAAATGTTATTATGGTGTTTTGTTGATTAATATTTAAATTATGCAACTCTATTATATTTGGAATAGTGTATGTCTAGTTGATGTTGCTATTAGTTTACAGTATAGACTGAGCAAAGGAATAATAAGATCTAAAGTTGTGTAAGTATGTGTTTGTTCAATTAGTACATCTGGACCTTGGATAATTGATTCACCCCCCGCTTAGTTATTCTAAATATTCTAAAAATTGGTATTAGAGCATTGGTGCTTGTAGAGAGAAGTTTGAAGGTACTCAAAGCTAAAGATCATGGCTTACAAAAAGGAGGTGCCAAATTTGAACAAAGAGGATTTTCCTACATGGAAAATGTTGATGAGGCTACATATACCTAGTATTGGTGATGTTGCATTAGATTTTCTGGACAATGCATATGTGAACATAAAAATAGTCCCTTTGTCTAATCAACAACTCAAAGAAAAGAAAGAACACAATCATGCAATCTTGGAGATTGCTTTAGCCCTAAGCTATGCTGATTTTGATGAAATAAAAGGGTAGAAGAATGTAAAATAAATGTGGGATTAATTGAAGAAAATATATGGAGGAGATGAAAATGTCTTGAGAGAAAATTAAAAAGTCTAAGAGGTAAGTTTGATGAAATGAGAATGATAGAAGGCGAGAGCATAGTTCAGTATTGTGCAAGAATCAAAGAGGTTGTTAATGATATTCGAGGTTCCAATGCAAAGATTGAGGATGAAAAAATAATAAGAAAGTATTTAAAACTCTACTTCATATTTATGCTATTAGGGTTTCTGCAATACAAGAACTAAGATGTACACCGGGTAATGACCTAACTCTAGAAGGTGTAATTGTTAGGCTTCTTTTGAGATGTTCAATTTTGATAATTGTACTCTTGCTACTATTGAATCTATTTTTAAATCACAACTAGTTCTTAGCAACAAATGAAAAGGAAAACATGTAAAAAGTGACAGTGATACTTTTGATGGTGAACTTGATGAACTTGAAGCACTGATAGCTAGAAGATTTAGAAGAGGCAAAGGAAAATACAAAGGTAAATTTTTCATAATATATTTTTATGGAAAAATGCTAGTCATATTGCTGCTAGATGTTTTGACAGAGAAGACAAGGATGAGAGAAAGGAGAGAAGTACAAAGGAAGAAGAGATGAATGAGACTACAAGAAGAATAAGGACTACAAAGAAAAAGGTAAGAAATCTTTTTATATTGCTAAAGAATGAACTGATATTGAATCTAAGAGTCGTGATGAAGAAGTAGTCTATGTTTCTGTGAAAGAAGATTCTGATGAAGATGATAAAACTACATTAATCCCTTATGTAAGTAAAAGTGATAGGTGGATAATTGATAGTGGTTGTTCAAATCACATGACTGGTGATAGAAGTAAATTTGAGAATATTGGACCATACAAGGGTAGTTGTGTTAAATTTGGTAATGACGCTCCATGTCTTGTGAAGGGTAGAAGTTCAATACAACTAACTGAAAAGATCAAATGTGACAATGTTTATTGGGTTGAAGGACTTAAAAATAATAAGTTGAGTGTTTTATAGTTTAAAAAATTAGGGTACAAAGTTTAATTCCATCATAGAAAGGCCAAAATATTTGATGTTGATGGTAAATTGATTGGAAGTGGTGATCAAATAAGAGGTAACTTGTTCTATCTAGATTTATCTGATGAGACATGTTTGTTTGCACAACATGAAGATATTTGGTTATGGCATAAGAGCTTATGTCATGTAGATTTTTACAATTTGGTTAACATTTTAAAATTAAAAGAGGAAGAGGTCTGCCAAAATTGAAGAAACCTAACAATGCTCTGTGTAAACAATGTCAATTAGGAAAAATGACAAAGTTTAGTTTCAAGAGAAAAACATATTCAACTGATGATATTTTGGAATTGGTTTATAATGACTTATAAACTTTTGTGGAGACAAATATTTCTTTCTATTTGTTGATGACTACTCTAGAATGATGACTGTGATGTTTGTTAAAGAAAAATATGATACTTTTCAATTATTTAAGTGGTATTTGGCCAAAGTTGAAAAGGAGATAGGTTAGAGTTTGGAATGCTTGAGATCTCATAGAGGTGGTGAATTCAGTTCCAATTAGTTCAACATATTCTACAATGACAAAGGAATCAAAAGACAGGTGTCAACACCCACGACCCCTCCTCAAAATGGAATAGATGAAAGAGGAAATAGATCAATAATGGATTGTGCTAGAACATTGATGATGGAGAAAAATGTGTCATAAAAATATTGGAGAGAAGTTGTAAGTACATCTATTTATACTCTTAATAGAGTGCAAGTCAAGAAAGCTAAAAATGCCACACCTTTTAAATTGTGGTACGGATATGCACTAAATGTTAAGTATTTCAAGACTTTTGGAAGTGAATGTTACAATATTATAGATAATAAAAATGGAAAACTTGATGCTAAAAGTGATGAAGGCATATTTGTAGGATATTCCACTATGAGAAAAGTTTAGAAGTGTTTGAACTCTAACACTAACAAAGTTGTCGAAAGTGGAAATGTGAAAGTTCATAAATATACAATGAAAAATAAAGTTGCATGAAAGAACCTAAGGATTAGAACTCATTCATATATGTGAATGATAGTTCTCCTAGCACTCCACCTTTACAAGAAAACAAAGTTGCAGATCCTCAACAAAATAGGAATGTTGAGTTGCAAAAACTAGTTGATAAATAGTAGACTGTTGGTGTCGAGGAACATGGAAATGATGCCAAGTCAAAGAAAGATGAATTCAAACATAAAAAATTCAATGTAAAGCATGCAAAACATGAATTAGAACCTAAACAAGAGAGAGATAATGAACTTGAAATCATTTTTCAAGGTGAACATGTTGAAGAACAAAGAAGAAAATATCTTATGTTAGAAAAATATGCGAGAAGATACCATGCACCTGAGAGAATCATTGGAGATAAATAATTTGGTGTTATGACAAGAAAAATATTCAGAAGTGATACATGCTTACTTTGTGAGTTTGATCCCAAATCTGTGGAAGATGCTTTGGAGAATGGAGATTGAATACAAGCCATGAATGAAGAAATTGAGCAAATTGAAAAGAACAAACCATGGACCCTAGTACCCACACCTAAAGAAAAAAAATTTATTGGAAAAAAGTGGGTATTTAGGAACAAGCTGAATGAAAAAGGTGAGGTCACAAGGAACAAGGCTAGATTGGTATGCAGAGGATATGGACAAGAAGAAGGTGTTTGATGCAGGGGCACCTAGGTGGGCTAAGGAAGACCTAGGGATCCCTTTTGGATTTTGGCTTGTAGTGGTGCTAGCCACACCACTAGGTGAATAAAAGGACTCATGAAGTCATAAGAATGTGGGTGTTAGGTTTGATAACCCCAAATAGGTCAAAGTTGCTCCTAGTTGCATACTAGGCCAAACTAGGTGTTTTAGGGCCTAGAAGGGTGGAATGGTAAAATAGAGGTTTTGAGGTCATGTTTTGGTGTTTTAACTCCTATTTTGACATTATACAAGTTTTATGGCCTTTGGAGTAAGTTTGAGGTTCTAACTCAACAAGATGCAAAAGTTGCTCAACTGTTGTCAATGTTGTCCATGACAACATTGACAACTTTTCTTGCATTTTTTGCAACTTTTTTAAGAAGAGGAGATAATTCTATAAAAAAATTAGGATCACCCATGGTAATCCTATATGAATCCAATCTCAACCTATTCATGGGGTTGGAGAAGCTAGTTTTTGGATTGTACGAACTGTGCAACAAGTTCTTAGTAACAATTTATATGCTTTGGAGTTCTTTTGGTTTTTATATGGACTAGATTTGAATCTTTTTAGATTGGAAGTATTAAATTAGGTTGTTTTAATATTTTTTATGAACTTATTTTTTTGTTTCATAGGGTTTTGGGTGCTTGATTAAATTATTTTGGTTTCCACTAGCCTATTGTTTTGAATCAAGCTGTTTGCAAAAATGGGGTCATAGGGCCACTTCCCACCATAGGTTCTGTATGAGCTTTTTGGATTTAGAAGATGATTCCATGTAAATATTTTACAGTGAATATGGGGCCTTGGAATGCTAAGGATCAATTTTTGAAGTGATGCCCTAGGCAAGTCCTAGTAACTTGGTTAGGGGTCACAATGTAGAGCAAGTGGATTTGGAGAGGTTGAACATTTGTGATACTTCAACCATAGCTTGGGATATTTTATAATATGTTGTGAAGTAACCCCAATCCCAGTGGAAAGAATTGAGAGAATCCCTAAGTAAGGCAAAACTTTCTTTGCATCTGACAGTCTGCCAAACCCTTAAAACCCTTATTTTAAGGCTATAATTGTGCTCATACTATACAGATAGATTGGGAACCCTAGACCCCCAAAATCCTTAAGGCCTCTGAAAAGGGTTTCTAGATTGGTGGTTTGTTTGACCCCTTGTTAAGGAGTTTTTCAAAATAGTTGTTTTTTACTTCATTTGGAGGGAAAATTTCTTGTAGTCCTATTACAAGCATTTGAGTGCATTTTTGCTTGGTAGTTGGAACTCGATTAGAGTTTCAAGTCTAATTTTGATTGAGGACCTTGAAGGAAGTTCAAGGACCTTCCTAGATGACCAATCATCCATTGGGGAAGTCAAATGAACATTTGGGGAACTTACTTGTGATGTTGGTGATTTAGCAAGCATGTTCATTCTACCTAATTAATGGACACCAACTGAATGGTCTGGTATCTCTTGGATAGGTCCCTAAGGAGTATAGGGTGAGTAGAAGCCCTATTTGGTTAAGTTAATGAACTAAGGAAACCTTAAGGGATCTTGGGGGAGAATCAATGTTGTTTATCACATCAAAGTGGTATTAGAGCAAGTTGAGGACTTGGGAAGTGGTGTATGTTTGTAGCTACTAGAGAGTCAGTGGGTGGGTCCAACATGGTGACTAATGTAGAGTTAGCCAAATAATTTGATGAGAAAAAGGAGAATAATAGACTCCTTGAAGTATCCTTGGAAGAGGTAAGGAGAAAGTTTCATAAATTTTTTTATGCAACTAAAAGGAGGGAAGAAGAACACAATGAAAAGGGTAAGAGGTAGAAGAAGAGGATGTTGTCTCTAAACCTGACCTTGTATTGAATGAAGAGCCCTTATTGAAAGCTATTAAAGCCCTGGGAGGAAAAGCTTTGGAAGGTGTGCCACTATTCAGTAGAAAGATGGATATAGATGTAATGATGGATTGGTTGGATGACATAGAGAACCATTTTGAGTGTGAAGGGGTATCAAAAACACAAAAGTTCAAGGTGGTTAAGTAAAGACTCAAAGGATCATCTTTGACATGGTGGAAGTATGTGCAAGGTGAGAAGATTAGCACAGGAAAGAATCCTATAGCCAACTAGAGTTCCATGGTTACCAAGTTGAAGGAGAACTTCCTACTAGAAGAATTTGAAATACAACTTCACAAAAGGAGACAAGGATTAAGGTAGAAGGACTTAAATGTGACCTCTTATATAGAGGAGTTTCAAAAGTCATGCCTTAGATCCAAGAATCAAGAAGAGGAGTCAATAAAGGTGGCTAGGTATTTGGGTGTTTTGAAGTGGAACATCCAAGAGGAGCTTAGTTTGTGGGGACCTACCACTATTGAAATGTGTCATCAGCTAGCCCTAAAGGTGGAGGAAAAGAACAAGAAGAAAGGAGATTTCAATTTCAAGGACAGAGGCAAAGGTAGAAATTAGAGAGGACAAAGATGAGTTTACTAAGGTAGAGGCAATGAGCATCGCAACCAAGGTGAGACTAAACTCACTAAGCAAGCCAATAAAGGAACTCCTAGAGGAATTTATGGTAGAGAAAGGGGTAACCAAGGAGGCTCAAATAAAGGTAGAGGATCAGGCAAGAATAGCTCTTATTTTGATACTATGAAGAGCTATAACTATGGACAACTAGGCCATCCAACATATAGATACCCTAATAAGCCCTCTTCTTCTAATAATGACAAGAGGATAGCATATGCTCAAGAGGATGTTTGTAGAAAGGACTCTAAAGTAGACCTCATAGAATCAAAGAAGGGGGAAAACCTCATATTTAGAAGGGTGTTGATTAAGAAGTTAGCTCCTGATGAACCTAAGCATAGGAGGGCTCTATTTAGGATCAAATGTAAGATCCTAGGGAACCTATGTAAAGGGGTAGTTCCACAACATAATATCAAAGGAGGCACTCAATAAGTTAAAGTTGACTGAGATACCCCATGTGAATCCCTATAAGGTGACTTGGTTCAATAAGGATCAAAGTATACTAGTAAATGAATAGACATTGGTAAATTTTTGTATAGTAGGGTATATGGACGGATTATTGTGTGACATCCTACCTATTGATGCTTTCCATATTTTGTTAGGTAGTCCTTGGAAATTTTATAAAGAAGTATACATGATGGAAAGGTAAATTCCATCTCATTTAAGAAGGGTGGAAGAACCTTTAAGATCCAATCCCTATTGGAGGAAGATGCATTATAGTCTAATGTTCCAAGTGTCTTGTTGTACAGTGGAAAAGAATTTGTCCATGGTCTCAAGGATGAGGAGGGCTAGGGTTATGTAGTAGTATTGTAGTCCAAAGGAGAGGAGAATACATTCAAAGAGTTATTAGCAAAGGAGGTACAAGCATTGCTTGAGAAATACAAGACCATAGTAACTGATGGAACTCTTGCCACCCTACCTCCTAGAAGATTCATAAGCCATCAAATAAACTCTATTCTTGGTGCATCCCTACCTAACAAAGTAGCATAGAAGCTCGCTCCAGACCAAAACTTGGAACTGGAAAGATAGGTACAAGAATTAATGGACCAAGGTCTAATTCAAAAGAGCATAAGCATGTGTAGTCATTGTTGTGCTAGCATCCAAGAAAGGGGGAAATGGAGATTATGCATGGACTCAAGAGCCATAAATAGGATCACACTTAGGTATAGGTTTCCCATACCTAAGATTGAGGATCTCATGGATTGCCTTGGAGGAGCAATGTACTTCAACAAATTGGACTTGAAGAGTGGATACCACCAAATTAGGATTAATGAGGGAGATGAATGGAAGACAACATTCAAGACCATAGATAGACTTAATGAATGTCTAGTGATTCCATTTGGTCCTTCTAATGCTCCTAGAACATTCATGAGGCTCATGAATGAAGCGATTAAAGAATTCATAGGAAGATATGTGGTGGTGCATCTAGATGATATACTCATCTTTAGCAAGACTAAGGAGGAACACATCAAGCATGTGGAGGTAGTATTGTAGAGACTTCATGAGGAAAAGTTTGCTATCAACCTTGAGAAGTTTGACTTCTTAAAGAAAGAGCTTGTGTACTTAGGCTTTGTAGTATCTAAGGGAACCCTAAAGATGGATCAAGAGAAGGTTGTTGCAATCCCCAACTAGCCACAACCTACTACATATACTAAGGTAAGGATTTTTCATGGTCTTGCTCAATTCTATAGGAAGTTCATTAGAGATTTTAGTGGCATATGTGCACCTTTTCTAGATACCATAAAGGGTGGGGTCAAGTCCAAGTTTAGGTGGACCTTAGAAGTTGAAAAATCATTTGAGATGCTCAAGAAGAAAGTAGCTACCCAACTTTTTCTTCAAGTACCTAGTTTTGAAAAAATATTCACCCTAGAATGTGATGCAAGTGACTTAGCAGTAGTGAGAGTGTTGAGTGAAGAAGGTAGACCAATAGCCTTCTTTAGTGAAAATGATACTAAGATATCTAAAAGGAACAAAAGACTATCAATTGTATTACAAGAAGAATGATAGGTTTGAATTGAAGGTATTCACTGACTCTGATGAGGAAGGAAATGTTGATGATAGAAAAAGAAAAAGTGGAGGTGCATTCTTTCTAAGAAAGAGATTGATTTCATGGACAAGCAAGAAGTAGAACTACATTTCCAATCAATAGCTGAAGTCGATTATGTGGCACCAATAGTGAATTGTTCAAATATCATATAGATCAAGCAATATTTGAAAGGTATGAAGGAAGAAATTATTGATCTAGTGGTTATCTATTGTGATAACACTAGTTTTATTAATATATCAAAGAATCATGTAATGCACACAAAGACAAAGCACATTGATATCAAGTATCATTACTTGAGAGACCTAGTTCAAGACAAAGAAGTGAAATTTGAATATGTGAATACTAAAGATTTTTTTTTTTTGACATATTCACTAAAGCTTTACCTAAGGATGCTCATGAATATCTTAGAGGTAAATTAGGGGTGAGTCCCCTAGATAAAAGAAACTTAAGCAAAGATGGTGCTTTGCATCAAATATGTTGATCAGACTATCTTACACATTGATTCAAATAGTCCTACTTTAGGAGTTTCCTAAGGGAGTAGTAAGGAAGATGAACAAATTGATGGATCACTCATATGAAGATAATAGATGATGTTGAATTCAGAATTGACATGAAAGTATCTACATGAGAAAGATGCATAAGATAAAGTTGAAAGTGTCTTTGGTATTGTTGTCAAAGAGGGAGATTATAGATTATCTCAGTTACCATGAGGATGAAGATATAATTTAGTTACCATGAAGAGAGAGATCATGAATGTGAAATCATCAGAGAGGTTATTCAACAAAGAGAAAGACCATTTAGCAAAAGAAGATCAACATGATAGAAAGAGCTAATGAAAGCTGGCAAAGATATCTATGTAAGAGGGAGAGATTATTTAGAGGGACTTCATAAGACCAATGATGATGCCATATCTAATATGATAGAAAGAAAGTTATAGATGAGAATTAGAATGAAACAAAGGATATTAATGAATATTTGATATATTGAGATTGTTTCTCGAGAATGAACAAGTTTTGCATTGAATGGTAACTTGAAGTATTCTAAAAATGTTTTTGAGGTGTTGCCATCAATGCCAAAGAGGAAGATTGTGTTGAGATAATGGGTGTTGCACACATTGCATAATATTGTTATTTTATTATTTTATTTTTATTGTGTAATGTTGTACCTAGATGGACGTGCAACATGTAAAGATTCCCATGGAATATTCTTGATGAGTTGTATTGTAACATTGTGATAATATTATATGTATTTATTTAATATTAGGGAAAAGAATTAAATGCCCAATATTAAATGTGGGGTTAGTGGGTTAGGTAGCACATGGTTTTAGGACATGGTTTATGTAATACCACTTGGTGGTTTTGTGGGACTTGCTACTATATAAGCAGCCACAAGGGTAGTTGTTGTAGACAAGAGAAAGAGTGACAAGGAGAAGACAAAAGGCAAGAGTTGAGCGGGACAAGGCTTGACAAGTTAGCCAAGGGAGCATTTGTGAAGGTTGAAAGCATGGCATGGGATGTGTGGATTCATGCTTGTTCACATAGTTTTCTCGGTTGTGGCTATGGCCATGAAGGCTTCCATGGTTGTATGGCAATGGTATTTTTTGCTGAATAATACATGATGATGGATGCTTTTGGAGGCTAGGTTTTTCCCTCAAGGAGGGTTTCCCAGGGTATATCTTGTGTCACAATTTTGTGGGTATGTTGTCTATTCTCTTGCATGTGGATTTTAATTCCGTATTTATTTCAAATCTATTATGGGTTATGTGGAAACGGTTATATTCTTTGTTGCCAAGTTTCCTTACAAGTGGTATCAGAGCTATGGTTTTATTATTGTAACCCTAGATTGAATCCATGGGAATGCATGAGAGGATAAAAGAAAAGGGCAAGATATATGAATGATTTATTGCAGATCTGAGGACTTTGGATTTGCTGTTATGATGGGATGTTAAAAGATTTGGGCATGTGAAATTGTTGGAGAAAAAGATTTTTTCAGATGTTTCATTTTAAATGAGGGTTTTGGGGGGTAGATTGCAAAAATGACCTCCTGGGTAAAAAAATAGACCTCACCATTGGATCCGGGTCAACATTTCCATAAATTTTGATATATAATATGCCCTAGTTTGGCCATGTTCAGAGGAAATGAAAGAGTTTTTTGGTTTCAGCCCATGATGGTCGTCAAATTTAATCCCGTCAGAATTTTCGTCACTGAAAAAAATAAAAAATGAAAAGTCGTACTGAAAATGGTAAAAAGACTGTCTTAGTAAAATGGCCATAACTTTCTCTCAAAATATCGGATTTCAGAGTTCTTACAGGCGTTGGAAAGCTAATTCAAAGCACTAAAAGATAGTGTAGGTTTAGTTCTGTGATTTTAAAAAGTTTTCAAGTTTTCAGAGCCCTAAAGTCAGATGTTGTTTATTTTGAGCACGGATTAGGGCATAACTTAGGCATACAGAGTCAGATTTTGGACTTCGAGTAGTCAACGGAAAGCTCTTGGAGAGCTCTACACATTGGTTTAGATTTGGTGCAGGTTTGGCATGATTTATTTGTTGATATATTGATCTGAACAGTTTATAGGTATATTTTGACTATGGTAACATGGTGAGTTTATGGCATTGGAGATTTAAGATTTGATGTCATTGTATACTCAGTTCATATTTTTGATTGGTCTCATGATGATATGGTTATCAGTGTTTGGTTTGGATATGCATGATGACTTGTTGGATCTACAATTTGTGTAGTGTTGTAAGCAGTCTATACTTACAGGTTGCATTTATAGCTTGGTTATGGGTTGTCTTTGCCCATTGATCTTTCATTATTGATGCATATTCAGATTGGTGGCTTGGATTTGGGTTGTCTATGCCTTAAGTCACATGATTTGCTGATTTTATCTTCATGTAGAAGGGATGAGATGTTGTTACCAGGTACAGTCATGGTGGAGGATTGTAGTTGATTATGTAGACAAGTTGGACACTTTGAGAGACAAATGCTCAGTTCATGGATGTGATCATGGTGTCATAGATTTTGGCATGACATGATTGGTTATACAGGTACATCCTTGATGTTCATTAGCTTGGATTTCTGATTTAGTTATGGTGGTATATCTTCTTGGTTGAGGATCATGGTTATTTAGTTTTCTTTTGAGGAGCTCATGATGTGCACTTTTGAGTTCTTTGATGGTTTAATGCCTTGGTTGATTCTCATGGTTAGAGGATGTGTTTTCATCATGATGTCATGGATAGCTTGGATACATGGTTTAGTGGGAGCTTGTGACAGTGATGGGGTGACAGTACAGGATTAGTTCCTGGTTTTGGTTTATATCTTCTTGGTTTGGAGAGGATGGATTTTATGATGCCATAGGTGACTTGGTACCACGGTTGAGTGGGAGTTGTTGGCATTGATATATTTATTGAGTGCTTGCAGATGTTGGAGGTTTGTCTTAGATCCTGTTGCTGCAGAAGCATCTTTGACATTTGCATGGTGCACTTGTTATCTTCATGGTGTGTGAAGATGGTTAGATCTTGAGGACTCGTGGAGTTCTTGGTTATCTTCATGGTATGTGGAGATGGTTCTTCCTGGTATGTGGAGATAGTTTTCTTCATGGTGTGTGCAGATGGTTGCATCTTGAGGACTCACAGGGTTCTTGGCAAAGGTATGGTTTATACTTTTATTTGGCATGTTATCCTTGGTGTGAGGATGGTTTCATTATTATGTCATGGTATACTCTTGATATGCGTTTAGAGTTGTGACATGTTATAGTATGTTCATGTGGAGCATGTTATCTCTTTAGTTGAGATGGTAAGATCATGTTGTCATGTTTATGTTCCTGAGGCCATGGTTGGAACTTTGACATTGATCTTGGTTTAGTTTCTTGGTATTGAGTACACTGATCATAAGCTGGATACTTCATGATATTTCTATGTTGCATTTGGAGTTGGCATGGATTGATTGGTTACAGGTGCTCATGGATACTTAGAGATGGTGGTGATGCTGGTTTCTCTTGGATTAGAGAAGTATTTGTTGGGACGGTTGATGGTTTCAGCAGGAAGTCCGAGGGGTAGTCATCTGATATGGACTTGAGAGGAGATTGTTCTTAGATGAGTCTTGGTTGGAGACTTGGGTATCTTGATGAGCATTCTCATTCCCCACTCTTGGTCTACTCGGTGGTTTGCTACTTGAGAGTTATAGCCCATTGTTTCTCTCAGTTGCATTATATTTATGCTTGTCTTTCATGGATATGGATCTTGAGCTATGGTACATGAGTTAGTTCTGGAGGGTTCATTTGAGAGATGGTTAAACATTGGTTATCTCCATGTGCATATGTTGTTATGCTGGTTGAGTTTGGGAGATGGTTTTATATTGGGCATTTTCCTTGGATTAGGAATGGTTATTCCTTGGTTTAGGAATGGTTTTATGAGTTTGATCTTTTTGTGAGAGGCTTACATCCATGATGAGTTATATGGTATGGTTTGGGTGTTGTTGAGACTTCTTGTTGGGGTTTTATGGAGGAGATCATACTTGCACAGTTTACATCTAGAGGTGTGTGTAGAAGGACATGATACAGGTTATGATTTGCATGGTTTCTCTGGTCTTGGTTATCTTCCTGAATGTTTAGTTTTGCTTACATTGGATTTGAGATTGGTTGGAGATTGTGATCACTGGTTTGTGCTCATGTTTGTCATGTGAGAGATGACATGGTTATTTCTTTATCTCTTTCCTTTGTTGGTTGTGGAGAATTTGGGAGACTGTTGGAGATTTTTTATGAGAGTTATTCTTGCAGGATATTGGATTATGTATTGTGGATGTCCTTGATACTACATGGATTCACTTCTTTGAGATGTGTTGAGTGGATTGGTTATACATTTGACATTATCTTTTGCAGTGGGAGCTTCTTGGTATATATGTGGCAGGTATTGCTCTTGAGGCTTGTGATTGCAAGTTATAGATTGGATATGTCGGTGATATAAGATTCACTTGTTATACCTTCGAGGTATGGATAGTTGGATGGGTTTGGCACTTTGCTGTGGGTGCTATTTCAGCTATGGATATTTTGACAACTACGGATACATGTGATTACCTTTGGATCAGGTTTTTTTTGTGCTTGGAATTTCAATTGGTACAGGATTTTATGATCTTCTAATGCGACATGTTGGGTGGTTTCCTCTTTGGATGGCTTCTATGTATGTCCAGTGGGAGTGGCATAATAGGAGGTGAGATCATTCATGTTCGAGATGCTGGATACTTTGATTTTTTCATGGGTACCAGGATGAAGCACTTGGTGTATTTTGATCCATGATGGTGGATGTGTTGGGAGGGATTGTTCCCTTGTTCATTTATGTGGCTATGGATTGACCCTATGCAATGTATACAACAAGTGGGAGATTGTTGAGATAATGGGTGTTGCACACATTGCATAATATTGTTATTTTATTATTTTATTTTTATTGTGTAATGTTGTACCTAGATGGACATGCAACATGTAAAGATTCCCATGGAATATTTTTGATGAGTTGTATTGTAACATTGTGATAATATTATATGTAATTATTTAATATTGGGGAAAAGAATTAAATGCCCAATATTAAATGTGGGGTTAGTGGGTTAGGTAGCACATGGTTTTAGCACATGGTTTATGTAATACCACTTGGTGGTTTTGTGGGACTTGCTACTATATAAGCAGCCACAAGGGTAGTTGTTGTAGACAAGAGAAAGAGTGACAAGGAGAAGACAAAAGGCAAGAGTTGAGCGGGACAAGGCTTGACAGGTTAGCCAAGGGAGCATTTGTGAAGGTTGAAAGCATGGCATGGGATGTGTGGATTCATGCTTGTTCACATAGTTTTCTCGGTTGTGGCTATGGCCATGATGGCTTCCATGGTTGTATGGCAATGGTATTTTTTACTGAATAATACATGATGATGGATGCTTTTGGAGGCTGGGTTTTTCTCTCAAGGAGGGTTTCCCAGGGTATATCTTGTGTCACAATTTTGTGGGTATGTTGTCTATTCTCTTGCATGTGGATTTTAATTCCGTATTTATTTCAAATCTATTATGGGTTATGTGGAAATGGTTATATTCTTTGTTGCCAAGTTTCCTTACAGATTGTTGGAAACCACAATTGGAACAATTGTTATGTTGTCATTAATGTCAAACCTATTGATGATATAATTTTCTATCTAATCTGTCATATCTATTTGATTGATGAAGAGAATTTGAGAAGTTGTTCATAACAAAAGAATCTATAGGAAAGGTTGAGTTATGAAGAGGAAACTACAAATGGACATTTGATTAGCTAGAATTTGACAAGATATATAGATTTTTTAAATCATGTTACAAGTGGAGAAGATAGTAATTCTCAAGTCTTGAGAGTGTGAACAAAGATAGATCAAATGCACAGGCTTGATTGAGCAATAGAGCAGAAGACTAAATAATTTTTAAGTACATGCCGACTGATGCTAGTGTCAACCAAACCATAGTAAGTGCCAAGAAAAATTAATGTTGACCAAGTACTAGTATTGACCAAGTGACAGAGCATGAGTTGAGAAATAAATTCAATAGCGACCTAGTAACCCAATGATGACTGAGTGTCAAAACACAGTGTTGGTTGAGAACAACATTTTAACTGTTTATGAGAAATCATAATTTCTAGTTGACTAATTTGATTTATTGGAATATGGAAAGTGTGGTAAAGATAAGGATCAATTATTTGGACCATTAAATTTCTCAAGAGAGATAAATGACCTAAGAAATAGATTCCAAGAGAAATTTCTAGAAAATAAGAGATAAACAAAATGGTGATCAGATACATTGTATTTGATGGATATAATCATAAACCCTAAGATCTACGGTGTTGTTTAAGAAAGAAAAAGATCAAATTTACCTATTTAAGGAGGTACAAGGGAAAAATTTTTGCATATGTATAGAGAGTATATGCATGTGTGAAAGAGTTCCACAGCGTTGGAACAGATGTTGATGTTATTGACTGGCGAATCTAAGGAGAAGGCTGAGACAAATTGAGAAGAGAAGAAGTGTCATTTCTTGAAGAGTTGCCAAGAAAATTTGAGATTGAGATGAAAATGAAGGCCTACTAGTGAATCAACTAAGAACTAAATAGAGATCTTTACATACAAAGTGAGTTGTACATAATAGAATAAAACCCTGTTGTTATTTTCTAACCATTGCAAATAGTATTTGAAATCCTTTAATCAAGGTTGACCTAACAATCTATTAACCTAACAGTCATATGTAAATCATTTAAAAAGGTGAAATTCTAATGGAATGTTCTAAATTCCTCTAACAAGGCCACTTCTAATAGGGTGATTGAATCCTTTGACAATGTCACATTTAATAGTGTGTTTTGTAACCTTTAACAAGGTTGACTCCTAATAGAGCTCACTTCAAAAGAGTGAAAATTAGTGACATGTTGTTGGTGGTTTTTTCCAAATTGGGTTTCCACATTAAATCCTAGTATCAAACTTGTGTGGATGTTATTATGGTGTTTTACTGTTTAATGTTTGTATTATGCAAGTCTATTATATGTAGAACAGTGGATTGCTACTTGATGTTGCTAATAGTTTACAGTAGAGACCGAGTATGGAATGATAAGATCACTATTCTGGTTGATGTGATGCATCTTGTTTAGGCTAAGGTGGGAACTATTATATTGACTCATTTAAGGTCTTGTTTATATTTTTATTTTAAATTTTGTTGGTTTTTAATCCCTAAACAAATTCTACATTTAGCAGGCATGCATGTTATACTTGTGCAGAAGTTCTCAATCTATATTTCTGTATAATCATGCTTTACTTATTAATCAATCTCTATTTCTATAGAATCATTTTTTACTTATTAATATCAGACATACATGTTATTCTTATGCAGAAGTCCTCAAGATAGCTCTATTTAATGAAATTTCATAAGTTGTGCTATATTAATATTGGCTACTTAATTCCAAGATACAAGTTGCTTTGTTTTAGTTCTAATTGATGAGAATAAAGTGTTGGCGAGACTTATATGTTTCAAAAGTTCACCAATTTTTGGCTTGATGACTAGTTGAAACATTGCATTTCTATAAGAAGCCAAACTTATTTGTTTTCACTATATATTATCAATTTTTTTCTTACCTATTTTAATTTGAAAAGATTGTGAATTTTCATTTTCCTTTTTTATTTAATAATTTAATCCATTATATCTATACCATTAGTAATACAATTTTTTAGTTTATTTTATTGGTATTGAATATTGGGTTTGTACTTTACCTGCATGTAGGTACATGGGTACTATTACAAGCATTAGTGACCTTGAGTTTGTTAGAAACCAAACTCACAATGGAGAAATGTCCATGTATTCTTTTCTGGAAGTTGAGCTGTATTTCTCCCATGTTTATACTTTTGAGTTCACTGGCTTTGACAAAGCCTCACATATGAGAGTTGCATTATTTTTCTCTATATATCTTTGATATTTTAAAGGTTAGATGGGATGAATCAAGCATTGAAAAAAAGAAAGATAGAGTTTCTCTTTAGGAGATTGAGATAATAACAACTCCATCATTTATCTATCCACCTTTTTTTGGCCCTAAATGTCCTCGCTAGCTAGGGATGCTTGGTAAAAACTAGACTTCTTTTTGGTTGTGTTTTTAATTATGTACAGAAAAACTTGGCATGCTTGATTTTATAAGATAACAATATTGTGAGTTCCATATGTCATGCTTGAAAGGATAAAAAAATACTTACATTTCATTCATGGGGTGCTTTTTTTGTTTCTATCAAAATCTTATCATTGTGTCTGTAAAAATTGCAATAGCCAACTAGTTTATGAGCTTTGTTTGGGCAACATGAATTGCGAAATATATAATTCTCTTTTTGATTTAAATTATTGTACATATGTGTGCATTTGCTCTAAGTAACTTCCCTTGTCTGGTATGAATTGTAAAAGCATTTAATTCTATTTTTGTTTCAAATTACTATGTTTATGTATTATCTTTATTGTTGTTCCTAAATAAATCTTATAAGTAGTTGGTTGATTAGTTGTGTTTGTAAGGTATGTATTATTCAAATTATACTATTATGTTCTTGTTTCAAGTTACAATGCTTGTGCATTAATTAGTGTTTAAATTGTATTATATAAAGAGCTACAAAATTGTATTTAATGTTGAAGTTCACTAAGTCCTTCAACCTTTATCCAATGCTAAAAAATATATATATTCTTATTTCATATATTCTTGAGATAACTCATTAGTTATCTCTATTAGCCCTTTCTTTAATGGTATGGATACATTACATGAGTGAAGACTCCTTATACTCAATGTTGATCTTAGTCATTATTATTGGTGATAATCTTCTCATTCAATGTCATTGTCTTATACATCTATGTTTTCATCCCTTTGACCAATTTTTTCTAATTATTCACTCATTTAGTTTAATCAACATTTGACCATTCTCACGGTGATTTTAAATGAGGATAAATGTACACTAATTATAAATAGAAAGTTGGTATAAATCAATAAAGAAATGATAATGAGGTTAACTCAAAAGATACAACAAAGATTCTTGCAGTCTAAAAAAAAAAAAAAAGATACAACAAAGATAAGGTAGAAAGTTACACATTGGATGATTATTTTTTAAAGGGATCTAGCTCAATAGAAGAGCACCTATCTTACAAGTAGGAGGATGGTGGTTCAATTCCATTGTGCCCTATTATAACCAAATATATGATTAAATATGCTACTAAATATGTAATCAAATATACTACTGAATATGCTACTAAATATACTACTAAAAATGTGACTAATTATACTAAATATGTGATCAAATATACAACTAAATATGCTAGTAAATATTCCACTAAATATGTGACTAAATCAACTATCAAATATATGACTAAATATGTGATTAAATATACTACTAAATATGTAACTAATCAATGATCAAAATTAGTGACAAAAATTATTTAGTAGTAAATTTAGTCACATTATAAATGACTTTGTCATATACTATTATTTTTGTAATAGGGTACTAATGTAATATCAGGTCTGTTGTGAACAACATGTTGTAGTTTTCCAATCATTGTTCCATATAATATCCGGTTCACATCAGTAGAATCATCATTCTTAGATAACTTTGTCCAGTGGACATAGATGTACTAACTGGTCTTGAGTCTTCCATTCCAAAAGTCTTCAAAATGTCCTTGATGTATTTGGATTGAGTAATGAAGATACCTTGCTTCATTTGATACACTTGTAATCCAAAAAAGAATTTTATCTCACCAAACATTGACATTTCAAATTCCTTCTTCATTTCATCAGCAAATTATTTTCATAATGCTTCATTTCCTCCAAATATGATATCATTGAAAAAACTTTTAGACAACAACACCTCATTTTTCTTACCAGCCTTCAAGTATAGATTGTTGTTATGATTAGTTCTTACAAAACCAATCTTCACTAGAAATAATTTTCTAAACTTTCATACCATGCTCTAGGGGCTTGCTTCAAACCATATAAAGCCTTGTGCAACTTACAAATCATATTCTTCTTGTTGGGGTCAACAAATTGTTCAGGTTGTTCTATGTATTTTTCTTCTTCATGTATTCCATTCAGAAATGTAGATTTGACATCCATTTGATATACCTTAAATCCTCTATAAGCAGAGTATGCAAGTAGTGTTCTAACTCCTTCAAGTATTGTAATAGGGGTAAATATTTCTCCATAGTTAATTCCTTCTTCTTGTGCATGTCCTTTGCATACCAATCTAGCCTTGTTTGGGGTGACTTCACCTTTTCATTCATTTTTTTCCTGAATACCTGCTTTGTTCCAATAACATTTTTGTCTTTAGGTTTAGGTACCAATGTCCATGTTTTTTTCTTCTCAATCTCCTCAATTTCTTCATTCACTTCTTGTATCCAATCCTCATTCTCCAATGCATCCTTAACTAATTTGGCCTCAAACTTACTAAGTAATCATACAACTTACAAACCATATTCTTCTTACTAGGGTCAAAAAATCCTTCAAGTCATTCTATATATACTTCTTCTTCGAGTATACTATTCAGAAATGTAGATTTGACATCCATTTGATATACCTTAAATCCTTTATAAGCAGAGTATGCAACTAGTGTTCTAACTCCTTCAAGTCTTGCAAAAAGGGAAAATGTCTCTCCATAGTTAATTCCTTCTTCTTGTGCATATTCTTTGCATACATGCCTAGCCTTGTTCCTTGTGACTTTACCTTTTCATTCAATTTTTTCCTAAATACCCACTTTGTTCCAATAACATTTTTGTCTTTAGGTCTGGGTGCTAGTGTCCATGTTTTGTTCTTCTCAATTTCTTCATTCATTGCATGTATCCAATCCTCATTCTCCAATGCATCCTTAACTAATTTGGGCTCAAACTCACTAATTAAGCATGTCTCACTTATGAGTCTCTTTTTTTTCATAATACCAAATTCTTTATCTCCAATGATTTTCTCAAGTGCATGATGTCCTCTTACATGTTTTTCTAGTACAGGTTGTTTCCTTCTTTGCTCTTCTATAGGTTCATCTTGAAAAATAGTTTCTAGCTCATTTTCTCTCTCTTTTTTAGGTTCTAGTTCATGTTCTACTTGTTTGGCATTGTCTTCCTAATGTTTAGTTCCTTTTTTCTGTCACTCGGTATCATTTTTCTATTGTTATGTGCCCATAGTCTATTGCATGGCAACTAGCTCTTGCAGCTCAACATTCTCAATTTTTTGTTGACTTGCAACTTTTTTCTCTTGTTCAAGTAGGGTGCATGGAGTGCCTTCATTTACATATATGGATGTATTGGAGACTTCAGGTTCTAGTTTTCATTCAACATCATTCTTTTTTGTATATTCATCAAATTTCACATTTGAACTTTCCACAACTTTGCTAGTATTAGAGTTCAAACACTTATAAGCTTTTCTCTTAGTGAAATAACCTAGGAATATGCCTTCATCACTTTTCGCATCAAGTTTTCCATTTATATTATCCTTAAGCATATAGAATTGCTTCCAAAAACTTTAAAATACTTTTCATTTTGGTGAATATCCATACCATAATTCAAAAGGTCTAACAATTGTACCTTTCTTAACTTGCACTCTATTCAAAGTATAGACTATTGTACTTACAACTTCTCTCCAATCTTACTATCACACATTTTTCTTCATCGTCAATGTTCTATCACAATCCATGATTGATATATTTCTTCTTTTAGCTATTCCATTTTGAGGAGGGGTCCTAGGTGCTAACATCTATCTTTTGATTCCTCTATAATTGCATAATATGTTAAATTCATTGGAAATGAAATCACCACCTCTATTAGATCTCAATAATTTCAAATTCTTTCCTCTCTTCTTTTCAACTTTGGCCAAATACCACTTAAATAACTAAAAAGCATTAGATTTTTCTCTATGAAACATCACAATCATCATTCTAGAGTAGTCATCAACAAAAAAAATGAAGTATTTGTATCCATAATAGCTTTGAACACTAATAGGTCCACATAGATCAATATGAACCAATTCAAAAATATCATTAGATGAATATGTTTTCATCTTGCTCTTGAAACTAAACTTTGTCATTTTTCCCAATCGACATTGTTTACACATAACATTATCAAGTTTCTTCAGTTTTGGAAAACCTCTCACTCTTTTCATCTTACTAATACTAACCAAATTGTCAAAATTTACATGACATAACCTCTTGTGTCATAACCAAATATCTTCATATTGTGCAAACAAACATATCTCATCATATAGATCTAGATAGAAAAAGTTACCTCTTGTTTGATCACCACTTCCAATCAGTCCATCATCAAGATCAAATATAATTGCCTTTTTGTGATCGAATTCATCTTCGTAACCTAATTTACTCAACTGTGAAACACTCAACAAATTATAGTTAAGATCTTCAACCCAATAACATTGTCAGATTTGATCTTGTTAGTCAATTGTATTTATCCTTTACCTTTTACAAGAAAAGGTAAATCATTACCAAATTTAGCATAGCCACCCTTGTATGGTCAAATATTCTCAAATTTACTTTTTCACCAGCCGTGTGGTTTGAACAACCACTATAAATTATCCATCTATCACTTTTGTTCACATACAAAATTAATGTAGTTTTCTCATCTTCATCAAAATCTTCTTTCATAGCAACATAGACTACCTCCTCATCATTACTTTTAGATTCATTATCAGTTTCTTCTTCAACAATGTAACAAGATTTCTTACCTTTATCTTTGTAGTCCTTGTTTTTCTTGTTATCTCAGTCATCTCTTCTTCCTTTTTACTTTCTTTTCCTTTCTTTCATCTTTGTCACCTCTATCATGACATCATCCAACAATATGACCAACTTTGTTGCATGAAAAACATATTATAGAAAATTTACCTTTGTATTTCCCTTTACCTCTTGGAATTCTTGTAGTCATTAGTGCTTCAAGCTCATCAAGTTCATCATCAGAAGTATCACTATCACTTTTCACATATTTTCTTTTTCCCTTCTTAATAAGAGCCAATTTTGACTTAAAAGTAGATTCAATAGTGATTGGAATGAAGTTATGAAAATTTGACATATCAAAAGTAGTAAGTCTACCAATCACACCTTCTAGAGTTAGGTCATTACTTGGGGTACATCTCAGTTCTTGTATTGTAGAAACCCTAATAGCATAAATAGGAAGTACGATTCTCAATACCTTTCTAATCATAGTTTCATCATCAATCTTTCTAGTAGAACCTCTTATAGCATTAACAACTTATTTTATTCTTGTACAATAGTAGACTATATTTTCACCTTCTACCATTCTCATTTCATCAAACTTACCCCTTAAACTTTTTGATTTTTCTCTAAACACATTCTTGTCTCCTCCACAGATGGTCTGCAGTGTATCCCACATCTGTTTAGCATTTTTTCAACTTTTAATACTCAGCATAGCTTAGGGATGATGCAATCTCTAACGTATCTTGATTGTGCTCTTAGTTCTCTTTCAATTTTTGGGCAGTTAGAGGGACTATTGTTACCTCCACATATGCATTGTCCAAAAAATGTATCACACCATCACCAATTCATGCTAGATATCACCTCATTAGAATTTTCCATGCAAGGAAGTTCTCTTTGTTCAACCTTGCTACTTCCTTTTTGTACATCATGATCTTTAATTGTCAAGCACCTTTAAACTTTTCACTACAAGAACCAAATGCTCTAATATCAATTGTTAAAATTTTTAGAATAACTAAGAGGGGGGTGAACTAGTTATCCAAGGTCTAGATGTACCAATTAAACAAACAAACACTTTTAAAAAATTAGATCTTAACATTCCTTAGCTTGACGTCTATAGTCAACTTTCAATAACATCTACTAACAATCCACTATCCTAAATTCAATAGACTTATAGAATGTAAACATTAACAGTAAATCACCATAAATAACATCCACACAAGTTTCACACTAGGATTTAACGTGGAAATCCAATTTGGAAAAAACCACTAGTAACATGTCACCAACTTTTTCACTCTTCGTAAGTGAGCTATGTTAGGAGCTAACCCTATTAAAGATTGCAAAATGCACTATTAAATGTGACCTTTTTAAAGGATTTAATACGTTGACATTATAGTCAAGTTTGTTATTAGTGATATACACTTATTCAGATTGTAAGTATCTACTGAGTGTATTGTACAGTTAACCAAGCATTTCAGGCTTTATCAAGTTCTACAGTTGCTACCAAGTTCAAGGGGTAGTATTCAGTTTCTATCAAGCAGTTTCTACCATGATGGTGATCAACAATGTAAACTGAGCTTCATAAGGTTTACCAAGTTTCTTAGTGCAAACCAAGTTGTTCAATGCTTACCAAGTTCAAAATTACTGTAATGTGAATCTAGTGTTGACCAAGCCACTCAGTGTTAACCAAGTGATTCAATTTATACCAAGTTCATTGTGATAGCATTGACCGAGCTATGTAGTGTGAATCAAGTGATTCAGTTTATATATTGAGTTTCAAAGTATTCACCAAGACACTAGTGCAGATCGAGTTTAGAATTCTTGGAAGTGATTAGTAGGAATGAGCTTCTACATCTATTGAATTCATGATGATGCCAAGCATTGATAGTAGATGTCGAGTATTAGAACCTCACCAAGTTAGTCTTCAGAACTCAAGTTCTGGCAGTTGAGCCAACTTTGTGTATTTTTTTGTAAACTTGTATTGTAGCCAACTTTGTTGATTTGTAAATTGGACTGGTATATATGTAATGTATTGTATCACATCCAAAGAGAAAAAAATATTGAATGTAATAAGAAAAGAAGAGAAGAAGTGTGAAATACAAGGCTAAAATAGTATAAGGAGCAGCAAATATTTATTTATCACAAGGTGGTCATTACACTCAAAGGAATCTCATTCATCAAACCATGTTGAAGATCAGAGATTAGCCATTGTTTCATCCTAATAGGTGGATCAGTTAAATCCTTTCACAAGGTAGACCTAATAGTCTTTTTTAAATCTCTTTATCGAGTGCATACTTCATTGTATGTTTGTAAATCCTTTTACAAGGTGGACCTAGCAGTCCTTATTACTCCTAATAGGGTAGATCATTAGAAGTGATCCTTGTAAGCCTTAACAGGATAACTTTATACTATAGTACTAAAGCTTATGGCTATCATCCCCACCCCAATTTTATTTTCTATTTGGAAGGTTTTTAGGTCACTATATTGTGTGTTAAATTGTTATGAATGTTTTATTGTTTTTAGTTTCTTATGCATGATCAGAATTCACATGAAAGATTAATTGGTAAATAAAGATTAAGTTTTATTAGTTACTAATTCACCCCTCCCCTCTCAATAACTTAGCCTATCTTATATATTTCCAACATTAATCACCTCGTTAAGAGTGGCCTTGTTAGAGGACTTTAGAACATTCCATCAGAATGCCACCTTGATTAAAGGATTTACATATGATTGTTAGGTTAACCTTGATTAAAGGATTTCAATATTGATATAATGGTTAGAAAGTAATAGCAGGTTTTGATCTGATAATTACAAGTCACTTTGAAATTACAAATCATATTTTAGCTCAAATACTAATTTACTAATTGGACTCCATTGTCATCTCAATCTCTGATTTACTTCGCAACCCTTCAAGAAATCACCCTTCTCTTCTTTTCAACTCTTCTTAGCCTTTTTCTTAAGTTCACTAGTGAATAACATCAACAACTACTCAAACCTTCAACAACATTGAAAGTTAGCTCATGTACCTCCTTCAATAGGTAATTTTGATCTTTTGTTTCTTAAACACCACAGCAAATCTTAGGACTATGATCAAATTCAACACATACAATGAATTTGTCCAACTTCTTGTTCATCCTCTTCTTTTCTAGAAACTTCTTCATGAATCCTTCCATAGAAACATGAAAACATGGTTTCCCTTGATTTAAATGTTCTAGGTCATCCATCCTTATCTTCAACACACTTTACATATTCCAAGAAATCAACTCTATTCTGACACTCAGTTATCACTGGATTACTCAGTCGCTACTAGATTTCTTGATCGACACAATTATTGTCACTCAATCAATACAGATACTTGGTCAACATTATTTATGCTTGGCACTTATTGTGGCTTGGTCGACACTAGCATCACTCAGCATATAGTTCAAGTTCCATAATCTTTTGTTTTGTTTCTTGGTCAAGCTTGTGCATTTGATCTAACTTTGATCACTTCTTAACGACTTCAATGTAACTATCTTCTTCTCTCTTAGTATGATTAAATAATCACTTTGTCTTGTCAAAGTCTAACTAATCAAGTGTCCATTTGTAGTTTCCTCTTCATAACTCAACCATTCCTCTAGCTACTTTTGTTATGACCAGCTTCTCAAATCCTCTTCATCAATCATATAGATATGATGCTCAGATCAAATAGAAAGTTTTCTCACCAATAAGGTTTGACATCAATAAAAACATAACAATTGTTCCAATTGTAGTTCCCAATATCTAGAATCTGCAACTTCATAATTCATCAAATTGATTATAAATACATTTTCACTAGCTAGGGTGACTACCACCTTAAAAAATTGTATTACATTTTGGATTTTATCTATGTTGCTTCAACCTAGTCAACTAAAATATTTCCAAATAATTATTATTATTTGAAAATCCATTTTTTCTCTTAATTCATCTCCATATCAATTTGATCAAGAATATTCAAACTTCTAGACTCTTCTAATATGCTTCCATAAACTTGATAAATGTTATCTTTGCAATCAAGGTGAAGCCAACTCATTATTATACATCTCATATGTCATGTCATCATGATACATGTATCATGAAAATATTTACCATAACTAGTCACATCATGAATGGTTGAGGATCCAGCATGAACTATTCCAAATACTTTCCCATCCTACACCAAATGATCTTCTAGTAAATGAAACTATCACATTGTTAGAATGTGTAGAATAATTGAGAGAGGGGGTGACCCAGTTATCCAAGGTCCAGATGTACCAATTCAATAATTAATCACTTTAACTACTTCAGATCTAAGCATCCATTAACTTGACCTCTATAGAAGATTATCAATAACATAAACTAGCAGTCCACTGTCCTAATAATAATAGACTTGCAAAATGTTAAACATTAATAGTAAGTCATCACAAATAACATCCACACAAGTTTGACACTAGGATTTAATGTGAAAACCAAATTGGGGGAAAACCACTAGTAGCATGTCACCAATATTTTACTCTTTTGAAATGAGCTATGTTAGGAGCCAACCCTCTTAAAGGATACAAAACACACAATTAAATTTGACCTTGTTAAAGGATTTAATCACCCTATTAAAAGTGGCCTTGTTAAAATAATTTAGAACATTCCATTATAATTCCACCTTGATTAAAGGATTTACATATGACTATTAGGTCAACCTTGATTAAAGGATTTCAACACTGATACAAAGGTTAGAAAGTAATAGTAGGTTTTGATCTAACTAATACAACTTACTTTGTAAATATAAATCATAGTTTAGCTCAGATGATAATAGATTGATTGGACTTCATTTTCATCTCTATCTCTAATCTATTTGACAACCCTTCAAGCAATCACTCTTCACCTCTTTACAACTCTTCTCAGCCTTCTACTCAAGTTCACTAATCAATAGCAACAATGATTGCTCCAACCTTTGATTAGTTCTTCACCAACTCTACTAACCTAAACCTTCTATTAGATTAGCCCTTGAACCTCCTTAAATAGGTAATTATAATATTTTTCCACTTAAACACCACCATAGATCTTAGGGTTTGGTTAGATTCATCAAATCCTTCAAATATTTTGTCTCCTCTTTTCTCTTCTAGAAACTTCTCTAAACTTCTCCTTGAATCCTTGCATGGGAATGCTCAAACACATTTTACCTCAATTCAAATGCTCCAGGTCATCCATCCTTATCTTGCGCATGCTTTACATATTCCAAGAAATTAATTGTGTTAGCTGGAAATCACAAGTTCCTCATAAATTATTAAATGGTGTCTCTCGACCAACACTGTGTTTTGATGCTTGGTCATCACTAGATTACCCAATGACTACTAATTTTTCTATTTGGCTCATATACTAATGCTTTTTCAATACTAATGCTCATTCAATATTGATGCTCATTCAACAATACTTTTGCTTGGCACATACTGGTGCTTGGTTGACACTAGCATCAGTCAACATATAATTCAAGTTCATTAATCTTCTGATCTTTTAGTCAATCAAGCCTATGCATTTAGTCATTCTTTGATCACTTCTCAAGGCTTCAATGAAACTATCTTCTTCACTTGTAGCATGATTAAGCAATCACTTTATCTTGTCAAAGTCTAACTAATCAAGTGCCCAGTGTAGTTTCCTCTCGTAACTCAACCTTTCCTCAAGTTGTTATTGTTATATCCATCTTCTAAATCCTCTACATAAATCATCTAGATATGGAACTCAAATCAAATAGAAAACTATCTTACCAATAAGGTTTCACATCAACGATAACACAATTGTTCCAATTGTAATTTCCAACAATCTCCCTCTTTGGCATTGATGGCAACACCTCTAGTTACCATGCAATCCAAAACATATATTGTTTCAAGCAATATCCCTATGTATTTATTATCACTTCATTAATATCCTTAGTTTCAATCTGATTCACATCTCTATGTCCAACAATCTCTCTCTTTTAGTTTCATTCTAATTCTCATCTTTGCAGCTCACATGAACTCCCTCTTTGATATACATCTTCATTGTTTTAGCAATGCCTCATATAAGTTATTCTTCTTTGCAACACCTCTTTCTGACTTCTCTTCATTTTTCACTTGATATATACTCCCATTATATGATAACTCAATCTCTCCCTCTATTCTACACTTGATATACTCTCCCTTTACGATATGGTAATTCAATCTCTCCCTCTTTGACAACAATACCAAAGACACTTTTTCTATCTCATACATCTTGATCATGTAGATATCCTTATGTCAGTACTAAATTCATCATCTATCATCTAATATATGACTGATACTAAAGTCAACTCCTAAAGTAGGATTTTCTATATTGACTTGTAAGATATTATGATCAACACATTTGATACAGAGCTCCATCTTAGCTTAAGTATCCTTGTCTAGGAGAATTACCCATAATTTATCTCTTAGATATTCATGAGCATCCTTAGGTAACTCCTTAGTGAAAATATCAGCTATTTGCTCCTTAGTGTTCACATACTCCAATCCCACTTCTTTGTCTTGAATTAGCTCTCTCAAGTAATGATACTTGATACAAATATGTTTTATCGTTGTGTGCATCATAGGATTCTTTGATATGTTTATAGCACTTGTGTTATCAAAATAGATAACAATTGGATCAATGATCTCTTCATTCATTCCTTTAAACAATTGCTTGATCCACATGATATTTGAACAATTCACTATTGTTGTCATATATTCAACTCTAGCTGTTGATTGAGAAATGTAGTTTTGCTTCTTGCTTGTCCATGAAACTAGTCTCTTTCCTAGAAATAATTCTCCTCCACTTGTACTCTTTCTGTCATCAACATTTTTGGCCCAATCAACATTTGTGTACACTTTTAATTCAAACTTTTCATATTTCTTGTAATACAAGCCATAGTCTTCTGTTCCTTTCAGATATCTCAGTATCATTTTCACTATCATCATGTGATTCTCCTTAGGAATTGCAAAAAAAATTGTAATGGGTGTAATTTTCCTTCTTCTTATGCATATCCTTTGCATACCAGTCTAGCCTTATTCCTTGTTACTTCACCTTTTTCATTTAGCTTGTTTCTAAATACCCACTTTGTTCCAATAACATTTTTTTCCTTAGGTCTACGTACCAATGTCTAGGTTTTGTTCTTCTCTATCTTCTCAATTTCTCCATTCATTGCATGAATCTAATCCTCATTCTCCAAAGAATCTTTCATTGATTTAGGTTCAAACTCACAAATTATACATGTATCACTTCTTAGTCTTTTCCTTATCATAACTCCATATTCTTTATTACCAATAATTGTAGAATTTGATGATGAAAAAATTCATAAATCCCTGGATATCATGCATGAAAATAACCTATTACAAGGAAGGAAGGAAGGTAGATAGAGAGAAGGGTTTGCTCAGTAAACAAGAAGATTGAATTTACTAGTGCAAAATAGAATGAATACATTTACACTCGATTAATTTCTTATGACGGAGATTGAAACCCTAAGAGGCAAATGACATTTAATAATTATTAATTAATTATTAAATGGAAATGAAAGGTGTATAAAGTGAAATCTTATGAAAGGAATAAAGGTAATTTAATAAATTAAATTAAATTAACTTTTTACTCTAACACCCCCCCTTAAGATGAGCAACAATGCAACTACACACAATGCAAGGAAACTACAATGCTGAAAGCAAACTTGGGTCCTGGAAACAAGGCCTGATGAGGTACCCAATCACAATCAAATCTCTATAAAATGGAGAAATAGAGAAAACCTAGTGGGAAAAATCCTACTCCAAAAAAGAGATAGAAAAGGATGCACAAATGAAAACATCTCAAGAGAATCTCTCAAGACCATAAGTACAATGAAAGCTCCCATGATAGAAGCTTGAGATTCCATAGCCCCCTCAAAATGGCAGAACTCCTATGTTGATGAACATACCAATGTGGCTCCAATATGAAGGAAACAAAGGTAGTGGAAAAGAATGATAAAACCCATGTATGTAAGGTGCAGTTGGAAGTCCTAGTTGATGCTCAAATGAGAAAGCATGAGAATCCTAAAAGAGAATTTCTAGTGGAGGTGGGATAATAGGTGTGTTGAATCTATCATCTAAGAGGAGATGTATGTCCTCTGATATATCCTCAACAACTTTAGTAGGTGGCTCGATGACTGGAACTTCAATAGTAGGCAATGTTGAAGAGTAATCATGTGTCAGAGATGGAATCTAAACAAAAGGTGAAGGTGTAGAAGTCACAACACTAGTCTCAAGAACAACACAAGTTCAAGCAACCTGACTTCACCTTAATAGTCTCTCATGAAGGAGAGTGAGTCTCTGATAGTGGAGATGGTGGACCAAAATGTGAGAAGGAATATAGGTGGGAAGGGTGATCAACAATCCATGTAGCAACAATATTTCATGTCTCACTACCTTTGATGTACACTGAATCTTGTGTGAACTCAACTATCTTCCCTGTTCCACTCTGTGTAATCTAATAGATAGAAAGAAGGATGGAGGACAAAGATGGAACAAAAATTACATCATTAAATGTACCATCATCAATTTTAATAAAACCTTTCCCACATATAGTCATAATAGTGGTTCTCCCCATCAAAATGTGTGGAGTAAGAGAAGCCTCAAAAGAAGAGAACAAATCCTGAGAAGTTGTCATATGGTGTGAAGCATCTAAATCTAGTAACCATCTGGGAGAGGGTGGAGTAGTAATTGCACATGGGGCATGACCCTTTTCTATATCTTTACCATATGACTGAAATGATGATGATAAATATGATCTGTGAGAAGTAGAAGGAATATCAATGTTTCTCTTCTAAAGGAGAATAGTCAAATCCAAAACCTATTTGGCATAGACATCTAACTTCTTCTCATAGAAATGTGACTCATCATGATTAGGCTTATTAAAATAAGCACACTTTAGTCTTTCTAGATTTTGTTTACCCCCTTAGGAGGAAGTGGCCCTAATGAACTATGAGTGCTAGAATAAATTTGAGATTTTTGTGTCTTCTCCTTCATCCCTAAAGATGGTCAAGCTACCAATGCATAAGTCTATAAGCCTGTGAGAGAATCCAACTGAGAGATATTAGGTTGCACTCAAGTCAAACTATCGCAAAAAACCTTAAAGTATAGCATGGAAAATCTATTACCCAAAGAATCTTTGGTGGAATAGAAGGTAGAAGAAAAAATTTGAAAGTTTCGATGAAGCATAGAAAGAATCAGATAGATGCACTCAGTGTTAGTATTGGTTTTCTCACAACCCTGCAATAAACATCTCTATTGATTGAACTTCATCAAGAAGTCCTTAATAGAAGGAAAAGAATATGGTATGAGAGAGGTAAGCTCTACCTCAATCTAAAGTGCTTTAAACTCATTCACTATACCGAACAAGCCTTCAAGCTTGGTCCACATAGCTAGAGGGGTATTCGCCCATCAAGATGAAACTGTAGACTATTGAATACCTATAAATAAATCAACCCCATTGCCTCATCCATCTTGTTCATATGTTACAAAGTCTAAAAATAACTCTTAAATATTGGATGCACTATATCTAAACAAGACCACAACCCTTTTGACCGGAGAAGCCATGTCATCAAGGTCTTCCATGTGTGATAGTTATGAGGGGTCAAAAGCTCTAGACAAGAAGAGGTCTTGACCATTGTTTTAGAAGGTATTGGATTGTTTTTTGAAAAAAATTCTAGTTTACTAAAGTAAATAACAGAAACAATAATACAAAACACCCCCCACAATACAAAAATATGAACCCTGGTTGCTAGAAGGAATGCGTAAAGAAGAAGAGAGAAAAAAGATTCAGTTTCAGTATCAAAGGTACCTTTTAGAAATAAGAATGAAAATAGAATAGAATCTGTATAGGGCTCAAGAAGAGCTTTTTGAAACTTTTTCCAAATTGAAAAATGGAGCTATAATGAACAATTAATGCCCCTTGGAAGATTGAATATATCATTGGACTTCAAGCATAAAAAAAGGTACCAAATTGGAAAAAATAAAAAACACTACCTATACCATTATTTTCATCTCTAAATTATCTTTTCAACACTTCTTTTAGATTGAAAAAGACCCTCATATGCTCAAGATATTGTCAAAAAACCAATAGCGGCCTCAAAATGATAAAAAATTTGCAAAGCCCTTAAAAATTTTTTTTGGGGCTAAAAAAAATAGCCCTCAACCTCCATGTGACCATGAGTAGGTGGGGTGGTGCTAGGAGGACTGGTGGCAGTTGAGCTAGGCAGAGAACTAGTGGCGATCAATCAGAGGTAGGCTGCGGGTGAAGCATGGGTGGGTCGTGAGTGGAGCGCAGGTGTTTGGGTGGTGGTTGCTCCATTCCAAAAATGGTGTTGTGTTTTTTTCATTTCTTGAATTTTTTTTAAATGCTTATTTATTTTTATTTTTTTGTCTTGTGTGTCAGAGGTTGTACAACCCTGGTATGCAAAAAAAATTCCCTCCCAGGTCAACATTGTCCAAAATTGACAAACTTTATATGAAAATAGGGGTTTCGATGCCTTATGAATCCAACTGTGAGGTCTATTTGGCCTCAAAGTGCTTCAAAAATTAGTGAACCCCCTATTTTCATAGGAAATAGCCAAAAAAACACCATATATGTTCTGTCAAACCCTCATTCTTATTTTTCCTTCAAACAAGAACAAGAGTTGCAAGCAAGGTTTTGATACCATGTAGAATTTGATGATGAAAAAATTTAATAGATCCCTAGATATCCTACATGCAAATAACCTTTTACAAGGAAGAACGAAAGGCAGAGAGAGAAGGGTTTGTTCAATAAACAAGAAGATTGAATTTACTTGTGCAAATCAAAATGCATAAATTTACAACCAATCAATCCTTATGATGGAGATTGAAACCCTAAGAGGTAAATGACATTTAATAATTACTAATTAATTATTTAATAGAAATACAAGGTGCATAAAGTGAAATCTTAAGAAGTGAATAAAGTAATTTAATAAATTAAATTAAATTAACCTTTTACTCTAACAATAATTTGCTTAGGTGCATGGGTTCTTCTCACATACTTTGCTAGTACATATTCTTTCCTTCTCTCTTCTTCTATAGGTTCATCTTGAAAAATTATTTCAAGCTCATTTTCTCTCTCTAGTTCAGGTTCTACTTGCTTGATATTGTCTTCCTAATTTTCAGCATCTTCTTCATGTACCGCAACATCATTTTGCTATTGCTTGGCACCTGAAGTCTCCAACTAGGCATTAATTGTTGGAATTACAATAGGAAAGGTAAACTTCTGAGGGGCCGAGGGGTTGAATCAGTAATTTAAACTTGGACCCATAAAACTTTCACCACACATCTATCTCATGCATTCAATGAGTAAAGTGAAATAACATGTAAAATATATACATCTAAATCATGTAAACATGTAATCATTCACACACATAACACCAAATATGATTACCTAGAAACCCTCCGAGTGAGAAGGTAAAGCTAGGGTGGGGATGACACCCACAAATCTTCACTATTGTAGCAATAAAGTGTATCCAATGAAGGTTATGACATTTTAACCATGTAACATGATCTACCCTGTGAAAGATCTTCCCTGTTAAAGGCTTACAAAGATTGTTAGGTCTCACCTTATTAGAGGATTTCAACACCATGTTAGAAGTGTGCCTTGTAATGTCCCCGTTTTGGAGGAGTTAATTATTTATAAAGTTATCAATTTAAAAGAAATTACAAGGTAACTTTATATTTAATTAATTTAATAAAGTGATATATTTTATAAAGTCATTAAATAAAATAATGTTCTAGAGGTTGTTGGAAGAAGCGGAGAAAAAATTAAAAAGGAGGCCGACCTATCAAGGAAGAAAGAATAAATAGGCATTGAGGGCTCATTGCCTATCATCGAGATTTATTATTGATATTTGTTGATGTGCATTGTGGAGCCTAGGGTTTCTGCAAGTAATCACAATTGGTCATTGAGAATGAAAACTCTCAATTGGTACGCAATTTTGAGGGTGTGAAAGATCACCTGAATTATTGCAGCTATGGGAAGGATATTTTAGTCCTTTCACTTGTGCTTAATTTCTAGTTTAGAGTTTCAATTGGAGTTTCACTTTCATCATATCATCTTTAGCATTCAATCTCTAGTATTTGATCAATCCAAGTTCTTCATTTCAGTTTGTAGTTATAACAAGTTTTCAGTTGAATTTGGGCAATTAGGGTTTGTATGTAATGTGCCATGTTGTAATGTTTTGATGTTGAAAATTGCATATCATATGTAAAAACATTTGGTTATCATTGAATGAATACATTGGAACTATTTTACATTATTTATTTAAGTAGAATAATTTCTTTAATTCATCAATATACTTTCAACAATGTATTAAATTTAGGGTTTTTTTTAGTGGCCTATTAGTAAGTGTCATTTCAGTGGTATCAAAGCAGTTTCCTACATACCTGATAGGGTTTATGCAACCAATTTAGTTTACAAAAGTTTTTTAAAAAACAAAACAAAAGGGCTCTATTTACACAGGGAACTAGCATAACTGAGAATATGGCTGAGAGACATTCTCAAAGCCCACCCAAAATTATGTGAGATGATGAGACTTTATAGCATTAGGAGGCTTCTATAGTCAATAGAGGCAAGTACACAAGAAATTATGCTTATGAAGCAACATTTGATTGGAGAAAATAGGAGAAATGACCATAATAATGACCAGGATGATAGGAGCATAGCAAGATCAAAACATAGGACACGGTTTGGAATAACTGATAGACCCACATGTCCTACATTCAAGGAAGAAACTCTAGCATGCACACCTGATGCTATGGTAATAGATATTGTAGATGAACTCCAAAAAGTGAGGAATGAGTGGGATTCATTACCAGCATATGTATAGGATGGATGGACATTTGACAGGAACTTGAACTATAGAGCTGCCAAGCAAAAGTAGGTAGATAAACACAGTGAGTTGCAATAGGTCACCAACAAGTTGGTATTACCCACGCAGTGGAAAAATGACTGCTCGTGCTTGGATTCATAAGGTGGATACTTTCCTATCTCTAAAGACTATGACAGAATTTGAAGCACTCAAGTATGTCACTTTACACTTAGATGGGGCAACACATGATTGGTGGATGCATGGCATGATCACACTGCAACACAATCAGATAACCACTTATCAAGAGTTTTTGGATAGATTGATAGAAAGGTTTGATAAAAAAAATCCTGAAGTTTATTTTCGGGAGTTAGCCCAATTGAGATAGTCAGGAGGCTTAGAACAATTTATCAATGACTTCCAAAAGCTTGCAGTGATGGTGCCTGACATTTTAGAATGGAGGCTAGTCATTTTATTCACAAAGGGATTAACGAAACCACTCAAAGGGTGGGTAAAGGCCTTTGATCCTCCTACATTATAGGAATCCATGAAGAAAGCCCATAGTATGGAACTTGCAGCTCTAGCAAACCGATTTAGTTTGAAGGGTTCTTCATCATTTAGAGATAACAAAGGGGAATTCAGCAAGGGTAAAGAGAAGGTTAGTGACTCAAAAGGCAGGTCAGCTACACTTTTGGATAAGGAAACACTTAATGACCTATGTAGGAAGAAGCTATGCTTCTTTTGCAAAGGTCCCTATGAGTTTGGTCATGATTGTCCTATGAGGCCTAAGGAGAAGGCTAACCGAGCAATGTGAGCTTATTATGAGGGTTTAGAATCAGAAAACTCAGGGAACCATGATGAGGATCCTAATGAGGTAGAGGGTGAATAGGTGGTAGATAGTGTTGAGAAAAAAGAGGCTCCAAAGCTACATTTATAGGAGGCACATCTGTCTAGTATTCAAATGGAGGGATCTTTCAGACTCTGGGGAGTCTTGGCAGGATAGAAGGTTATTACTCTATTAGATACAAGTGCCACACATAATTTCATTGATGCACAATTTGTGGAGAGGCCTGGACTCATTACTAAAGAGTTTGAAGGATTGAGAGTCAAGGTAGATAATGGATATACTCTTCATTGTGACAAGATGGTGCGAGATCTACCTTTGTGCCTGAACAACTATGAGTTCAAGGTGGACTATCATGTGGTCAACATGGGTGACATGGACATTGTACTTGGGATACAATGGCTACATTCTTTAAAGGAGGTTACCCTAAGACTAGAGGATATGGAGATATGATTCGAGGTGGATGGTAGGACTCATGTGTTGAAGGCTATTTGTAATGGTGATGTCAGGACTATCTCATTTAGGCAGTTGGAGAGATTAGCTAGGCATAATAATATAGAGTGGGTGAAAATATGTACCTTGATGCCTACCCAAGAGGAGTAACATAAGACTGAATATCATCCAGATATTCAAAAATTAAGAATCAAGTATGAGAAGGTATTCAATGAGATTCCACCAAGCAAGCCACCAGACAGAGGCATTGAGCACATTATCGAGCTGGAGGAAGGTGCTAACCCTATCATGATCACACCATACCAGCACCCAAAATGACTCAAATATGAGATTGAGAGGACCATCAAGGAGTTTCTAGCAATGGGACACATCAGACCAAGTAAGTCACCTTTTGCGTCTTCTATTGTTTTGGTAAAAAAGAAGGATGTTACTCTATGAATGTGTATTGATTACAAGGTGTTGAATAAGAGAACTATAAAGAATAGGTATCCCATCCCATGCATCAATGAGTTGATAGATGAATTGCATGGGGCTTGTTATTTCACAAAAATTGATTTGAGATCAGGCTATCACCAGATTAGAGTTCGAGAGCAGGATATTGAGAAAATTTCTTTTAGATGTCATTGTGGGCACTTTGAGTTTGTATTCATCCCTTTTGGTTTGACTAATGCACCTGCCACTTTTCAATCCACTATGAACAAGGTCTTCCACCATCAGTTGAGGAAATTTGTGCTGGTGTTCTTTGATGATATTTTGATCTATGGCAGGACATGGTAGGAACATTTAGAGCAATTGGAGATAGTATTGAGAATTTTATAGAGGGAGTCCTTGTATGCCAAGGAGTCCAAATGTGATTTGGGGATGACAGAACTATTATATCTTGGACACATCATTAGTGTAAAAGGAGTGTGAATGGATCTTGAAAAGATCTGCGCTATTGTTGATTGGCCACCACCAGAGAACCTTACATAGTTAAGGGGGTTTCTTGGTCTATGTGGATTCCATCATAGGTTTGTTAGTGGCTACTCACGACATGCAACGCCCATGATAGATTTTTTGAAGAAAGGGGCATTTGTGTGGACTCAAGAGGCACAAGATTGTTTTATATGGTTTAAGGAAATAATGACTGCATGCCCAGCATTAGCATTTATAATTTCACAAAGCCATTTGAGCTTCAATGTGATGCTTTTGGAGAGGGAGTTGGTATTTTACTCATGCAAGACAAGGGTCCTATAGCTTATGAGAGTAGGAAACTTAGAGGACTCGAGAGATCATTTAGGATATATGATAAGGAGATTTTGGCCATCATGCATGCCTTGGCCAAATTTAGACAGTATCTTGTGGGCAAAAAATTTTGTATTAAAGCTTATCATAATAGTTTGAGGCACTTTTTGGGATAGCGGGACCTGAATGATCATCAACAGAAGTGGGTGAGTAATTTATAGACCTATGATTTTGATATCACATATGTTAAGGGGACACAAAATATTGGTGCAAATGCTTTATCTCATAGGCCACACCTCACTTCTATGATTTAGATATCAGAGGATTGGCGACACTTGATTGTAACAGAATATGTCAAAGACACATGGGCATCTGATATAGTGGAGGGAACAACGATCGACACTAGGTACACTCTCAAAGATGATTTGATCATTTACAAGAATAGGATTTACTTAGTCCCAAGGTCAAAAGTGAAGCAGTTGATTTTGAGAGCATTCCATAATTCACCTACAGTAGGCCATCCTAGGTATTTTAAGACTTAACGGTTAGTACAGGAGTAGTTCACTTGGAAGGGACTTAAGGCTGATTTTTTGTAGTATGTGCATGAATGTCATGTTTTTCAGCAGAACAAACAAGAGCACACTTATCCAGTAGGGCTCCTATAACCACTTCTTATTCTTGATAAGAAGTGGGAGTGCATCTCTATGGATTTTATCATGGGCTTGCCTAGGGCCCAGGGGCACAATTGTATCTACGTGGTGGTGGATAGGCTGACAAAATATGCTCACTTCTTCCCTATCGCTACTACATACTCAGTAACTCAGGTGGAAGAGGTCTTCTTTAGGGAGGTTTTCAGATTACATGGTTTGCCTCAGAGCATTGTGAGTGATAGGGACAACCACTTCATGAGTCATTTTTGGTAGGAGGTATTTTGATTGTGTGGCACTGAGCTTACACCTAGCACCAGTTATCACCCACAGACCGATGGTCAAACAAAGATTGTAAAAAAATGGGTGGATATTTGAGGAATTATGTGGTAGATCAACATCGAGCTTGGGTCAAATGGATATATCTTTGTGAGTATTGTTACAATACTACATACCATATGACTATACAAATGACACCCTTCATGGCACTTTACAGTTATGAGCCACCTAGTTTCTTAGATTTTTTGTTGAGAGATAGTTGGGTACCTCGTGCAGGTGAACTATTATAGGAAAGTAAGGATATAGTTGCTACTCTCAGAGACAACATTGTTAGAGTTTAGAACTAGCAAAAGTAGTATGCAGACAAGAAGAGGACTGAGTGTAGTTTTGAGGTAAATGATATGGTTTACCTCATGTTGCAACCATATAAGCAGTCCACTCTCAAGAAGAGTGGTGCAGAGAAACTCAAGCCACACTATTATGGACCATTCAGGATCGTCAGGCAAGTTGGTGAGGTGGCTTATGAGTTGGAGCTTCCAGCAAATAGTATAGTGCACAATGTGTTTCATGTATCACATCTCAAAAAGGCATTGGGTCAGAATGTGATGCCTTCTACAATATTACCTCCCTTGGATGATGAGGGGAAATTGATCTTAGTGCCAGAATTCATTCTGGATAGTAGAGAGAAGCAGCTTTGTAGGAAAGTAATTAGAGAGTATCTGGTTAAGTGGAAAGATTTACCTATTGAAGATGCTATTTGGGAGGGAGAAGTGATTTTGCAGCATCTAGCATTAAGATTTCTTGAGGCCAAGCAATTTTAGGAGGGGCGAACCTGTAATGTACCCATTTTGGAGTAGTTAATTATTTATAAAGTTATCAATTAAAAATATATATTGCAAGGTGACTTTATTTTTAATTAATTTAATAAAGTGATACATTTTATAAAGTCATTAAATAAAATAATGTTCTAGAGGTTGCTGGAAGAAGCAGAGAAAAAATTAAAAAGGAGGCTGACCTATCGAGGAAAAAAGAATAAATAGGCATTGAGGGCTCATTGCCTATCATTGAGATTTATTATTGATATTTTTTGATGTGCGTTATGGAGCCTAGGGTTTCTGCAAGTAGTCACAATTGGCCATTGAGAACAAAAACTCTCAATTGGTATGCAATTTTGAGGGTGCAAAAGATCACCTGAATTATTGTAGTTGTGGGAAGGATATTTTAGTCCTTTCACTCGTGCTTAATTGTTGGTTTAGAGTTTCAATTGGAGTTGCACTTTCATCATATCATCTTCAGCATTCAGTCTCTAGCATTTGATCAATCCAGGTTCTTCATTTCAATTTGTAGTTGTAACAAGTTCTTAGTTGAATTCAGCCAGTTAGGGTTTGTCTGTAATGTGCCACGTTGTAATTTTTGGGTGCTGAAAATTGCATATCATATGTAAAAACACTTGTTTATCATTGAATGAATATGTTGGAACTATTTTACATTAGTTATTTAAGTAGAATAATTTCTTTAATTCACCAATATACTTTCAACAATGTATTAAATTTAGGGTTTTTTTTAGTGGCCTGTTGGTAAGGGTCATTTCATGCCTTGTTAGAGGAATTTAACTTACAACTAAGTAAGCACCTTGTTAAAGGATTTCATACAACTTGTTAGGGCTACTCTATTAAGAGATTTGACTAAAGTCACTTGTTAGAATGTCTCAGCATAGATCTTATGGTTGGCACTTACTTGCCTCATAATGGATAACCTCTAGACAATATCTTCTTGATCCTTTTTGATCGAATGTCTCAATGTTGTATCCTTTTCTCTATCCTCCATTTTGTTCTAATTGATTCTGCAATTCACTCTTGCTTCATAACTTCTATATCACCATGAATGTTTTGTTTGCTCATGCAAACTTCTCTTCTTTGCTCCTTCAATTCCTTACACACTTGATCATTCATGAAGAGTTTAAGGTTTTTTCCTCCTTAAGAATAATTTGGTGTCTTAGGGTTAGGTATGAATCTATAGCTGAGATTCATCCATTTTGTCGCTTAATCCTTCCCATTTTCTGATTGATTGCATGTAATTGTATAGGGAATCCAACTAGAGACTTGTCCTTATCTCCAAAATATTGAAATATAATCTTAAGTTGGCTCAAAAATGGTTTACATAGTTGTTTGTGCCATTAAAAATAAATATTTCAAAACTATGTCACTCGGCATCTGAAGTCTATAATACTTGTCATGCACTAATCTTTCTAGTATGACTCAGCACCTGCATTGCTTGGCATTCACTATTTACTGAGTTCCTGAATCACTCAACATGGTCTATTTGCTTGACACTTGAGTGACTTGGCACTTACTGTAACTCGGCATGGTCTAATATTTACATGTTGTGATTGGCATGTATTACTAGTTCAGCATGAACTAAGTAAATAACTTAAGTGTGCTAACACTCACTTGTCAAAACCAATTTGAGATCAACATTAACATTTTGTTGCTAATTGGAAGTTTTTTTTATCTTTCTTAGGTAATGTATAGTATGCACCTTGATTCACATATATTAATGTGTTGTAAAATTTAGGTTCTATCTTGCATTCAACTTCATTATTTTTTGCTTATTCATTGACTTTCACATTTGCACTTTCTGCAAAAAAAATTGTGTTAGAATTCAAACAGTTATAAGCTTTCTCTTAGTGGAATATCCTAGGAATGTGCCCTCATTTTTGTTATCCTTTAGTATATAGCATTTTCTTCCAAAGACTTTAAAATACTTTACATTAGGTGCATATCCATACCACAACTCAAAGGGTGTAACATTTGTACCTTTCTTGACTTGCATTATGTTCAAAGAATAGACTATTGTACTTACAACTTCTCTCCAATATTTATCTGACACATTTTTCTCCATCATCAATGTCCTAGCATAGTCCATGATTGATCTATTTCTCCTTTAATCTATTTCATTTTGGGGAGGGGTCCTAAATGTTGACATATTCCTTTTGATTCCTCTATCATTGCAAAATATATTGAATTCATTAGATATCAATTCTCTACCTCTATAAGATCTCAAGAACTTCAAACTCTTACCTATTTCCTTTTCAAATTTGTCCATATACCACTTAAACAATTGAAAAGCATTAGATTTTTCTTTAAGAAACATCATAGTCATCATCCATAGTCATCAACAAATAGAATGGAATATTTTTCTCCTTAATAGATTTTTACCAATTGTAAAATATCATTAGATGAGTGTGTCTTACTCTAGAAACTAGATTTTGTCATTTTTCTCAAATGTCATTATTTACACATAACATTATCAAGTTTCTTCAATTTTGGAAAAGCTCTTACACTTTTCATCTTACTAATGCTTACAAAATTGTCAAAGTTCAGATGATATAACCTTTTATGCCATAACCATATATCTTTATATTGTGCAAATAAACATGCCTCATCAAACAAATCTAGGTAGAACAAGTTACCTCTTGTTTGATCACCACTTCTAATCAGTTCACTAGTAGCATCAAATATCTTGCCTTCATTATGATGGAATTTAACCTTGTATCCTGATTTTTTCAACTATAAACACTCAACAAGTTATAGTTAAGTCCTTCAACCTAATAAAAATTGTCCCACTTGATCTAATCAGTCAATTGTATTAATCCTTTACCTTTCACAAGACATAGTGCATCATTACCAAACTTAATACAACTACCCTTGTATGGTTTGATGGTTTTAAATTTACTTTTATCACCAGTCATGTGATATGAACAACCACTATCAATTATCCATCTATCACCTTTACTTGCATATTAGATTAATGCATTTTTGTCATCTTCATCAAAATCTTCTTTCATAACAACATAGAAAACTTCTTCATCATTATTTTCAAATTCATTATTAGTTTGTTCTTCACAAATGTGACGTGATTCCTTACCTTTGTCTTTATATTCCTTGTTTCTTCTATTGTCTTGGTCATCTCTTCTACCTTTGTACTTGTTTTCCCTCTTTTCATCCTTGTCTTCTCTATCAAGACATCTTGCAACAATATGACCAACTTTATTACATGAAAAACATATTATAGGAAGTTTACCTTTGCATTTTCCTTTGCCTCTTGGAAGAAGTCTTCTAGCCTTCAGTGCTTCAAGCTTATCATCATAAACATCACTGACACTTTTCACACATTTTCCTTTTCCTTTATTACTAAGAACGAATTGTGATTTAAAAGAAGATTCAATATTGGTAGGGGTGAAATTATCAAAATTTGGCATTTCAAAAGTGGTAAGTCTACCAATCACATCTTCTAAAGTTGGGTGATTGTCAAGGTACATCTCAATTCTTGTATTGTGGAAACCCTAATAGAATAAATAGGAAGTAGAATTCTCAATACCTCGTTCTTTCCATTTTCTCCTCTTATGGCATTCATGACCTCTTTGATTCTTCCACAACACTAGACAATATTCTCACTTTCTGTCATTCTCATTTCATTAAACTTACCTCTCAAGCTCTATGATTTTTCCCTCAAGATATTTTTTTCTCCTCCATAGATGGTTTGTAGTGTATCCCACATTTCCTTGGTATTTTTTCAATCTTTCATGTCACCAAACTTGGTGTATCTTAGGGTTGATGCAATCTCAAACATAGCTTGGTTGTGTTCTTGTTTCTCCTTCAGCTATTGAGCTGTCAGAGGAAGACCTATTATCTCCACATATGCATTATCCACAAGTTAAATTCCACCATATTCAATTCTTGAGAGATGCAACCTCATCAAACTCTGCCATATAGGGAAGTTCTCTTTGTTCAACCTTGACGCCTCCTTTTGTACATCTTGATCTTTAGCTTCAAGTACTTTCAAAATTTTCTCTACAAGCACCAAAGCTCTAATACCAATTGTTAGAATGCTTAGAATAACTAAGAGGTGGGAGAATTGGTTATCCAAGCTATAAATGTACAAATTCAACAATTAATCACTTTAACTACTTTAGATCTAAGCATCCATTAGCTCGGCCTATATAGCAGATTATCAATAACATAAACTAGCAGTCCACTATCCTAATAATAATAGACTTAAAAAATGTAAAACATTAAAAATAAGTCATCACAAATAACATCCACACAAATTTGGCACTAGGATTTAACATGGAAACCCAATTTGGGAAAAATCACCAGTAACAAATCACCAATCTTTCACTATTTTGAAGTAAGCTTTATGACGAGCCAACCCTATTAAAGGTTACAAAACACATTGTTAAATGTGACCTTGTTAAAGGATTTAATCACCCTATTAAAAGTGGCCTTATTAGAGGAATTTAGAACATTCTATTAGAATTCCATCTTGATTAAAGGACTTACATATGATTGTTAGGTCAACCTTTATTAAAGTATCAATACTTATACAATGGCTAGAAAGTAACAAAAGGTTTTGATCTAACTAATACAACTCACTTTACAAATACAGATCACAATTCAGCTCACATGTTGATCGACTAACTGGCCTCCATTGTCATCTTTATCTCTGTTCTATTGGATAACCCTTCAATCAATCACTCTTCACCTCTTTACAACTCTTCTCGGCCTCCAGCACAAGTTCACCAATCAATAACATCAATAACTACTCAAACCTTTGATTAGGTCTTCACCAGCTTTGCTAACCTCAACCTTCTATTAAATTAGCCCTTGTAACTCCTTAAATAGGTAATTATAATCTTTTGTTTCTTAAATACCATTGCAAATCTTAGGGTTTGGTTAGATTCATCAAATCCTTCCAACATTTTGTCTCCTCTTTTCTCTTCTAGAAACTTCTCCAAATTTCTCCTTGAATCCTTGCATGAAAACACTCAAACATGGTTTCCCTTGATTTAAATGTTCCAGGTCATCCATCCTTATCTTCCACATGCTTTACATATTCCAAGAAATCAACTGTGTCAACTAGAAATCATGATTTCCTCATAAATTGTTAAATGTTGTTTCTCAACCAACACTGTATTTTGATGCTCATTCATCACTAGATTACTTAGTCAGGACTAACTTTTCTATTTGGCATATATACTAACATACAGTCAATACTGATGCTCATTCAAAACTACTTCTATTCAGAACATACTGGTGCTCGGTCGACACTAGCATTGCTTGGCATATATTTTAAGTTTCTTAATCTTCTATTCTTTTTCTTGGTCAAGCATATGGATTGATTCATTCTTTGGTCACTTCTTCAAGGCTTCAATGCAAATATCTTCTTCACTTGTAGCATGATTAAACAATCACTTTATCTTTTCAAAGTCTAACTAATCAAGTGCACATTGTAGTTTCCTCTAATAACTCAACCTTTCCTCAAGGTTTTATTGTTATGTCCATCTTCTCAAATCCTCTACATCAATCATCTAGATATGGCACTCAAATTAAATAGAAACTTGTCTTACTAATAAGGTTTGACATCAATGACAACATAAAAATTGTTCCAATTTTAATTTCCAACATTCCTATACTCCAATCAACTTCCGATTGCAACAACAATCTCATAGCTTAGTTAAGATAATTTAAATTGAACTCCAATACCTAAATCCATGTTGATTTGATAGACCAATCAAATCACTCATCATCAGTCACTATTTGTTCTTCTAGTTTCTCTATTAACCTTTAATTCATCATAACTATCTCCATTCATGTTAAGAACCTTTGTGAACCAACACACAACCTATATAGACATATCTAAGTCTCCCATATGAACTACACACTCCAATTCCTTTTGCAACAATGAATTCATCTACTCAAACACTTATTATCTCATCTAAAATACTATCAACCATAAAAATACTAAGTTGACATAAATGAAAACATAATAACTAATCCTATTGGTATCACACCTACATCAAAATTGTACCACAAAACTATCTTTGCATCAATTTTGGTGACGAGGATGCTAATGGCATTCTATACCTAGTAATTTTAATTGAATTTAATCGGGGTCCTCTAACAATATTTGATCTTTCTATATTTTGTATGACATCTCCATAACCTACTCTTACACACAAAAAAATATCTAAATGGGTTTTCCTTTGTCAACCCCTTGTTTAGGGATCAACCTTGAAAATGGAATGAAATCGCATAAAAGAAAGTATGTAAAAAGGCAAATTTTAGATTCACACTACATAAACCCTCTTGGATAGCTATAGAAATCATGCATACCCATGAAAATTATTGTATGTACTTAAAATGAGGGAGATAACCTTAGAATGAGATGTAGAATCAAGGATGCACTCATAAATGCATAGATGTATGAATGCCACTCTTAGATCTTGAATTAATATTTTCTTGATAAATACTTTTAATAAAAGAGATAGAATGTGGATGGAAGGCATGATACTCTTACTTGATTAAGAAATCTTCTACTTGCCCATCGTGGGAAATAAAATTATTTCAGTTTGAGAAGACTACTTTTGACTTGAATGATCTTAATGAATTTGAGACTTGGAGAAACTTGATCTTGGATGCTTTCCTTTAAACCTTCAATCCAATTGCTAAGTTTCTCTTGATTTCTTGAAAACTTGTTTGCTTGATTGAAAATTTTTGGATCATGGATAATAATGATGAGTGTTAAAATAAGGTGTAATAGGGGGTTTATATAATTAATCCATCATCTTAGGATTCAAAAACTATCCAGGCCAACCACATGATCAAATTTGCCAAAAGCACCTTCGCATAGGACACCTAGTCAAATTTGGGCCTCGATTCTTGGGGGGGAAAATCCATTGGCATTTTTTCCTAGTTGCATGATTCCATTGGCATTCTTTCCTAGTTACATGATGCCAATGAAATTTGTACCTTGGAGAATTGCCCAAAATTTAGGCAAGATGTCAAGATGAGTGAGAATATGGAGAGTGAAAACATGGTTTTAAGATCAAGCATAATAAGCATTCAAACATTGGAATACCAAAATGGGGTCTAATAGGTCCTAATAAAGCATTCAATTATGGGTGCTAATTTTTTAGGAGGTACACATAGTAAATCATTAAACCATAATAGGTTGTACAACTATCACATCAAAACATAATGCTATAAGATAAACTATGAATCATAATGACAATCGAATAAATATACTTCCACAAATTAGAATAAATGCAGTGGCATAATAGTTGACCCTATTAATTCTATATTGCTAGACATATAGTCACTATGTTTGGTCATAGAGAAATGTTTCATCACACATTTTCATTGTTACTACTTGTGCGTCATAATGCCATAGAGGATAACTCCACGAGAACACATCTTTATTGTCTTAGTAAGGTGGAAAAGCTAAAACCATTAGTTAGCTTGCTTTCCATATCTTTTTTTTTACTTTATTTGTCACTATTATGTTAATAAATGTTCAAATGATATGATTTTTCCATGCTTTCACTTCATCTTGCTACTTGGGGGCAAGGTTTTGTTATTTTTTCTAAATTTTATATAGCTAAGTTTTCTCTCATTAGTGGCATGTTTTTAGAAGTGGGTTTGTGTGTGTGTGTGTGTGTCTATATATATATAATTTTATTTTTTTATTTTTTATTTTTCTAAATTTTATATATCTAAGTTTTCTCTCACTAGGGGTATATTTTCAAAAGTGGGTTTGTGTGTGTGTGTGTGTGCACACACATGTGTATAGTTTACTTATCATATGTAACTTTTAATCATATTTTCTAAATTTTATTTTTATTTTATATTTTCACCTCAAATTTAATACATATTATTAGTAACTTAATTTGCATTTTATGCCTTTTTTCCAAGTTAATGCTCTCCATTTGATGATATGAATGGAGTGATAGTTGCTTAATGCATATTAGGAATAACAAGACAATATATTTGTTATAGCTACAAAAGGTTCTAAATGCTTGAAATTTTACATCCTATTTACATTTTTTTTTCATTTGCTTATACTTAACATATTTTCCCATTTAGAATCATAGACACACAAAAGTGAAGATCAAAAATATATAATTGTTGAAAGGAGATTGTTGAAGTGAAGAAGATAGGTGAAGCCCATCATGGAACAATTTTTTATTTTTTAATGATGTCAAACCTACTACTTGTTGGTGAGATAATTGCTTACTTTTCTCTGAATGCTATGAATTGAATGATTGATGAAAAGGATTTGAAAAGAAAGGATAACAAGAGAACCTAGAGAAAGGTTGAGTTATTTGGTGTATAAAAATAGCATTGAGACCAAGTAAGACATTGATGATATAGTGTATTTTTTATCTACTTAAGGCTATAATGAAAGGATACTTAAGCAAAGACTAGAAGAAGGCTAAGTAAAGAAATGTGTCTGCCAAGCCTAACCGAGCAAACAATGCAAGCCGAGAAAAGTTAGTATAGACCAAACATAAAATTAGTTGAAGCCGAGCAAGAGAAATCTAGTTTGTGTTGAGTGAAGATAGTTAGTATGTGTCAAGCAAGAGAAATCTAGTTGGTGCTAAGTGAAGAAAGTTAGTATGTGTTGAGCACCAGTATAGAGTTAGTGGATGTTGAGCAACCTAGTGTTGGCCGAGCATCAAAGGACAGTGTTTGTCAAGAAGATAGAGTGTTATTGTTGAGTTCCAATAAAATGTGTTAGATCAAAGATTTAACTAATCTAAGCCAACAAAGTTGATTTCATGAATTGTGTGGAGCGTTTGGAAGATAACTACAATGAGTTGGTGGCATAGAATTCAAGATAAACTATTTTGAGGTATATTCAAAGAGGATTGTAGAGGAAGTTTATCGAAGGGAATAAAATGGAAAGATGGGTAGATTCAATGAATTTGACCTAACCCTAGGATGGATGATTATGGTTAAGAAAAAAAAGATGTAAGTTCTCTATTTATAGAGATAATAGGCTAGGAGCAATAGTATTCATGTGTGATAACCTACGGAAGACAAGAATTGTAGGGTTTTTCTTCATATGGTGGCTAAATAGAAGAGTGTGAAATTGGCATACAAAGAAAGAAGGCTTAAGGTGATGAAGGCTTGAAGAGTGAACAAGTTGTTAGAGATGAAGAGGATGAATGCCAAGAAAAATGAAGAACGTAAATTTATTATATCTATATGTATAGATAACAAGTATTTGGCATTGTTGTCAAAGAGGGAGGTATAAGAGAAAAGTGAAAGAGGGATATAAGAGAAAGAGGGAGAATATAATAGAGAGTTGTACTTGAAACCTAAATAATATAGTGAGGGAGATATCAAAGAGATCAGATCAAAGAAGGGAGGAGAAAGATTGTCAAAGAGGGGCAAGACTAGTTGAGGGAGAAATTAGAGGAAGAGATCAGAATATATAGAGGAAGGCTCACATACTGATAGAGGGAGAGATTTCAATGAGAGGTATTAAGTTTATTTTTGGTATTGTTGTTGGTATTGGTTTGCCATCAATGCCAAAGAGGGAGATTGTTGATGTGAAGAAGATTGGTGAAACCTATCATGGAACAATCATTATTTTGTCACTGGTGTCAAACCTACTACTTGTTGGTGAGGCAATTGCTTACTTTGGCCTAAATGCTATTAATTGATTGATTGATGAAGAGGATTTGAAAAGAAATGATAACAAGAGAACCTAGAGAAAGGTTGAGTTTGGTGTATAAAAGAAGCACTAAGACCAAGCAATATATTGATGATATAGTGTATTGTTTATCTACTTAAGGCTATAATGAAAGGAACTTGAGAAAAGACCAGAAGAAGGCTAAGTAAAGAAATGTGTCTACCAAGCCTGACTGAAAAAATAGTGCAAGGTGAGAAAAGGTAGTGCAGGTCAAACAAAAATTAGTTGAAGTCGAGTAGTAAGTTTAGTATGATTTGAGCAAGAGAAATCTAGTTGGTGTAGAGTGAAGAAAGTTAGTCTGAGCTGAGAAAGACAAATCAAGTTGGTTCTGAGTGAAGAAAGTTAGTATGTGTTGAGCACCAGTATAGACTTAGTGGATGTTGAGCAACCTAGTATTGGTCGAGCATTAGAAGATAGTGTTTGTCGAGCAAACAAAGTGTTATTTCTGATTGCCAGTAAAATGAGTTAGATCGAAGATTTAATGAATCTAAGCCAACAAAGTTGATTTCTTGAATTTTTTGAAGTGTGTGGAAGATAGCTATGATGAGTTGGTGGCACATAATTTAAGATAAATCATTTTGAGGTGAATTCAAAGAGGATTGTAGAGGAAGTTTCTAGAAGGGAATAAAATGGAAAGATGTGTAGATTCAATGAATCTAACCTAACCCTAGATTGGATGATTATGGTTAAGCAAAAAAAGACCTAAGTTCTCTATTTATAGAGATGATAAGCTAGAAGCAATAGTTTTCATGTACGAGAACCTAAGGAAGACAAGAAGTCTAGGGTGTTGCTTCATATGGTGGTTGAATAGAAGAACCTACAATTGGCATACAAAGCAAGAAGGCTCAAGGTGATGAAGGCTTGAAGGGTGAGAAAGTTGTCAAAGATGAAGAGGATGAATGTCAAGAAGAATGGAGGACTGAATGTGAGATTTGTAATCTACAAGTGAGTTTTTATTGTTATCAGATCAAGTCCTATTGTCACTCTCTAACAATTGTATTAGTCTGGATAAATCCTTTGGACTAAGGTTGACCTAATAGTCATTAGTAAATCTTTTAATAGGATGACATTCTAATGGAATATTCTAAAGTCCTCTAACAAGGCTCACTCCTAATAGGGTGAATGAAACCCTTTAACCATGTCACATTTAACAGTGTGCATTGTAACCTTTAACAAGGTTGGCTCCTCACAAGGCTCACTTCATAAGAGTGGAAATTTGTAGCATGTTACTAGTGGTTTTTCCCAATTTGGGTTTCCATGTAAAATCCTTGTGTCAAAATTTGCGATTGATTTTGTGGTATTGAATGTTTACATTTTTCCAAAGTTATTCTAACATAGGACACCAATATGCATATGTTTAAGATATTAAATGGTCAATGCATGCATAAGAATAAGTTACAGTACTAAAAATTTCTATTTGTACATTTGGACCTTGGATAACTGATTCACCCCCTCTCTCAATTATTCTAAAGTATTCCAACAATAACATATTCTTTTACTTCTTCATTTTATATCGTTATACACATGTATATGGTCTGATTGTTGTAAGTGACCCTTTGTAACACCCCAAAATTAGCTCATTGCCATGATACCAATTCTGGTCTATTTTGATCATTGCTAAAGTCCTATTTCATTAGACACATTCTTGATCTAACTCGCTACTTGACTTAATTATCAGATGTAGAAGACCCTAATCTGCATTCATCATATTTCTTATTTAATTCCTATAGTATGTACTCATATTAGTCGCATTAAACCTTCTTGATTTAATTATAATTTAATTTAAATTATTTATACTTTATTAAATTAAATTATCTCCTAAGGCTAATGTAATATGGGATTAAATTTATTTAATTTGATAAATATGCCTATTTTGATTAATTAAATGTAATTATTTAATTAAATGGGAAAGGTATTTCTAATTAATTAAAGAAAATTATTTAATTAAATGGAAGGTTATTCTTTAATTAATTAAATAAAGTTATTTAATTAAATAGGAGTAATTCCTAATTAATTAAATATAATTATTTAATTAAATAAGAAAGTGTCTCTAATTAATTAAATGAAATTATTTAATTAAATAGAAAATATATTTATGAGAGCATATCTCATTTTATTAAATTTAATATCTCTCCAAAATCCTTCTTCAGTTCAAAAAGGGAAATTCCCAGTTCACTGCTGATCAAAAAGGAATTAAATCAGTTAACTCCTTATTCTACTCAAATTAAATCAGTTAACTCCTTATTCTACTCAAAAGAAATTAGTTAACTCCCTCTAATTTGGGAGTCTTCCTTTATGACTGAACTTCATCTTCAATCCTGACCGTTGATTGAAATCAATATCAACTGTCGGAGGTTTTTAGGAAAATCTATATAAGAGACCCTCCTCTCTTCATTTCAGGGAGAGGTTGAAGAGAATTTGCATCGAATTGCTGTCAAATTGCATTCTCATTTAATCTCATCGAATTCTCATATAGATTTTCATTATTAGTTTAATTCTCATATAGATTTAATATGCATATTCATTTAGCATAATCTCTTTTACATGTTTTTAGATTAAAATGCATTTCTTATTCTAGATTAAATTGCACAATCATATAGATTATTTGCATCTCATTCTCAAATCCTTCGTTCGTAGAGGGTCTGGTTGCTTAAACACCTCAAATTTGAGGATATCTAATAAAAAAATCCCTCTAGATAGAAGGCAATAGGTCACCTTGCAGGCTGATTCTCGGATGAAAAATCCAATGTTCATTCTAGGATGAATCTGCAAACAATGACCATGTTGAAGTGTGTGTGAAGCTTGAGGCCACAATTCACACATACATTTCTGGCGCCCACCGAGGGACCTGAACCAAGTTTCTAGCTCCATCTTTTCTTGCATTTTATCTTCAGTCTATTTTTCTGACTTTTTTTTTTTGTAGCAACTTAATGGTTCTAATCAAGTGTTTTTTTAGGTTCTTATTTTAGCTTTTAAGGCTAACCCTTGTGCAGGCTGAGTTGCAGGCAAAAAAAATCTTGGGGTTCTTGAAAGATTTGATCATATCCTTCAAACGGTTCATTATTTCAATCTAAAATTTGTATTTCATATTTGGCATGCAATCCTCAGTTCACAGTAAAAATTTCGGTTTTATTTGATCAAAAATGAATTTTTAGTAATTTTTTTATGTATTTTAATAAAAAAAATTATTTCGTAACCCAAATCATTGAATTTTAATTTGAAAATTATATTACATATTTGAGAATATTTCAGGAGATCATAGTAAAAATTGTGAGTTTTTTTGAGAAAAAAATGATTTTTTATAATTTTTTTAATGTATTTTCATTAAAAAAATTAATTCTTGACATAAATCAGAGAATTTCAATCTGAAAATTTTATTGAATGTTTGGGAGGATTTCTGTAGACTAAAGTAAAAATTTTAGATTTTTTGGATCATAATTCTATTTTTAATAATTTTTTAATGTGTTTTCATTAAAAAAATTATTAACTCATGATGCAAATCTTGGAATTTTAATCAATAATTTTTATTGCAGGTTTTTGGAAAACAGCAAGAAATAAGTCCATCCAAATATGACAAAAGAAAGAAAAAAAAAAAAAGCATATCGCTTTTGCTAGCTTCGAAAATAGCACAAGAATTGTTAAAAATCAGGTAAAATCTACTAAGTGCGTTGCGAGGATCACCAGGTAACCTTCCTCAACTGATAACACTTTATTTGGATCTAAAACAAACATCTCTCGTGTCAAGCTTGTGTGTGTTTCCTTCCATGTTTTCATTTTACAACACATGCATAATTTGATACTAGGGTGTGATCTCCGTTAGTATTCATTTAGCATGCTTAGGTACTAGTGATAGATTTAGATAGCTATTTTGGGTTATTGGACTCACTAAATCCGTCGGCCCCTTGTTTCGCCCTGTGGTTGCAAGATCAGCACCACGTTAAAGGGGAGGGGTCTACAGGAAAGAAGCGTTAAATGCTCCACAAGGCAACCCTTTTGTGCTTTCTAGAACTCACTAGTTTCTGAGTTGTGGACTCGTTTTGGCTTGTGTGAGGGGTTAAATGTTTCACATCTTTGGGCTCACCTCGCATTAGTTAAAGCATTAAGTGTACCACCTTGTGCTCTTTGACTACTTTTGGATAGATTTTCTTTCGAGAATTAACATCTGTACACACATAGTAATTAGGCCCCATGAACACTATTCGTGGATCTTGAGAGAATGGGTTCCTAGGGAAACTCCTCTCTACAACAGATTCCTTGTAGGTGGGGAGGATACTTTGAGCATCTCGCAGATAAATGAGTCTTCAACTTGTTGATTGAGGCATCCTTTCCTTAGAGAGGTTGATAAATCACTGGAAGTTGACATCATAGATCTTTAAGAGATAATCTTAGTTTAGCGTGTCGGATTAATCTGCTTGCTTTAATTGGGTTGAAAGTGTAAAGGTGTCAAAACCTTGGATCTAGAAGCTAAGTCCCCTTGTGGTACACTATTGTGAGTCGGTCACCTTCAGAGAGGGTTAATCGTAGCAGACAATCCCTCTATAGGGCAAACTGTGTGGACGAAACCTCGAGCAATAATAGCCATTTTTGACATGGTAGTGACAACTGCTATATAAATGTCCTTGTGGAATAAATCTCCATGGGTGTGGTTCATTGTGGGTTGTTAGATCTCCCTAGCAGCTCTTGAAGATTAAGTTCTCAGACTGTGTTGAAACCTCGGTGCGCCAGGATTGGAGGTCACCCTAGTGAGTCATAAAAGTTGCAGAGTCAAAACATTACTAAAAACCTTAGAGAGGCCAAACTTTTCACTTTCTAGGAATGTGTGCAATGATTCCAAAACTCTTTGAAAACATACACAAATAGCTCTCCTAGGGATTAGCACAAACTAAGTCACTTGATTGTTCATGCACAAGTTTGCTTTTGCCCTTGCTCATTGTTTTCAGACGTGCTTGAAATCACCTGCTTGCTGTTCTATGTGCCTATTTATCTGGTTGGTTACTGAAATGATCAAAATTTGTCAAAACATTCTGCCTGTTAAATGGAAACTATCAAAAAAATTCAACTTTTCACTACAGTCGCGTGACGATTAACTTTAGGGACTTGATGTTCTATTTTCTCGCCAAATCTAAGATCCTGTCTCGCATGACCATTGTAGATTCTTGCCTGAAACTCTACTGAAACACTACCAAAAACTTGTTAAAATTGGTCATTTCCTGCACTTCTTCGCATGGCCTGTAAAGGTTTTTCGCGCAAAATCTTGTGTCAGCATTACCAATTTGGGTCTATTTTAGCTATCTGCGGCCTGCACGCTATCTTTTTCTACATCCTTTTATCACTCTCTGTCTACAAACAGTCTTGAAATAGTGACACCTCGCTTAGCTAAAGACTTGTGTCTTGTACCTTGACTAGTCTCATCTCATAAGTAATTTTTGGTCCTTGTCTTAATGCTTGTCATACTTTGTGTCACATTGGTCATAATCTCTGGTTGTTCTAGCCTTTAAATCAGACCATTTGTGCCTCAGTGAACAACATTCTTACTCTTATCTTGCTTTTTTTGAGACTAAGTTCTAGTGTGGTCCTTGTCTAAGCTTTTGCTTTTTGTCATTGTCTATGACTGTGGCAACTTGACTTATGTTCTAAAACTTGGTTGTCACTACTTGAAACATAGTACATCAAAATGGCTAACAACAAATGTGCTAAATCCAATATTCCTAGTGAGAAAGAAGGAATTCTAATTACAAACATGAAGAAACAAATTGAAATGATAAGTGCTCAACTTCAAAGACTAAAAGAAGAGGAAAACACATCATCAAACAAATTCTCCTTGAGAGAAATTTTGTCTTTCTCCTATGACAACCAAAAATCACATTCTTGTGATCTTGAATCCAAGACATCTAAGAACACCTCACATACGCCCAAGAAATCTATGAATATCTTTGAAAACAAACCTTGGGAACCTAAACCAAAGTGTGATTTCACACCTTTGGGAAAATCTTATGAATCAACCTTGGAAGAACTTCTTGAAGAAAAACTCATTACTTTACCTAAGCTCACTTTGGCAGGAGTTTCCTTTATGAGTAACTATTGTGTCTATCATAGACATAATTTACATAAAAATTCCCATTGTAAGGAGCTGAAAAACAAGATCCAAGATCTCTTTGACAATGGTATAATTCAAAAATCTAAGCTCTCAACTACTAAAGATTCTACTCTCAAGAAGGATCAACCTCATGAAACCATGTCTAGTAACAGTTCAAACACAACTTCTACTGCCTCCAACGTACATCCACCTTCTAAATTGCCCAATCTTTCCAACACATATTCACCAAAAGAACTCACTACTCCCCCAGTTGACTATGTGTACCCTCAAGGACTACCTTTAAAGGAAACTCAAGCTAATCTTGACTTAGCTACAAACCTCTCCCATACTATACAAAGAAAAGATCCAAAACCTCCATGTGTTGCTCCTCCTATTATCCCCAATCCAACTATTCCTCCATTGTCCCTTCAAGATTCTATTATGAAGACTCTATTAATATATTCGAATATAGATTCAGATACTCCCTCATTCTTGGATTTGGTTTCATGTCAAGAGGACTACATAAATGATGAAGAAACAAGTGTTGACCAAGACCAAGATTCCTTCATCCCCTTTCAAATATTCCAAGATCTCATGCCTCCATCTTAAGAGCCACATAGTCCTCCATCTCCCATGTCATGCACCTCTACTAAGAAAGATCAAGATGTTCCTTCCACCATCCTTAAGGAGATTACAAAAGAGCAAGAGAAGGATACTTTTCCTATGTTACCTAAAATTCCTTTTGAAGAGAAAAGTGTTCCCTCACTCTCTTATTCTACGTCACTACATTCACTTCCAAACTATGCTCAAGCTTTAAATACTCCTGTCAAAGGTATTGCTCCTATAACAGTTACTCATAAATCTATTGATGACTTTGGTCATATTGCTCACTCTAAAGATGTTGATATCCATACTCATGGTTCATTCACATCTTCTAAATCTATCCTTGGTCCCTACCCATCTAAGCTAAAACCTTCAAGTCTTCCATCCATATTGGGATCTTATGTTCCTCTATCTCCTATTGCCACTACTAGCTCATTACACATTCCTCCTACCCTACCCCAAGATCAACAAATATACACATACTTGAACTCTTCACATCCACCTTTCCATCTAAACCAGTCGTATTGGCCTCATTCATCCATAAATCCCAAGTCCTTTGGAAGAAATTTGGATGATCAACTCAAACACAAGTGCATGAATCCATCCTCAAAAGTTCACTATGTCTCCCCTAATCGACATGTGAATGTGAAGAAGGAAAATATGCAAAAGAGACCACAAAGGTCCACTATTCAAAGAGCTCAACCAAAGAAAGTATGGGTTCTTAAATCTATTATTGAAGAAATGTGTTCCAAAGCATCTAATGAAAAATCAAAAGCTATATGGATTCCCAAGTCTCTTTTGAAGGACTTGAATATTGAAAATAAATCAAAGTTGACATTCAAGCTTCCAAAGGCTTCCACTCCATCTCCTTCCCAAAATCTTCCTAAAAAGGTTTCAAAACCTTCTACTCCACCCCTCTCCAAAATGGCTTTGCTACCTCATATATCTAAGCCTCAATCTATTTCATCCATATCTTCTCCATCATTACACTACCCTTCAAGGTGTGTGTCAATGTTGATCTTGCCCACTTTTTCTTCCCCTCTTGCGCATCCATTTCAATACCCTATCCACTCCACCTTCTATCCTCCACCATTTATCCTTCCATCCCATTTATCTCATCCATAGCCTAAACCTTGTCCTCCATATATATTTTCTACTATCTCCCTCCATTACCTTATCAGCATCTTTGAGCGTACCTTGCTATGACCTTGGCTTATCATAACTTACATTATTGGAGTGCTATCTAACTTGAGAAAGGCTTGAATTCTTTCCAAAAACTCTAAAAATCCAAAAAAAGAAAAAAATGTGCCTTGGTGAAAACCTGGAAATAGGCACCTTGGTAGCAAAAGTAAAGAAATTTAAATCCATCCTATGGTGAAAACCACTTCTTGTGGCACCTTGGACAAGTACCATGAAGAAAACTTGGTAAATAGGCGTCATGCATAATTCTTCCATCCATGACATCCTATCATGATCTTGCTTATCCTTTAGATGTCCTCATTTCCAAAGTCATTCACTCATAACCTCCACAACAAAATTTTCTATCCTATTCAGTTAACCCTTTGGTCTTGATCAATGAAAGAAAGAAGAAAACTTAGTTCTTAGCAATCTCTTGGCATGGTTATTTTCTTGGATTACTTACACAATACCCTTCATTAGACCATGAGCTTATATTGTTATATCCTTTTCCCTAGCTTGGGTAATCTTTTGAAGGCTTTCCTTGAGGGTAACATTCACCGCTTCATACTCCTAGCCTATCCATCTCCACTTATCCACTAGCTTGCTACTACATATTGTCTTGCACCTTGCTAGACACTGGAGAAAAATCAAGGTAATCCTTCTTGAGAGCTAGTAATCTTTGAAAAAAATCTAAAAATCAGAAAAAGTCCTAAAAAAATTGTTACCCTGGTGAAAACCTAGCAATAGGCGCCTTGGTAACACCAAAAAAATTCAAAAAAAAGAAAAATACAAAAAAATTGAAAAAATAAAAAAGTGCCATTAGTGAAAACCTAGAAATAGGCATCATGGTAGAAAAAAAAAGAAAATCCTGCCAAGAGGGTGAAAACCTGGTAAACATGTTCCTCTTGTTCACAACGCTCCATCTTGCAGTGCACCTTCAGGCTTTCTGTACAGTCGCTTTCCTACTTTTCCTGCTTTCTGCTCATGTATCCATGGATTGAGTCTTCTCACAGCTCAGGGGCATTCCCCCTTTAGTTTCACTCTTTTTGAGATTTTCCTCATAGAATCTCCTTTGTGACAGTCACTAGTGGTCCTCACTGCGTTTGCCTACTATCACTAGTGCCACTATTTTTGAGATTCTCCTCATAGAATCTCCTTCGCGACAGTCACTAATGGTTCTCATTGTGTCTGCCTACTGTCACTAGTGTCACTCTCTTCAAGATTCTCCTCATAGAATCTCTTTTACAATAGTCACCAATTGTTTCAGCTGTGTCTGCCTATTGTTGCTAAGGTCATGTCTCCAGATTTCTTTATGGAAGATCTCTCTTGCATCAGTCACCAATCGTCCTGGCTGTGTCTGTCTACTGTCGCTCATTCCTTCTTAGGTTCTTCATCATGAAGATTCCTCTTTGACCTTAGTCACCAGTCGTTCTAACTGTGTCTACCTACTGTTGTCACCTTACTGAAGAGATTTCTTTCAAACATGTTCTGGACACTAATACTTGACATCAATCCAAAAAATGAACTCAAAAATGATATACTTGTTTGGATATACTGAGCTTTTTCTTTGTTTTCTTTGTTTTGCCTCATCATATCTCCTCAAACAACTCGATGATGTCATCTTTGACTAGAGAAGTAATGACTGGGGGCATGATCTTTTTTTTGCTTTATGTCTATGGTTTAGTTCCAACAAGTTGATACATTCCTATAAAAGGGGTTTCCATTATAAGAGCCTCCATCTCATATTGGATGGCCGTGTGTACCTTGATTCCTTTTATATGAATATGTCAATAATGTTCATTCTTCTCCTTTTTTGTTGGAGTGAAATCTTCATGCTACAATAAATACTGATACTCATCCTACTAACTGAACGTACAGGTCACTGTGAGTATATCTAGCACACTTCTGTCTCGGGTTATGAACATAAGGGTCGTTGCAGATAGAATAAATACTAAATACTTAGCAAAAGAGGAATCTCCCATGTGTCTGGCGTGATTGCATGCAAGCAACATTCAGGTCATCCTAGTGTTTATGCTATGATGCTTATGTTAACTTGCTACATTAAAAGGGACAAATGTTCTGGTCATTCTGGCTTCTTGTGCCTTGAATGCTTACATTTAATCCCAAAAAATTAATAATGTATGTTATATTCATATTTCCATGATTGCAATGTTAGTGGCAATTGTATAACATAGGAGCTTTGTTCTATATCCAATGATGATAAATTGTCGAGGCTTGGTAACCAGACCTAGGGTTGCATCTAGTTTAAGGTTGCATCTAGCCTAGGTTTGCATTTGACATAGTCTTGCATTGCATACTTCACTTGCATAAGCATGCGATTCAATTGCAAATCTACTTTCACCTTCTCTGATGAGGGATTGCTGATCTCTTCAAAGAATCATGTTCTTTCACGAACTGCACAAATGATTGATTAATCAACCTCTTGGCTACTTTGGTTGCTCTGAACCCATTTTTTGGGATCAAATTCAAAATCTAACACACTTAAGTGACTCAAAAATGCATTTTAAAATTTTTGTGCAATCCAAATTCTTTTGATACTTTGCGATTCTTGAAATCTTTTCAACTAAAACTTGGACTTTTGGACATCGAAATCACTTCGGATCAACTTCCAAATTTCTTCAGATCATTTTTTATCTCTTCATATTTCCTCAGATCATTCTGATCCCTTTATATTTCTTCAGATCATTTTGATCTCTTCATATTTCCTCAAATTATTTTGATCTCTTCAATTTCTTCTGATCATTCTGATCTCTTCATCTTTTCTTTTGATCGTTCTGATCTCTTCTATATTCTGTTGAATCTCAAATTTCTTCTATTTCTCATTATCTATTGCTTTACATCATATTTTTGGTGTGTCATCTTTCGATTTCGCTCCTAAGGGGGTAGGATGATTACATCATTAAACTAAATTTCAACTCATTTTGAGTCTCATTGCTTGGGGCATCTGGTTCCCATTTTATGTCCTTCTCACTTGGGGCATCTCATTACTCAGGGCATCTTGTCCCCCTCTTTCTAGCATCCTTGTCATCTACTTCATCTTTTGATCATTTGATCACATCTTATAACATTTCTAATCTGAGTCTGATGGGCAGGTATCAGGACAATCTAAACCCCGACTCCTAAGGATCAAGCCTCGTTCTAGGGATGATTCTGTGGCTCATAATTAGATCTTATCAACTTAGGTATATAGGTGTTCTACCTAAATTCCTTAGGATTAAGCTTCATGCTGGAGATAATCCTTAAAAGCTTGTCTCATCTAGGTATCTAGGTGTTCTATCTAGATCCCTTAGGGTTAAGCTTCATGCTGGAGATAATCCTTAAAAGCTTATCAGTCTCAATTCAGGTATCTAGGTGTTCTATCTGGATCCCTTAGGATTAAGCTTCGTGCTAGAGATAATCCTTAAAAGCTTGTTTCAACTTAGGTATCTAGGTGTTCTACCTGGATTCCTTAGGATTAAGCTTCGTGCTAGAGATGATCCTTAAAAGCTTATTTGTTTCAATTCAAGTATTTGAGTGTTCTACTTAGATTCCTTATGATTCAGCTTCGTGCTAGAGATAATCCTTAAAAGCTCATCAATTGGTCTCTGTAGAATCAATTGCGGAACCAATCTCATTTTTTTTATCTACGCATTATACTTTCTAATTTTCTTTGAATTGAACGTGTTGCTTGCACATTCATTCAAAGAGGGGCAAAATGTAATACCCCAAAATTGGCTCATTGCCATGATACCAATTCTGGTCTATTTTGATCATTGCTAAAGTCCTATTTCATTAGACACATTCTTGATCTAACTCGCTACTTGACTTAATTGTCAGATGCAGAAGACCCTAATCTGCATTCATCATATTTCTTATTTAATTCCTATAGTACATACTCATATTAGTCGCATTAAACCTACTTGATTTAATTATAATTTAATTTAAAGTATTTATACTTTATTAAATTAAATTATCTCCTAAGGCTAATGTACTATGGGATTAAATTTATTTAATTTAATAAATACGCCTATCTTGATTAATTAATTATTTAATTAAATGGGAAAGGTATTTCTAATTAATTAAAGAAAATTATTTAATTAAATGGAAGGCTATTCTTTAATTAATTAAATAAAGTTATTTAATTAAATAAAAAAGTGTCTCTAATTAATTAAATGAAATTATTTAATTAAATAGAAAATATATTTATGAGAGCATATCTCATTTTATTAAATTATATCTCTCCAAAATCCTTCTTCAGTTCAAAAAGGGAAATTCCCAGTTCACTGTTGATCAAAAAGGAATTAAATCAGTTAACTCCTTATTCTACTCAAATTAAATCAGTTAACTCCTTATTCTACTCAAAAGAAATCAGTTAACTCCCTCTAATTTGGGAATCTTCCTTTATGACTGAACTTCATCTTCAATCCTGACTGTTGATTGAAATCAATATCAACAATCAGAGGTTTTTAGGAAAATCTATATAAGAGACCCTCCTCTCTTCATTTCAAGGAGAGGTTGAAGAGAATTTGCATCGAATTGCTATCAAATTGCATTCTCATTTAATCTCATCGAATTCTCATATAGATTTTAATTGTTAGTTTAATTCTCATATAGATTTAATATGCATATTCATTTAGCATAATCTCTTTTACATGTTTCTAGATTAAAATGCATTTCTTATTCTACATTAAATTGCACGATCATATAGATTATTTGCATCTCATTCTCAAATCCTTCATTCGTAGAGGGTCTGGTTGCTTAAACACCTCAAATCTGAGGATATCTAATAAGAAAATCCCTCTAGATAGAAGGCAACAAGTCACCTTGCAGGCTGATTCTCGGATGAACAATCCAATGTTCATTTCGGGATGAATCTGCAAACAATGATCATGTTGAAGTGTGTGTGAAGCCTGAGGCCACAATTCACGCATACACCCTTGACCTTATGAGTTGTGTTTCTAAGACATGTATTTGAGGATATTGTACCAAGTCATTTTAATCATCAAGAAATAGTAACAAAATTATTTTCAATAGAAAGGATATACATGTAATAATATTTTGAGTCTTGATTGCAGTAGTTCAATATCCAACATTCCATACATAATATGCTTTCCAAGGCACTTCTTAGCAACACTATTTCTTAGACATGGCTACACATAATGGTGAACAAATTCTATTAGCATGTTAATCAAATTTATAAAATATTCCAAGTCATGCTAAAGAAAAGTGTTTAAGGAAAAATCATAAGAACATTGTCTTAGGGTTGAGAAATGTTAGAATTTGTTGTTAGAAACTTTTGACTACTAATTAGATTCTAAATTTTGTTTTGAGTTCACTTTTACATTATCTCAACTAGCTAAGATAATTAAGATTAAAATTCCATTAATTTCTAGATAAATTATAATCTATGTCAATTCAATTATTTATATTTAAATTATTCAACATCTTCATCTAAATAATCAACTTCAAATCACTTCTAGTTTTAAATCTAATCATTAAATTAGGATAGTTTATTTCCGTATGATTATGAAAAACAAAAAGCATACATGACATTAAACTAATTTTCCAAACTTACTAATTTTAAAAAGCTAACAAGTTAGTTGACTAATTTTCAACCACCTCAATTTTGAAAATTTTCCAAAATACTTAAACTAATTTTCAACCACACTTTTATGCCTCCTATAGCGGTTAAAAAGTGTTGTATGCTATTATGAGATTTGTTTTTATAATTATGAATAGACTTAAATTTATATTGAGTAAAAAAAGAATCAATTTATCTTAAGGAGAGAAAAGGTTTGGTTTGTACAATTAATCTCATTTTGTACTATAAATTAATTAAATAATTAGAAATAAGAGTTTTTTAATTATTATTGAAATAGACATACAAAGAGTTGAGATTGATGAATAAAAAAATTAATGAGATATGATAGCTTTTTTATTGATGCATTAGTATATTGTGATTTAAAAAATTAATGAGATATGATAGCTTTTTTATTGACGCATTAGTATATTGTGATTTGTTTTTATTGTAATAAATGACTAAATAAATTGGTTTGATATTATATATATTATAAATTATTTTATTTATGAATTGACATGAAATTGGATAACTACATTTTGGTTTGGATTAAAAAAATGTTATTTAATTTTTAATTTCTATAATGATAACAATTGTAAATCTTATAGTAAAAGTCTCTAATACAATGATAATTTGTGAGTCTCTTATGTGGGAGATCTTGGGTTCGAGTCTATTTGAGATAAACAACCCATTACCTATCAAAGAAAAAAAGTGTCAACAAAAAATTTAAAATTTAATATTATAGTTTTCAGTTTTATTTCACTCACTAATAATTAATTTCTTGTCAAGAATCATGTTGACAAAAAATTTAAAAGTTTATATTATAGTTTGTAGGCCTTGATTTTCTAGATTTTGTTTTCACTTTTTTTGAATTAATAATTTTTTTTTAAAAAACTTGCATCAATAAGGAAAGAGTAGTAAAATAATTATAACATTTGCTAATGATCATTTTTATCGGCAAACACATGTCGTAGATCAAACTACTCAAGATGAATGAGATGGATGGTGTCAAAAAGAGCAAGTTTTCACATTTTATTTGTTTGAGTTATTAAAATTGGGCAGGTTGCAAGTCAAACACATACTTTGTACAACTTATTTAATATTTTTTTTAATGTTACATTTAAGACTCTTGTTGGCATCCAGGTTAGTGAATACATTATTTAGAAAGAAAAAAAACAATTAAAACAACTTGATTAAACTTCCCTTTGTATTTTTCAGAAAACACAATGCAACTTTCTACATTGGTGGGGAATAGTGTTTTCTTTCGTAGCTAGCAAATCAAATTAATGTGCTAATAAGGAGCAATTTTGATATTTTTTTTATAAGGTACTATCTTTTCTTACTTAATTTTTATATTGTATATCATTTACAAACTTTTTGCTCATTCTAGCAATGACATGAGACTTAAGGCTTATTTGATCTCCTTATGAGTAACATACTAGAAACAATAATTGGAAGACCAAGAGTCCAACTTTCACAATGAGACAAATACAATGAATGGAAGACCAAGAGTCACAATCTAGAATTACAAAAAGATGACCCTCTTGATATTTGAATGAGGGTCTCCACAAGGAGAACTCATTGCTTCAGTCAAATAAGCTAAACCCCTTTGACCTTATTTTGTTTTGTTTCTTTATTTTAGTTAAGTTTTTTTAATGTCATTCTCATTTCAAAACTTCTTCAACTCCATGGGAATCATAGATATTACATAGGATCACCCATAAATACACTTAAATTATCCTCATAACCCACTTCATATATTTCCCTAGCGAGGACAAACCTGTTAGTTCTGGTTTTTCAAAATTTCTGTGAAGGCCAGTCTTAACATTTTTTAAGATTTATTACTTCTCTTTAACAAGGCATACAACATATTGTGCATGTGAATATGTTCTCTAATAAAAAATACTTACACTTCAATAAATCATTACTTCTATTAGGGGTTAGTAGCAAATGAAGGAAACTATGATAAACAACTAAAACCCAAAAGAAATTGATCTATTATTTCCTAGTTGGAGAAAATAATAATCTATGAGATTTTCTCTCAGATTTGATTTACAAACCCGTTATTAATCACTCTAAAATGGAAGAATCTTAGATTGGATGTAATTATTGCATACACCACTCGAAATTTTTGGTCATTGCATGCATATAAAACTTGAATGATAAGTGTATAACTACAAGCTATGAAAGTAGATACAATGAGTTAATGATATTAAGCTAAAGCATTAAATGAAATATAAAAATGAATCTAGATGAAAAATGGCATTATAACACTACAATGCAAGATGATGGATCCCTTGAGCTAGGGCAAACCTCTCTTTTATAGAATCTCAAGGCAATGAGTGGCAAAGATGCAAAGTGTACAGATTGTTGAGATTCTCCCTTCCATGATTCATGATTGAACTTTATTTGTCAAAAAGGTTTATTTGTCTTTTATAATGATTTAATATTTTTTCCCTTTTATCTTTTATTCATTTTCCTTAATTTATGTGTGCACATGTGAATGGGTACACTTTATTAAAAGGTGAGATGAATTTTAATAAAGCTCGCTCAGGATATGATATTTGATTTGATTGAATCTGATGATTGAATAATTATGTGAATTGATGGATGTATAATCAAGTATCGTCCAATGTTTAGATTTAATAATCAAAATTATGGGCTATTAGTTTGCTAGACCTCTTTTAGATGATTACATTTTCCCCTCTTTGATTCAATGTGTGAGAAACACTTTGAGTCAAATAAAATTTGATTTGTAAATTTTTTTGATGTTGAAGTGGTGATCTATTCTTTGATCAGGAGTTGATTCTGAACTTGATCAAACGAAGGTAAGCTATATCAACTCTAAGCTTGATTGGATGAAGATCAATAGGATAACTTGTATAGGAATTAATTTAAACTTGATCAAATAAAAATAAGACAAAACAAATCTAAGCTTGATATTAAGTGAAGATTGATGACCACATATCAATGCATAGTTTGGTGAAGAGTGATGCAACTGAACATGTATCTAATTGGTTTTGAAACTCTGATCTTTTCCTTGAATGACTATTCATCTTAATTAACTATGATGAAAGTAATTATCAATATTGCGAGAAGTTAAGTACTAGATTAAGGAGACAATATTAGCTTGATGTAATGTGATAAAACTAATATGCCCCTATTTTGAAATAAATTGAATACATGCCCCGAGTGATTTTGTGTGAAGAAAAGAAATCACTTGTGTAGAGAGATTGAAGGATATTGACATGATTTGCACCTGGCAATTAGGTATTTAATTATGCAATATTCCTACCCCCTCAAGGTTGAAATGAAAATTCTCCTAAAAGGATGTGCAAAAATGGTACTAGATTATTTTAATTCGACCATGATTGGACTATGGATATTTCATAATGGATTTAGATTGATTAGGAGGTCACGATAATTAAGTCAGACCACCTAATGATGAGATTTTGCCCCTATTTGACCTAGTTTGACTAAGGTTGACTAGGGTTGACCAAAATTGATTGGTCATGTTTGGGTTATATTTGGATCAATTCAATGTATATTCATTGATTTTTCATTAGAATGCATTATTTGGATCAGTAGTCAACTATGTTTGGCTAAAAAAGCTTGATTGAGTGATATAATTCTAGATCTCAATTTTGATCCCAAAATGGACTCAACGTCTCAAAATTAGTTAGGAGCAATTTGACACCAATTAGAGGACTTTGAAAACTAGGTCAATTTGACACATAAGGGGCCTAAGGGGTCATTTTTCAAATCATTTATGCAAGTCTTTCTTTTTTACTTCAAGGCCCCTTTGAGTGCCAAGATATTAGTTCCTGTGATATCTCACTAATTTGAGCACTAGAGGAGGCACAAGTGAGCTTGGGAGTCCAATCCATTAGTAAGTAACCAAAGCTTAATTTTAAATTTTGTAATTTATCAATTTTTCTCAAAATTTTCATGTTTCTAGCTATAGAATGTTGTTTTATCATGTAGTAAAATCAATTTATCATACTCATTTCAATGTTCCATCGTATGATAAAATAATTGACTCTATTTTATCGCACACCAATACCGGTTCTCATCTCATTATCTATACCCTTTACATGTATGATACAAGATATTTTATCTCACTGAAATAGTAAGCTTTATCACATGATACGATGGGATCAAATGTTTTATTGCACTACTTAAAATTGCTTAGTTTTGTAAAATTCTGTTCTTCTATTGATTTGAGGACTTTCTTACCATGTTGTCAATTATATTCTTATCAAATTGCAATGTATTTTTGGGAGGATATTTGCAAATTTTTGTGATTTTTAAAAGATATGCTATTAGAAATAGGGAATACTGAGAGGGGGATGAATTGGTATTCTACAAACTTGAGCCCAAAATTGGATATTATTAATAACCTTAAAACTTCCATATGAAAGAAATCTAATTATGTTGAATAGTAAACATAACCGTGCAATAATAAAACTCATAACATCATATTTTGTTAACTAGGGAAACCTTGGCCTAGGGAAAACCTAGATGGGGATGGTACCCACAAAATAATCCATTAATCAAAAGTATCTAGTTAAAGATATTGACCCTATTAGGATTCAATTACATGTGTATAGTGTCTCATTCCTTGTTAGGGGACTTAGGCCTTGTTAGAAGCCTCGGCCCTATTAGGAGTTGTTATTGCAAATTACAAATGTATGCAACATGAGCCCACTACCCAAATGTGTAATGTGCAATATAGTTCCTTGATACGAAAAGATAGATAAACCTTTTTCTTGTTGACATCTTCAATGTCTGATATAGCTCTAGCGACTCTTCACAAAATTCACATTCCTTTGACTATACATTAGAATTTACATCACATATAGTTCACATAGTCTTCCTTAGAAGAATAGTTAACTTCACATATTGTAATCTTCTTATATACCTTTACAATTTACAAAATACTATCCAATCGGCCTTCAAGATTTCACACACTTTACAAAATACATTATTATAACTCACTAACTTAGGGTTAACATCTAGGATGTCATCCATTAAAATTAAGTAATTATTTTTTGTAAACAAAATAATTACTTAATCCATAATTATCTCTTTCCTGTCATGCTTTATTTTTCCTGTTCTCTATTGTGATTGGTATTTTATCCATAAGTTATTTTGTACTTACTTGCACACTCCATATGTCATTCTAATAGTTTGTCCTTTCTGTACCTAACTATACGCATGCCAAAAGTGTCCTAGTCAACAACACATATCAAAATTGTATCTATTTTGCCAAATAAACTAACTAAAACTTAGATAATTTTCTAAGTATGAATGTCATAACTTGATCTTCAAGGTTGGCCTTCTTTATATTGAAGATATGTTTCGATAAATGACAACATTCAATATCCATCTTAGCTAAATTGCCATCAATCTCCAACTTTGGCATTAATGATAGCATATGGGAAAATGGCTAAGTCCCAAAAACTTATAGCATCAAACCTTTACAAAACTGGCCTTATCAAAATTTTCAAAATTTAAAACTTGTGGGTCATTACATTTTTACCATCTTTCCTTATATCTCCTACTTGCATTATAACTCTCTCTTTGAGTATAGTATTGGTTTTTTCATTACTCCCCCTAACATATACCTTAATTCACTAATACATACATACACTTATATACAATTTTCCTTATCTCTCCCCCTTTGACATCAATGAAAAAGGTGTCAAAAATATATGTACAGGTCAAAATTTGTTGTATTAACTTCATGGTTGTTGTTAGATGGATATTTGTACAATGCAGTCACCAAAGTTATGTTTTAACATGGTAAACTCCATGTCCCATTTGTGTTTTACAACATCTGCTACACTCAAGATTGCGCATACAGCATATGATGCTAACTCCATTGCATCCAAGCCTATGTAAGAAAATTTATCATAAGATTCCCTTATCACCAGACATTCTTTTAGTTGTCTCTATACTAAATCAATTTCCAATGCAAGGTGTTCCCTTAGTAATGAAAGTCTTTTCAGCTTCATCTCCTTTTGTAGCTCTAAAAGCCTGATTTCATCATTTATTTTTATTTTTCTATTTTCAAGATATTTTATCTTGGCTAATGGGTCTTGAACTTCTTTCATTATTGATTCAATCTCTTTGAGCTTGATATTCAATTCATCTATCATATCCTTAATCAATGTGTGCGCTCCAACATACTTCCTATAAACTCTCTTTCCCTCATTTACAAAATATCTTAAATCCTTAATTTTTACACCAAGGTTCTTTAGACCTCCCTTGATGTTTTCACAAATTTCCTAAATATTTTTGCATCATGTAGAGTTTGTGCATTGACTACTACAATGTATGATAAATTTGTGAACTATGTACCAAAAGCTTGGATTACAACTTTTTCTCTTCCTAGGGGTCTAGTTCAATCATATTTACTGAAATGGTATTTTGTGGTCTATCAATTACTTCCATAAGTGAACTATGTAGACTCTTAATTTTTTCTATCTATTTCTATTATTTTACTGAGTGAAAATATCAACTCATTTTGATCATCATCCATTTGATCCTATTAGGCCTACTAGTCTAAGGGGTATCCTAGAAGAACTAGGTGTCATTGCCTTCCTTTTCTCTTCTTCTTCCATCTTCTTATTTTCTTCTTCCTCCTTTTCTTTCCTTTCTTCTTCTTCCTTTTTCTTCTTCTCTTCTTCCTCCTTTTTCTTCTTCTCTTCTTCCTCTTTCTTCGTCTTTGCTTCTTCCTCTCTCTTCCTTGTCTCTTCTTCTTCTTTCTTCTTCTTTTGTTCTTCTTCTAATTTCTTCCTTTCCTCCTCAATTTTATTCTTTTCTTCCTCCATTTTCTTGTGTTCGTCCTCCTTTTTATTTTTGTCTGCTTTAATCTTTTTCTTCTTCTCATCTTCTTCAAGTTTCTTTTTCTTTTTTGCTTCCAATCTTTTGTCCTCCTTCCTCTTCTTTCTTCTTCTTTTCTTTTTCTTCCTTCTTTTTCTTATTTTCTTCTTCCTTTTTCTTTTTCTTTTCTTCTTCTTATTCTTCATTCTCAAAGCTAGTGAAGCTCACCAAATTTCCAACATTAGTGCCCTAGTCTTGAATGGGTCTTTTGAAGTATCTAGGTGATCCTTGTACTATCCACTTGCATGGTATCAATACAAATAGAGACTTGCCGAGTTGATTCTAACATTGTTGTTATTTTTTTTGTTGCTCCCTATTCTTGGCTTAATGTGGAGGTCATAAAATTTCCAATATCTTGCTTTGTTTCTTTGTTCATCTCCTCAGCTTTACCGCCCATTAACAAAATTGCTCTTTTTTTATTTCTTACAAGGGTTCAGTTCCATTCATTACTCTTTCCATATCATCATCACTTTTCAACTCACACAATTTTCTAATTTGATTCTCTCTTATTCTTTTATCCTCATATGCTACTCTTCTTCTTGTATTGATCAATCTGTTATAAAAGTCTTTTGGTATGTCCTTCTTAATATCTTCAAATCTCTTATTTGTTAGAATCATATGCCTAACTACAACATTCTCCGATTGTAGTCTATCCATGTTATTATAATGATCATAAAACTTATTCAATTGTACAAAATTGATGTTGTTGTTAATTTGAACATTCAAATTTTCAAAGTTTGGCTTCGACTAATTTATCTGATTCAATCATCTATAAAGCTTTTCTTCTCTTACCCAATCCACTAGCCATCTACTTTATTCTCTTTTTGGTCTATTACTTAGCTTGTTCTTGCTTTACCTATATCAAACTTCTTGATCTCCTGGTGTTGGTAGGGTTTACTGACTTTATTTTTGTTATACTCACTTCCTCTTCACCTTTATCCTTTTGCATTAGTAATACAAGTGTAGGTTGTATCTATGAAACTATGACATGTGGTATAACTGATGCCACTACTTTTGGTTCTACAACTATTATCATGCCTTCAAATATTCCTCCACCTACTAGTGGTTACACATACATGATTCCTTCTTGACCAATTTGTCTCATTCAGTAACAATTTGTCTTACTATTGCTACTCCTTTTGGTGTCATCATTTATTGTGGCCTCAACCTTTTTCTTTAAATATTTCTCAAGATGAGCTTGAGATGTCACCTACATTAAACCTATTGAATTCTTCATCTCTGGTCAATTTTAAAATTACTTCCACATATCCTTCTATTTGTTCCTTAGTAATTTCATAACCAAGTGGTTCAATATAGGTCATTCTTGGTTCAACTAGTTTTATGTAGGTAAAATCCATGTCAACCATAAAATATATATCATCTTTGAATTTCTTCACAAGTGAAGGTGGGATTATGTATCTTTGTCTCATCCCTTCTTGGAATGATTTTATAATAAGATCTGAACTATTGTAAATCTTATGTGTTGGATGTCTTATATACATGTTGGTTATCTTCTCAGTTGTGCACTTGTCACTGCTAATTAGGTCAGTCATATATAGGAATGGAAATATCTTAATTAGATGTAAAAGCATGTAAATAATTACTGATCTAAATCTAAATTGACTATTCTTTACTCTCTTTACCCTTTCCGAGTTCTCTACTAATTGCGCTTTCAGGATTTCACACATATTGACCTTTACTCTTTCTACACATATTTTTTCGATGGCATGAATAAATCTTGTTATCATATCATCCTCTCTAGAGCTGGCACATATGTTGGATGCTATAATTTTGCATATAAATATTATATCATGTTGTTTTATCATGCTTATTATAATGCCTCTCCCATTGTACTCAGACTTGGTGTTTTCTAGCACAAGTTTCTTAACATTATTTTCATTGATTGGGATTGATCCTTCATTGCATAGACCAGTCACCTCATGAATTAGGTTAGTTGATATCTCTACTACATTATCTCCTAACCAAAATTTTCCATCATTAATCTTGCTCGGTATTATCTTTGCCCAATCCTCATTGTTATAGTCATGTGAAAATAAGATCTTAATCATTTCATTTTGTTCCAGGTATGCATTGTCATTCTTAAAGCTCATTTATTGGTTTTGGATGTGATCAAATTCCTTTGATATGTTACCTTCACCTACTATTTTAAATTTTCTCCTAAGATAGCTTCCTACATTCTCCAAATATAACACTTAGCTTGGAATAATGAAAAATGCTACTGTAGGGTCTTTCTCTAAAGGTTGAATGGGTTTTATCTTCATGTTTAGTTTAACCTCATCTTCAACATTATGAATCAAACTCCTATCCATGATTATCATAAATTTTGATTTCAAATTCATAGATGAGCTCTTGAAATTTGATAAATACCTTAATTTTGTGGAATGTAGGGTTTTCTAATGAATTCACTTCAATCCTAGTTAGATTTCCTTGTATTCACACTCAATTTTCTCCTTATCTTTTCACACTCTTGAATGATAATCAAAATCTTGATTATGGCCCTTTAATCCTTTTCATTCACCAACTTCACTAATTGTGCAAGTACACAATTTACAAAAGGTTATTTATTCTTTACCAGTAACTTATTTTGATTTGTATAACCTCATGCAATCTCCAAATTAAATATGTACTTAACCATGGCTTCAACATACCTTATTCTACCTCATATTAACTTCACAACCCTTAACTCGCTTCTTAACATTATATACATCTTTCAGATACTCAAACTCTAATAGAAAAGTACTTAGTTTAAATAGGATGAATCACATACAATTGATGACTTCAATCTTCCTTTAGGCATATCAAATTATTGTTCTTCTAATACTATATGTTAACTAGATGGATCTTTAGTTTTGACAAATACTTCTTTGAATTCTTCTATATGCTCTTTCAACTCATCTTTCTAACTATGATTACTATTATCATTCCTTCTGACATTTCTTTTTGTGTTCCTTCTAAAATTTGGATTCCTATTGATGTTCCTTATATCCATTCTACAAAATATTTCTATATGATCAAATTTATTACATAACTGACATTCTATTACATTATTTTGAATCTGGATTCAACCTGGTTTACAGGTGCTCTGTAATTTCTGGCTATGTGTCCAAAGTTGTTGCATTTGTAACAAATAATTTTGTTCCTTGCTCCATTAGTTCCTTCATTGGATCTCCTTCTTTCTCCTACAAGGTTAGTACCTCTAAACATTCTACTATTGCTACTATTATTATCAAATTTAGGTTTCTTACAATCAACTACTCTATGACCAAAACCATGACAATTATAACAATAAAAATTAGTAACATGTTTAAATGGATTACTTGGGCATTCCCTTTTCATATGACCAATTTCATTACATGCAAAGCATCTACCTTTGAACTCATACCTTACTTCTTTGGGTGATTAATTTTTCTCAAGTTGTTTAGGTTCATCAATTTGTTTAGCTTGGTCAACTTGTTCAATCTCCTTAGGTGAGATATTAGATTGATTTGGCTCAACTTTATTCAATTCTTCCTTCTATTTTGTACGCTAATCAATTTAAGGACTGGCTTCCTTTCTAGCTTCAAATTTCTTGGCCAATTTTTCTCTAATAAAATATTCAAAACCAATTTTGTCATAAGAAACTCTCTGAAAATATAATTGCTCATCAATTTTCTCATTATTGGAATATAACATTTCTAACTATTACTTAGTCTAGGTTAACTACCCTTTCACAATAGTGATGTACTTCTCAAGTTCTGCATACTCTTAACTTATTGGATTCAAGTTCATAAGTAAAATTTGAAAGATAAGATCTTAGATCTACATTCTCAAATTTTAGATCTAACTCAATTTTTCCATCATCTTTCTTTAAGATCAATTCTAATTCAGTGATCTTCAACTCATGTTTTAAGATTTCATTTTCTTTCTTCAATATTGAAACTTCATAACTATACTTAATCTAATCTTTAGGATCCTTTTTGGATTTGAGATGATCACTCTTGTCTTTTATCTTACCATTGTAGTCTTTTGCATCTTCATATCTTTCTTTCAGGTCATATATTTCTTTCAGGTTGTCTCTTTCTTCAATGAGAATGTCAATCTACTCAAGAACCTCTTATAGGTTCTTTTGTAACTATTTCATATCCATAGGGATCTTAATCAAGGTGGATTTTTTGAGTAATTGTACTATGATGCCAATCATTGGAAATAGGGAATAGTGAGAGGGGGGAGGGGGGTGAATCGGTATTCTACAAACTTTAGCCCAAAACTAGATATTATTAATTACCTATAACTTGCATATAAAAGAAAACTAATTATGTTGAATTATAAACATAACCATGCAATAAGATAACTCATAATACCATATTTTGTTAACTAGGGAAACCCTAGCCAAGGTTAAACCCCGATGGGGATGGTACCCACAAAATGATCCACTAATCAAAAGTATCTAGTTAAAGATATTGACCCTATTAGGGATCTATTACATCTATATAGTGTATTGGTCCTCATTAGAGGACTTAGGCCTTGTTAGAAGCCTCAACCCTATTAGGAGTTGTTATTACAAATTATAAATGTATGCAAGATGGGCCCACTACCCAAACATGCAATATACAATATAGTTCCTTGATACAAAAAGATAGATACAAAAACCTTTTTACTTATTGCTGATATCTTCTGTATCTGATATAGCTCTAGCTGTTCTTCACAAAATGTGCATTCCTTTGTACACATAGTATTCCTTAGAACCACACTTAACTTTTCATATTATAATCTTCTTAAATACCTTCATAATTTACAAAATATTGTCCAGTCAGCATTCAAGCTTTCACAGGCTTTATAAAATATATTATTATAACTCATTGACTTAGAGTTAACATCTAGGATGTTGTCCCTTATTAATTAAGTAATTATTTTGTAAACAAAATAATTCCTTAATCCATAATTATCTCTTTCTTATCATGTTTTGTTCTGCTTGCTCTCTATTATGACTAGTATTTTATCCATAACTTATCATGTACTGTCTGTACTGACTTGCACACTCAAATTTGTCAACCTAACACTCTGTCCTTTCTGTACCTAAGTGCAAATGTGCCAAAAGTATCTTTGTCAACTACACATATCAAAATTGTATTTTTTTTTCTAGATAAACTAACTAATACTTAGATAATTTTCTAAGTATGAATGCCATAACTTGATCTATAATGTCTACCTTCTTAATACTAAAGATATGTTGCCATTAGTGACAACATTAATATATACCTTAGCAAAAAAATGCATGTTTTTGTGCTTTTGTTTGGAGAAGATCATTTTGCCTCCAAAGATTCAAAGCTCATATATACAAAAAATGTGGTTAGTTCATCTTCTTTTTGATGTATACTAGGTCATGATAGCTGCCTATGGGTCTAGATGATTATTGATTATTCCTATATCTATGTGAACCACAAATTATTGACCACGTTGGTTGAGCAATTTAACAATGAGCATAACACCTTCCATTTTCCCCCTAAAGAAATCACAGACAACTTAGAGGATGTATAGAGGATCTTGAACTTCCTTGAAGAGGAGACCAAGTATTTTGCAAGTAGGATCCTAAAGTGGGGATAGTGACACTTAGATAGATCTTCAATGATAATAATGAGGATTATCCATTACCTTTCATACTACTTGGGATCATTTGTTGCATTATTGAACCACTTGGAACTACATGGTAGATAATAATATCGAAAGGATTATCCATTGCCCTGTATACTAGTTGGGATCACTAGTTGCATTGTTGAACTAGACAAGAGCCACCAAGGATTTTTGTGTGGATGGGGTCAGCTATTACTTGAGATGATGAATCAACCTGAGAGTTTTGCATGGGGATCTACCTTGTTATTTCACTTGTAAAAGGAGATGCATAATATTATTTATAAGATAAGTAGGACTTGGGAAGCAAGGGTCCTAGTGATACAATTCTAGGCTTGGAAGAACATTCCCATAGCCAAACTAGTGGAAAAAAAACAAAGGGATCTAGGGGAGCCCTATATTTATAGATATTCTAGTTACATCCATCATCCCAACTTGGGAAAGTTAACATATTGGAGGTGATGTCTTGATGACCTAAATTTAATTTTGTGTGGTTATACATGTAGACAAAGAGATTGGGGGTATTTACCCAAGATGTCTTACTTATATTTTGTTAGTGAAAAGATTGTTTTCCAAGAAAATATGTACAAATTAACTCAAAATACCCAGATAAGAAGACTAAATCAGCACTAACAGTTGGGTCATTTTGCTATTGCAAAATGTAAATGCCCTCTGAATTTATCCGGTATAGCTCCCCGTGCATAATTTACGATGAATTCAAATATGGATGCTTTTAACCAAAACGCAGAAAAGGTATACAAACATCTATTTGTAAATACAACATAGATGTGGAGACTAAGTAACTGAAAAGAATAGAACAACAAATGACACAAAGTTCATTTTCCCAGATGTTGCATTACAAAGAGAATGAAAACAAAGAATGTATCTTCCATCCTCTTGAGAAAATGAAGAATTAGAGCTTTGAAGATATCTTGAAATCAAAATGTATTCAAGAAATTGCAACATTTAAATGCATTTAGAGAAAACTGAAAGTCATACAAAGATCATAATCAGTGAGAAGAAAATTGTCCAAACCCCAAGTTTTGATATATAGTTATCTTCCAAATCTCCCTACTCTAATGCGTAAAAAATAACAAAGATTTTATTACACTTTGCATTAGAAAATCACAATCTAAAGAAAAATGTAAATCCCTTCCCTACATTACATTCAAAATCAAAATTTCCCCTCTTCTTCTAACACACAATTTAGAAAAATGAATAAAGACTCTGTTCTTCAATAGCTCCAAAGTCTACTCTATTAGAAAATAGGAAAAACTGAAAAACTCCCTCTATTGTAGCACCAAGTCTATCCTCTCCTTTCAGAAGGAAAAAGTGGAACCCTTGCTGCAACTTATTTTTTACAATAAATAACCCTCGGGCTAGTTATGGTAATGGATTCTTGGAATAATTGACTCAACCATCTTTATCTTTTTGAGTCTTTAAAACAACTCCTTCATTCTATGACTTGATATCCACTTTACATTATATTATGAATTCCACATTTATAAATTTTATATTTATAAATTTAATGAGAAAGGATTCTCATGGAACTAAGAGTGAGGACGCATTTAAACAGGTGGCACTTGTTGGTTGTAAAGTGCTATCATTATTTCATGACAAGTATATGCAATTTTGACAGCACTGCACTCAATCGAGCATAACTTTTGATCTAAAAAGAATCTTGCAACACCATTTGAAAAGGATTTGTAAAATTAGCATTTACAACACATATCCAAAATTTATATCAATTCAATGGTTGAATTGTGAGATACAACCCCCACAACATGACTATTTTTTTGTGCTCTACATTTTGTGACTAACCTAGGTAATTTTGATAGACCCACACACAATAACCCATAACTTTTGATCCATAACTAATATGGAGAAACTGTTTTGGGAGGATTTAGAAAACTAGGATTTATAAATCATATCTAAAAATAAAATCAATTCAATGGTTAGATTAAAATTTATGACCCCCCCAAAATAGGATCCATTTTTCTGGCATCATTCTCTAGGTGTCATGGATGATTTCGACAGTACTACATTAAAACATATGTAACTTTCTATTCATCAATAATATTTTTGAACCATTTTGAGAAGATTAAAATAATTAGTTTTCTCAAAACATATCTAAAAATGAGATTGATCCAACAGTTAAATTATGAGTTATGCTTCCAGCAATATGATTGTTTTTCTATCATCATTTTTTTGACTGTCATTGATAGTTTTGATAGTATCTCACTCAATCATGCATAACTTTTGATCTATAATGAATTTGGAAAAACCATTTGAAGAGGGTCTATAGATTTAGATTTTTAAAATCATATCAAAAAATAAGCATAATACAACTATTAAATTTTGATTTATACCCATCGCATTGAGACTACTTCTCTGGCTTCCTGCAAATCCGTGCCATATCTATTATGGGGAGTGTTATGATTTGATGATATTGTTATTCGCAAAAACTTGTGCTCTGATGTCTTATATGAAATGCACATAACATAACTAAACCAAGCAATCAACTTCTCTATACCCTGGCATTATGACAAACATCTTGCAATCAAATACAAGCTATGTCAGCATGTGGATGTCAACTTGGCGATCTGCAACACTTTGGATGAAGACTTTGAACCCAGTTCATCATTAATCAAGTAGTCTTCTCTTTAAAACTATAATTTAATTACATCCCAATCTCTAGTACATTTACACAAACTTCCATTTTTATATCAAACCAAGAAAGAGCAAGTCTCTTGAAGAAAAATCATCTTTGTAAAGGTTCTTCTACAACTGAATGTATTGTTCCCCACGGATCACTCTAAATCTATGACTTGGTGACTTCATATCTAGAGTACTTGTATCAGTACGATTCAAAATGCATCTGCATATGCCCAAAAACATTCACATGAACTAATCTAAGCCATATCATCTAGGTACAAGAATATGTACCAAATTTAATCTCCACCATCTGCAATACTGGTTTGAATTGGCTTTGAGGCTTTCAATTCACTAAACCTCTTTGATGAATACAGATTCTGAACTCGAACTTCTAAATCTTTTAGGGTGAACTATCTCGAACCACTTTGAACCACTTTGAACTACTTTGAACCTTGGTTCAAAGAGGTTCAAGACTATAAAAAAAAAAATTAAATACTTGGTCCATATTGGGTACCAATATATTCATGATTAGACCAATGATCAATCAATTCTCTCATGTAGTATAGAGATTCTACATCACCAAAGTGTGGAGGTGGTTAAGGCATCATCAGGACATCACTATTGAGTATACAACTTATGCCTAGTATACTGAGGAGAAGACCATGGGTTGGGGACCAAGCTTGGATTTTTATATGGAAATCCAAGAGATGTGTGGGTCACATGTAGTTGAGTTGGACTATCTATCAGATGTAAAAGATGTCAAGGTGACACCTACCTATAAGCAGGACATTACTACTCTATCAATTCTAAGGGATCAAATTTTTTGGAGTTTTAAAACTACCAAGCTGTAGAGTACCTAATACCAGGATTCTAAGGATAAGTCTTGGTCTTAGGGTTAGCTACCTCCTATATTCAACTAAGAAATCTTTAGATCTAGATCCAACTTCAATAAAATAACAGATATTCTCTACTCTTTAGGTTCCACAAGATCGAGGAGGGTGCACCTTAGGGATATATGGATATTTGACTGGTTTATGGTTCTTGACTTCAACATATCATCTTTCTATTTCATTTCTATCCCTTATAGCAGAAAATGGCCACAATTCTTCTAAATTTACAAATAATCCTTGACAACAATAGCTAACAATGACACACAAGGGATTATTGCAAATAAGTGTTGACCAACAATTTAACTCTTCATACATGAAAACAAAAATTAATTTTATTTTAAAGATTTGCTTCATGCAACTCAATGATTTCTTTAACATGCAACTGAAGAAATGATCACTACCCTATCCAATGGTATTCAGAGTCTACCCATCAATTTGGACCTAATTAATTGCCTTACAATCAATTATATCAACAATTAACCATAAACCCCATTCTTATGAATATCCTTCTTATATGACTGGAAATCCTATCACTTTATTGAAGCATTTACTTAATTCCTTGGATTAAAAGCAACAACAAACTAATATACTATTGGAATTAAAGATAAATTAACTGAGGGGGGGGGGGGGGGGGGGTGGTGAATCAGTTACTTACAAAAATTCATCCACAAATCCCTTAGATGTCTTAATGAATTAGTTACTGCCGATACTTGGTAAACAAATGTTGCAACTCGGTAAATTAAGCTATTACTTATCTTTAAGCATTCATACATGTAACTGAAAACAAAATGAACACAAGAGACACCAGATTTGACATGGAAACCCAATATGGGAAAAATCACCAAGTAACTAGTCGCCAATTTTCACTCTTCTGAAGTGAGCCCTATTAGGAGCCAACCCTGTTAAAGGTTACAATACACACTATTAGGTGTGACCTTGTTAGAGGATTTAATCACCCTGTTAGGAGTGGCCTTGCTAGAGGTCTTTAGAACAATTCAACTGAACTGTCACGTTGTTAGAGGATTTACAAATGGTTGTTAAACCAACTCTATTAAGAGATTTGAAATCACTACTACAATGGTTAGAAAGTAACAATGAATTGACCTGAACAAGATGCAACTAAATTTGCTGGATACAGGTCTCTGTTCAGCATCATTAGATCCTCCTTAATCAAATATGACTCTGCTGCTCCTTAATGATCTCTGATCATTCTTCAAATTCGCTTCCACAATAATCAGTCTTCATATCATATCGACTTCTCATTCATTTTCATCATTAAATTCGCAACTTGACTTCTTACTTATACCATTCAAGTTGTCAAGTCGGCCCATTTACATGTGTTATTTACTAATAAACCATTCATTAGTCAGCTACATATATTATTCTTAATCAAATAAACATCCTTTACTAGCCGACCCTGCTTGGTAAATACTGCTTCCAGGAATTTCTAGAGTTAACCTTCTTGACTCGGTTAACATTACAAAATCTTAAAATCTTTTGGCCACCGAGTTTACTCAGTAAGAACTGCTTTTACCAAATTACCTTTGATGACCGAGTGAACTCGGTAAGAACTGTTTCTATCATATTTTCTTTGATTACCAAGTGAGCTCGGTAAGAACTAAATTTCTTTGATTACCTTGAAGGCTCAGTAATGAGTTGTCTATTTGGTAGACATTGCAAGCCATCTTTACTAACCTTTTGGGCTCGATAGACACTGTCTATTTCATTGCTGACCTTCTGAGCTCGGTAGACACTATTTATTGTCTTGCTGACCTTCTAAGCTCGGTAGACACTATTTATTGTCTTGCTGACCTTCTGAGCTCAGTAGACACTATTTATTGTCTTGCTGACCTTCTGAGCTCGGTAGACACTATCTGATGATTGATATGACCTTTGTGTGACATCAAAGACAACACACAATTGAATAATTGTATTCAACAATCTCCCTCTTTGGCATTGATGGCAACACAATATGTCATAGCAGAATGAAATTTGAAAACAAGTCTTTTAATGAAAAAACTCAAACTCCCTCTTACATATAATCTATTCCTTTTACACAAACTCTTATTATTTGCAAATTTTAGAAAGATATGACAATATATGTTCTCCCTCTTTGACAACACATGCCAAAGACAACTCAAAACAACTGAATAGCATTGTACCTGATGTACTAATTCATATGCAATGTCTTCATTGGTTTGCTGCATCAATGATAGATCTTCAATTCTATTCCTATTGATGCATCACTAAAACTGTATTTTAGTGAGCTTTAGATAGGGGAATGACCCCTAACTTACCTCTTAGATACAAGAATGCATCCTTAGGTAAAGGCTTTGTGAATATGTCAGCAATTTGTTCTTTTGTATGCACATATTCCAATCTTATTTCCTTTTCTTGCACCAATTCTCTAACAAAGTGATACTTTATGGCAATATGTTTGGTTTTTGAATGCATCACTAGATTCTTGGAGATGTTAATTGCACATGTGTTATCACAAAACATAACAATTGGTTCTATGATTTCTTGCTTCATACCTTTCAATAATTGTTTAAACCACACAATATTTGAGTAATTTACTGCTGCTACAACATATTCAGCTTCTGCTGTGGATTGAAATGTATAATTATGCTTTTTGCTTGTCCAAGAAACCAACCTTTTTTCGAGAAGGAAAGCACCTCAACTTGTGCTCTTTCTGTCATCAATATTTCCTACCCAATCTACATTGGTAAACACCTTTAAATCCAATTTTCCTCCAAGTTTATACGATAATCCATATTCTTCAGTTCCTTTCAAGTATCTCATGATCCTTTTGATTGCCATCATGTGATTTTCTTTTGGTTTTGCTAAGAATCTTGCTATAATTCCTACTACAAGGGCAATATCTAGTCTTGTGTGCACTACATATTGAAACTTTTCAATCATAGATCTATACAATGTCTGATCCACTTCCTTTGATTCATCATCCTTGGTGAGTTTTAATCCAGTACACATAGGAGTCCCAACTGGTTTGCAATCTTCCATACCAAACTTTTTTAGTATCTCCTTGATGTATTTAGATTGAGTGATGTAGATGCCATTCTTGTTCTGTTGAATTTGAAGACCAACAAAGAATTTTATCTCACCAAATATTGACATTTCAAATTCCTTGTTCATTTGTTCTAAATTTTTTTTGCAAAGATCATCATTTCCTATGAACAAAGTATCATCTACAAATATTTCTGCCAAAACAATCTTATTATCTGGTCCTTCCTTAATGTACAAACTGTTGTTGTCATTAGTTCTTTGAAAACCAATCTGAATAAGATAGTTATGCAATCTTTCATACCATGCTCTAGGGGCTTGTTTCAGACCATATAATGCTTTATGCAATTTGCAGACCATGTCCTTCTTGTTTGGATAAAAAAAACCTTCAGGCTACTCAATGTAAACCTCTTCCTCCAATATGCCATTGAGAAATGCTAACTTGACATCCATCTAATAAACTTTGTATCCTTTGAATGTAACATATGCAAGTAAGGTTTTGACACCTTCCAATCTTGCAACTGGAGCAAAAGTTTCTCCATAGTCTACACCTTCTTCCTGAGAGTATCCTTTGCACACTAGTCTAGCTTTTTTCCTTGATACCTTACCATCTTCATTTAGTTTGTTTCTAAATACCCACTTTATTCCAATCACATTCTTGTCTTTGGGTCTAGGTACAAGATTCCATGTTTTGTTTTTCTCTATCTGTTCTATTTTTTCGTTCATAGCTTCAATCCAACTTTCATTGTCTAGTGCATCTTTGATATTTCTAGGTTCAAAATCAGCAAGTAAACAAGTGCCTTTCAACTTACTTCTTGTCATTGTTCTTTCTGATTTATCACCAATGATCTAACTTGGTGCATGATGCTTTCTGATATATTTGGCTAACACAGGCTCCTTGCCTTTTGACTGACTCGCATTGTTATCATTTTGTATCTCAATTTCTAGTTTTGATTCAGGTTGCTTGAGCTTGGTAGATGCTAACTCGGTAACTTCTGTTTGCAACTCGGGTTCTTGAAGCTTGGTAGATGCTGACTTGGTAACTTCGTGCGACTCGGTTAATGAAGACTCGGGAGTTGAGGATTCCTAATTGATAGGTATACTTGGTATTGTATCAGGTTCAATGTAAAAAAATCTTCTGTAGTCTTCAGGTTTCTTCTTGCTTTCTTCTTCTGTTCTTTCTACAAACTCATCAACTTTCACATGTGCACTTTCTATGACTTTGTTAATAGATAAGTTCAAACATCTATAAGCTTTGCTTTTGCAAGAGTATCCCAAAAATATTCCTTCATCACCTTTTACATCAAATTTACATTTTCTAGATTCTTTAAAAATGTAACATTTGCTTCCAAATACCTTTAGATAACTTACATTGGGTTTGTAGCCATACCATAATTCATAGGGTGTTTTGAATGAGTCCTTTTTCAGCTGTACTCGGTTCAAGGTATGAACTGCAGTGCTGGTAGCTTCCTTCTAGTATTTGATAGCAATGCCTTTCTCAATCATTAAGGTTCTTGCACAATCCATTATAGATTTGTTCTTTCTTTCTGCTATTCCATTTTGTTCTAGAGTTCTAGGTGTTGAAACCTATCTTTTGATTCCTCTTTCAATGCGAAAGTTATTGAACTCATGTGAAATGAATTCACCACCTCTATCAGACCTTAAGCATTTCAGTCTTTTACCTGTTTCCTTTTCTACTCTGGCCAAATACCATTTGAACTTTTCAAATGCTTTTGATTTCTCTCTAAGGTACATGACAGTCATCATTCTTGAATAATCATCAACAAACAGAATGAAGAATTTTTCACCAGTATAACTTTCAATGCCAATAGGTCCACACAAATTAGTATGCACAATTTCTAGAACTTCTTCAGTCTGATAGTTCTTGCTTTTAAAACTAGTCTTTCCCATTTTACTAATTTGACAATTCTTGCATAGACCAACCTCAGGTTTCTTTATGTTAGGAATACCTCTTACTTTTCTAAATTTACTGATCTTTATTAAGTTGTCAAAGTTTACATGACACAACCTCCTATGCCATAACCAACTTTCTTCAATTTGAGCAATGAAACATGAACATTCACCAAGTTTAAGATAAAATAAGTTACCTTTTATTTGAGTGCCAAATCCAATCAGCTTTCCTTTGCTATCCAGCAATCTTGTTTTTCCATGCATGAATTCTACCTTGAATCCATTATTGAGTAGTTGTGCCACACTCAACAAATTGTGTTTTAGTCCTTCTACCCAATATGCATTATCACACACAAGTTCCTTGGTTAGAGAGATTCTTCCTTTTCCTCTTATACAACAAGGTTCATTGTTACCAAATCTTACATTGCCACCATCATAGTCTTCAAAGTATTCAAACTTAGTTTTATCATTAGTCATGTGATAAGAACAACCACTATCTATGATCCATGTATCATTTTTGCTCATATAGGATATCAGTGTCATTTCCTCATCATTATCAGATTCATCTTTTACAGCAATGTAGACAATTTCATCTTCTTCTTCATCATCAAAATCATTAGAATTTTTAGCCATAAAGCATGTTTTCTTACCTTTATCCTTGAATGATTTGAAGTCTTTCTTGCCATTGTACTTGTGACCTTTCTTCTCATCTTTGTTCTGCTTATTTGGGCACCTAGCAGCAATATGTCCAATTTCTTCACAAGAGAAACAGATTAGAGGAACTTTACCTTTGTATTTTCCTTTGCCTCTTGAATATTTTCTTGCTAGTAGAGCTTCAACCACTTCAAGATCACTGTCTGAACTTTTTTTTGATTCTTCATCACTTTCTAATTGTGGTTCCTTCATCTTTTTCCCTTTTTCTTTGAGTGAAAGCTTGGCTTCAAATGCTGATTCAACATTCTTGGCAGATGGAACATAGTTGTCATAGTTGTCTAGCTCAAATGCAGTCAATCTTCCAACTATGGCTTCTAGATTTATCTTATGATTTGCTTTACATCTTCTTTCTTGAATTGCATAGACTCTAATTGCATAAATGGGAAGTACAGTTCTAAGAACTTTACTTATGACTGTCTCCTCCTTGATATCTCCTCTAGATGCTTTGATTGCACTAACACATGCTTTAACTCTTTCAACATATTTTGCAATGTTTTCATCCTCTCTCATCCTCATTTGATCAAATTGTCCTCTCAGACTTTCTGCTTTGGCTCTTCTTACATTATCATCTCCTCCATAGATTTCTTTTAGCTTTTCCCACATTTCAAAGGCAGATTTGCAGTCCTTGATGTCATCAAATTCTTCATAACTCAGAGAAGATGCTATATCTATCATCATAATGTTGTGGGTCTTCTTTTCATCAATATCATTGACAGATAGTGTACCAGCTGGTTTTGCATATTTTTCATCAAAGTATTTTAGTCTTGTGTCTCCAATAGAAGCTAGATGAAGTCTCATCAATCCTTGCCATGCTGAGAAGTTGTCCCTGTTAAGTCTTGGAATTTCCCTCTTATAGGACATCCTGATCTTTAGCTTAGATCCTTGAACTCTTTTCTTGTAAGCACCAGAAGCTCTAATACCAATTTTTGGAATTAAAGGTAAAGTAACTAAGAGGGGGGGGGGGGGGGGTGAATCAGTTACTTACAAAAATTCATCCACAAATCCCTTAGATGTCTTAATGAACTAGTTACTTCTGATACTTGGTAAACAAATGATGTAACTCAGTAAATTAAGCTATTACTTATCTTTGAGCATTCATACATGTAACTAAAAACAAAATGAACACAAGAGACACCAGATTTGACTTGGAAACCCAATATGGGAAAAACCACCAAGTAACTAGTCACCAATTTTCACTCTTTTGAAGTGAGCCCTATTAGGAGCCAACCCTCTTAAATGTTACAATACACACTGTTAGGTGTGACCTTGTTAGAGGATTTAATCACCCTATTAGGAGTGGCCTTGCTAGAGGTCTTTAGAATAATTCAACTAAATTGTCACCTTGTTAGAGGATTTACAAATGGTTGTTAAACCAACTCTGTTAAGAGATTTGAAATCACTGCTACAATAGTTAGAAAGCAACAATGAATTGACCTGAACAAGATGCAACTGAATTTGTTGGATACAGGTCTTTGTTCAGCATCATTAGATCGTCCTTGATCAAATATGACTCTGCTGCTCCTTAATGATCTCTAATCATTCTTCAAATTCACTTTCACAATAATTAGTCTTCATATCATATCGACTTCTCATTCCTTTTCATCATTGAATTCGCAACTTGACTTCTTACTTATACCATTCAGGTTGTCAAGTCGGCCCATTTACATGTTATATTTACTAATAAACCATTCATCAGTCAGCTACAGATATTATTCTTAATCAAATAAACATCCTTTACTGGCCGACCCTACTCAGTAAATACTACTTTCAGGAATTTCCAGAGTTAACCTTCTTGACTTGTTTAACATTATAAAATCTTAAAATCTTTTGGCTGCCGAGTTTACTCGGTAAGAACTGCTTTTACCAAATTACCTTTGATGATCGACTGAACTCGGTAAGAATTGTTTCTGTCATATTTTCTTCGATTACCAAGTGAGCTTGATAAGAACTAAATTTCTTTGATTACCTTGAAGGCTCGGTAATTAGCTATCTATTCGGTAGACACTGCAAGCCATCTTTACTAACCTTTTGGGCTTGGTAGACACTGTCTATTGCCTTGCTGACCTTCTGAGCTCAATAGACACTATTTATTGTCTTGCTGACCTTCTGAGCTCGATAGACACTGTTTATTGTCTTGTTGACCTTCTAAGCTCGGTAGACACTGTTTATTGTCTTGCTGACCTTCTAAGCTCGGTAGACACTGTTTATTGTCTTGCTGACCTTTTAAGCTCGGTAGACACTATCTGATGACTGATGTGACATTTGTGTGACATCAAAGATAACACACAATTGAACAATTGTATTCAACATATACAACCTATCCTAGTTACATTAAATTGCATAAACCTTGCTCATACAATCTCAAGATAACCAACACATAACAATAGAGATAGAATTTAGAGAAAAATATATGGTAGAATACTATATTCTTGTATTAATTCTCCTTGAAAATCATATAGCACTGATGTAAACTCATAATAACTCAAGCCAAGATAACATGATCCTTCAATGTTCAATGTATTCTTAGATTTGCAGAGATGGAAACATCACAAAATTAACACAAAGACTCACTGGACCAAATGCAAAACTAGCATAATACTAAAATTCTACAAGATTCAAACCATTCTCTAACCTTAGGATCTCACTTATATAGTATGAGATGCAACAAGCTTCAGGACAAGAGAAGAATGATAGTTGTCCTTAAGACAAAAGGATTTTACAAAAAAAAGGTCACTGTCATAATAAGACCAAAAATTGTGCTCCCTTGCTTTCTTACAATAGAATGTCTGCATCATGAACCTCTTATTGTGGGGACATTTCTGTTGCAACTTCTTGTTGCTGAGAGGCTTTATGTGATGATTGGTCTGGATGCATCTATTGTTCCTCTAATTGTGGGACCACTTGATTTGCATGTGATGAATCAAGTTTTGATATCTGAAAATTTATTATGACTCATTGCTCTCCCTCTAGATCAATAGATTGAACTGCCAAATCAATAGTTACAATCGGTTGCTCTCTTGTCGAATCACCAGTTTGAACCTCCATATCTATTGTTGTAGTTAATTTCTTTTCTTTCCTTTCCTTTATTTGAGTCAATGCATCAATTATCTATAACTCATCTGGGTCCACACCATCTTCATCAGTTTCCTCAAATATCAACCGATTGGCTTGAGCAAGATCTGACATCCACTTGTTGAAAAGTGAATCATCTAGCCAATTGAAGTTCAATATTTCTTGCTATTTTTTAAGGATATCTTCTCCTAATTTATCAATTTCATCAAAATCCTTTTTGAAAGAATCAAAGAAAATCTGAACCATCACAACTTCCTCAGTTGTCTTGGTGAACCATATGTGATCTTTTTCATTTATGAATTTGTTCAATCTAATGCACAACAACTCATACAACTCCTCAGCCCATATTTCTTTTTTCTTCAATTTACCTAGAGCCTTAAGTGCATGAGGGAAAAGCCCAAAAGCCAAGATATTTTGAAAAATAATTGATAATTCTCCTCTATAGCACAATTCTCTTATTATCAAAATTAGAAAGGCCATTAGTCATATCAAATATTTTTTCTACTTGTTCACAAGAAAGACTAATAACTGAACAACATAAAATAGTAATGTCACTATCCCTACTATTTCATTTGTTCACAATTGGCTATAAAGTAACTTCATCATTTTTTAGCTCATTCCATATATCAATTAATTTTGACAATTTCTCATAAAATGTGGGCCAATCTACCCTATCCACTAGATACATAATTTTATCTTTTATTTTGTTTTCATATTGAACATCTAATTCCATATGCATTCCCCATAATCTTTTCTTTTCTTCCTCAAGCTCTTCAGCTATGTACAATGGGGGTTCTTGTGGGGTAGCTGGTATTTCTACAATTGGGGTTGTATTGAAAGGTGGCACTAGGGGATGAGGATAAGTGATTTTGGGTTTACTTGATTCTTCTCCTAGTTTTCTTTTCCCCAGTTGTCTCTCTATCTGATCAATCATTCCTTCCATCTAGTGTATTTTATTCCCTCTTTCTTCATATGCCTCTAGCACCTTTTCAAATTTAGCATTTAACTCTAGGAATTTATTTTTGTCTTTAGCAGCAACTACTACCCCAAAATCTAATATTTCTTTGGTCATCCTAGCAACTCTATCACTGTCCACCTCATCTTCCCTATAGACCATAAGGTTGCCTGTATGGTTAGAATTTGAAACCTCTTAAATTATGGCTTTATCTCTTTTTTGAATTGACCATATTATCAAGGCTTGATGGTCATCACTATACTTTAACCCCTTATGGGCTTGTAAGAATTCTTCCTTAGTCTTAAAACGGGTGTCTTTTGCCTTCCTCATTGAGTCAAAGATCATTGCATTAGCAATATCCCACTTAGGTAATATCAAAACTTATGAATCCTTCAGCAGCTGCCTACCCCCTTTAGGGTTATATGTGCAAATTCTTCTATAAGGTCAGCTTTTACCTGTTCTTCAATTTCAGAGTCCTGCTATCAGGTTTCTCTATTTTAATCATTTTGCATTTTGCCTCAAAATTATTAATGTTTCTTCTCCACAAAAATTGAATTAAAGCTCTTGATTTAACAAAACTTTCATCATCTAAGAACTTATTAGATGCCTCCTCTATTACAGGGTCAATCTCTTTTCCTTTAAAATCTCCCAGATTGAGGGCTAAAATAGACACAGGGGGCTCCTCTGGGACTCATTCCTCTATATATGTTGTGGTGATTATAATATCATTCTCCCCTCCCATTTATTTTAGTTATTCCCTTAACAATATTTCATCTTCTATGTGAAGAGGATTTTTTGTGGGGGAATACTCTTCAACCCTAGATGAGGAACCCTATACTAGTTTCTATCTCTTGGGAGCAGGTGCAGGAGGTGGGCTCTCAGAAAGCTATCTCTTGTAAAGAGGTATAGGTTGCACACTCTTTGCTACCATATACCTAGCTTTTCTTTGTAATGTATATTGGCCTAGGTTTATAATTAATCTATTTACCAACCTATTTTCTACCTCAATGGCCTTGTCTAGATAAGTTTGGGTCAAAATATCCTTCTTTTCATTTAAAGTTTGCATGGTCCCAACAAAATTATCCATAAGCATATCTATCTTGGCACCCTAATATTTTCTGTCAGCGAGGGGATCATAAGTTGGCTCAAAGGCATTTATGAAATCAAGAACTTTTCTATACACTTTTCACTTTTCCTTTCTAACCTCTTGTTCTTGTAATGAAAACCCATTTCTAACTAAATTTTTAGAAAAATAAACAATGTGCTTCTGGGATTTGGCTTTTTTTCTCTCCCTGAATATTTCATAAAAACCCTCCAAGTCTATCAAGTGAGAATGGGACTAGGCCATTTGATATTTGTCTAAAAAAATTTCTATATATCTCCATCCCTTCTTAACAAAAACAAAATTGTGCACAATAGTAATTTGAGGAAAGAATGTACCTTTGGATTTTCCCAATATTTCTCTTTCTTCTAGGAATCCTATCTACTATAGGAGTTTAGCAATCCCTACCTTTAAAGGCACTTGGTATGGTAGCACATGTGGTTTTCCCAAAAAACCATACACTCTAAGCACTGTGGAAACTGTATATGGGATGATATCTCCCCAATTGTGACTTTCCTTCAATCCTTTTCTATAAACCTTTGGTCTAATTAGTTCTAGTAATGATTGAGGCATTCTGGGACTATCTCAAGCCAATAAAATCCTCATCTTGGAGGCCAAATATCTATCAAATCTTACAAAACTAGCATCTATGACCTCCCATGTCATATCAACACTCCACAATTGGACTGGTAATCTCTCTCCATCCCTCTCCAATTCCAACTTCATTTCTTTAGAGAAGAAGGTAACTCCTTTATACAAAAATACATGCATTAACATGGAGTGCTAGTAGAATGTTTTATCAACTTTAGCCTTAGCTATACCCACTAATCCATTGTGATTTTCTTCTACTAAAAGAATAGCAAAATAAAAAATAGAGCTCATGCCATATTGAATTTTTTGAGCAATAAAAAAAATAATGGATCCTCGAATGTGATCCTATTCATCTATTCCAAAAATTCTAAAAAGAGAGAAGTACAATGCTTGAGCCCTGGGATTGATTTTTTTTTATAGCAATGACTCTAAGGTAGAAGCAATTACTAATGGTAATGAACCTATCTTGACAAAATGCTCCTGTAATAGTCCTCCTATTAGGAATACCTTATTTGCAAGTCTTCCATATCAATCCTCTCATGTACTGCATGGTTAGGGTTTAATTTGAAAACCTCCCTAATTAACTCTAGTGAAACCCTAAAAAGATTATTACCATCATGATTTTTAACTATCCTTATTATTGGATCATATTTCTTTGACATCATTGCAAGTAGGTAATAATCAAAGAAAATACCTAGGACAATTAACTTACCAATGTCAAATTCCCATACATTATTCAAAGGAGTGCCAAGTTTTCTTTTTGCAAACCACTTATAGAATAGCTCTAAACCCCTAACAAATGTTTGAGCATCTCTTAACCAATTTTATTTGTTGTAGAAACCCTTGCTGACCACTAACCTAGGGTTCTTTGGTTTCTTCTTTTCCCCTAGAGAATTCATTTGTAGATTGTGGCATTTGTTCTAAGAAATCATCATGCACAACCCTTAATAGGTAATCTACTTTTCCTAAGAAATCCCTTCATGGAGGCATATAAAAATATTATCTTACTATGAGTGTGATTTCAATTAACCAAAAGTTTTGACACTTACCTGATTTTCCTGTTTGTTTCTCTAAAAAATCTGTCAGCTGATTCTCAGAAAATGCACTTTGAATTTTGAATATTTCCACTCTCTAAGAATTTTGTTACCATGGTTTTCAATAATGAGAAAATCAAAAATCTTATGGCAAATTTGGTCTCACATGAAGTCACATTGATCATAATTAATGCTTCTAATAGTCATATTCAGGTCACATCACAAAATTTGAAAGCCAACCATTGATCTTCAACAAATCAAATGATTAAGCTTTAAAACAAAAAGGTTGCATTACCCTTTTTTGAAATAGGCCACGTGTCAAAAAGTTACTTCCCCACTTTCTCTAAAGTTTGAGCAATTCCATAATGTAGGGAAGCACCCATCGTCAATCTCCAAAGTATCGTCGATCTCCAAAAGTTTACATCATTAATGTATTTGCCTTAAGATTTTGGGCCCACTGAGCAGACTCATTATCCACCTCTGCATACATGCAATACACCTTAACAAATCAAAACAAAATATTTGGTACACAATCCATCTCAACATTACCTGGCAACCTGCGAAACAACTAACCCCACATCACCACGTGTCGCAAAGTCGCTTGCCTGCTTTCTTTAAAACTAGATCATCTCTATAATGCAGGGAAGTGCCTATCATTGATCTTCCAAATGATTGTTAATTCCATAAGATTTTCTTCATTTTAACCCAGTTATCAACCGTATCCAGTGAGATAACACTAATTTGCCAACTTTCCTTGACAACCTTCAAGCTGCTCTAACATGTTTCCTTTATGCGGCCCACCAAAGAAATAACCTCACCAACTCCATTTGGCATCAAGGTGCTTCTCTAATTTCTTTAAATTTCTATCATCTCTACAATATGGGAAAGCACTTATTCTTGATCTTCTCAAGATCTTATAGATAGGAAAGTTGCTCGATCATATAGTATTTCAAAAGGCTAAAAGGGACCCACAAGGATAGGTGTCACGATTTCACTTCCCTACTTTCTCTAAAGTTTAGGCACTTTCATAATCCAAGAAAGCGTCTATCATTGATCTTTTCTTCGATCAACGTTTGGGCACTAAACCTCATCAAGGTTAAAACTTTTTCAAAAGAACACTGGCAAGTTAACTCGATGTAAAAATCACAGTTAAAGGAAAAAGGGCTAAGGTAAAATAATTTTTGGGAAAATATTTTAAAATATTTATGGAGAAATTATTTAATAAAAATTGTCTAAGGGCATTTAAGGCTTACAAAAAATTTCCCACGCATCCTTTTGAAATTTCAAACAATACAACCCTATTTTTGAAAACATGGGCAACAAATAATACTAGGATAACATGAAATTAGAGGTTTTTATTTAGGGCACACACATGAAACACATGTTAATCTCATATTGGTTTTAACAAGTCAATGTCTATGAACTTAAGTCATTTACTTAGTTCATGCTGAACAAGTAACATATGTTGAGCACATGTAAGATAGAGCATGCCGAGTAAATAGTGAGTGTCGAGTCATTCAAGTGCTAAGCAGATAGTATGTGCCAAGTGATTCAAGAGAAAGGAAAGTAGTGTATGCCAATTCATTCTAATGTTAAGTGACAACATTGAATTCACAGCTAGTATCGAGCACCAAGGACTTTAGATGCCGAGTAACATAGTTTTGACATAGTTGTTTCTATTGGCACAAACTACTGTATAAACCATTTTTAAGCTGACTTAAGGATTGATTTATGATCTTTTGTTGATAAGGATGAATCTTAAGTGTGAATCCCTATGTATTAAATTCATCCAATTAGCAAAAGGAAAGGTTTAAGAGACAATATGGGTGAATCACAATCCTTGATTCATATCTAACCCTAACTCACATAGGTCTTCTTTAGGACAAAAAACCCTAAAATTTTTATGAATGATTAAGGAGAATTGAAGGAGAATTTGCATGTGAAAATAGGACATTCATGGTGACCAAAGTATTATGATTTGAGTTACAATGCAAAATTAGTTAAAGGAGAATAGAGGAAGGAAATAGTGGACAATAGAGAGATGTTTGATAAAAAAGGATCAAGTACACATCAGTGTAGAGATGATATGATATCAAGCAACAAAGTGATAATTACCAAATCATTGCTAGGACATTCTAACAAGTGAATCAATTAAATTTCTTAACAAAGTATTCGTAATAGGCTGTGTTGAAATCCTCTAAGAAGGTGCTTACTTAATTGTGAGTTGAAGTCCTTTAATCAGCCACACTTCTAACAGGGTGTTGAAATCCTTTAATAGGGTAAGACCTAACAATCTTTGTAAGCTTTTGACAGGGCAGACCTTTCACAGGGTAGATCATGTTTCATGATCAAACATTGTAATCTTCATTAGATACACTTTATTACTATAGTAGTGAAGATTTGTGGGTGTCATTCCCACCCCAGTTTTACCTTCTCATTGGATGGTTTTTGGGTAATCATATATTGTGTCATATATGTGTGAATGCTTACTTGTTTACATACTTTAGATGTATATGCTTTATATGGTATTTCAGTTTACTTGTTAAATTGTGAGATGGATGTAAGGTGAAAGTTTTATGAGTAAAATTTTTAACCACTGATTCACCCCCCCTTGCCCTCTTAGAGTTTACCTTTTCTATTGTAATTCCAACAATTGGTATCATAGCTTTGTTCTTTGAAAGTAAAGCTTTGTAGTTTTGAGGAAAGATCTTAGAAATGGAAGTCTACAAGTTCGAAAAGATTATTAAGAAATAGGAGATTAAAATACAACTCATTCTACATCAGTTGAATGAAGTAAGAGAAGATCTAAAGAAATCATTGAGAAGAAGGAAGGAAATAGCTATTAAGGAGAATGACACACAATACCAAGAAATGCACACTACTAAACTATTTACAAATGGAAATATGATGCAGCAGTTGCAAGTCTAATGGAAAAGAATAAAACTCTAGCTAAAGAGATAAGAAATCTAAAGATAGAGAAAGAATCACAAGCCATATTACTATGTGAGGTGACCGAATAGGAAAAGAAAGCTATGGAAGACAAAGTCATGATTGAAGATGATAAAAAAGTTTTGACCAATAGACTAGAAGAGAAATCATTAGAAATAAACAAGATTGCTCACATGCAATTGGAAACAATGAATCAAGTCATGATTGCTAATCATGAAATAAATAGTAAAGACATTGAGATCACAACACTAAAATTGCAGAATGAACAGTTGAGCAATAATCTAAAAAGGGAAAAGGAGTTTGCTGAAAGTTTCAATAAAATTAGTGAATCCATCAAGTATTTTGAACAATTGATGAGATCCCCTAGATCAAACAATGATACATCTGGACTAGGATATACTAGTACTAAAGAAGGAGAATCATCCAAAAGTGTTGAAGAAAGAAGTAAGAAATGTAAAAACTCCAAACCTACTTGTCATAATTGGACATACTGCTAATGTTTGTAGAAGCAAGACTATAAATCTAAATGTTAAGTAGAAGAACATAGGACATTGCCATAAGTGCAACAAACAAGGTCATTGGACACATGAATGCAAAACCAAGACCATGCACACTCAAAGATTTGAAGGATATTGTTATAACTGTTAGAAGTATGGACATAGTGCATATGAGTGTAGATCCAAGCCTAAATGGTCATCAAACAAGCAAACAAATGTAAAGCACAATGGTAACTCTTATAATTGCAATTATAATACAAGGTATACATGTCACTATTATCAAGAGTATGGACATATTCATGAAAATTGTATTAGAACACATTTTAGAAGTGATTACAAAAGGTGGTTGAGTCAAACCACATCTCTTAGCTATTTGAAAACTAGTCACATAAGCATATATTGTCCAACAAGGTCAAAGGCACCAAGTTGTGAGTTCAACAAAGGAAAAGGAAAGGCAGATGTTAAGAATGTCATAGATGTGATGAATAAGACATGGAAGAGAAAGGAAGATTACAGCACATCAAGTGTAGATAGGGTCACTTCACCCAATGGGTTAGGTGATCACACCTCATCAAATTAAGCAATCAAGAGGTATGTTGGACTAATATTTAAAAGATATACCATACATCAGTTCCAAGGATTTAGTTTTGAAAAGTTTACATATGTGTGAATAAAGATGCAAAGTGTTATTAGGAATCAAGAATAAATCTTTAAGTTTTGTCAATTTTCATGTTACTACCAAGCGTGAAAAGTTTCATATGGTTGCTGAGTGAAATGTTAGTGGATGTCGAGCTAACAAAATTTGTTAGCTAAGGCCAAGTTTGTAGTGGTTTTCGAGCATATAGAAAAATACATAGATACCGAGTGAGTCAAAAATTCAATTGAAGTCGAGCCTATAGTTGTGTAAGCACTTAGCATTAAATGTAGTGTTTTAAGGGCTATTTGATCAATTTCTGCTCATTTAACATCATTCAAATTTGAAGACAAGCATGAAGAGCTAAAGGCGATCTGGAAAATTTTATCTAAGCATTTATAGAAGATTTAAAAGGTTGTTCAACATCATTCCAACAGGATTCATAAGGTATTTAATGTGTGCCGAGCTACATAGTTTTAAATTTCACATACCCTAGTTTCATGTAATGGCATCTAGTTCTTCGATAGTAAAAGGTGTAGAGGGAAAAGAGGTTTTAAACATTTAATTGATAAGTAATGAAATCAAACAACCTACTTTTAGGGCTATCCCAGATATAGCTTATAAATAGGATCCACCGAAAGTCTTGATGATTCAAGATGTTAGGAATTATTACATATGAAAAATTGGAAGCATGGGAGATATGGAAATTAGAGAAATACATGGGAAATTATGTGAAAATGGAACATTGAAGGAAGAATTTAAGATTTTCAAGAAGAAAGGTTTAACTCATGTCGTAGATTTCCCTAGCATATTCAAGACAGAGTGGATAAGAATTGTTTTGAGTAGAATCCATGACAACTCTGTTTGGCTAGAAAATGAGCTAGTAAAAAAAACTAAGAAGATTGTTCATAGAGTGATAGGGTATCCAACCCTAGATCCAAAGACCATGAGAAGTGAAGCAAAGGAAATAATTGAAGAGAGAACAGGGGTTGTATGGAATAAAAGAGGAATGACAATTGATACTATCATAGATAACTTTTGCAGTGAGGGTCATAGCACACAAGTTTTATTGATCTAGTAGATTAAATAGTGTACCTTGCATTGTAGTTGACATGGGTTACAAAATTGTGAAGAAGGATCATACTTATGACCTTGTTGAGTTGCAGTTGCAACAATTGATTAAGAATTTGGGAGCTATAAGGAAGCCCTAAGGTGCACAATGTAAATTTGGATCTATTCTTGTATGTATTTTCTTTTATGTGCAAAATACTTTTCCTACATTTGGTAAGGTTGCATGGAAGGTGAACATATCTATTGCAATTCAGATAGGTGAACTTATTGAGCAACTAGGTAATAATTTTTGAATCTATAATGACAAGTTATTTTGAAGATTTCAAATAATCTATGAAGAAAATATTAAGGATACCAATCTCACTAGTGGAGAAACATTTTGATGATGTTTGCTTCCTAGTTGATACTAATTTCACATATGTACAAGCAAAAATTCCCAAGATGAGATGGCTAAGGCCATTCAGATATGAGCTAAATATTGATGAGGCCTCTACAATAATCAAAACATTACTTGCAAAAGAATTAGATAAGGAAGCCCAAGCATTTGGAAATTATGACTTGGCCAAATCAAATATCACTATGGAATTGAAGACTAGTTTAGTGATCAGGAAAAAGAGCAAACTGGTAAGCAATTGAAAGAGAGATTTGGTGAAGGAGTCAAGGAAGAAGAAGAGGAAGATGATGAAGAAGAGGAAACATAAGGTCAAGCACCATTAGCATTGACACAAGGTCAAGGAGAAGACCAACAACAAGATGAAATAGAAACTACATAAGGTGTAAGGAAGAAGAAGCCAATGAAGCACCTGCAACTACTAAGAAGAAAAAGAGGAAAGAAAACACTCAAGTAGTGAACAAACCAAAGAAGGTTGCTAAACCTAATCTGCCTAAACCTATAGCACCTATCACAAGGGTTAGCACTATAGTCACTGCATAAAAGGCTAAAGAAGTAGCCAAGCCTAAGGAGAAGGAAGCTGAAACACAGAAGAGATTGAGGAGGAAGTATGTTGGTCAAGCTAAATCTGATGAAAAGAAGACTAAATCAGATGACAAAAACTAATTTCAAGTGGTCAGTCATAGTCCCTCTTCAGATTTAGACAATTTATGTGAGAACATTAGGACCAATGCTGATCTATCAAGATTCTCCCACATTGAGTTTGACAATCTTTGAAAGATTGAGAAGAACCAAGTTGAAGAGGCAATATATACCATGATGGCTATATTTAAAAGACTCCTTTAGAACTTGCCAACTCCATACCTAAAAGTTTATATGATAGAGTTGAGCAAAAATGGCATTATTGTTTAGACACTGAAAGACAAATTAGGGAGATAATCCTTGCTCAAGTTATGCTAGAACTTAGTAAGGTTGAAATGTCTAAAGCCATTAAGAAGTATGTTGCAAGATTTATGCCAAAATACATGGCATTCAACATATTACAAAAAAATATAGAGGATGTTGTACAAAAGACCAAAGAAATGTGGAAGATAACATATGGATTGTCAACATCTAAGGAATTTGACTAGACACCTACTAAGGTAGGTGAGGATGAAGAAGATGACACTAAACAAGGCATAGTTGAGGGAGGCACAAATATAAATATTGACAACCAGGCACCAGCTGAGGAAGAGTAGCAAACATAACAGAGTGTACAAGACACACAAATGTCGAGTGCCAGCCCTCCATAGGAGACAAGTGAAAATATTGAAATTGTCAAAGTAAAGGATGTTTCTGAGACTATTGCTTAGAACATCAATCCCCTTAAAGAGGATGATTTGAAAAGGATACTTGTCCAGTCCACTCTCTAGGCCAAACTATGTGACAACCCTATACTGTTGAGCATAGAAGTAATTCAGAAGACAGAAACAATAACTGTAGGGGAGGAAGTGAGAACATAAGAAATATCTATAATCACTCCTCAAGTCACAAGTGTACAACCTTCTCAACTTTTAGTGGTATATCAAAGGAAGGAGCCAACAAGTTTCATTGGACACTCCTATCTCAGTGAATGTACCTGAAACTAAAAAAGTAAAGGATGAGATAGTTGGAGAAGACAAGATAGAAACACTAGGAAATGATGGAACTTAAGGCCAAATAGGTTAGGTAGATACACATGCACCTCCAACACAAGATCAAGGTGCAATAGGAACTATAAAGGAAGAAAAGAACAAGATTGAAGAGTCAAGTTTGACACCCAAGCCAAAGGAGTTACTAGCTATACAAGCACTGGTAACATTACCAGAATCTAATACTCCTTCCAGTCAATCTCTTCAAAGGTTGAGCATAGATGCTACACAATTGCAGTTCTCAAGGTCGATCCCTAGCTCATCTAAGGAAGAAGAGGTAATTACTTTTGGATATGTTAGCCTAGATGAAGAGATTATATTGCCTCAATTTGATTTGGCAACAATCACAATTGAGTAGATGTGTATATTACAAGAGGCCCTAGCAAAGAACAAAAATCAAGAACTTCTCGGAAGGGAGCATAGGTAGAAGCAAGCTTTGATCGACATCAAAGAGATTTTCCTAGATGCATTCAATTTGCTAACTCCAGATGAAAACAAGTCCATCATTGAACAATTAACCAATATAGTGGAAAGGGTTAGTGACACAAACCTGGATACTAATGTAAAACTACTAGAATGGTCTGAAAGGAAGTTTTAAAACAAGGTAAATGAGAAGATATCAAGTGTTATTGCACTGACACAGATTGAGCTAGCAACCAAGATAGAGAGTGTAAAGAAGGTACTAGAGAACATTTTCTCAAGTTGTAAACCAAACTGTGTAATCCAACACTCTTCACACAAGAAGTAAGGAATCACATCCTGAGTTTGGAGACCCATATGCAAACATCCAATGCTACTTTTCCCAAGTCTCCAACTCAAAGTGAGAAATATTTCAGGAACTTCTTGCAATCTTAGAGTTAGTTAGATCATTACAAGAAAATGATGCGAACATAAGGGCTAAACTGATCAATATCTAGTCAACATTGACTCCTCACATGAAGATATTACTCAAGGAACTAGACTATGCAGAAACACTTATGATGAAAAACCCCAATCTTTCTACATTAGATGGCTTAGTACACCTTGCTACCAAGCTGGCCATCCAAATCAAGTTTTTGTAGGTAGCTTGTGACATTGGGATGCAACTCTAAAGATTATACTTAAGGTCCATAAACCTTTTTTGGAAAAATACACTATTATTATATAACCCATTGACATTAGTGTCAAAAAGTGGGAGTAAGAGAAATGGGGGAGCAAGCATGCAGTGCAAAGAGATATCTATACCAAAGGGGGAGTAAGAACAAAGGGGCAGTAAGAAGAGTAAGAGAACAACAAAATGTAAATATTAGTTCAGATAGGCATAGAGAAGGAGTATCAGTTGATGTAGATCTACTCATGAAGAGAAATATTTTGATACAAAATGTAGAACATGACTAAACATTCAAGTCGAGAGGAGTTATGAAATTTGGAGGTATAAGTAATGTGTTGCAAAATTTTGATATTTTGAAATTTTGCATAGAAGTCAAACAAATATCTATGTTATGCTTGTAAGGATAAGATCATTAATGCATGACCAAGTGTTTTTTACACTCATGTCAAAGGGGGAGATTGTTAATCTCATATTGGTTTTGACAAGTCAATTTCTATACACTTAAGTCATTTACTTAGTTCATGTCGAACAAGTAACATATGTTGAGCACAACATGTAAGATAGAGCATGTCGAGTAAATAGCGAGTGTCGAGTCACTCATGTGTCGAGTCATTCAAGAGTCGAGCAAATAGTATGTGCTGAGTGATTCAGGAGCCAAGCAAGCAGTGCATGTCGAGTCATTCTAATGTCAAGTGACAACATTGAAGCCACAACTAGTGTCGAGCACCAAGGACTTCAGATGTCGAGTAACATAGTTTTGACATAGTTGTTTGTATTGGCACAAACTACTATGTAAATTGGTTTTAGGTCAAATTAAGGATTGATTTATGATCTTTTGTTTATAAGGATGAATCTTATGTGTGAATCCCTATGTATTACATGCATCCAATTAGGAAAAGGAAAGGTTTAAGTGGCAATATGGGTGAATCACAACCATTGATTCATACCTAACCCTAAGTCACCTAGGTCTTATTTAGGAGGAAAAACCCTAAACTTTTTATGAATGATAAAGGAGAATTGAAGGAGAATTTGCATCCAAAAATAGGACATTCATGGTGACCAAGGTATTATGATTTGAGTTACATTGTAGAATCAGTTAAAGGAGAACAGAGGAAGGAAATAGTGGACAACAGAGATACATCTAATAAAAAAGGATCACATACACATTAGTATGGAGATGATCTGATATCAATGTAAAAGAGTGCTAATCACAAGATCATTGCTGAGACATTCTAACAGGTGAATTATTTAAATCTATTAATAGTGTAGTCTGAATAGGTTGAATTGAAATCATTTAACAAGGTGCTTACTTAATTGTGAGTTGAAGTCCCTTAATCAAGCACACTTCTAACAAGGTCTTGAAATCCTTTAATAGGGTAAGACCTAACAGTCTTTGTAAGCTTTTAACAAGGCAGACCTTTCACAGGGTAGATCATGTTTCATGATCAAACATTGTAACCTTCATTAGATACACTTTATTACCACAATAGTGAAGATTTGTGGGTGTCATTCCCTCCCCAGATTTACCTTCTCATTGGAGAGTTTCTGGGTAATCATATCTTGTGTCATATATGTGTGAATGCTTACTTGTTACATAATTTAGATGTATATGCCTTATATGGTATTTCAGTTTACTTGTTAAATTGTGAGATGGATATAATGTGAAAGTTTTATGAGTAAAATTTTTAACCATTGATTCACCCCCCCCACCCCCCCCAACACTCTCTTAGAGTTTAACTTTCCTATTGTAATTCCAATAACACACAACCCCTAACTAATTTCAAAGAATCAATTGGATTTTCACTATAAAGTGCAACAAATTTTTGGATGTGAAAATTAGGCCAACAAAATTAATGAGAGGGGGTGAATCGGTAATCAACTAATTAAACAACTTTTCAACCTTTAAACTCTTATCACAAGAATAACTTAATAGTAGAAAATAAAAACTTCAAAAATATATCTATAAGATAGACACAGAGATTTGGTATAATGAAACCCAACTTGGATGAAAATTATGGTGGGGATTTGATGTAGGAGCATCAAGTGGTGTAAGGGGAATCTTGTATCACCCAAAAAAATGCTTAGTGATGGTTTCTACTTAATGTTTTTGTATTTATGGATACCCATTTCACCCAAATAGATTTGAATTCTCATATTTTCATTAATACTTTTTTGGGTAGTGTTTTTGTGTACCTCGAGATATCTACACAAGCAAAAAATGGGTTTTTTTGCTATGGAGCCATAATTATGAAGATTAGAGGGTGTAAGCTGGAAGGAAGGTTGTAATTGGAATTTCTTCATACAGTACATAAAAAGAACAAGGTCAAAAGGTTTCACAGTTTGAAAGTTACTACAATTTTAAGTTGCCTAGAGACCTCTTAGAAATGCTTCGAAGCCCAGTTTGAGGCACTAACTAGCCTCATATGTTGATCTTAGATTGGTTTTGACAAATGAATGTCTATACACTTAAGTCATTTACTTAGTTCATAATGAACAAGTAACACATGTTGAGCATAACATATAAGATAGAGCATGTCAAGTAAACAGTGAGTGTCAAGCCACTCAAGTATCAAGTCATTTAGATGCCCAGTAGATAGTATGTGTTGAGTCATTCAAGTGTCAAGAAAGCAGTGCATGCCAATCCAAATGACAACATTGAAGTTATAGTTAGTGCCAAGCACCAGGGATTTTACATGTCGAGTAATACAATTTTGACATAGTTGTTTGTATTGGCACAAACTACTATGTAAACCACTTTTGAGCTCACTTAAGTATTGTTTTACGATCTTTGTTGATAAGGATGAATCTTAATTTTGAATCCCTATGCATTACATGCATCCAATTAGGAAAATGGAAACTTTAAGCGACAATATGGGTGAATCAATACCATTGATTCATACCTTACCCTAAATCACCTTGGTCTTCTTAAGGAAGACAAACCCTAAACTCTCTAAGCAATGCAAAGGAGAATTGAAGAGAGTTTGTATGCACAAATAGAGCATTCATGGTGATTAAGGTGTTATGAAATGAGTTACATTGCATAATTAGTTAAAGGAGAACAGAGGAAAGGAATCAGAGGACAATAGAGGTACGTCTAATCGGAAAGGATCAAGTACACATCAGTATAGAGGTGATTTGACATCAAGCAACAAACTGCTAACTGAAGGATGATTGTTGAGACATTTTAACAAGTGAATCAGTTAAATATCTTAATAGAATAGTCTTAACAAGCTGATGTAAATCCTTTAATAGGGTGCTTACTTCATTGTAAGTTAAAGTCCTCTTACCAGACACACTTTTAGCAGGATGTTTAAATCCTTTAATAGGGTAAGATCTAACAATTTTGTATGCCTTTAACAGGGCAGACCTTTCACAAGGTAGATCATGTTTCATGGTCAAACATTGTAACCTTCATTGAATACACTTTATTACTGTAGTAGTGAAGATTTGTGAGTATCATCCCCACCCCAATTGTACCTTGTCCTTGGAGGGTTTCTTGGTAACCAAATATCTTGTGTCATACATGCGTTGAATATTTTAATTTCATGCTATGAATGTATATGCTTAATTTGGTATTTTTGTTTATATGCATAGATTGTGATGGATGTGTGGTGAATAGTTTTAGAGGTTGAAAGTTTTGAGTGTTGATTCACCCCCACCCCCTCTCAAAGTTTATTTCCCTATTGTATTTCCAACAATTGGTATCAGAGCTTAGTTCTCTAAAAGAAAAGCTTCACAACTTTGAGGAAAGATCTTGAAGATGGAATTCTACAAGTTGGGAAAGATTATTGAGAATCAGATGATTGAAATACAACTTGCCCTACATTAGCTCAATGAAGCAAGAGATGAGTTAAAGAGAAGGAAGGTGATGCAGGAGTATCCTGGGTGTAAGACTAATCTTGCATCACCTAAAAATATTTTCTTTTCAATCTTTTCTATTTTAATGAGGACTCGTAGACAGGGTGGTCAGTATTTATGGGAACTTGCTATTTTTAGTAAGTTTGTCATATGAGTTTGGAATGTTCTCATTTTCTATATGAAGGTTCATTTTAGAGTTATAAGTCTACCATAAAAATCTCATTGCTACAGCTTAAGTATTAGAGAAGTTAAATTGCGGATTTTCGATGAAAAAATTTACAAAAAAATCTTCAAGCTCACTATTGGAGGCCTTAGAGTGCCCGGATGAGGAATGAAAACTCGATGAAAGGGTGTTAGCATGGTTTCAAACCTAAAAAGTAGGAGCTGGTGTTTCTAAAAAGTGGTTATAATAGCCAATTAGAGCAACGATTCGAGAGTTATGGCCTTTCGAAGTTAGGCTACCCGAAATATCTAAAATAATTCTCAAAGATGTATTTGGCCAGCTCTATATGTATTGTTAGGGTCTATTGGCCCTAGGTATTAAGTTTGAGCATCTAGAACCTTCCCGAGTGGCATAAAATTGCCTATTTAAGAAAGGCTCAAACATTGTCTAAAACAACTCTGGGTAATAGTTTGCAATGTAGTCTTGTAGATTACAATAATGAAGGCACCCATTTGGGTTAGCATATTATACTTGTGAATTCTATAATTTTGCATTTGTGACACAAATAAGAAGTTCATATTTTATTCTCGCATTTTATAGTTTTGAGGGGAGCACCCTTCATCAAGTGGTATAAAAGCTAGAGTTCTTGAGTGTGTGGACAGATCACCGACTATGAGGCAATTTATACCAAGAATGTGCTTTGGGATGAGTGTGTAGATAGATTGCCAATTTTGAGGTACTTTACACTAGGGTTTCAGTAGAATTACGAAAATGCCTCCATGAAGAGAGCGTGGAGGAAGAGTTGTGGGTGTTACACTTGAGGGTTTCCTAGCCCTCCAAAGACAAATGCAAGCATTGGAAGAACAAATGCACAAATGAATAATTCTTCTTATAAGAGATGAAAGCAAGGATGATGGTGAAGTATAAGAAAATGTCGAAGCAAATGCAGTTCTAAACCCAGAGGAAGATAGGCTTTTTAGGGCCATCTCCAAGATTGGAAAAAGATCCAAGTTTGAGGTTCCCACATTTTAAAGAAATCTTAGCCCAGAGGAGCTGATCAATTCGATCAATGAACTGGAGGAGTACTTTGAGTATGAAGATATTGATGATCCTAATAGTGTCAAGTTTATGAAGGCAAAACTGAAGGGACATGAGAAGATCTGGTGGTAGGAGGTTCAGTTGGAGGGAAATAGAAAAGGAACGGATAATATCACTAGATGGGAATGGATGGTAGCTAAATTGAAACAACAATTCATTCCCATGGATTATGAGCTTGATCTATTAAAGAAAATGCAAGGTTTGAAGAAAGTGGGAAAATCTGTTCCAAAGTATACTAAAGACTTCTACCAAGTTCTCATTAAAATCGGCCATGTAGAAGCTAATAAGGAGAAAGTGGCCCATTATCTTTATGGGTTAAGGCCAAGTATTCAAGATGAGCTAAGTTTGGTTTGAATGAACAGTATTGAGGAGGCATACTAGTTTTCCCTAAAAGTTGAGGAGGAACTAAGCAAGATTTTTGACAACAAGAATAGTGGAAGAGGTCGCAGTGGAAGATCTGGTGGGCAATCTTATGGAGGCCATAATGATGATCAGAAGAAAAAGGATGAGGCCAAAAGTAGTAGTTAGAACCAAAGGGGAAACAATTCCAATCATTTCCATAATCAAAACAATAGAGATCAGAGAAGAAGAGGTAGAGGACGAGGATCTGGAAGAGAAGATTTCCATGGGAAATGTTTTCACTACAAAGAAGAAGGGCATAGAGAGTTTGAATGTTCCCAACGCCAAGGAAGGAGAGATCGAAGAACAGAAGGTCAGGCTAGAGTTACACATGTTGATGAAGATACCAAATCCTTACATTTTGAAGATGTTGAAAGAAGAGAAGTCTTAGTTAACAAAAGAGTCATGCTAATGGTGAGAATGAACCTAATCAAAGAAGGAGTTTATTTCTTACAAGGTGTAGATGTGAAGATAAGTGTTGTGATGTGATCATTGATGGTGGAAGTACTGACAATCTAGTGTCAGAAATGATGGTCACCAAGTTGAAGCTAAAGAGACAAAAAGACTTGTATCCATACCATATTGCTTCGCTGCAAGATGACCACAAGGTCATGGTCAATGAGCAGTGCTCCATTAAGTTGAAGATTGGAAGCTACCAGGATGAGGTACTATGTGATATCATACCTATAGACATATGTCATATGTTTTTGGGTAGGCCATGGCAGTTTGACAAGCATGTTGTACACGATGGTTGAGAAAATACCTATACTCTGACCAAGGATGGAGTGAAACATAAATTGAAGCTGTTGAAGGATAAAGAAGAAAAGGTATGTAGTGCTACCAAAATATGTTTTGTTGATGGAAAAGAGTTTCTCAAAGGTATGAAATATGAGCATATGTGTTTTGCTATGATTCCAAAAGATAGTAAAGTAGAACTAGATGAGGTACCTAAAAAAGTTGCAGATATGTTGTGAGAGTCTTCTGATATTGTATTAGATAATGTACTTGATGGATTGCCCCCAATGAGAAAGACTAGTCACCAAATGGATTTGGTTCTAGGAGCCAGTTTACCAAATAAGGTAACATATAGAATGACACTAGTAGAAAGTGCCTAAGTCCATGTGTTGTACCAGTAGTATTAGCACCAAAGAAGAATGGAGAATGGAGGATGTGCATAGATTCTCACGCTATCAAAAAGATCACAATCAAGTACAGATTTTTGTTGCCAAGGATGGATGATATTATGGACTATTTGAGTGGAGCTGAGTATTTCACAAAGATAGATTTGAATAATGGATACTATCAAATTTGTATCAAAGAAGGTGATGAGTGGAAGACTGCTTTCAAGATAAAAGAAGGACTGTACGAGTGGTTAGTCATTCCTTTTGGTCTAACCAATGCACCAAGCACTTTCATGAGGCTCATGAATGAGGTACTGAAGGAGTTTCTAGGTAAATTTGTCATTGTTTACCTAGATGATATATTGATGTTTAGTAAGATGTTGGAGGAGAATTTGATCCATATTTGCAAGGTGTTTGATAAGTTGAGGGAAGAAAAGTTGTTCATAAACTTGAAGAAGTGTAGTTTTGTAAAGGAGTTGGTGTACCTAGGATTCGTAGTTTTGTAAATGAACCCAAAGAAAGTGAGGCTATCTTTGAATGGCCTACTCCAAGGAGTGCAATAGAGGTAAGATCTTTCCATGGACTAGCTAGTTTTTACAGAAAGTTCATAAGAGGTTTTAGCATTATTTGTGGACCCTTGACTAAAATAATGAGAGAGGATAGGAAAGAATTTAAGTGGATTGCTGGAGCATATAAAAGTTTTAATCTATTGAAACAGAAGGTTACTAAGCAACCTATTTTAGCACTTCTAGATTTTAACAAGGTGTTTCAAGTAGACTGTGATGCTAGTGGTACTGCAATAGGATTTGTTATTAGCCAAGAAGGTAGACTTGTAGCTTATTTTAGTGAGAAGTTGAATGATGCAAAAAGAAAATATTATGTTTATGATCAAGAATTTTATGCTATAGTTCAAGCATTGAAGAAGTGGAGACACTATCTTCTTCCTAAGGAGTTTGTTTTGTATACTAATCATCAAGCTTTGCAATATTTGAATAGTCAAGGAAAATTAAACAAAAGGCATTTGAAGTGGGTTGAATTTTTGCAAAGTTATACATTTGTTTTGAAACATAGGAGTGGGAAGTCTATCAGAGTTGCATATGCTCTTAGTAGAATACAACTTTTACTAATAGAAATGCAGATAGATGTGGTTGGGTTTGAAAAACTCAGTGCATTGTATCCAAATGATCCTAATTTTGGTAAAGTGTGGAAGGCTTGTACAGAACCTGTTACACTTGACGAGACAGAGTGGTTAGATTTCATGATCCAAGATAGTATGTTGTTTAAAGGAAGCCAGTTGTGCATTCCTAGAAATTTAATGAGAGAGAATCTCATCAAGGAGAAGCATAATGAAGGATTGGCTAGACATTTTGGCAAAGATAAAACCATAGTTTTGGTTGCTAAGAATTATTACTAGTCATAGTTGCAACAAGATCTAAAGAAGTTTGTACAAAGTTGCAGAGTATGTTAGATGGCGAAAGGAGTAAAGTAGAATGCATGGTTGTATCAGCCATTACCTCTACTAGAGAAGCCATGGGAGGATGTCAGCATGAATTTTGTTCTTGGATTACTGAGGACACAACGAGGGCATGATTCTATTTTTGTGGTAGTTGATAGGTTTCCAAAGATGGCACATTTTATTCCTTGCAAGAAGACTAGTAATGTTGTTCATGTGGCATAATTATTTTTTAGAGAAGTGGTGAGACTATATAGTCTACTAAAGAGTATAGTTTTAGATCGATATACCAATTTTTTTGGGTATTTATGGTGTACATTGTGGAAGAAATTGAAGACAAAGTTGAAGTTCAGGTCATCGCATCATCCACAAACTGATGGATAGACGAAAGTTGTGAATCGCAGTTTGGGAAACTTGTTGTGATGTTTGGTTGCAGATAAGCCAAAAGGATGGGATCTAATTTTACCATAGGTAGAATTTTCATATAATAATTATGTCAATAGGAGTACTAGTAAATCACCATTCTAGATTGTATATGGAAATAGTCCCAGAGATACTTCTAAATTGCGGCAGTTGGATAAAGGAGAGATACGTAATGCTAAAGCAGAAGAATTTATTGAACATTTAAAGAACATCCATGAGGAAGTGAGGAAGCACATCATAAAGATGAATACACAATAAAAGGATAAGGCAGATGTGAAAAGGAGGTATAAGGAATTTCAGGTTAGAGATGAAGTCATGGCTCATTTGAGAGAGGAGCATTTTCCAGTGGGTACATATAATAAGCTGAAGATGAAGAAGTTTGGACCGTGTCAGATAGTAAAAAGACATGATTCTAGAAATGCTTATGTAGTGGAGTTGCTTGCTAAATTGAAATTTTTAGTAGTATTTAACATTTTAGATTTGATAGAGTATTATGAAGGAGGTGATGGAGATGAAGTTGCAGAAGCGTAGTGGAGTATTCCAGTAGCTAGTTGAGTTACAAGGTAGATTGAGGAGATACTGGATAGTCATATTGGAAAAAGTACAAGTAACTAAACTTATGAGGAATACCTAGTCAAATGGAAAGGGAGGCCAGTAGAGGATTCATCATGGCTAGTAAGAGAGGAGGTTAACCATCTTTGTTTTCCTCTAAACACCTGAGATGTGACAAGGTCACTTCTCAAATTACCCTGAGTGTCTAATGCAGGAGCATCCTAGGTGTAAGAGTAATCTTGCATCACCCAAAAATATTTCCTTTTCATTCTTTTCTATTTTAATAAGGACTAGTAGATAGGGTGGTTACTATTTATGGGAGCTTTCTATTTTTAGTAAATTTATCATACGAACTCGAAATGTTCTCATTTTCTATATGAAGGTTCATTTTAGAGTTATATGTCTGTCATAAAAATGTCATTGCTCAAACTTAAGTATCAGAGAAGTTATTATGGATTTTTGGTGGAAACATTTTCAGAAAAATCTTAAGGCTCGCTGTTTGAGGCATTAGAGTGCTCAGATGAGGTTTGAAAACTTGACAAAAGGGTGCTACCATAGCATCGAGCCTGTAGATCACAGCTGGCATTTCCAAAAAGTGGTTATAATAGCCAATTGGAGCAACGGTTTGAGATGTATGGCCTTCCGAAGTTGGGCTATCCTAAATATCTAAAATAATTGTTGCAGATGTATTTGGCTGACTGTATATGTATTGTTAGGGTCTGACGGCCCTAGATATTAAGTTTGAGCATCTAGAACCTTCTCGAGTGCCATAAAATTGCCTATATAAGAAAGGCCCGAACATTTTCTAGAACAACTCTAGGTAATAGTTTGCAGCTTAGTCTTGCAGATTACTGTAATGAAGGCACCCATGTGGGTTAGCATATTGTACTTGCAAATTCCATAATTCCACATTTGCAACATAAATAAGAAGTCCATATTTTGTTCTTGCATTTTATGGTTTTAAGGGGAGCACCTACATCATAAGGAAATTGCTATTGAAGAGAATGACACACAATACCAGGAGGTTGACACTGTTGAATTATTTCAAAATGGAAACTCCAATGAATTTGATGTAGCAATTACAGATTTGATGGAAAAGAATGGAACCCTAACTAAAGAGGTCATAAAACTAAAGAAAGAACAAGAAGTCCAATTAGTATTGCTGTGTAAGGTGACCAAGCAGAAAAGGAAAGTTGAAGAGGACAAAGTCATGATTGAAGATGATAAAAGGATATTGACCAACTGACTAAAAGAGAGAACATTAGAGGTAACTAGGATTGCTAACATGCAATTGGAAACTTTGAGTCAAATGATTATTACAAATCATGAACTAAATGCAAAGGATATTGAGATCACAACAGTGAAGTTGTAGAGTGAACAACTAAGAAATGATCTAAAAAGAGAAAAGAAGTTTGCTAATAGTTTCAACAAGCCTAGTAAAGCCATCAAATACTTTGAACAATTGATGAGATCCCCTAGATCCAATGGTGATACTTCTAGGTTGGGATACACTAGTACTAAAGAAGAAGAATCATCCAAAAGTGGCAAAGAAAGAAGTAACAAAGGTAAAAACTCCAAACCTATTTGTCATAATTGTGGTAAGATAGGTCATACCGCTAATGTTTGCAGGACCAAGACTGCAAATTAGAATCCTAAGAAAAAGTTCATGGGTCATTTCCATAAATGCAACAAACAAGGACATCGGGCACAAGAATGCAAAACCAAGACCATAAGCTCACAAAGATTTGAAGGATATTGTTACAACTGCCAGAAGTATGGACATAGAGCATATGAGTGCAGATCTAAGCTTAAATGGTCATCAAACAAGCAAATAAAGGTAAAGAAAAATGGAAACTCTTATAATTGGGATTATAATACAAGGTATAGTTGTCACTACTATCAAGAGTATGGACATGTTTCTAAAAATTGCATAAGAACACATTTCAGAAGTGACTTTAGTAGATGGTTGAGTCAAACCACATATTTTAGTTGTTTGAAGATTGGTCACATAAGCATAAATCATCCAACAAGGTCAAAGGCACCAAATAGTGAGTTCAACAAAGGCAAAGGAAAGGTAGATGTTGAGAATATCATAGATGAAATTAACAAGACGTGGAAGAGAAAGGAAGATTGCAGCACATCGAGTGTAGAAGGGATCACTTCACCCAATGGGTTAGGTGATCACACCTCCTCCAATTAAGCAATCAAGTGGTAAGTAGGATTGATATCTAAAAGGATATAGTTTACATTAGTCCCAAGGATTTAGTTCAAAAAAGATTACATATGCATGAAGAAAGATGCAAAGTGTTGTTAAGAATCAACAAGACATCTTTAAGTTTTGTTAGTTTTTATGTTACTGCTGACCATGAAAAGTTTCACTATGTTTGTTGAGTGAAATGTTAGTTGATGCCAAGCTATCAAAATTGTTAGTGTTGATCGAGCTCATAGTGGTTGCTAAGTGGAAAGGAAACTTCATGGAAGTTGAGTGAGTCAAAATCTTTAATGAAGTCAAGCTTACAGTTGTGTAAGCACTAAGCATTAATTGCAAGATTTTGAGGTCTATATGATCGATTTCTAATCATTTGACATCATTCAAATTTGAAGGAGAGCACGAAGAGCTAAAGAAGAACCAGAGAAATTGTCCAGAGCATTTACATTGAATTCAACAAATGCTTGACACTATCACTACAAATTCACAAAGGTGTTTATCATGTGTCGAGCTACACAATCTGAATTTTTGCAAAACCTAGTTTTATGAAATGACATCTATTTCTTCAATAGCCAAGGTTATAGAGGGAAAGAAAACTTTTAATGTGTAATTGATAAGCAATGAGATTAAACAACCTAATTTTAGAGCTATTCCAAACATAACTCATAAATAAGATTCATCCAGTGCATTGTCAATGATACCACTACAAGTCTTAATGATTCAAGATGTTACGTGTTACTATACATGTAAGGTTGGAAGCATAGGAGACATGGAAATTAGGGAGACATATGGGAAATTGTGTGAAAATGAAGAGTTGAAGGAGGAATTCAAAATTGTTGAGAAGAAAGGGTTAACTTGTGCCCTAGGTTTCCCCAACATCTTCAAGATAGAATGGATACAAATAGTTTTGAGCAAGATACATGACAATTCTACATGGTTAGAGAATAGAACAATGAAAACCACCAAGAAAATTGTGCATAGAGTTATAGGGTATCCAACCCTAGATCGGTCGAAGACAATGAGAAGTGAAGAAAAAGAGGTAATTGAAAGGAATATAGGGGTTGTATGGAATAAATAAGGGATGACAATAGATACAATCATAGATCCCTTAATTGCTTTTGCAGTGAGGATTATAACACATAAGTTCTATCAATCCAACAGGCTTAACAATGTTCCATGTATTGTAGTGGATGTAGGATACAAATAGTGAAGAAAGATCATACTTATGATATTGTCGAGTTGCAGTTGCAAAAATTGACTACAAATTTGGGAGTCATAAGGAAGACCAAAAGTGCACAATTCAAATTTGGATCTATTCTTGTATGTATAGATTAGATTTCCTACTTTTGGTAAAGATGCATGGAAGGTAAACAGACCTATTGTAGTGCAAATAGGTGAATTCATTGAGCAACTAGGTGATAATTTTGAGTCAGTCATGACAAGCTACTTCGAAGAATTCAAGTAGCCAATGAAGAAAAGACTGAGGATACCAGTTTCACTAGTGGAGAAACATTTTGATGATGTTTGCTTCCTAGTTGACACTAACTATACATATGTCCAGGCAACAATTCCTAGAGTTAGATGGTTAAGACCATTGGGATATGAAATCAACATTGATGAAGCCTCTACAACAATCACAACATTGCTTGTAGAAGAAATGGATAAGGAGGCTAAAAATTTTGGGAACTATGATGTGGCTAAGTTAAAAATCACCATGGACTTGAAGACTACTTCAGTCATTAGGAAGAAGAATAAGGTGGTAAAGAAACTAAGAGAGAAATTTGGTGAAGGGGCAGAAGAAAAGAAGAATAAGAGAATGCACCTGTCCAAGCACCACTTGCCATCACCCAAGGTCAAGGAGAGGACCAACAAGAAGAGGAAGTAGAAATTGTAGAAGGTGCCAAGGGAGAAGAAGCTAGTGAAGCACCTATAGCTACTAAAAAGAAGAAAAGAAAAGCTAAAGCACCATCAATAAGCAAACCAAAGAAGGTTGCAAGACCTACTCAACCCATAGTACCTACAATAAGGGCTAGCACAAGGGCCACTACACAAAAGACTAAGGAAGTAGCCAAGCCAAAGGAGAAGAGAGCTAGTCAAGCTAGCAAGGGTGAAGAATCTTAGAAGAGATCGAGGAGAAAATATGTTGCTCCAACTAAATCTAATGACAACAACTAGTTTCAAGTGGTAAGTCACAATTCTTCTTCAGATTTAGAAAATCTATGTGAGAATATTAGAAATGATGCTAATTTATCTGGATTCTCTCACATTGAGTTTGACAATCTTGGGAAGATTGAAAACAATCAAGTTGAAGAGGCAGTATATGTCATTATGGCAATATTTAAAAAGGCTCCTCTTTAACTTGCCAACTCCATAACCAAAAGCTTGTATGAGAGAGTTGAGCAGAAGTGGCACTGTTGTCTAGATATAGAAAAACAAATAAGAGAGAACACACTTGGCTAGGTAATGCCATAACTAAGTAAGGTTGCAATGGAAAAAGCTATTAAGAAGCATACTGGAAAATTTGCACCAAAATACATGGCATCCAATATATTGTAGAATAACATTGAGGGTGTTGTACAAAAGACTACTTTGATGTGGAAATCACTATATGGTTTGACAACACCATAGGCAATATTGCAGGCACCTATTGAGGTAGGTGAGGAAAAAGAAAGAGAAAAAGAAGAAGGCATTGAACAAGATATAGTTGAGGGAGGCACAAACATGAACATAGACACAAAAGCACTAGCTAAGGATGAGCATCCAATAGAATAGAGTGTACTGGATCCACTAGTGCTGAGTGCTAGTCCTCCACATGAGGTGAACATAGAAGATGGTACTGTAAAGATAAAGGATGTTTCTGATACTATCACTTAGAAAATCAATCCCCTCACAAAGGATGACTTGAAGAAGATACTAGTGGAATCCACCACCCAAGCCAAACTTTATGAGAATCTTGTCTTGGTGAATGTTAATGAGATTGAGAAGTCAGATAAGGTATTTGTAGGGGAGGAAGTATGTAAACAAATTACACCTTCAACCCCTCCTCAATTCACCATGATACAACCTACATTACCCCTTGTGGTATATCAAAGGAAGGAGACATATACTTCTACCATCAACACATTTGCACAAAGTAATTCAGTCTTAGTCACTATAGAAGAAAGTGAACATGACAAGGGTGAGACAATTGGAGAGTAGAAAGATGAGATAGAGAAGAATGAAGGAACAAAGTTCAAATAGGTCAAGTAGGTACTCCTACACCTACAACACAAAATCAAGGTGTTATTAGTAATATAGAGAAAGAGAATGACACAATTGAAGAGTCAAGTTTGACAACAAAGCCAGGAGAGCAATTAGCAATACAAGCACTGGTAACATTACTAGAATCTATCGCTCCTCCTAGTCAAGATCTTCAGAGGCTGAACATAGAAGCTACATGGTTATAATCCTCAAGGTCAAGTCCAAGCATGTCCAAGGAAGCTAAAGTTACATCTTTTGTTGATGTAAATCTGGATGAAGTAATTGAGTTGCCCAAGTTTGATTATGCAACTATTACTATTGAGCAGATGGGCATACACTAGGAAGCTCTAGCAAAGAAGAAGAATCAAGAATTGCTCAAATAGGAGCATAGGAAGAAGCAAGCTTTGATTGATATCAAAGACATTTTTATTGATGCATTCAGTCTACCAACTCCAAAGGAAAACAAGCCAATAATAGAATAGTTAACTAGCTTAGTGGAGAAGCTAAATGACACAAACCCAAATTCTAATGTAAAACTACTTGAATGGTCTAAGTGAAAGTTCCAACATAAGGTTGATGAAAAGATATCAAGTGATATTGCACTGACACAAGTTGAATTAGCAACCAAAATAGAGAATGTGAAGAAGATACTAGAGAATATTTTCTCTTTGTATACCAAATTCAATAATACTACACTCTTCACAAGGGAAGTTAGGAGTCATATCCTAAATTTGGAAAGCATTATGCAAACATCTGGCATAACTCTACCAAAGTCTCCAACCCAAAGTGAGAAACACTTCAACACCCTCCTACATTCCCAAAGTTAGTTAGTAACATTACATGTAGATGAAGCCAACATCAAGGCTAAACTGATATGCATCCAATCTACCTTGACTCCACACATGGAGATATTGCACAAGGAACTAGCCTACACTAAAACTCTCATAATAGGAGCATAGGAAGAAGCAAGCTTTGATTGATATCAAAGACATTTTTATTGATGCATTCAGTCTACCAACTCCAAAGGAAAACAAGCCAATAATAGAATAGTTAACCAGCTTAGTGGAGAAGCTAAATGACACAAACCCAAATTCTAATGTAAAACTACTTGAATGGTCTAAGTGAAAGTTCCAACATAAGGTTGATGAAAAGATATCAAGTGATATTGCACTGACACAAGTTGAATTAGCAACCAAAATAGAGAATGTGAAGAAGATACTAGAGAATATTTTCTCTTTGTATACCAAATTCAATAATACTACACTCTTCACAAGGGAAGTTAGGAGTCATATCCTAAATTTGGAAAGCATTATGCAAACATCTGGCATAACTCTACCAAAGTCTCCAACCCAAAGTGAGAAACACTTCAACACCCTCCTACATTCCCAAAGTTAGTTAGTAACATTACATGTAGATGAAGCCAACAGCAAGGCTAAACTGATATGCATCCAATCTACCTTGACTCCACACATGGAGATATTGCACAAGGAACTAGCCTACACTAAAACTCTCATGAAGAAGGATTCTCATCTTTCTACACATGAAGGCTTAATACATCTTGTTGTTGAGCTGGCCATCCAAATCAAGTCATTGGAGGTAGCTAGTGATAATTGGGATGTAGCTCTAAAGATTATACTAGAGATCCACAAACCATTTTTGGACAAACACATTATTAGTGTATAACCCATTGACATAAGTGTCAAAATGGGGGAGTGAGGAAAAAGGGGGTGTAAGAGCAAAGGGGGGAGTAAGAGAACAAGTAATGAGAAAGAGTATGGGAGACAGAGACAAAGATAAATAAATAGACAATCTACTTAGCAGGAGAAAGATAATGGTTCAGATATAGAGTATAGCATAGAACAATAAACTTAGAGGGAGTTATGGAATTTTGAGGTATGACTAATAAGTCATGTGTTGCAAAATTTTGATATTTTGAAATTTTTGTATAGAAGTCAAATAGATACTAGATATCTAAGTTATGCTCGTAAGGATAAGATCATTAATGCATGACCAAGTGTTTTTGACACTCATATCAAAGGGGGAGATTGTTGATTTCAAATTGGTTTTGAAAAATGAGTGTCTATACACTTAAGTCATTTACTTAGTTCATGCCAAACAAGTAGCATATGTCAAGCATAACATATAAGATAGAGCATACCAAGTAAATAGTGAGTGTCAAGCCACTCAAGTGCTGAGTCACTCAAATGCCAAGCAGATAGTATGTATCGAGGGATTCAAGTGCCAAGCAAATAATGCATGCCAAGTCATTCAGATGTTGAGTGGCATCATTCAAGTTACAGTTAGTGTCGAGCACCAAGGACTTTAGATGCTGAGTAGTACAATTTTGACATAGTTGTTTGTATTGCCACAAACTACTATGTAAACCATTTTTTACCTGACTTAAGTATTTTTTTACGATCTTTGTTGATAAGGACGAATCTTAATTATGAATCCCTATGCACTACATGTATCCAATCAAAAAAAGGGAAGGTTTAAGTGGCAATATGGATGAATCACTACTGTTGATTCATACTTAACCCTAAATCACCTAGGTCTTCTTAAGGAAGAACCTTAAACTCTCTAAGGAATGCAAAGGATAATTGAAGAGAGTTTGCATGCACAAACAGAGCATTCATGGTGATTAAGGTGTTATGACTTGAGTTACATTGCAGAATCAATTAAAGGAGAATAGAGGAAAGGAATTAGAGGACAACAAAGGTACATCTGATTAGAAAGGCTCAAGTACACATCAATATAGAGGTGATCTGACATCAAGCAATAGAGTGCTAATCGAAGGATCATTGCTGAGACAATTTAATAGGTGAATCGGTTAAATCTCTTAATAGAGTAGTCTTAATGGGCTATTGTAAATCCTTTAACAGGGTGCTTATTTCATTGTAAGTTAAAGTTCTCTTACCAAGCACACTTTTAGTAGGGTGTTTAAATATGTAATAGGGTGAGATCTAACAATCTTGTTAGTCTTTAACAGGGTAGACCATTCATAGGGTAGATCATGTTTCATGGCCAAACATTGTAACCTTCATTAGATACACTTTATTACTGCGGTAGTGAAGATTTGTGAGTGTCATCCCCACCCCAATCTTACCTTCTCCTTGGAGGGTTTTTGGGTGACCAAATATCTTGTGTCATACATGTGTTGAATATTTTACTTTCATGCTATGGATGTATTTTCTTAATTCGGTATTTTAGTTTATATGCATAGATTGTGAGATGGATGTGTGGTGAATAGTTTTAGAGGTTGAAAGTTTTAAGTGTTGATTCACACCCCCCCTCTCTTGGAGTTTATTTCCCTATTGTATTTCCAATATTGAATGGCCCCAAAAATGGGGGTTGGTTATAGGAAACCTGGAATAATATAGAGTGCTCAGAGATATTTCTAAAAATGTAAGCAATTTGTCAATTGGAGTCCAAGATCAAAAGTTATGCCTCCCTGAAGTTGGACTTCCTTTTTCAGAATCCTCTAATTTTACACTGACTTCTAATTCAAATTATAGAACCTTTTTTTGGCAGTGGCCACCAAGTGATAGAATGTAAAATGAACTCCTAACCCTAAACCTAAAGCATACTACTTAAGGTCCATTGATGAGGTGTAAAGGCAGTTTTCAGTGGAGTTTTGGGAGAAGGTATTGTGAGAAGAGTTTTTCTCTAGAATTTGATAATATCGTAGCCCATAGGACATGTAGTTGAGTCTATTTTTGTTGCAATGAATATAATAGTTTCTTATTTTAGATAATAAATGTTTCCTTTCATGCTGTGTTCATTTTGTCTTTAGTTGTGATCTTATTAGGATTGGTACCCACAAATTGGGCAGTCTTTTGAAGTATGCCTTGTGAGGAGCTTAAGCTTGTTAGGAGTTACAAATACATTGTTAGGTGCCACCCAATTAATGGATTTACCTTTAGCCCTATTAGGAGTTTGAACCTATTATGGGTAGCCTAGTTAAAGGAATTTGAACACTAATCAAAGTGCCACCCTATTAAATGATTTACAATAAAGGACTTGCCAGGATCTACTCGATTTGGAGATTTCACTGCTCTACAACTGTTAGGGACCAATAGAAAGAATTATTATTGGAATAACATTTCCTCTACTTGGTCATATTTGTTGAAGCTCAAACTCTCTTCACAACATACCCAACTCTACCCTAGCTTGATTTCAACTTGCACCCTTCACCGCACTTGTCCAGCCACAATCAATAATTCAAATTGTTTAGCTTCCACTAGTATAAATTAAAATTTTAAGTCCACCACCTTAATCAAGCCCTAATTTTAAAATTTATATGTATTTTAAATATCCTACTAAGATACAATGCACCAAAAGACTAAAATCAAACCACAAAATACATTTTCAAGACCACGTCATCCAATCCATTAACTTACATAAAATTCTATGTGAAGCGATTAAACACATTTTGACCAAACACTTTCTTCCTCCAAAATCTTCCCCATACACTATCATCGATCAATGTGATGGAAGACCATCACCTCTAATGATTAAGACACATCAGTGAATCCTAACGTCAACATCTGAACTTGTCCTAATGTCAACATCGATCATTAATTTACTAACTATCACTCAAGAACATAATATACTTTAACATGTTGAATAACTCTACCACTACTATTATGATGTCTTGTCCATTTTTTCACTACATTATCGATTACCCTAATGAGTTATGGTTGCAACTATATCATTTAGATTATGTTGATTGTTATCTCATGTGATAACTCCACTTGGCCCATCATAGATTTGATAAACTAATCAAATCATCTATTGGTTGTCACTAAATGTTATTGTAGTTGCACTATTAATTCTCCTAATCATACCTTTCTTCACTTCAATAGTAGCAATCACACCGTGGATGTTCACAGACATTCTCAATTCTCTCATAATGACCACTACCATTGATACTCACTGCAAAACCTTGTCCATCATGTTTATGCTTGGAAATATACTAGGAACACGAGGTCAATAGTTGACATCAATAACAATACAATAATTGATCATCATGCAATCAAATCTATATCATGACACCACTACACATCACCTTCCATCACAACATCATTTATGCTAACATACTCATCCCTTTCTTAGATTTAATGACCTAGAAAAGAGTATCCCTCATCTAGATGACAATGATGATGCTACACCTAGAGGAGGTCAAGGTTGAGGATAAGGACACAGGGGTGGAGATACTATATCAAGCAATACCCAAGCACCCACTATTGGCCAATGTTGGTGATGAGGTGAGATGGTAGCCTTAGTTGTCATCAGTGTAGTAGTCATGGAGGATATGGTATCCTTGATAAAGATAAGGGTGAGAAGATAGTTCATTATTGAGTGGTTCAAGGATATCCGGGTTGTCATAAAAAACATGTCCTCTCCTTGATGAGGCATATTTTGAGGAGGAGATGGAGGAAGCCCCTACAAAGGAGGTACCAACAATAAAGTAGGCATCAATCAAAGAGGCTTAGTCAATAGGCCAATTATCTAATCTTTGATGTCATGTCAAGGAGCTTTAGATTGAGCTGGTGGTAGCTCAGACATAGCTAGCTATGACACATGCCCTATTGGCAGAGCATGGTACCTGGATCTAGGAGTTATAGGCCAAGTGAGATGCTCAAATCCAAGAGGTTCATGCTTAATAAGATGCTAAGATTCAGACATTAAATATTGAGAGAGATAAGGCTCAACATGTTGTTGCCTACCAACACAATACTATTATGGGTAATATATTGGAGCAGTTCTTGCAATAGACAAAGTGCTTTTATACTCTTGAGTTGTTGTGTAGTTGGACAATGTAGTTCTACTGCCACTATCAAGGATAGACATGTCACTTCCTCCCCCTCGTACTAGTCATGATGGTGGGAGTGAGTCCTGGGATACATGTCTCTATATCTTGATCTTTGATATATGCATAATTTATCTAATGTACACTTTTTGAGATTCAATGATACTTTTGATAACTATATAGATTTTGGGATATCTCATTGTATGTGACATCGATCTCTCTCTCTCTCTCTCTCTCTCTCTCTCTCTCTCTCTCTCTCTCTCTCTCTCTCTCTCTCTCTCTCTCTCTCTCTCTCTCTCTCTCTCTATATATATATATATATATATATATATTTGGATTTGAGTGTTCTTACCAAAATTGTGCCTATGTTGTATCATCTTACTTTCCTCATGTACATGGCATGAATGTATTTTAATTTCAACATCTTTCTTTGCTACATGTGATGTTATGGATGTACTTTTTCCTTTCCAACATTGTATGATGCATCTTAGCTCTCTTTTATACCTTAGCATTGTATCTTGTGACATATTTATGAGTTCTAATTGATATGTTCCAAATAGTTTGAAAAATTAGTACTTTTTAATACCCCTCTAATCCTAAAAAGTATAAGTAGATTTTGGAGATAATCTAATTACACTTGGGCCATTTTTGAAGATAAGGTTATTTCTTACCTTGACAAAAAATATTATGATGAAAACTACAAGAACCCTCAAACACTCATTAACTCAATGATCCCTATCTACTAGGAAATGGAAAGTGAATCAACAAGATTACTATGATATAATATGTTAGAAATAACTTTATCCTTACCTTGCATGTCCTTGTGGCATTACTTGAAGTTTGCCTACAATGTTGATTTGCATCAGATATTTGATCATGTTATAAATAATGTTACTCTTAGGAGATCAAATAAATTGTCGACATGTTTTTTAGAATTAGAATTTAGTATCATGCTTTCAATAGCTTGGTTGGATATATCATTTTTTATTGTGATTTAGTTTTAAGCTAACCCAACTAACCCATTGTGTGTGTGTGTGTGTGTTTATTCTGTTTGGCATGTTTTCTAGATGAGAGGAGGTAGTTGTAGTAACTTCTTTGGGAGATATATACAATGATAAACTCCTTTCTTTCCTATCATTGTTTGTATATATGCATATGTATTGTGTCTTGTCAGTCAGTGATGCAGGTGTGTGCAGGTACCATGTATTGACTCCACCTAGCTACATAGGTCTGGGTGTGCCTCAAAATCCTTAAACTAGTTGTTAATAAAAAGGAGATGACATTATGATCTATATAGGCACCCTAAGCCTAAAATTATTGATTAGGGAATCAAATACTAATTGGGGAACTTTTGCGATTTTGAACTTCTAATTTGATATTTCAATATGTGTTTCTACACTAGTGGTTTCATGCATGGTTGTGATGTTGAGTTGATACTTTGATACATTGACATTTTATTTGTGATTTATGAGATCTTGATTTGATAATGTTTATGTGGGTTGATTAGGTATAGTTATCTAAGTATATATCATGGGTGCACACATATATGACTGAATAAATATACACTGACTATTAGGTACATTATGAGTCTTAGCTTAATTACATGTTTCTTAAGGATAAATAAAATAAGTAAAAAAAGAGAGGTAGATAAACCATCTCACCACTCACATTCTTTGAGAACCTTAATAAGAGATATAAGCTAAAAGTTGTTATAAAGGGATAAGTTAATAGATAAGAATAACAAAAGATCATGAGAATTGAACCCTTGACCTCATGGATGTAGGAGGAGTGAATTGATCATTGGATCATGTGATCCCCTTGGGATGAAAGCTTCATGACATAGTAGATGGTTTGATTTAATTAATTAGACCATAGGGGTGCCGATTGTAATGACTACAACAATTTGCAATCATTCTACACCATATAAATCCAAGGCATTCTCAAGAGTTTGGGGAAGAAAATTATTATTAAAATTTTCATCAAAAGACTAGGCTATGAGGATATCTAAATCTAGAAAGTTTTCAGAACATGGAAACTAAAATAGGTTGTAGAAGTATTTGGGAAGCCTAAGGGAAAACCTCAAGGAAGAAGATGATAGTATGATTATTGTGAGAGGATAGAGGGTGCCTTAATCACAAGACAACCCAATCCAAGACCCACAAGTTAGATCCTCTCCCTCTACTTATAATTCTAGAAATATAATATAGAAGGGAAATTGAAAACAACGTGTTGTTGATATATTTGATGTGTTTACATGATCTTACTATGTACCTAGTTGAAGTAAGAAAATCCATGTGTATGAAGATTTAATATTTTGAAATTTTCTTTTAGATTTCCCTTTTAAGTAAATTCTTTATTGGAGTCATGGGGGGAGAATCCTAGTATGTCATTTGGGGATTGTAATGAATTGGATTCCCTGGACATAAGGCCAACTTATCAAGGTCAAATTGGGAATTCAATTCCTTACATTCTACATTTTTTGTGTATTCTGGACAAAAAGCACAAGTATATTACAAATATGCATAGGAATCCAACACCTGTGCACAACACTACACATTTATCAGTCCAACTTGATTGCCACTCACTTTTGAACAAAAGTGCAACTTTGGGTCATGTATGCATAGTTATATTAAAAGTCACATATCTTGCACAAAAGTGCAAGATTACTCAATAATGCGCAGTTTTAGAAAGTTGCACAAAAACACAACTATATTTCATGATACTCAACTATATTGCATGAATGCACAAAAATATGGTCTAAATGCACAACAATAATGAATATATGCACAATTATAATGAATAGATGCTCAACAATATTGTCAACTTTGTCAAATACGTAAAATTTGAAGTCCAGAGTCTGATTTTAACTTTGGGGTAAAACATAAAATGAACATTTAAGTATCTTGTTATACTTTAAGCTCATTTCTAACTCAAGCTATTTATGTGATGTAGGAGCATCTTGGGTGTAAAGGCAATCTTGCAGATCACCCAAAAATATTTTTATTTCCAGTTTTTGCATTTTGAATAAGGGCTATTCTTGTACATAGTTGCTATTTGTGGAAGCTTGCTAATTTTAGTAAGTTGGTATTGTTCTAATCTCATATATGGAGGTTCATCTTTGACATATTAGCTTGCCATATGAGTTTTATTGTTTTATCACATGTATCGGTGCAGTTATTACATATTTTTGGTATGAATTTTGGTTATCCAAACTTCTAGTCCAACGATGAAGGCCTAAATGGCTCTAAAATAAGGTGAAACCTTAACTAATGAATGCTTGCGCAATCTATTATTGTAGATCGCTAGCCAAGGATTCCAGAATGAGGTTATAATAGCCCATTGGGTCGATAGTTTGCAAGTTATGGTCTCCAGAAGTGGACCCATTCAAAAATGTAATTTGAAATTGTCTTGAGTTGATCATATATATTAAAATGTAATGGAATAATATAATACGTGAGGTTGGTCGGCCTCAAGGGTTAGGGCTTAGTGTCTAGAACCTTCTTAGGCAATTAAAAGTGCCTATATAAGGAAGGCCCATAGGTTGTCTAGGGTAGTTCTAGGTGATAGTCGAAGCTCTGTCTTGCAGACTACTGTACGTAAGGCATCCGTGTGGGTTTGCATATTGTAATTATGTAATTTTGTATTTGTGGCAATGATAAGAAGCCCATATTTGGTTCTCTCAATTTTTGTTGTTCTTTATTTCTGTTGTTTGTTGATGTATTAAGGGGAGTGCCCTATATTAGTATGAGTTGTTGTTTCTCTCTATACTAGAGCAACGATCTTACTATGATAATGACCATAGTCAATGCATAAAATATATATCATAATGTTATAGCCTTTGGTCCTAGTTTGAGGTGAATTATAATAGATGATAAATATAATGGCAATTCCTACGTGTTATATCTTTTCATTGTCTTCTTTGTACCACAACCAAAGATTATAGACTATTGAACTTAATACTGCAACTTCCTAAAAATCCCCCTTTTGTTGAATCTCAACACTTTCTATTCAAGTTAGCAGAGTTAATAGTTCGTGAAAGTGACTTCTCCATGATAATTAAGAAACACAAACATTCTTTTACCCTTGGTTAAATTAAAATATTTAAATTTGAGTGTGATATTATTATTGTCTCTTGAACCAATTGCAACATTGCCCAAAGAGTCATCTCTGCTTAGTCACATTGTTTTAACCCTCCAATTTTTTTGCAAAAAGTAGAGACTAAAGCTCCATTAGAGCTCTTGCAATTTTATGTTTTGTTTTGTGTTTATTTTGGCTTTATTTTCTTAGTATCATTTAGGATATTTTAGTTTTTGTATTAACTAGCCTTTCTTTTTTAATTTGTGTTTGATTCTTTATTCTTATAGTGTATTTTTCAAAAATATTATGACACTTTTGTGTTAGTCTTGTGTTTTTAGTACTTTGAGTTGAAGTTGCTTAGGCACTAGTTAGATATGTGAATGTCCACATAATTTGCATATATCCTGTGACAATTTCTTGTTTGATGGTCATTCTCAACATTTTTCTTTTAACGACTTGCCTAAGTTAGTCAACTGAATTTTCTTAGGATGAATCCAAATGGCTCATCAACTCCTTCCCCATGCCTCATCTTTCTTTTGAAATTAATCTCTAACTAGGACATTAGCTTGGATTTTTTTGGGGTTTTGCTTATTGGAAGTTTGGAACTCTCAATTTTATCCCTTTGATTACTTTGAGCACCTTGGGATCCTCATATACACCTCACATTTCACTTTCTATTGCACTTTCATAGCTATAATCTCTCCCTAACATACTTCAGATAAAGACATTCAGAAACATTATTTTTCTATCCATCTAGGTTGAATATTATGGAGGTAGAAGTACCAAATTAGGATTTTGACTTGAACAAAAAACCCAAAACAACCCTGAAAATTTTCTCATTCTTAATAACTATAGGTTTCTCTCTGAGTAAAGATATTCAATATGTTAGAAATTTGGTGATAACTTTTATTTTTTTTAATTTTATCATTACTTCAATAAAACTTTCAATATACTATGCTATTGAATTGCTATTAGATCATATTTTCTACCAACAATTTCTTTATTTTTCCTATTTTTTGTATCAATATTTTTTTCTCTAGTTTTATCCTTATGTAAATGTAGGTTATATTTTTGGGACAAGCTATTGCATTTAATTTTTTATCACACAAGATGAAAAGGTGACAAATGGACATTTGCACGATGCACTAACATCCTCTAAAGTTTTCACCATCTTTTAATGCCAAGTTCCTTTGTTCCCCCTTCTTTTTATTCCTTTGTAATTATTTTAGAAATCAATTTATTTTTTAATGCTCTAGTCAACTAAATGTATTTTTATTAAAGTATTTTAAGGATTGTATATATGGTTTTTTATGTGATAGAAAAGTAGTTTGAATCGTAATGTGAAAGTAGTATAAATTGGGTTCATCCCATAACACATTAGTTGAGTGGTTGTGTTGTTTTTGTGACCATAAATGTTTGAACCCTCATCAAGCAATTCTAATACAAGATTATGCCTCTACTTATCCAATGTTCTCATAGGTTTGAGTCTCGACATTGGCAATTTGATATGATGTCCTCGTTTGTGACTTGACTAATTCATAGCTCTAAGTCAAAGTGTTCAAGTGGTATTGAGAGGCATGTTGTGCCAAAATAATCAATTGAGTTAAAAAGTTTACTTGAAATTTAGAAAAAAAAAGTAGTAAAAAATATGTAGCTACGTATTAGCTAAAATTATAATATATTCTCTTTTACATCTATTCTGATATTTTCTTCTGGTATTTTAGCCTTTGGTGTTGCACTCATTTCTTCTACTCTTGCAACTAGGCATGAGGTTTCTCTCACAAGCATGGCGATCCTTGTTGCTTGGATTAAAGGAAGATACTAAAGTTATTCCTTAGTAGTCAAACTCCTTAAGAGTGTTAGACATGATCTACAAACAAAACTAATTTATGCATTGCCTTTTTTTACTCTTTGATGATAACTCATGACTTAAGTTTATTTATAAATGTTTTTTGAGCTATTCAACTCAAGACATTAAATGGGATAATAACCAAAATTTGGAAGAATCATCTTTAGGAGCACTAGCTTTCAAATGTAAAATTATTAAACTTTGTTGTGTTGTGTCTCTTGTTCTATGAACAAGTTGGAAACATGGGACCTAGTCTTGATAAGAAATCAAAGAAACCATATAAAGCCTAAGATAATGGATAAAGAATATTTGAAAAATAGGTGCAAGTTAGAGATCAACTCTTATGCTACAAAAATTAAATTAAGTGCTATAACAATATGATTATGATAGCACCCAATATAATATGAAATAAAATATAAAACATAAAATGTACATATAGTCCATTCAACTATAAAGTTTGAATACTATTGTAGTAGTAAAATAAACTTTCCCCAAGTTTAATCTAGGTTGATTAAATGACTTGCTTACAAATTTTCATATATAAACTTAGACTAGTAATTATGCATTGTGGGTTAATGCAATTAAATAAATAGTGCTAAATTAAGAAAGTGAATGTAAAAGATATACATGCTTAGTTCTATGATTGATGAATGAATGATTTTGACATACATTGATATTATTAAATGTCTCTGGCATAGAGTTTCTACCTCTCTATTTGTGCAATTATTTAATTCTATCCTAAAACTATTACCTTAGTGTGTTTTATACATCCGTACAATTCTCCATATTTAGCATGCAAATATGGTATTTTATGTGCTCTTGTTTTATATTTCAACATGCCTACCCTTCTTTATTGCACTATTTGAATTAACACAATTAAAAATATATTAACATGATTGCTAGTATGTTGCAAGAGATACATTCTCCTGATTCGATCCTTGAAAACATGTGTAATTGGTCATAAAACAAAAATTAAGCCTCCTAAATTCTGTATGCAACCTTAAATTTATTTTAATGCACCAAATCAGAGTTTTCTTCTAATGCTTGTACGATCACTAAATAATAACACGTAGTCAATAGGGTTTTGAACCTAGACACTAAGATTCATAACCACAACTTTACCATCATATGTCATCATTGACATGGAAGACATATTATTGATAGAGTTTTCAATTTTTGAATTAAACACGATGAGCAATTTAGTTAATTTTTTTCCCACAATTTTATTCAAAAAGTATAAACTCCATCTTTATGGAGTGTAGAAATTTCATGTCTTTAAGACATTATTATCTATTTTTGCCAAATAAATGTATTATATATCCAATAATTTGGATGTCGTCAACAAACTCTAAAAACAAACATGTAGATTTAAAATTGCAAAGACCATCTTTATGAGTTGTAAAAAATGCATATCTATTTCCACTCCAAACAATGTATTGTCTATCCAATAATTTTGGATGCCATCAAACATATCTCCAAAGATAAATGTGTTGATTTTTATGTACACAATTTTTGAACGAAGGGGACAACTACGATGACTTTCTCTATTAAACTTTTTTTTTGATTAAGGCTATTATTATTTTTCTTTTATTTGAGATAAATCAATATAGCCAACCTAGCAACCTAAAGCTTAGTTATAGATAGAGCAAACTCATCCAATAAGCCATTTGATGTGATAGACTAAGTTCAAACAAACTCACAATAATGTTGATCACAACAATGTGAATCAATCTTGGAACTTATACAAAAGGAACTTAAAACCCTCAACTAACTACACCACCCCTTTCGACTTTCAAATATCATGTATATAAATAATAACAAGTTCTATAAGAAATTTGATAATTTTGTTCAAAATCTTCTTCACCATCTTTAAAAACTAGACTCCATCTTTATCAATTGTAGAAATTTCATCTTATGCCTTTTAAGACATTATTATCCTTTCCACCAAAAATGTTCTATTGTCTATCCCATTTTTTGGATGTCATTAGAGTATCTCCAAAATACATATGAAGATTTTATGTTGGCAGGCTTTGACCCAAGAATGCAAATTTGACATTTGGCCTTCCTATCAAATGTCTTTTGATGAAGATCATTATTATTTTTCTTTTATGTTTGAGAATCTAAGTATAAGCCTAGTGACTTGGAGCTTAGCTCTAGACAAGAAAAGCTCCTCCTACAACCACATGGGTAACAAATTGAGCTCGAACAAGCTTGCTACTAGATTTTCCAAGACAAGAAGATTCAATCTTGAGACCTATATGAGAAGAACCCAAAACCCTTAGCCTACTACGCCGCCATTTATAACTTTTTTTTTTTGAGAGAGGAATTACATCCACAGAGTCATTTTAGCTATCCAATATGGGAACATGAGCTTTAGGCTACATACCTCTTCAATTAAGAGCCAAAGATTCAAGAGTATCCATTTAACCAAATTCATCCAAGTCACGATCTCAACATCATCTATTTTTTTGTTGTTGAAACGTCAAACTCAACAAGATCTAATCCTTAAAGGAAACCATAAGAACATTTCATTTTCACCCCTAACTAGATCAAAAACCCATTAATGACTAACACATTTTTTTAATAAACAAGAAATTTGTTGATTAAATTGACTATCACCCAATTCAAGTCCACATTGAAAAGTCAAAAGAATATGTGAGGCTTAGACCCCAAAACCCCCTCATCTTCCACCGCTTGGGTCAAGGTATTGTGGAAGTAAAAACCTCAACAAGATCTAATCCTTGAAGGAAACCATGAGAACCTTTCATCTTCACCCCTAACTAGATCAAAAACCCATTAATGACTAATACATCTTTTTTAATAAAAAAAAAGATTAGTTGATTTTGCTCAAAATTTCCTTCTTCAAAATTGACTATCACCCAGTCTAAGTCCACATTGAAAAGTTGACAGAAAATGTGAGGCTTGGACCCCGAAATCTCCTCATCTTCCACCACTTGAATCAAGGTATAGTGCGAAAGTAAATACCTCAACAAGATCTAAAATCCTTAATGAAAACCAAAAGAAGCTTTCATCCTCACCCCTACCTAGATCAAAAACCCATTAATAATAATACATATTTTTATATCAATAAACAAAAAATTTGTTGATGTTGCTCAAAATTTAGTTCTTTAAAATTGACTATCACCTAATTTAAGTCCACATTCAAAAATTGAATATGGGAGACTTAGACCCCAAAGCCCTCTCATCATCCACCGCTTGGGTCAACAAGGCACAGCGTGGAAGTAGAAACCATGGTCAAGTGGAGTTAAAAAGGGGGGTTTAAAAAGTGTAAAGACGTGGAGGGGCACGCAACCCACTGAACGCAACAAACCAAGTGCAGGGAAATTAGTTAGCAAATAGCAACTAACCACATTCCAACCAGAATCTGATTTTATCACAACAATTAAAAAATTACAAAAAAATAGGAGACCAAAAAATTCGCTAGGCAGTGGCTGGTCAAAGATTGTACAAAAGCTGTCATTTCTTTCTTTCTCCATGTGACCGAAATCAAGGTGAATTGAATTGAGCATTAAAAGTAATAAACATTTATTAAATAAATAAACAAAATAGTTTTTTCTCTTTTATTTTTGTAAGTTACAAATTAGTTCGCATAGTAAATCGAGTAGCCCACATTGCCGCATATCATGTCGCCCATGCATCATGATGGGCCATGATGGGCATGATGGGCACGGCGTAGATACGATCCGATACGATGACGTGGCAGATGGGTCGAGTTAGTATTTTAATTGGCGTCCGGGAGAGGAAATAATAAAATAGGAGATAAAATGGCAGCAGATTGACTTGTTGTGTGTTGTGTAGCATTGAGAGCGGGTCTTCTCTCTCTCTTCTCACTATTTCAGCTTTTCCTTTGCGCCTTTTTATCAGGCCCCCAACGCCCACTTCATCTTCCACTCCACTTCCCCATCATTTCTTTATTTTTTTACCCATTTCTTCTCCTCTTCATTTCCATGGAGCTCTGATAAGAAAGAGTCTCAGAGCTACCCATTTCCATTTTATCCTCCTCCTTCCTTCCTTCTTCTTTTCCCCCTTTTCTTCAGATAGGATTCGGGGATTTTGTTTTCTCTCTTGCGCTTTGTAGCCCTCTGTTGTTGTAGATCTGTTTGCTGGTGGTGGCGGTGATTGTATTGGATTTATGTCGAGTACATCCTCTAGAGATTACTATTTCCCTGTTGGAGCTCAGAAGCTCTGGCTTTTCATATTCGGCGGTGTTGTTTTGGCATTCATTCTCTTTCGGCGGCGGTGGTATTGTGGCCTCGCTTCCTTTTCCGCAATCAGGAATCTCAGGGTCTCTTTGGGCTTTTGCTGTCTCTCCATTGCATAGTGAGTGTTTTCAATCCTTTCTCGCCTCCTTTTGTTTTTGTTTTTTGTTGTTGTTGTGTGTTTGTCTGTGCTTATTTAAGGAATCAATCTGTTCCTTGCTTCACAACTTATATATGCTGTGATTGATTGGTTCTGTTGACTTATGTTCCATGCCAGGTGTGGCATTGGGTATGGGTTCGTCTAGAGGCCTTGTGTGAAATGGTACCAGTTTGAGTTTGGTTCCCCTGTTTTGCTGTTGAGATTTAAGAGGGGTTTTGTGTGCATTTAGTTTTGTTTGTTTACTGGATGGGAGATGGGGTTTATCATGGGGCTTTTGCTAGGATTTCAGCTTGGATGTTTAATAGTTGGGATTTGAATTGGGCTTTGTTGAGTTTAGAGTGGGCGTTGCATCCAGATTTGAGGCTGGTTCAAGTGGAGGAGTCTGTTGGGATTCATGGTGGTTTTGGAAAGGTTTTAGGTAGTTTGATAATGGGGGTTTTAGGTAGCTTGAGTATGGTATTCAGGCGCGCTCTTAGGCTTGTTTTGATGGTATTCAGGCGTGCTCTTAGGCTTAAGTGCTTTGAGATTGATAGGCGCCTTTAATGGCTTCATTATGAGGAGTGCCTTGCTCGGTCTGTATATGTAGTTTGAAGGTTTTTTTTGTAGGTCCCTGTAGAGGGATTGAAAGCTTGTATTTCTGGTTTGCGTTTGCGTTAGGGAAGGGATTATTTGCGTGTATCAGATTTTAGATGGGTTTTTGGTCTTTGGAGAAAAACTTGTGATGAGCTCTCATGAGCTTTTGCGTGGGGACTTTTCTGCACACCATTGTCAACTGTGGTTTGTTGTTGTGTGTCATATGCTTCACCCAAGCTGCTTCTTGTGGCATCATAGTCTTTTCCAGAGATGTTTACTTATGTGTTTCTTATTGCTGTTTGCAGCTGCTGGTCTAAACTATGCAGAAGAGGACCTGGCGATTTTGGGAAGTTGAAATCAGAGGTTTTGTTCATCGGTATTTACATTCTCAAGAAGCAAGTGTATGATTGAGTGTTCAAATTACAAGACAAAGATGCCTGGAGCCCAGCTTTTTCCTCAGCCATTTTGTTGTGCCACAACTAAGGCCGTCAAGAAGGTGAAGAAGCAGAATAAGGTTAATAACATCCAAGGTACCATAGCAGATGATATGTTTGAGAGGCCAATGGCCACCGTAACAAGAAAAGTGAGAGTGATTTGTGCAGACCCAGATGCTACAGACTATTCAAGTGACGAAGATGCAGTTGTTCACGAGCCCAAGAGATTGGTTCAAGAGATCCACATTCCCATAGACTGCCCTCAGCCCGCTGTATCAGATTCTGACAAGGAATATGAACTTCCCACCTGCTCCTCCATGAAGTTTGAGTATTTGTCAAAGGAGTTGTTTACACCTCGCCGCATGAAATCTAAGAAGACAACCAAAGGAAAGAGGGCTTCTAAGAAGGGGCGAAAGATGTTGGAAGCTTATGAGCGGTTCAAAGCTGGGAGGTTCACCAAATCGAGCTCAGCATTGAGGTCTTCTGCCGAGAAGAAATCCAAGTACAAGGGAGTTAGGCAGAGGAGATGGGGGAAATGGGCTGCCGAGATAAGAGATCCATCAAGAGGAGTCAGAGTGTGGTTGGGTACTTATGATACGGCTGAAGAGGCTGCCAAGGCTTATGACAAGGCGGCTAAGAAATTTAAAGGCGCCTCCTCTGCTCCCAATAACTTCACCTGGTCTTCATTTGCTTCGCAACCTTCGCCTAAGAAGAAGCAGGTCTATGGTGCACCCGGCGTAGGGTTCAATTCAGTTGTGACGAGATCCGCTGCCACTGCCAAGACGAAGCCCAATGCAATGGAAAGCTGTTTGGCATCATCTTCCACCTCTTTCTCTTGCATCTCGGAAGAGGCTTCCGATGTGGAGTGGATACCAAATCAACAAGCTCCATTAATTGAAGCCTCCGCATCCGCATCCGATTCATTGGTCGATGATCTTGGATCTGAAGATGCGGGATGCTCTCGCATGATTGAGTGCAGTACATCTTGCAGCTTCTCTTCAGATTTTTTACCTGACTATTTGGAGGATAATGCCTATCAATGTTCTAGCGAAGAACTCTTGCTAGAATTAGGCAACTGCAATGTCTTGGAAGATGCTTCTCTAGATCTCGGTGACATGGAACCAACTGAGAATAATCCCCCTCTTGTGGATCTCTTCATTCCTCCAATCAGCGAGGAACAATGTTACAGTGCACTGGAATCATCATACGGTGATATGTCATGTCATGATTTGTACTTTTTGAATGAGTTTGGGCAAGTTTTTGAGATGGATCATGCTGGTCCGGCTCCGGGATTGCTGCCCTTGCCGGATTCTCTTGATCTTCTAGGCGAGGGGAATGGCATCTCCAGTTTAGATGATCTGCTGGAAGAAGAGATCATTCCCAGCTTAAATTTTGACATAGGTTCTGAAGCTCTGAGCTGGATAAATGTTTGATTTTTATGAATAAGCTCAGGTGGGTTAGGGCGATTTTGTAGACTAGTGTTCTCAGAGCCTGCTTTCCTGAGATGATCTTTTCGAGCATATGTGAGGTATATATATATGGACCAAGGTGACAGTCCTTGGCTACGGTGGATTGTTTATTTTTTAGTAAGACTATGAGTTTTGGTTAGGATGCTTAGTATATTTTATAGAACGGAAGAAGAGTTCACGAGTGAGAATGAATACGGTATTGCCAGTCGCTGACTTGGGTTTTCTTTGTGCTTTAGAGCTCTCCAAGCCATAGATTGTGCTTCCTTCTAAGAAGGAGAAATTGTGCCGTAGCCTTTTACATCTCTTGTACTTGTGTGGTTTAGTTGATTAGGTAATTCTTTATACTTTGTATCCATGGTTGAATCAAAGAAATGTATGTGTGAGCAATGAAAAGAGTTTCTTGCTCACTATCAATTAATACAAGATGGATGATATATTATGGAGGATTTGTAACTGCTGATGCTCCCTGTTTCTCTTTGTTATCTGTGAAAGTGTGCTGGCATATAACAATGGTTTGACATCTTTATTTTGATTAACACCATGATTTGTAGACTAAATTGCATGTAGATGATCCAAATGAATCCTTGTAATTGCACGCTCTTATTCACCGATTAAGCAGCTAAAGCTTTTTTCTGAATGGGATCCCTTGTTGCTATCGCTTGCAATATATATTGTGGTTACCTGTTCTCATGCTATTGACTATGGGAGCTAAACAAAATCTTTCTCAACAAAATTAAGGGAGAATCTCAACAAAATTTTGAAGGAGTTTACATTCTTTTTCAAAAGAATCTTGGTCTTCTATAGCTTGCAATATTTATTGTGGGTACCTGATCTTATGCCAATGACTATGTAAGCTTAACAGAATCTTTTCCAACAAAATTAAGTGAGAATCTCAACAATTTTGAAGGAGTAAAATTTGTTTGAAGTAGATTTCGTGTTCTGACTATATTTTTTGGGGACCTGGATCTATTCGTGGTAAATACATATAATACTTGCAAAAGGAGTCTTCATTTTTGAGAATTTGAAGGCTTTTGTTGTTTATTGTGTTTTGCACAATCTTTATAGCATAATAAATTATTTGACTTACATTAAATGTTATGACAGTAGAAATATAAGCCACAGGAGTAAAAGAGTTATTAAGAAAACCAAGTCACTGCAGAAAACAGCAATGTTCGTAACAAGTCTTAAACTGCAAGCAATAAACCATAAAGTTTGATAGAAGGTATAAGTGTCCCTTTTGAGGCAGATTTTAAACTTACATGAAACCTAATCTTATGCTGTAATATAAACATCTCAGATTTTCTCACAGGTAGTACAGAGTAGTATGTTCTCTGTTCTGCCAGTGTATAAAACTTATGATGTTTTCGATTGTTTTAAATTTATCCAAGCATCAAACAGATTTTTTATAGATAGTTTCACATTTACTCAAATATGAAATGAATAGAGCATCCTTAGCTTCATTGGTTGAATGAAACCTTTCACGATGCCCAAGAGGCAGGACAGGTAATCTAATCCATAGTTTACAAAGTGGCACTATTGAGGACAGGATCTCATCACTTCAGATGGGCGAGGGGAGATGTGTAAGATGGAAGAGGCTCAACGAGAGGCTTGGGAGGAGAGGACTTGCATGGTTTGTAGGACGGGAGCACTTGAAATAAAATGACGGCATCTCTTTGAATGCACAGCATAAGAGAATATCTGAACATATAATGATGTCATCCTGAATGCAGACAGCCTGAATAGCCTATTTGAAGTTGACAAGATCAACTAAACTGCTGGATTTTTTGTCAAGATACATAGTAGAAGATTGGAAATAGAAAAGGAATATGGAAATTGCTTAGTGCTTTTGTTCCTTTGGTCCATTAGACTGCTTGGTCTGGAGGACATTATTGATCCATTCATTATTTGCCTTTTGAAAATTAACTTGAACAGAAAATTTTGCTTACGAGTTAACTTTAAATAGAAGAAAGATTAAACTGCCTCAACTCCATGGGGGTTATCATGATTAGGCACTGAGGATGAATGTAAAACTTTTCTGTTAAAATAACTGTTTATCCTTTGAATTCTTTGGATAGAAAGTAAAAAGCTAATGCAATTTCATCGTGACAGCTGGAAGGCTCTCAAACGGCACATAAAGGCAGTTTGGAGTTGGTAAGCGTTACACGAAGACTTTCCAATCATGGATAAAAATCAGTAGCTTTATTAAGAACTACAAGAAAGGTAAATTGATTTTGAGAGAAAAATCTCAGTTTGAAGGAATCCTTGGGTTTGAAAAACATTTTGAGGGATGCCCAGACTTGTCTGTGAATCATTCATTAGTGGACCAAATAAAGTTGTCGATGATAGGTACACGTTCCCAAAGGAATTTGTAGCAAAAGAATCGTGTGGTTTCATTCCTCAAACGGTATTGAATTCATCACGGTGATTTCATCTAGATGCTTGTGTTATTTATTTCAATTACTATGCATTTCTGAAAAATGATGCGGGTGCATTGATAACGTGAAATTAGATCAAATCTTGCATTTTACTATCGACTGCAACTGACTGGATGTTATGACTTGATTGTGCCATCTACTAAGTTTCAAGTTTCGGTAGGCATGATATAAGGGATAAGGTTGAGAATGTGTCTTAAGTGTCTTTGGTGGAACATATATCCCTTTGTTCTTGGCTCTAATTCAAAAGACTATTGGCATTATCTTGTGCTCTCCTATTAAATTGCAAAATGAACTCTTGGATGATATAGAATCATCCAAATAGCAAGATGAATTCCTAGATGATACGAGGGACAAGGCTGGAATTGTGCGTTGAGCAACTTTGGTGGAATGAATATGCTTTGGTTCTTGGCTCTTATTCTAAGAAGTATCGACATCATTTCATGCTCTTATATTGAATAGCAAGACGAACTCCTAGAGAATCCTCCCAATAGTAAAATGAACTCCTAGATGCATTGAATCCTCCAACTGGCAAAATGAATTCTAGGTGATAAGTAACAAAGTTGAGATTGTACTTTTGAGTGATCAGTGGATCAGATGCCCTGAGTCCTTGGTTCTTAGTCAAGTAGTATCAACATTATTTGATACTCTCCTATTAAACAACAAAACAAACTCATAGATGATATAGAATCCTTTGAATAGCAAAATGAAATTCGAGGTGGTATAAGGGACAAGATTGGGATTGTGCTTTGAGTGATTAGTGGAATGGACACCTCCCGGTGTTTGACTCCCAATAAAAAAAGCATCCACATCATCTCGTACTCTCTTATCAAATAGGAAAATAAACTCCTAGGCGAAAGTGAATCCTTCCAATAGTAAAATGAACTAGATGAAATAGAGTCCTCTAAATATAAAAATGAACTCACAAAAGACTAGTGGAATGTATACTTTTTGAGCCTTGGTTCTCAGTCGATTAAGATCAACATTGTCTAGTATTCTACTATCAAATAACAAAATGAGGTCCTAGACGATATAGAATCCCTCGAATAGAAAATGTTCTCTTAGATGATATAAAAAGGTTGAGATTGTGTCTTGAGTGACTGTCGAATGTGTACCTCCTTAGTTCTTGGCTCTTAATCAAAGAAGTACCATAATCACCTCGTTCTCAAATATTTAATAACAAAATGAACTCCTTGATGACGTGAATCCTTGCAAAGTGAACTCCTAGATGATATAAGAGACGAGGCTAGGATTGTGCCTTGAGTTACTTTGGTGGAATAGATACCCCCTCAATCCTTGGCTCTCATTCAAAGGAGTATCAAAATCATCTTGCACTCTTAAATTTTATAGAATCCTCTTCATAGTAAAATGCATTCCTAGTCTCTTTAATGACAAAATGAAATCCTAGATAATAGAAGGGCCAATGTTGGGATTGTGCCTTAAGGAATTAGTGGAATGTATACCCCTCATTCCTTCTCTTTTAGTCGAAGAAATATCAATATTGTTAGTATTCTCATACATCAAACAATAAATTGAACTCTTAGATAAATATAGATTCGTTAAAAAATAGCATAAATGATCTTTTATATAATCTATAATCTCATTAGTACCAACTACATTTGAAAATGCTAAACTATTGGATCCTTTCATTTTACAATCATAAAAGAGGCAAAGAGTCATGAGCTATTGTTTAACACATGAAAGAAGGAAGTACAATGAAGACCAATAGGACTCATAGATGACCATTCAGCTTTGTAATATCTTCTTCCAATATCTATATATAATTGTACTAAAATATGGAACACCCATTATAACATTTCATTAGAATATATTAAAAAAATTGGAATGGGTAAAGCTCCTAGCAAAACCCAAAAGAAGGTGGGCTCCCAAGAATACCAAATCTCGGATGTGCGGTGTAGGCCATTTCCAATCTCGGAAAACTCCCCGTCTTGGACAGATTTTATATACATTGGAGTATTTGTCACGTGAAGACTTTGTATGAAATTATTATAGATTTGACAAAGTAATGGAGTTGAGATTGGTGGGAATAGTATTTCATAAGAAAAAATATCTCTAATATGTTGACGTGGGCATTAACATAGGATTTGAGTGAATCCTGACCATTAAAAATCCATCTTCTCCTTGTGGTTCCCACTTCACATTTCAACTTCAACGAATGCGTAGAATTCCATGTTCTATCTTCTTCACACACGTTTCCTAGAGGAATTAATTAAAAAAGAATAAGAAAATATAGTGTACATAATGCCATTTGCTAAGGTTAATGGGTAAAAAGGAGTAGGATGTATTGTGATTGTGAAATTTGTGATGGTGTAGGAAGAAGGGAAACCGTCTTTGTAAGTGTGTGGAGATGATTGCAATGGTGGGAACAACCTCCTTTGACCTTTGATTGAGATGCCTATTATTCTCTTCTTTCAGTTGGGTAATTCAATTGAAAGATAAGTTCTCATTTCAAAGTCCAAGATATGAATATTCAAATATTACCTAGAGTAATAATATTTTAAATGAAAGAAATAATATTATCTATAAGTTTGCTCTACTTTATAGAGTCTATGTTGACTTATGCATATGTCTGTGTTGGTATTTCTTTGATTAAGAGTCAAGGATTGAGGGGTATCTATTGTATCAAAGTCACATGAGACTCAATCTCGTACCTTACAGAGTTCAAATCATAGTTGATGGTGCTATTGAGGAGCATAATGCCACTTTCATTAGTTGTGGCCGACTCATTAAATTACAACCTTTTGATAGTGTAACTTATTTTTACAAAACATTACATAAAAGATTTTTTTTCAACTCTGACATTCTTAATGTTATTATTTATACTAAAAGTTTGTTAAACCTTTTTAAAGGTTAGTGTAATGGAGTTGTATATAATAACTAAAAACATATTGATCTCTTTGTTTGATTCAACTATCTCGTTCTAATTTGGACATGGAGACATTTTACTTTTAGATGATTGTTGAATGCATATATGGCTACTATTTGAAAATTTTAAGCATATCAATGATTGTATACTATATACTAGATGATTTCCTATCATCCATAAATTTGTTTTGCTCTCTGATATGGAAGTATGAGTCTATATTGATTTTTGTATGCGCCTATTTTTTTGAGAGTCAAATATTAAGGGTAGAGATATTTGTCAAAGTTGTGGACAACACTATCAAGGAGTATACCATCATAGTCACTAGTTGTGCTAGACAAATTGAATTACAATCTTTTGATAAAGTAACTTATTTTTATAAAACATTGTATCTAAGGCTTCTTTGAAATTTGACATCTTTGATGTTATTATTTGTTCTTAAGTTTCAGTACATCATTTTTTATATTAGTGCAATAGGGTTGTATATAACCACTCAAATTATTGAGCTTTTTGATTGATTGAATTATCTACTTGTAATTTGAATGTGGAGACATCTTATTTTTAGATGATTATTTAGTGAATATTATGGTTATTATTTAAAATTATTAAGTATTTTCATGATTGTATGTTGTATTTTGGATGTCTAATGTACATGGATAGATTAATAAGCATTAGTAGTTTAGACCTAGATTACTAAATGACAAAACCTTGGTCTTGGGTGATTAAATATAATATTTAACTCATTTAATTTGATTTAATTATAATGCACTTATGCATTTGAATATTTAACTTTTATAAATAAAATGACAAATATAAAGTAATGGCAAAATTGCATACTAGTACTCTTTCCTATATAGTTTATGCTCATTTTGGCAAAATGTATCGATACATGTATATATTGACAAATAGTTGCATGACCCTATGCAATGTATTCTCCTATCCTTTATCTATTCATTTACACACCTATCCATATGCATTTAGACCTCACCTACTCCTTTTATGCACATACTTTTGTACATTTATATTAGCCCCACGTTTATCAAATTTCATCATTAACCTACCTTCATATAGCCATTAAGTACTCAGGTCTAAATATTTTATTAACAAGGGTCATTTTTATGGTTATAGCATTGGTAATTTCATTTCCACATTTCAAAATTTAAAATATAACAAGCTTGATTTTTCTACCTTGAGCCAACTAAAAACACATTTTGTGAAATTTGATGCTATATTTCAATATTTAAAGGCATTCATCTATCATCCACACATTGAAGTATCCTACTCTAATCTAGAGCATTAAGGGACAATAAACAATGAAAGATTGAATTTGGTGCATTAAAAGGAGTAACGAATCTAGATTCATGAGCCCATATCTATTGTCCTTAAATCATATATAGATTTCTATGGTTTGACTTGGTTTAACTCATCTCCTTAGAATGAAAAATAACCCTCAAAAGTTAGTTCTCAATACTACGACCCTAAAATCATAAGGAGTAGATAAAACTAATGCTTTGCAAATGAACAAGTAAAACAACATATTTGTGAGAGTCAAGGTTAGAGAAACATGGTGTCTACATGATTGTGGATCCAACCTAAGTAGGTAGATTTGACCATGAGCTATATAAATGATTAAAAAATCAGAGAAATCATTTATTTGCTAAAGGGAGTATATTTTTAGGAAAGAGTAAATATTATAGATTCTTAATAGGATATGCTTTCATTATCCTTATAAATCCCATGTCATTCATTTGTCTATATGTTCTTGTTGGAAACGACAATTGGAGCAATTGTTATGTTGTCATTGATGTCAAACCTACTAGAGAGAAATTTACTAAGAGTGCAGGGTGCCATATCATTTGATTGATGAAGAGGATTTGAAAAGAAGAGATAGCAAGGCGAGCTAGTGATGTTGATGAGTGATGAGAAAGGTAAGTATCATGGAATTACAATGAGCACTTGATAAGTTAGTCATTGACAAGACAATGTGTTGTTCAATCAATACATGAAGTGAAGAAAACAATTAGATTTGATGTATGAGAGAAATGACAAGAGTTGAGTTAATCTCCAAGCTTGATCGAGTATCAATATTGGTCGATTAATGAAGGAGCTGAAGCATAAGATTAAGGAATTTAAGTAGAAGTTGAGTGATAGTTATTGCGAAGAAAGTGTATGAAGAAGTGTCAATAGCAACCGATCATAGAAATCGCTGAGGAAGCTTATTGATGTTGAGTGAGACTGTATGGTGTATGTTGAGATGCATAATGATGGTCAAGCAAAAGAACATAGTGATTGTCGAGTGACACAAAAAAAGTTATAGTTTGTGAAAGAATTATATTTGAGACTGACACAGTTGAAATTTTGAATTAGTCAAAGTGGATGGAAGATAAGGATTGATGAGATGACATATTTAATGCACGAGGAGAGTTAGTTAAGTGATTAAAGACAAGGATTTGATCATAATTTTCTAGAAGAAGAAGGAGAACAAAATGATGGAAGGATTTGATGAATCTGACCTAACCCTAAGATCAACATTGATGTTTAAGCGACAAAAGGTCAAAATTACATATTTAAGGAGGCATAAGAGATGCTTTCTAAGGTTGGTTCATTTTTGATTGGCGATCTTAAGGAGAATCTAAGAAGAGTAGAGCAACAGAGGATAAATGTGAAGAGTTTGGTGAAGTAGTATTGCTTGAGGGGATGCCTAGTAGATTAGTGATGAAGATGTGAATGGAGGCCAGTCAATGAACCAACATATGAGTGAATGGAGATCTAAATTTGCAAAGTGAGTTGTATTCTACAAATCAAATCTACTGTTACATCCTAACCATTGTGGTAGTCAAAATCCTATAATCAAGGTTGACCTAACAATCATTTTGTAAATCCTTTAATCAAGGTGGCATTCTAATGGAATGATCCAAAGTCCTCTGACAAGGTCACTCCTAATAGGGTGATTAAATCCTTTAACATGGTCACATTTAATAGTGTCTTGTATAACTTTTAACAAGGTTGGCTCTTAATCGAGCTCACTTCAGAAGAGTGAAAAATTGGTAGCATGTTACTTGGTGGTTTTTCTTGAATTGAATTTTCATGTTAAACCTTAGTGTCAAAGTGTTATTTACATGTGTGGAATCTAGATGTTATTTTATGCATGCTATTTTTACAGTTGTTTATTTTACTAGTAGTCGACACATATAGGACATAGAGTTAAGTAATTGTATACAAAGTTGATTTGTTGATTATATGCTATAAAGACAGAGTTGTTTTATGAGATTGATTAAGTTGTGTGAAGCTGTTAAAAGTTTTATTGGTACATCTAGACCTAAGGATAACTGATTCACCTCCCTCTTAGTTATTTTAAATCATTATAACAATTGGTATCAGAGCCATGATGCTCATAAGGAAAATTTAAGGGACTAAAGTCAAATATCAAGATATACAAGAGAGAGATACCTAAGCTAAATAAAAACTTCCCAGCATGGCAAAGACTTATGAGATTGCACTTATCTAGTATTGGGGATTCCACATCATACTACTTGGACAATGAATACATTGAGGTGCCTAGACCTATGACAGTTGAACAAATGAAAGAGAAGTAGGAGCACAACCAAATGATGATTGAACTATAACAACCCTAAGTTATTTTGAATTTGATGATGTGAAGGAATGCACTACTACAAAGAAAATGTGGGATACGTTGGCAAAAATCCATGGAGGAGATAAAAATGTATTGAAAGCTAAAGAGGAAAATTTGATGACTTGAGAAATAAAGAAGGTGAAATTATTACACAATATTGTGGCCGAATGAAAGAGGTGGTGAATTCTATCGGAGGATTTGGAGGAGACATATCTGATGAGACTGTGATAAGTAAGGTATTGAGGACTTTATTTTCCATCTATGTAATTAGAGTATGTGCAATTCAAGAACTAAGATGTACACTTGCTAATGATCTGACCTTGAATAGTCTAATTGGAAGAAACATTGCATTTGAATTGTCAAATTTTGATAATTATTCCCCTTCTAGTGTTGAATTTGCAATTAAGACACAACTAACCCTTGATAGATCTAATCAAAAGAAGGGAAAGTATGCATAAAGTGACAGTGGATTTGATGATGATCTTGATGAGCTTGAATCATAGTTGGCCAGAAGACTACCTAGAGGAAAACACAAATACAAAGACAAACTTCCTATAATCTATTTTATCTATAAAAAAGTTGCTCATATTGCTGCCAGATGTCTTGATAGAGATTAGGAGGAAAGGAAAGACTCCAAGTACAAAGGAAGGAGAGACAATAGAGGCAGCATAGACTATAAATACTACAAGGATAAAGGTAAGAAATTTTGTTATATTTCTAAAGAAGATGGTACTCAGTAATTTTGATGATCATTATAAAGAGGTTGTTTATGTTGCAATGAAAGATGATTATGATGAAGATGAGAAAATTGCATTGATTTCACATGTGAGTAAGAATGATAAATGGATAATTGATAATGGTTGCTCACATTTGTTGACCTTATGGACCATGTTGAAATCATTTGTTAATCAGTGACTAAACATTTAATTAGATCAATTGATTACATAGCTACTGAGCTTTATAGTTGCTACCGAGCCTCACATTCATATAGCAGTGCATGCCAAGCTTCACAGAGTCTGTCGAGCTTAGCAGAGCTACCAAGTTCATCAATGAAAACTGTATATGCTATATTAGTATGTTAGAAACACTAAATTAAGAAATCAAAAGCATTTACAAACTAAAATACCATAACATAAATGAGAGACTAAAGAGAAAACCCCAATTGGAAATGTGAGCCAAATGAATGGACTCTCCCAATAGGATTTAGCTGTTTGCTTGGTAGATGAGTCTAAGAATTGGGATGTATGCTCAAGGTTCTCAAAACTAGCTTCAATGGAGATGGAAAATGGCAAATTGGTAGCTTTGTGAGCTCTCTCTCAATTTGGCATCATAAGGGTATGGTTAAGGGCTTTGGTTTCTCAAACTAGCATTATAACTTTAACTCAAGAATTGTGATGAAATGGCTTGGGAGGGGATTCAATTTATAGGCTAAGGGCTTGAGGGATGGAGGGTTAAGATGCAAGGAGAGATGAAAGCTTAAGGAGGGCTAGGATGCACTCAAAGGGGAGCACATGGATTGTGCTTGTTTAGCACCAACCAGGGAGTGACACATGTCACAGGGTGAGTGGATGGAGGCAAGGGGATGGATGAGTCAACAAAGGAGGCTCAAGGGATAATATCTTCATAAAGACCCTTCATAATGGCTTGTAAGAGCAATGAATGGGCTTGTAAGAGTCTTTATGGCTTTTGTAAGAGCATTCATGGCTTAGTGGTTGGGATATTTTGGACGGAGTTGAGATTGTTGACTTTGCTTGGCTTAGGAAAGTCTTAAGCTTGCTTAGGGAATGTGACAACATTAGGGGGTGGATTAGGCTTGGGTTTAGGATTAGATTAGGCTTGTTAGAGATATGCAAGTGGATGGCATTCATGAGGGTGGGTGAGTTAGTGGCTAAGCTTGGTTAGTATGGGTGGATGGGGTGGATTAGGCTAAAAAGGGGGTTTAGGAATAGGTTAGGGGTTATTAGATTTGAGGGTTTTATTTATCAAATAGATTTATTTAATAAATGGAGATTTTGGAATTAGATAGAAGAATAGGATTTAATTGATAAATGATACGTTATTTGATTTATCAATTAGGACTATAGATGATTAATTAAATTAATCAGCTAGGGGATGACAAAGGATTAATTAAATAATAATTTAATTAATGATGCCTTTAGAGATAACTAAATAGGATTACCAAAGTGTTGTAATCAAATTTAGGTGTCTACATTTTGCCCCTCTTTGACATAGTGTTGAGACAACACTATTTCAAAGAAGTTCAAATGAAGACGACATGAGGGAGATGTTTTAGCAACAAGGTTGCCCCAGTCTTGGATAAGAAGAGGAGAGATTAGACTTAGATGATGCCCCCTCAAGAAGGTGGCAGGAAGAGAAAGTGAGGCTTGACGACTTCGTGAAAAGTACAAGAATCCGAGATGAGCAAGGAGACTCAGATTGGCTTAAGAGAAGAGGTTTAGTTAGCTCAAACTCTCACTACGGGAGAATGATAAAGGGAGAATCAGAGGCATAAGAGGAAGCAAGCTTAAGACTTTCAGGATTGGGGGGAGGATGAAGGAGCAGAGCACTATAAAAAGGAATCTAGGATAGGAAGATGGATGATGGGATGATAAAGCTGATGCAAAAGGATTTCAAAGAGTTAGATTGGTGGAAGATGGTTTTCGGAGATCCCTAGGACTAGGATGGTGGATCTCGAAAGATGAGGCTTGGTGGATTGATTGGATTGGTGGATCCCTAAGACTAGGATTGTGGATCCCTAAAGCTAAGAGTGATGATTGATTCAAAGAGATACAGTTGCACAAGCTAGGGTAGGAGAGACAGATGCTGGAGATGGATGGGGGATAATGGAGATGAAGGGATTCTATTGAAGCTTTTTGAGTGGGGGGATACTTCAAAGAGAAGTACCACCATGTAGTTGAGCACTAGATTTGCTATAGGATTGTTGGTTAATTGCCAAGGTTACCAAGAACATCAAGGCCTTTTCACCAACTGTCCAGAGGACAGACGAACTGACTCAAAACAAACACGCAAGGATTGCCCCAGCATCACACATGAATCTCAAAAGAATCAGAGTGGAACTAACACTGGGTAACCCACAAGCAGAAAAAAAAAACAAACAAAAGACTTGATCAAGACCTTACGCTTAGATTGCCCCATTCGCAGTATACCATGATATGGAAGATCATGGCGACCTTGAGGAGGGAACAAAAAGATTGCTTGGAAAAGATACTTCAAGACCCAAAAGGGAAGAGTCCAAATCAAAAGAAAGTGAAAATCCAAAAGAGAACCGTTTGCCAATGAGATGGGTAGGACGAGGTACGAACGGACCAAGATTAGACATGAGGAAAGCTATATCCTACAAGGATCTATCAGAGAGCACCTAAGCGGATGGATCTGGATGATGCATCTGGCAAGCTGAACTAAGAAGGATAACACTTTGGTGACAGGAGATCTAGCTAAAGGATGCATTGGAATAGCTAACCAAGGGTTGTGCGATGTGTGCAAGATGCTGATCAAGGAGGAACTGACACGAAAGCTAGATAGATACAATGGTACTAAGAAAAAGAGGATGTACAAGCTGATGGACCAAGATATGTTACAAACTGAAGCTAACCAAGATAGTTACAAGCGGGCAAAAGCTCAAGATGATAGGATAGCGGGATGGTTCAATGCTGTGCAAGATGCAAAAGCTAAGGATGGGATGATAGTGAAAGGTATGGATTTGGCAGGATGCATCCAATGATGATGAGAGATTTTGTGACCAAGGATAGCTAGAGGAGTAGGATAAAATGGTTGGATAGGATGGTAGATAGCTAGGATTATGATGGATATAAAGAGATGACATTGGGTTTGCATGAGGATAGCCTAGAGCTAGATACCAATGACAAGGGAGGATGGACAAGACAAGATCTCCAAGGAATACAATGCCCCCAGTCAGAAGATGACATGCGAAAGGAGGTCTTATGATGGATGATAGCTGTGATGGTTGGCTAAAGCTACAGGAGATAAGTGGATGGTGTGAGATGGAAGCTGGAGGGTGGAGGATAGGTGGATAGATTGGAAGATGGAGTTGGATGTCAAGAGATGACCAAAAGCATGAGGGTGATAGGCTAAGCTGGGGATGGCGGGATTATGCATGATGCTTGTTTGCCAAGTTTTCATCATGGTACTTGTCTAAGGCGCTTGAATTGCCAAGTTTTCACCAGTGGACGGTTTATTTTTCTTTATTTTTTTTGACTTTTTGACTTTGGACTTAGCTGGAATGATTTTGGCTTTCGTCAGCTATTTTTGGCTTTTTTTTTTTTTGGGATTTTTTCACTGGCTGTTGGAATGTTCAATTTTGTTGCTAGCTGTTGGTACACTGGATGTGTGATTTATGCAATAGATTGGATTAGATGGGATTGATGGTAGGAGATGGAGGGATGAAAAGGCTGGAAAGGAGCATGAGATGGAGATGCTTGCAGGATCAACATTGGCACATGTTGGGACAGGTGTGAAAAGAGCATATGGGGGATAGATGGTAGATGCAGGCTTGATGGAGGATTTGTGGAAGCGCACTTGGGGATATAGGCACCCAAGATGGAGTTAGGAGATGGGGGACATGAGTCATTGGATGGAGGATTAGCAATGGGGGATGCTATTATGCATTGGGTTTCAACTTTTTTCTTTGGGATCCACATGGTTTTGGATTTTCTTTTCATAAGCTTTTGCATTGTTTTGCATTCTTTGATTGGATTTTTCCTTTTTGGAATATGTCTTTTAGAATAGACATATGATTGCCTAGGATGTGGATTTTTAGCTTTATGCATTTTGAAGTTGGCATTCACATTGCTGTGGTAAGCTTTGGGAAGATGGTTAGGAGAAGCTTTGTGAGATGGAGAGGATATGGAAGAGCATGTAGGGAGATGATGATGGATGATGTGCCTTGATATGTGCCTTTGTTGATCTTGCGTAGGAATGGATGGAATAGGATTTTTATGATGGCTGATAGGAGGATGGAGGATCGTAGATTTTGGGACATAGGGACCCAAAATGGATTTAGCAGATGAAGGGGGGATATGGTAGGTTGTTTTGGGTTGCAAAGATGGTGGAGGGGGGATGACATAAGACTTCTTGAAGGAGTGATGGGAGGCTGGCATGGTGGGCTTGGGGATAGGCTTAGTTTGGGGATGGTATGTACCAACACTTTTAGATGTTGAACCTTTGGATACATTTCCAAGACCATGAAATCCTAGATTCTTTTGTGCAATAATAGGCTTTCTGATTCCTTGTTCTTATGGTCCTAAACCTTGACCTTGATAATGCCATTGATTGAGCATTTGAACGAGCTGAGGAAACTTTTTGCTTGCGAAAAATGGTGGAAGTGCTTTATCAGATGTACTGCAATAGGGAGATACTGTTCTTAATTCTTCTGCTAAGAGGAGGCCACCATGGATGAATGTAAGTGAACCAAGAGGGTAGATTATAGATGGTGGAATAGCTTGGATAGGTGGTAAGATGGAAGCATGGAGCGGAGGAGATTGAAGGATAGGATCTTGATTTAGCTGATGGGATGAAAAGATATCTTGTAGTGGAGGAGATATGACTTGAGGTTTTGGAGATGGAGGGGATGGCGACTGCACTATGAAAGGGAGATATGACATGATGGTATCTTCTTTTGTGCTGTGGGGGATGTCAACATGCTTTTGGACAAGATCTTGATAGGATTGGTTCAGAGTGAATGGTGCAATAGGAGATGAAGGGATAGATTCTTCAAATGCAGTGGATGGATAGATGGGAGATTAGGTAGTGGAGATGGGTGAGTAGAAGATGGATGCATAAGGATCATTACGGGAGATTTAGGAAATGCTTGGAGGTGATGTGGATAGGATTTGGAGGGATTTGACAGGTGGTGGGATTTTGATGCTTGTGGGAAGTGGAAGGATTTTAAGCAAGTTGATGGATGGTATGGGGATGATAGCTATGGGAGATGGAGGTGATATTATAGATGGGGAAGCTTCATCACTGACTACTTCACACGGTTGGATTAGATGACATGGCTTATCGACTGCTGGAGGCAGCTTTTCTTGTATTTCCTCTAGGAGATTCCTTGGAGACTCGTGTGTCGAAGGTGGAGGTGGATTGACAGGAATAGCTAGTGTGATGGGGGTGGAAGATTGGAAGCTTGGTTGATTGGGTGATGGAGGAGAAGCTGGGATATCAGATGGCATGACTAGATAGTTTGGAAGAATACATGGATTTTGGGGGATTCTTGGGGGAATGTTTCTAAGGCTTTCAATATACCCATCATAGTCAACAAGATTTTCATTATCATTGGAATAGGAGGTGGCAGGAGCAAGGACAATACGACCGAACACATCATGATAGGTTTGGGATTTCATGTTTTGATGATGAGTCGGATGGGGATGGGGTCTTGCATATGGATGAACACGAAAGCTCATGGTTGGATTTGGATTAAGCGCAGATTTTGGATTGGCTGATGAAGGATTTCCTAGGGAGATTCAAAGCTGTATGACAGACCTAAGGAGGATTGGCTGGAGATTTTTAGCTTTCCTGTGGATGGAAGATTTCAAGGACATGCTATCAAAAAGTGAGGGTTTTGTTTTCCTATGCACTGGATTGGTGGAGATTGTGTCAACTTAAGGATAGACTAATGATCCTATGGGCATGACATGAGATTGACCACTTGTGGATCCCAACCTTTAGCTCAAGGTGATGAGGGATACAAGTGACAAAGCTGGATTACCCTAGAAAATGCTCTGTCAGAGGGATAACCTTGGTGAGATTGGTTGATTGGTAGGATTGATTGGATAGCAAATTCTGGCAGAATGACAACAACTCTCTAAAGGCTTGGGTGTGATTTTGGATTGCTGGCTAGATGGTTTGGTTCTAAATGAGATGGATGAGCTAAAATGCTTAAGGGGAAGACTAAAGATGGCTGGCTTTCTTACAAATATGACTCTAAAGTGAAGCTCATGCAAGAAGATGTGGAGAAACAAGGGGGTCTAATCATAGAAGTCATGCCTAGTTGGTAAGGCATAAGCATTGTTAACTCCTGGATGTTGGTTAAGTTGGATGGTGCGATCTAACCAGGCATCTTGAAGGGCTTCGTCAGTAGCTTTGTCCTCTACTTTGTGGAGTTTGGCAATTCGACGGCTTGGTGTTAGTTCCTTTCTCTTGGCTGAAAGTTCTTGGTATGCCTGAGATGGTTTGAGTTTGACTTTGTGAAACTTCTGTTTGGGTTTGGGTTGTTCTGACATAAATTCTCGAATCTACTTGGTTTTGAGAGATCTCGATTGTTTTTCTTCGACTTGTTCAACTTCAAGAATAGGCAGTGACTACGCTAAGCGTGCCCTAAGCTAGGATTGACCAAGTTTGGCAAACATTCATTCAACAAATAAAAAAAATCAAGCAATAGATATGAACAACCAAATAGAAGTTTTTGATTCTCAGAATGTGATACTTGCACCAAGGAGTGTGTATGTTCAACAAATGTTTCGATCAGTCACTTCAAACACATTAACACCCTAGATGGTTGTTTACAAGGTTGACAGTTGGTTTAGCTAGGGAGTCCTCGATATACCCAAGGTAGGTGAGGCCCAAATCCGTAGATGAAACCAAAAAGATGTCACACAGCCGAGAGGAGTGGTAACCCACTTCTTCTCTTTCACTTCTCAAGGGTATAAAGTTCCTTGAGGCTTAGCCCGAGTGAAAAAATCTTGATTCCAAGAGAAGTGTCTTTGGATTCACCTCCCGATCTTTATACTCCGCCGAAATGCTGGAGTTGAGGTCGTCCAAGGGGTGATGAAATCCCCAAGCAGGCCTCCTAAAAAGAGAAACAAGGTTTTGGATCCTAATCTTATGCACCCAAGACGGCCTCGAAAGACGATAAGGGGAGAGAAGACTTGGATGACCTTGGGCTAAAAGACAAGATTCTTTTCCAACTGACGCTTATGTTTTCTGATCTAGACTTTGCAAGCACTCATGTTTAAGATGCAAATGTTCAATTCCAACTTGAAATGCGCCAATAAAAGTAAAATCGATTGAAGAATGCAAGCAAGAAAAAGAGTTAGGGTCAACAAAAAGCGTATATGCTATGTAGTATGTTAGAACCACTAAATTAAGAAATCAAAAGCATTTACAAACTAAAATACCATAACATAAATGAGAGACTAAAGAGAAAACCCCAATTGGAAATGTGTCAAAACCATGTGATGTTCATTGATTGTTAGGCATTCAAGATTGAGTGTGAGTTTTTTTTAAGCTCAAAATAAAGATATATGAAACTTGATTTGTCAAGCGTGCGCCCGGAGGCCCTCCACATCAATTGGTTGTTCAATTTTAGTGCCCAAATGAAGTGTTAGCGAACCTAATGTGTATTCAAGAAATTTTCTAACTTAGAAAAACCACTAAAAACCCAAGTGAGTGGAGTTTGATTTGCATGGAGCACTTAACACCTTCTTAGGTAGACCCATCCCCATAGATAGTGCTAAGATTGCAACCAATGGTTAAATTGATGGGTGATTAAAGAGGGTGAGTCCAACTACAAACTCACTCAAAATGTCTTTATTAGTTTTTATAACTTAGAAGATTTCTAAAATATAGATTCTTTTTATGCCCCAAAAGATGATTATTTGATCTATGGCATTCAAGATTGGATTTGTTGTTTTAATCATGCATTCAAGAAAAAATGATTTTAATCCATTGCATTCAAGAGTGTGTTTTGAGCAACATACATTCAAAGGAAAAACGTGTTTAAACATGCAAGTTCATTCCATGAAAAATCTAAAAAACATGATTGAGTTTGTTGCTCCAACCTGCAATGAGACAAAAAAACAAATTGATTAGTCAATCAAAATTTTCCAAAATGAAAGCTTAACTATGGAAATTTTTTTAAAATTTTTTTTTGTTGTTTTTCCTAGGTGTAAAAATGCTTAGAATGGTCTAAATCCTACAGAACTACTAAAAGTCAAATTTTGATTTATACTCTTTTTTTTAAAAAAACTACAAAGTGCAGAAATAAAGATTTTAAAATAGAAATGCAACATAAACAGGCAGAGACGACAGTTCAATAGGCGGAGATGCCAAAATTTGAAGACGCTGATCTCCGGAGATGCCAATCTGCGAAGACGACAGAGAAAGAAGTGGAGACAACAGGTTAGTTTTGCGGTGCATAAAATAGGAGACAAGCATAGACGCTGATTTGCGGAGACGACGGTTTGGGTTGGCGGCAGCGGAGACGACAAAATAGGAGAGGCAGCGACGGAAACAAAAAAACAAGAGAGGCGACGGCGGAGACGACAGAGTAGCTGACGGAGGCGTTGATCTGCAGAGATGACAAATTAAGGATGCGAAGACGACAGAGTAGCTGGTAGAGATGATGGAGTAGTTGGCGGAGACATCGGTTTGGTTGCGCAGATGACAAAGTAGCTGGCGGAGACGACAGTTTGCAGGTGCAGATGCCAAACTGCGGAGATGACACTGCGCGAAAAGAACTAAAATGCGCAGATTTTTTCTAGAATTTTTTAATTTTCTGGTTGTTTTCACATTTTAGAGGGTATTTTTTCTTCCCAAGTGCGCCCTTCAACCTGCAAAAATAAGTGAAACACCTTACAACTCACTCAAACAATAAGAAACATTAGATTATTAGAAAAAACAACATATAGATAGAAATGGATGATTAAATGACCCATAGTGGGGTCCCACCGAGCGTGCCAAAATGTATATGCTATATTAGTATATTAGAAACACTAAATTAAGAAATCAAAAGCATTTACAAACTAAAATACCATAACATAAATGAGAGACTAAAGAGAAAACCCCAATTGGAAATGTGAGTCAAATGAATGGACTCTCCCAATAGGATTTAGCTCTTTGCTTGGTAGATGAGTCTAAGAATTGGGATGTATGCTCAAGGTTCTCTAAACTAGCTTCAATGTAGATGCAAAATGGCAAATTGGTAGCTTTGTGAGCTCTCAATTTGGCATCATAAGGGTATGGTTAAAGGCTTTGGTTTCTCAAACTAGCATTATAACTTTAACTCAAGGATTGTGATGAAATGGCTTGGGAGGGGATTCAATTTATAGGCTAAGGGCTCGAGGGATGGAGGGTTAAAGATGTAAGGAGAGATGAAAGCTTAAGGAGGGCTAGGATGCACTCAAAGGGGAGCACATGGATTGTGCTTGTTTAGCACCAACCAGGGAGTACACATGTTACAGGGTGAGTGGATGGAGGCAAGGGGATGGATGAGTCAACAAAGGAGGCTCAAGGGATAATATCTTCATAAAGACCCTTCATGATGGCTTGTAAGAGCAATGAATGGGCTTGTAAGAGTCTTTATAGATTTTGTAAGAGCATTCATGGCTTGGTGGTTGGGATATTTTGGAGGGAGTTGAGATTGTTGACTTTGCTTGGCTTAGGAAAGTTTTAAGCTTTCTTAGGGAATGCGACAACATTAGGGGGTGGATTAGGCTTGGGTTTAGGATTAGATTAGGCTTGTTAGAGATATGCAAGTGGATGGCATTCATGAGGGTGGGTGAGTTAGTGGCTAAGCTTGGTTAGTATGGGTGGATGGGGTGGATTAGGCTAAAAAGGGGGTTTAGGAATAGGTTAGGGGTTATTAGATTTGAGGGTTTTATTTATCAAATAGATTTATTTAATAAATGGAGATTTTGGAATTAGATAGAAGAATAGGATTTAATTGATAAATGATAGGTTATTTGATTTATTAATTAGGACTATAGATGATTAATTAAATTAATCAGCTAGGAGATGGCAAAGGATTAATTAAATAGGAATTTAATTAATGATGCCTTTAGAGATAACTAAATAGGATTACCAAAGCGTTGTAATCAAATTTAGGTGTCTACAAAAACCATGCAAGAAGTAGTGTTAACCGATCTCTGTAGTGTTAACCACACTTATCAGTGTCTACCAAGTTGGTAGTGTTAATGAAGCAAAATGAAGGTAGTGTTGACCGAGCTACAGTGTCAATCAAGCCCTTCAATGTCTACCAAGTTCTTCAGTATTTGCCAAGTCATTGGTGCTAATTGACTTCATTTTACTTCTGAATGATCAATATGGACTGAGCACTAGTGTCAACCGAATGCTAGAGCTTTCCATTTTGACAATGTTGCCAAGTGTCAAAATATCACCCGAGTGGTCTTCAGAACACGAGTTACAACAATAAGCCGCCTAAATGAAGATTGTTTGAATTTGGTGTTGTAGCCAACTCTAGAAGGTAATTAATTTGATTGGTATATATGTAATATATCTTATCATATCCAAGCATGGATGAGTAACAAGGAAGAAGTAGAATGAATACAAAGTAGAAGATAAAGGCTACAAGCAGTAGAAGGGAAAGAAAAGTCTCATCTATCACAAGAAGGCGATCATTTTACATCAAAGGAATCTCATACAACAAATCAAGTTGTAGATTAGAGATCAACTACTAATTCTTCCTAAAAATCACTTGGGCCCACATACATTTCTAACAATTGGTATTAGAGCTTTTGGTTCTCACATTAGAAGTTTGGCAACTTGAGAAAAGATCAGAGGCAATGGAAGTGTACAAGCTAGAGAAAGCTATTGAGAATGAAAAGTTGGATTTGCAATTACCCATGGAATAATTCAAGAAAATGAAGGAGCAACTCTTTCAATCCTTGAAAAGAAGAAAAGAGCTAGCAACACCGATGGATGACAATCTCTACATTGAAGAAAGTATTGAAGACATTTTCCAGGATAGAAGCTCAAATGAAGCTGATGCAACAATCAAAGATCTATTTGAAAAGAATCTTACTCTTCATGAAGAAGTCATAAAGCTAAAAAGAGCTACAAGGTCCTCTCCTATAGTATTCACAAGAAAACCTGCAAAATCTAGAAAGAATCTAAAATTGCAGGATGATGAAGAAGGAGATGAAGAGCAACAAGTTACATTCAAAAGGTCTGCCCCCACCTTTGAACAAAGACTAAAAAGGCTACAAGATGGTGGAGGTATGTCTAATTTCAAGTTTTTAAAATATGAATCAAGACATAAGGAAGAACATATGCAAATTGAAGAAGCCTTAGTGGCTAAAATGGCTAAGTGGAAGTACTCTCTAAAGGAACTGACAAAACAAGTTCCTAATATCTTACTAAAGGTTGTTACACATCAATGGGAAAATGCACTCAATGTTGCCAGAGATATCAGAGAATAGACATTAAGAAAGATAATGCTAAATCTTTCTGACAAGGAAGTGAAGGAAGCATTGAAAAAAATGAATAGAAACTAATCCCTAGGTTCAATGCATTCCTGATTCTGTCAAAAGATATTGAATCAACTATGAAATCAAACACAATTGCATGGAAAAACATATATGGATTGCATAAGCCTACTGGGGAGGTTGTACAAATTGATGATGCAAATGATGATGAGAAAGAGGACATAGAGAAAGATGATGAGGAGAATGATGATGAGGAGATAGATAATGTAGAAGGAAATGATGAAGAAGATGAGGAGAATCAAGAAACAAGTGGAGTTATTCCTGAAATACAGAGAATTCAAGACTTAGATCCTGAGAAGATAGCAGTAGAGGTAATGACCTCCCTCCCACTCTCTTCGAGCAAAGCCTTAGTGCCATCTAGCTCAAAGAAGGTTGCTACCGAGTCAATTGACATAAACATTATTCCACCAAGCAACCAATTAACTATTAGGGAAATTCTACCGATTGCAATGATGAGTATTGATTCCACCACTTCATCTACCCAGTAGTAGGCTCCACTCTTCTTAGAAACATGTTAGACTGAGTCTCAAAAAGGAATAGTAAGTTCTCCTGCTATTACTGCTATTTCTTCATTGAGAAATGATGTTTCTACTACTGTTGTTTCAACTATTGTAAGTGAAATCACAACTAAGGTTAAGCCTCAACCGAGCATTGAAGATTTGAGTAAAGGAAAGGAGATTATTCCTTCTACTGCTAAAAAATTAAAGGGTAAAGAATTAGAAGTCTATAATGATGAAATTGATCCAGAGGAAGAAATTGTTATACCAGATTGGTATCTCCCCAATCTAACTCCTAATCAAATGGATACCCTTGGTGAGCTACGGAAGAGAAAATCTAGACATTAGAAGCTCATAGAAGAAAGGAAGAAGAAAAATTAATTTCTTGAAGACATTAAAGGCATATTTGTTGATGCACTTAGTATAGAGGTTGATGAGAAGCAACCTATTTTGGATCAACTTGTTGAAATTGTTCACAAGTTTAATGAAGAATTGAGTGAATAGGAAAAAATTCTGTAGAGGGTACAGATGAAGTTTGAAGACAAATTTTTGGAGAGAGTGGCACAAAAGATTGCCATTGATGAAGTGGAATTATCCACCATTCTTTCTACTTTTGAAAATTTTGTAAATAATGTTATTTCTTTATTTTTTAAGTCAAGTGATACATCAAATTTCACCAAGGAAATAAAGGATAAGTTGTCATAGATAGATACTAATTTGAAGGCAAGTGCACATTAGTTGTCACTTGACCCTAGCACTAGTTCTTAGAATTTTGTGAAAATCAGGTATTTGATAGACTTATAGGCAAAATTGTTGAGGGAAGAAGCCAGGATAAGGGCTATACTTGTAGATATTTAGAATATGATAATTTCCAACATGGATTTAATGCAAAAACATATTGTACGTGCCAAAACATTAATCCACAATAATAATTTTTCAATTGCTAATCACATGATGAAACTATTAGTTGAAGTATAGATAACATTGTACACTGCAAAAGTTTTGCAAGAAAATTGGGACAAAACCATGTCCATAATTTTGAAGGTACATAGTGATTTCCAAATCACATTTTTTGGTATTATCTTGTAAATATGCATTTTTGGCATTTGTGTCAAAATCAAGGGGGAAATAGTTAATATCATACTATAAAATGCATATGTATGTATGGAAGGGCATCTGAAGGGAAATACAAAAAGGGGAAATATAGTTATGTACAACAAAGCTACAAAAGCAATTTTGAAAATTCAAAAATAGAGTCAGTATCTACCAAGTTGTCAGTACAACAGTCAAAACTGAGTTGCAGACCCAAGCATATTGATATGGGGAGTTTTGACTTATATTTTGAGTATTCAAAATTTTGGTATGATAAGTGTTTTTGTCACTAATGCCAAAGGGGGAGATTGTTTACCTTATGGTTAAATCATTTGTCATTTAGTGACTAAACATTTAATCAGATTGATTGATTACATTGTTACTGAGCTTTATAGTTGCTACCGAGCCTTACATTAAGATAATAGTGCATGCCAAGCTTCACAGAGTCTATCGAGCTTATCAGTGCAAACCATGTAGGAAGTAGTGTTAACTGGGCTTCTTAGTGTCTACTGAGCTGGAAGTGTTAACAAAGAAGAATGAAGATAGTGTTGACCGAGCTGCAATGTTAATCAACCCCTTCAATGTCTACCGAGTTTTTCAGTATTCTCCGAGTCATCAATGCTAACTGAGTTTATGCTATTCTTGAGTGATCAATATGGACTAAGCACCATTGTCAACTGAATGCTAGAGCTTGTCGTGTTGACAATGTTATCGAGTGTTAGAATATCACCTGAGTGGTCTTCAAAACTTGAGTTATAGCAATAAGCCAACTTAGTGAAGATTATTTGAATTTGGCATTGTAGCTGACTCCAAAAGGTAATTAATTGGATTGGTATATATGTAATACATCTTATCATAGCCAAGCATTAATGCGTAACAAGGAAGAAGGAAAATGAATGCAAATTAGAAGACAAAGGCTACAAGCAATATAAGGGAAAACAAAGTCTCATCTATCACAACAAGGTGATAATTTTACATCAAAGAAATCTCATACAACAAATCAAGTTTCAGATCTGAGATCAACCACTGGTTCATCCTAATAGTCACCTAGGCCCACATAGATTTCAAATGATCATATGACTAGTGATACAAGTAAGTTTGAGAAGTTGGAACATTATAATGGAAGTAGTGTTAAGTTTGGTAACGATGCACCATGTAAAGGATCAATTAAACTGAATGAAAAGACCAAATGTGACAATGCATATTGGGTTGATGGTTTGAAATATAACTTATTGAGTTTAGCATAGTTGATAAGTTCAGGCTACAGAGTTGATTTCCAAAATAAGAAGGAAAAGATCTACAATGCTACTAATGAACTAATTGGACGTAGATAAAAAAAAAGAGGTAACTCATTCTATATAGACCTATATGAAGATACTTGTCTATTTGCACAATGTGAAGATGTTTGCTTATGCAATAAGATACTATTTCATGTTAACTTTGATAATTTCGTACGCATTAGTAAGATGAAAAGAGTTAGAGGGTTACCAAGACTAAGAAAACCTAATAAGGTGATGTACAAACAATGTCAAATGGGTAAAATGACAAATTCTAGTTTCAAGAGAAAGACCTATTCTTTTGATGATATTTTGGAGTTGGTTCATATTGACTTATGTGATCCTATTGGAGTACAAAGCTATTCTGGTGACAAATAATTCATTCTATTTGTTGATGAATTTTCTAGATGATGATTGTGATGTTTCTAAAAGAAAAATATGAGGCATTTCAAATGCTTAAATGATATTTAGCTAGAGTTGGAAGGAAATAGGAAAGAGTTTGAAGTGCTTGAGATCAGATAGAGGAGGTGAATTCAAATAAGATGATTTCAACATATTTTGTAATGACAAAGGAATTAAGAGGCAAGAGAGTGCACCAAGGAATCCACCACAAATGGTATAGCTGAAAGAAGGGATAGATCAATTATGGGCTGTGCAAGGACATTGATGATGTAGAATAATGTTTCAAAAAAGTACCAGAGAGAAGCTAAAGTACTGAGATTTATACTTTGAACTAAGTTCAAGTGAAGAGAGGAACAAACAAACCACCTTTTGAACTCTAGTATGGTTATGCACCTAGTCTGAATTACTTTAAAGTTTTTGGAATCAAGTGTTACATATTGAAAGATGTAAGAAAAGGTAAACTTGATGCAAAAAGTGATGAAGGAATATTTCTAGGTTATTCCACTAAGAGCAAAGCTTATACATGTTTTAATTCTAACACTAACAAGATCGTGGAGAGTGCAAATGCTAGAGTTGATGAATTTGCAGAGAAGAATGCAAGAAAGAACTCGAAGGTTATAGAAACTTTGTCTATATTTATGAAGGTGAAACTAGCACCTTACCTGAATAAAAAAAGGTGGCTATTGAGAATCAATAGCTAGACACTACTAAGGTTCTCTAGAAGAATTCTGTTGAGCATCAATAGAATGCCAAGCATTAGGCTATAGGAGCAGAGTCATAAACAAAGACTACTAACCATCAAACATAGGAAGAAAAGTTGCAACCAGAGACAATTGAAGAAGATGAAAATGGTTAATCTAGTGAACAAAAAGAAGAAAGAAGACCTAAACCTGTAATGGAAAAGTATGTGAGAAGATGTCATGCACTAGATCAAATCATTGGAGATAAAGATTTAGGAGTCATGAAAAGAAGAAAATTGAGGAATGATACATGCTTATTATGTGAGTTTGAGCCTAAATCTATCAAAGATGCTTTAGAGAATGAAGATTGGAAAGAATCAATGAATGAATAAATTGAACAAATTGAGAAGAACAAGACTTGGACATTGGTACCTAGACCAAAGGATAAGAATGTGATTGGAACTAAGTGGGTTTTCCAGAAACAAGTTGAATGAGAAAGGTGAAGTCACAAAGAACAAGGCAAGACTAGTTTGTAAGAGATATGCACAAGAGGAAGGGGTTGACTATGGTGAGACTTTTTCCTAGTTGCAAGGTTGGAAGTAGTGAGAAATTTTCTTTCATATGGTGCTTACAAAGGATTCAAAGTGTGTCAAATGGATCTGAAATTTGTATTTCTAAATGAAAATTTGGAAGAAGTCATCTACATAGAACAACCTGAAGGATTTGTTGATCCAAGCAAAAAGAAAAATGGTATGAAAGTTGCACAAAGATTTATATGGTTTTGAGAAATCCCCTAGAGAATAGTATGAAAGGTTACACAATTATTTGGTGAAAATTGGTCTTGCAAGAACTAATGAAAATAGCAATCTGTATCTAAAGATTAGATATTGTTAGCTGAAATTTTTGTTGATGATATAATATTTGGAGGAAAAGATTTATTGAGAAAAAATTTTTATAATGAAATGAAAAAGGAGTTTGAGATGTCAATGTTTGGAGAGATAAATTTTTTTGTTGGATTGCAAGTTTATTAGATGAATAAAGACATTTACATTACTCAATCCAAGTATATCAAGGAAAATTTGAAGACTTTTGGTATGAAATATTCCAAGACCAACTAGAGCACCTATGGTGACTAGACATAAATTGTCAAAGAATGATGATTCAACTAAGGTGAATCAAACATTATACAAGTCAATGATTGGAAAAATATAATATGTTGTACATAATAGACCTAACATTATATTAACAGTTAGAATTATTGCTAGATTCTCTACCAATCTTATAGAAAATCATATGATGACAGTAAAAATGATACTAAGATACTTAAAAGGAACAAAAGACTATGGATTATGGTACAAGAAAAGTGAAAAATTTGAGTTGAAGGTTTATACAAATGTTGATTGGGCAAGAAATGTTAATGACAAAAAAAGTACAAGTGGAGGAGCTTTCTTTTTAGGAAGAAGATGGATTTCATGGACAAGCAAGAAGCATAATTATATTTAACTATCTATAGTAGAGGCTAAGTATGTTGTTACAACAGTGAATTGTTCTAATAGTGTATGGATCAAGAATTGTTGAAAGGAATGAAGGAAGAGATCACTAAACTTGTTGTGAAACATTGTGATAATACAAGTGCTATAAACATTTCAAAAAACCTTGTGATACATACAAAGACCAATCATATTGAGATCAACTATTATTACTTAAGAGAGCTGGTACAAGACAAAGAAGTAAGACTCAAATATGTGAACAAAGGAACAATTAGCCAACACATTCACTAAGGCACTACCCAATGATGCTTTTGAGTATCTAAGAGGTATGTTAGGGGTCATTTCCCTAACTGAAGAAAACTAAGAAGATATTCTACATTCATGAAATGTTTTAATTAGAATATCATATACATTGATGCAGAAGGTCACACTTTAGGAGTTGCCTAAAGGTGTGATAAGAAAGACACTGAACTATGAGTATATGAAGCTACAAAGTGTTAATGTTGAGATGACATTTTTATATCAGTCATAACAGTGACATGATGTATTTATGTGAATGGTTGATGTGTTGACAATTGGCTAATGAAGATATGTAATTATTGTCATTTATGGCAACACATGATGTATATGCTTACAGGAAACCTCAGAAATAAAAATACTTAGCTTTTGGTACTTACAAAACTGTCTAATTATGAATTTGGTTTACAATAGTTTATTGTTTTGTATGTAACTTGTTACTGACATCATATTATGAGTAGCACAGTTATATGCAGATAGTATACATGTTGGTGATGAAGTGTATAACCTCGAACATTAGTACAGACTGTAAGAAAAAGAGATATTTGTGTTTTACCAGTAAAACAAGACAACAAAATTAAAGGAAAGGAATTATTTTGTTTACAAAATAATTACTTGACCAATTAAGGTTGACATCCTAGATGTTTACTCTAAGTTAGAAAAGCATATTATGGTCTTAGCTAACCTAGAAACAATTTGTGAAAAGACATGGTATTTATACAAAGGACATCTTGTGAAGAGAAGAGAAGTATTGTGTGCTATTATCATATGCAAATTTTCTATAAAGCGATATATGTGAAGTTTTGTAAAGCTATTTTTGTGATATGAGATCGAGCTAAAGATTAGAAATTAGTCAAGAAAGAAGTTACAACACCTATATACCGAAGGTCTAATTACTTGTTTGGGCAGTAAGCTCTTCTTCTAATTGGAAGTGCATGTTTGAGCACTGGGCTCATCTTGTATCTACTATACTACAACTCCTAATAGGGTTGGAATATCCTAACAGGAATTCAAAGTCTCCTAATAGGGACTCTCTCTACTAAATTTTCTCATTGACTCCTAATAGGGTCCATCCTCTAACAAGGAACATATATATCAGTATATTATCTAGTGGGTATCATCCCTACTAGGGTTTTCCCTTGGCTAGGGTTTCCCTAGTTAACAAAATATAGTGTTATGAGTTATCTTTGTGCATGGTTACTGTTACTGTTTAGCATTACTTGTTTACTTTGTTATGTATGGTTTAAAGTAATAAACAATATCCAGTTGGCAACTAAAGTTTGTAGATTACTGATTCACCCCCTCTCAGTAATTCATATTTCTAACAATTGGTATCAAACCATAGTTACTCAGAAGAGACTTAATGAATTGAGTAAGATCCCTATGGATATGGAATAGTTGATGAAGAACCTTGAAGAGGAACTTGAAAAAATTGATCTCCCTACTAAAGAAAGAAATAAGCTAAAGGATAGATATGAAGACTCCAAAGTATATATTAGACAATTGAAGGATAAGATTGAACATCTCAAATCCAAGCCTGAATCTACTGAATCTGAAACTAGTGATGATGACTATTCAAAGCTAAAGATAGAGTACAATATCTTAAAGTAGGAATTAAAGATTAGAAATCTAAAGTTGAATTTGAAGAGTGATCCTAGAAAAGTTGAATATGATTTAAAGACTGAGAATACAGATCTTAGAGCAAGTCTGGTGAAGAAGACATCTGAACTTAAAACATTGAAAGAAGATCATGAAGAACTTCACAAGTATAACACTATTGTGAAAGGTGAACTAACTCAATGCAAGAAACAACTTGAGAATCTTTATTCTAGAAAAGAAAATCTTGATGATTCTATATCAATATAGAGACCTACCTATGATAAGACTGGTCTTGGTTATCTATTTAACATGTCTGCAAAGAAACCTAAAAATAGATCAGATCTAAAAGAAAAAGATAAATTTGATGATACGATTGAATACAATCAATCTTCTAATAAACCAAAAGAAATTGGACAAGACAAGGAAGTTGAGATATTGGATGAAGCAAAGCATGTAGAATCTCTTAAGGAAACCGTGTATAAATTTACAGGTAAGTGTTTTTCATGTAATGAAATAGGTCATATGAAAAGAGATTGTACAAATAAGTCATTTAACCATGTTAAGGATTTTTATTGTCATAATTGTCATGGTATGTGTCATAAAGAAATTGATTGTAGGAAATCTAAATATGATAACGATAGAAGGAATAGTAGAATGTCTAGAAATACCAACCCCATAGATAGGAGAAGATCTAATGAAAGGACATTGTGAGAAGGAAGACCTTATGAAGATAGAAGATAGATCATGTGTTATAAGTGTAACAAATTTGGACACATAGCTCGGAAGTGTCATGCACCTGATAATCAAAAAAATCCTAGAAGTAGAACTCCAGTATGTCAGTTATGCAACAACTTCAAACATACAACAAAGTATTGTAGAATGGATAGAAACTTCAGAGATAGAAGCAACAATGGAAGAAACTATGGAAACAAAAGGAATGATGGAAGAAATGTCAGAAATGATAGAAGGAACCATAAAAGGAACTTTGGAACTAACAAAGACAACAAAGAAGTGTAGTCAGTGAACTTCAAGAAGAACCTAATGAGGTATTTGTAAAAGGATTAGACATCTCAAAAGAAAAGTTAGAAGATGGTGAAATAGGAAGATCGAAGTCAATAATTGAGTTTGATTCAATTAAGTTGAATTAAGCTTGTTCACAACATCAAAATTTGGAACTTCATCTAGAGATTGAACTAGAGGTAGTGAAGTTGGGAAAAGGTGTATCGAGATAAGTTTAGACAGTATCTAAGCTCACTTGAAATTTGGAGCTTATCTAAACTAGTTACAAAGGAATTAAGAGTTAACCGTTGTTATAGAGAAAGTTAATTATGTAGCAGAAGATGAAAACTATGTTTTTATAGAGAATTTTGTGAAGCAAAGTTTTGTGGAGCATTGTCATGATGGAAGGAAGCTATGGTAAACCTCAAGTAGCATTTGAAGATCAGATAGAAGATCTTGAGCAGATATTTGATTTCAAAATGTAATTGATAGCTTTTTTGTGTTTGTAAAGTACCCAATTAATGCAAGTTTGAATTGGAGGAATAAACTGGAGTACAAACTTGATTACCACTTCATTACAACTAAATCAGAAGCATAGAGCACTTAGAAGCGACTTGATAAGGTGATTTCAAAGAAAACCCTATTTTCAATTTTTTTTTTTTTTATCGTTTATCTGCAAAATTTATTCGATAAAGTTTATATTTGATAGAATCATGGATATTTTAGTAGTTCATACTGTTGAGAATGAGGAGATACTAAAATTGAGGGTTGTTTCTATGAAACCCATAGAAGGAAACCCTAATTCAACATTATCCATTACTCTGAACAATGTATTGTATTTGGAAGATGTAGTAAGTTATCTTAACAACAAGTTTGAATCTATTAGGAGTGAGTATATGAACAAAGATATGGAATTAATCTTTAAGCATGATATGACTATCAAGCTTAGATTTGAACATTTGAAAGAACTAGAACTTTTCAAATATCATTTCTACCAAGAATTGGATACCGATGAGTGGGCATAGATCATACTAAGTAGAATTCCTGATGGAAAACTATGGATGGAAGATAATGTAGTTGATATTTCAGTTGACCTTATTCATGAGGTAACTGGTCTTAGAAAACAAGGTAGTGTACTTATAGGCAAGAAATTTGTTAACAAGAAGGTTGAGAGCTACATAAAAGCAGTTTATAATGGAAAGACCATGGTGATCAGAACCATTAAACAAGATGATGTAAGATTCTTGAGTAGAATCATTGCTTACTCTATATGTGAAAATTCTAAGATTAATGAATTGTAAGCTAGATTCATCTATGCAGCCTATAAGATATGTGTTGAGAAGGAACAAGTTAACCTTAGTGAAATTCTAAGAATGAAACTTCTTGAAAACTTGGAGAAAATCAAGAGGACCAAGAATGTTGTGTTTAGATTTCAATCATTGATCAATCATATATTCTTTCATGTACTTAAGAGATTTCCATATTTTTCAATCATAGAGATTATGAGTAGTGAGAGATGTACAATGGAGAAGATCATAGTTGTATGTAGAAGACATCCAACAAATAAAATTTTGGATAGTAGGAATTTGATAATGAAAACATTTCAAAATGAGATGAGAAAAAGATTTAGAATTACACCTGTAATTGTAGAAAGATTACATATGTGTTATGGTTGATACAAATTTTACTTATATTCAAGCAGTAGAACCTCGGGAAACATTCTTTGATCCCTTAGGTTATGAATTGAGTGATGATATAGAAATTGGATACATTGATTTATTTTTGAATTTTGAGAAGGACCAAGTTGAGTATAGATTTGGGACTTATGAAGAAATTACCCAATTAGCTCATCAAGCATCCTTAAAGAAGGCAACTCACAAGAAGACAATGATAATAATGAAGAAAGCTCTAATAGAGGTTGGTATGATAGAAAGTGAGTCACAGGTAGTTAGATAGACTATGAAGCAAGGTATAACACATGTGCAACCTTTATCAGTGTCTATTGTAGAGACATCTTTAGAATAGGGCATTCCTTATGTAGCAGTGTCAAATGTACAACCAAGTGAACCGAAGAAGAAAATAGAGAGATTAGAGGAAGATGTGACTACAAAGACAAAAAGAGTCAAGCAACAAGCTACTAGACCAAGAAGAGACAAAAGACATTGTTGACAATTATGGAATCTAGAGAAGAAGAAGAAGAAAAGAAAAGATAGACAATTTTATTAATGTCCAACAAAAGACCACAACATGGGTCTATGGGACTAAAAACTTACACCAAGAAGAAAGTAGACAAATGGAGCACCAAACGGTGTCTAAAAAAGAACAAGTATAACAAAAGAAGAAGAAATCAGGAGACATCACATAAAAGAATAGGTATCTACCCTCATGGGGAAAAGTCCAAAAATGACTTATTTGTGCAGCTACCAGAGGCCCTATGATAAAGCTGAGTGCTATGATAGGAGTGTCACTAGTGAGGAGATCCCTTGCAGGGTCACACAATGTTAGTAGCCTTTTAGGACCTACTTTGATCTTGACTCCCAACTAGCAAGGAAAGTGTCACGAATCACAGCCTTGAGGTTTCTAATCACTACCCATTTACCCTCTTTTCTGGTAGCCACAATGAGAGCCCAAACCTCCTTAAGTTCTGCCACTTGTGATCTAGTGAGATCCTCATCAAAATAAATCTTGACGGGGATAGAGAAGAGTTTCCTCTTTTTCCTAAGCACCCGAAGGTGGTCAACAAGTGAAAGGAACCAAATAAAGAGGGTATTGTCATGTCCAACCCAAGCACAATCCAATGAGATGTTAGTGACATCCAGTTGGCCTTTAAGGAAGGAGTAGCCTACTGCAAGAGGCTCGAGGCAAGGAAGAGGGAGACCATAGAACCTCAAGTTTAGCTCACTAGAATGTCTAATCCTTTCATCTACTATCTTAGTCTGGACTAGCTTCTCAACACCTGAGAGAGTAGTAGAAGGAGGAGGGGAGGAAGAAATGGGGTTGCTACAAATAGATGTCCATGATTTCAACTTCTATTCTATTTTGGTTTGTAGAGAGCATTATTTTTTATCGAGTTTCTCTTGTTTCATGTTCAAATCATGAATAGCCATCATTTGCACTGTGCGTTCGAGTGTATCTTGAATTTTATTGAGGTTGGTGATCAGGTTCTGTTGTAGGCAATAGTCAAATTGGTCTTTCAAATCTATCCATATACCTATGATAGAGTTGTCTACATGTTGTTTCAAATCATGTAGAGAAAGTAATTATTTCTAAACAATCAGCAAGAAAAGCTCGACAACCCTGGAAGCCGAAGATAGAGAAGATTAATTCAACAATTGCCAATAAAGGGAACTTTGTTTAGATGAACAAATTTTATGACTTGTATAATAATATTGAGAAAGATCAGATTGATATCTCTACTATGAGATATATAATAGCTAACAATCTGAAACTTAAGGATATTGAAGGCATGGTAAATCAGAAGGTCTATGATAGACTTATTGAGAAAAATGCACCAGCTTGAGAAGAAGACATAGAACTTCAAAAGTCTATGATAAGGAAAATATGCAAGACTGATGATGAATAAGAAGTCAAGAGATTATTGAACAATCTGGCACCTTACTTGAGAAACAAGGTGAGACTATATCTTTTTATGGCGAGTAAGAAGGACAAAATAAGGAGTGAAATAGCTGTAGCCATCAGTCAGATGATGACAGAATCTAAGGCAACACCTTCACCAACACCTAGAACCTTAGAGGTTTTAGTAAGTAGTGACACAATGTAAATTGATCAGACCAATGTTACTATTAACATTGATGATACTAACCCTTTTGAGAGTTCCGAATAGCCTGAATCTCATACCGAGGATATTCAAGATCAACTTAAACAACTTGAAGATGAAAAGAGGCTATTAGAGGAAGAAAAGAGAAAAATAAAAGAAGCCAAGCAAAAATTGCTTCAAGAAGAAATGAAGATAAAAGTTGAGGAAGAGAGGAAGAAGAGAATAGAGGAGGAAGAAAAGAGAGAGAAAGAAAGAAAAGAAAAAGAAGAAAAAGATAAAGAAGAGAGACGAGTCAAAGAGGTAGCTGAGAAGAAGAAAAGGGAAGATGAATCTAAATCATCTAGTTCATCTACTTTGCTTTCGACTGCTAGCCTAACAAGTGATGATGATGTTCACATTGACTTGATCTCATCTTTGAAAAAACTTATTGAGAAGAACAAGAAAGTGAAGAGCCTACAAAGAACCTTAATGGAGGTTATTAACATATTACATAGTACTCTGGCAGTCAAGCATATAGAGGCAGATCCTAAATAGAGGGCACAAGAAGTATTGAAATCTTTTGATGAAGAATTTACAAATTTACTGAATGTTGTAGAGTCAAAGGCACATATTTTAGATGAAGCTAATTTATTTAGCAATATTTGTCAAAATATCAAGAACAATTTGCTAAGTCTTGATACTTGTATTACAAAACTTCAAAAATGTAAATAGGATGGAAAGGTAGTGTACATTAAGTGTACCTTATCTCACTAGTTATCCAAGGATCTTGATAGTAATATTGAAGGTAAGTTGAGTAAGCTAGAGGCTCTATCTAACCAGATACAACAACCTTCTAGAAAAGTTGATGACTTTGAAGGACGAGTGGCCAGTATTCATAATGATATCAAGAAATTGGAACTTTAGAAAGAAGAATTTTTGAAGAGAGTATCAGAATTTAGAGAGGCTATTGCTCTGAGGATATCTATTGTTGAGAAATAGTTGGAGGAGTGTGTCAAAGCCAAGGACACCTATTCAAACTTTTTATACTATGATCTTAATGTAGTTGAGATTGCATCATATGCCTTATGTGTAATTCTCACCTTTTCTAAATCAACCAATGATATACAGACAAAATGTTTAAATAGTCTTAAGGAAATTTTTGATGACTGCATGAAGACTATCAGTTTAAGGAAAAAGAACAGAGTTTTTGACAGTTTTTGACCTTTGTCATTGATGTAAAAGGAGGAGAAGATGCATAAGAAAATTGTAAATTAGGTAAAAGGGAGAAGATAAAATTTTAAGATATGAAATCATATTGTAAGGGGGAGCACATGTAAGATGTACAAATTGTAATAGATGATTAATGTAATGTTATTATATTGTTTTTGACAATTTTTTTGATACTTAGCCAATTTTCCCTATTTTGTTGCCATCAATGCCAAAGGGGGAGATTGTTGACAATTGGCTAATGTAATTGAAGATATGTAATTGTTGTCATTTATGGAAACACATGATGTACATGCTTACAGGAAACCTTGGAAATAAAGATACTTAGCTTTTGGTACTCAAAAAATGTCTAAGTATGAATTTGGTTTACAATAGTGTATTGTTTTGTATGTAACTTGTTACTTATGTCATATTATGACTAGAAAATTTATATGGAGTTAGTATACATGTTGATGATGATGTGTATAACCTTGGACATCAGTATAGAGTGTACAAAAAAGAGATATTCATGTTTTACCAATGAAAAAAGATAGTGGAAATAAAGGAAAAGAATTATTTTGTTTACAAAATAATTACTTGACCATTCAGGGCCAACATCCTAGATGTTTACTCTAAGTTAGAAAAGTATATTATGGTCTTAGCCGACCTAGCAACAATTTGTGAAAAGGCATGTTATTTATGCAAATGACATCTTGTGAAGAGAAGAGAAGTATTGTGTGTTATTATGACATGTGAACTTTCTATGAAGAGATACATGTGAAGTTTTGTAAAGCTATTTTCATGATCCAAGATTGAGCTAAAGATTAGAGATCAGTCAAGAAAGAAGTTACAACACCTATATACTAGAGGTCTAATTACTTGTTTGGATAGTCAGCTCATCTTGTAATTAGAAGTGCATATTTGTATAGTGAGCTCATCTTGCATCTACTATACTACAACTCCTAATAGGGTTGGAATCTCCTAATAGGGTTTCAAAGTCTCCTAATAGGGACTCTCTATACTAAATTTTCTCATTGAATCCTAATAGGGTCCAGCCTTTAATAAGGAACATATATATCAGTATATTATCTAGTGGGTATCATCCCCACTGGGGTTTTCCCTTGGCCAGGATTTCCCTAGTTAACAAAATATGGTGTTATGAGTTATCTTTGTGCATAGTTACTATTACTATTCAACATTAATTGTTTACTTTGTTATGTATGGTTTGAAGTAATAAACAATATCTAGTTAGCAAATAAAGTTTGTAGATTATTGATTCACCCCACGTACCCCCCCTAGTAATTCCTATTTCTAACAAGATGTCTTTGGAATTATTGTCAAACATGGAGAGAATGATAAAATTACCATAAAAGCATACAAATAAAGAGGGAGATGTATGATAGTTACCATTCCCATTAGTAAGAAGGACAATCTATATGAAGTAATTATTGTCAAGAGGGATACATATGTTGCAAGATATGTTCAGATCAAGAGCATGAGTTGAGGTGTTGTCATATAGAGATATGACATAGATATATTATGTGCTGAATTGATGATGATAATCATAATGAAAATAAGAAAGAGAGAACACAAACACAAAGGGAGCTCACAGTCCAAGTATTGAAGATTTGGATTGCATGGCAACCTGAGGTGTTTCCATCAATGGCAAAGAGGGAGATTGTTGGAAACTACAATTGGATCAATTGTTATGTTGTCATTAATGTCAAACCTACTAGAGAGATATTTACTAACAATGTAGAGTGACATATCATTTGATTGATGAATAAGATTTGAAAAGAAGAGATAGAAAGATGAGCTAGTGATGTTGATGGGTGATGAGAAAGTCAAGTATCATGGAATTACAATGGACACTTGATAATCTAGTCATTGACAAGATAATGTATTGATAAATCAATACATGAAGTGAAGAAGACAGTCAAAATTGATGAATGAGAGAAATGACAAGAGTTGAGTTAAACTCTAAGCTTGACTGAGTATGAGTTTTGGTTGGTCAATGAAGGAGCTAAAGAAGAAGATTAAGGAACTTATGTAGAAGTCAAGTGATAGTTATTGCTAAGCAAGTGTATGAAGAAGTGTTAGTAGCGACTGAGCAGAGAAATGGCCAAGCAATCTTGTTGATGCCAAGTGAAACAATATAGTGTATGCTAAGCTACACGGTGATGATCAAGTAGAAGAACATAGTAATTTCCAAGTGACAACAAAAGTAATAGTTTGTGAAAGAATTAAATTTGAGGCTGACATAGTTGAAATTTTGAATGAGTCAAAGCATGTGGAAGATAAGGATTAATGAGATAGCATATTTAATGCACGTAGAGAGTTTGTTAGCGATCCAAGGAAAGGATTTGATCCTAAATTTCTAGAAGAAGTAGAACAAACTAATGGAAGGATTTGATTAATATGACTAACCCTAAGATCAACAATGATGTTTAAGCAAAAAAAGATCATAATTACCTACTAAAGGAGGCATAATATATGATTTCTAAGGTTAGTTCATTGTTGATTGATGATCTTAAGGAGAAGTTGTCAAGAGTAGAGCAACAAAGGAGAAATTTGAAGAGTTTTGTGAAGTATGATTTCTTGAGGGGATGACAAGCAGATCAATAATGAAGATGTGCATGGAGGCTAGTCAATGAACCAACATATGAGTGAATGGAGATCTAAATTTTCAAAGTGATTTGTATCCTACAGATCAAATCGACTATTACATTCCCACAATTGTGATAGTTAAAATCCTTTAATCAAGGTGACATTCTAATGGAATGATCCAAAGTACTTTAAAAAGACCACTCCTAATAGGGTAATTACATCCTTTAACAGGGTCACATTTAGCAGTGTGTTGTATAACCTTTAATAGAGTTGGCTCTTAACCTATCTCACTTTATTCAAATTGGAACAACTCAAGGCTAAACAAGAAAGTAGAGTTGAGGTGAGGATTGAGGAGCTTGAAGGGAAAGATGAATTAACTACTCTTATGTTTGAAGAGAAGCTAGTTGAGATTGAACATACAATTTTTGTGATAGAGGCACGAGGCTCCAAGTCAAAGGAGTCAACTAAAAGTGGATATGCTGAAGGGGATGTTATCTTATAGATTGAAGTTATTGGAAACAATATCTCAACATGTTCACTGTGTTTTCATTTGTTTATAAAGTGTTGAAAATGTAAGCAATGAAATTGTGACATGGCTTTCCCCTATTTTTAATCAATGGGGCCCTTACATTCAATTCTTTGACAAATTAATTATTTTTATGGTTAAGAAACCATTATTACCTAGTAAAAATTGTCACTGTAAAAGAAGCACTAGAAATGGAAAAATAACTAATTGGTTTCTTTTCAAACAAGTTACAGGTAATCCAAGGAAAGATGAAGATAATGAATGAGGGTATTGATATTTTTATTCCTTCCATTTTTTATGAAGAAAAGTTGACAGATTAGCAAGAGTGGTCAACATCCTTTGATCATTTTCTAACATTGGAGAAAGTTACAAAAATATTTGATGGGGATGTTAATGAGGACTCATTTTATGATTTTATTGATGCTATATTCAACGTGGAAGTGGATATGGAAAAGTTCATTGCAAAATAAAAGGACATCATAGATGTAAGGTGGATCAAGTTTGTAAATGATCTAGAGATAGTTATAGGCATTGAATGGCCAACAAAGAGAGAGGTTAATGTGTGGGAAGTAAATGGTGAGATCAAAGTATTGTTATGTGGAGCCTAATTAGGCTTAAAGGTTTATTCAACGCGATTTACCCCCAGATTATTTCTATGGGGATTTGGGGGTAGCACCCCTTGTAGGGTCCTAGAGTAGCACCCCCAAAGCCAAAAATGACTTTACTATTATAAAAGGTGTCGATTGTTATTTTTCTATTATACAACTTATTCTACCCCTAATTTTATAAGTGACAAAAGCTTGTATAAAATGGCTTAGGGTTAGGGATTCATAATGTATGATGATATTGTAGCTTCTTGTAGTGGTATTGATATGTAAGGGCTTGTAGATTGTAATCACTAGATAATAATAATATTTCACTTTTTGTTGGTGAATGTAGCCTAAGGATTGGGTGAACTATGTTAAATTATTGTGTCTTGTGTTCTCTTCTATGAGATCTATTATTTTTTGATATTGGTTATATTTGCATTATTATTTTTGTCCATGGTTAATCCTAACAAGTGGTATCAAAGCTAGATTGTCTTCACTTTTTTTGCTATTCTCTATAGGAAGGTCTCACGGTTAAGTGGGAGTAATGAAAAATGAGGGCAAGCTAAAGGTTGAGAAGTTTAATGGGAAGAACTTTCAATTATGTAAAATGTAAATGGAGGACTATCTTTATCAGAAGATTTAATACAACCATTAGAAGGAAAAGCCAAGAAACAAGGAACTTTGACCAATGAGGAGTGAGAAATTTTGGATAGAAAGGCACTTGCAAGTATTTGATTATGCCTAGCACAATCAGTGACATTTAACACTACAAAAGAGAAAATAATGAAAGAGTTGACTCAAACCCTAGAGAAACTGTATGAAAAGCCCTCCACTTCAAATAAGATATTTCTCATGAAGCATTTATTTAATATGAACATGATAGAAGGTGGATATGTTGCATATTATTTAAATGAGTTTAATACAATTACTACTCAGTTATCTTATGTAAATGTTAATTTCAATGATGAAATTAGGGCTCTCTTGATTTTGTGTTCTTTTCCTAAAAGTTGGAATGGTTTGGTAATGATTACGAGTAATTATATTTTTCAATCTAATACTCTAAAATTTGATAATGTGATTGGTCTTATTTTGAGTGAGAAAAATTGTAGGAAAACCTTAGGTCGATCTATATTGGGAAGTGCTTTGAATGCATATAGTAGAGGTAAAATGACTAGTAGAGGAAGTAATACTAAAAATCATGGGAAATCAAGAGGAAAATCAAAGGGCAAGAGGTCTCAATCTAAAGGACCAAGAGATTGTTGGTACTATGGGAAACTAGGGAATAAGAAGAAAGATTGTTGGACTCGAAAGAACAATGAAAGAGATAAAATAGAAGGGAACAAGGAGGAAAATGTGGTAAGTAAAAAATTTGAAGATGATGCTTTGCTTCTTTCTTTAGAAAGTGTTGATGATTCTTAGGTTTTAAAATTTGGGGCTTCATTTCATGCTACAACCCATAGAGGTTACTTTATTGATTATGTCCAAGGGGATTTTGGGCTTATTTATTTGGGGGATAATGAACCCTATCAAATTGTTGGAAAGGGAAAAGTTAGGATTAAGTTACATAATGGGAATCATTGGCTACTACATGAGGTAAGACATTTTCCAAGGCTAAATAGGAATATAATTTTAGCAGGACAACTTGGTGAATCTGGGGCTTCATTTCATGCTACAACCCATAGAGGTTACTTTATTGATTATGTCCAAGAGGATTTTAATCTTATTTATTTGGGGGATAATGAACCCTGTCAAATTGTTGGAAAGGGAAAAGTTAGGATTAAGTTACATAATGGGAATCATTGGCTACTACATGAGGTAAGACATTTTCCAAGGCTAAATAGGAATATAATTTTAGTAGGACAACTTGGTGATGAGGGCTGCGTAGTTACTTTTAAAGATAAAAATTGCAAGGTTTCAAAAGGTTCCCTTGTAGTAGATAGAGGTGTAAAAGTAGGCACCTTATATCTATGTATAGGTCATACTGTTCCTTCTACTTTAATTATTTTAGAGAAAAATGAATGTTTGGGAATAATGGCTGTAGTTGAGTAGGGAGAAAAAATAGTTGATGTAGATTTCGATATAGCTATATGACATAACAAACTTGGCCGCATGAGTGATAAAGGTATGAAATTACTTCATTCAAATAAAGTTTTACTAGGTCTGAAATGTGTTAATATGGATTTTTATGAAATTTGTTTGTACGAAAAATAAAAGAGAGTGTTTTTTGTGAAGAGTGGGAAGGAAAAGAAAAATGAGAAATTAGAGCTTGTGCATATAGATGTATGGGGACTAACTTAGGTATCTTCCCTTGGTGTCTCTTATTATTATGTTACATTTATTGATGATGCAACTAGATAAGTATGAGTTTATTTCCTTAGGAAAAAAAATGATGTATTTCAAACTTGTAAGAAATGGAAATGTTTGGTTAGAAATGAGACTAGTAAGAGACTAAAATGTCTAAGATTCGATAATGGTGATGAGTATTGCAATTATGAATTTGAAAATTATTGCTCCAATAGAGGTATTTTCAAAAATAAAATTGTTTGAAAGACTCCACTAGAAAATGGAGTGGCTGAACACATGAACATGACAATAATGGAGTGTGCAAGGAGCATGAGGTTGCATGCTAGGCTGCCCCTAAACATGTGGGAAAAGGCTATCAGTATTGATGTATATTTGATTAATAGAGGTCCCTCTACTCCTTTGAGCTATGTTATTGTAGAGGAAGCATGGACTAGTAAGAAGGTGAGATATTATTTTCTCAAAACCTTTAGTTGTGAAGCTTTTGCACATATAGATTATGAAAATAGAACCAAGATGGAAGCTAAGTTAAAGAAATGTGTATTTGTTGGATTTGGCATTAATGGATTTAGTTATAGGCTTTGGGATTTTGAAAATCATAAAATTGTAAGTAGGGGTGTCATATTCAATGAGAAAGTGTTATACAAAGATCTGTTGCAGCAACGTGAGAAGAAAGAAAATGATTATGTAGTGCTAGATGATACTCAAAAGGCAGATATTTTAGTAGTTCCTCATGCTCTACAACAATTGCAACAAAAAATACTACACACCTGAATGAATGTTAGATGGTCAACAAGGCTAAGTAGAACTCAATAAATATTTCCCCCCTTTTTGTACTCTATTTTACTAATTGATGCTAGTGAACTTGAATGTTATGATGAAGCTATGCAGGTGGATACAAAGATTGAGTGAGATTCTATAATGAAAGAATAAATAGACTCCTTAGTGAAAAATTAGACTTGGGATATATGAAATTTTCTTGCAAGTAAAAGAGATTTATAGAATAAATGGGTTTACAAGTTAAAAGAAGAGGATGGAGGTAAGAAAATATTTAAAGTTAGGTTAGTTGTAAAAGGATTTTCACAAAAAAGGGCATTTATTTTGATGAAATATTTCCTCCTATTGTTAAAATAACTTATGTTCGTACTATTTTAAGTATTGTGGCTACTAAAGATTTGGATTTGGAGTAGCTTTAAAATAGCATTTCTTCATGGTAATTTGGATGAAGAGATATATATGGCACAACCACAGAGATTTGAGGTCAAAGATAAGGACAACTTAGTGTGTAGATTGAAGAAAAGATTATTGAAGCAAGAACCTCGACAATGGTATCTTAAATTTGACAATTTTATGCATGAGCATGGTTACATTCGGTGTCATTCTAACCATTGTTTTTGTTTTGAGAGGTTAGATGATGAGAGCTACATTATTTTATGTTTATATGTAGATGATATTCTTGTAGTTGGGTCTAACATGGATCACATTAAGGGGCTGAAATGATAGTTAGCACATTCATTTGCTATGAAGGATTTGGGGGAAACAAAATAAATACTTGGTATGAATATTTGTAGAGATCTAAAAAATAGAAAATTGACTTTATCTCAGGCTGATTATATTGCAATGGTGTTGTAGCATTTCTCTATGAAGAATGTTAAAGCTGTCAGCATACCTGTACATGGTCATTTGAAATTGACTAAGGAGATGTGTCCAAAGACACCAAAAGATGAGGCTAAGATGTCCAACGTACCTTATTCTTCAGCTATAGGGAGGTTAATGTATTTCATGCTATGTACTAGGCCAAATATTGTACATATAGTGGTAGTTGTTAGCATGTATACAAGTCAACCAGGGATTGAGCATTGGAATGTAGTTAAATAGAATCTCTGATATTTGAAAGGAACATCCAACAAGTGTTTACATTTTGGGGGCTCTATTGCTGATTTACATGATTATGTTAACTCAGATTTGGCAAGAGATATTGATACTAGGTAGAGTACTATAGGGTATGTGCAGGATCATGGTCAACCAAACTATGCCCTTAAGTGGGAGTGAAAAACCAAAAAATTAGGGTTATGTCAACTTGATGCTTAATTTTAAAGTAGTTATGGACTTTATATCAAAAAGTTATAAAAAATAATTTGTAGGAAATTGAGTGTAGTTTCTAAACTATTAGGCCTTATTTTGGATTTTAATGTAGTAGTAAAAAAGTTTCAGGACAAAAATGAGAAGTAGGTATATGTCTAACCACCTTAATAAAAAATGAATGATAATATTTTTTAATAATATTCTAGATATAATAAGCACAATCATGCCCAAATGTGACACATTTTTGAGTAGTTTTATTCTAAATAAATTATTAATTATGAATTTTCCACTATATCATTTTTAGAATAAAAACAATCTCGTGTTTGACCACCTTAAATAATTTTAAAAAAAATCAAAACAATTTTTTTATTTTTTTCCCTTATAGTAGTCGAATCATAGAACATGACACATCTTTTGGATTTCAAAAATCTTATGCCATTTGAAAGTTAAAGCTAATTTTCAATCAACATGTCAGTCAACACTTTATAGCTAACTCCATTAGAAAATAAGTAATAATTACTTAATCAACTCATAATTTAACAAACATTGTATTGATGGAAAGATGAGAACGTTCTTAAGAAACCCTTTTTGTTTCATCAAAATTGGATGAAAAAAAGTCGTTAGTTACATTGTCGAAGTTAGATACACAATAATAGGACAAAAACATGTTTTTGGGACTTTTTGGTGTTGACCATGGAGGGTTGGTATCCAAAGAAAAACCAAACCCATTCTCAAATCGGATACCTATTTTTCCCAATTATTTTTAAAAAAGATTAAAATTTAAAAATATTATAAGAGGATTTTTTCAATTTTTTAAATAATAGTATGACCCCTTTTTAGGATCCTTAGTATGCTTTTTAAAAGGCTTTAGGACTCTTAACCATACATATAATGGTTCCAAAGGATCAAAAGGGTTCATAGGGTACCCTTTGACACTCTTTGACCCATTCAATCACAATATGTGTGCTTATGGGTCCTAGGACCTCTAACCACATAAATGACATGATCTAATAGCTCAAAAGGGGTTCTAGAATACACTATAACCCCTTTTGACCCTTTAGATGATATTAAGTGTGCTTAGGAGTCATAGGATACTCTATTACCCCTTTCAACTGATTTGGAAACATTTATATGTTCCTAGGACCCCCTAGGAATGTATTTTCTTGTTTAATGAGTCAAAAGGGGTCATAGGGAACTTTATAACTCCATTCAACCCATTCAAAAACATATTGTATGCCCCTAGGGGTCTTAGGGTTCGACCCCTTGGAACATATGTTGTCATATAATGCTTGAAAGGGGTCATAGGGTACTCTATGACCCCTTTCAACTCATTCAAACACATGATATATGTTTAGAGGGGTCCTAGGATCCCTAGGAACATATGTTCTCATTTAATGGGTCATAGGGAACCCTATGACACCATTAGCCTAATTTAGACACATGAAAAATGTTACTAGGGGTCCTAGTATCCATAGGAATATATGTTGACACATAATGCATCGAAAGGGGTCACAGGGTATTCTATGAACCCTTTCGACTTATTCAAACACATGATATATGTTCTTAGGATTTTTAGGATCCCTAGGAACATATGATATCATTTAATGGGTTGAAAGGGGTCATAGAGCACCCTATGACCACATTTGACCCATTCAAACACATGGTGTATCTCCCTAGGGGTCCTAGGATCCCTAGGAGCATACATTGTCATATAATGGGTCAAGAGGGGTCACATTGCACCTTGTGACTTATTTTGATCCATTAAAACACATGATGTATGTCTTTAGGGGTCCTAGTACCCATAGGAACATACATTGTCATATAATGGGTTGAAAGGGATCATAGGGAACCTTATGATCCGTTTGAATCCATTCAAACACATGATGTATGTCCCTAGGGTTCCTAGTACACCTATGAACATATTTTGTCATATAATGGGTTGAAAGGGGTCATAGGGAACTCTTTGACCCATTTTGACTCATTCAAACACATGATATATGTTCCTCGATGTCCTAGGACCCCTAGGAACATATGTTATCATTTAATGGGTCAAAATGGGTCATAGGGTACCATATGACCCTTTTTGACCCATTCAAACACATAATGCATGTTCATAGGGATTCTAGGAGCCTAGGAACATATGTTATCATATGATGGTTGAAATATGTTGTAGGGTACTCTATGATGCCTTTTGACTCATTCAAACACATGAAATATCCTCCCAGGGGTAGGACCCTTAGAAACATATGTTCTCATTTAATGGGTCAAAAGGAGTCATAGGGCACCCTATGACCCCATTCGACCCATTAAAACACATGTCATATAATAGGTTGAGAGGGGTAAAAGCATGCCATATGACCCCTTTCGATCCATTCAAACACATGATGTATATCCCTAGGGGTCTTGGTACTCCGAGGAACATGTATTGTCGTATAATGAGTCAAAAGGGTCCTAGGGTACTCTATGACCCTTTATGACTCATTTGAACCCATTATATATGTTGCTACAATCATTTAATAGGTCAAAAGGGGTCATAGGGCACCCTATAACCTGATTCAACCCATTCAACCTTCTTCTATATGTCTCTATCACATACACTTTCACTCACACTCTTCTATATTGTTTAGCTCTGTACCTCTTTAAACAAGGAATTCTCGCTTTACCATTTTCCATCATCATTGTAGATCTTAGGGTTTATAATTAGGTTCAACATGATTCATTGTATTTTTCCATCTTCTTGATCTTTTTCCAAAAACTTCTTCGCAATCTGTCTATTAGGTCTTTACCTAATCCTCACCTTGAATTTAATGAATCCAACTAATCATTCTTATCTTCAACATGGTTTACATCTCCCAAGAAATCAACCAAGTTGGGTAGATCTTTCAATTTCCTCAAATTCATTCTCATACAATTACTCGACAATCTCAAAATTATGACACTCGGTCATTATTGAATTACTTGGTTGTTGTAAAAACTTATAACTTGACATCAACCATCTTGCTCAATCGATACCAATTCTTGGTCAACACTAGATTTTTTTTGCAGTAATTGTAGTGCGGTTGACATAAGTATCACTCAACATTCCTTAGCCTTTTACTCTATTTCTTGGCTTGGCTTAACTTTCTTGACATAAACAATTTCTTTTCTTTATGAAAGTCTATCTAATCAAATGTCCATTGTTGCTTCCTTTTCATTATTCAACCTTTTCTCTAGGTTCTATTGTTATGAGAAATTCCTCATATCCTCTTCATCAATCAAATAGATATGACATTTAGATTAGGTAGCAATATGTATTATCAATAGATTTGACATCAATGAAAAAGTAATGTATTATAATTAGATTTGACATCAATGACAAAACAACAATTATTCCAATTGTAAGTCTCCAATAATCTCCCTATTTGACATTGATGGCAACATCTCTACATTTCAATATTAGCAATATCTTAATGTATCAAAAATGTATCTCACTTTGTTACCATACAATCCAAAATATTTCCCCCTTTGAGATAATAGTTTCTTTTTTTTATTCATATACTCCTCTAGTATCTCTCTCTTCTGTCTCTCCTTCATTTTGGTTAAGTCTCCCTCTCTGGTATATTTCTTATACTGTATATTCTCTACTCTTCTAATTAAATCTCCATATTTGTTGTATGTCTTTTCCTTTCTCTATCTCTCCCTCTTTGACAACAATCTCTATCTTTTTATTGTATATCTCTCCCTCTTTGACAACAATGCCAAAGACGCTTATCTTTTATGGTTTCAATCACTTCATATATTTGAGTTATGTAGATTTTGCATGTCTAACTAATATATATCATCTATCTATGAGTGATATTTTATGCTCTATTGAACTTTCTACCTTAGGCATTTCCCAAAGTAGAGTTGTATTGCATCACTATGTAGGATATTTTGATTAGCACCTGTGATGCAATGCACCTTGTCTCTTGAAGTAGCTTTAGTTAGAGGAATCACCCCTAATTTACCTCTAAGATATTCATAAGAATCTTTAGGTAAGGGTTTTGTAAATATATCAACAATATTTTCTTTAGTGTTCACATATTCTAGCTTCATTTCCTTATCTTGTACTAGTTCCCTCAAGTAGTGATACTCAATAGCAATGTGCTTTGTCTTAGTGTACATCACTGGATTCCTTGAAATGTTAATAGAAATTGTGTTATCACAATAGATAAATACCAAATTTTTAATTTCTTGTGTCATACCTTTCAGTAATTGCTTGATCCACATAATGTTGGAATAGTTTACTGTAACTACCACATAGCTTTAGTTGTTGATTGGGAAATATAATTCTTCTTTTTGCTTGTCCATGACACCAATCTCTTTCCTAGCACCTCCACTAGTGCTTTTTTGTCACCAATATTTCCTTCCCAATCTGAGTCAGTGAACACTTTTAGTTAAAATTTATCATTTCTCTTGTAATATAATCCATAGTCTTCTATACCTTTCAGATATCTCAATATCCTTTTCACAACCATCATGTGATTCTCTTTAGGATTTTTTGAAATTCTAGCAACTATCCCAACTCCTAAAGCAATATCTAGTCTGTTGTGAATAACATACTATAATTTTCTAACCATGGATATGTATAAAGTCTAGTTCACTTTAGTGGAATCATAATTTTTTGATAGCTTATGTCCTATAGACATAGGTGTACTCATGGGCCTTAAATCTTCCATACCAAAATGTCTTGTTGCAAGATTGTTGGAAGCATGAATGCTGATCATATTCCTATGAGGGAGTATTGTAGATATGTTACTATGATGGTATGTTACATTCATGATTGAGTTTGTCGTTGATGTTAACATAGTAGTTTTCTATGGTATTTGACAAAAGAACAAAAAAAATATCAAGTCAGTACAGACTAGTAGTTGAGTATTCTAACTATTTGAGGTTATGGGAGATACTTCTGGGTATCTAGTATATGCAGTTAACACTAAAAGTAGAAATGCTAAGTCTGGAAGAAGTTATGTAAATTTTGGTGATGTCTATTCTAAGATAGAGTTTATAGAGGCATGTTTTGTAAACTTGTTGTTATTATGAGAATTGAGGTTGAGGATATGAAGAACACATGTTGGTGATGACATGGCTAAGATTTCACAACTCCTAGTAGGGTTGGCACAAATCCAAATAGTATTGGAATCTCCTAACAGGAATTCAAAGTTTCCTAATAGGGACTCTATGTACTAAATGTTGTGATATACTCCTAATAGGGTCCATCCTCTAACAAGGAATATTCATATTAGTACATCATCTTGTGAGCATATTCCCACTAGGGTTTTCCCTTTGATCAAGGATTTCCCTAGTTAACATATCTAGTATAATTGTCTATGTGCATCTTATTACAATTTCTATTTACTTTAGTTGAATAGTTAAGTTTGTTTAAAGAAGATAAATGTATTAATCATTGGATAACTAATTCACCCCCTCCCTCTATGTTATCTTGGTGGACTATTATTTCTAACAATTGGTATCAAAGCTTCAGGTCCTTGAAGATAAAGCTTAACAACTTTGGGACATCCATGGCGAGCATGCTTAGGAAAGATAGTTCAAAGTTTGATGGAACAAATTATGATAGCTAGAAGGAAAACATGAAGACACATTTGTTGTGTATGGGTCTAGGATATTGGATCTTGAAAAAATTAACAAAGACAATTATTGTTGAAAAAGATTTGGAAAATCGTACTAGAGGATGAAAGAGATCATTTTATGTGCAACATGAGAGCTAGAGAAGAAATATTGACCAGACTTCCCAAAATTGAATACAATTAGGTAAAATCACTTGCTACTTCACATTTGATTTGGAAAGCTCTAGAAACTAGTTTTTAAGGTTTTGATGCACATTCTAAGAAGTTGAGGCTACAAAGTTGGATTTGTGCATTTCAAGATGCTAAAATGATGGAAGATGAATTTGTAAGAACATATATAGGCAAGATACCAAAAATTACTATGGGTATTAAATATCAAGGAGGAACCAAAGAAGATGATGAGGTTATATGGAAGATATTGAAGACTCTAACACCACCATTTAGGTCAGCAATTCAAATGATACAATTATTGATATCTTGTACCAAATATTTCACAAAGGAGTCATTTCTTGGAAGACTTGAAGTAGTTGAGAATGAGCTTAGACAATCTTGAGAATTGACCAAAATAGAGGTGACTTTTAGTGCCTTAAATATTTGACCTAGGTTATCAAGGAGCACAAGTGCTAGAGGAGATTTTTCTAGCAACAATAGATTTGAGGAGGATAGAAAGATTGAATAAGGTGTAGCCCTTCTAGTAAGAAGAGAAAAAGGAGGTAGGAGAATATTTAAATGTTGGACTTGTGATGAATATGGTCATTATGCATCTAAGTGTCCTAAGAGAGAGAAAAAGTATAAAGGAAATTATAAACCTAGAAAAGATAGAGAGTGTTTGTATGTAAATGAAGAAAATTATTCTAATGAATAAGCATTAAGTGCTAGTGATGATGAAATTGAATTTATGGAAATTAAAGAAGAAAGACCAGAGAAAGTAGCTTTGATCTCACAGGTTGAGAAGAAATCTAATTGGATAATTGATAGTGGTTGTTCACATCATATGACTAGTGATATGAACAAGTTTATTGACTTCAAAAGTCAAGATGGAGGCATTTTCAGAGTTAGAAACAATGCAACATGCCAAGTAAAAGGTATTGGATCTATAACTCTTGATGGTAAAACTAACACTGAGGATGTATATTTTGTTGATGGTTTAAATAAAAATCTTTTGAGTGTTGGATAACTAGTGGAAAAAAGTTATCAGTTGCACTTCATAGAGAAAACTTGCATGATTAGAGATAAAGATGGAAAGGTAATTGGAATAGGAACTGGATCTAGAGGTAATGTATTTTAGTTCAATCCTACTGAAATGACATGTTTGGTTGTAGAGGTAGATGACACTTGGTTATGGCATAAGAGATTTTGTCATATAAACTTTGACAATATTGTAAAGACTAGTAGCATGTTTATAGTTAGAGACTTTCCTAAGATTGTAAAGCCTACTAACACAATTTGCAAGGAATTGGATTAGATAGTAAAGAATGAGACATGGGAATTGGTCCCTCGATTAGTAGAAAAGAATGTGATAGGAACTAAATGGGTATTTAGGAAAAAGATGAATGAAAAAGGTAAAGTTTTAAGGAACATAGCAAGATTGGTATGTAAAGGTTACTCACAACAAGAAGGAATAGATTATGAGGAGACCTCTACTCCAGTGGCTAGAATAGAAGCAATATGATTATTCTAAGCCTATGTAGCATAAAAGAAATTCAAAGTGTATCAAATGGATTTCAATTCAACATTTCTAAATGAAGAACTTGAAGAAGAAGTGTACATTGAGTAGCCTAAAGGTTATCCTTTGATAGATGACAAGGAAATAGTATGCATATTGAGGAAAGCATGGTATGGCTTGAAGTAAGCACCTAGAACCTAGTATGCAAGGTTGGACAAGCATTTGACAAAGCTTGGATATAGAAAAGGTATGTCAGATAGTAGTCTCTATTAGAAAGAAATTAATGATGGTTTAATGATTTTGGTAATATTTGTTGATGATATCTTATCTAGAGGAAATGACAAGGAAAGTGAGAAGTTTGCAGAATAAATGAAGAAAGAATTTGAAATGAGTATGATAGGAGAGATGAAATATTTTCTATGATTATAGATTATATAGAATAAATAAGGAATCTTTATTTCTTAGACTAAGTACTTGAAGGATTTACTGAAATTTTTTGGTTTGGAAACATGCAAACCCATTGGAACACCTATGGTAACTAGACACAAGTTATCTACAAAAGATGAGACACCTATTGTTGAGCAAAAGAAGTAAAAATCTATGATTGGAGGATTGCAGTATCTAACTCACACAAGGCTAGATATAGAAAATGTAGTTGGAATTGTTGCAAGATTTCAAGTTGATCCTAGAGAAGCACAGTATGCAAAAATTAACAGGATATTTAGAAATTTGAAGGGAACATCCGAGTTCAGATTATGGTATGAAAGATTTAATGATTTTACTCTAAGTGCTTATACTAATGCTGATTGGGTAGACAGTATGGATGACAGAATGAGAACCATTGGTGGAGCCTTCTCTCTTGGAGGAAGATTGGTTTCTTGGTTAAGAAAGAAGTAGGATCATACATCACAAAGCATAGCAGAAGTAGAATATGTTACAGTAGCAAACAATTATAATCAATTTTTTTGGATGAAGAAGATGTTGGAGGTATAAGGATAGAATTCAATGAACCTGTTGTCATATATTGTCATAACACAAGCACAATAAATATGTATAAGAATCCACTATTGCATTCAAGGACTAAGCACATTTCTATCAAGTATCATATGTTGAGAGAGCAAGTTGCAGAAAAAGAAATTAGATAGGAGTATGTGAGCACTAAAGAGTAGATTGTAGATATATTCACTAAGGCTCTTCCCAAAGAGACTTTTGAGCATTTGCAACGTACAATAATGTTAGTGGGGGAGAAGTTTGGCATGAAAAACAACATGGAAAAGTAGCATGTTCAACATGATTGTTGGAGAAATTTAGCATAAGTACAGTATGATCAGAAGAAGTACAAAATAAAATGACAACATGACAAAAAAAAATTGAGGTATAACAATGAGGGTGAATGATTGATGAAAAGGATTTGAAAAGAAAGATGAACAATCTTTTTGTTGGTATTCTTGGAACTAGATGGTTTTGACCTATGTTTCCATCAATACCAAAGGGGAAGATTGTTGGAAGCATCAATGCTGATGATATTGTTATGAGGGAGTATTATAGATATGTTACTATGACGGTATGTTACATTCATGACTGAGTTTGTCATTGATGTCAACATAGCAATTTTTTATCGTATTTGATAGAAGAACAACAAAAATATCAATTTAGTACGGACAACTAGTTGAGTATTCTAACTATCTAAGGTTATGGGAGATACTTTTGGGTATCTAGTATATGTAGTTAATGTCGGAAGTAGAAATGGTAAGTCTAGAAGAAGTTATTTAAGTTTTGGTGATGTCTATTTTGAGATAGAGTTTACAAAGGCATGTTCTGGTAAACTTGTTATATATCTTAGTAAGGTTAATGATAGGAAGAACACAATTTGGTGATGACATGGCTAAGATTGCTCAGCATAATATTGCATGTACAAAAATATATTCAAGTTGCAAGGAAAAAGATTAATGTTATCACTAAGTATAATGTGTTCTTAATGTGGTCCTATAATGATTAATTGAGAAAGTCTAACAACCAACTCAGGGAATTGTTTCAAGGATTTGGTATAAAGGAAGGACATTTTCTTTTATCAAAGAGATATGATATGACATGAAAAGTAATTGTATAAGTAGTATAAGAGCAGAATACAAAGTTGAGCAAAGTAGTGTGGAAGTGAAGGAAACTTCATTGCCAAGGTTTTGCTAAGTGGTCTAAGGTTTGATATTTGGATCCAAGGTTCATGACCTAGTCTACAAGGTTTGACAATGATTGGTTCAATCGACAGAACAAAGGAAAGAAGAAGATAACAATAAATTACTTGTTTGAGTAGTGAGCTCTTCTTGTAGTTGAAATTGCATGTTTGGGTAAGGGCTCATCTTGCATACATTGTACCACAACTCCTAACAGGGTTGTAATCTCCTAACAGGGATTCAAAGTTTCCTAATAGGGACTTTATGTACTAAATGTTGTAATAGATTCCTAATAGGGTCCATCCTCTAATAAGGAATATTTATATTAGTACATAGTCTTGTGGGCATGATTCCCACTGGGGTTTTCCCCTTGATCAAGGGCTTCCCTAGTTAACATATCTGGTGTAATTGTATATGTGCATCTTATTATGGTTTTTGTTTACTTTGGTTCAATGGTTAAGATTGTTTAAAGAGATAAATATAGTAATTGTTGGATAACTGATTAACCCACCCCCCACCCCCCCTGCAATTATCTTGGTGGACTATTTTTTCTAACACGTCTATAGTATTTCCTTAATGCATTTGGATTGAGAAATAAAAATGCCAAACTTTGTTTGACATTTTTATAATCCAACAAAGAATTTGATCTCACCAAAGAACATTTCAAATTCCTTCTTCATTTCATCAATAAATGATTTTCATAATACTTCTCTTCCTCCAAATATAATATCATAAATAGATATTTTAGATAATAATACTTCATGTTTCTTGCCATTCTTTAAATATAGATTACTATTATCATTTGTCCTTTTAAAACCAATCTTTACCAAATAATTATGTAATCTTTCATAAGAGGCTCTTGGGGCTTGTTTCAATCCATAAAAGGACTTTCTTTAGTTTATGTACCATGTTCTTATTTAGATCTACAAATCCTTTACATTGTTCAATGTATACTTCTTCCTCCCACATACCATTTTAAAAATGTATATTTGACATCCATCTAATATACCTTGAAATTCTTATAGGCTGAATATGCAAGCAGAGTTTTGACTCCTTTAAGTCTTGCCATAGGAGAAACTTTTTCTCCATAGTCAACTCCTTGAACATAACCCTTGCATACAAGTCTTTCCTTGTTTATTGTTATTTCTCCATTCTCATTGAGTTTGTTCCTAAAAATCCACTTTGTCCCAATGAAATTTTTGTCTTTAGGTCTTGGTACTAAAGTCCAAGTATTGTTCTTCTCAATCTAGTCAATTTCCTTGTTCATTGCTTGAATCCAACCTTCATTGTCTAAAGCATCCTTTATTGTTTTGGGCTCAAACTCACAAAGTAAGCACATATCATCTTTGAGTCTTTTTCTTGTCATGACACTTAATTCAACATTACAATTTTTTTGTTTAGGTTTATGATGTCTTCTCACACATTTTGCTAGCATAGGTAGTTTCCTTCTTCGTTCTTCTACATGTTCATCTTGAAAAATAATCTCTAGCTCATTTTATCTTTCTTGTTTAGGTTTAGGTTCATGTTCTGCATGCTCAAAATTTGCTATCTAATGGTTGACATTCCCTATCTATGACTTGACATCTTCAATCTATTGCTCTACACCCACTCTTTGTTGCTTGAGAATTTGTATTTGCACTTCATCATTTCCTGTCTACTAAGAGACTGTAACTTGATTTGTTGGTTTATTAGAAGTTTAAGGAGCATCATCATCTACATAGATGAATGTACTATAGTCTTCAAGTTCTTGTTTTAATGCAGTGTCACTTCTTTCTACAAACTCATCAACTTTTACATTTACGCTTTCCACAACTTTATTAATGTTAGCATTTAAACACTTATAAGCTTTTCTTTTGGTGGAATATCCTAGGAATATGCATTCATCACTCTTTGCATCAAGTTTTCTATTCCTATTATCTTTAAGTATATAGCACCTACTTCCAAAAGTTTTGAAATATTTCACATTAGGAACATAACCATACCATAGTTCAAAAGGTGTGGCATTTGTGCTTTTCTTGACTTGTACTCTATTCAAGGTATAGAAAACCATACTAACAACTTCTCTCCAATATTTCTTTGATACACTCTTCTCCATCATTAATGTTCTTGCATCATCCATTATTGATCTATTTCCCCTTTCAACTATCCCATTCTAAGGAGGGGTCCTTGGTGCTAACATCTATCTTTTAATTCCTCTGTCATTGTAGAATGTATTGAACTAATTTGAAATAAATTCACCACCTCTATCAGATCTCAATTACTTCAGACACTTTCCTATTTCTTTTTAAACTATGGCTAAATACCACTTGAATAATTGAAAACATCATATTTAGCTTTAAGAAACATTATAGTCATCATCCTAGAGTAGTCATCAACAAATAGAATGAAATACTTATCTCCACAATAATTTTGAACATCAATGGGTCCACATAGGTCAGTATGAACCAATTAAAAAATATCACTAGTAGTGTATGTTTTTCTCTTAAAACTAGACTTGGTCATTTTTCCTAGTTGACATTGTTTATGCATAGCATTGTCAAGCTTCTTTAGTTTAGGAAATCCTCTTAATTTCTTCATCTTAATGATATTCACCAAATTGTGAAAATTCACATAAAATAGCCTCTTGTGCCATAACCAAAAATCTTCTTCTTGTGCAAACATGTCTCATTTGATAAATATAGATAGAATAAGTTACCTCTTCTCTGATCACCAATTCCAATTAGCTTACCATCAACATCATGTATCTTGGCCTTCTTATTATGAAGTTCAACTCTGTAACCTAACTTGTTTAGCTGTAAAACACTCAATAAATTATAGTTAAGTCCTTCAACCTAATAACATTTTCACATGTTATCTTGCTAGTCAGTTGAATATTGCCTTTACCTTTTACAACACATAGGATATCATTTTCAAATTTAAAATATCCACCTTTGTATGGACCAATATCTTCAAATTTATCTTTATCACCAGTCATATGATTTGAGAATCCACTATCAATTATCCATCTATCACTTTTGTTACATATGAAATTAATGCAATTTTCTCATTTTCATCAGAATCTTCTTTCATAGCAACATAAGCAACTTCATCAGCATTACTCTCAAATTCATTGTCAGCTTCTTCTTTAGCAATATAACAAGATTTCTTACCTTTGTCATCCTTGCTTCTCTTGAAGTCTTGGTCATCTCTTCTTCCTTTGTATTTTCTTTCCTTCCTTTCATCCTTATCCTCTCTATTTGGACACCTAGTAGCAATATGACCAACCTTGTTGCATGAAAAAAAAGGAGGTAACTTACCTTTGTATTTACCTTTTCCTCTTCCAAATATTTTTTCAATAAGGGCTTCAAGTTTATCATTCCCATCATCAAAACTATCACAGTCACACTTCACATGTTTACCATTCTTTTTGTTAAGGATCAATTGTGACTTGAAGGTAGATTCAATAGTAGTAGGTGTGTAGTTATCAAAGTTAGACATCTCAAAAGAAATAAGTCTACCAATTACACCTTCTAAGGTCAAAGTGTTACCTAGTGTGCATCTAAGTTCTTGGATTGTAGAAACTCTAATGGAATATATAGGAAGTAGAGTCCTCAATACCTTTCTTATCATTGTTTCATCTTTGATTTCTCCATTTGCAACTCAAATAGCATTAACAATGTATTTGACTCTTGTGCAATATTATACTATATTCTACTTCCATCATTCTCATGTCATCAAATTTACGTCTCAGGATTTCCGATTTGGCTCTCAAGACATTGTCATTGCCTCCATATATGATTTTCAAAATTTCCCATATTTTCTTTGTACTTTCATAACTTTTTAAGTTATCAAAATCAACACAACTTAGGGCTAAGGCAATCTCCAACATTAGTTGGTTGTGTTCTTGCTTCTGGTTCAGTTGATTAGTTGTCAAAGGAATAGTGGTCACCTTTACATACTCATTGTCAAAAAAGTTGATAGCAACATCACTTATACTATATATGTGCAACCTCATCAAGGTCTACCATGAAAGAAGGTTCTCCTTGTTCATATTGGGTACATCTATGTTATGAGTCATGATCTTTGGCTTTAAGTTCCTTCAAATGTTTATCTATAAGCACTGATCTCTAATACTGATTGTTAGAAATGTTTAGAATACCTGGGGGGGTTGAATCAATTACTCAAGGTATATATGTACCATTTTAACTTTTAAACACAAACACTCATTGTTTAGTCTGTCCTACTGTTGCTCGGTCTCTACTAGAAAAATACTATCTTAAACATAACTTTCTTTGCGTAATGAAAACAACATCAAATGAAAAACATATAAATCATTCAACATAGATTTGATAGTAGGATTTTTACGTGGAAACCCAATTTGGAAAAAATCCACTAGTAACATGTCACTATTTTTCACTCTTTTGAAGTGAGCTTTGTTAGGAGCCAACCCTGTTAAAGGTTACAAAATACATTGTTAAATGTGATTGTGTTAAATAATTTAATCACCCTATTAGAAGTGGCCTTGTCATAGGAATTTGATCATTCCATTTAGAATGTCACCTAGTTAAAGGATTTACACAGACAGATAAGCCTTCTAAATGATTGTTTGGTCTATTAGAACCAATATAACTAAGAGGGGGGAGGGTTGGTGAATTAGTTATCCAAACTAATATCAAAATTATCAACCTTATTAAACTTTTACCATATGAGAAATATAATTTGAAATCATAACAAGATACTCATACACAATAACACCAGATATGTTAACTACGTAAAGCCTTGCTCAGAGGGAAAACCCTGCCGGAGATGGTACCCACTGTTGGAAATATTTTTTGTCATAGAGGTTTGCACCCTTGTCCAAAGTCTTACCTAAGGAAAACCTTGTGAAACATGGAAACAACCTCCAAGCTGTGGGACTTGAACTGTGAGGTTGAATCTCTAGAGAAGGCCGGGTTCCTCTTACTATCAGGGTGCACCTAACTATTCTTGGAGAGGAAAAGGGAGAAGGAGAGCATGGAAGCAAATCTACCTATTCTAATCTAAAGAGGTGATGCACCAAAATAGAGTGTTCAAACCAATCTCTGCCCATACATGCACTATTGAAGCATTATAACACCAAAAGATATACACATTTAGGATTGTTTTAATCTAACAACCACATGCAGATTAGAAAAATAGAATGAATGACACAAGGAAAGAGAGATTCACTTAGATATCATTCATAGGTCAAAGAGATATAGTCATGCAGATCATAGATTTCTACATAACATCAATGAGAGGCAAAAGATTCTTGCACTTTCACACCAATGGCTAAAGGAGATAAGCAGGATGTCATTCAGTTCAGAGGCAAAGGGAATTTTACACTGAATATTTGCAGAGCAATATCAGAGAAATCAGAGAAGGTTCAACCTTAACAAAATTTACAAAATTTTCCTTTATAGCCTAGGCATAACTAAGATGTACTCTTACTAGAGTTACTCCACAACCACTTCCATTAAGCCCTTCAGAGAATAATCATGGAGATCTGAGGAAAATCCGATCTGAGTACAGATCCAGATGTAATGATATCTGATCTTGTTGGAACTGGGCCCTGAGAAGATAGAAATGGTGTCATTAAATAATTTTGAATAGGTAGATGGATCAAATCAGAGATGGTGGAGTGTTCCTCTTTGTTTTGCATTCACTTGAGAGTGGTTGGAATCAATCATGAGGGTCAGATTCATGCAAAAATCTTGGTTTTCCTTTGTTTCTGTCTCGTGAATTAGCAGGGTCAGCAAGTCAACTAAAATCTTTGAGCAGGGTAGGCCACGTGGACCAAAGAGTTTATTTCCTTTTGCCACCTCATGGAGTCCTCCCGAGTTGACCATACCCTTTTTAAATTAACGGTGCCACCCCAAAGCCCTGACCGTGGCGGTCACATTAATTGTTAGCACCGTTGATAACCTAGCCGGGCTGCTAAGACATGTGTCTCTCTGACGCTTTCTCTCATTTTTAAACTTCCCCACAACTCCATAAAGTGGGAAAGCCTTGATCGTTGATCTCCATAAGATCAACGATTGAGAAGATCTTCTATATTGTGCACTTGTTCATATACTAAGCCCATGACACTTGGCACCACCTCAGCAACCCATACTAAACTTGACAACACTTGACATCTAACTGGCAACACCTGATCACTCATGGAGAGAAAAACCCCATAGGGACACGCGACGACAAAGCGCTTGCCCACATTTCTTAAAGTCTTTGCATCTTGATAATGCTTGGAAGCCTTGGCCATGGATCTGTTTACATTGGATGGTTGGAACTCATCACGTATCTCCTTGTGAGAAGGGTGGGCCCGTGATGTCATTTGAGACATATGTTACTAGGGCACTTGCTCGCAATAATTAAAACCCTTGCACTTCCATCAAGCAGGAAAGTGCCAGCCCTTGATCCTCGTAGATCTGACACTGATCAAAACTCATGTCTTGTGGCTCGGCAAGGAAAAATGAACCACCCTCCATGTGTTGCAAAGGGGCTTCCCCACATTACATAAAGGTAGTGCATTTCCAAAATGCGAGGAAGCGCCCACTGTAGATCTGGGCAAGATCTGACGGTGCAGAAAGTTGTGAGCAAGTTGAAATAAAATTAGGAAATACCATAGGTTTTATCATTTTATTTTTTATTTCCTAGGCAACTAAATAATATTAAACATGGAAGTAGCTGTTGGGTGGGGGTTAAGCATTTGAATTTAAAATTTTTGGTGGGGGGCAAATATAAGCAACATTTCTAGCGACTCAAAGGGGATGCTAGCCTGCTACACAAACCAGTGACCTTGCACATCCATTGGGCTACAAAGTCATGGAAAATGTGAATCAACGCATCATGAAACCCTAACCCTACCTCTGCAGGAACAAAACACAAAACCTCTGCCTCTGCAACCTTTTAGAACTTTGACAAAACTAGCTATCTCATAGAGAGACAGCTATGCTTGTGCACTTCTTGGAAAGTAGGAACCAACAAAAAGAAACTATACTACCTATGTACATGGAAAATTGAGCCCTCTTAGAAACATGGCTTGCAATAGATTCCATTGACTGGGATGGGCAAAACTTCACCACCAGGCTTGCTTAATTGAAAAGCATTGGCCTGCTTGCAACTGACAATCAAATAGGAACCACTCCATAGTGCATCAAATTTTGAGTGCCTCCCTATTTTTTCCCTGTCTGCACCCCATTTCAAAACTAAATCACCCTCCCTAAAGGTTCTGTCCCTAGCCTTTTTATCAAAGTTCCTTTTCACCTGCTGCTGATGTGTCTCTAAGGTTTGCATGGCCTGACTTCTTCTTTCTTCCAACTTCATCAACTCTACCATTCTCACTATCATGGCATTATTTTCAATTAGCTCTAGTTGACAAGCTAGTTCTAGGGATGAGAACTCCAATGAAATTGAAAGCCTTGCTTCTCTACCATATACTAACATGAATGGTGAATTCCCTATTGACCTTTTAGGTGTTATTTTGTCAGCCCACAGTGCAATCCTCAACCTTTGATGCCAACACCTCTGGTTATCTTCTATTGTCCTCTTTATGATCCTAATTAAATTCTTGTTGGATGACTCAGCCAGACCATTACCCTAAGGGTAGTAGTTTGAAGACGTGCTCAAATAGATATTATGGTCAACTGCCCATGCACAAATCTGAGCTCCTACAAAAGACTTTGCATTATCTAAAATAATGGTTGAAGGAGCACCGAACTTGGTCACAATTCCATCAAGGAACTCAACAACTAAAGATTCTATGGTGTCCTTCAATGTAACTACCTCTGTCCATCTAGTGAAGTAATCTGTAGCAGCTAGGATCCATTTTTGACTAGAACTAGAAGGAGGATTGATAGGGCCTATGAAATCCAATCCCCATTGAGCAAAAGGCTGGTCCACTTGAATGGGATGAAGAGGAAGAGCTGCAAGCTTTTGTTTACTAGAGAAGAAGGTACATTTATCACACTTCCTCACATATTTATGACAATCATGAAATAGGGATGGCTAGTAGTAGCAAGCTCTCATGATCTTCATTGCAGTTGTTATGGCTAAGAAGTGGCCACCATTAGGACCATAATGAAGTTCTTTGATCATCCTTTCAGCTTGGTCTTTGTCAATGCATCTCAATAGGGCTCCATTAAAATCTTTCCTGAAAAGGACACCATCAACTATGACATAAGGGATTGACTGCAATCTATACTATCTCCTTTTAGCTTTATCTAACTCTTGAGGATATCTGTTGCCTGATAAGAAATTCTTCATATCATCCATCCAATTCTTTGGGTTATCATTTCTTACCTCTTTTTCCTCTATTAATACCATGGCAACTTCCTCATCTCACTCTTGAGATGATATCATTTGTTTGCACAACCCTTTCCTTCTTACCAGCTTCGTAATCTAGATGTCAACATCATATTCCATCACTTTTGTAATCCAACCAGCTCTTTTCTCACCAATATCTTTTCTCAAAAGGAACTCCTTCATGCTAGCATGGGGTACTAACAAATAAATCTTATTATGGGACAAGAGGTGTCTGAATTTCTTCAAAGCTCTGATGACTGCAAGGGCCTACTTCTCTACAAAGTTGTACTTGTCTTCATACTCCTTAAGCCCTTCACTAAAGAAGGCTATGGGCTGCTCTTCATCTTTACCATTTGTTTGAGTCAAGACAACATAAATACTTGACTCACCACCTAGGGTATAAAGGATGAAATCCTTTTCAAAGTTTGGATTAATGAGAGTAGGGGTTGAGGCTATGGCTACCTTGATCTCTTCAAAACTTTCCTTCCATTCCTTGGTCCATGCAAAAACCACACTTTTCTTGAGCATAGCTGTAAGGGGTTTAAGCATGGTAGCAAGATAAGGAATAAATCTTCTCACAAAATTTATCCTACCAAGGAAACTTTGCAACCCTTTCTTATGTTTAGGAAGAGGAAGAGAAAGCATTAATTTTTTAATCTTTGGATCAATGGTTAAACCATCCTTAGATACAATGTGTCCTAATAATTTTACTTGATTGGTAGCAAAGACACACTTGCTCGGGTTAAGGGATATCCCAAACTCTCTACACCTTGAAAACACCTATCTTAAATGATCAACATGATCTTCTACATTCTTTGAATACACTGTGATATCATCAAGGTAAACTAATACAAACTTTTCAATCATGTTCTTGAAAGCCATTTCCATTGCCTTATGAAATGTAGCACCTGCATTAGTTAGTCCAAGTGGCATTTTACAATAAGAATAGGTACCCCACTTGGTGGTGAATGTAGTCTTGCACTTGATTATAACCAGAGAACCCATCAAGAAATGAAAACCTCTCTGAACCACTAACCTTGGACAAAATCTACTCCATGGAAGGAAGAGGATGGTGATTTTTAATAGAAGCTTGGTTAAGGTCCCTAAAGTACACAGACAATCTAATTTCTCCATTCTTCTTCATAACAGGGACAAGGTTTGCTACCCATGATGAGTGCTTGACAGGAAAAATTATATTGGCCTCAATCAATTTGGATAGCTCCTTTCTCATTAAGGGTTCAATTTTAGGGTTCACTGGCCTCTATTTTTTTCTTACTAGTTTGACACCATCAATTAAATCTATGGCATGCTGAAACAACCTTGGGTCAAAACCATTTAAATCATCATACGTCTAAGCAAATACATCATTAAATTCTTGACATAGATGAATACAACTTTCTTGTTCAATTTCAGAACATACCTTCCCCAAGTTTAAGGACCTTCCATCAGCGACTATGACTGGGGTGTAGTCATCTTCGTCAGTAGCTAGGTTCATGAATCTATCTCTTGCTCGGTCATCAGGGTTAAAAACACCCTCTAAAGTAATGAGACCTTTAGACAATTTTTTGGAGCTGAGATTAATGATTTGGTCCCCATACTGATCCTACAATCTTGACTGATTTCTCTTTGAAAACTCTACTTCATTATGCAAGAAGCTCACAAATTGTTCATCAGATTCAAACACTTGCCAATGTATGTTATTGTTAGGGATGGTAGGCCTTAATACCACTATGATTTGTTGCTCTTTCTTCTCCTCAAGATTCCTTGGCACATCATAAGATGCACTTATTCCCGCAAGTCTATCAGCATATCTATTTTCTTTTCTAGGGATGCTTTGAATATTGAATGCATTGAAACCTTCAAGAAAATCCCATACCCTATGTTTATAGGACTTGAGCAAACCATTCTTGGTGACATTCTGATTTCTCACTTGATTAACCACCAACTCACTATCTCCATATACACTTAAAGCTTAAATTCCTCTTTTCTGAGCAAGTAGGAGACCCTGAATCAAAGATTCATACTCAGCTACATTGTTAGTGCAATTGAATTGGAGCCTAAAGGAGAAGTAGTACCTTAGTTGTACAAGAGAAATCAACATCACACCAGCCCTTGATCCATTTTTATTTCTTGATCCATCAAAGTACATACTCCATATCTTATTCATATCTTCTTTAGTCTCCATAAGATTGGGAACTAGAGCACCTTTCTCTAATATACAATATGTACTGAGGCCTATTTCAAGGGTTTCTAACATAGGATCAAACTGATATGCATTAGCCCACTCATCTAAAAGGAAATTAGGTATCTGTGCTAGGGAAGTGGTAGGCTCATTCACTATGTTGTTCTCATCCACCTCTAGGATAGTACAATTCATGTTGATGAGATTAGGGGTGTAAGGTTCAGTATGGTGGAGGGCTAGAGGCTCTACTTTGATCAAAGCTTTGGCCCCATATCTTGTTCTAAAAAACATATATGACCAATCAGAAGATATGTAACCACCTATTTGGGTAGTGAAGTCTCTTGACAAACAAATGGCAAAATGTGGCTTGACTTTAGCAACTGCTATATCTGAGTTACAGTACAACCAGGGCATGCATGCAGGGCCATCCTTCCATTTCTAAGGATCCCTACACTCTTGACAGTACTACCATCCAACTGCAATACATCCTTAACAATGGGCTCATATTTCATTTCTAAAGCATCAACAACACACCTAGGCATCACTAAACTACTAGCCCCTGAATCAATCATGCAATTGTCAACTAGTTTATCCCCTATAATTAGAGAAACATAGAATGGAGGAGGTCTGACATTTTTACTTGTTTCTGCCCTATCTAATGGTTGCACTAGACTTTTGGCACTTCCCATGCTAGGTATCTGATCCTTTGGTTCCATACTCTCCAAATCTTGCTGCAACAACCTCTTTTGCATGGGTATAGTAGTAACAACATCCCACATGGAAATATTCACATTTGTCTTCTTTGTCTGTTCTACTACAATGAATGGAGTAGAGGGCACTTTGGTAGAAGCCTTGGGAGCTATCCTTGCAAGAGGTTGAGATGGAACAACCAGAGGATCACTCACATCCTTTCTGATATCATTTTTTCTTTTTTGCTGAGGGGCATTTGATTGATCATTTACTGCTTGTTCATGGGGTATTGCATCTGAAGTTGAGGCCTGATTGGGAAGAGGAGGGGTAGCATCTTCAATAGCTCTTCTTTTGCTCCTAGTATTGTGAGCAATGGAATCCTGGTTTACATTACAATGTTCCTCTACTTGATGATTCATAAAGGAGCAATCACCTTGTCCCTGCATATATGAGGCCTCCTAAATTGGTCCTCCTTGTATGATTGTCCTATTGCAGGCTCTTGGATGGTCAAAGCCAAATAAGATTCAGCCTTTTGACACATGCAACAAGCATAGGAGTATTTACAAGAGGGATAAAAATCCTGATCCTGGGCCATGTTTTGAGGGACTATGGCCCTACTTTGGCTTAGATTTGAGGTTGAAGCATGGCTACTCTTCCTATTCTGATCAAAATAATTGTTCCCATAATTATGATTTGGAAGCCTACCACTGTTCAGAGTTTGATGTTGTAATTGATGCGCCTTACTACCTTGAGCTTGCTATCTCTCTAAAGTCACCACCTTATTGCTCATTTTCTGCATCACAGAGAAACTATCTTCCAATTTCTATTCTTGGCCTTGCAATATTTTATCTATGTTCAACATCATAGATTGCATCATCTCCTTGATTTCATCTATTCCATTTGAAGATGTTGAAACTTGAGGCACTAGAGCAAGGGATTGTGGTGTGGAAGTTGTGGGAAGAGGAGCCACCGCCGGTTGGTGATTTGGAACATCAGGAAAGAAAGGCATGGGAGGCCTTGGAGCTAGCTTACCCCCTTGTATTAGGATGTTTTTTGAATTTATTGCTATATCATAAGCATTAGGCAAGGTATCTCCTCCCATAGTTTGGATTGTAGTGGCAATGTCACTGTTAAGAGCTCTAAGGTAATGCAAGAAGGCATTACTAGGGGTCAGTTTTACTGAAGCAGGTATCCTATCCCATGTCTTTTGTGTATATACTAATATGTTAGCAAGAAACACTAATCTATTAAGAGAACAAAGCATTAACTAACAACACTAATATAACCTTTAAGAGAGACAAAGAGGAAAAAAATTGAAATGAGAATGTGAGCCATTAAGGGGCTCTCTCAATGAGATTATTTTCTTGATTTGGGGATGAGTCTAATTTGGATATGGATTTAGGATGTGTGGTCAAGGTTCTCAAACTATGCTTCAATGGAGATGGATGGAAAATTGGTAGCTTTGTGAGCTCTCAATTTGGCATTATAAGGGTATGGTTAAGGGCTTTGGCTTCTCAAACTAGCATTATAACTTTAACTCAAGGATTGTGATGAAATGGCTTGGGAGAGGATTCAATTTATAGGCTAAGGGCTTGAGGGTTTGAGGGCTAAGATGCAAGGATGGGGAAATAGTTAAGGAGGGATAGGATTGCATGAGAGGAGAGCACATGGATTGTGCTTCCTTACGGCCAATCAGGGAGTGACACATGTCACAGGGTGAGTGGATGGAAGAAAGGGAAAAGATGAGTCAACAAAGGAGACTTAAGGCCTTAAAGACCCTCATAAATGGCTTGTAAGAGCAATGAATGGGCTTGTAAGAGTCTTTATGGCCTTGTAAGAGCATTGAAGACTTAGTGGTTGGGATATTTTGGAGGGAGTTGAGATTGTTGACTTTGCTTGGCTTAGGAAAGTCTTAAGCTTGCTTAGGGAATGTGACAAGGTTAGGGGGGGGGGGATTAGGCTTGGGTTGAGGATTTAGATTAGGGATGTTAGAGATATGCAAGTGGATGGCATTTAATGAGGGTGGGTGAGTTAGTAGCTAAGCTTGGTTAGTATGGGTGGATCGGGTGGATTAAGCTAAAAAGGGGGTTTAGAGATAGGCTTAGGAAGAGGATAAAGTCCTTCTAGAAGAGTCTAGAACTTCATAAGGTTTTGAGGATAAATAAATTTTATTTATCTCAAGGGTTTGGGTTGAGGAAATATTTATTAAAACATTTTTAATAAACATGAGGATTGATATTTAACCTTAGTTAAATATTTTGAGTTGGGATTAAGGGTAGAAAATGATGGGATTAGCCTTTAATCAAAATTAAAGAAGGATTAGAAGATTTTGGAAGAGGTTAGTGATCTTAGGGAAATTGGAAAAGTTTTGGGAAAAAATAAATTAGATATTAATGTTCTGCCTGTTCCAGAAGTCGAACGAGTTGAAGCAAAACAATCGAGATCTCTCAAAGCCAAGCAAATTCAGGAATTCATGTTAGAACAATCCAAACCCAAACAGAAGTTTCACAAAGACAAACTCAAGCCATCTCAGGCATACCAAGAACTTTCAACCAAGAGAAAGGAAATAACACCAAGCCCTCAAATTGTCAAACTCCACAAAGCAAAGGACAAAGCTGTCAATGAAGCTCTTCAAGATGCCTAGTTAGGTCGCACTATCCAACTTAACCAACATCCAGGAGTTAACCTTGCTTATGCCTTACCAACTAGGCATGATTTCTATGATTAGACCCCCTTGTTTCTCCACATCTTCTTGCATAAGCTTCACTTTAGAGTCATCTTTGTAGGAAAGCCAACCATCTTCAGTCCTCCCCTTAAGCATTTTAGCTCATCCATCTCATTTAGAACCAAACCATCTAGCCAGCAATCCAAAAAAAAAACTTCACATCCAAGCCTTCAAAATTGTTGTCACCTTGCCAAAAGTTTTCCATTCCTAACATCTTCCAAATCCACCAATCTCACCAAGGTTATCACTTTGACAGAGCTTTGTCTAGGGTAATCTAGCTTTGTCACTTGTTATCCCTCATCACCTTGAGCTAAAGGTTGGGATCCATAAGTGGTCAATCTTGTGTTCTTCCTAAAGGATCATCAATCTATCCTTAAGTTGACACAATCGCCACCAAGCTTGCACATAGGAAAGTAGACCTTTCATGCTTTGGCAACATATCTTTGAAGTTAGAATCCCCAACCCAATCCTCCTTCAATTTTGTCATATAGCTTTTCCTTAACCTAGGAAATCATTTGCATAGAAAAGCCTTCCCCTTTTGCATCCATCAGCATTGTTGCATCTCATCCCTAGGAACATTCTACATTTTCATGCCACCTGTATCTCGCTTAGCCAAGAAGAAGGAAATAATGGAGCCCTATCATTTGGATCAAACAACATTGCTCCCCTTGAGCAGTCAACCATCCTTCAGCCTAGAGAACACCATACCATCACCTACTGACATTGAAGCTTTCAAGAACCAACCAGGAAATGCAGTATTGGTGAATGCCATTATAGACAAAAATAAGGAAACAATCATGGCTAACTTTCGAAGGGACAACATTGGAGCCTTCGACTTTGGAAGACCTCCTCCCCTATCAGAGCCATCTCACCCATTGTTTGGACAACTACCACTCTCAATAGGCTCTTATGATTCGAATTATCCTTAATATGTGCCAAAAGAAGAACCTCAACCCACCCCATATGATCCAATAGACCCAAACATACTAGCCTCCACTCAAGTTGAAATCTCCCTTCCACAAGCCAATCCAGCCACCACCACTCCACCATTGGTCCATACGACTCCATCCCAAACCCCCTTCACCTAAAACACCTCATCATTCACTCCCTTCACTATTGCTGCTGCTGCTCTCCAACCCAGCCTTCCAAATCCACCCATCTCCCAAATTAGTGCTAGCATCTTTGGCCAACCTCAGCAATATACAACCGGGATGCCACCCATGGGGCCAAGTAATCAACCTTTCATCACCCCCAGCTTGTTTACCTAAGCTCAAAACATAATTCCATCATTTCCACTAGGTCCTTGGAGCTCAGTGCCATCAGCCACAAATCCACAAGCTACTACCCTCACTCCACAAAGCTATCAAACCCCACAAGCTACTACCAATGTTCTGCCAAGCTCTCAAGTGACCTAAGCTCCTGCCACCACTCTACCAAGCTTTCAAATCCAGCCACCAAGCTATCAAACCCCATCAATTCAATTTCCAAGCTTTCAATTCCCACCACCTCCACCACCAACTAATCCATTACCTCCTATTACTAACTATTTTTCTATGTGAATTCTAGGAGGAAATCCACCACCACCAACCACCAATTACTTGGCCTCTTTTGCCATGCAGATACCTTCCCAAATGGGGGCACAACCCACATATATTGGTCAAACTCCTCAAATCCAAAGTCAACTTCCACAAGCTCCTCGATCCTTTCCCCAAGCTTCACAACCATCTTATACCTTACCTCCACAAAGAAATCCATTTATCCCATAGCCAACTTATGTTCCTCAATCCCAACCTCAAATCCAATATCAACAGCAAGCCTCAAAACACATGCAACAATATGTGCCACCTCCACCTCAGTAACCCATCATCCACCATTCAATTGCCCAAGCCATGTACAATCCCTACCAGCCCATACCTCAAAGCCATCCATATTCCATTTCCCCATCTAGCACATACCTACCTCAGGGCACTCCTACACTGGGGGCACCCCAGCCATCACCCATTAATTGAGAATGGGAAGCCATGAAGACAGCTTTGAAGAACATTCAGGAGGGAAATGATCCAAAAACCTTCAAATTTGAGAATGTGTGTCCTTACCCATTTGATAGAGCCATTACCATGACACCATTTCCCAAACACTTTGAGACAACCAAGTTTGACAAATTAAAGAGGAAAAGGAGACCCTATCACACATATCAAAGAATTTTACATGCACTGCCAAGAAGTGGCATAAGATGATGTCTTCCTCTTGCGTCTCTTTCCCAAAAGCTTGGCCGGAGCAGCTCTTGAATGGTTTTATAGAATCCCCTATGGCACAATTAAATTTTTTGCTGAATTATCTAAGGCATTTGTATCCCAATATGCCCATCTTGTTGAAACAAAGCTATCAGTAGTTGATCTTGTCCACACTAAGAAAAAAGGTGGAGAAAGCCTTCTCGAATATCTGCAAAGATGGGAAACCCTTACCACCCGCATATCTTGCACCTTGCCAGAGCGCCATTTGGTGAAAATGTTTATTGATAATGCCCATCCTAGCTTGGCTCACCACATGACCATGAACTATTCGCAGACCTACAAAGATATCAAAGAAAAAGAAATGATCCTTGAGCAATGACTCATTAAAGATGGTGTCGTCAAGATTTACAAGGAAGCCAACCAAAATCAAACACATTCAAATGACAAGTCTAGGTATTGGAACAAAAACAAGCACATTGCAACAGATGGTGTTACTGACACCAGACATATGAATATTGTTGGTCCTTCTCAAAACCAGTCCAACCCACCATATCAACCAAACAATCAACAAGCTATCAACTACCAATAGTAGAATCACCAAAGCTATCAAAGCCACAATCCAAGACCCAACTTTAAAGGTCTAGCAATCATGCTAATGCCATCAATGTAGCTGCAGGACAAAAGCCCAGATTCCAACCTGCACCTAGAAACTATACACCCCTTGGTGAGCCATTGGATGCAATTTTTGAGAAATTAGTCAAGGAAAATCTCATCAAATTTCCTCCTACCTAGCAAATCAACCCAAGCCAATCCAAAGCTGCATGGTACAAAGACAATGAGTACTGCAAATTTCATAGGGTAAAAGGTCACACCACCCTCAAATGCATGAAACTGAAAGATTATGTGTAGGACCTCATTGATCAGAAAGAAATCACCGTTGGTGCCCAAACCTCTCCCAATGCCAGCTTACAAATTATCAAAATGCTTTTCCCCCTCATAACAACCAAAATCTTGGAAAAGCCCGTATCCAAACCAACAACAACAACACCAACAACTGCCAGCCAAACCAATAGCATGGGAAGAACAATGACCACACTTCATCCTACATAGACTATGGTAGCCTCATCGGTTGTATATCTAAAAAAGAGCCTTCTGTCAATGTTATCAATATCCAAGGCCCAAACAATGAGTGTGCAATCACCACTTGAAGAGCACAATTTAACATCGCAGGTCCACCAGTGTCACCAACACCATTAGCTCCATCAAAAAGCCAGTACAATATCTTGGAACACCTTGGGAACATGCCAGCCCAAATCTCTATTTTAGACCTTCTCCGCACTAGTCTTGTGTACAAGAACATCCTTGACAGTGCTCTCATAAAATCCTGTGTCCCTTCAGATATCAACGCTACTAATTTTTATAATCTTGTTGGACACCTTTCATCCTCATGTGGCCTATCATTCAAACCCACCAACATACCTATGATCGAGCCAGATCACACCCTTCCACTTCCCATAGCCATCATGGTATCCAATTTTGTCGTAAAAAGAGTAATGATAGATAATGGATCAGCCTTGAATATTTGCACCCTAAAATTCATAAAACAAGCTGGGTATACTGAGGCAGATATCATCAGTGAGATTATCACCATCAAATCTTATGACAACTTGGAAAGAACCACAGAAGGAACTATTTTTCTGCCAATCAAGGTTGGGCCAGTCATCCAAGAAACATTTTGCCATGTTATTGATCTAAACCTACCATTTAACATCCTCCTCGGTCGCCCATGGATTCATGCCATGAAAGCCGTTCCATGCACTTACCATCAGTGCATCAAATTTTTGCATCAGGGCACTAAGGTAACCATCCATGTCGATCGAGAATCCTTTGCTTACTGCAATGCGGTTGAAGCTTCATATACAAACCATTGCCCTAGAATTGATATCAGCACAACCATCTCCAGCTCGTCCCACACTTGTAATGACCCAGAAACCATCCTCGCCTCCACCCTATCCACTGTGAAGATCAATAACAAAGGCTATGGAGAGTATAGTTTGTCAGATGCATTTGCTGTTGGGGCACTCCCACTTGATCCACATGACCATGGACGATCGACATATCACAAAGCTAAGGAGATTCCACCTCCTCGATAGAAACAGTTTGGCCCAACAACCTTTGTATCCTCAAAAATCCCTCTTCATGAGGAGCTCACTCCAGATATCAACAATTGGTTACATAAGGATGCACCTCCAAGAAATCAAGCACACCTTGATCACTTTAGCCAGAAGTATCCCCAAGAACATAAGCTCATCACTAAAAAATGGAACTATCAAGGTGGTGGTCTAGAACTAGAAGAAAGAGGCATGCAGTGCCCCATCGACGCACACAAGTGGGAATCAAAGTCAGGTCTTGGCTTTGGCATACCCACAACTGGGGGCACCAATGAGAATGGTCATGCTTTTTCAAAAATTCACCATGACCTTGTCAAAATCGAAGACATTCCTGAGGAAGTTGAAAAGAGAGCCTATGACGATATCCTAGACCAAATCTTCCTTGGAGACTCTTTTCTCCAAGAACTATCCATCCATTTCATTGACCTACCACTTGCCCATTCACAACTCATAGATTGGGACCAACCAAGCATCATACACATTGATGAGTTCACATCAGAGAAAGCACTTCTAAGATTCATGGGAGCTGAAACACCTCACAATCAAACAAAGCCAGATTCTTCCTATATCTATAAGCTAGATCCCAAGGGGTATTTTGGAGAAAATCCCCAACCTAGTTCTGACACACCCAAAACTGGAACTAAGGTGAATCCGAGACTAGTTAAGGTAGCGAAGAGAACCCCTCAGCAAAAAAATCCAGAGTCACAAGCAGAACATGAGGATTTAGCATTGCCTCCTCAAGATAATCAACCAGAGGGGTCTTCTATTTTAATTGAGGATACTAGAGAAGTCAACATCGATTCTTCAGAGATCCCCAGACTTGTTCACATTGCCGCATCCCTATCACAAGACCAAGTTGACCTCCTCTTTGAGGTCTTAAGTGAGAACATTGGCCAATTTGCATGGTCATATCAGGACATGCCAGGACTTGATCCAAAGCTTGTAGTTCATCATCTTGTAGTCGATCCAAAGATAGAGCCCGTCAGACAAAAGCTTAGAAAAATGCACCCCAAGGTGGCATTACTGGTCAAAGCTGAATTAGAAAGAATGTTAGCTGCTAAGGTTATCTAACCTATCTACTACTCAGAGTGGATCTCCAACATGGTCCCTGTCACTAAACCTTCTGGTGACATCAGAATCTGCACTGATTTCATAGATCTTAATGCTTGTCCAAAAGATGATTTTCCCTTGCTCAACATAGATATGATTGTGGATCTTATAGCTGGACTTGAAATTCTATCCCTCATGGATGGATTTTCTGGGTATAATCAAATAAATATTTCAGAAGAGGATCAACATAAGATAGCATTCACTACCCCTTGGGGAACCTTTTTCTACAACATGATGCCTTTTGGCCTAAAGAATGTAGGGGCTACCTATCAAAGAGCTATGACAACCATTTTTCATGATCTCATCCATAACATTTTGGAGGATTATGTGGATGATATCTTGGTTAAATCTCACACCTTCATGGATCATCTTGCTGACCTGGAGAAAGTCTTTGATAGGTTAGCCAAATATCATCTCATGCTAAATCCCAAGAAGTGTGTCTTTGGGGTCACATCTGGCAAGCTTCTAGGCTTTATAGTTTCTAAACGAGGTATAGAGATTGACCCCAAGAAGGTCAAAGCTATCTTAGAAATGCCTTCTCCCCAGACACTGTGACAGCTTTGCACTCTTCAGGGAAAGCTTCAATCTGTTCGACGCTTCATCTCCCAGCTTGCAGATAAGTGTACACCATTTACACATTTACTAAAGAAGGATGAGAACTTCAAGTGGGATCCTTTATGTCAGCGCGGCTTTGATCAGCTCAAGTAGTATCTCACCAATCCCCCTATCTTGGTTCCACCAATTCCTGGTTGTCCCTTGATTTTGTACATATCAGCAATGCCTACTTCTCTAGGGGCACTTCTAGCACAGTTCGATGACTACGACAGAGAAAGAGCCATCTACTACATTAGTAGAACCCTAGTTGGTTATGAACTCAATTATAATCCTATGGAAAAAGCTTGTTTGGCAATTGTTTTCTCAACTCAAAAGGTTCGCCAATACATGCTAAGTCATACCATCCAACTAGTCTCCAAGATCAACCCTCTCAAGTATATGCTCTCCAGAACAACACTTACATGCCGTTTGGCCAAATGGGTTATGCTCCTTAGCGAATTTGACATCCAATATGGGGACAGAAAGACAATCAAAGGGAAAGCTATAACAGATCACCTAGCTGATGCGCCTCTCATAGATACATATCCTTTGATTACAAAATTTTCAGATGAGCATATCTATCTAATTGAAGAAAAACCCCCATGGAAACTTTATTTTGATGGCTCATACACATCTCATGGATTAGGGGCAGGAATATTGTTGGTCACACCTCAAGGAGATTACATTCCAAAAGCCTTCAAGCTACAATTCCCTAACACCAACAATATAGTTGAATATGAGGCTCTCATAGCAGGATTAAAGATAGCTGTAGAATGGAACATCACTGAATTACAAATCTTTGGTGATTCTTAGCTCATCATCAAGAAAGCCCTAAATGAATATCAAACCAAAGATGAAAATATATTACCCTACAAAGAGCTAGTTGATCAGCTAACCCAACATTTTACAAAGCTTCAATTTACACAAGTGCCTCGAATGTTGAACAAAGCAGCAGACGCTATGGCTACTATCAACTCGCTCTTGGAAATTCCCCAAGTAGCAACACAGTATGAGTTTTTAGTTGAGCATCTCCTCACACTTGCCTATGCGAATGATGACTCAAACCGTGTTTGTATCTTGGTTGGTCCCCAATCCCCTTGGTACCATGAGATTTATGCTTACCTTAACGATGGTATCATATCCCCTCACCTCACACGTACCCAACGCCAAAACCTCATCCAAAAATCATCCCGCTATGTTATCATAGCCAATACCCTATATCGTCAGGGTTATCACGATACTCTCTCTCAATGTTTAGACCAAAACGAGGCGGCGATGGCGTTAAAAGAAGTACACTCTAAACTTTGCGGTGCCCACATGAGTGGTATTGTCCTAGCATGACAAATCCTTAGAGCAGGCTACTATTGGCCTACCATTGAAGAAGACTCCTGTGACTTTGTCGAAAAGTGTCTCCCATGTTAGCAACACACAAATCTTGTACATGCTCCAGCACAGGATCTACAGCCTATTGCACCACCTTGGCCTTTCGCTTGTTGGGGCCTTGATCTAGTTGGAACTATCACACCCCTCTCATCTGATGGACATAAATGGATAATAACAGCTACAGACTATTTCACTAAATGGGTGGAAGCCGTCCCCCCTAGTCTCAGCTACAGGAGTTCAAGTCTCCAAGTTCATCTTGTACCACATTGTTTGCCACTTTGGTATCCCATCCACAAGGTAATGGCCAGGCAGAGGCAACTAACAAAACCCTCCTCAAAATCCTAAAGAAAGTTATCAATGATTCCAGTCGTGATTGGCACCTACAAATAAATCCATCTCTATGGGCCTATCAAACTTCCTTTTGTACATCCACAGGCACAACTCCATACTCCTTAGTCTATGGTGCCGAAGTAGTACTACCCATAGAGGTTGAACTTCCCTCCTTGCGCATATCTTTGCAGGGGAAAATATCAGATGAAGAATACAGAGTAGCTTAGCTGACCCAGCTAGATCTCTTAGATGAGAAGCGACAACAAGCCTATGATCATCTCACAATCTATCAAACTTGTCTCAAAAGGAATTTCAACAAGAAGGTGCTCCCACGACACTTTCAGCTAGGGGACATGGTCCTCAAAGAAAATATGAAAGTCCAAGCCGATCGAGAAAAGAAAGGCAAGTTTGAACCTACATGGCTTGGTCCTTATGTTGTCACTGCCTCCTTTGGCTCTGGAGCCTATAAGCTATCTACAGCAGAAGGATAACTCTTGAATGATCCTACTAACATCATTCATCTCAAGAAGTTCTATGCTTGAAAATCTTTGGTACACCCAGCTTTTGAAAAATACAAAAAAAAAATAGTAAAGAGAAATAAGCGTTCAATGGTGAAAACTTGGCAATTCAAGCACCTTCGATAGGTACTTTGGTATTTTTGGTCAATTTATTAATTAAATAATTAATAAATAAGGAAATAATGTTTGAATAAGATTTAAACATTTTTGGGAGGGATTCTTTAATTAAATATTTTTAATTAAGATAAAGGGATTTAATGGCATAAAAATTAATAAATAAATTAAATAATAAATGATGATGTCATCAGGGACTTTTTAGAAAATAAAAATACTTTATTTTTTAAGGGATTTTAGGTGTCTACATTTTGAAATCTATAGTTGAAATCAATCATACATTCATGGGGGGCTCTTTTTATAGTAGTCAACTATTCTAAAAGTGACAAATGGTCACTTTTGTCCTCAAAGTGTTTACATAATCCTGCTCCTAATCCATCCCAATCTATTATAGAACCATGAGCCAAACCTCTATACCATTGTAATGCTTTTCCTTTCAAAGATGAGGCTAGAAGCCTAACTGCAACATCATCTTCTGTAATACCATGGATATTGCAGACATTTACAACTTCTTGAATGTGTTCAGAGGGAGAGATAGAAGTTTCACCAATAAATTCTGGTATACCCTTGAGTGCAGCTACTGGTATGTCATGTCTTTGAGCCAATAAAAGAGGACTCCCACCATTAAAGGTGGAAAAAGTATGGGCCCTAGGCTGTGCCATATAGACAAGTGATCTATTGATATGCGCTGATGGCAATGTAGGGTAAGATCTAACAGTGGGAGGGGTAGAAATAGATCTTGTAGGTGTATTTGTTACTATTGCACTCCTAATTGGTGATAAAGATACTCTAGTCCTCCTTCTTCTAGGATTTCAAAATGAAAGCTCTTGGTACTAAAATTTACCTCTAGAAGATGCCCTTGTTTCAGCTTTGGGCATGAATTACTGCAACTTTGGTCTAGAACCAGATGTATTTGAAGCTCAGAGTTGCCAAGTACTTTGTAGAATGAACCACTTGAAGGCTTGAACATCGAAGCCAGTACTATCTCTTTAGTATTAATCTTGAAATCTTTTGATATATGTCCCATCGGGCATGCCAAAAATTGTTGTCATAGAGGTTTGCACCCTTGTCCAAAGTCTTACCTAAGGAAAACCTTGTGAAACATGGAAACAACCTCCAAGCTGTGGGACTTGAATTGTGAGGTTGAATCTCCAGAGAAGGCCAACTTCCTCTTACTATAAGGGTGCACCTTACTATTCTTGGAGAAGAAAAGGGAGAAGGAGAGCATGGAAGCAAATCTACCTATTCTAATCTAAAGAGGTGATGCACCAAAATAGAGTGTTCAAACCAACCTCTGCCCATACATGCACTATTGAAGAATTATAACACCAAAAGATATACACATTTAGGCTTTTTTTAATCTAACAACCACATGCAAATCAGAAAACCAAAATGAATGACACGAGGAAAGAGAGATTCACTTAGATATCATTCATAGGTCAAAGAGATATAGTCGTGTTGATCATAGATTTCTACAGAACATCAATGAGAGGCAAAAGATTCTTGCACTTTCACACCAATGGCTGAAGGAGATAAGCAGGATGTCATTCAGTTTAGAGGCAAAGGGAATTTTACACTAAATATTTGCAGAGCAATATCAGAGAAATTAGAGAAGGTTCGACCTTAACAAAATTTACAAAATTTTCCTTTATAGCTTAGGCATAACTGAGATGTACTCTTACTGGAGTTACTCCACAACCACTGCCATTAAGCGCTTCAGAGAATAATCATGGAGATCTAAGGAAAATTTGATTTGAATACAAATCCAAACGCAATGATATTTGATCTTGTTGGAACCAAGCCTTGAGAAGACAAAAATGACACCATTAAATAGTTCTGAACAAGTAGATGGATCGGATCAGAGATGGTGGAGTGTTCCTCTTTGTTTTACATTCACTCGAGAGTGGTTGGAATCGATCATGAGGGTCAGATTCATGAAAAAATCCTAGTTTTCCTTTGTTTCTATCTCATGAATTAGCAGGGTCAGCAAGTCATCTAAAATCTTTGAGTAGGGTAGGTGACGTGGACCAAAGAGTTTATTTCCTTTTGCCACCTATCGGGGTCCTCCCGAGTTGACCATGCACTTTTTAAATTAGTGATGCCACCCCAAAGCCCTGACCATGGTGGTCATATTAATTGTTAGCACCGTTTATAACCTAGTTGGGCCACTGAGACACATGTCTCTCTGATGCTTTCCTACATTTTAAAACTTCCCCACAACTCCATAAAGCGGGAAAGCCTTGATCATTGATCTCCATAAGATCAACGATCGAGAAGATCTTTTTTATTCTGTGCTTGTTCATATACCAGGCCCATGACATGTGACACCACCTCAGCAACCTGTAGTGCACTTGACAACACCCGGCATCCAACTGGCAACACCTAACGACTCATGGAGAGAGAAATCCCACAAAGACACGTGGTGGCAAAGCGCTTGCTTGCATTTCTTAAAGTCTTCACATCTTGATAATGTGAGGAAGCCTTGGCCATGGATTTTTTTGCATTGGATGGTCAGAACTCATCACGTATCTCCCTACAAGAAGGGTAGGCCTGTGACATCATTTGAGATAGGTGTCACTAGGGCGCTTGCCTACAATAATAAAAACCCTTGCACTTCCATCAAGCGGGAAAGCACCAGCCCTTAATCCTCACAAATCTGACGGTGATCAAAACTCATGTCTTGCAGCTCACCAAGGGAAAAGGACCCACCCTCCATGTGTCACAAAGGGGCTTCCCCACATTACATAACGGTGGTGCATTTCCAAAATGCAGGGAAGCACCCACTGTAGATCTGGGCAAAGATCTGATGGTGCAAAAAGTTGCGAGCAAGTCGACATAAAATTAGGAAATACCATAGGTTTTATTGTTTTATTTTGTATTTCTTGGGCAACTAAATAATATTAAACATGGAAGTAGCCATTGGGTGGGGGTTAAGCATTTGAATTAAAAAAATTTTGCGGGGCTCAGAAATAAGCAACAATATTATAATAGGCTAAGTTATTGAGAGGGAGTGGTGAATCAATAACCAATAAAACTTAATCCTTAATTAACAATTAATCCTTTATGAGTATTCTGATCTAATTGCATGCATGAGAAACTGAAAACATTAAAGCATTCATAACACTTTTACACACAATTTGGTGACCCAAAAACCTTCCAAATAGAAAGTAAAACTAGGGTGGGGATGATACCCACAAGCTTTAGTACTACAATATAAAGTTGGCTTGTTAAGGCTTAAAATGATCACTTTTGATGATCTCCCTTATTAGGAGCAATAATGATTGCTAGGTCCACCTTAGAAAAGGATTTACAAACATACAATGAAGTATGCACTCGGTAAAGAGATTTCTATAAGATTGTTAAGTGTACTTTATGAAAGGATTTGATTGATCCACTTGTTAGGATGAAACAATAGCTGATCTCTGATTTGCAACTTGGTTTGCTAAATGAAATTCCTTTGAGTATAGTAATCACCTTGCTGTGATAGATAAATCTTTGCTTCTCCTTATACTATTATAGACTTTTTAATTCACTCTTTTGCTCTTTTCTTCTTATTACATTACTTCCATATCATACATTGGATGTGATACAATATGTTACATATATACCAATCCAATTTACAAATTACAAAGTCATGTTAGGATAAACCACAGATAGAAATAAAAACTGCATGCAAATATAACCCATAATAGAAAATAATAGATCACACAGAAATGAACACAAGGCACCAAGATTTAACGTGGTCCACCAAAAAAGTCTAATCTTATTAAAATCCAATGATTACAACTTGATTACAATCCGTAATCTCTTACAGCTCAATACTGTCACAAGAAGCAATTTCGCATCACAACATAATGAAAAATACCTAACCCTAAACCCTTTTATACAAGTATTTTATCTATTTTAGGGTTACAAAATGTCGGCCATAATATGTCGACTACAACATTGGCCACGACCCAAAATTTATTTTCAACCCACTAATTACTAAGTATGTACAATACTTTCCTGATCAGTCACCATAATCTAACAATCTCCCACTTGGAGACTGATTAGGCTCCACACTAAACAACAATCTTCCACTTGGAGACTGATCCTGTAGCAATGCCACTACCACATGGGGCTCCCATTGGATCAAACCACCCTGGAATCTACTGGTCTTTGATTAATGTTCATTCTAAAAGACCAACAAAGCTGAAGAGGAGTTCAACTTCTCCCTTGTTACAAACTTTGTCAACATATTTGCTGGATTTTCATTTGTATGGATCTTCTCCAGCTTTAATTTTCCATCCTCCAAAACTAACTGAATGAAATGGTACTGCAACTGTATGTGTTTGGTCTTAGAATGCAGAGCTGAATTCTTTGCAAGATGAATGGCACTCTGACTATCTGTGAACAAATAATTATCCTTTTGTGGATGTCCCAATTCTTCCAAGAAGAACTAAAGCCATATCATCTCCTTGGCTACCTCTGTAGCAGCAACATACTCTACCTCTATAGTGGATAGAGCATTAATCTTCTATAACCTAGAAACCCAGCTCATGGCTACCCCACCAAAAGTAAAGACATAAGCTGTAGTACTCCGCTTGGTATCAATATCCCCTACCAAATCTAAGTCAACATAGCCCTGCAAATCAGTAGTAGAGCCCCCAAAGTGTAAACACTTATTGGATGTTCCTCTCAAATATCTGAGAATCCACTTGACAACATTCCAATGCTCAAAACCTGGGTGACTCATATACCTGCTAACGACTCCCACTGCATGTTCAATATCTAGCCTAGTGCATACCATAGCATACATCAAGCTTCCTATAGCTAAAGCATAGGGTACCTTGGACATCTTATCCTCCTCTTCCTATGTCTTAGGACACATCTCCATAGTCAATTTCAAATGACCAGCTAAAGGTGTGTTCATAGCTTTAGCATTCTCCATAGAGAAACATTGCAACACCTTCTCAACATAATTAGCCTGCGATATGTTACAGTACTTTCCTGATCAGTCACCATAATCTAACAAGTCGGCCACAATATAATTTTACACAAAAACCAAAAAGTTGGCCCAACTATAGGAACTTAGGTTCTGAAGACTAGCTTAGTAAGGTTCTGATACTCGACATCCACTATCAATGCTTGGCATCGTCATGCACTCGGTAGAAATAGAAGCTTAGTCCATATTGATCACTTCCAAGTAGTCTTGAACTCAATTTGCACTGGTGAAACAAAAAATACTATGAAACTCGATATATATAATAAATCACTTGATTCATACTGCGTAGCTCAGTCAATGCTATCACTATGAGCTTAGCAGAAACTAAGTCACTTGGTTAACACTAAGTGGCTTAGTTAACACTAGACTTACATCACATCAACTACAAACTCAGTAAGCATTGCACAACTTGGTTTGCACTGATAAACTTGCTATACACTGAGATTTTCAATTTATACTACTGATTAACACCTTGGTAGTAACTACTTGACCCAAACTAAATACTATCCCTTCGACTCAGTAGCAATTGTAGGACTTGGTAGATACTAAAATGCTTGGTTAACACTATTAAATGTACAATGTGCTCAGTAGATACTTACAATTTGAGTAACTGTATGTCACTAATAACAAACATGACTGTCATGTCAACAATCTTCCCCTTTGGAATTAGTGACAAAAACACTTATCAATCAAAACTAAATTCAAAATGTTCAAGAACATCTTTTACCCATCACCTTATGTCTCTAACTCGATAGAGTATACTATTTTTGACATTTTTCAAAATTGGTTTTGTAAGAGATGTACCTCTAAGTATCTATACATGAATAATATTATAATGCTCCCCCATACATAATATACAATATACTATACATCTTTTCACATTTGATATATATATATATATATATATATACATTCTACTCTTTTCTCTACATCTTCTCCCCCTTTTTGAAATTGATGCCAAAGATGTTTTCCATATATATTATATAGTAATGCCAAAATGTGACAAGAAATCTGAATGTACCTTCAAAATTAACACCAATGTCTTGTCCCAATTCTCTTGCAACACCTTGAATGTGTGCAATGCAATTTGCACTTCTATTGATAGTTATATCATGTGGTGTACAATGGAGAAGTTGTTGTCATGGATGAGCATTTTAACATGTGCCATGTGTTGGAATTCTTTTAGAATAACTAGAGGGGGTGAATCAGTTATTCAAGGCCCAGATGTACAAAACAAAACTTTTCACAATTTAGTGAACCCATATATCATTCTTAACCATGCATGCATTCATTGTGTGTTAACCAAAATTGATATGTTACTCTAACATTAATGTGCAGAAATGTAAAGCATAAAAAACAATATATCCATCGACACATTTGACACAATTATTTAACCTGGAAACCCAATTTGGGAAAAACCACCAGTAACATGGTACTCCTTTTTCACTCTTTTGAAGTGATGCCCTATTAAGGGCCAACCCTGTTAAAGGTTACAACACACACTGTTAAATGTGACACGGTTAAGGGATTTCAATCACCCTGTTGAAAGTGATCCTTGTTAGAGGACTTTAGGCCATTTGCATGGAATGCCAACCTGTTAAAGGATATTCCAATGACCGTTAAGTCAACCTTTCTCCAAAGGATTTTCCCTAATCTGATACAATTACTAAAAAGTAACAGTAGAGCTTTGATCTAATACAACTTACAACCTTACTTGCAAATTATAGATCACTATTTAGTCCTTGACTTTGCTTGGCTTCCAATATTTGCATCTCTAAAAACTTGTTCACCCTTTAAGCATTTATCCTCTTTAAGCCTTCTTGCTTTGTTTGCCATTGTAGACTTCTTCTCTTGGGTCACTTGATGAAGCAATCCCTCTTCCTTCTCCTTTGTCAGATTTTTGCATTCAAACTCTCTAACCTCTCTGCTTCATGACCAAACATCCCTAAATATAGGAAATTAGAACTCTTTTCCTACTCATTATCCATCACCAAAATTAGGGTTTTAAATGGATTAGGTAGAATACAATGTATCTACCCCATATCTTGTCTTTTCTAGAAACTTCTCTTAGAATCCATTTGAATTTGCCTCCAAAATGGTTTACATAAGATTCTATGCCTCTAGTTCATCAATCTTATCTTCCTCCTAATTTACAAGTTGCAAGGAAATAAACTTGTTAGCTTTAATTTGGCAAATCTCTTATTTTTTTCATAATGTAACTACTTGACATTATTAATTTACTAATGCTCAACACATACCGTGTTACTCGGCATCTATTGTAAAATAACTCGGCATTAACTAGATTTTACTAGTGCTTGGCATCAATAGAAAATTACTCGGCAGCTACTATCTTGCTCAACACCTACTAACTTGCTCAGCATCCACTAACTTGCTCGGCATTCACTAGAATTTGCTTTCACTCAGCTCCAGTTGACTTTTTGCTTAGCTTGCACTAAATTTTCTCAACACCTTCTATTAACTTGGTCAAGCTTGGCAAAAGAACTTTGTTCAACCTTATTCTTCTAAATTTTCTAAGTGTAGCCAATCATTTTGTACCTCAACGTAGATCATCAGTACATTATGTTATCACTGTCTTAACTGATTCTTGCACTTCAATACATAATCATAACTCAACTTTTCCTCTAGGTGCTTTTATTACATCTTGTTGATCAAATCCTCCTCATCAATCAACTAAGTGATAGTGCTTGAAACATATAAGCAATTGTCTTACCAACATGTAGCCGGTTTGATATCAGTGAAAAAACAATGATTGAAACACTTCTTCTACAATTTTTCTACTCAAATGATCTTTTCAATCATATATCAACAATCTCCCTCTTTGACATTGATGGCTTGTTTGATGCAGGGTACTCCCTCTGTCTCTTACATAGACTATGATAGGGGTATCACCCCTAGTTTACCTCTTAGATACTCATAAGCATCCTTAGGTAATTCTTTGATGAAGATATCGACAATTTTCTCCTTTGTGTTGATATATTCCATCTTCACCTCTTTGTCTTGAACCAACTCCCTTACACAATGATACTTTATTGCAATGTGCCTTGTCTTTGTATGCATTATAGGATTCTTTAATATATTTATAGCACTTGTATTATCACAATAAATTGTCACTGGTTCAATGATCACTTCCTTCATTCCCTTTAGTAATTGTTTGATCCATACAATGTTTGTGCAATTAATAGCAGCAACAACATACTCTACTTTAGTAGTAGATTGAGAAGTACAACTCTACTTCTTGCTTGTCCATGTAACAAGTCTTCTACCTAAGAAGAATGCTCCTCCATTAGTGCTCTTTTTGTCATCAATATTTCTAGCCCAATCAACATTAGTGTAGGCTTTTAGCTCAAAATTTTAATTCTTCTTATAGTATAAACCATACTCTTTTGTTCCTTTCAAGTATCTCATTATTATTTTCGTGGCCATCAAGTGATTCTCTCTAGGGTTAGTAGAGAATCTAGAAACTATCCCCATAGTTAATGCAATATCAGGTCTGCTGTGTACTACATGTTGTAATTTTTCAATCATGGATCTATATAATGTTTGATTGACCTTAGTTGAATCATCATTCTTTGATAGCTTGAATGTTGTTACCATAGGTGTATTTACTGGTTTTGAATCCTCAAGTCCAAATGTCTTCAATATCTCCTTGACATATTTTGACTAAGTGATATATACACCATACTTCATTTGATAGACTTGAAATCCCATAAAGAATTTGATTTCACCAAACATTGACATTTTAAACTCTTGCTTCATTTGATTTGCAAAATCTTTACACAAAGCATCTTCTCCTCCAAATATGATGTCATCAAAAAATATTTCAAATAATATTATACCTCTTCCTTTATCTATCTTCATGTACAAATTGTTGTTATCATCTATCCTTTCAAATCCAATCTTAAGAAGATAAGTATGAAGTCTCTCATACCATGCTCTTGGTACTTGTTTCAATCCATATAGGGCTTTGTGTAGCTTGCATACCATGTTCTTATTATTTTTATCAACAAATCCTTCTGGCTATTCTATGTAGACCTCTTCTTCTAATATGCCATTTAGAAATGCAGACTTAACATTCATTTGATAAAATTTGAAACCTTTATATGTAGCATAAGCAAGTAGAATTCTTACTCTTTTTATTCTTGCAACAGGGGAAAATGTTTCACCATAGTAAATTCCTTCTTCTTGTGCATATCCTTTGCAAACTAGTCTTGCTTTGTTTCTTGTCCCTTCACCATTCTCATCTAGCTTGTTTCTAAATACCCATTTTGTGCCAATCAAATTCTTGTCTTTTGGTCTAGGAACTAGGCTCCAAGTCTTGCTCTTTTCTATCTACTGAATTTCCTCTTCGATAGCCTTGTACCAATCATCATCTTCCAATGAATCTCTCACTATCTTGCATTCCTTCATGCTTAACAAACATGATTCACCTCTCAACCTATTTTTTTTCATTGACCTTGCATCTTTGTCTTTAATGATTTGATCTATAGGATGGTGTCTTTTGAATATTTGGATAGTCTAGGCTTAGTTCTTGTGGCTACATTATGTCTCTCAGCTTTAATATCACTACGTACATCTATGTCAGGTGTTTTAGCATCTCTTTCATGTGTACCAATCTCAAAGTCAGATTGTGCATTCTCCTCATTCTGCAACTCGGCATTCACAGGATGTGACTTGACAATTGTTGAGACTTGTTGTTGGTTTGCTGCATGATTTGTAGCATCTTCTTTAGTAGGCATTCCTTCATAATAGTATAAAATTTCTTGTAATCTTCTAGTTCTTTTTTAGATTCAGCTTTATGTGCCTCTATAAACTCATCAAAATTCACATTTGCACTTTCCACAATTTTGTTAGTGTTAGTATTTAAACACTTGTAAGCTTTACTTCTCATGGAGTAACCAAGGAATATACCTTCTTCACTCTTTGCATCAAACTTTCCACTCCTAACATCTTTAAGAATATAGCATTTTCTTCGAAATACCTTAAAATATTTCACATTAGGTGGATGACCATACCATAGTTCAAAAGGTGTTGAGTGAGTATGTTTCTTTACTTGCACATGGTTCAAGGTGTATACAAAAATACTCATAGCTTCTCTCTAGTATTTTAGAGCAACATTTTTCTCCATTATGAGCATTTTGGCATAGTCCATTACAGACCTATTTCTTCTTATAGCAATTCCATTTTGTTGAGGGGTCCTAGGAGCTGATGTCTATCTCTTGATTCCTCTGTCATTGCAGAACATCTCAAACTCGTGTGAAGTGAACTCACCTCCTCTGTCTGATCTCAAGCATTTCAAGCTCTTACCTGTTTCTTTCTCAACTCTTGCCAAGTACCATTTAAACATTTGAAAAAAATCTAAATTTTCTTTTAAAAACATGACTGTCATCATTCTAGAGTAATCATCAACAAACAACATTATATACTTATCTACTTTGTAGCTTTACACTTCAATAGGTCCACAAAGTGAGTATGAATAATTTCAAGTATTTCCTTAGAGGTATAAGCTTTACTTTTAAAGCTTGACTTTGTCATCTTGCCTAGCTGACATTGTTTGCACATTATACTTTCTAGTTTCTTCAACTTAGGAAAACCTCTAACTCTTTTCATGTTACTGATACTAATTAGATTATCAAAGTTAACATGACATAATCTCTTGTGCTAAAGCCATACATCATCAAATTTTGCAATAAGACAAGTAGCATCTTCTATATCCAAATAGAACAAATTACTCCTAGTTTGATCACCTTTTCCAATCAAGTTTCCATTTGTATCATATATCTTGGCTGATTTATTTTTAAACTCAACTTTGCACCCCAAATTATTCAATTGTGACACACTAAAAAAGTTATAATTCAATCCTTCAACATGATAAGTATTGTCACATGAAATCTTGTTCGTGAACTTGATAGACCCTTTTCCTTTTATTAAACATGGTGCATCATTACCAAATCTTACACTATTTCCATCATAATAGGTGAAGGTAATAAACTTACTTTTGTCTCCAGTCATGTGATGTGAGCATCCACTATCAATGATCCATTTGTCATTCTTGTTCACACAGGTCATAAGTGCAGTATCATCATCCTCATCCGATTCATCCTTCATTGCAGCATATACTACATCATCATCATTTTCATCAAAGCCATGTTCATAAAAAATGTAACATTACTTCTTTCCTTTATCTCTATAGTCTCTTCCATCATCTTCTCTTCTATTTTTGTGCTTGTTTCCTTCTCTAAAGTTCTTCTTCTGTGTGCATCTTGCTACAATATGGCCAACTTGATTGCAATTAAAACAAATGATAGGCAACTTACTTTTGAATTTACCTTTTCCTTTGTGAAATCTTCTTGCCAACAATGCTTCCAATTATTCAATGTCTTCCTCATATGTACTACTATTACTAGATGCATATATTATCTTTCTTTTCTTCTACTTTGGCTTTACCTCCTCAAAATCCTTTAGTAACAATTTTGCTTTGAAAGATGATTCAATACTCTCTAGTCTATAGTTGTCAAAATTAGATAACTTAAAGTAGTGAGTCTTCCTACTATACCTTCAAGGGTTAGATCATTTCTTGGCATACATCTTAGCTCTTGGATTGTAGACACTCTAATGGCATACACAGACAACAATGTTCTCAAGACTTTACTTAGCATAGTGTCATCATTTATTTTATCAGTAGCACCTTTTATTGCACTAACAACGTGTTTTATTCTACAACATATTGAGTAATGTTTTCACCTTCTTCCATTCTCATGTCATCAAATTTACCTTTGAGGCTCTTTGACTTAGCTCTTTGAACATTTTTGTCTCCTCCATAGATGGTGTCTAGGGCATCCCACATCTGCGTTGCACTTTTAAGGTCTTTGATATCATCAAACTGAGAATAACTTAGGGTAGAGGCAATCTCCAACATCGCTTGATTATGCTCTTTCTTTTTCTTCAAATCTTTACCAATTAGGGCTCTTGTTGGATCAACATGTGCTATTGAAATGCAAGATTATGCATAATCTCCAAGTCCTCCAAGGTGTAGCTTCATCAAAATTTTCCATGCAGGAAAGTTATCTCTATTTAGCTTGGGTACCTCTCTTTTTGACATCTTGATCTTTATGCTATTAGTAACTTAAACTAATCCTCTTAAGCAACTAGGCTCTAATTCCAAAATTTGGAATTCTTTTAGAATAATTGAGAGGAGGGAGGGGGGCGGGGGGAGGGGGGGGGGGGGGGGGTTGGGTGTGGGGGGTGAGGTGAATTAGTTATTCAAGGTCTAGATGTAAAAAATAAGACTTTTCACAATTTAGTGAACCCATATATCATTCTTAACCATGCATGCATTCATTGTGTGTTAACCAAAATTAATATGTTACTGTAACATTAACATGCAAAAATGTAAACCATAAAACACAACATATGTTGGAAATCTGATTGAAAAAGCTCATTGTTGAAGATCAAAGAGGGAGATTGTTGTAAAAGAATGTTTCCAATCATGGTTTTGTTATTGATGTCAAACCTACTATTTGTAGGGATGATATTTACTTATAAGATCCAAGTACTATTGCTTAGTTGATTAATGAAGAGGATTTGATCAACAAGATGTAACAAGAGCACCTAAGGGAAAGGTTGAGTTATGATGTTATAATGAAGTGCAAGGATCAGTCAAGACAATGGTTAAGTAATGTATTGATGACATACTCAAGGATATAGACGTTGGTCACACTTAGAAACATTGAAGGAACAAGTTGTAACATATTTGATTGCAAAGCTTAAACTAAGATCATTAGTGGGTGTCGAGCAAGTTAGTTGAAGTTGAGAAAATTTTCAATAGAAATCGAGTAACAGGCATTTCTAGTGTGTGCCGAGTGATCTTCATGTGCCAAGTAAAGATCAGGTGCTGAGTATCAGAAAATTTTTAGTTGGTGCCGAGTGATCTTCAGGTGTCAAGCATCAGGAAAAATACAATTGATGTCAAGTAACATAGTATGTGCTGAGCACCAGTATTTTAATATAGCTAAGTTGTTGCATTATTTCAAATGATGAAGATTCGCCAAATCTAAGTTGACATAGTGCTTACATTGAATTTTGTGAACAAGTTGGAGGATATGGATGATGAGTTGTTGGCACAGAATCTTATTTAAACCATTTTTGGGCAAATTCTAAAGGATTATTCAAGAAATTTGTAGAGGAAACAGAATATGGGTTAGATGCAACGAATCCTACTTAATCCATGTGAATTGAAATTTAAAAATGGAAGAATCAAGTGAGAAAAGGTACTCCAAGACTTATATTTAAGAAGTCATAGACCAAGAAGCAAAGAGTTGTTGATACTGTTGCTGCTAAAGTGTCAAAATCTATGAAGTGATTAGAAGGGTGTCAAGGAGGAGACATCTAGGAGAAGGAAGAGCATAGAGGCTTTGCTTCTACGAGTGGTCATGAAGAGATGATTGCATTGGTACATTGAGTATGGAGACTCAAGGAGAAAAATCTTGAAAGGAGGGAAAGCTATCAAGAGTTGCAAAGATTGAAGGTTAGGCAAGGGTATGAGCTGAGAAGTGATATGAGATCTGCAAGATAAGTTGTATGCTGTAGTAAGGTCAAGATTTTTTAATACTCTCTAGCAATTGTATTAGATATGAAAATTCTATGGACTTAGGTTGGCCTAACAACCATTTGTAAATCCTTTCACATGGTGACATTCCAAGTGAATGTTCTAAAGTCCTCTAACTAGGCCCACTTCCAATAGGGTGGTTAAATCCTCTAACAAGGTTACATTTAACAGTGTGTTGTAAGCCTTTAATAGGGTAGGCCTTTCACAAGGCATCACTTCAGAAGGGTGAAAATTGAGTAGCATGTTACTGGTGGTTTTTCGCAAATTGGGTTTCCACGTAAATCATTATGTCATGTGTTGATTTCTTGTGTGTTATACTTGCATGTTGATTTACAGTAACTTGGTGACAAGATAAGTTAAAACTTGGATGAATGAATGGTTGAATGGGTTCACTATACTTAGTGAAAAGTTTGAATAGGAAATTTGGACCTTGAATAACTGATTCACCCACCCCCCCACCCCCCCTCCCCCTCTCAGTTATTCTAAAGCATTTCTAACAACATATCTATCAACACATTTGACATAATGATTTAATTTGAAAACCCAATTTCGAAAAAACCATGAGCAACATGCTACTCCTTTTTCACTCTTTTGAAGTGATGCCCTGTTAAAGGCCAACCTTGTTAAAGGTTACAACACACACTGTTAAATATGACCCAGTTAAGGGATTTCAATCACCTTATTAAAAGTGAGCCTTTTTAGAAGACTTTAGGCCATTTTCTTGGAATGCCACCCTGTTAAGGGATTTTCCAATGACTATTAAGTCAACCTTTCTCCAAAAGATTTACCCTAATCTGATACAATTGTTAGAAAGTAACAATAGAGCTTTGACTTGATACAACTTACAACCTTACTTGTAGATTATAGATCATTATTTAGTCCTCAACTCTACTTGGCTTCCAATATTTGTAGCTTTGACAACTTATTCAGCCTTCAAGCATTCATTCTCATTAAGCATTCTTGGTTAGTTTTCCATTGCAAACTTCTTCTCTTGGGTCACTTGATGAAGCAAACTCTCTTCCTTCTCCTTTGTTAGATTTTTGCATTCAAAACTCTCTAACCTCTCCGATTCATGACTAGACATCCCTACATATAGGAAATTAGAACTCTTTTCCTACTCATTATCCATCACCAAAATTAGGGTATTCAATGGATTAGGTAGGATACAATGTATCTAACCCATATCTTATCTTTTCTAGAAACTTCTAGAATCCATTTGAATTTGCCTCCAAAATGGTTTACATAAGATTCTATGCCTCCAGCTCATCAATCTTATCTTCCTCTTGATTTACTAGTTCCAAGAAAATAAACTTGTTAGCTTTTATTTGGCAAATCTTTGATTTTTTCATAATGCAACAGCTCAACATTATCAATTTACTGATACTTGGCACATACTATGTTACTTGGCATCTATTGTAAAATCACTCGGCATCAATTGGATTTTACTGGTGCTCAAAATCAACTAAAAATCACTTTGCATCTACCATCTAGCTTGACAACTACTAACTTGCTCCGCATCCAGTAACTTGCTCAACATTCACTAGAATTTTCTTTCACTCAGCTCCAACTAACTTTTTTCTCAACACCTACTCTTAACTTGGTCAAGCTTGGCAAAAGAACTTTGTTCCACCTTATTCTTCTAAATTTTCTAAGTGTAGCCAATCATTTTGTAACCTTAAAGTAGATCATCAATACATTATGCTATCATTGTCTTAACTGATTCTTGCACTTTAATACATAATCATAACTCAAACTTTCCTCTAGGTACTTTTGTTACATCTTGTTGATCAATTCCTCCTCCTCAATCAACTAAGTGATAGTTCTTGAAATATATAAGCAATTTTCTTACCAACATGTGGCAGGTTTGACATTAGTGACAAAACAATGATTGAAACACTTCTTCTACAATTTTTCTACTCAAATGATCTTTTCAATCATATATCAACACAATGTGTTTCTGTAATGCATCCATGTTTGGGAGAATCATGCCTTTTATATCTATCAATGTAGCTCTTATTCTTTCCTCTCCTCTCAACAATTTTTCCTGCATATAAATTAGGAATTTGATCTTGTTGTAATGGGTAAAGCTGTAGCTCGAGTCAGGTTGCAATTGCTATGCACTTGCTTTCAGATCTTCATAAAACTTAGATAGTTTATCTTTTATTTCCTTAGTGTAATTTGAGATATCACAAAATTAATCAAATACTAAAGACATATTGTTGTAAGAGGTCTCTAGTGAGCCTAGAATAGTAGATAATTCTACTTGATGGATAGCAATTTTTTGAGCAATAAGTTCCAAAACTTTATTATGAAACTTCTTCTCAGCTCTCTGCAACAATTTCTCTTGTCCATTCAAATCATCATTGAATTTTTGGACTACCTCTACTAACTAGTTCAAAATTGGTTGAGAAGTATCAACCTCTATATTTAATGCCTCTACAAGGATATTCTTCAAGAAACTTCTATTATTTGGAATTCCTTATTTCTTTCTTCTCTAAGCCTCTACTGCTTGGCTTTCTTCTGAAGAATTTCTCCAAAAACATGCATCTAACTAGGATTGAGATTTGAGATGTCCCAATTCGGAATTACAATCTCCTCATCAAGATCTATGTCTTCTTCCTTCTCTTTTTCTTTACCCAAAATTTTTGTACTTTGTTGGGACTTGGTCTCAACTATCTTTGAACTTATTAATTGCATGTTAGGAATGGAAACAATTGTAGAAATAGTAGGACTAGTTTTAGATACTACGCTTATTACCAAAATACCTATAGTAGAAATACCTAGATTTACCAAAACTAATATAGAGGGAAGTGTTGGCTGCTTGGTAGATGAAGTGCTTGTCACTTTAGTCAATGTGGTGTTGAGTTAGATAGGTGTAAAGACTAATTGAGTGCTTGTGCTTTCAGTGTTAGTCACAATCAATCCTAATAAAGCTTTCTCTGGGCTTGATATTTTCAGTTTTTTGCTTGGAGAATGAGGAAGTGAGGCTATAACCACTGCAACAATTTTCTCTGGGTTGGTCTCCTCAGTATCTTGAGCATCTGGTATATCTTTGTCGATAGCTTCATGTCCCTATTCTTTTTCGTCATCATCTATATTGTCAAAATGTCTAACTTCTTCATTATCAATTTCCTCATCTTTTTCTTGTTCATCATCATCTTCATCTTTGTCACTAACACTAACCACACAGTCACTTGGCTTGTGAAGAAGATAAATGTTCTTCCATGTGTTTGTAGCATTCTTCACTACATGTTCAATGTCTCTCAATAGTATAAGACAAGTGTTGAATCTCAAAGTAAGCTTTTCTTCATTTTTTAAAGAGATTCCTTTACCTCCTTGTCATCCAAACTTGGCATAAGTTGCCTCAGGGTCTACTCATATATGACTATTGTAGTTTTCATGGCATTCTACCATCTTGGGTTGATCTTCTCCATTAGAATAATAGGAATCTGTTGAGCAAGCTTGTCTATAGAATACTTCCATTTACCCATTTTAGATATTATCGAGTCCTCTATTTGCTTTTTCTCCTCTACAGTCCTAGTCTCATACTTCAGTGCCTTGAAATTTTTTATGCTAGACCTTGATTCTAAATCTTTCATCCTTTCCTCAAAAGTAGGTGGAGGCCTCTTGAAGATTACATCTCCTCCTTCTTTATCTACTTTCTTCCTAGATGATCTTCTTGTAAACACAACAATAGATGTCTCGGCAGGCTTACTAATAAGTACCTTACCTTTCTTCTTCAGTGGGTCTTCATCCTCTAATTTCTCTTCATCCTCTGATTCTTCATCCTCAATATCATCCCCTTTGCCTTCAGTGAATAGAAGAGTGAAATTGTGTTTTCAGTTTGGCAATTCTCTTCTTCCCTTTGTTGACTGCTTGAGGGAGTTTGATTTCAAGTTCAATTCTAGCATTTTCCTCATCATAAGTGCCAAAGTATGCAAGTTTTGGGTCAATAGGCTCATTAATCAATGCCTTAATAATGTCCTTGGTTTCATCTATGTTTACCTCATAACCAAGAGGTTTTACCCATATTGTCCTTGGTCTAACTACTTAAATATATACTTTGTCACTATCAACCATGAAACAAACATCATCTTTGTAATCATCAACTAGTTTATTAGGAATCCAGAATCTATTATTCATCTTCTCTTTGAATGCATCAAAGTAGTTGTCCATAATACTTACATAGTTCTCTCCCATTTCAACTATATACTCATTGATCTAATAAGGAACATGTACATCCTTTCTCCATACTACTATACCTTTAGATGGGAAGAACTTTTGAACATAGAAAAATAGATAAGTTAAATGTTAAATGAACTTACAAGGATTATTCTTGGAAGTTCTTATACTCTCCATGTTCTGGTTGAACTGGTTCAACATCAACTCGGCAAGGTCAAGTGACATGTTATTCTTGACCACTTTGTATGCTAAATCCATTGCTTTGCATGACACACTATTTAGTCTGCTCAAGCTATAAATCTCTTGAGCAATGACATGTATCCCAAACTTGAGTTCCATGTTTGTGACATACGTGATTTTCATTCCCCTTTCATCCCACTCAGCAAGGGTTTGTTTTTGTAGTTTTACCCAACTTAGGGTTTTGGTCATTTTCACTTTTGTTAACATAGGAAGACTAGTGATCCTATGGATCATCTTCTTGGTTATGAAAACATGTTGTTTCAACCACAACTGATCATTGTGCACACAACTAAAAAAATATCTTATCCTTTTTATTTGAAAATCTTGTGGCATATGCAGAATGTGAGTTAAACCTTTAGTTTCAAGATGTTGATGTTTCGGTTTCAACACACCATTAATGCATAATTCCTTCAATGGTTCATCCATTTCTAATTCTCCAATATCTTGAATAACACATTTAAAATACAAATGGATATCATTGATCAAAAGTACCTTTATTGGAATTTGTGACTACACTCTATTCAGATCTAGGGTTTCCACAACAGTAGGACTCAACTTAAAATCTGGTGCCTTTCACTCCATACCTCAAACTAACATGACTAAACCTTTCTTAGATTTTCTGCTCGTGGATACCATTTTCACTTGGTAGGTTTTAGAGAATATGAAAATCTTTAATAACAATTTGCTCAAATTGCTTGAATGCTCTAAGAATCACCTTGCACAGATAGCTCTCAAAAATTTGTAGGAGAAATGACTTCAATTTCTCCCTTTTCATAAATTTTTTCCATAAATGCCTGGTACAATTGTTCACTCAAATGATAGACTATCATCCACTTCACTTGCATTGAATGCTCGACAGAGTTTTCAATGACTTGGTAACCAAACAACAAATATAGTAGCTCCCAACCTTGCTATGTAGGGTCTTACAACTTGACCTTGCTTAGTAAGGTCTACAACCTAACCATACTTAATAGCTATTTGCATCTTTTACTCAGCGATCCCTTTTCATCTTGAATGCTTATTTGGATCTTTCATTCTACTAACTAGAACTAATGTGAGATATCTTCAGAATCCTAGTTCTAGTTCTCCTATTAGAGATCAAGTGGAAATGGTGGAGTCACCTAATTCTTGAGTGACATTCTCAAACTTGTATTATTAGATGATTTTTGAACCCATTATTGTCTCATCTACTTTCTGATGTTATCAGCTTTTTCCTTCTTTTTATCTTCAATTCTTCCAATATTCATACAGTTCTTGGTAGGATGACCAAGTTATGTACAAATGAAATATCTTCTGGTAGTGTTTCTTGTCCTCATGTGATGTTTTACACAATTCATTCCAATGTGTCCAAATTCTCCACAATAGTGACATCTGCACCAAGTGTTATAGTCCCAACCAAATATAGCTTTCACAATCTATTCTATTGGGTTCAATATCTTAGTTTTGCATTGTGAGGATTTGTGCCTATGCTTCTTACATTTATGACATTTGAATTCAAACTTAGGCTTCTTGTTTCATTCATTTTCCCTATGGCCATGCTAATTGAAATTGTAACACTTTCCATTGAATTTATGTTTCCTATTGCTCCAACATTTTTTTGATGTATTACCTATCTTACCATAGTGATTGAAAGTAGACCTTTGATTCTTTTGAGCTCCTTGCTTAGATGATTCACCTTCTTCTATATATCCAATTCTTGCTTTTCCTTTTTTCCTGAAATGGATTTTCTCATTCAATTGATTCATGTCTACTTGAGATTTCATCATCCTCTCATTGGTTTGCCTTTCAGTATTTAGATCATTCTGCAATATTTCATTCTCTAATCTTAGATTCATGATTTCTTCATTTGCATTGGTGAGCTGATCAATGAAGTATGTCTACTAAAGGGATAGGTGTTGGATTTCATCATTCTTTCCTTCTATCTCTTCTTTTATCTTTTTTTTCCCTCGTCCATGACTTCACACAATCTTACTGACTAAATTTCTTGCTCTCTTCTTAGTTTTCTTACTTCTTCTTGAAGAGAACTATTTCTTTTCAAATAGTTCTTTGATTGCTATACTAGTTTCATCTGAATTGCTTGAATTGATGTCTTCAATTATTTCTTTAATGTAGAGTTGGTCATTCATTTGGATTGCAAGATCTTTTCTTCTTTTTCAGGGATTCAGAGAGTTACTCTTTTACTTTCTTGATTTGTCCAATAGTCAATTCCAAATCTAGCTTCTCATTGTTAATAACCTTGTCAAGTCTGAATACCTCCATAGCCTTTGATCTTTGCTCAAGGTTTTAAATTTCTTTCCTAAGAACCAAAAAGCTCTAATACCAATTTTTGGAAATATTATGATAGGCTAAGCTACTGATATGCCAATAAAACTTAATCCTTAATTAGTAATTAATCCTTTATGAGTTTTCTGATCTAATTGCATGCATGAGAAACTGAAAACATGAAAGCATTCATAACACTTTTACACATGATTTGGTGACTTAGAAACCTTCCAAATAGAAAGTAAAATTGGGGTGGGGATGATACCCACAAGCTTTAGTACTATAGTATAAAGTTGGCCTATTAAGGCTTACAATGACCGCTTCTAATGATCTACCCTATTAGGAGCAATAAAGACTGCTAGGTCCACCTTGCAAAAGGATTTACAAACATACAATGAAGTATGCACTCGGTAAAGAGATTTATATAAGACTATTAAGTCTACCTTGTGAAAATATTTGAATGATCCACCTATTAGGATGAAACAATAGCTAATCTCTAATCTATAACTTGGTTTGCTAAATGAGATTCCTTTGAGTATAGTAATCACCTTGCTGTGATAGATAAATCTTTGTCACTCCTTATATTGCTATAGCCTTTGTAATTCGCTCTTCTTCTCTTTTCTATTTATTAAATTACTTCCATATCATACATTGGATGTGATACAATATTTTACATATATACCAATCTAATTTACAAATTACAAAGTCGGCCACAATACAAGTTTACACAAAAACCACAAAGTTGGCCCAACTGCAAGAACTCAAGTTCTAAAGACTGGCTCAGTGTGGTTGTGATACTCAAGATCCACTGTCAATGCTCAACATTGTCATGCACTCAGTAGATGTAGAATTTTGATCCATATTGATCACTTCCAAGTATTCTTGAACTCAGTCTACACTGGTGACTCAACGAATACTGTGAAACTCAACATATAAGTTGTATCACTCGATTCATACTACATAGCTTGGTCAATGCTATCATTATGATCTTAGTATAAACTAAGTCACTTGGTTAACACTAAGTGGCTTTGTTAACACTAGACTTACATTACATTACCTGTGAACTCAAGAAGCACTACATAACTTAGTTTGCATTGATACTTGACATACACTAAGATGCTCAGTTTATACTACTAATCAACACCTTGGAAGTAATTAGTCGGTTCAAACTGAATACTACCCCTTGGACTTGGTAGTAACTGTAGAAATTGATAGATATTGAAATGCTTGGTTAACATTGTTAACTATACAATGTCCTCAATAGATACTTACAATCTGAATAATTGTATGTCACTAATAACAATCATGACTTTAATGTCAACAACCCACAAGATAATGTACTAATATAAATATTCCTTGATAGAGGATGGACCCTATTAGGAGTCTATAACAACATTCAATACATATTAGTCCCTATTAGAAGACTTTGAATCCTTGTTAGGAGATTCCAACCCTATTAGGAGTTGTGGAAGACAACTGGACCTATTGCCCAAAAAAATTCAAGGGCAAGATCAATGAACCCACTGTTCAAATGATCTCTATATTATTCCTTGCATAATAATAGAAATGAATAGTACTTCCTCTGTCCTATCAACCAGACCCTTGATCCTTCTGATCTTGTAACCAGATCACAATACTCACATCCAATAATCCCTTGGATTGCTTACTCGTATTCATCAAACATTATGTTCCTTTTCACACTTTGTGCTTTATACAATGATCACAACACTCTTTTTACTTCTTAGGAATAAGGAAAACATCTGTTCTTTATATCATATCTTAAAAATAATTCCTTGAGTCGGCCTTGAGGCTTTCCCAATTAATTATAGCAAGATAACTAATTAACTACAATTAAGATGAAAGATATAAAAAAAAAATCATAAACAACTTTCCAAGCACTCTGTCTTTGTACTGCTCTTAGTAAATTAAGTACAATTTTCATACATCTTCAACTTATGTGTTGGGCATTAAACCTCGTCATTAGGGAATTGCACTAAATATGTCCATGACCATGCATCAATAGACAAGAAATACCTTGTTTGTACAACTAAGATCTTTCTCTACTACTCTGCCAGTCTTCACAAACTTACTATTATGTTGACATCAATGAAAAACACAATCATGAATGGAATATGTCAATACTCTCCAATTCTTAGGATAATCCCCCAATGTAGTACCATCAAAATTCATGCTAACAAGGTCAAACTCTATTAAATGTATTTCAATAGAAACTGTAAACAATGATTAGAAAGAAAATAATAGGATTAATCTATGTGATTATAAATCACTTTGCAAGTTCAAATCCCTATTTGGTTCATGTGCTAACTCACTGATAAGATTTCCATTGTCATATTTTTTCTTGATTCACTTGGAAACCCTTCAAGAAATCAACTTTCTAACTTCACCAATACTTAAACCTTCTACTCATATTCACTTATCAACATCAACAACATCTCTATAAACTTTCTTCTCTAGCTTTGCATTCATTCATAGTTGTGCACTTCTAATCAACCTTCTTCAATATGTCTTTGTCACATAAACTTGCACCTACGCTATTCTATATTTTTTTAAAGCTTTTTAGCCCTTTAAATAGGTAATTCTTGCTTTACCATTTTACATCATCACCATAGATCTTAGGGTTTACGATCAAGTTCAACATGATTCATTGTATCTATCCATCTTCTTAATCTTCTTCTAAAAACTTCTCTGGAATTTTTCTATTAGTTATTTACCTAATCCTCTCCTTGAATTTAATGATCCAACTCATCATTCTTATCTTCAACATAGTCTACATCTCCCAAGAAATCAATTAAGTCATCTAGATATTATGATATCTTCAAATTCATTCTCATATGATTACTCGACAATCTCAAATTTTTGACACTTGGTCATCATTGACTTACTTAGCCATTGTAAAAACTTATAGCTTGACATCAACCATCTTTCTTGGTCAACACTAGATTTTATCGACAATATACTGTAGCTCGGTTGACACTAGTATCACTCAAAATTCCTAGCCTTTTACTCTATTGCTTGGCTTGGCTTAACTTTCTTGACATAAATAATCACTTTGCTTTATCAAAATCTATCTAATCAAATGTCCATTATTGCTTCCTTTTCATAACTCAACCTTTCCTCTAGGTGCTATTTTTATGAGCAATTTCTCAAATCCTCTTTATCTATCAAATAGATATGTCAGTCAGATTAGGTAGCAATATGTCTTATCAATATATTTGACATCAATAACAAAACAATAATTGTTCCAATTGTAAGTTTCCAACAAGGTTATCCTATGATCTCTTTCGACCCATATAAATGATTATAATATGTCCCTAGGGGTCCTAGGACCCCTAGGGACATATGTTGTCATGAAACATGTCAAAATAGGTCATGAGTTATCCTATGACCCCTTTTAACCCATTCAAACAAATAAATTAGGCCCTCTAGGGCTCCTAGGATCCCTAGAGACATATGTTGTAATGAAATATGTCGAAAGCATTATAGGTTATCCTATGACCCCTTTTTAGGTATTCAAACAAATAAATTAGGTCCTTAGTGGTCTTACGACCCCTAGGGACATACATTGACATAAAATGTGTTGAAAGCAGTCATAGGTTATCCTAGACCCCTTTCAATTCATTTGAACAAATAAAATGGGTCCCTAGGGGACCTATGACCCCTAGAGACATATGTTGTAATGAAATGTGTTAAAAGGGGTCATAGGTTATCCTATGACCCCTTTTGACCCATTCGAACAAATGAAATAGGTCCCTAGGGGTCTTAGGACTCCTAAGGACATATGTTGTCATGAAATGCATCAAAAGGGGTCATTGGTTATCCCATGACCCCTTTTGACCCATTCAAACAAATAAAATTGGTCCCTAGGACCCTTAAAGCCATATGTTGTCATGAAATGTGTCAAAAGGGGCCATTGGGTACTCTATGACCCCTTTCAACTCATTCAAATATATGATATGTGCTCCTAGGGGTCCTAGGACCCTTAAGAACATGTGTTATCATTTAATAGGTCAAAATGGGTCATAGTTTACTATTTTCACAAAAGTTAGCACCCTCGTCCAACATTTTTACCTAAGGACAACCTTGTGAAACAAGGAAACAACCTCCAAGCTGTGAGACTTGAGCTATGAGGTTGAGTCTCTGGAGAAGGCTGGCTTCTTTTTCTATTAGGATGCACTTAATTACACTTGGAGAAGAAAAGGGAGAAGGAATGCATGAAAGTAAATCTAACTACTCTAACTTAAGAGGTGATGCACCAAAATAGAGTGTTTGACCTTATCCCTACCCACAAATGCATAGTTAACCAGTTATAACCTCAAAGAATATAGATTCAGACCTTTCTTAATTCAACAACCATATGTAGATTAAACAAAAAAAGGATGATATAGGAAGAGTCTTCACTTAGTATCATTCAAATGTCAAAAGTAGATACAATCATGCAAGTTGCAGAATATAGACAAAAACATTAACCATATGCAAAGAAATCATGCACAGTGTGTTAATGGCCAAAAGAGCATCGACAGAGGATTATAATGGCTTTAGAGGCATGATAAGTTATAGTACTACACATAGAAGCAATACTAGTGAATCAAAAAAAATCCACACTTACAAAGATTACAAAATTTGCCTTTATAGCTTAGGCATAACTGAGATATTTCTAACTAAAGTTACTTCACAACCACTACCATTAAATACTTAGAGAATGATTAAAATATTCAAAATAATAGATTGATTTGGTTCATTTTAGAGGGATGAAAACCATGGAAACCTTGACTAGAGTAAACCTTGAAGTGATAGAAACGATGCCAATCAATGCATAGTTGGGGTAGATGGATAACCAAGTGATGAATCCATGTTTCTTTTACATTTACTAGGCATAGGGATGCTAAAAGTGATCTATAGACAATCAGAGATCTAATCTGCCATTAAAGAGGTATTTTGTCTTCGCTACTAGCACACCAAGTTAGATATATCAGCAAGTCAGTTATATTCAACACTCACCTTGTACCTTTCTTGCAATCTTATTGGTCGGAGACCCTTTTCTTTTGTAGCTTGGATGAGATAATCACCTTTACTTTGGTCTATGGTCAAGGATACTCTTGATAATTTCTATGATCTTATGATCATCATCTTCTCGTAATATCAAGCTTTCCTTAAAGTTTTCTTGTGATACTACAATCACTATGAGGTTAGGACAAAACCTTGACTTCATGCCTTCAGAAAACCCTTGTAGTTGTACCTACGATCTTATGACAACCCTATACCTTAAGATCATAGTCCTTCTCTCCACCGCTTATGACCATATGTCTCTACAATGTTATGATAACCACATATTATGACATTGATGTCCTTGGCAAATGACCTCATGATCTTACACTAGATCGTAAGATTGTAACATAAAAAATTGGTCATGTTATTGCAACTATGACTTTCACCCTTTGCGATCTGGAGAATAGAGCTCACGAACTAACCATGTCAGGGGCTTTAGCCAATGAAATGCCTATGGTACACTAGCTTAGTTTGACTCATCTCCTTGTCACATTGTTTCTCACACAACAAAACCTAGCCCAAAAATCCACATGGTAGAAGGTCACCTTTCCGCATCATACAATATTCTAACAAGAAATGAAAGCAAGAAAGCAATAGCCAATGAAAATTCATCTATATGCCATGCATATTTTCCACCCTAACCTGACATCTTTACTTTGTTTGTGGCCCATAAGAAATAAGACCCACACACCACGTGGCAGCGAGGCACTTGCCTACATTGCATAAAGATAGAGTACTTTCATAATGCGGGAAAGTACCCACCATGGATCTATACAAGATCTAATGGTCTGAAAAGTTGCGAGGCTAAAAAGATGGACTTAGAAAAAGAATAGGAAATACAATAAGCCTTTTTTTTTAATAAAATAGGAAATACAATATGGCAATTTTGTTTAGAAGGCAAATTTAGCTAGCAATTACCCTAGGACCCCTTTCAACCCATTCAAACACATGATTTATGTCCCTAGGGTTTTTAGGACCCTTAGGAACATATGTTGTCATATAATATTTTGAAAGGGGTCATGGGGTACTCTATGACCCCTTTCAACTCATTTGAACACATGATATATTTTCCTAGGGGTCCTATGATCCCTTTGAACATATGTTATCATTTAATGGGTCAAAATGGGTCATAGGGAACCCTATAACCCCTTTTGACCCATTAAAATACATGTTGTGCGTCCCTAGGGGTCCCCAAACCCATAGGGACATACATGTGTTCAAATTGGTAGAAAATACGACATGCCATGACACTTTTCAACCCATTACATGACAAAATATGTTCATAGGGTTCCTAAGACCCCTAGGGACATACATGTTGTGTTCCAATGGGTCAAATGGGGTTAAAGGATATTATATGACCCTTTTTGACCCATTACATGACAAAATATGTTCTTGTGGGTCTTAGACCCCTAGGGAAAAACATGTTGTGTTCAAATGGGTTGAAAGAGGTCATAGGATAACCTATGACCCGTTTCAATCAAATACATGACAACATATGTTCCTAGGGGTCCTAGGAGCCCTAGGGACCTACATGTTGCATTTCAATGGGTAGAAATGGGTCAATGAGTATCTTATGACCCCTTTGGACCCACTACATGAAAACATATGTGCTTAGGGTTCCTATGACCCCTAGGGATCTACCTCTTATATTCCAATGGATAGAAAGGGATCATAGGGTATCCCATGATTCCTTTCAACCATTACATGAGAATATGTGTTCCTAGGAGTCCTAGGACTCTTATCATCATGTTTTTTGTGTTCCAAGGTTGAAATCCTATGACCTCTTTCGACCCATTTCATGATAACATATGTTCTTAGGGGTCTTAGGACCCTAGACCCCTAGGGCCATACATTTTGTGTTTTACTGGGTCAAAAGGGGTCATCAAATACCCTATGACCCCTTTCAACCCATTACATGATAACATATGTTCCTAGGGGTCCTAAGGGAATGCATGTTGTCATATAATGGGTCGAAAGGGTCACAAGATACTCTATGATCCATTTTGACCCATTAGAACACATGTATGTCTATAGGAGTCCTAGGACCCCTAGGAACATATGTTATCATGTAATTGGTCAAAAGGGGTCATAGGATACTCTATAACCCCTTTCTACCCATTGAAACACAAGATGTATGTCCCTAGGTATCCTATGACCCCTAGGACATATGTTGTCATATAATGGGTAGAAAGGGGTTGTAGGGTATCTCATGACCCCTTTGCAATCTTTGGACCACAACATGTATGCCCCTAGGGGAACCCCTAGTAACATACATTGTCATATAGTTTATTAACTTGGGTTACTAATATATATAATAATATATAATAAGTACTAACTATATATAAAATAATTATTAGTTAATACTATATAATAAATGTTAGTAACTATATATAATAAATTTCCCCCTCCCCCCCCCCCTTAAGTTTGGCAAATAAAAATCAATTTTAAACTTAAAAATTAGTCCCCACTCCCTTTACATTTGAATTTGGCATCATGATTTTGGTGCATAGATCAGGTACCCATTATAAAATTGGGTACCTATTTTCAAATTAGATACCCATTCTCAAATTGGATACCTGTTCTCAAATGGGGTACTTGTTCTCAAATTGACTACCCGATCAGGCAAGGAATTACATTTTTTGTTTGGTATTAGGATGGGTGGGAAAAAAGTCAAAATAGATTTTGAACACTTTTAGATGTTTCAAAACTAAATATTTTCACATCACCACTTTTTGGTACACCATGATTCTACACATACCTTATAGGTTATGTATTTGCTATTGGTGGGACAATAGTGAGATCGATTTCTTGGTTGCAGAAGGTTAATGCTTTATCCACTACATAGGCAAAGTATGTTGTTGTTATAGAAGCAACAAAGAAGATGATATGGCTTTGCTTCTTTATGGAAGAATTGGAACACCCAAAAAGGGATATTTATTTGTTTACATAGCCAAAGTGACATTCATCTTTCCAAGAATTATGCTCTACATTCAAAAGCATACATTCAAAGATAAAACACATACAATTGTGGTACCATTTCATTCAGTCTATTTTGGATGATGGAGAGTTAAAGTTGGAGAAGATGCATACAAATGATAATTCAACATATATGTTACCAAGGCAATAACAATGGAGAAGCTAAACTCCTATTCAACTTTGGTTAGTCTTCTAGACTGAAAAAAATAAAAGATCAAAAAAATCTAAGGTGGTTTGATATTCTAGTGGGAGCTACAAGTTTAGCAGTGCTATGATTAGTCTCCAAGTGAGAGGTTATTGTTGTGGAGTCTGATCAGTCTCCAAGTGGGATATTGTTGTGATGTGGAGCCTAATCAGACTCAGAGGTTTATTCAATGTGATTTTCTCCCAAATTATTTCTATAGGGGTTAATACATGGTCAAGGGGTAACACCCCCAAAGCCAAAAATGACTCTACTATTGTAAAAGGTGTATAAAATGACTTAGGGTTAGCGATTTGATAATGCATGATGATATTGTATCTTCTTGTAGTGGTATTGAGCTGTAAGGGATTACGGGTTGCAATCACTAGATAATAATAATATTTGACTTGTTGTTGGTGGATGCAGCCAGAGGATTGGGTGAACCACATTGAATCTATGTGTCTTGTGTTCTCTTTTGTGTGATTTATTATTTTCTAATATTGGTTATATATACATTTAATTGTTATTTCTATTTGTGGTTAATCCTAACACAAAGCCTTTCCCATGAGAAGTAGTTAGAGAATAACTGATGAATATAGATGAAAGACAAAATAGAGGAAGGACAAGAATTATATTAGGGTATCTTACCTTTGTATTAACTTGTCATAGATACACCTATACTATAAAAAAATATTGTACTTGAACATGAAGATGTTAGCTATCAAATTTTGAGCTACTTCTCAAATCAATTTAGGTGTAGAAAATATTTGTAAAATAATATTTTGTCTTCTCTATAACTTATTTTATGAGTCCTATTGTGACATGTGTCTTTCCAAATTTGAAGGTTGAACATGCAATCCTTTCTCTTTGAAAGGATTTCCAAGATTGGGAAGAGAGGTATGAAGTCCAATTAGTTGGTCTAGTTTTTGTGTTAATTCTAGAGATGTTTTATCTTGTTTCTTTGAAAGTTTGAATTTAATGAAGGGCTAGTATTAATCTTATATTTGCCATAGTCTCATATCAGAAATATGTATAATTCTCAAATAAATTAATACAAGCAATGTTCTATGGTATCTATGTCTCAAAATTATGTCTCCATTTTCATGCTTTTGTAATTTTGATAATTAATGAACAAGTTTTAGTTTATTCAAATACAATTTAGAAGGGTAGTATATCATTTCATTATTGTTTTTAATTCAAGGAATTAAGTAAATGCTTTTGTGGAATGATAGGGCCATTATAAGTGTGAGAGGGATATTATAAGTAGAGAATTTGAAAGCCAACAAATGATACATTTAATTACAATTTAGTTAAATATATCTATTAATATTGATTGACGTGACTCTATTATGACAATGGATTTAGGCATTGGTCATTTAGTTGAAGAATGAAGCAAATCAGTCTTAGATTTGCATGTATTAAATTTTACAAATTAAAGTCATTAAACATTGCTGTCAAAATGGGATATAAAGTTAGTAATCACTTGTTGCAATAGTTTTGTCAAGTTTATTGTTGGCTATTATAAATTTTTCAGTAAATTGCAATTACAAGAAGTTTCAAGACCAAATCTACTATAGGGGATTTGTGAGATGAAGTATTATGCATGAATTGTCAAATCCTTAGGTTGACCCACCTTGGTTTAGAAAAGCCAAAAGAGTAGAAAGCATTAGTGCTTTGTTAGTTGGTCCATACTCAAATATGATGTACTAGGCATGGGAAGTATCTAACCCCTAAGTATTATTTTATTTGTTGTTTCCATGATATTCTTAAATATGTTAAATAAAAAACTAATAGACAACATTTATGGAAAGTGGGTACTGTTGTTTTGATTCTATATTCTCACATAGATGAAGTTGGATTAAGTAGACTGAGATAAAGGTTGAAGACATGTTAGAGATATTTTTAATTAGATAGTATAATCTAGAGATCATCGAGTGAAAATTTAAGAGGGTAGTGAATCAACAATTTGTGTGCAATCTTGGATAAAGTGTAAAACTTTAATGTAACGTGTATTGTAATATTGTAAGATGATCTTATATTATAATTGTGAATTGAGAAGTCCTTAGGACGCAAACTCAATAATATGTTTTAGGACTTGGTAGAAAGGAAAGGTTATTTCCTTGTGGTAGAGTGTTAATTACAAGCGATCATATCTTTGTAATATCTATTGCAAGCTTGGTATGTGTTGAGGCACAATGAGCTTACAGGGAACTATATTTGGAAGGACAAGTTGTTGGTTAGATAGTTTTTGTTTCACATTTTATTATTCAGAAGGAATAATACAAAGGCTAATTAGGCACTGGGTTCAGTGGTATTCCTTTCAACTCCTAATAGGGTTGGAATCTCCTAATAGGGATTCAAAGTCTCCTAATAGGGACTCATAAGTATTAATTGTATTTCATTGACTCCTTAAAGAGTCTATCCCCTACCAAGGAACTTTTATATAAGTACATCATTTTGTGGGTACCATCCCCACTACAATTTTCCCTTTGGTCAAGGATTTCCCTAGTTAACAAATCTAGTGTTATTATGCATGATTATCTTTTTATGGTTGTTGCATTTACTATTTACATGTTTCAAATTTAATAAAGATATTGAGAGTCACATAACTGATTCATTGCCCCCCCATCCCTTGGCACATGTGCACACTCAATTGTCTTGGTGGACTTGACTTTCTAATAGAGCCAGCCTTGTTAAAGGTTACATTGACATATTTAGTGTAACCTGGTGAGAGGATTTTAACCAAAGATCATCTAGATCTTATTGCTCATTTACATTTCTAAAGAGTGGTCTACCATAAAGGACTTTAAAACATCACTAATCGATGCTACCATATAGGATTTCAAAAACTTGTTAGGTTTACTTAGTTAAGAGATTTTATCTACTACAATGGTAAGAAAGTAACAATCAAATGATTGTTAGGTTTAGCACTACCTTGCTTGTTCAGATTGCTGCTTCACTCTGTCTCTTCCTTCTGATCTCTTACTATCTGATTACACACTCACATTATGACTTCAAAGTTCCTCTTGCTTTCTCTTTCCACTTATGTTCTACTCGGTTCACCTTTTGTCTTCTTCTTCCACTTCAATTTGCATAAGCAACAACAATCATCGAACAATCAACAACCAAAAGAAAGCTTGTACATCTCCTTAAATAGCTAAATTTTCCTTTCCAGAATCTTCCAATTTTTTTTTTGCTTAATCACGATCATAGATCTTAGATCCAATGAATTTAGTCACTTGTAAAATAGTTATAGCTTGAACTTTGTGCTTGTCTCCATTCTGTTAAATCTCCTTCATTAGATCTTCATTACATTTCTCTAGCCATAGATCTCACAACTAAATTTGACTTTATCCTTTGAACATCTCAAACATTCTTTATTTTCATGAAATATTGGCCTCAAATTAATCTTTTCTCAACTTGTTCTTTCTATTCAAGCTTGGTGAACACTATAATTTTTGTTGGTGTAAACAAGTATTTAATTATTACACTTTACTTAAGTTTACTTAGGTCAATGCATTATTTTATTATTTTTTAGGTGAGACACTTAGGATTTTGCATACTTTTATGAGTTGTCATGTTGACAACACAAAAGTAAGCAACTCTAATTCATCACATGGTGTCTACAACACTAGAATTTGCATAATTAACTGAGTTGTCATGTTAACAACACAATTATTTGCACTCTTATTTTAGCACATGGTGTCTACAACATAAATTTTTGTGCTACACCTTTGTAGGCTTATCCTCTCATCATCACACTTACTCTTATGCTTAATGGAGGATAACCCACACCTAGTGGACATGTGCTTGGTTGTATGACTTATCATGTTGCCAATTCCTAGGCATTCTAGAAGCATTCCAGAGGCCTTTATATATAGGCACTTCTAGTGTAATTTCACATTGAATTGAATACATATCAATATTCTGATCATACTCTTTTGGTCTATTGTTGTGCTTGTGCTTGAGTTCCTTGATCTTGGGTGAATTTTTCTGTAAAGAAAATTCTTACATGGTATCAGAGCTATACCAAATTCTTACATGGTATCAGAGTTGAGGAAAATTCTCTTCACATAACCATTGGACACAGATCTTGCTTCACCTCTCTAAGGATACCTCAACTCAGATTTGGAGTATCACAATCATTGGGAGTGTCTAGAGCTAAAGTGAACCTCACTATTGCGTCTAAAATGTCGACTCAATGAAATTTGACTATAAATTCACCTACCCTAGGCCATAGTCAAATTTGAGGGAATTTTTTTTTGCAAACCAACATCCAAAGGACCAATTTGTAGAATTGGTATGATCATTTTATATCTGCATATTTTATTATTTTAGTCTTTGCAATTTCTATGCATTATTTTTTGGATTTGTGTATTTTGTCCAATTTTTTTTTGGCCATCAGGCCAGTTGAAGAGATTTTTTATAGGTGAAGATTGGAGCTTGCTAGTGCCAATAAGATATTGGCATTATTTTTAGAAGGTCAAAAAACCCCCATATTGACTTTTTTTGACCAAAATTGAACATCTGAGGTGAAATCTAGAGTCATCTAATTTTTGGAGGTGTAGCGACGACGATTTAGGAAAAATAATAACGAAGGTGATTTTCAAACATCGATATCTCCCTCATACGGACTCCATTTTGTGAGCTATTTTCTTTTTTGTTTTGGGGTGGAATTTCATGATCTACACATTGGTGCAGGATGTTTGAGCTCTTTATTCCTATTTTTTTTTGCAAATTGCAAATCTCGATTTTTGCAACATCAAATGCTTAGTACGGGCTCATCTAGACACATAATTAGGTTCCATTTTTTTTGAAAGTGAATAACTTTTTGTCTACTTTCCAAATCTGCAATCATATTATAGGCTTGTGTGGACAAAAATATCACTTTCAAAAATAGGTCCTTTCTTTGCATTGTATTGCTTCAAAATTGTTGTACATTGTAAAGATCCAGATTTGAACTATAAAATGAGGTTGTAAATAGAAAAATTAGAAGTCCACTAAGACCTTAATTGGAAAGTGGCCTATTGTGCATGCACTACCTATAAAGTGCCAAATCATACATTAGGAGGGGGGGGGGGGGGGTTGATTGATTTTTTGCATTTTAGGGGGGTTCATTAATTGATCTCATGGTGTCTTGTCACACATGTTAGTTTGGTGTTAGACTGAAGCCGACAACATGAAACTATCATAGATGGAGTGCATTGATACTTGATCATCTAAGAGAACATCGGGAAGTCCTTCCTTATCTTTATTTAAAGACGTTGCTACCAAATCCTAATTGGAGAAATATTACTAAACTTCTTCGATTTCTGTATAATAGCATGAGTAAGGAATGTCTTGCTCCTCTTAGAATGGAAAGTTTTCCTCATTATATTTGGATGACTCTTTGGGAAGCATATGGAGATCCAACAGTTCCTCCATTTCCAAAGAACATTCTATCACCAGTCACTCCAGTCATGGTCCCTACACATCCAGATGAGATCATACCTCCTAATGCTCCTATTGCTACTACTAATCTAGATCTAGCCACAGATGCTTCAGTGCAGTAGGAAACACCATGTCTTCCTACTTCAGCTTCATGGACAATTTCCTTCCAGATATTGCAAGGCTATTCATGGAGTCTCACATTGAAGATGTGGGAGACATCATTGATGATATTCATCTTTTCTTTGTTGAGGTGAATACTTCATACATTTCCGTAGTGATAGGTTCATGTACTTCAACACAACAGGGTACACCTTGTTTTCCAACTCTAGCATTATGGATGACTTCTTGATAGATATTTTAGGTTTGTTTGTGGAGTCACACATAACAGATTTGGGGGACATATTTTATGATCTACATCTTCTCTTTGATGAAGTAGAATCTTCTTTAGTTGTCATGAGGGCTCACTCTGACCCTCTTGTCCATTCTCTATATGACCAGTCTTCAGAGGTTGATATGATTGTGGATCCTTATGTACAAAAGTTGCAAGAGATCTCTTTATCATTTGAGGAGAGAGTTTGTTCTTTAGGACATGTTCTACATCCATCCTTGCTAGATCTGCACTCATTCTTTTTAGCATTGTTGGAACGGGTGACCATTACTATTGACACAGGGACAGTTGATCAGCTTTTAGAGACACCATTCATCATGAGGATTCTTTCTACACATAGGGGAAGCATCTCACCTATACCTCTGCCATTGTTTCTTCCAAAGGGAAGGAACATTATTCAGCAGTCATGGATCAAATTCTACATTAGAGCAGCTCTCATTGATCAAAACTCTACATTTGGGGGGGGGGGGGGGTGTAACTACCTTGTCTCTGTCTTCTTCTCTTTTATTGAGGGGGACTTTTTCATCTTATGGGGTTTTTTCCTTCTACTTCTCTTTTGTATATACTTGATGAATGTCGTAATGGGGGGGTCTTGATTACTCCATCCATCCATGCATTTTTTTTTTTTTCTCTTTTTGGGGGAGGGTTTTTTCCATGAGGTTTTCCCTCTTTCTCTACTTTATGAGAGATTGCATTGCATTTTGTACATGGGTACCTAACATGGCCTTGTAGCTGGGACCCATCATGCATTTTCATCCTAACTTTTGTAAGCTTAAGTGCATTCCCCTAAGTTGCACTTAAGGGGGGCTGTTGGTGTAAATAAGTATTTACTTGTTACACTTTACTTAAGTTTACTTAGGTCAATGCATTATTTTATTATTTCTTAGGTGAGACACTTAGGAGTTTGTGTACTTTTATGAATTGTCATGTTGACAACATAGAAGTAAGTAACTCTAATTCAGCACATGGTATCTACAACACTGGAGTTTGCATAATTAACTGAGTTGTCATGTAGACAACACAATTATTCATACTCCTATTTTAGCACATAGTGTCTACAACATAAATTTGCATGCTACACTTTTGTAGGCTTATCCTCTCATCATCACACTTACTCTTGTGCTTAATGGAGGATAACCCACACCTGGTGGACATGTGCCCGGTTGTATGACTTATCATGTTGCTGATTCTTAGGCATTCTACAAGCATACCAGAGGCCTTTATATATAGGCACTCTTAGTGTACTTTCACATTGAATTGAATACATATTGATATTCTGATTATACTCTTTTGGTCTACTGTTGTGCTTGTGTTTGAGTTCCTTGATCTTGGGCAAATTTTTCCCTAAGGCAAATTCTTACGTGGTATCAAAGCTATACCAAATTTTTACAATTTTACTTAGCCAATACATCACTCACTTAACACTAAAATTACTTGGTTAACACTATCTTGGTTGATATTGTATTTCTTCTTTCATCATGTAAGTTATCTTGCATATATACATAATCTTCATCACTTAATCAAAACATTACATGATTGTAAAACAATCAAACCAACATTATACTATCACAATCCAACTCATTCAAGTATCCATTGAATACCATACACTTATAAATATACTTAAAATCCTCTTCATCAATCAAATCCTGTTCGTCAATCAAATACCATTAAAGAATGCCCAATATCATCTTAAATTATGTGAACATAATACAAGCTTGATGATGCAATGATTACACTATGCTTAAAAAGTGCTATTTGATATTTATATATATGTCCTTTAAAATCTAGAATAAAATTAAGATTTTATTCTTTTGTAAAACACAATTACATGTAACTTGAAAAATGTCTTACGCTCAAATTAATAGATAATAACTTATTTAAAAACAAGTAATTTGAACCCAAACTAAAATTATTTTTAAAAGCTTGTAGATCATTTCTTCATCATATAAATAAACTAAATTTTATTTCATCTAAACAAATCTGACCTAAAGAAAATGAATATACATAAATTTAAAAATTGAATTATGATCATTCATTAAAGATGGGGAGATAAAAACAGCAAATTTAACAAATTATGAAAAGACTTGAAATGTATTCATTGCATAACATAAAAGACCTTCGAATCTAAATGGGTCCAAAACAGAGAGAAGAGTGCAAATCAAAATACCAAAAAAGCATGGAACATTCTTAGATCCATTGGTTCTAGTGAACATGCATTGTTCATATCAAACTATCAGAGTAAGCAAGCTACCCAAAAACTAAAGACAATAGTTTTAATGTGAAGATACATTTGTTCAGTAAGCTTTTTGACAGTTTATCTAAGCTATTCACTCCAAATCAGAATTATTGTTTAGCTTGTCTTGGCAATGCTCAAGACGGTGAAATATAATGAAAAACAAACTTGAAGAGAAATTCTACGGTCATGCTCTACACAGTGAAAGATAATGAAAAGCAAACCACTGCCCAAAGGTGATAAAGTCAAGCTTCAAAGCATGGTCTGCAAAAATCTCATTGAATTCTCACCATTTGAAATCTTGGGATAGAAATCTAGGCTTTTAGACATGCCCATCATAAAAGGCAATTTAAAGTTGAAAAGCCTTGCCCAAAAATATTTCAATCATGAACATATCAGTGCCTTTTAACATAAACGGTAAGAAGAGTCATGTTTTGTAGACCCTCAAATGGAAATAAAATCATTATGTTTCAGAAGGAAAGCTCCAAATCTCTTTTTATCATTAATGGGCCAAGCAAATGAGAGGACAATTTCGTAGTTGGATTTGAAGTAGTGATAGATACATATTGGTTTCACTTTCATTCATGCACCTGCCACAAAGTCCACAAGCTGAGAGTCAAATGCATTGATATGAATATGAGGATTGAGAAACAAACTCTTCTTATCACCTTAGAGACTATCAAAAGATGACTTCATCTAGATGCTTTTGATTTGAGAAAAATGCATTTTCCTTACATATATATGTGACAATAAATTCACATGCATTTATCTAAGAGTTAAATTAATTATTTGGTCACATGAGATTTTTTAATGAACTATTGAGTTGCAAGATTTGACAAATGTTTTTCTTGGTAGGGGTATTTTCAATGATTAATATGTTCATAAGAAGTTGGACATAAAGATCCATTCCCATTTGTCACTTCAATAGTCTAGAGTTTGCAATGGACTTGACTATCCTCCGAACAAAATGTACCTCTGATTAAATTTGAAACAAATAAAAAAATACAACGGATTTTGCTAAAATTTTCAGCATTTGTTCTTCATGATTTGTATGTTTTATGATCGAAAACAACAAAAAAACATTGTGCTTTTAGAGATCTGAAGATTTAAAAAAAAAAAAACTTTTAGTGCATCTTGTTTGGACCATAGCTGACACCATTTGCACGAAGGAGGAAAGTTGTGGATTATTAAAAAAGAAATTGCCTAAATTAACCAATTGTATTATTGATGGAGGAAAATTGGACATGACATGATATCACGAATATATTTATTTCATAGGGTTATGTAGTTTTTTTAAATTTATAATCTCGAGGTTTATAGAAATTTATATTTGTGAGTCAAAATGATTTTTTAATAGCTATTGTATGAGAAATTTGTATTTAATGATTATAAAAAGTTTATCCATCATTAGTTGTATTTATATAATGTTTGCTTGGGTAAAATTTTAGTTGGCTATGATCTATCTATTTAACATTCATTGCATTAAAGACAATGTTTACAAGAACAAGTATCAAATTTATTAAAAGATCGTCTATCTTAATACTATTTTTATTTAAATACCATTGACCATTAAATTTTCCTAATACTAACTACCTCACTCTTAAAACTTCACAAAAATCTTGTGCCTTATGCATCATTTATTATAGAGCTGTGAAACTCATTTATTTTTGTACATATAGAAGTAGGTTATATTATCAATTTTGATGATGATATGTAGACATAAAGCTAATTACCGTTGTACGAAAAGATGTTTAAAAGAATTAAAACAACTTTATTCACCTTTAGATCTAAAAAAGAAATAAGTACATAATACTAGTTTCTAATTGTTTAATTAATTATATAATTAAGTCTAGCATACAATCAATTCAAATATACGATTGATGTTTATTAATAACATGGAACCATGTACATAAATAGTAAATTGATAAAGAACGATAGGCACACTTAAATGTAGATGGGACATTTAGATGATCTATTTTAACATGTGCTTTGAAGTTAGACTCCAACTTTCATTATCATAATGCAATTATTATACAATGATAGAATAAAACATAAAGTCCTCTTTAACTTAATTTAACCTTCCATCAATAATTTTATTTTGAGATTTATGTCATTATCTTTTTTATATATGGCTTTGGAATCACCTAATCCCTTTTTAATTTTATTATATTTAATCTTAAAAAAATTCTATTTATCTATAATATCTTAAAAATTATAATAATGTCAGTGGGCCCTCAACTCACTAGGAATCAATTCTCATTAAGTGCAAGACTCTAATATCACAAGAATGAGGCCTAGGAGAATTTGGTAGAATGTATACCCCTCGGTCGTTGACTCTTAGTAGAAGAGATTTCAACCTATAGGCTCATGCTCTTGTATAGAGTAGAAAAAGGTCTTCATTCTGGCCCTCATTGGGATGGTTTTTTTGCAAGCTTCATGCCTCTACTGAGCAACCTTACTTTAATGTATGAACCTCCATAAAAAAATATAATAGTCAAAATTAAAAGATACTCTTCTACTAATTCATAAGAATGGTAGTTGAGAGGTCGGGAGCGACTTCTTCCTTCCAATATCCTAATGCAAATAACTCTTTTCATTACAACAAAGTCAATTAATATTTAAAATTTAAAGTTGAAATTAATTTGATAACATAATATGTGGGAACTAAATCCATAGGAAATGAATGAATTTGGATTTAATTTTTTCTAAGGAATACTTAACGATAGATTTTGAGACTAGTTTGCTAGTGTACTAGAAAACTTGGATCTATGAGATAAAGGTCTTTTGATAATTAAATTTAATCTCATTTATTAGGTATAAGGCCAAAGTTGTGGGTTTGATTTTTGTGTCTATATAGACAAACTTTGTGTATATATATGTTTTTTTTTCCTTGCACAAATACTTTGTCTAAAATTTGAATAAATTTGGGTTTCCTTGATTTGATATGCTTTTATCTAAGGTGAGTTGGTGTTGTGAAATACAATTCAAGAAATTGCTAAGAAATGATTTGTATTTATCTTGTCTAGACATTAGACAAATCGATTAAATTGTTATGAATAAATTTTGAATACACAAAAAAACATGCAATTTAATTAAACTGATGTAAGCAAATGGTGTAATGTTGATGCTTTAATGATGTTCTTCATCGATGTAATTGGTCTTGGATCTAAGATTTATAATAATGAATTTAAGCATTCTCCTAAATATACAACTCAAGTGTACAATTTGAAATAATTCAAATTTTAATTTGGCTCGTAACAATTGATGGACATGAAAGGCCAAGTGTATGCATTGGTTGACAAGAGCTTTTTGTGATAGGCATGAGGTCACAAGGTCCAACTCCCCCTAGCCCACATGCTACCATAGAGTATGTCGAATCAACATGACTTACTTGATACAAATTATAGAGGGGCTACCCAAATTTTTGTAGTCTAAAATTAATAATTAATGTGAATGTAGAAGATAGATCTACCAAACTCAAGATAAAATCTGCACCCAATTAATTTGGATTCAATCTACACCCACTAGTTTGAACCAAAATGGTGGATGAGATAGAGACCACAAAACATTTTTATGCTTCAGATTATAGAAATGACATAATAATAAAATAAGATTATTTAAATGCGTGAAGTTTCCATAGTCTATGATAAAACGGTTTAATGGTTTATAGATCTGATTATCTGATCAATTTTTTCATCATGCTCTATGATTCATAATCAAGATAAGTAATCTTGAAAAGTGGAAAACAATCCTAATAATGACTCATAAAACATTAATCAAAATGTTGACAAAAAATTGAACACAAATAAAGTCGAAAAACCCTAAAGACAATGAGATTATTTATCAAATTTAAATCCAAGCTTATAAAACAATCCTAATAATGTATTGCACAACATAACTTAAAAAAAAATTGAACACATATCAAATCTAAAACCTCAAAGACAAAAAAAAAAATTATTTATCAAATTTAAACCCACAAACATTAATTATTGATTTTATCACCCAATAAGATTCTAATGGCAAATGGTAAAAATACCAATTGTTTAAAGTGGAGAAGCTATGAAATCCAAGGAATGGTAGGAGGGTCCCACTAAGGGAATCACCCAATACTAAGTCACCCTTGGATTACATGCAACCTTGATGTAACGAACATACTCCCAAGCTTAAAAATACCAAGATTTCCATCGTTTTACATTCAACTTGTACGGTGTAATCGGTCATACCAACAAACGTATTTCAGTAAGAAGACAAAATTACAACCTATTTAAAACTACTTAGGATCGTACTCAGATTTCTTAGGTACAAAGTTGATGATATGTAGTGTCATTGGTTTCCGTATTGCTAAGTCTGTTTAGGGTATAACTCATGTTTTTCCCCTTTGGGAAGTCTACTCATTTTGATATACATAATCTTTCATTATACCATCATTATACATATGATGGTATAATTAATAATAGATATATTTTTTCAATAAAATGTGATATTTTTGGACATGTCACACTTCTTTATATATATACAAGGGTAGCAAAGATTTTTAGAGATAATGTAAAGAGTGTTGGATATATAAATAAATTAGAAGATATTTAGTTGACTAAGGTGAGTCGTAAAACAAGTAGGTTGATAATAGCTATATGAATTTAGGTGGATGTCAATTGTTAATTCAATGAAGTAATTTTCTAGTGGGGAGTTATAATTGTACATAATCTTTGGTCTCTTAAAGACTTAGTCTACTCTAAATGAATTTATAAATTCATGTGCTATTTTAAATTGATTAGTATCCCCATTGATAACTTTGCTACCTAACTCCATATAATTGAAAATTTCATTATTTTTTAATTATAATATTATTTTCTATATATATATAAAATCTTTTAGATTTTTGTAAGGTGATATGATTTTATTTTTGAAAAAATGGTTAAATCATTTATGTTGTTTATTAATAATAGATATATTTTTCAATAAAATATGATATTTTGGGACATATGAACGCAAAATTTTTAGAGATAATGTAACTAGTCGTGGATATATAAATAAATTAGAAGATATTAATTGACTAAGGTGAGTTGTGAAACAAGTAGGTTGGTAATAGCTATGTGAATTTAGGTGGATGTCAATTGTTAATTTAATGAAGTAATCTTCAAGTGGCGAGTTATAATTGTAGGTCACCTTTGGTCTCTTAAAGGCTAAGTCTATTCTAAATGAACTTAGAAATTAGCATGCTATTTTGAATTGATTGGTATCCCCATCGATAACTTGGCTACCTAACTCCATCTAATTGAAACTTTCATTCTTTTTTTATTATAATATTATTTTCTCTTTATTGAATTATTTTTTAAGATTGGAGTTCAAATCTCTCTCTCTCTCTCTCTCTCTCTCTCTCTCTCTCTCTCTCTCTCTCTCTCTCACACACACACACACACACACACACACACACACACACACACACACACACACACACACACACACAATACTTATACACTCACACATACACATACCCCTGTATTTGTATGTATGCATGCATATATGTATATGTATATGTACATAAATTATATGTTCAGATGCCTTCTGTGATGATGGACATTCATATTCTTGGTTGTATATAATGAATAGATGTTTATGGAAGTTATTTGATTGATGAAAATGTATTTGATTTGCATTTTAGATGGTTAACATTGCTTTATCATTTCTTCTGACTAGATAATTCTATCTTTTACCAGAGTTGTGACTATCTGCGACCAATGATCTTGAATTGTGACTAATATTTTGAAATCACTAACATAAAAAAGTAAAATATTTTGGTTTAGTTATTAGAAACTAGATTTATTTGTAAAGAAGGAAGATTTTGTATAAAGGAAAATGGTGAGCAGTGCTAGTATGTAGATCACTTGAGACCAAGCTCAATTTATTGTTGGGGACTACCCTGTACATTGGAATACAAATCCACCTTTAAAAAAATATGATTAGCACAACCAAATGAATGAAGGGTGCTAATGCAATATTTATTTTTAGGGGGGTATTTGGATCCCCAAAGAAGATATAATTACTATGGTGACGTGTAATTATGATAAAAGACTATGAATTTGATCTATGACAATAATTACAAGGAAAAAGGAAAGAATATGTGTACCTTGAAGCAAGATGTGGAGATTTCAACTTTGGATATGAATTTAACTATCACTAGAGTGTCACAATCCTCTATAACTTTGGATTTATGAACTTGGGCCTTGAAATTATATGTTCTACAATTTTTAGCCAAAAAGTAAAGGGAGAAGTTGAGACTCCAAATATGTTGAAAGTTTATGAGACCCTATAAATGCACTTGTACTTATTGTTCCAAATTCGTAACTTTATCACTATTCCTATACACAAGAAAGAAGGGGGTGAATGTTGAAGAAAGGAGTTTGCCTTAGTCAAACCCTTGTTCAAGAATGAACCTTGAAACAAAATAAATGAATTGGAAAACATGCTATCATGTAGAAAAGGCTAGATGATGTAGGAGCATCCTAGGTGTAAGGGAAATCTTGTATTACCCAAAAATATTTCTAATTCATCTTTCAATAAGAGCTATCTTAGTATAGAGATACTATTTTTGTAAGCTTACTATTTTTAGTAAGTTGATTGTTCAAGCTTAGAATATTCTAATTTCTGTTGTGGAGGTTCATTTTAGATATATCAGACTACCAATAGAGTTTAATTGCAATATCAAGTCTATTTGTGAAGTCATTGAAAAGAAATAGTATTGGGAGTAGGGTATAAAAAAATCCATTTTGAAAGCTTTAGATGCTCTGAAATGGGGTGAAATCTCAATTAATTATAGCTTATGAAAGTCATGCACTATAGGGAAGTTCATGGAATTTTTGAAATGGGCTCATTACATATCAAATCGTATGGAGATGAGTTATGGTCTTTGGAAGTTGTGCTACTTGAAATGAAACAAAATGAATTTCTTTTGAGTTTTGAAAGTTGTTGGGGCCTACTCTAATGCAATAAAATATGAATAATAATATATTAGGGTTGGTTAGCCTCAAATTTTAGGGCTAAAATTTCTAGAACCTTCTTGGGCAATGGAAAATTGCCTATATAAAGAGGACCCATAGGGTTGTCTAAGACAATTTTGGGATGTTGTTGGTGGCTTTGGATTACAAAATATTGTAAGGAAAATTTTCATGTGGATTTGCATGTTTTAATTCTAAAATTTTTAATTCCATAATCTTGGAGATAATAAGAAGCCAATTCTTTGTTCTTACAACTTCTTGTTATTTCTTTATCTTTGTTATGTGTATGTGTTATTAAGGGGAGTACCCTTTATCAAGTGGTATCAGAGAAAGGGTTCCTAAGTATGTAGATAGTTCATCAAACATGAGGTATTTTACACAAGGACAATGGTTGTGGATTTAAAAGATAAGCACAAAAATGTGTCCATGAAGGAACCATAGCAGAAGAGCCAAAGGTGTGATAGAAGAGGTTTTCAAGACCTCTAGAGACAAGTACAACTATTTTAAGAGGATATTTGTAAGGGAATGAATATTGTGGAAAGAGATGAAAGTGAGGATAAATTTTAAGAGAAAGGGCTTATTTAACAGGAAAGGGAAGACATGGCTAGGGATCCTAAGGAGGAAAAAAAAATTAGTCATTTCTACGATTAGAGAAAAAACCCAAAATTGAAGTCACCACAATTTTGGGAAATCTTAACCCAAGGAGCTTATCAACTGGATCAATAATCTAGAATAATATTTTGAGTATAAATAAATTGAAGATCTCGAGAGGGTCAAATTTGTGAATGCCAAACTGAAATTAGGGCATGCAAAATTTTAGGGGCAAGAGGTTTAGTTGGAAAGAAATAGAGTAGGAAAGGAAAATGTCACAAGATGAGATTAGACGGTGGAGAGATTGAAGAGATAATTCATACCCAATTATTATGACCTTGATCTATTGAAGAAGATGCAATGGTTGAAGCAAGCAGTAAGATCTATTTAGGAATATACAAAAGATTTCTATTGAGTCCTCATCAAAATAGGTCATATTGAGGATGATAAGGAAACATTTCCTCATTACCTTAATGGGTTAAGGTCAAGTATCTAGGAAGAGTTGATTATGGATAGAATGGTTTTTATTAAAGATGCATACCATTTTTCCTTAAGGGTGAAAGAAAAATTGAACAAGAAGTTTGAAAGAAAACAAGGTTGAAGAGGTTATGGTGGAAGATTTAGTGGATGGTCTTATGGAGGAAAAAACTAAGATAAAAAAGAGAGTGTTGATGCTAGTAGCAGTCAAAATCAAGGGGGAAATAATGTCAACCATTCTCATGATCAAAATAATAGGGATTAAAGAGGAAGAGGAAGAGGAAGAGGGTGAAGGCTGGGAAGATGAGGTTTTTGAGGAACATGTTTCTATTGTAGAGAAAAAGGTCATAGAGCCCATGAGTTCCCTTAACATAAAGGGAGAGCCTGTTAATCTTAGATTGGTTTTGACAAGGCAGTGACAAAGCACTTAAGTCATTATTTAGTAGAAATAGAGTGCATCTACATAATTAAAGCATGTCTAGCATTAGACTCCAGATAATACATGTCGAGCAATATGACAATTAGTACTGAGCACTAGTAGGTGTTGAGTAGTCAATGTGTGTCGAGTCATTTAGGTGTTGAACCAAGAGAAGGAGCCGAGTAAACTAGTATGTGCCGAGTGATTCAAGTGCTAAGTAAACAGTTAGTGTCAAGTTATTCAGAAGTCAAGTTACACCATTAAGAGGACGGTGAATGCTGAACATTAGTGCCTTTAGATGCCGAGTGAATAGTTCATGACATAGATGTTTGTAATGACAAAAACTTGTATGTAAACCATTTTTAGGCCGACATAAACAATATTTTATGATTGTAGAAGATAAGTATGAAGACATATTACAAATCCCTAAATAATACATGCAAGCAATTAGATTGAGGGAAGCTTTAGGCAACAATAAGGATCAACCACAACCATTGATTCTTACCTAATCCATCATCACCAATGTTTATTTAAGAAGGATAAACCCTAAGAAGTTTATGTGTGTGCAAGGAGATAAATGCTAAGAGTTTAACAGGAATTCATGGTGACATAGATGGCTATGGCAGAGTTATACTTTGCATAATCAGTTTGAGAAGAATAGAGTAAAGAAGTGGAAGGATAGAGGAGACATATCTAATCAAGAGGATCAAGGTTCAAAAAGAAAGGAGGAGATCTAACATCAAGCATCAAAGTGTTAATTGAAGGATCATGATGTTGAATCATTCTAATAGGTGATACAGAGAAAATCTCTTAACTGAGTAGTTCTAACAGGCTATTGTAAATCTCTTAACCGAGTACTTACTTTATTGTAAGTTCAAATCCTCTAAGAAGGTGAGACCTAATAGTATTTTTAAGCCTTTAACAGGGAAGACATCTCATAGGGTAGATCATTGATTATGATCAAACACATTGTAGCCATAATTGGCAACACTTTACAACTACAATAGTGAAGATTTTTGGGTGTCATCCCCACCCAAGTTTTACCTTCTCATTAGAGGGCTTCTGGGTAACCAAATTTCTTGTTTCATGTGTTGAATTTACTTTTTTCTATGGATGTAATGCATGCTAAGTTATTTTAGTTTACTTGTTAAGTTATGAGATGGATGTTGGTGATATATTTTAAGAGGCAAAAGTTTTAAGTGTTGATTCAACCCCCCTCTTAGAACTTACTTTCCCATTGTTATTCCCAAAAATTGGTATCAAATATTAGTTCTATAGAAAGGAATGTTTTACAACTTTGGAGGTAAGTACTTGAAGGTGGAAGGCTACAAGTTGGTAATGACTATTGAGAACCAAAAGATTGAAATACAACTTTCCCTAGATCAACTCAAGGAGGCAAGAGATGAATTGCGGTGTTCATTGAAGAGAAGAAAGGAACGGGCTATTCATCAAAATGAAACTCAATACCAAGAAGAAGATGCTACTAGATTGTTTGAGGATAGAAAATCAAATGATTTTGATGCAACATTTGCAGATCTAATGGAAAATAATAATGCCCTAACTAAACAAGTCATAAATCTCAAAAGAGAACAAGAAGTACAATCAATATTGCTATGTGAGATAACTTAAATGAAAAAGAAAGTTGAGGAAGACAAATTAATGATTGAAAAAGACAAAAGAATACTAGCTAACAGACTTGAAGAAAAGACATCAGATGTGCAAAAGCTTGTTAACATGAAATTGGACACAATGAATCAATTGATGCTTACAAACCATGAATTGAATGGAAATGCCATTGAGATCACAACCCTAAAGTCACATAATGATCTATTGAAAAATGAAATAAGAGTAGAAAATGAATTCATTGGAAGATTCAACAAACCAAGTGAAGCCATAAAATATTTTGAGACATTGATGGAATCACCAAGACATAATAGTGATATTGATGGATTGGGATACACTAATATCGAGGAAGGAGAATCATCTAGAAGTGGTTAGCAAAGGAATAAAAAAAGTAAGTATTGTCACAAAAGTTTGCACCCTTGCCTAAAGTTTTACCTAAAGGTAACCTTGTGAAAAATGGAAACAATCTCCAAGTTGTGGAACTTCAACAATGAGATTGAGTCTCCAGAGAAGGCCAACTTCCTTACTACTAGGGTGCACCTTACTATTTATTGAGAGGAAAAGGGAGAAGGAAATGCATGAAAATCAAACTACGTAATCTAATCTAGAGGGAGTGATACACCAAAATAGTATGTTCAATCTTTTCTTTGCTTATAAATGCATAGTTCATCAATATAACCTCAACATACATAGATTCAATCCTTGCTTAACTCAACAATCATACATAGATCAAATTTCAAAAGAATGCTACAAGGAAGAAGCTTCACTCTATATCATTCAAAAGGCAAGTAGATACAATCATACAATTGAAGAATGTAGGCAATACGTCAACATAAGGCAAGAAAATGTTGCACAATATATTAATGGAAGAAGGAGATTCAATAGAAAATTATATTAACTTAGAGGAAAAGGGAATTAAAGTAGCAGAGTATGCCCTGTGACTACTATAGAATCAAAGGAAAGATCAACCCTAGAAAGGGTTACAAAACTTGCTTTTAAGCTCAAGCATTACTGAGAAAACTTCTACTCAAAGCCAAAATCCAACTACTGCCATTAAGTTCATCATAAAATGGACTACCTCACACCCTTACCATGATTTGGAATTAACAACCCCTTAACCATGTAAAGCTGTGATGCATTCATCCTTGCCTTTGTCACTCCATTGGAACTGCCAAATAAAACCCCTTAATGCCATGCGACATTGTGATCACTATTTTGATGACTGCCATCTCTAATTTCAAGGCTTCATGACTAAAAATTGTAACTATAGGTAAATCCTTGTGAAGCTACAAAGACCATTAACTTCTTCATATTTCTTTGTTTGTAACTTTGTGACCTAAAAATTATCTCAAAGCCCCCTAATTGCGACATTGTGATAACTACCTCGAACCAACTATCTTATGTCATCGCAACTTTGTGACTGATTTTCTACATAGACTATCTCACCCTGCAAAGCTGTGAAGAAAAATTTAACTATCGATCACACTGTCACCATTGCTTACATCTTCCATTGACTACTGTGAAACAATGATAACTGCTTGGTTGACTGCTATTGCAACTTCACAAACTAGATCACTAACCATGTAAGTAACCCTATGAAAGTGTGAAAAAAAGAATTCGTAGCTTTGCAACTTTAACCAAGGTTCGATCTTAACTTTCTATGATAGTGCAACTAATATATTTCCTAACCTCACCATATTGACCTTGGGTTAACCTCAACTACGTCCAAAGATGCAAATCCCCTCAAGCTTGACCACTTCCTTGAATCACAAGATTGCAACTTAAAATCATTTAAACTTGACATTGCTTATGATGATGTGATGAGGATCTAATGAATTGTGGTCCACTAAGACACATGTCCATTGCTTGGATTCTTTCTTTTGCTATCTTTTGTGTAACTTTGGAAAACAAGGAAGCGACTAGCATTGATCTGTTGGATCTCACTATACAAAATAATAACTACTGATACATTGACTTCTGCAACTTCACGACCAAGATCCATAACCACAGATGAACCCTTGCAATAGTGCACCTAACTACTTCACTCCCTCACAACCCAAAACTAGATTTCAGCCCAAATGGTTACAAAGGTGTGCTAATGATAATTTTGACTGTGTCATGCTTTTGCAACCCATTTGATAGTTAAGTCATGAACTGGAGCGATAAAGTGATCAAGAAAAAATCACATCGTCACAACTCAAAATCTTTCATTCAATGTGAAGTATAAAAACTTGGGGATATAAAGGAAAAGTCAAAGATTTACATATCCCTAATATGCTTGCATGGAAATAAATGAATGATCAAATGAACATAGACATGGAAATCACCCTGAATGTTCATGAGACTAGAAAGGTTGGAATTTTAGGAAGGGGAGAAAATGGCTAACAGGAAGAACTATAAAACAACTAATTATGGAAAATTGGGTCATACAAAAAAGGTTTGTAGGAGCAAAACTATTAACTAGAATCCCAAGTAGAAATATAGAGGATACTACAAAAAATAAGGACATCATGCAAACAAATGTAGGACCAAGATAGCGAGTACTCATATATTTGAAGGATACTGTTACAATTGCCAGAAGTATGGACACAAAGCATATGAATGTAGATCCAAGACCAAGTGGGAATCAAACAAACAAACAAAGGTACACCAAAATGAAACTCCTATGATTGGGATTACAACACAAGGTACAGTTGTCACTATTGTCAAGAATATGTACATGTTCCTAAAAATTGCATAAGGATAGAGGCAACTACAATAGATGGTTGAGTGAGATTACATGCTTTAATTTTCTCAAGACTAGTCATATCAGAAAAAACTTTCCAACTACTAACTAGGTCACCAATGCCGAGTGAAGAATTTAGTAAAGGTGAATAAAAAGTCAGTGTTGAGAAAGTAAAGGTGTAAATGAAAAAGACATGGAGAAAGAAGGAATATTGTAGTACATCAAGTTCAGATGAGGTCACTTCATCCAATGGATCAAGTGATCACATCACCCCCAACTAGGCAATAAAAGGTATGTGCGGAACTGGCATTTGAAAAGTTGTATTATGCATCAATTCCAAATATATAAGATTTGAAAAGATTATATATGCATGAATTAAGATGTGATGAAGAAGTTAAGTGTAAGAGTTATTCTATAGATATATTATTTTCTATGTTGGTGTCAAGCATGGAAGACATCGCAATGATGTGTGTTTCCTAGCTGATGCAAGTCATACTTATGTGCAAACAACAATACCCATGGTCAGATGGTTAAAATTCTTGCCATATGAGATCAATGTGGATGAAGTCTTTGCAACAATCACAACCTTACTAGCAGAAGAAATTGATAAAGATGCTAAATCTTTTGGAAACTATGATGAAGCCAAATCTAGAATAACCATTGACTTGAAATTAACTATAGTTTTGCGAAAGAAGAAAAAACTTGTCAAAAATCTTAAGGAGACATCCAGTGAAGGTGGAGGTGAAGAAGAAGAAGAAGAAGAAGAAGATGATGATGATGAAAAAGAGGATGAAGAAGAAGAATAGGGACAAGCACCATTAAAACTTACCCAAGGTCTAGGTGAAGATGTTGAAGGTACCGAGGAAGCACCTAAGGAAAAGAAGAAGGAAAGGAAAAAAAAGACTAAAATAGTCAAAAAAAATAAGAAGAATGTGAAGAAGTCACAATAAAATCTAGTTAAACCTATAACTAGGTCAAGCACAAGGGTAGTCACTATATAGGCTAAAGAAGTAACAAAGGCAAAAGGAAAGAGAGCCAGTCCTACAATAGAGCCAAGCCAAACTACTCCAAAGACATTCAAGAGATTGAGGAAGATGTACACACCTCAGAAAGATTCAGATGAGGAAAAGATAAATTCAGATGAATTGAGTCAATTCAATGTGGTAAGTCACAATCCCTCTTCTGACATTGACAGCTTGTGTGAAAACATTACAACCAATGCAAATTTGTTAGGTTTTATACATGTTTATTTTTATAAGATAGGGAGTGTTGATAAAAATAAGGTTGAAGATGCCATATATGATATGTTGGCTACTTTTAAGACCACTCCTCTAGAGATTGCCAACTCTCTACCTAAAATTCTTTATGACAGAGTTGAGAAAAAGTGATGACTCAATTTGACCACTAAGAGACAAATAAGGTAAACTAATCTAGCATAAGTAATGCTTGAATTGGATAAAAAGATGATTGCCAAATATATGGAGAATCATAAAGGGAAATTTTCCCCAAATACAAAGCTTTCCATATTCTAAATAAGAACATAGAACATGTCATAACCAAAAGTACATCAATTTGGAAGTCTATTTATGGGTTATCCACTAAAGCTATAATCGAGAAAGGTGAACACGAAGAGAAAGAAATTGAGAAGGATGAGGAAGAGAAAGATAAATAGTTGAATCCAGTCAAGGAAGGTAATGTGGAGAGAACTACATGAACAGTAGAGGATGAAATAGCTAAAGAAGAGCAACAAGATGTATAGGATTCACAAGTGCCAAGGCCAGTCCCCTACATGATGATCAAGAGAGTCAATAGGACTAAGTGAGCATCAAGGATGTTCCTAATAAAACAACACAAAATGCCAATACTTTGACTGAGGATGATTTGAAGAAAATTCTGCAAGACTATACCTATGCAACATTTTGATGCAGTAATCCTCTATTGGTGAGAGTGGATGAGATTCAACAAGAAAAAGTTGCATCTATAGGGGAGAAGCCAAAACATACATCAAATGTACCCCCACCAACTACATAGATAAAAGAAAAGGAATCACAAGATCTACAAAGAGAACAAAGTGTCAACCTAGAATAAAAGGATGATACATCTGAGACACCATCTGCAATGCCAACAGTTGTCATTTAGAAGAACAAGGCAAAGGCAAAATCTACAGATACATTAGTTCCCAACCTAAATATTTTAGGTTTACAAGCTGTAGTGATTTTTGAGAAGGATGGAACAAAAGTGCATAAGGGTGAGGAAGCAAGTCCTATACTTATTCCACCATCACAGGGTGAAGTCCAAAACGAAGGAGATAAGGTTGAAGAGTTGAAGCTGACTACTGAACCTGAGGTGCAAATTGAAATATAGACCTTGGTTACCTTGCTAATTTATACTTCTCTTCTCAACAATCACACTCTTTAGAGGCTGAATACATATGCCATGCCATTATAGATCTCAAGGTTGAGTTTTAGTACACCCAAGAGTACTAAATTTACATCATTTGAAGATGTAAGATTGGATAAAGTGATTGAGTTACCAAAGTTTGATTTGAATACAATCACAATTGAAGAGATGAGTATTCTTTAGGAAGCTCTACAAATAAAGAAGAGGCAAGACATATTAAGGAGGGAACACACACAAAAGAAAGTCTTACATGAAATTAAAGAAATATTCATGGATTCTTTTAACCTCCTAGAAAATAATGAAGATAAGCCCATAATAGAGTAACTTTCACCATTATGGACAAGATAAAGGGTGAAGACCTAGATTCTATTCTCAAATTGTGAGAATGGTCTGAAAGGAAATTTCAAACAAAAGTTTTAGAGAAGATATCTAGCTCTATTGCACTAAGAAAGGTTGATTTAGCAACCAAAATGGAATATGTGAAGAAGGTATTAGAGAATATTATTATCTCTATACAAAAAATTATGCAACGTTGATCTATTCACTTAGGAAAATCAATAGGCTATTGACCAAATGCAAGGAGATTTGAAACTCACATGTAGTACATTACAACAATCGCCTAGTCAAAGTTTGATACAATTTTAGAGGTTACTAACTACTTAGAGTAGGCTTGCCAAGTTGCAAGCCAAATATGCTAATATTAGATCTACTCTGATCAATATATAATTCATGTTGACACCTCAAATGGAAGTGTTACACAAGGAACTAGCCTATGCTGAAACTTTGATGAAGAAAGACTCCCAACTTTCTACACATGAAGGCTTAGTTGACCCTATTGCTAATCTTGAAATACAGATTCATTCATTAGATGCACCATGTGATAATTGGGATGCAAAATTGAAGATCATACTAGAGCTACACAAACCATTCCTAGACAAACACATTATAAGTGTACAACTCAAATGACATAAGTGTCAAAAAAGGGTGATATGAAGTTTTAGATAAGTATTTTGTGAAATTTTGAATGAAATTTTGAGGGAATGGATATGAAAATTTGGATAAGTATTTTTGTGAAATTTTGAGTGAAATTTTGAACGAAATTTATCAAGGCAACATATCTACTCAACAGGACTAATGAATGAAGAAACAGAAACAAAAATGAAGCATTTACTCAAAGGGAGTAATGGAGTAATATGGTCTGAGGGATATACAATAGTTTTGCAAATTTTGAAGTTTTTGAGAATTTTGTATATGATTCAAGTCATGAAGATATATTGTTTGACTTATGCATACAATAAATTTGTATATGCCATGACAAATTTTTTTGGCCACTCATGTCAAAGGGGGAGATTGTTATTCTCAGATTGGTTTTGATAAGGCAGTGACAAAATACTTAAGTCAATATCTAGAAAAAACATGGTACATGGTGAGTAATCAAAGCATGTCGAGCATCAGTCTCCAAAAAATACATACTGAGAAATATGATAGTTAGTTTTGAGAACTAGTAGGTGTCGAGCAGTCAATGTGTTCCAAGTCATTCAGGTGTTGAGCCAACAGAAGGATCCGAGTAAACTAGTAAGTGCTGAGTGATTTAGGTGGCAAGTAAATTCAGGTGCTAAGTAAATAGTGAGTGCCAAGCTATTCAAAAGCTGAGTTACAATATTAAGAAGAAAGAGAAGTTTGATCATCAATGCCTTTGGATGCTGAGTGAATAGTTCATGACATAGATGTTTGTAATGACACAAACTTATATGTAAACCATTTTTTGGGCTGACATAAATAATATTTTACAATTGTAGAAGATAAGTATGGAGACATATTACAAATCTCTAAATAATACATGCAACCAATTAGATTGAGGGAAAATTTAGGTGGAAATAAGGATCAACCACAATCGTTGATTCTTACCTAATCCATCACCACCAATGTTTATTTAAGAGGGCTAAACCCTAAGAAGTTTATGTGTGTGCAAGGAGATGAATGCTAAGAGTTCAAAATGCATTCATGGTGGTGTAGATGTCTATGATAGAGTTATACTTTTCAGAATTAGTTTGAGAAGAACAAAGTAAATAAGTGAAATGAAAAAGGTGACATATCTAATCAAGAGGATCAAGGTTTAAATGTCAAGGAGGTGATCTAACATCAAGAAGTAAGATGCTAAGTGAAGGATCACGGTGCTAAATCATTGTAACAGGTGATACAAAGAAAATCTCTTAACTGAGTAGTCATAATTGGTTGTTGTAAATCTCTTAATTGAGTGCTTACTTTATTGTAAGTTTAAATCCTCTAACAAGGTGAGACCTAATAGTATTTGTAAGCCCTTAATAGGGAAGACCTCTCACAGGGTAGATCATAGATTATGATCAAAGACATTCTAGCCATAATTGGCTACACTTAACAACTATAGTAGTGAAGATTTGTGGGTGTCATCCCCACCAACGTTTTACCTTCTCACCAGAGGGTTTCTAGGTAAACAAATTTCTTGTGTTCATGTGTTAAATTTACTTTATGCTATGGATGTAATGCATGTTAAGTTATTTCAATTTATTTCAATTTACATGTTAAGTTATGAGATGGATGTTTGGGATATGTTTTAAGAGGCAAAAAATTTAAGTGTTGATTCACCCCCCCCTGTTGGATACAATTGTTCAATTGTGTGTTTTTTTTGATGTCACACAAATGTCATATCAATCATCAGATAGTGTCTACCAAGCTTAGAAGGTCAGCAAGGCAAAGGACAGTGTCTACCGAGCTCAAAAGGACAGTAAGGCAATAAACAGTGTCTACCAAGCCCAAAAGGATAGTAAAGATAGTTTGCAGTGTCTACCTAGTAGACAGTTGATTACCGAGCTTTCAAGGTAATCAAAGAAATTTAGTTCTTACTAAGCTCACTCGGTAATCAAAGAAAATGTGATGGAAATAGTTCTTACTGAGTTCACTCGGTCATCAAAGGTAATTTGGAAGAAGAAGTTCTTACCGAGTTCACTTGGTCATCAAAGGTAATTTGGAAGAAGCAGTTCTTACCAAGCTCACTCGGTCATCAAAGGTAATTTGGAAGAAGCAGTTCTTACCATGGGGTTGAGTTCTTACTGAGTAAACTTGGCAGCCAAAGAATTTTAAGGATATTGCAACGTTAATCAAGTCAAGAAGGTTAACTCAGGAAATTTTTGGAAGCAATATTTACCGAGCAGGGTTGGCCAGTAAAGGATTTCACTATTTTATGAAATAACATTTATTTGTTTAGAGTTATATCCATAGCCGACTGATGTATGGTTTATTGGTAAATGTAACATGTGAATGAGTCGACCTGATAATCCGAATGGTATAAGTAAGAAGTCAAGTTGTGAATTCTAAGTGTGTGGAAGATGCAAAAAGTGGAATTAATGAGATATGAAGAATGATTATTGTTGAAGCAAATTTGAAGGATGATCAGAGATCATTGAGGAGCAACAGAGTCATATTTGATCAAGGAGGATCTAATGATGCTGAACAGAGACCTGTAGCCAACAAATTCAGTTGCATTTTGTTCAGGTCAATTCATTGTTGCTTTCTAACCATTGTAGTAGTGATTTCAAATCTCTTAATAGAGTTGGTTTAATAGCCATTTTGTAAATCCTCTAACAAGGTGACAATTTAATTGAATTTTTCTAAAGACCTCTAGCAAGGCCACTCCTAACAGGATGATTAAATCCTCTAATAGGGTCACACCTAACAGTGTGTATTGTAACCTTTAACAGGGTTGGCTCCTAACAAGGCTCACTTCAGAAGAGTGAAAAATTGAAGACTAGTTACTTGGTGGTTTTTCCCATATTGGGTTTCCACGTTAAATCTAGTGTCTCTTGTGTTCATTTTGTTTTCAATTGCATGCATGTTTGCTTGAAGATAAGTAACAGTTTAATTTACCGAGCTACAACATTTTTGTTATGTTTACCGAGTATCAGTAGTAACTGGATCTTTAAGAAATCTAAGGGATCTGTGGATTAATTTTTGAGAGTAACTGATTCACCGCCCTCTTAGTTTCTCTACCTTTAATTCCAACAATTGGTATTAGAGCTATTGGTGCTTACAAGAAAAGATTTCAAGGATCTAAGCTAAAGATCAGGATGTCTTACAAAAGGAAAATTCCAAGACTTAATAGGGACAACTTTTTAGCATGGAAAGGTTTGATAAGGCTTCATCTGGCTTCTATTGGTGATAAAGGGCTGAAGTACCTTGATGAAAAATATGAAGAACCTTCTAGTACATTATCTATCAAAGATATTGCTGAAAAGAAGACTTACAATAACATGATGATAGATATAGTATAAGCTCTGAGTTATGAAGAATTTGATGACATCAAGGATTGCAAAACTACCTTTGAAATGTGGAACAAGCTGAAAGAAATCTATGGAGGAGATGATAATGTGAGAAGAGCCTAAGCAAAAAGTTTGAGAGGAAAATTTGATCAAATGAGGATGAGAGAGGATGAAAACATTGCAAAGTATGTCGAAAGAGTTAAAGCATGTGTTAGTGCAATCAAAGCATCTGGAGGAGATATCAGTGAGGAGACAGTTATAAGTAAAGTTCTTAGAACTCTACTTCCTATTTATGCAATCAGAGTCTCTGCAATTCAAGAAAGGAGATGTGAGGCAAATCATAAAATAAATTTAGAGGCCATAGTTGGAAGATTGACTACATTTGAGCTAGACAACTATGACAATTATGTTCCAGCTGCCAAAAATGTTGAATCAACATTTGAAGCCAAGCTTTCACTCAAAGAAAAAGGGAAAAATATGAAGGATCCACAATCAGGCAATGATGAAGAATCAAAACAAAGTTTAGACAGTGATCTTGAGGTGGTTGAAGCTCTACTAGCAAGAAAATATTCAAGAGGCAAAGAAAAATACAAAGGTAAGGTTCCTCTAATCTACTTTTCTTGTGAAGAAATTGGACATATTGCAACTAGGTGCCCAAATAAGTAGAACAAAGATGAGAAGAAAGGTCACAAGTACAATGGCAATAAATACTTCAAATCATTCAAAGATAAAGGTAAGAAAACATGTTTTATGTCTAAAGATTCTAATGATTCTGATGATGAAGAAGAAGATGAAATTGTCTACATTGTTGTGAAAGACGAGTATGATAATGATGAGGAAATGACACTCATTTCTCATATGAGTAGAAATGATACATGGATCATAGATAGGGGTTGTTCTAATCACATGACTGGTGATTAAACTAAGTTTGAATACTTTGAAGACTATGATGGTGGCAGTATAAGATTTGGTAACAATGAACCTTATTGTATAAAAGGAAAAGGAAGAATCTCACTAACTAAGGAACTTGTATGTGATAATCCATACTGGGTAGAAGGACTAAAACATAATTTGTTGAGTGTGACACAACTACTCAATAATGGATTCAAAGTAGAATTGATGCATGGAAAAGCAAGATTGTTGGATGCCAAAGGAAAGCTGATTGGTTCAGGCACTCAAACAAAAGGTAACTTATTTTATCTTAAACTTGGTGAGTGTTCATGTTTCATTGCTCAAATTGAAGAAAGTTGGTTATGGCATAGGAGGTTGTGTCATGTAAACTTTGACAACTTAATAAAAATCAGTAAATTCAGGAAAGTAAGAGGTATTCCTAACATAAAGAAACCTGAGGTTGGTCTATGCAAGAATTGTCAAATTGGTAAAATGAGAAAGACTAGTTTTAAAAGCAAGAACTATTAGACTAAAGAAGTTCTAGAAATTGTGCATACTGATTCGTGTGGACCTATTGGCATCTAAAATTATACTAGTGAAAAATTCTTCATTCTGTTTGTTGATGATTATTCAAGAATGATGACTGTCATGTACCTTAGAGAGAAATCAGAAGCATTTGAAAGTTCAAATGGTATTTGGCCAGAGTAGAAAAGGAAACAGGAAAAATACTAAAATTCTTAAGGTTTGACAGAGGTGGTGAATTCATTTCACATGAGTTCAATAACTTTTGCATTGAAAGGGGAATCAAAAGACAGGTTTCAACACCTAGAACTCCTGAACAAAATGGAATAGTAGAAAGAAGGAAGAAATCTATAATGGATTGTGCAAGAACCTTAATGATTGAGAAATGAATTGCTATCAAATACTGGAAGGAAGCTATCAGAACTGCAATTCATACCTTGAACCGAGTACAGCTAAAAAAGGACTCATTCAAAACACCCTATGAGTTGTGGTATGGCTACAAATCCAATGTAAGTTATCTGAAAGTATTTGGAAGAAAATGTTACATTTTGAAAGAATCTAGAAAAGGTAAATTTGATGTAAAAAGTGATGAAGGAATATTTTTGGGATACTCTTGCAAAAGCAAAGCATATAGATGTTTGAACTTATCTACTCACAATGTCATAGAAAGTGCACATGTGAAAGTTGATGAATTTGCAGAAAGAACAGAAGAAAGCAAGAAGGAACCTGAAGACTATAGAAGATTTGTTTACATTGAACGTGATACAATGCCAAGTATATCTATTAATTAGGAATCCTCAACTCCAAAGTCTTCATTAACCGAGTCACAAGAAGTTCAAACTGAGTCAGCATCTATTGAGCTGCAAGAACCCAAGTTGCAAACAGAAGCTACATAGTTAGCATCTACCAAACCCAAGCAACCAAAATTAGAACCAGAAGTTGAGACATAGAAGGATAACAATGCAAGTCATTCAAATGGCAAGGTGCCTGTGTTAGCCAAGTATGTTAGAAAGCATCATGCACCAGATCAGATCATTGGTGATAAATCATAAGGAACAATGACAAGAAGTAAGTTGAAAGGCACTTGTTTACTTGCTGATTTTGAACCTAGAAATGTTAAAGATGCACTAGACAATGAAAGTTGGATTGAAGCTATGAATGAAGAGATAGAACATATAGAGAAAAATAAGACATGGACTCTTATACCGAGACCCAAAGGCAAAAATATGATTGGAACAAAGTGGGTATTCAGAAACAAACTAAATGAAGATGGTAAGGTATCAAGGAACAAAGCTAGACTTGTATGCAAAGGATACTCTCAAGAAGAAGGTGTCGACTATGGACAAATTTTTTCTCTTATTGCAAGATTGGAAGGTGTCACAACCTTACTTGCATATGCTGCATTCAAAGGATACAAATTTTATCAGATGGATGTCAAGTCAGTATTTCTCAATGGCATATTGGATGAAGAGATTTATATTGAATAGCCTGAAGGTTTTGTTGATCTAGAAAAGAAAGACATGGTCTGAAAATTGCATAAAGCATTATATGGTCTGAAACAAGCCCCTAGAGCATGGTATAAAAGATAGCATAACTATCTTATTCATATTGGTTTTCAAAGAACTAATGACAACAATAGTTTGTACATAAAGGAAAGACCAGATAATAAGATTGTTTTGGCAAAAATATTTGTAGATGATACTTTTTTTCATAGGAAATGATGATCTTTGCAAAGAATTTTTAGAACAAATGAATAAGAAATTTGAAATGTCAATGTTTGGTGAGATAAAATTCTTTGTTGGTCTTCAAATTCAACACAATAAGAATGGCATTTACATCACTAAATCTACATACATTAAGGAGATGCTAAAAAATTTTGGTATGGAAGACTACAAACCAGTTGGGACTCCTATGTGTACTGGATTGAAACTCACCAAGGATGATGAATCAAAGGAAGTGGATCAGACATTGTATAGATCTATGGTTGGAAAGTTGCAATATGTAGTGCACAGAAGACCAGCCATTGCCCTTGCAGTAGGAATTGTAGCAAGATTCTCAGCAAAACCAAAAGAAAATCACATGATGGAAATAAAAAAGGATCATGGGATATTTAAAAGGAACCGAAGAATATGGATGATGGTATAAACTTGGAGGAAAATTGGATTTAAAGGTGTTCACTAATGCAGATTGGGTAGGAAATATTGATGACAGAAAGAGCACAAGTGGAGGAGCTTTCTTTCTTGGAAAAAGGTTGGTTTCTTAGACAAGCAAAAAGTAGAATTGTACATCTCAATCCACAACAGAGGCTGAATATGTTGCAGCATTAGTAAATTGCTCAAACATTGTGTGGTTTGAACAATTATTGGAAGGTATGAAGTAAGAAATCAAAGAACCAGTTGTTATGTTTTGTGATAACACAAGTGCAATTAAAATTTCCAAGAATCCAGTGATGCATTCAAAAACCAAGCACGTTGCCATAAAATATCACTTTGTTAGAGAATTGGTGCAAGAAAAGGAAATAAGATTGGAATATGTGCATAAAAAGGAACAAATTGCTGACATATTCACAAAGCCTTTACCTAAGGATGCATTCTTGAATCTAAGAGGTAAGTTAGGGGTCATTCCCCTATCTAAAGCTCACTAAAATACAGTTTTAGTGACGCATCAACAGGAACATAATTGAAGATCTATCAGTTGATGCAACAAACCAATGAAGACATTGCATATGAATCAGTACATCAGGTACAATACTATTCAGTTGTTTTGAGTTTTCTTTGGCATGTGTTGTCAAAGAAGGAGAATATATTGTCATATCTTTTTGAAATTTGCAAATAATAAGAGTTTGTGTAAGAGGGAGAGATTATTATGCAAGAGGGAGTTTTGAATTCTTTCATTAAAAGACTTGTTTTCAAATTTCATTCTATTATGACATGTTGTGTTTCCATCAATGCCAAAGAGGGAGATTGTTGGATACAATTGTTCAATTGTGTATTGTCTTTGATGTGACATAAATGTCATATCAGTCATCAGATAGTGTCTACTGAGCTCAGAAGGTTAGCAAGGCAAAGGACAGTGTCTACCGAGCTCAGAAGGATAGCTAGGAAATAAACAATGTCTACCAAGCCCAAAAGGTTAGTAAAGAAAGTTTGCAGTGTCTACTGAGTAGACAGTTGATTGCCGAGCTTTCAAGTTAATCAAAGAAATTTAGATCTTACCGAGCTCACTCGATAATCAAAGAAAATGTGACAGAAACAGTTCTTACCGAGTTCACTCGGTCATCAAAGCTAATTTGGAAGAAACAATTCTTACCGAGTTCACTCGATCATCATAGGTAATTTGGAAGAAGCAGTTCTTACTAAGCTCACTTGATCATCAAAGGTAATTTGGAAGAAGCAGTTCTTACCGTGGGATTAAGTTCTTACCGAGTGAACTCGACATCCAAAGGATTTTAAGGATATTGCAATGTTAACCGAGTCAAGAAGGTTAACTCAGGAAATTTCTAGAAGTAGTATTTATCGAGTAGGGTCAATCAGTAAAGGATTTCACTATTTTATGAAATAACATTTATTTGTTTAGAGTGATATCCATGGCCGAATGATGTATGGTTTATTTGTAAATGTAACATGTGAATGATCTGACCTAACAATCCGAATGGTATAAATAAGAAGTCAAGTTGCAAATTCTAAGTGTGTGGAAGATGCAAAAAGTGGAATTAATGAGATATGAAGATTTCTTATTGTGGAAGTGAATTTGAAGGATGATCAGAGATCATTGAGGAGCAACAGAGTCATATTTGATCAAGAAGGATCTAATGATGCTAAACAGAGACCTGTAGCCAGCAAATTTAGTTGCATTTTGTTCAGGTCAATTCATCGTTGCTTTCTAGCCATTGTAGTAGTGATTTCAAATCTCTTAATAGAGTTGGTTTAATAGCCATTTTGTAAATCCTCTAACAAGGTGACCGTTTAGTTGAATTTTTCTAAAGACCTCTAGCAAGGCCACTCCTAACAGGGTGATTAAATCCTCTAACAGGGTCATACCTATTAGTGTGTATTGTAACCTTTAATAGGGTTGGCTCCTAACAAGGCTCACTTCAGAAGAGTGAAAAATTGGTGACTAGTTACTTGGTGGTTTTTCTCATATTAGGTTTCCACGTTAAATTTGGTGTCTTTTGTGTTCATTTTGTTCTCAATTGCATGCATGTTTGCTTGAAGATAAGTAATAGTTTAATTTACCAAGTTACAACATTTTTGTTATGTTTACCAAGTATCAGTAGTAACTGGATCTTTAAGACATCTAAGGGATCTATGGATTAATTTTTGAGAGTAACTGATTCACCATCCCTCTTAGTTTCTCTACCTTTAATTCCAACACCCCCTTCACTATGGATGTAATGCATGTTAAGTTATTTTAGTTTACATGTTAAGTTATGAGATGGATGTTTGGGATATGTTTTAATAGGCAAAAAATTTAAGTGCTGATTCACCCCCCTCCTCATCAGAACTTACTTTCTCATTGTTATTTCCAACAGAAACAAAAAAATCCCGAAAGGAAAAACACAAGTTGCACATGTAGATGAAGATGTCAAATCATCACATTCTAAATATAATGAAAGATGACAAGTATTGGTTATAAGAAGAGCCTTATTGAGTGATGAGAATAAAACTAAATAGAGGAAGAATTTTGTTTCACACTAGGTGCAAATGTAATGGTAAGGTACGATATGTCATTAATGATGGTGGTAGAATAGAAAATCTTGTTTATGAGGAAATGGTTAATATGTTGGAGTTAGAAAGAAAGAAGAACCTTGATCCCTACCAGATGTTGAAAATATATTGATATAAGTATGAGATTGTAATGTTTCAATCATTGTTTTGTCATTGATGCCAAACTTGCTACTTGGTGGTAAGAAAAGTGCTTAAATGACTTGAGTACTATCATATGTTTGATTAATGAGGAGGTTATGATCAAATCAGACAAAAAAAACACCTAGAGGAAAGGTTGAGTTATGGTATGAAAAAGGAGTACAAAGATCAATTAAGATAATGATGACATAGTGTATTGATTATCTACTCATGGTTGTAAAGGATGGATAGATTGATTAAGTTTATAAGAACAAGTAAGAAGAATTGAGTCTGCAAAGCTTGACTTAGTGGACATTAGGTGCCAAGAAAAGTTTAGTTGATGTTGAGAACCTATAAACTTTAGTTTTTTCTGAGTTATCTAGCGGATGATGAGTGGAGGAACAATATGGAAGCCAAGTAACAACATATTGATGTCGAGTGTCAGTATTCATGTTAAAGCATAGATTTGACAAATCTAAGCCAACTATTTTATTTTCTTGAATTGTGTGAAGCATACATGGAAGATAACTATGATGAGTTGGTGGCACATAATTCAAGGTAAACTATTTTGAGGTGAATTCAAAAAGGATTGAGGGAAAATTTTCTAGAGGAACCAAATGGAAAAGAGGGTAGATTCATTATATCCTACCTAATCCTACCTAAACCTAAAATGAATGATTGAGGTTCATTGGAAAAAGATCCCAAATCTCTATTTATAGAGAGAGTTGGTCAGAAGCAAAGTTTGTCATGTGTGAGAACCTATGGAAGATAAAGAGTTTAGGGTATTGTTTCATTCAGTGGCCGAATAAAAGAGATTGCTATTGGCAAGAAAAGAAAGAAGGCTTAAGAGTATGAATGATTGAAGGGTGAAAAAGCTATCAGAGATGAAGTGTGTGAAAGAGAAGTAGAATGGAGGACAAAAACAAAGATATGTAATATGCAAGTGAGTTGTAAATTTGTTATCAAATCAAACCTTACTATTACTTTCTAATCATTGTATCAGTCTAGGGTAAATCCTCTGGGTTACCTAACAATCATTTGTAAATCCTTTAAGTGGGTGACATTCCAAGTGAATGATATAAAGTCCTCTAACAAGGCTCACTCCTAACAAGGTGATTGAAATCCTTTAACTTTAACTAGGTCACATTTAAAAATGTGTATTGTAACCTTTAATAGGGTTGGCCTTTCACAGGGCATCACTTCAAAAGAGTGAGAATTAGTAGCATGTTATTGGTGGTTTTTCCCAAATTGGGTTTCCACATAAAATCCATGTGTCAAATGTGTTATTGAATCTATCATGTTTCATGTTTACATTTTCGCAAAGATGTTTTGACCTAGGACAATAACCTACAATTTTAAGTTTTGTATGATCTAATGGATGCAAGCATATTAAGTTTATATGGATATGGGTTCAATAAGCTATGAAATTTTTTATTTGTACATCTAGACCTTAGATAGCTGAATAACCCCCCTCTTAGTTGTTCTAAAGAATTCCAAAAATTGGTATCAGAGTCATCTACTTAAGAGGACCAGTTTGAAGGCACTAGAATAAAAAAGATCAAGATATCAAAAAGAGAGGCACCCAAGCTTAAAAAGGACAACTTCTTTACATGGAAAAATCCAACGAAGCTACACCTAGGAGGTCTTGGACATCATGCACAATCTACCATCGTCACTAAGCATGTTGATCCTATTAGAGCCCTAACTGTCGAAGATCTAAAAAATCAGAAAGAACACAACCAGGCAATTTTGGAGATTTCCTTTGCCCTAAGTTATTCTAAGTTCGATGATATCAAGGGCTGTGATAGTGAAAAGAAGATGTGGGGTCCTTTTGACACTAGTTATGGAGGAGATACAAATGTTTTGAGAGCCAAATCTAAGTCTTAGAGGTAAATTTGATGATATGAGAATGGAAGTGTATACACTAATCTAATGTGCTAGAAATACTAATTCAATGAAAGAATTTACACATTAAACTAACATAACATATAAGAGAGACAACAAGAAGACAAACTCAAATGAGAATGTGAGCCATGGATAAGCTCTCTCAATGAGATTGTTCTCTTATTTTTGAGATGTGTCTATGTGTAGATTGGGGATGTATGCTCAATTGCTTGCCCAAAGTTTCTTTAATGGTGGAGATGGGTAAATGGAAAATTGGTAGCTTTGTGAGCTCTCAATTTGGCATTATAAGGGTATGGGTATGGCTTTTGGCTCTCAAAAGGGCATGATAACTTTACTCAAATGGTTGTGATTGAAATGGCTTGGGAGGGGATTCAATTTATAGGCTAAGGGCTTGAGGGATGGAGGGCTAAGATGCAAGGAGAGATGAAAGCTTAAGGAGGGCTAGGATGCACTCAAAGGAGAGCACATGGATTGTGCTTGTTTAGCACCAATGGGAAGGTGACACTTGTCACAAGGAGGATGAGTGTGAGAGGGTAGGGTAAAGGGTTGGTTAAAGGCATGATGAGTGGGGTTGAGTATGTAAGAGAGATGTAAGAGGAATGAGTGTGGAAGAGGGAAGAGTGTGGAAGATGGATGTAAGAGTCTTTTATGGTTTGAAAGAGCACTCATGACTTGGTGGTTGGGATTTTTGAGGGGAGACTTTGGTTTGGTTTAGGAAAGTTTTAAACTTGCTTAGGGAATGTGACAACATTAGGGAGTGGATTAGGCTTGGGTTTAGGATTAGATTAAGGATGTTAGAGATGTGCAAGTGGATGACATTAATGAGGTGGGTGAGTTAGTGGCTAAGTTTGGTTAGTATGGGTGGATGGGGTGGATTAGGCTAAATGAAGGATTAGGGATAAGTTAGGGGTTTTCAGATTTGAGGATTTTATTTATCAAATATATTTATTTAATAAATGGAGATTTTTGGAATTAGATAGGAGAAAAGGATTTAATTGATAAATAATAGGTTATTTGATTTATCAATTAGGACTATAGATGATTAATTAAATTAATCAGCTAGGGATGGCAAAGGATTAATTAAATAGGAATTTAATTAATGATACCTTTAGAGATAACTAAATAGGATTACTAAAGCGGTGTAATCAAATTTAGGTGTCTACATTTTGCCCCTCTTTGACATAGTGTTAAGACAACACTATTTCAAAGAAGTTCGAATGAAGACGACATGAGGAAGATGTTTTAGCAACGAGGTTGCCCCAGTCTCAGATAAGAAGAGGAGAGACTAGACTTAGATGATGCCCCGTCAAGAAGGCGACAGGGAGAGAAATGAGGCTCGATGACTTCTTGAAAAGTACAAGAAATTGAGATGAGCTAAGACATAGATTGGCAAAGAGAAGGGGCTGAATTAGCTCAAACTCTCACTATGGAAGAATGATAAAGGAGAATCAGATGCACAAGAGTAAAGCAAGCTTAAGACATTCCAGGATTGTGGGGGGGGGGGGTGGGGGGGGGGGGATGGAGGAGCGGAGTGCTATAAAAGGAATCCATGGTAGGGAGATGGATGATGGAATGATAAAGCTGATGCAACATGATTTCAAAGAGTCAGATTGGTGGAAGATGGGTTTCAAAGATCCCTAGGACTAGGATTGTGGATCTCGAAAGATGAGGCTTGGTGGATCCCTAAGACTAGGATTATGGAGTGATTCAAAGAGATATTGATGCATAAGCTGGGCAAGGAGTGACAAATGTTGGAGATGGATGGGGGATAATGGAGATGAAGGGGATCCATTGAAGCTTTTTGAGCAGGGGGATACTTCAAAGAGAAGTACCACCATGTAGTTGAGCACTAGATTTGCTATAGGACTATTGGTTAATTTCCAAGGTTACCAAGAACATCAAGGCATTTTCACCAACCGTCCAGAGGACTAACGAACTGACTTGAAACAAACATGCAAGGATTTCCCCAGTATCACACATGAATCCTAGAGGAAGCAGCGTGGAAATGATACTGGGTAACCCACAAGCAGAAAAAGAAAACAAGTGAAAGACATGATCAAGACCTTACACTCTGATTGCCCCATTCGCAGCATACCATGATATGGAATATCGTGGAAACCTTGAGGAGGGAACAAGGAGATTGCTTGGACAAGATATTTTCAAGACCCAAGAGGGAAGATCCCAATTCAAAAGAAAGCAAAAATCCAAAAGAGAACTGTTTGCCAACGAGATGGGTAGGACGAGGTACTAATGGACCAAGATCAGACATGAGGAAAGCTATATCCTGCAAGGACCTATCAGAGAGCACCTAAGCTAGTGGATTTGGATGAGTGATGCATCTGGCAAGCTGAACTAAGAAGGATAACACTTTGGTGGCAGGAAATCTAGCTAAAGGGTGCATTGGAATAGCTAACTGAGATGTGCGATGTGTACAAGATGCTGATCAAGGAGGAATTGACACAAAAGTTGGATAGATACAATGGTACTAAGCTAAAGAGGATGTACAAGCTGATGGACCAAGATATGTTACAAATGTACAAGTTTGTTCATGTTTTGGTTTTGTGAGATGGGAATGTTCATGAAGGGTGGGATATTTGTAATAGTTGATAGGTGGATAGTTAGATGGTTTGTGAAAAGCTTAAGTGAAAATGGGGTTTTGTGTGTGCACGTGATAGTATATAAGCTAATATACAAGCTTATTTACAAGCTGGAATATGGTACAAGCTTTGGACAAGATTCAGATATACAAGGTATGGTACAAGATTTACAAGGTATAATACAAGCTTTGGTACATGATTTTTACAAGCCGAGGTACAAGATTTTACAAGCTGTACAGGAGGTATTTACAAGCTCCATTAGATTTTGGATATTTGGTTGGAACACCAAGGGAACAAGTAGGTGTGTTATGAGACGGTGAATGGATGGATGAGGGATAGGATAGTGATAGATAATGGATTAGTCTTTAGTACACAAGGCGCCTGAATTACCAAGTTTTCACCAAGGTACCTATCCAAGGTGCTTGAATTTCAAAGTTTTCACCATTGGACGCTTATTTCTCTTTACTATTTTTTTGTATTTTTTGAAAACTAGGTATACCAAGGATCTTCAAGCATAGAACTTCTTGAGATGAATGATGTTAGTGGGATCATTCAAGAGTTCTCCTTTTGGTGTAGATAACTGATAGGCTCCAGAGCCAAAGGATGCAGTGACAACATAAGGACCGAGCCATGTAGGTTCAAACTTGCCTTTCTTTTCTCGATCTTCTTGGACTTTCATATTTTCTTTGAGGACCATGTCACCTGGCTGAAAGTGCCGTGAGAGGACCTTCTTGTTGAAATTCCTTTTGAGATGAGTTTGGTAGACTGTGAGATGGTCATAGGCTTGTTGTCTCTTCTCGTCTAAGAGATCTAGCTGGGTGAGCCGAGCTACTCTGTATTCTTCATCTGATATTTTCCCTAGCAAAGATATGCACAATGAGGGAAGTTCAACCTCTATGGGTAGTACCACTTGGGCACCATAGACTAGGGAGTATGGAGTTGTTCCTGTGGATGTAAAAAAGGAGGTTCGATAGGCCCATAGGGCTAGATTTATTTGTAGGTGCCAATCGCGGCCAAAATCATTAACAACTTTCTTTAGGATTTTGAGGAGGGTTTTGTTAGTTGCCTCTGCCTGGCCGTTACCTTGTGGGAAATATGGGCTAGAAAAGTGGTGATGGATGCAGAGGGAAGTGCATAATTCTTCCATGTTGAGATTTTCAAAGTTACCTCTGTGGTCAGTGAAGATGGTGGATGGGATGCCGAAGCGGCAAACAATGTGGTACAAGATGATCTTGGAGACCTGAACTCCTATAGCTGAGACTAGGGGGACTGCTTCCACCTGCTTAGTGAAATAGTTTGTAGTTGTTATTATCCATTTATGTCCATCAGATGAGAGAGGTGTGATAGTTCCAACTAGATCAAGGCCCCAACAAGCAAAAGGCCAAGGTGGTGCAATAGGCTGTAGATCTTGTGCTAGAGTGTGCACAAGATTTGTGTGCTACTGACATGGGAGACACTTTCTGAGAAAGTCATAGGAGTCTTCTTCAATGGTAGGCCAATAGTAGCCTGCTCTAAGGATTTTTCGTGCTAGGACAATACCACTCGTGTGGGCACCGCAAAGTTCAGAATGCACTTCTTTTAATGTCATCGCGACCTTGTTTTCATCTAAGCATCGAGAGAGAGTATCGTGATAACCCCGACGATATAGGGTATTGGCTATGATGACATAGCAGGATGATTTTTGGATAAAGTTCTGGCATTGGGTGTGTGTGAGGTGAGGGGATATGATACCATCATTAAGGTAAGCGTGAATTTCATGGTACCAAGGGGATTGGGGACCAACCAAGATACAAACACAGTTTGAATCCTTATTTGCATAGGCATGTGTGAGGAGCTGCTCGACTAAAAACTCATACTGTGTAGGTGCTTGGGGAATTTCCAAGAGCGAGCTGATAGTAGCCATAGCATCTGCTACTTTGTTCTGCATTCGAGGTACTTGTGTAAACTGAAGCTTTGTAAAATGATGGGTTAGCTAATCAACTAGCTCTTTGTAGGGTAATAGATTTTCATCTTTGGTTTGATATTCATTTAGGACTTGTTTGATGATGAGCTGAGAATCACCAAAGACTTGTAACTTAGTGATATTCCATTCTGCAGCTATCTTTAATCCTGCTACAAGAGCTTCATATTCTGCTATATTGTTGGTGCTAGGGAATTGTAGCTTGAAGGCTTTTGGGATGTAATCTCCCTGAGGTGTAACCAACAATATTCCTACCCCTGATCCATGAGATGTGTATGAGCCATCAAAATAAAGCTTCCATGGGGACTGTTCTTCAATTAGGTAGATATGCTCATCTGGAAATTCGGTGAGCAAAGGATATGCATCTACTAGAGGTGCATCAGCTAGGTGATCTGCTATAGCTTGCCCTTTGATTGCCTTTTTGTCCACATACTGGATGTCAAGTTCACTTAGTAGCATAACCCATTTGGCCAAACGGCCTGTAAGTGCTATTCTAGAGAGCATATACTTGAGAGGATCAATTTTGGATATTAGTCAGATGTTATGACTTAGCATGTAGTGGCGAAGCTTTTGAGTTGAGAAAACAACTGCCAAACAAGCTTTTTCCATAGGAGTGTAATTGAGTTCATAACCAACTAGGGTTCTACTGATGTAGTAGATGGCTCTTTCTCTTTCGTAGTCATCGAGTTGTGCTAGAAGTGCCCCTAGAGTAGTAGGTGTTGCTGATATGTACAAGATCAAAGGACGACTAGGAACTAGTGGAACCAAGATAGGGGGATTGGTGAGATACTTCTTGAGCTGATCGAAGCTGCGCTGACATAAAGGATCCCACTTGAAGTTCTCATCCTTCTTCAGTAAATGTGAAAATGGTGTACACTTATCTGCAAGCTGGGAGATGAAGTGTCGGACAGATTGAAGCTTTCCATGAAGAGAGCGAAGTTGTCATAGTGTCTGGGGAGGAGGCATGTCTAAGATAGCCTTGACCTTCTTGGGGTCAATCTCTATATGTTGTTTAGACACTATAAAGCCTAGAAGCTTGCCAGATGTGACCCCAAAGACACATTTCTTGGGATTTAGCATGAGATGATATTGGGCTAACCTATCAAAGACTTTCTCCAGGTCAGCGAGATGATCCATGAAGGTGTAAGATTTGAATAGGATATCGTCCACATAATCCTCCAAAATGCTATGGATAAGATCATAGAAAATGGCTGTCATAGCTCTTTGATAGGTAGCCCCAACATTCTTTAGGCCAAAGGGCATCATGGTGTAGCAAAAGGTTCCCCAAGGGGTAGTGAATGCTGTCTTATGCTGATCCTCTTCTGCGATCTTGATCTGATTATACCCAGAAAATCCATCCATAAGGGATAGAATTTCATGTCCAGCTGTAAGATCTACAATCATATCTATGTTGGGTAAGGGAAAATCATCTTTTAGCCAAGCTTTGTTTAGATCTCTAAAATCAGTGCAGATTCTGATGTCACCGGAAGGCTTAGTGACAGGGACCATGTTGGAGATCCACTCTGAGTAGTCAATAGGTCGGATAACCTTAGCAGCTAACATTCTTTCTAATTCAGCTTTGACCAGTAATGCTACCTTCGAGTGCATTTTTCTAAGCTTTTGTCTGACGAGCTTGATCTTTGGATCGACTGCAAGATGGTGAACTACAAGCTTTGGATCCAAACCTAGCATGTCCTGATATGACCATGCAAATCGGCCAATGTTCTCTCTTAAGACCTCAAAGAGGAGATCAACTTGGTCTTATGATAGGGATGCAACAATGTGAACAAGTTTGGGGATCTCTGAAGAACCGTCGTTGACTTCTCTAGTATCCTCAATTAGAATAAATGATACCTCTGGTCGATTATCTTGAGGAGGCAATACTAAATCCTAATGTTCTACTTGTGGCTCTGGATTTTCTTGCTGAGGGGTTCTCTTCACTGCCTTAGCTAGTCCCGGATTCACCTTAGTTCCAGTTTTGGGTGTATTAGAACTAGGTTGTGGATTTTCTCCAAAATACCCCTTGGTATCTAGCTTATAGATATAGGCAGAATCTAGCTTTATTTTCTTATGAGGAGTTTTGGCTCCCATGAATATTAGAAGTGCTTCCTCTGATGTGAACTCATCAATGTGTATGACGCTTGGTTGGTCCCAATCTATGAGTTGTGGATGGGCGAGTGGTAGGTCAATGAGGTGGATGGATAGTTCTTGGAGAACAGAGTCTCCTAGGAAGATTTGGTTTGGGATATCATCGTAGGCTCTCTTTTCAACTTCCTCAGGAATGTCTTCAATTTTGACAAGGTCACGGTGGATGTTCGAAAAAGCGTGACCATTCTCATTGGTGCCCCTAGTTGTGGGTATGCCAAAGCCAAGACCTGAGTTCGTTTCCCACTTATGTGCTTCAATGGGACATTGCATGCGCCTTTCTTCTGGTCCTAGTCCACCACCTTGATAGTTCCATTTTTCAGTGATGAGCTTATGTTCTTGGAGATACTTCTGGCTGAAGTGATCAAGGCATGCTTGATTTCTTGGAGGTGCATCCTTATGTAACCAATTGTTGATATCTGGAGTGAGCTCCTCATGAAGAGGGGTTTTTGAGGATACAAAGGTTGTTGGGCCAAACTATTTGTATCAAGGAGGTGGAATCTAATTAGCTTTGTGATATGTTGGCCGTCCATGGGTATGTGGATCAAGTGGGATTGCTCCGACATCAAATGCATCTAATAGACTATACTCTCCACAGCCTTTGTTGTTGATCTTCACGGTAGATAGGGTGGAGGCAAGGATGGTTCCTGGGTCATTACAAGTGTGGGATGAGCTGGTGATGGCTGTGCTGATATCAATTCCAGGGCAATGATTTGTATAGGAGGCTTCAACCGTATTGCAGTAAGCAAAGGGTTTTGGATCAGCATGGATGGTTACCTTAGTGCCCTAATGCAGAAATTTGATGCACTGATGGTACGTGGATGGAACAACTTTCATGGCATGAATCCATGGGCGGCCGAGGAGGATGTTAAATGGTAGGTTTAGATCAATAACATGGCAAACTGTCTCTTGGATGACCGGCCCAACCTTGATTGGCAGCAAAATAGTTCCTTCTATGGTTCTTTCCAAGTTGTCATAAGCTTTGATGGTGATAACCTCACTGATCATATCTGCCTCAGTGTACCCAGCTTATTTTATGAATTTTAGGGTGCAAATATTCAAGGCTAATCCATTATCTATCATTACTCTTTTCATAGCAAAATTGGATACCATGATGGCTATGTGAAGCGAAAGGGTGTGATCTGGCTCGACCATGGGTATGTCAGTGGGTTTGAAAGATTGGGCACATGAGGATGAAAGGTGTCCAACAAGATTATGAAAATTAGTAGCATTGATATCAGAAGGGACATGAGATTCTATGAGAGCACTATCAAGGATGTCTTTGTACACAGGACTAGTGCGGAGAAGGTCTAAAATGGAGATTTGGGCTGGCATGTTCCCAAGGTGTTCCAAGATATTGTACCGGCTTTTTGATGGAGCTGATGGTGCTGATGAAACTGGTGGGCCTGCGATGTTAAATTGCGCTCTTTGAGTGGTGACTGCACACTCATTGTCTGGTCCTTGGATATTGATAACATTGATAGAAGGCTCTTTCTCGGATATAAAACCTATAAGGCTACCATAGTCTATATAGGATGAAGTGTGGTCATTGTTCTTCCCATGCTATTGGTTTGGCTAGCAATTTTTGGTGTTGTTTTCGATAGGTTCTTTTCCAGGATTTTGGTTGTTGTGTGGAGGAAAAGCATTTTGATAAATTTGTAAGCCTGCATTGGGAGAGGTTTGCGCACCAACAGTGATTTCTTCCCGATCAATGAGGTCCTGCACATAATCTTTCAGTTTCATGCATCTGAGGGTGGTGTGACCGTTTACCCTATGGAACTTGCAATACTCATTATCCTTGTACCATGCAGCTTTGGATTGGCTTGGATCAATTTGCTGGGTAGGAGGAAATTTGATGAGGTTTTCCTTAGCCAATTTCTCAAAAATGACATCCAATGGCTCACCAAGGGGTGTATAGTTTCTAGGTGCGGGTTGGAATTTGGGTGTTTGCCTTGCAGCTACATTGATGGCATTAGCTTGATTGTTAGACCCTTGAAAGTTGGGTCTTGTATTGTGGTTTTGATAGCTTTGGTTATTCTGTTGTTGGTAATTGATAGCTTGTTGGTTGTTTGGTTGATATGGTGGGTTAGACTAGTTTTGAGAAGGACCAACAATATTCACATGTCTGGTGTCAGTAACCCCATTTGTTGCAACATGCTTGTTTTTGTTCCAATACCTAGACTTGTCATTGGAATGTGATTGATTTTGGTTGGCCTCTTTGTAAATCTTAACCACACCATATTTAATGAGTCCTTGTTCAAGGATCATTCCTTTCTCTTTGATATCTTTATAGGTTTAGAAACAGTTCATGGTCACGTGGTGAGCCAAGCTAGGATGGGCATTATCAATAAACATTTTCACCACATGCCGCTCTGGCAAGGTGCAAGATATGCAGGTGGTAAGGGTTTGCCATTTTTGCAGGTATTCAGCAAGGATTTTTTCACCTTTTGGCTTGGTGTGGACAAGATCAACTATTGATAGCTCTGTTTCAAAAAGATGGGCATATTGGGCTATGAATGCCTCAGATAATTCAGCAAAGTTTTTAATTGTGCCATAGGGGATTTTGTAAAACCATTCAAGACCTGGCCCAGCCAAGCTTTTGGGAAAAAGGCGCTAGAGGAAGACATCATTGTATGCCACATCTTGGGAGTGCATGTAAAATTCTTCGATATGTGTGACAGGGTCTCCTTTTCCTCTAAATTTGTCAAATTCAGGTACCTCAAAATGCTACGGGAATGGAGTCATAGTAATGGCTCTGTCAAATGGGTAAGGACACACATTCTCAAACTTGAATGTCTTCGGATCATTCCCTTCTTGGATGGCTTTTAGAGCTATCTTCATTTGCTCCCATTCTGAATTGATAGGTGATGGCTGGGGTGCCCCCAATGTAGGAGTGCCTTGAGGTAGGTATGCACTAGATCGGGCCACTGAATATGGATGGCTGTGAGGGATTTGCTGATAGGGATCATACATTGTTTGGGCAGCTGCATGGTGGATGACGGGTTGCTGAGGGGGAGGTGGTGCATATTGCTGCATGTGCTGCGAGGCTTGCTGTTGATATGGGATTTGAGGTTGGGATTGAGGAATATAATCTGGCTATGGGATAAATGAATGGCTTTGTGGAGGTAAGGTATAAGATGGTTGTGAAGCTTAGGGAAAGGATCGAGGGGCTTGTGGGGTTTGACCAATATATGTGGGTTGCGCCCCCATTTGGGATGGTATCTGCAAATAATTGGTGGTTGGCTGGATTGGTGGATTACCTCCTAGAAGTGGCATTGAAAAGTAGTTGGCAATAGGAGGTAATGGATTAGTTGGTGGTGGAGGTGGTGGGAATTGAAAGCTTGGGAATGGAACTGATGGGGTTTGATAGCTTGGTGGCTAGATTTAGAAGCTTGGTAGAGTGGTGGTGGGAGCTGGGGTCACTTGGGAGCTTGGCAAAAAATTGGCAGTAGCTTGTGGGATTTGATAGCTTTGTGGAGTGAAGGTAGTAGCTTGTGGATTTGTGGCTGATGGTAATTGGCTCCCAAAACCTAATGGAAATGATGGGATTGTGCTTTGGGCTGTGGTGAACAAGCTGGGGGTGATGAAAGGTTGATTACTTGGCCCCATGGGTAGCATCCCTTTTGTATTTTGCTGAGGTTGGCCAAAGATGCTAGCATTGATTTGGGAGATGGGTGGATTTGGAAGGTTGGGTTGGGGAGCAACAACAACAATAGTGAAGGGAGTGAATGGTGAAGTGTTTTGGGCAAAGGCAGTTTGGAGCAGAGAGGTATGAACCAAGGATGGAGTGGTAGTGGTTGGATTGGCTTGCGGAATGGAGATTTTGACTTGGGTGGAGGATGGTATGTTTGGGTCTGTTGGATCATATGGATTGGCTGGAGGCTCTTCTTTTGGCATATATTGAGGATAATTTGGATCATAAGAGCCGATGGGTGGTGGCAGCTACCCAAACAATGGGTGAGATGGATCTGATAATGGAGGGGGTCTTCCAAAGTCAAAGGTTCCTACATTGTCCCTTCAAAAATTAGCCATGATTGTCTCTTTGTTCTTGTCTATAATGGCGTTTACTAATACTGCATTTCCTGGTTGGTTCATGAAAGCTTCAATGTCAGTAGATGATGGCATAGCTTTCTCTGGGCTGAAGGATGGTTGAGTGCTCAAGGGGGGTGAGGCTGTTCGATCCAAATGATAGGGCTCCATTGTTTCTTTCTTCTTGGCGAAGTGAGTGACGGGTGGCATAAAAAATGCTCCTAGGGATGAGATGCAACAAATGCTGGTGTATGTAAAAGGGGGGAGGCTTTTCTATGCAGATGATTTCCTAGGTTGAGGCAAAGCTATATGAAAAAACCTAAGGAGGATTGGGTTGGGGATTCTAACTTCAAAGATATGTTGCCAAAGCATGAAAGGTTTGCTTTCCTATATGCAAGCTTGGTGGTGATTTTGTCAACTTAAGGATAGACTGATGATCCTTTAGGAAGAACACGAGATTGACCACTTGTGGATCCCAACCTTTAGCTCAAGGTGATGAGGGATAACAAGTGACAAAGCTAGATTACCCTAGACAAAGCTCTGTCAAAGGGATAACCTTGGTGAGATTGGTGGATTTGGAAGATTTTAGGAATGGAAAACTTTTGGCAAGGTGACAACAAATTTTGAAAGCTTAGATGTGCAGTTTTTGGATTTTTGGCTAGATGGTTTGGTTCTAAATGAGATGGATGAGCTAATAATACTTAAGGGGATAACCTAAGATGGTTGGCTTTTCTACAAAGATGACTCTAAAGTGAAGCTTATCCAAGAAGATGTGGAGAAACAAGGGTGTCTAATCATAGAAATCATGCCTAGTTAGTAAGGCATAAGCAGGATTAACTCCTGGATGTTGGCTAAATTTGATGGTGTGCTCTAACCAGGCCTCTTGAAGTGCTTCATCGGCAGCTTTGTCTTCTGTTTTGTGGAGTTTGGCAATTCGTGGGCTTGGTGTTATTTGTTTTCTCTTGGCTGAAAGTTCTTGGTATGCCAGAGATGGCTTGAGTTTGACTTTGTGAAACTTCTATTTGGGTTTGGTTTGTTCTAACATGAATTCCTAAATTTGCTTGGCTTTGAGAGATCTCAGTTGTTTTGCTTTGACTTGTTCAACTTCTAAAATAGGCAGTGACTACCCTAAGTGTGCCCTAAGCTAGGATTGACCAAGTTTGGCAAACATTCATTCAACAAGTAAAATAAAATCAAGCAATAGATAGGAACACCCAGATAGAAGTTTGTGGTTCTTAGAATGTGATACTTGCACCGAGGAGTGTGTATGTTCTACAAATGTTTCGATCAGTCACTTCAAACACATTAACACCCTAAATGGTTTTCTGCAAGGCTGACAGTTGGTTTAGCTAGGGATTCCTCGATATATGCAAGGTACATGAGGCCCAAATCCATAGATGAAACCAAAAGGATGTCACACAGCCAAGAGGAGCGGTAACCCACTTCTCCTCTTTCACTTCTCAAGAGTATAAAGTTCCTTGAGGCTTAGCCCGAGTGACAAAATCTTGATCCCAAGAGAGGTGTCTTTTGATTCACCTCCTGATTCTTATACTTCGTCGAAACACTGGAGTTGAGGTCGTCCAAGGGGTGATGAAATCCCCAAGCAGGTCTCCTAAAAAGAAACAGGGTTTTGGATCCTAATCTTATGCACCCAAGATGGCCTCGAAAGACGACAAGGGGAGAGAAGACTTGGATGACCTTGAGCTAAAAAACACGCTTGTTCTTTTACCAACTAACTCTTATTTGTGCTAATCTAGACTTTGCAAGCACTCATGTTTAAGAGACAATGTTCAATTCCAACTTGAAGCGCCAACAAAAGTAAATCGATCAAAGAATGCAAACAATAAGAAAAGTTAGGGTCAACAAAAGAAAACTTGCGCACCCGGAGGCCCTCCACATCAAGTATTGATTAATTTTTTTTAAGGCATTCAAGATTGAGTGAGTTTATTTTAAGCCCAAAACAAAAGTGTGTGAGATTCGATTTCAAGCGTGTGCCCGGAGGCTCTCCACGTCAATTGTTGTTCAATTTTAGTGCCCAAACTTGAAGTGTGATCGATTTAATCTAGAGTTTTGGTCATTTAAGAATTATGATAAAGTTAAAGCAAACGTTCAAAGACCAAGTGAGTTAGTTAGATTGTGGAACATTTAACACCTTTTTCAAGTAGACCCATCCTCATAAATGGCGCTGAGATTGCAACCAATGGTTGAATTGATGGGTGATTATAAAATATGTGAGTCCAAGGAACTACTCAAATTGATTTTTGAAAATTTGTATTTAACTTAACAAAGTTTCTTAATTGTCCAAAATCAAACTTTGCCTAAATTGCATGCAAAAGAGAGATTTGTTTGTTCTTTTTAATGCACCAAAAATTGAAGTGTGAGATATTGCAATGGTTAATTGATCTTTGCATTCAAGATTGAGTTGTTTGTTTTAAGCATGCATTCCAAAGAAAATTGATTTGAACAACATATATTCAATGAAAAATGTGTTTAACCATTCAAGTTCATTTTAGCAATATGCATTCAAAGACAAATGATTAAACATTCAAGTTCATTTTAGCAACATACATTCAAAGACAAATGATTAAACATTCAAGTTCATTTTAGCAACATGCGTTCAAAGACAAATGATTAAACATTCAAGTTCATTTTTTAGCAATATGAGAACCTGCAAGAAACATGGTTAGTGGTTTCATATGTGCTCCAACCTGTAATGAGACAAAAAAATCAATTTAGTTAGTCACCCAAAATCTTCAAAAATGAAAGCTTAACTATGGGAAATTTTTTAAAAACTTTTTTTGCTATTTTTCTTACACGTAAAAATGCTTAGAATGGTCTGCAACATAAATAGGTAGAGACGATAGTTTACCAAGCGAAGACGCCAAACTGTGGAAACATCGAAACTCGCAGACGCTAAAACTCGCAGACGCCGAAACTCGCAGATGACAGTTTGATGAAGAAGGCAGTTGGCAGCGTTGGAGATGATAGTTGACTGATGGTGGCGATGGAGATGATAGTTTCTAGGCAGAGACGAAAATTGACTGCTGGCGGCGACAGAGATGACAATTTGAGCTTTTGAAGGCGGCGCAGATGACAAAATCCAGACAGAGACGCTAAAACTCACATACGTCAAAATTTGCAGATGACAGTTCAGGTTTCGGTGTAGGCTACCAGAAAATAAGCGGAGATGCTGAAACTCGCAGACGATATTTTGAGTGTGCAGAGACAATAGTTGAGCTTTCACAGATGACGTTTTGCGCAGACGACAGGCGAAGATGCCAGTTTGCGGAGACGACACTGCGCGCAATGAACCGACGGGCACAGGTTTTTTTTTCAGATTTTTTTGTTTTTTTGGTTATTTTTTGATTTTAAAGGATGTATCTTTCTCTCTAGTGTGTCCTTCAACCTGAAAAAATAAACAAAAACAACTTGCACCCACTCAAACAACAACAAACCATTAGATTGTTAGTTTGTAAAAGCACAATGTAGATTAAAACGGATGAAAAAAAGACCCATAGCGGGGTCCCACCAAGCATGCCAAAATATATACACTAATCTAATGTGCTAGAAATACTAATTCAATGAAAGCATTTACACATTAAACTAACATAACATATAAGAGAGACAAAGAGAAGACAAACTCAAATGAGAATGTGAGCCATGGATAAGCTCTCTCAATGAGATTGTTCTCTTATTTTTGAGATGTGTCTATCTGTAGATTGGGGATGTATGCTCAATTGCTTGCCCAAAGTTGCTTCAATGGTGGAGATGGGTAAATGAAAAATTGGTAGCTTTGTGAGCTCTCAATTTGGCATTATAAGGGTATGGGTATGGCTTTTGGCTCTCAAAAGGGTATGATAACTTTACTCAAATGATTGTGATTGAAATGGCTTGGGAGGGGATTCAATTTATAGGCTAAGGGCTTGAGGGATGAAGGGCTAAGATGCAAGGAGAGATGAAGGCTTAAGGAGGGCTAAGATGCACTCAAAGGAGAGCACATGGATTGTGCTTGTTTAGCACCAATGGGAAGGTGACACTTGTCACAAGGAGGATGAGTGTGAGAGGGTAGGGTAAAAGGTTGGTTAAAGGCATGATGAGTGGGGTTGAGTATGTAAGAGAGATGTAAGAGCAATGAGTGTGGAAGAGGGAAGAGTGTGGAAGATGGATGTAAGAGTCATTAGTGGGCTTGTAAGAGTCTTTTATGGTTTGTAAGAGCACTCATGACTTGGTGGTTGAGATTTTTGAGGGGAGACTTTGGTTTGGTTTAGGAAAGTTTTAAACTTGCTTAGGGAATGTGACAACATTAGGGAGTGGATTAGGCTTGGGTTTAGGATTAGATTAAGGATGTTAGAGATGTGCAAGTGGATGACATTAATGAGGGTGGGTGAGTTAGTGGCTAAGTTTGGTTAGTATGGGTGGATGGGGTGGATTAGGCTAAATGAAGGATTAAGGATAAGTTAGGGGTTTTCAGATTTGAGGATTTTATTTATCAAATAGATTTATTTAATAAATGAGGATTTTTGAAATTAGATAGGAGAAAAGGATTTAATTGATAAATAATAGGTTATTTGATTTATCAATTAGGACTATAGATGATTAATTAAATTAATCAACTAGGGATGGCAAAGGATTAATTAAATAGAAATTTAATTAATGATATCTTTAGAGATAACTAAATAGGATTACTAAAGCGGTGTAATCAAATTTAGGTGTCTACAAGAAGAAGGTGAGAATGTTGCTCAATATTGCTTTAGAATAAAAGATGTTGTTAATGTTATAAGAGGAACTATTGGTAAAATAGATGATGATATTGTATTGAGTAAAGTACTAAGAACATTCTTGCCCATCTATGCTATTAGAGTTTCTACCATACAAGAACTGAGATGTATAATAGGTTCTAATCTGACTCTGGAAGGTTTGGTAGGTAGACTTGCTGCCTTTGAGCTCTCTAATTTTGATAATTTCAAACTTGAAAAAGTTGAATCTGCTTTAAAAGCTAAACTATCATTGAAGTAATCTAAAGAGAAGAAGAAAAAGGTAGAACATGTTTCCAGTGGTAGTGATAAAGATGTGGAAGATGTAGAGCAACTTGAAGGATCACTAGCAAGGAGATTTCACAGAGGCAAAGGAAAATTTAAAGGAAAATTACCTATCATTTTTTCTAATTGTAATAAGGTTGGTCATATTGCTACTAGATGTCTAGAAAAGAAGAACATCAGAAGTGGAGACAAATAAAGATATGAAGACATCAAAGATTACAAAGACAAAGGCAAGCAGTCTTGCTACATTACTAAAGAGGAAACCAAATATGGATTCGAAGATCATGATGATGAAGTGGTGTATGTTACAATGAATGATGAATCTGATGAGGATGAGGCAACTACACTAGTGTCTTTTTTGAACAAAAATGACATGTGGATCATTGACAGTGGGTCTTCGCATCACATGACTGGAGATAAAAGTAGGTTCATTACCTTGAATTATTATGATGGAAATAGTGTAAGGTTTGGTAATGATGCACCATGTTTGATAAAAGGAAAAGGTTCTATCAAACTCACACAAAAGATTGTGTGACAATTATGCTTATTATGTTGAAGGTCTTAATTATAATTTGTTGAATGTGTTGCAATTGAATAGTTCAGATTGCAAGGTTGAGTTTGAAAACAAGATAGCTAACATATATGACTCTGATGAGAAACTAATTGGGAAAGATGATCAAACTAGAGATAATCTATTTTATCTTGATATGGATGATGCTACTTGTCTTGTTGTAGAATTTAACTATGTGTGTTTATGGCACAAGAGATTATGCCATGTTAATTTTGATAACTTAGTTAGTATCAATAACATGAGAAGAGTCAAAGGTCTGCCTAAGTTGAAGGAACCTGACAATATAATTTGCAAATAATGTCAGATAGATAAGATGAAAAAATCTAATTTTAACAGTAAGATTCACACCTCGAAAGAAATTTGGGAGATTGCTCATACTGACTTGTGTGGACCAATCTTCAAAGGTGATAAGTAAATTATGCTATTTGTTGATGATAATTTTAGGATGATGACAGTTATGTTTCTGAGATAGAAATTTGATGCTTTCCAAATGTTTAAGTGGTACTTAGCAAGAGTTAAGAAGGAAACAGGTAAAAGCCTAAAATGTTTGAGATCTAACGAAGGAGGAGAATTTACATCAAATGAGTTTGAGATGTTCTGTAATGATAGAGGAATCAAAAGACAAACATTTGCACTTAGGAACCCTCCAAAAAATGGAATTGTTGAAAGGAGGAATAGATCTATAAAGGAATGTGCTAAGACATTCATGATGGAGAAGAATGTTGTTTTGAAATACTAGAGAGATGTTGTAAGTACAAATATCTAAACCTTGAACCATGTACAAGTCAATAAAGGGACTCATTCAACACCTTTTGAATTATGGTATGGATACTCACCCAACGTAAAATATTTTAAGGTATTTGGGAGAAAGTGCTACATTGTTAAGGATTTTAGGAATGGAAAATTAGATGCTAAAAGTGAAGAAGGTATATTCTTGGCTATTCTACAAGAAGTAAAACTTACAAGTGTTTAAATACTAACACTAAAAAATTTGTGGAAAGTGCAAATGTGAAGTTTGATGAATATATAGAGGTACATGAGACTAAAACTATGAAGAAAACAAAGGAATATAAATCTTTTGTAAAATTTTATGAAGGTATGTCTATTGATGAAGATGATGTAAATCAAGTTCCAAATAAACAACAATTTTTAGTGACTATTGAGTCACAAACAATGAATGTCGAGTTGTATTCATGAACTAAGCTACAGTCGAGTGCCAAGTTACAAATTTAAGCTAAGGCACATTTTGATTCTAAGATTAGTGTACATGAAAGAGATGTTGAATTACCTAATAGAGATGTACATAGTGATTCAAAAGTTAATAGACCTAATGAAGAAAACACAGTAGAACCAAGATTGTCAAAGTATGTCAAGAGACATTACCTTGCTAAAAAAATGATTGGAGATAGAAATTCTAGACCCATGAAAAGGAACAAGATAAGAAATGATACATGTTTGATAAGCATGCATGATCCTAAGTTAGTGAGATATGCCTTAGACAATGTGGCCTAGAGTAAAGCCACGAAAGAAGAGATTAAACAAATTGAAATGAACAATACACGGACTCTAGTTCCTAGACCAAAAGATAATAATGTGATTGGAACTAATTGGGTGTATAGAAACAAGTTAGATGAGAATGGTGAAGTGACAAGGAATAAGGAAAGATTAGTTTACAAAGGGTATGCACAAGAAGAAGGGATAGACTATGGAGAAATTTTTTCCCCTATTGCAAGATTGGAAGGAGTAAGAACTCTGCTTGTTTACTTTGCATACAAAGGTTTCAAAGTTTATCAAATGGATGTGAAATCTGCATTTCTAAATGACATATTAGAAGAATAGAATGACATTAAAGGCTTCACAATTATCTTGTGAAAATTGGATTTGAGAAGACTGATGATAACAAAAATGTATACTTGAAGATAGAAGGAGGTAAACATATTTTTCTAGCTGAAATTTTGTTGATGATACCATATTTAGTGGTCAATATGGATTATGTAACATTTGCAAATGAAATGAAGAAAGAATTTGAGATGTCTATGTTTGGAGAGATAAAGTTCTTTGTTGTCTTACAAGTATATTGGATGAAATATGTTATATACATCACTCAATCTAAATATGTGAAGGAGATATTGAAAACTTTTGGACTTGAAAATTCAAAACCATTTAGCGCACCTATGGTGATAGGACACCAGTGTTAGGATAAACCACGGACAGAAATAAAAACTACATGTAAATATAACCAATAACAGAAAATAATAGAACACACAAAAATGAACACAAGGCACCAAGATTTAACGTGGTTCACCCAATCCCTGGGCTACGTCCACCAAACAACAAGTCTGATCTTATTACAATCCAGTGATTACAACCTGATTACAATCTGTAATCCCTTACAACTCAATACCGCCGCAAGAACCAATTTTGTATCACAACATTATGAAAAATACCCAACCCTAAGCCCTTTTATACAAGTATTAAACTGCTTTAGGGTTATAACATGTTGGCCATAATATGTCGGCTACCATGTCAGCTATTGCCCAAAATTTTTTTTCCCACTATTTATGAAGTATGTACAGTACTTTCTTGATCAGTCACCACAATCTAACAATCTCCCACTTGGGGACTGATCAAGCTCCACACTAAACAACAATCTCCCACTTGGAGACTGATCCTATAGCAATACCATTACCACATGGGGCTCCCACTAGATCAAACCATCCTGGACTCTACTATTCTTTTATTCATGTTCAGTCTAAAAGACCAACCCGAAGCTGAAGAGGAGTTCAACTTCTCCCTTGTTACAACCTTTGTCAACATATTTGCTGGATTGTCATTGGTATGTATCTTCACCAGCTTTAATTGTCCATCCTCCAAAACTGACTGAATGAAATGTTACCGCAACTGTATGTGTTTGGTCTTAGAATGTAGAGCTAAATTCTTAGCAAGATGAATGGCACTCTGACTATCTGTGAACAAATAATTATCCTTCTGAGGATGTCCCAATTCTTCCAAGAAGAACTGAAGCCATATCATCTCTTTGGCTGCCTCTGTAGTAGCAACATACTCTGCCTCTGTAGTGGAGAGAGCATTAATCTTCTGTAACCTAGAAACCCAGCTCACGGCTGCCCCACCAACAGTAAAGACATAACCTATAGTACTCCTCCTAGTATCAATATCCCCAGCCAAATCTGAATCAACATAGCCCTGTAAATCAGTAGTAGAGCCCCCAAAGTGTAAAAACTTATTGGATGTTCCTCTCAAATATCTAAGAATCCACTTGACAACATTCCAATGCTCAAATCCTGGATGACTCATATACCTGCTAACGACTCCCACTACATGTGCAATATCTGGCCTAGTGCATACCATAACATACATCAAACTTCCTATAGCTGAAGCATAGGGTACCTTGGACATCTTATCCTCCTCTTCTTGTGTCTTGGAACACATCTCCTTAGTCAATTTCAAATGACCAGGTAAAGGTGTGCTGACAGCTTTAGCATTCTCCATAGAGAAACGTTGCAACACCTTCTCAACATAATCAGCTTGAGATAGCATCAATGTTCTGTTCTTCCCATCTCTGCAAATCTTCATACCAAGGATTTGTTTTGCTGCCCCCAAATCCTTCATAGCAAATGCATGTGCTAATTGGCATTTCAGCCCCTTAATATGATCTATGTTAGACCCAGCTACAAGCATATCATCAACATATAAACATAAAATAATGTAGCTATCATCATCCAACCTCTTAAAATAAACACAGTAATCTGAATGACACCTATTATATCCATGCTCATGCATAAAACTGTCAAATTTCAGATACCATTGCCGAGGTGCTTGCTTCAAGCCATATAAACTTTTCTTCAATTTGCACACTAAGTTCTCCTTACCTTTGACCTCAAAACCTTGTGGCTGAGCCATATATATTTCTTCATCCAAATCACCATGAAGAAAGGCTGTTTTAACATCCATCTACTCTAAATGCAAATCTTCAGTAGCCATAAGACTTAAAACAATACGAATAGAAGTCATTTTAACAACAGGAGAAAATATCTCATCAAAATCAATTCTCTTTTTCTGTGCAAATCCTTTTACAACTAACCTGGCCTTAAATCTTTTCTTACCTCCTTCCTCTTCTTTCAACCTGTAAACCCATTTATTCTGTAAAGCCTTTTTACCTATAGGCAACTTGCACAAATCCCATGTCTTATTTTTCAGCAAAGAGTCCATTTCATCTTTCATTGCAGACTCCCACTAAATCTTAGTATCCACCTGCACAACTTCATCATAACTTTCAGGTTCACCAGCATTAGTAAGTAAAATAGAATACAAAGAGGGAGAAAACCTTTGTGGAGGTCTAATTTGCCTTGTTGACCATCTAACATTCACTGGTGTGTGTGGTATTTTTTGTTGCAGTTGTTGAACATCATGAGGAATGGCTGGAACATCAGCTTGTGGAGTATCATCTAGCACTACATAATCATCTTCTTTCTTCTCATGTTGCTGCAACAAATCTTTGTACAACACTTTCTCATTGAATATGACATCCCGACTAATAATTTTAAGATTTTCAAAATCCCAAAGCCTATAACCAAATTTATTAATGCCATATCCAACAAAGACACATTTCTTTGATTTAGCTTCTAGCTTGGTTCTATTTTCAGAGTCTATATGAGCAAAAGCTTCACAACCGAAGGTCTTGAGAAAAGAATAACTCACCTTCTTACCAGTCCATGCTTCCTCTGGAATACCATAGCCCAAAGGAGTAGAGGGACCTCTATTAATCAAATATACTGTAGTATTGATAGCCTCTGCCCACATGTATAAGGGCAACCCAGCATGCAACCTCATGCTCCTTGCACGCTCCATTATAGTCCTGTTCATGCGTTCATCCACTCCATTTTCCTGTGGAGTCCTTGGAACAATTTTTTTTCTACGAATACCATTAGTGGAGAAATAATCTTCAAATTCATGACTGGAATACTCACCACCATTATCAGATCTAAGACATTTTAATTTCTTACCAGTCTCATTTTCAACCAAGCATTTCCATTTCTTAAAAGTTTGAAATACATCAGATTTCTGTCTAAGGAAATAAACCCATACTTTTCTAGTTGCATCATCAATAAATGTAACATAATAATGAGAGCCACCAAGGGAAGATACCTGGGCTGGTCCCCATACATCTGTATGCACAAGCTTTAATTTCTCCTTTTTGTTTTCCTTCCCTGTCTTTAGAAAACTCACTCTCTTTTGTTTTCCATACACACAACTTTCACAGAAATCCATATTCACACATTTTAGACCTGGTAAAACTTTCCTTGAATGAAGTAATTTCATACCTTTCTCACTCATGTGCCCAAGTCTATTGTGCCATAGCGCTGTATCAGAATCTACAACAACTATTTGTTCTCCCTGCTCAACTGTAGTAATTGTTCCTGAATATTCATTTTTCAATGAAACAATCAAAGTAGAAGGAACAGTATGACCTGTACAAAGATATAAGTTTCCTACTTTCACACCTTTTGCTACTACAAGGGAACCTTTTGAAACCTTCCAATTTTTATCATTAAAAGTAACTACACAACCCTCATCACCGAGTTGCTCTGCTGAAATTAAATTTCTACTTAGTTTTGGAACATGTCTTACCTCATGTAGTAGCCAATGATTCCCATTCTGCAACTTAATCTTAGTTTTTCCCTTTCCAACAATCTGACAGGGTTCATTATCCCCCAAATAAACAAGCCCAAAATCCCCTTGGACATAATCAATGAAATAACCTCTATGAGGTGTAGCATGAAATGAAGCACCAGAATCTAAAACCCATGAATCATCAACACTCTCTAAAGACAGAAGCAAAGCATCCTCTTCGGATTTGTTACTTACCACATTTGCCTCCTTGTCTCCATCTGATTTATCTCCTTCATTTTTCTTTCGATTCCAGCAATCTTTCTTTTTGTGCCCTGGTTTCCCATAGTACCAGCAATCATTTGGTCCTCTCGATTGAGACCTCCTCCCCTTTGACTTTCCTCTTGATTTCCCACGATTTCCAGAGTTACTTCCTCTTTCAGTCATTCTGCCCCTGCTTTGTGCATTTAAAGCACTTCCTAATGTAGATCCACCTGAGGATTTTCTACGAGTTTCCTCACTTAAAATAACACTGATCACATCATCATATTTTAGGGTACTAGATCTAGGAATAGAATTACTCACCGCCATTACCAAGCCATTCCAGCTTTTAGGCAAAGAACAAAAAATCAAGAGAGCCCTAATTTCTTCATCAAAATTGATACCAACAAAAGATAATTGACTAGTAATAGTATTAAACTCATTTAAATGATCTGCAACAGATCCACCTTTTGCCATTTTCATATTAAATAAACGCTTCGTGAGAAATACCTTATTTGAAGCGGAGGGCTTTTCATACAGTGTCACTAGGATTTTCATCAAATCTTCTATCGTCTTTGCTTTTGTAATATTAAATGCCACCGATGGTGCCAAGCATAACCGAATGCTTTTGAGTGCCTTTCTGTCCAAAAGATCCCATTCAACCTCTGACATAGTTCCCTGATTCTTGGCTTTTCCTTCCAACGGCTTCCATAAATCCTTCTGATATAAATAGTCTTCCATTTGCATCTTCCATAACTGGAAGTTCTGCCCATTAAACCTATCAACCCTCAACTTACCCTCATCTGCCATCGCTCCCACTCAACTGTGAGACTCCCACTTAACCGTGAGACTTTCCTGCAGAGGATAACTGAAAGACAACCTTGCTCTGATACCACTTGTTAGGATAAACCACGGACAGAAATAAAAACTACATGCAAATATAACCAATAACAAAAAATAATAGAACACACAAAAATGAACACAAGGCACCAAGATTTAACGTGGTTCACCCAATCCCTGGGCTACGTCCACCAAATAGCAAGTCCGATCTTATTACAATCCAGTGATTACAACCTGATTACAATCTGTAATCCCTTACAGCTCAATATCGCTGCAAGAACCAATTTCGTATCACAACATTATGAAAAATACCCAACCCTAAGCCCTTTTATACAAGTACTAAACCGCTTTAGGGTTATAACATGTCAGCCATAATAAGTCGGCTACCATGTCGGCTACCCCAAATCCCACTATTTATGAAGTATGTATAGTACTTTCTTGATCAGACACCACAATCTAACAACCAGTTGTCAAAAGATGATGATCTAGCTGATGCGAATCAAACATTATACAGGTCTATGATTGGTAAATTGCAATATGTAGTACATAGCAAACTTGACATTGCATTATCTATTGGGATAGTTGCAAGATTATCTACAAATCATAAGGAGAATCATTTGATGGCTATTAAGATCATAATGAGATATCTTAAAGGAATAGAAGAATATGGTCTATACTACAAGAAAAATGAAAAGTTTGAGTTGAAAGCCTACACTAATGCTGATTGGGCTCAAAAAATTGATGACATAAAGAGCACTAGTGGGGGAGTAATTTTCTTAGGAAAGAGGTTGGTTACATGGACTGGAAAGAAATAGAACTACATATCTCAATCTACTGCTGAGGCTAAATATGTTGCTACTATACTAAATTGTACAAACATTGTATAGATCAAACAATTACTCAAAGATATGAAAGAAGAAATTACTGAACCTGTGATACTTTATTGTGATAATACAAGTGCTATAAATATATCAAAGAACCATGTGATGCACACAAAGACTGAGAAAATTGAAATCAAGTATCATTACTCAAGAGAGTTAGTTCAAGACAAAGAGGTGAAGATGGAATATGTTAATACAAAAGAGCAAATAGTTAATATCTTCACAAAAGCATTACCTAAGGATGCTCATGAGTATCTAAGAGGTAAACTAGGAAGTGATACCCCTATCCAAAGATAATTAAAAAGACTAAGTAGTGCCCTGCATGAACTAGAGCTAAATGTTGTATCTTACACATTAATGCAGTGGATTTTACTTTAGGTTCTTCCTAAAGTAATCAAAGAGCTAGAATAATAGATTAGTCACAAGTAAGGTGATAGAGGAAGAAACTAAAAATATTCATATCTACATGTTGAGATGACAAGTCTTTGGCATTGTTGTCAAAGAGGGAGATAGTATACCAATCAAAGAGAAATACTTGAAATATCAACTCAGAGGGAGTTAGTGTACTTGATATTTACTACAGAGGGAGAAATGACTCAAAGAAATACATCTACCTAGTAAGAGGGAGATAGTGGCAAGGGAGCTATAAGAATAGTGCAAAGATAATTGAATATTAGAAAGAGGAAGTGATCAAGAAGAAGTCATAAGGATGAATTTATTGTTCGTTGACCAGAATAGAATTTTGTAGCTTATAAAAAAGATGAAAGTTGATGATAAAGGGAGAGATTTCAATAAAAGGAGTTATTTTCTTTTTGTTATTTTTGTTGGTATGGTTTGTCATCAATGTCAAAGAGGGAGATTGTTGAAAAAAGATTGATGTAAGTATGAGATTGTAATGTTTCAATCATTGTTTTGTCACTAATGTCAAACCTACTACTTGCTGGTAAGAGAACTACTTAGATGATTTGATTACTATCATATGTTTGATTAATGAGGAGGTTTTGATCAAATAAGATAACAAGAACACCTAGAGGAAAGGTTGAGTTATGGTATGGGAAAGGAGTACAAAGATTAGTTAAGATAGTGATGACATAGTGTATTGATTTTCTACTTAAGGCTACAAAGGATGGATACATTGATTAAGTTTAGAAGAACAAGTAAGCAGAATTAAGTCTGCCAAGCTTGACCAAGTGGACAATAGGTGCTGAGAAAGTTTAGTTGATGCCAAGCACCAATAAACTTTAGTGTTTTTTGAGTTATCTAGTGGATGACAAGTGGAAGAATAGTATGGAAGTCGAGTAACAATATATTAATTCCAAGTGCCAGTATTCATGTTAAATCATAGATTTGATGAATATGAGCCAACTATTTTGTTTTATTGAATTGTGTAAAGCATGTGGAAGACAACTATCATCAGTTGGAAACACAGAATTCAAGGTGAAACATTTTGAGACAAATTCAAAGAGGATTGAGGGAGAAGTTACTAAAGGAGCCAAATTGAAAAGTGAGCTGATTCAATGTATCCTACCTAATCCTACCTAAGCCTAAAATGGATGATTGAGGTTGAATGACAAAAGATCTTAAATCTTTATTTATAGAGAGATATGGTCAGAAGAAAAGGTTGTCATGTGAAAGAACCTAAGGAAGACAAGGAATCTAGGGTATTTCTTCATTTAGTGGCCGAACATAAGAGACTACTTTTGGAAAGCAAAGCAAGAAGGCTTAAGAGTATGAATGCTTGAAGGGTGAATAAGCTATTAGAGTTGAAGTGTATGAAAGCGAAGAAAAATGGAGAACTAAAATAGAGATCTATAATTTGCAAGTGAGCAATACATTTGTTATTGGATCAAGCCTTACTATTAATTTTCAATCATTGTATCAGTCTACGGTAAATCCTTTGGACTAAGGTGGACCTAGCAATCATTTGTAAATCCTTTAACTGGGTGACATTCCAAGTGAATGATCTAAAGTCCTCTAACAAGGCTCACTTCTAATAGGGTGATTGGAATCTTTTAACCAAGTCACATTCAACGATGTGTATTGTAACCTTTAATAGGGCTGGCCTTTCACAGGGCATCACTTTAGAAGAGTGAGAATTAGTACCATGTTACTGGTGGTTTTTCCCAAATTGGGTTTCCATCTAAAATCCAAATGTCAAATGTGTTATTGAATCTATTATGTTTCATGTTTATATTTCTACAAAGATGTTTTGACATAGGACAATAATCTATAAGTTTAAGCATTGTATGATCTAATGGATGCATGCATATTAACTTTATATTGATATGGGTTCATTATGCTATGAAAAGTTTTATTTGTACATGTGGACCTTGGATAATTGATTCAACCCATCCCCCCCCCCCCACCCCCAATTATTCTAAAGAACCAGATTGTTTGGTTGCAAAAGGATCGTAACAGTTTGGTTAATGAACAATGTTTGGTAAAGTTTAAGATTTAAAACTATGATGAGGTGTTGTGTAATATTATGCCTATAGATGTTACTCATTTTTTGTTAGGGAGAACTTGGAAATATGATCACTGTACAATACATGATGGGTTTGTAAATACCTATTCTTTGACAAAGGATGGAGTTTGACACAAGATGTAGTCATTGAAGGAACCTGAGGAGAAGGTATGCAACAATGGTAGAATATTTTTAGTTCATGGAAGAAATTTTATATAAGGTATAAGGCATGAGAATATTTTTTTTCTTTAATTCCAAAATATAGTAAAGAGGAAGTAGAAGATGTACTTGTAGAAGTTGTAGATCTATAGGATGAGTTTTAGGATATTATATACGATAAATTTCTTGATGTTACCATCAATGAGAAAGAAAATTCATCAGATGGATATGATTATAGTAGCCAATTTTCCAAATAAGCAAGCTCACAAAATGACTACAACAAAAAGTAAAGAATTAAATAGACAAGTATAGGATTTGTTGCAGAAGGGGTTGATTCATGAGAGTTTGGGTCCATGTGTTGTACCAACAATATTAGCACCAAAGGAAAAATGAGAATAGAGGGTGTGTAGAGATTTTTGAGTCATCAACAAGATCACTATCAAGCATAAGTCTTCCTTTCTGAGGATGGATGATATTATGGACAATTTGAGTGGATATGTGTATTTCACAAAGGTAGATATGAAAAGTTCTAGACTAGAGAAGGATAAGAATGAAAGACAAGCTTCAAGACAAAGGAAGGCTTGTATGAGTTCTTATTTATGCCTTTTAGGCTAATCAATTCACCGTGAAGATCCATGCAGCTCATGAATCAGGTACTAAAAGAATTTATGCATAAATTTGTCATTTTTTATTAGGATGATATTTTGATATGTAGTAAGACATTAGAGGAGCATATAATGCATATTTTTAGGTGGTTGAAAGGCTAAGAGAAGAGGAAATATTGATCAATTTGAAAAAGTGTAGTTTTGTGAAGAAGGAGTTAGGTAATTTAGGATTCATTGTCTCATCATAAGTTCTAACAATGGACCCACAAAAGGTGAAGGATATCCTCAAATGATCTACACCAAGGAGTGTGAGTGAAATGAGATATTTCAAGGTTTAGATAGCTTTTACAAAAAAATTGTTAGATTTTTTAGCAATGTTTGTGGACCATTGTCTAAAATAATTAGAGGGGATAGGAAGGAGTTTAAGTGAACTATAGGGGTATACAAGAGTTTTGAATTGTTGGAATAACAATTTATAAAACAAATTGTTTTAGAACTTCCATATTTTAATAAGGTGTTCACATAGATTGTGATGCTAGTAGTAATTCAATTGTGGATATTTTGAGTCAAGAAGGTAGACCTATTGCTCAGTTTAGTGAGAAGTTAAATGATGTGAAAATAAAATATTTTGTTTGTGATCAAGAGTTTTATGCTATAGATTAGGCTTTGAAGAAGTGGATGTTGTCCCAAAACACTATTGAGAGGGGGGATGGGGTGAATCACTATGAAACTTCAAAACAATAATTTGAGCTACTTTGGTCACTACTCTAGCTATGAGTTCTTTTAACCAGTAAGATAATGATAATATTAATTCATTAAAACCATATAAGATCACATAAGAGAGCATATATCAATTACACAAGATTTTTGAATGTGGAAACCCTTGATGAAAGGATGAAAACCACAGTGGGAGTAATATACCAACTAGCCTTTCCTTGCAAATGAAAGGGTGCCCTATTAAAGGCTACAACTATTCTTTCTGAGAACACATCCTTATGATCTATTAGGAATACAAGAAAGTGTTAAGGCTACCTTGTTAGAGGATTGTAATATATTTCTAAGAGATGTCATGATAGAGGATTTACATAGACTTATGTTCAAGTCTACCTAGTTAAATATTTACAATAGTTACAATGATAGGAAATAAACCCACAGTTTAGATCTAAAGTAAGACACATATTGCCTTGTACATCTTTTGTGAATACCTTGAAGATTTGTTAATATTGTTTCTCTATTGTAGCTTTTCCCTGTAAGCTAATCTTTTTCACTTCTTCCTTGTTGTGCTTACACACTAGTTTTCTATTTGACTCTCTACCTATCCCTCTGATCTTTTCTACTTTCTTAGTAGCTACACTTTTCAAGTACAATTAGCAACATAAAAAATGGAATGTACGAAATTATTTTATACTACAAAAACATAGGGCACTATGATCAACTTTAAAATCCTTTTGAAATCATGAATTCAAAATTTAAATCTCATAGATGAACATGTCATAGAATTCCTATGATACCTATACATAGGCACCTAGCCTTGTAGTTTTTCTTATCCACTAGTCAACCTATGACTAGCCTCTGTCCTTCTAACTAGGAAAGTTGTCACATCATTTCCTATGACTATCCTTTTGTTACATCACATCACTAGAGATCCTTTATGCTTGATCATTGACTCATTATGAATTATTCCTGTCTCCCATCATAACTTCAACTAAGTCACCTTACAACCTATAATCAACACATTCTTCAACAAATAGTTATACTAACTTACAATCTTTCCATTTGTTCTAACATGATTCCAATCAATAATAATACTCATAGTCTTTCTCAAAATATTCACGATCCTAGGCATTAGTCATCATAATTTATCAATCACCATGCCAAGTAGACTCACTAAGTCCAAAAATATCCCCCTTTGGAATTGATGAAAAAAATTTCTATCAACCTCAAATTACAAACCTCTATCAACCTTTTTCTTACTTTGACTAGCTAGTGTGGACTTAGTAAAAAAATAGAATGGGACTTCTTCATCATAGTCTCCTTTATTCAGTCTTTCTCATGTTGCACCCCTTGTAGTAATACATTGTTATTTTCCTCTATTTTGACTTCTCCTAGCAATAATAATCTCCCCTTTTTAATATATTTGGTTTACTCTAGTATTCTCCCCCTTTCTCTCAAAATTTCCTCCTTGCTATAGTATATTTCTATATAATCTCCCCCTTTTTTTATTCAATGACAAAGGGTAACATTGTTATCACAAATTTTTAAAGACACATTTTAAGAATTTTCTAGTATTATTGAGTTGGATTTCCGACAATTCCTTCATCTTAGTGAGAGCATGTGTCTCACTATGTATATCTCCTAGTTTTTTTCTAAGTTATCTATAGTATCTATTGGTATCTTTTCTAGTTGAACTTCTGAAACCTTAATATGTTCTTGAATGATTCATTCCAATGGTGAAAGGAAACATTGCATCTCTAAAAGTCCAACTGCTCTTCTTGTTTCCTCTACTCTTAGTTGATTAATCATGTAAATGATTTCTTATATTTTGGCTATGTGCTGTTGAGCTAATCTTATTATTGGATCATAAGTCTAAGTGACTTCATGAATCTCCCGTTGAGCTTTCTCCTCATGCAATGCCATACCACTTGTGAGAGTGCTTGATGCACACAATTTCTAGAACACCAGTGTGAATTCATGAAGTTTTGCTAACATCTCATACTTTATCTTTCTCAGAGCTTCTTTCTTTTCTTCAACAAGACTAACTTGTTTCTCTAGCCTTTCATACGCTGTGACTTGTACAATGGATGATTGTGCATTTTGATTATTGCCAAGTGGCATTCAGGACAATTGTATATTATGTATATGAATTTTTACTTGTAGCTATTCTTTAATGTGGATGTGTTATATATTGGTTTTAGTATTAATCAAACTTAAATGTGATTTAATGTCATGAGACCCAGTTTCAGTTTTAGGTGACTCTACAACATCCCCAAGATCAAATGAAAGACCAAGATAACTTCCATAAGATATTGAAAAGACAATTGCATGAAGATGCAAGAATGCTATTATTGATAATGGACTTGATTGAAATCCAATGGATTGATTTGAAATGTACATAATAGGCCTTCTTATATAGGAGAGGTGATAAGAGACAATGATAAGGAGAAGATAAGCTATCAACCACACAAGGTGGAATCACATGTCCACCAAAGGTGGATCATCCTCCATTATACAATGAAGTATGTGCAATGATGAGGATGATAATGTAAGAAGTGCACTAATGTTGGAATGAGATAACAACTATGACCACCTAGAGTGGAATTCTCCTACACCATGTGTTTAATTGAGGTGTAAACTCCTAAGTATCTCAATCAAAAACTACTATGCAATGCATTATTCTAAATAAGCTTAAGTAAGTTTACTTAGTGAATATTTAATTACACCAACACACCCCTTAAGTGTAACTTAGGGGAATGCACTTAAACTTAGAATGCAAGATGGGTGCTAGCTACAAGGCCATTTTAGGTACCCATGTACAATATAAAATGAAATACATGATATGTAATCTATCATAAAGTGGAGAAAAAGAGAAAACCTCATGGGAAAAACCCTCCTCCAAAAAGAGAGATGAAAATAAGATGCATGGATGGATGGAGTACTCAAGACCCCCAAAAATTACATACATCATGTATATACAAAGAATGATCCCGCAATAGGAAAATGAATACAAGTGTGATGTATGATCAACAACTCCCATAGCTACAATATCTCTAGTCCCCATGTCCCTAATATAGACATAAGCAGGAGTGAACTCAATAATTTTACCTTGTGCCCCATGAGTAATTTGGTAAATGGAAATGATATTAGTGGTCAAGGATGGTATAAAAAGAACATCATTAAATGTACCCTCTCCCATAGGAATAGAACCTTTCCCACAAACCTTCATGTATGTATTATTACCCATCAATATAGGTGGAGAAGTACAAGGCTCAATAGAAGAAAATATATTCATAGAAGATGCCATATGATGTGATGCACCTGAATCAAGAAGCCATTTACCTTGCTCAGGATGTGTGGAAACAATGAGTGCTTGTCCTTTACCTTTGGATGATGATGCAGATGTAGATGTAGAAGTTGCATGATGTGTAAAAGAAGGAGCAGACACTGATGAGGGCAACTAGATATTGTTCTTTTGAAGAATATGAGTGAGCTCATCAATCTTCTTATGGAAACATTTATACTCATCATGTCCTAACATTTTGTAATAAACACATTTATCTCTCTTTCTTCTAGATGTTTCCTCTCTTGAAGAGGACTTGGATTCAATATTATGTTGTGCAGTGTTGGAAATGATTGAAAATCTCATGATTGAGGAGTAATGGAATTGATAAAGAATGTTTTCAATCATTGTTTTGTCATTGAGGTCAAACTTGCTACTTGCAAGAATGACAATTGCTTTAGTAATCCAAATACTACAAGTTGGTTGATTGACAAGAAGGTGGCAATCAATAAGATGTAACTAGAGTACCTAGAGAAAGGTTGAAGTTATGATGTTGTAATGAAGTATAAGGATCAGCTAAGCCATTGATGAAATAGTGTATAGATAACATACTCTAAGACACAGAGGATGGATACACCAAGACATATCAAAGATATAAGCATTAGCTAAGTCATTTATGGAAGCCTAACTAAGTTCATTAGAAAGAGGCAAGCAAGCTAGTTAGTACCGAATAGATTCTCAGTTGAAGTTGAGCAAGACTTCAACTTAGTGTGTGCTGAGTGATCTTCAAGAGCTGAGTAAATATCAAGTGCCGAGCAAGAAACAGGTGCCGAGAAAGAAGCAGGTACCGAGCAAGAAATAGGTACCAACTAAAAATACAGGTGCCAAGCAAGAGACAAGTGCCGAGTAACACAGAAGAAGCTGAGCATCAGTAAACCAATAATGCCAAGTTGCTGCATTATTTTGAAAATCAAAGATTCACAAGATCTGAGCTGACATAGTAGTTATCTAGAATTTTGTGAATCAGATAGAAGACAAGAATGATGAGCTAGTGGCACAGAACATAATGCAAATCATTTTTTTGACAAATGCAATTGGATTCTAGACGAAGTTTCTAGATAAGAGTAAGATATGGGACAGAGACATTGTATCTTACCTAATTTATTGAAACCCTAAAATTGGAGAGGGAGAATCAAGTGGAAAAAAGATTCTAGATTTCTATTTAAGGATTCATAAGGGCATGAAACGAAAGAGAGAGAGGTGGTCAAGCATGAAATCATGAAGTGCTGAAGAAGGTGCTCAGGTGAAAGAGAGCACATATACTCTGCTTTAATAGGTGACCATAGATATGATTGCATTGGTATGATGAGTAAGAAGACTCAAGGTGATGAAGCTTGAGATGACAAGCTGACAAATTTGAAGTGATTAAAGCCAAGCAAAGGATTGAACTGAAGTACGATCTGTAATCTACAAGATATGTTGTAAGTTGTATCAGATCAAAAGCCATTGTTGTTACTCTCTAGCAATTGTAACAGTTAAGATAAATCCTATGAACTTAGGTTGGTTTAATAGCCATGTTGTAAATCCTTTAACAGGGTGACATTCCAAGTGAATGTTCCAAAGTCCTTTAACTAGGCCCATTCCTAATAGTATGGTGAAATCCTCTAACAAGGTCAGATTTATCAATGTGTTGTAGCCTTTAACAAGGTAGGCTTTTAGTAGGGTAGACCATCAGAAGTGGTTAAAATCAATTGCACAGTTATTTTGTGGGTATCATCCCCACCCCAGTTTTACCATCTTATTCCTGGAGGGTTTCTAGGTTATCAAATTCTCAGTGTTATGGTGTGATGCATGTCTATTTTTATAGTTGTTTAAATGTTCAAATGGCATGCATGATAGTTTCAGTTGTGTGCTACCCCCCCTCCTCAGTTATTCTAAAGAATTATAATAGTGAAGGAGAGTCATCACCTTTTTCATGTTGCTTAGGATCCTTGTGTTGTTTTTTTCCCTTCCTTTGGGAGCCTTTGGAGAGGGGTCATTTGTAACCAATGCTTGATGCTTTGAAGGCTTCAATTGACCCATGTGTGCTAACTTTGCTTGTTCCCTTGTGAGCTAAGCTGAAAATTCATTAAGAGAAGGCATTTTTTACGCAATACCAAGAGAATCCATAGTAGCATAGAATGTGGAAACAAAGATTGAATATTTAGGACCTAGCTTGGAAAGAATAGATAATATCAATTGCTCATAATCTTTAGTAATATCATAATTAGAAAGCTCCAATCTAATAGAATTGAACTTAGAGAAAAAGTCTTGAATATTATCAAAATCACATGGACATAAGCCTATAAGCTCATTCTCCAATCAAAGTTTACTTATTTTATCAGGTTTACCAAAGATTCCTTCCAATGTAGTCTAGGCATCATGAGGATGTGTGCAGGGTGTAATATGATATAAAAAATCATGAGAGATGGTATATCTAATAGTTCCAAGTGCTTTATCCTTTCTATCAAACCATTTCCTTCTTTCTACAACACTTGTAGCTGATTCGAGATCCTATCCAAGAATCATTCTAAGCAATCCAATACTCATCAATTGATTAGAAATTGCTTGTTTCCATTCATGATAATTATATGGAGTGAGTAATGGAACTTTTGAAAAATCCATAAGTAACCCAAAGAATGACTGAAATCAACTAATAACTCCTTCAAATTATTGATTCAATTAAGCAAATTAAAATCCAAGTATTCACCAAGTGCAAGTATAGCCAAAAAAGACCTATTTTTGAAAGTGATATGCCCACTCCAAATCACTGAAATTTGATGATAGATTTGGAAAGTAGAGGAAAAATCATACACTTTCAAAAAATATTGCACCTGAAAATGTTATCGAATGTTCTCAAACATATCTTTAAAAGTTACAAAAAATGGGATTTGCAATTTTCAAAAAAATTTAGAGATAGAGATCCAAAATCACCTGCACCACTGTGTAGATTGTGAAATTCTACCCCAAAACAAAAAAAAATTGTTCGGAAAAAGGAGTCCGTATGAGGAAGATATCACTGTTTGAAAATTGTCTCTAAAATTATTTTTTCTGACTTGTCACCATTGCACCTTAAAAAATCAAATGGCTGTAGATTTGGCTTCAGATGTCCAATTTGGATGAAACAAAATTTGATTTAGGGGTTTTTGGACCTCCTCTATGTGATGCCAATCTCTGATTTGTGCCAAAAAGCTCCAATTTTCACCTACAATAGAAGGCCACAAAATAGGACTCCCAAAATCTCCTCCAAATTGTGATGTCCAAATTTCCAAATTCTGCACCAAGAATGAGTCAAGCCAAGATTGCACTTCTTGAGAAGGATTCTTCACACCATGAGGGCTATAATACCATGTTAGAGTTTTAGGTGACTCTACAACACCCCTAGGATCAAATGAAAGACCAAGATAACTTCCACAAGAGATTGAATTGACAATTACATGAAGATGCAAGAATGCTATTATTGATAATGAACTTAAATTACATCCAATGGATTGATTTGAAATGTACATAATAGGCCTCCTTATATAGGAAAGGTGATAAGAGACAATGATAAAGAGAAGATAAGCTATCACCCACATAAGGTGGAATCACATGTCTATCAAAGGTGGATCATCCTCCATTATACAATGAAGTATGTGAAATGATGAGGATGATAATGTGAGAAGTGCACTAAAGGTAGAATGAGATAACAACTATGACCACCTAGAGTGGAATTCTCCTACACCATGTGTTTAATTAAGGTGAAAACTCCTAAGTGTCTCAATCACAAACTACTATGTAATGCATTATTCTAAGTAAGCTTAAGTAAGTGTAATTAGTGAATATTTAATTACACCAACATACCCTTAAGAATTGTGGTATGTGTTTATGTGTATGTTATTTCTTCTACTATTTTATATATGTTGTTTTTAAGTTATACCTTATAAAAAAATCTTTGGAAAACTTAGTGAAACTTTAGGTTAATTTCTTTTAGGTTCCCTAGCAGGGTGTTACATTTGGTATCAGAGCCAGAGTTTCTACATTGGGAGCTCTGGGTATATTGGAATGCCACTAGTTGTTAACTAGTTGAACTAAAATGAAACTTAAACTATGAAATGTATTTATTACAAAATTGAAACACTTGAACTTCAAACTAAAACATACTTAAACCTAGAAAGAGGCAAAACTAAAATTGATCTTATATTGTATTCAAAACATTTTTCTTATGTGTATGCTTTACAATAGTATGTTTTTATGGTTATTATAATATCTCGTTGTCTTGGATATTATTGTAGGATGGTATCTAGGATGAGATCTTTAGTTAAAGGTCATAGCTCAAGCTATAGTAGAGGCCAAGGGTGATGTATGGATGCTAGTGGGCATGAACCTATTCCAAAAGTTCTTGTTCAAGAGGAAAACAAGGAAGAACATAATAGGGAGAATAAGGTAAATTCAGAGGAAGTTGACTTATGATAGATGATGAGGACCATCATGGATTTCCTACCTCCTCCTCAGGGTGTTGATCATTAGGAGTTAGACTATGTAGAGGATGGAGAAAGACATAGGTCTAGGAGTCCTTAAAGGGATGCTCACATTGATAGATAGAGGTTAGTTGTAGCTGCTCAAATGAAGGACCTTCAAAGGTCCAAGGTCAAAGCTTTTAATGGGCTAGGTTTAGGTTATATGGCCAAGCAGTGGCTTATTGCTCTAGAAAAGGTTTTTTCTATATAAGACTTTGATTCTAACATCAAAGTGAGGTTTGCTATCATCAATTTGGAACTCTTTGGAGCCACATGGTGGACTATTAAAGAGGATAAGCTAGCTATAGACATGAACACTATCACATGGGAGCTATTTCTAGAGAACTTCCATGAGAAATTCCTACCAGAGGAATGACATCAATAGAGAGAAGATGAATTCCACAACTTGAGATAGTTCAATATGATTGTAGTAGAGTATGAGTGTAAATTCTATGAGCTCATGCCCTATGTGAGGATCAGTGATAGCTCACCATAGTTGGTACAACATTTTATCAAAGGTTTGAATAATAACCTAGTTGGGGGTGTTAAGGTATTTGAACCTAAAACCCATAAAGATATGGTACATCGAGCCATACTTATAGAGTAGAGTGTTACTCTAGGACATGGTGGCTTTGTGGAAGCACCCACAACATCAGGATCCAAGGGTAACTACAACTCAAGTGGGAACAAGAAACCCCCTTATCCTAAGGTAAATCAGAACCAACAACATTCTCAAAAACAACAACAAAAAAGGGGATCATACCCTCTAGCATAGAGTGGTGGCAGTGGCTGCAATGCTAGGAACTACCATAACTTTCAGCACAATAGGCAAAATCAGAACACTCATCCTGCACAATGCAACCAGTCTTTTTCTAGTAGGGTAGCCACTAGCATAGAGTGGTGGCAGTGGCTGCAATGCTAGGAACTACCATAACTTTCAGCACAATAGGCAAAATCAAAACACTCATCCTGCACAATGCAACCAGTCTTTTGCTAGTAGGGTAGCCACTAGCAGTCGAGTGCACCTTTAGTAGGGAGGGGATTTGATAGAGGCTTGAGATGTTATTCTTGTGGATAGTTTGGACACATTGCAACCAACTACCCATAGTGTACATATCACTATTTAGGGTCTGGGCCAGAAGCATCCAAGCCTATAGTTGGAGATGTAGGTAGAGCTCATAGAGTATTTGCGACAGTGGACCACCATTAGGTAGATCATCAGGGGACCATGGTTGAGACTACAAGAGCTATCCAAGGTACACCTCTCTCCATCTTGTTTGATTTAGGTGCTATAGACTCTTTCATTTTACCATCCATAGTTTCTAAATGTAAGCTAGAGGAGGTAAAATAGGGCTTGGGTTGGCAAGTGGAACTAGACTCAGGCACTAGGGTTCCCACAAATTCCTTAGTGAAATAGTGTGAACTAAACCTAGGAGGGTTTGTTACATCATTTGACATTTGGGTCATTCCTCTAGGCTCTTACGATGTGGTTTTAGGTATGGATTGGATGGGTTCTCATAGAGCTAGTATTGATTGCAGAAAGAAGACCATTTTGTGTAAAGATGATCAGGGGAAGGACTCAGAGATTGTGGGTATCCAGAGACCTATATCTTTACAAATGATATCAGCTGTGCAATTAAAGTAGAGCTTTCATAAGGGATGTCAAGTGATTTCCATTATAGTGAGCGAAATGGATGAAGAAGACCCTATAGGGAAGACTTTAGACCGTCATATTCTACAAGAATATGTAGATGTCTTTCTTAGCAAGATTTTGGGTATGCCTCCAAAGAGGGATATCAATTTTAGCATTGATTTTATTCCAGGAGTGGAGCCTATTTCTAGAGCTCCTTATCATATGACCACTCAAGAATTGAGTGAGTTGTGCCTACAACTTGAGGACCTTCTGGCCAACGGTATTATTCACCTGAGTGTATCTCTATGGGGAGCACCCGTGCTCTTTGTGAAGAAGAAGGATGGTTTGTTGTGCTTGTGTATTGAATATAAATAGTTGAACAAGGTGATGATAAAGAATATTTATCCTTTATCAAGGATTGCCAATTTATTTGATCAGATCAAGGGAGCCATAGTCTTCTCCAAGATTGTTCTAAAGTTAGGATACCATTAGCTTTGTATTTAGGATGCTGACATTTTCAATACCACCTTCCAAACTCACTATGGGCACTACGAGTTCATAGTAGTCCCATTTGGGTTGATGAATGCTCCATCAATTTTCATGTGTCTAATGAATGGAGTGTTTTGTTCCTATCTTGATCAATTTGTACTTCTATTCCTAGATGATATATTGATATATTCTAGATCCTAGAAGGAACATGAGGAGCATTTACAATTGGTTTTGTAGTGCTTGAGAGATAATCAACCTTATGCCAACTTGGAAAATTGTAATTTCTTTCAATCAAAGATACAATATTTAAGTCATATCATATTAGGTGATGGTATCTCTATAGACCCTATGAAGATCCAGACAATGGTAGATTGGCCTGCACCCGCTACCATGTTAGAAATTCCTAGCTTCATGGGTCTAGCCAATTATTATCACATGTTCATCTAGAACTTTTCTAGAGTAGCATATCCTATCACTTCCCTTTAGAGGAAAGGAAATAAGTTTATATGGATGAAGAAATGTGAGGAAGCATTTCAAAAGATTAAGGAGATTTTGACTAGTGCACCAATATTATCAATACTTGATCTAGTAGGTGACTTAATGGTGTGTACAAATGCTTCCCTAGAGGGGATTGGAGCAAAACTGATGCAAGATGGATGGGTGATTGCTTATGAATTGCAAAAACTCAAGGATCATGAATTGAATTACCCTACACATGATCTTGGGTTAGTTGTGGTAGTCCATGCCCTAGTGAGATGGAGACACTTCTTGGTAGGATGCTTATTTGAACTTCATAGTGATCATCATAGTCTACAATACATATTCACACAACCTAATTTGAATGCTAGGCAAAAGGCATTGGATGGAGTTCCTTTGTGAGTATGACTTCGAGGTGAAGTATATTTAGGGAAAGGAGAATGTGGTAGTTAATGCTTTGAGTCATAAGAGATGTGACATTGTCATTGACTCTTAGTGTGAATTTGAGGAGCCATATACTTTAGGCACTTCCTACAAATATGTGGTATCAGGAGGTGAGCATGGAGATAGAATCAGGCAGACCATTGGAGGGTAGGTTTTCAGGTTTTTTTTTGGAGTTAGATGGCCTTTTGCACTATTTAGGAAGGATCTATGTACCACTACTAGATGAGATTCATATATTGATCCTATCAAAGGCTTATTGTGCACCTTACTCGACACCTCTAGGTGTTAAGAAGATGCATGCAAATCTGCAAAGTCTATACTTTTGGACAGGGATGGAGTGTGATATTGTTGATTTTGTGGCTAGGTGTTTTGAGTGTCAGAGAGTCAAAGAAGAAGACCAAAATCTAGTAAGGCTTTTACAACCTAATCTCATCAATTCATGGAAATGGGATATCATCTCTATGGATTTCATTGTAGGATTACCTTTTACTACTCGTCATCATGACCCTATCATGGTCACCATTGATTGGTTGACTAAGGTGGCACACTTTTCACCGATGAGGTCATCCTACACAAAAAATTTAGTAGCTTAATGTCTTCATGCATGATATCTTGAGATTACATGATATTCCCTAGAAGATCATTTCAAATAGGGATCTTGTATTTACATCTACATTTTGGACATCATAGTAGCATGATCTTGGAGTGTAGTTAAACTTCAGCTCAACTTATCACCCAAAGATAGATGGTCAAATTGAGAGAGTGAATCAAGTTCTAGAGGATATGTTGAGGATGTATGTGATGGAAAAATAGACTCTTTGAGAGGACTATCTTTACCTAGTAGAGTTTTCTTATAATAATGGGTATCATAGTTCTATTGGGATGGCATCGTATTAGGATTTGTATGGTTGTCCTTTTCATACTCCTTTGAGTTGGGACAATCTTGAGGATCACATCCTATTATGTCCTAAGATGCTTTGAGATATGGAGTAGTAAATAGTGTGCATCCGTGAGAACATGCCTACAGCACAGGATAGACAAAAGAAGTATGTTGATGCTCATAAGACGGATAAGCAGTTTGCAGTGGATGAGAAAGTTTTCTTGAGAGTGCATCTGCAAAAGAGTTTGATCCATTATATAAAGGGTTCAAAGCTAGCAACTCGTTTTGTGGGACCATTTGAGATTCTTGAGAGGATAGGTCTAGTTTCCTATCGTCTTGCAATGTCGCCCAACTTAGCTTGTGTTCAAGATGTTTTTTATATTTTTGTACTTATATAGTATATTCTTGATGTGATACATGTTCTTGATTCAAATGTGTTATAGGTAGAGGATAGGCAACTGTCTTTGCAGTTGGTTCGCATTCTGTAGCAATAGGATTTAACCCTCAGGGGTCAAACCATAGAGCAGGTAAGAATCCAATGGGACCCTACTAATGAGTCATCAACTACATGGGAGGATGCATTTGGTTTATAGGATTTATACCCCTACTTGTTTATAGGCTTCTAGGAGTAAGCCTAAGTCTAGTGGGGTGGATGTAGTGCCTACCCCTAACTTACATTTCAATTATTATTAACGAACTCTTTTAGGCCTACTTTATGATTATGTTTTATGATTAGTGGTTTTTTTTTCTAGATTGTTTAATATTATTTCTTAATCAGTTGATTATATGACGAGATTACTTGGTAGTAGTTATTTCATGTATGCATGATTATTCCTTGATAATGAGGATTGTTTATAGTTATTTTAGTTACTTCATGATGTTAGTTAGATGGATTACTTACATGTGTTTTCTATGGATACTTACCTCATACTTGCATGTATATGATGTACATTTATGTTTTATTTTATATATGATATTTTTGATATGGTTGAGGGAGGGAGTTGTAGTCACTTACTAGTCGGGATCTACATGATGCACCACTTCTTGCCATTGCATGTTTAGTTTAGATTATATATGTATGTACATGCATGGATTTTTATGCAGATTGTAGGTACTGGGTATCGACTTCCTTGAATTGCCAAGATGAGCATACCCTATCGCAATATCTCAATGGTAAGAGAGGGGAGATAACTCTTGAGTCTGAATCCTATCCTTAAACCATTTCTTTGAAAAAGTAGGGCAAGAATATGATTTGTCTACCTTCCAAATTCGTCAAGTGACATAAATTTGTGATTATAACCCTTGAGTTTGATCTAGTTGTTTGTATTTTATTATGGGTTTTTATTTTAAGTCTTTTGGGTTTTTGGTGTATTTTCTATTATAATTAAATCAATTTAATAGAATAATTAATGATTTAATTTAATGGAAATTTTATTAAGAAAATTTAACATTTAATTATATTTAATTAATTGAGAAATTAATTAAATAAAAGAATTAAATTTAAAGAGTTAGTTAAGTTATAGTTTTGGAGCATAATAACAATTATTTAATTTAATAATAATATATTTAGGAGATCATTTTTAAACAAATGCTAAATATTATTATTACTTAACAATTATTTCTATAAAAAATGCATTGAAAATCAAATTAAAGAGAGATTTTTTTTTTAATTTAATAAAGAAATTTTAAATTGCAAATCATGTGCATGAAAATGTAAAAGATAATAAACTATTCAAAAAAATTGATCAGTGAGTTCCCTCACGTGATTGCACAATCAGAGCCTCAAATTAGGGGAGAACTCTTTATCAGAGATATGGAGCTCATTTTGCAAGGACTGAGATTTGGAGAAGCGATTTTCAAAGAAGGAAGTTTTTAGAAGAAAGAGGTTTTTCGCGTTCTCAATTTGATTGTGTGTTTGCATGTTAACATCAGATTCAAGTAGAATCTTGTGATTAATTTACGCAAAAAGATTTCCATTTTCTAATCTTCTATCGACTTTGTGTTTGGATAGATCCATTCTAAGATATTTGTAGATTTGTTTGATATCATTGATGAAACCTTGTTGTAAATCTTAATTTCTCTTCATATCAAAGTTATATGTGTTTGAGGAATGGAGTTTTTGACACCTTCATTTGTTTAAATTTCAAATAGATGGGTTTTGGATTAAAAATTGAATTCTAGAATGTAATTTCAAATGCTTTTTCTTGGATTCCATATTAGAGTTTATGATCACGTTTTTTTATAAAAATTTTGGTGGAGGGGTGTGAGCACGTTTTGTTTGGTTTATATTAAAATATATATATATTTATTTTGGTGGGTGGGGCCACCAAGCCCCCATCCACCCCTTTCTCCCTACTTGATGGCGCATGGGGACTGCCATAACAGGCCTTGTTGTGACAATTATAGGTATTGCTCACGCAAGACTTGTTGCGGCCGTAGCAGGGCCTGCTACGGTGGCAACATATGAATATGGTAGGCCGACGGGTCTTAAAACACACCATTTGTTATTGAAATTTTATTTAAAATTTAAAATTATTTAAATTTTAGTTCATTTAAAATTTAAAATTTAATTATTAGTATATTTTATTAATAAGTTTTTTTGTAACTATTAAAGTATTTTAATTTATTAAGTATTTTCTTTAGAAGGTTATGTTATTAGCAATTAAATTAATTAATTAAATTATTAATTTGTTAATTTTATAATAGGAAATTAGAAGGAAATTAATTAATGTAATTCATTTTATTATTTAATAATTTGAATAATTACTAGTTATTATTTAATTATTATTATTTAATATATGATCCTAATAGAGATGATAATTTTGTGAGTTAGTGGTAATTGGGTGATCAAATTTAAAAGTGAATATGGGTTAAGTTGTAAGGGGAATTTTATAAACTTTATCGAATCAAAAACTTACAATGAATGAAAACTTGAACCTTACTATTAACTCAATCTGTGTGTTTTCAAAACCAAACAAAACTATGAAACTACACTGTTAGTTGAATGCTTTCTTGCATGTCAGGTTTGGGGTTGACTTAGAGTGTTGACCAGTTGTAGGATGTCTACCAAAGGCTGAGAGTATATTATTTTGATGATGTCATGATTTTGTAAATATGTACTTGATTTTGAATCAGTCTTGTTAGGATGATTGTATGGGTAAAATGTGTGATTTTGATTAGTGATGTCTTTTTAGTAATTTCCAGTTGCTTGCTTCAGGACTGGAGAGTATTTATGGCTGTATGAGATCTTCTTCTTTTTGTTGAGCCTAAGGTAGGTTATTTGTATGTTATGTTGAGAAGTAGCTTGCAATGGAGGTCGAGTCCCTAAAGAGGCTGACGGGTAACCCATTGTAGGTTATTTTAATAAGTGATAACACTACATTAAATGAGAGTAAAATGAATTAATAAGATTCTTTGTCTTTCCTTTCCCATGCCTTGAGTGCTAGTAGAGGCTAGGATGGGAGTATAAAGGACTCTTGGTTGTGACCTTGCTTTGTTAGTATTCCTTGTCAGTATCAAAGGATACTGATGCGACATAGAGACTCTAGGAGGCCAGAGTATTAAAAGACTACCAGGGCAACCTTACAGTTGGCTCATGCAATGACACTTGCCTACTTACATAGTAGAATTCCTACATGTCTTGTTTTCCTTTGGGTTTAGATGTCACTTGTGTCTTGGTGCCTTGAGTTAGATTTCTTTCAAGTTTTCCTTGACCTAGATATTACTTTTGACTTTTTGGATTTTTATCCTATTTAGGACTTGAGACTATCTCCTTAGTGTTGTGGGAGTGGACTCTTTTTGGGTTACCATGAGGTCAAGTGGTAGTGCTTTTTACTTTTACCATTGAGATTGTCAATTCGATGCCATGGCTAGAGTTCCCTATTCAACATTTACTTTAATTCTATTCTTTGGGTACTATGATGAATGGTTTTACATATTGTATTGTTTTTCATGGACCTTAAAGAGATGATGCAATTTATTTTATGATGTATATTCTTTTAGCCTTTCATACCCTATGACCTATACAGTGGATGATTGTGTCTTCCAATTTTTGCCAAGTGGCATTCAAGATAATTGTATATTATTTAAATGTATTTGTACTTGTATTTATTTGTTAATGTGGATGTGCTATATATTGGTTTTAGTATTAATTAAACTTAAATGTGATTCAACATCATGGAACCCTTAATAATTGTAATATGTTTTATGGCATGTGTTTATGTGTATGTTATTGCTTCTGCTATTTTATATCTATTTTTGTTAAGTTATTATCTTAAAAAAAATGTTTGGAAAAATTAGTAAAAGTTTAGTTTAATTTCTTTTGGGTTCCTTGATGGGGCATTACAATACCTCTCAAGTAGAAAACCACTGAGTAGACCAAGAGTGGGGAATGAGAATGCTCATCAAGATATCCAAGTCTCCAACTTAGAATAATCTATGAACAATCTCCTCTAAAGTTTATATTAGGTGAATGCCCCTTGGAGTTCCTGCTAAAACATCAAATGTCCCAACAAATACTTCTGTATTCCAAGAGAGATCAACATCACCACCATCTCTAAGTGCCCATGAGCACCTATAGCCAATCAATCCATGCCAACTCTAAATGAAACATAACAATGTCAAGAACCCTGCATCAAATGATCAATGTCAAAGTTTCAATCATGGCCTCAGGATCATAAACATAACAACACAATCTAAACCATCTCAACCAAAGAGACAACATGCTCCATATTATATACCATAACATGTCAAAAATTTAAACATGTATCAAGAGTATACCATGAAATAATAATGAAACCATCCTAACACCAAGGATAACATGTAAAATGAAGCATAAACCACACCTCTACCAAGAATTCCATGAGTCCTCAAGATGCAACCATCTCCACACACCATGAAAAACCAAGTGCACCATGCAAATGTCAAAGACACTTCTACAACAACATATTCTAAGACATCCTTCAAATACTGTAAACACTTAATAAATATATTGATGCCAAAAAATCCCACTAAACTATGGTACTAAGTCACCCATGACATTATAACATCCATCTCCTACATGAATATCCTCTAGGTCTATACACACACAACCAAAGTATCAACACCAAGTGAAACAAAGATATTCAAACCAATTAAATACAACCCCAACTAGGAGCTAATTTTACATTACTATCTCATCACTATCAGAAGATCTCACTAAAATATGTATCCAAGGTATCTATGACATCATGATGAAAAAACCATCCTCTGACCATAAGAATCAAACAAGACATCTAACCATCGAAGAACTCAAAGTGCACATCATGAGCACCTTAGAAGAAATCAAATAACAATCATCCTCAACCAAGAAGAGATACCACCATAACTGAATCAAGAATCCAAACCAATGAGCACCAACTAATTACTTGTATATTCAATCATTTAATGCCAAAATCCATGGCAACATGATCACATCCATGAATTGAGCATCTAACTCTCAAAGTGTCCAACTTTCCAACATAAAATAGTCAACCACAATCCTCTACCATGACTATACCTAGTAACAACATCTCTTCCCCTTCCACATGAAGATAAATCAAAAAATCATGTGACTTAGGGCATAGACAAACTAATTTCCAAGCCACCAACCTAAATATGCATCAATAATGAAAGATCATTTGGAAAAGACAACCCATATCCAAGCCATAAATGCAACCTATAAGGATAGACCACTTACAACACTACACAACTTATAGACACAACTAGTCATCATACATATCTTTTTGACATTAAGGTCAATTTGTTTATCAGTGACTCAATACTTAGTCAATTGGTTACATTGGTACTGAGCTCTATAATTTATACCAAGATTATCATTCAATTTGCAGTGTTAACCAAGTGATTCAATTGTTCCTAAGCCAATTAGTTAGAATATAGTGTTTACTGAGCATCTGTGTCCATTTGCAGTGTTTGAGCTACACAATGTTTAATTAGCTTCAGAGACAGAGTGCTAGAACAAGTTGCACAAAGAATTGCAATAGATCAAGTAGAGTTAGCTATTATTCTTGGTTCACTAGAAACCTCTATTAATAATGTTGTATCACTATTTGTCAAGTGATACATCAATCTTTACAAAGGAAATTAAGGATAAATTATCCAAGATAGATGAAGACACAAAGGCAAGTGCACACCAGTTGTCACTTGACCCAAGCATAGTTCTACACATTAATCAAAGATTAGATATTTGACCAATCTACAGGAAAAATTATTGAAGGAAGAAGCTAGAACAAGGGCCACACTTGTAGAAATCTAAAGCATGATTCTTCCAAACATGGATGCATTGTAGAAACACATTGCACATGCAATGGCACTCATCCATGATAACAACTGCTGATCACATGATGGAATTATCAGTAGAAGTTCAGATTGCATTGCATGCAAGCAAGGTACTACAAGAAAATTAGGACAAGACAATGGTACTTATTCTCAAGGTACATTTTGAATTCTTCTCACATTTTGGTATTAACATATAGATATTATACACCTTTGGCATTTATGTCAAAAAGGGGGAGAAGTGTATATTTTATGAATAAGAATGGGGAAGAAGTAAATATGTAAAGGTATGCTATACTCCATTTGTATGTATATAAGAGAGATATATGCATGGGGAAGAAATATAGTGTAGTATGGATAAGCAAAAAATACCTTTACAAAAACAATTTTGAAAAATTAGAAAAATAGAGTATGTTATCGAGCCACAATAGATGGAAGTCAAAACTAAGATAAAGACACATAATGTTGGAAAGGGAAGTTTTGGATGATCAGATTTTTTGATGAGTGTCTTTGTCACTAATGCCAAAGGGGGAGATTGTTGACATAAAGGTCAATTTTCCTATTAGTGAATCAACACTTAGTCAATCGGTTACATTGCTACTAAGCTCTATAGTTTCTACCGAGCTTATCATTCAGTTTGCGGTGTTAACCAAGTAATTCAAATTTTCCCAAGCCAAGTAGTTAGAATATAGTGTCGACTAAGCACCTGATTTAGTTTGTAGTGTTTGTTGAGCTATACATTGTTTATTAAGCTTCAGAGACAAAGTTTAGTGCAAACTGAGCATAGCTTAGGCTACCAAGCTAGTCAATGGAAGTGAAGAAAATTATAGTGTTAACTTAGCTCTATAGTTTTAACCAAGTCCAAAAGTGTCTATCGAGTTCATAGGGCTAATGGAATGGATCTAGTATTGACCGAGTCATGCAATGTCAACCTAGTGATCTAGTTGCCACTGAGTTTCTCAATTTTCATTGAGTCACATAGTGTTGACCAAGTTCAAGCTACTTGGAATTGATTAGCATGGACCGAGCTTCAAGTTCAACTGAGTGTCAAAGATTGCTGAGTGTTGACGATGTTTGTTGTGTATTAGAACATCTCTAAGTTTGTCTTCAGAACCCAAGTTACAATAGTTGGGTTGACTTTGTGAATTATGATGAAATTGGTATTGTAGCCGACTCTAGTAAGTTGTAATTTGGATTGGTATGTATATAATGTATTGTATCATATCCAAACATGGAATGTGAAGAAAATGTGATGAGCAGAAATGCAAATTAAAGAAGGCTACAAGTAGTATAAGGGACAACATATATTTATCTATCACAGTCAAGTGATCATTGCAATATAAGAAATCTCAACTAGAAAACCAAAGTTGTACATCAGAGGTATGCCATGGGTTCATCCTAATAGGTGCATTAGTAAAATCCTTTAACAAGGTAGACTTAACAATCTTTGCTAAATCTTGTAACTAAGTGCATACTTCATTGTATGTTTGTAAATCCTTTAACAAGGTGGACCTCATAGTCCTTATTGCTCCTAATAGAATAGATCACCAAAAGTGATCAATTGTAAGCCTTAATAGGTTTACATTATACTACAATACTAAAGCTTGTGGGTATCATCCCCACCCCAATTTTAATTTCTAATTGGAGGGTTTTTGGGTCATTATATCTTGTGTAAAAGTGTTATGAATGTTTATTTTCTTTCATTCTTTTATGCATGCAATTAGATCAGAATATTATATGAAGGGTTGATTGGTGAAGTAAGATAAAGTTTTATTGGTTCCTGACTCACCCATCCCCTCTCTATAACCTTGCCTACCTTATATTTTCAACAATCCAAACCAAACATTAATAACCATATAATCATGAGACGAATCTTAAATATAAACTAAGTATACAATGACATCAAATCTCAAATCTCCAAAACATATAATGTCACAAACTCACAATGTTACCATAGTCAATATATATCATAAACCATTCAAATCAATATATTACCTAATAAACCATGCCAAACCTACACCAAATTTAAACCAATGTGTAGAGCCCTCCAAGAGCTTTCCGTTGACTATTTGAAGTCCAAAATATGACTCTCTATGTCTAAATTTATTCTCAAAATAAATAACACCTTACATTTGGGCTCCTAAAACCTTATAAAATGTCAAAATCACATAATCAAACCTGAACCAAGTTCTAGTGCTTTGAATTATCTTTCCAATGATTGCAAGAAATTCAACATTCAATATCCTAGGTGAAAGTTATGGTCATTTTACCAAGATAGTATTTTTACGATTTTCATTGCAATTTTTTTTGTAATGAAAATTTTGATAGGATTAAATTTGATGACCATCATACGCTGAAACAAAAAACCTTTTGTATTTTCTATTAACATGGCCAAACTAGGGCATATTATATATCAAAATTTATGAAAAGGCCAACCCAAATCCAATGATGAGATATATTTTTTCCCATGAGGTCACTTTCGCAAGCTATCACCTAAAACCCTTTTGACCAACAATTTATATGCCAAAATCTATCAACATCCCATCATAATATCAAAACTAGAACCCTTTGATATGCAATAAAAAACCTACAAAATCTATTTGCCTTTCCCTTTCTTTTATTCTTTCATGTATTCCCATGGATTCAATCTAGGGTTACAACAACAAAACCATAGCTCTGATAATAAGTGACTTGTACTCCACTAGAGTCCCTACATAGTTATCCTTAGTAGGTCAAACTAGTGATCCGATGTAATACATTATCTTCATGATAATGCTAATGGTTGTATCATACTTTATTAGTATGTGTGTTAGAGTGGGGTTTCTGTTGCACCAAAAGACCGATCTATTAATGCCCACTACAACCACTCAGGTTATAATACATAGGATGTAGTTAAGCCATTGTCACAAATCCCAAGGGGATTACTGAACATTTTTCCAATAGTGTGTGTGTGTTAGACATGGGTGATGGTCTTTTGTGATTGTGGTTGGGTCATTATCTTCATCAGAACAATGGGAGTGGGACTGTGGGTACCATGTGGTTGGGAGGCATAGCTACCTATACCATTGCTGGGGACCAATGTACAAAGACGGTATACTTCTAGTTTGAAGTCAAATCTTGAGGTTCACTTAGATTCTTTGGCTTTCCAATGTATGTTTCGTTGTGATTTATATTCTAGTTTTGATGCATTTGATATCATGTTTGAGATGATGCTTATTATGTTACTTGATGCATTCCTTTATAATGATTTTAGATCTTATTTCTTAGTCTATGTTTCTTATGACTACTATAGATTAGTGATGTGATTTATAGATTAGCATGTTGTATGTTTCATGTTTCATTAATGGTTTATATGATGGTTATTGGTAAGATACAACTCATAAGGTAACACCAACAATCTTGTTGGATAATTGAGATTTCATGCTTGGGGATATGGTCAAGATCCCTGAGATCTCATGATTCCATTAAGGTTGGAGGAAACAAACAAAGTTGATTTAGTTTGGTTGCATCTTATGATTGTGTTTTCCCTTCATTGTGATGTTGCTTATGTACATGTTATATTGTTCACTCCTTGATTTACGTGGTTTTGGAACTCCTTGGTGCAAGGCTTTTTCCTTATTTCTATCTCTTGTTAAATTTTTTAGTGTGGTTTGACTCCTAATGTCGCATGGGAGAGAAATGTCTTGTGTGATAGTACAATCTCTCGTGTGACAAAAGAAATCTGTCACCCAAAAGAGAAAATCTTCGTATCAGTTTTTGATGTCTCGTATAGACTTGGAAAGATATCTCATTTGGCTCTTGGGGAATTCTTGCATGAGATAACTCCTGGCTCACACAAGCATATAGGTTGTTTTATTGCATAAACAATAGTGAGTGTTTTAACATACTCTAAGAAGATGCCATTTGTACTTTTTTGGATAGCTTTTTGGGAGTTCTTGTTCCTTGGACCTTGAAAGTTTTCTCAATGAACATTTGGGATGCTATTGTGATGAAGTCTCTTAATTATCGTGTTTTATCTTGGTAAATGAACATTGTATGTCTGATTCGTGTTGATAGTTAATGAACACATTTGTAAGTGATGAATACTTGGGGATCTTTGGTTAGTTGATTAGTTAAGTCTTTCGTTGTGATTGTTCTAATATTTTATTATATTGTAGTTGCATGCATCTAAGATCTTAAAAAAAATGTTTGTCTTTGTTTATCCTTGTTTCCAAGGATCTTCGAGTGGGGCATTACATAGAGTATTAGAACTCCATCATACTACATCACCAAAACCTCCAATAAATGGCTAATGATCTCCATACTACATATAATCATATTCTATTTGTTCAATTCAAGACTCTTTAACATTTTCCCATGCCAATCCAAAGTACCTTATTGTAGATTGTGTTGTTTATCCATATTTTGCAATATATCTAATTATACAATTACTAACTCAAAATATTGATAGGTAGAAAAGATAATGATTAGTAGTTGTCATAAATAAAAACTTAAGAAGTGCCTCATTTTAGCCAAAGCCTTGATGTTGTGGCACTTCCCTTGGGAAAAAATACTACTCACTATGTTAAGGTGATGGCAACCCATCAAGATATAAGATTGGCTAAGGATATGGGTGCTACTAAATTATGGTTGGAGGGAAACTCAAATAAAATTGTCAATTATATGAAGGGGTTTTCTAATCCCTCTTGGACAATCTCTAATATTATACAAGAAGCCAAGGACATTCTAAGCTCTATGGATAAATATTTCATGTCCCATACATATAGAGAATCCAACATGGTTGTTGAATCTTTAGCTAATGTGGTGGCCAAGAAAAATTAGAAAATGAGATGGAAATGTGAGGTGGCTATCCCAACTAAAGTCACTTCATGCATTAATTATGGTAAACTCAATGGTGAGGAGGGGGATTTATGAAATAAGAAATATGGTACATCAAGATGATATATTTATGATTACAAGGAAAGTGATATGCCTCAATGATAGTTGTGACAATAACCACCTTTTTTACTTGTATATTTTGTGGGTTTTTTTGTTTAATGTTTTACCCAATTCTACAATAACTTGTATTTTCTCTGAATTCTATTCTTACAACTCTATAATTCTTGTGACTTTTGGTTTTTTGTGGCTAAGTTCTTGGAGCTTGGGAGGTGTTGTGTCAATATGGACAGCCAAAGAAGATGGAAATAACCTACTTTCTATGAGAAATGGAAGAAGAGAATGAAGGTTTCGAATATCCTAAAAGCTGGAGGTCTTGCCCCTTTTTGTGTAGGGTCTCCACAATGGAAACTTGATGATTACTAAGCTTCTTCATAAGAATTGGGATGAAGGGGATTTGGTGTACTAAGGAAGGAAAATTAGTGCCACAAAGGACATGATTAATCAAGTCATGGGTATTCCCATTATTGACAAGAAGTTCTTCAAGGATAGGAAACACTCAGAAAATGTTGTTGACATGTTTCCCAAAGATAAGGAGGAGAGGATGAAGTTAGTTAAGTTTGGTAAGACCTGTTACTCCTTGCAATCTATCAAGAAAATTCAAAGATTTGTGCTTAGGACTATCTGTGTATTGTGCTACACTTGATGGGAGATTTTATAGAATATGCACCCACCACTTTGTATTACCGAATCACTTCAGACACAACATGAAAAATCCCAACCCTTTCTTTCTTTACACCTCCTTGAATAATGGAATCAATGGGATTCTCTCCCATAAGGTTATTAATCATTTACTTCATGATCGACTCATGGTCCTCATCTATGATCATATTAATAATTATTTTGTGGGGGTTTCTATTAAGGAGAATGTGGATTCAAAGGAAGAGATGGATGTTTCCAAGTCCTACGATGAGAATAAATTTTCAGATACAAAGATCAGTGGGGAATCGATATCAAAGAAAATTGAAAGAAAAATTACCAAGGATAAAGACAAATGGTATAGCTCCAAAAAACCCCCTAGACTAATAATACTACGAGAAAGAAATTTAAATACCCAAAGGGGGTTATTTCTTCCAATGAAGACTACAATGAGAAGGAGGATGACATGGACAAAGACATAGACACGCTTGGCATTCAAGGAAAGAAATAGAGTAAGCCTACTCTTGATTCTGTTACAAAGAGAAATAAGTAGAAGAAACCTTCCACTCATAAGGACACTATTGACTTGAATAAGGAGGTCAAGGTGGTGTCCCCTACTCCCAACATTGTTCCTAAATTGGTTGATCCCAATCAAATTCAACTTTTCTTAATATAAAGAATCCCCTTTCTAAGGATAGTGGTAGTTGGAAGAGGTTGACTTGGGGAAGTTTAAGTTTGGTGTTCCTAGAAAAAATATTAGTCTGGTGGTTAGGGCTAATGAGAAGGGAGATGAAAATATAATCAAAATGATTGACCCTTCCATGCTTATCTTGAGCAACTGTAGTAGAGAAATTAATTTGTATATTCTTCTTACTACAAGGAATAGTATGTTGGATTTTTATAGAGACATTAAATGGTCCTTCCACAAGCTCAAGGAGGTGAAATTGAAGGTTAGGGCTCTTGAGAATAGGATGAACATTCAGGAGGAGGCTGTTGAGGTTGGTGATATAGGGGTTGATGACTATGTGCCTACAAGGTATAATTCTAGTAAGATTGTATTGATAAGGACAATGCTACTTCTAATAAGTTGGAAGATAGGGTCTTGGCATTGGAAGGCAAGGTTTCAAGTCTGGATGTTGTCTAAAGGGCATTGCTGACAAAAGCTATAAAATTCTAAAGGCTTAAAATGAACATATCAAGATCCATTTTAGGAAGCTAGAGAACCCTAATGAGGATGAAGCCATCATTTAGGTCACTAATGACAATGAAACTCTTGTAGATAGTCAAGTTAGACCTAGCAGAAGAACCACCACCAGCTATAAGAGGAAGGACTCTATTTTTTCCACAAAGATCAAGGTAATGAAGAAGTGACACATGAGATGAAAAAGATGGAACACGAGGCTACCAAGTTACTCTACATAATCATGTAGATTACTATGGAGCTATTTAACAAGGTGATATGAATAGGCTTGTCAACCAAATTAAAATGATAATTTTACAAAGTGTAATCTAAATCTTAAAAGATAAATTATAGCATGGATCTAGGTTATTCTATTTGCTAAGTGTTCAATTTAGCCTCTTTGTTGGGGTTATCTATCCAAAATGGTAGTCAAATGTTCTAATATTATTTTTAGACACACAATCATGACACAAATATTCACGTGGCATCAAGCGATTGATTTTGTATATGTTCATTTATGCTTTTGCTTGAACAATTTTGAAGAAGATCACACATGTATAGTTATTTTGTGTGGTAAAGACGGTTATATGACAATCATACAAAGATTTAGTTGAGACATCTCTCCACTCATCTTATAACAATTCTTATTATAAAACATTATATGAAATAAAAAAATTAATAGATTTGCACCATTATATTATTTTATGTACTAGAAAATAAAACAATGCTATAAGCATTTCTTCCTCATGCATAAACACTATATACTAGCTCTACCAAATAATATCTTACTTATTGAAATACAATAAAAGCAGTACACTACCTATTTCAAAATCATTTATAATGATAACCACTAAAGATTCATTTGATATTTTACTTTTGATGAATAGATTTAATCAAAAACATACTTACACCACTGGACATATATAAATATATCCAATATCTATTTATACAAATTAAATAAATAAAGAACATTCTATATATTATCCAGTTGCTTTCATGGATATAAAATTATTTCATTGTATGAAATCAATATATAAATTACGGCCCACATGCACAACTACTAGTAGACACTTTACTGCATTGGAGAAGGAAACTTAAATCAAAAGAATATTATAGAGACCATTCAAAGCAAATTGGCTGAGTGATACATTAATAATAAGAGTAGCTGAAGACAATTAGTGCAACCTTGATCAAATGTTATGACGTTATAGATTTAGTAATACCAGATTTAAAAACATATTGATTTCATAAAGCACAAACCATCTTGAAACCTCTCATGAACACCCAAAAATCAGTTGGGTTTTTTATATTATTCAGAACTTGGTAGAATTTCTTGATCTAATAATTATCATTTAAGATTTTCTCACCAATGCCTTAGCTGTTCACTCCAAATTTTCATTTGGCACCATCTTTCTTATATAGGAATTCTCATCTGAAAAACAAGCTTTCCATGGACAATGATGAATACTATCATGGGATTCTCATCATTAAGAAATGACGATCAATGAATATTTGGCTGTTAAAGAGTATACTTTTTAATCCCAACAAATGCAAAGCACCCAAATGTTCTATAAAGGCAATCCAAAGTTGATAAAACCAGGAAAATTCAATTAACTTTAGCAGAGAACCCACAAGAAAAGGCTGTTCCAAAAGTATCATTCATTTTGTTTCAAAAGCAAAGTGGAGGAAAGCTTGTGGAGCATCCATTAATGGAGGATTAAATGAATGAATGATACTCAACTAGAAGGAATCGTTCATTCTGTTTAAAAAGCATGGTGTAGAAGCGCCACTGAAGCATTCATTAATGGAGGAATAAATGAATGAATGAATGATAGTACAGATTCCCAAAGAAATTTCAAGTACAAAATCCCATGAATGAGACATGGTTTCATTCATACACCAAGCAAACAATCAACATAAAATTGGGGTTGGAATATATAAGTGGAATATAATGGTCCTATTCTCCCTCCTCCAAATGGTACACACACTTTATCATTAGAAAGTGGCTTCATCTAGATACCCATTATTTTCTTTTGCTTACTTCTAATGATAGAGATTAAAAATTGTAACATTTGCATTTAGCCTTAGTTGTTTGAATTAGTTTAACAAACTTTAGAGAAGGAGAGACAAGTTAACGAAAATTTTACAATTGACTAGTTCCGCTCCTGACTCAGGAGGGTGATTGCATGGGTCCTATAGACTACTTTAGTCTCGTGGACGTCATTAAAATCTATCATATCATATCATATCATTCCAACCAACTCAATACTATTTGGACCTTGTATTCTTCCTATGTGGTTCCCACTTCATATCTGAAAATCAAAGTATCTTTTGTCAATGAAAAAAAGGCAGTATAGATAAGAGAAGATATGTCATTTGTCAAAGCTGATTGATGGAGATATTATCACATTATCATTTCTGACTGCTATGGATGACTGTTCTTGCAAGTTTAAATGATTGACCTCTCATTGAATAAGATACGACCATGTGCATAAATATCTACGATTGAATTAAAGTTTGGTTTAAAACTGTATACTTCAATTGAATAGAGAAGATGATGTGTGTATATATGAATAAAGATGGGTGGGAATTAGATCATACTTAGAATTATTAATAAAACAATAAAATAAATAATTTAAGTGGTTAAAACAGCAACAGTTAACTAATGTCACAAATATTCCAACTTCCATTTTTATCACTGCCATTTTTATTTGCATTTTCAGTATGCACAATAGAAAATCGTATTATGTTTTAGTCAATAAATACTTTTAATAGAAAATCGTATTATGTTTTAGTCAATAAATACTTTTAATTGATTTCATTTTAAGCTTTCAATTGAAGAACAGTTTTATCTAAAGATGTTTAACATTAATGAAGTCTGTCAAGGAGAAAAATAAGCACATTATTCTTTCCAGTAATGGAGGACTGTGACTAAATTAGTGGTGATGTATTAAACAATGTGAGTATTTTGGAGATATTTAATGTTTTAAATGGTTAGCACTAATTTGAGTTTAACTCCAGAGAATGTCTCTGTCAAAATAGAAGAAAAAAGACAAACTGGTATGCTTTTTTCCATTAATTTGGAAAAGGCAAATTCAAATAGAAATAGCCTTATTAATTAATTCCTTTCATTATAGCGACACCATTGTCAGTTGTACGTAATTTCAACTTAGGTTTCTAAATTATTCTCGCACACGTTTAATTTAGCTATTAATTCTTTGAAAAAAATAAAATTTCTTGTTTTTAAAGTTTCATATAAGTATTATTATATTAATTACTTAACAATCAGATACAGATACACTTTGCACAAGTCACTAGATGAACTCCTAGCACACTATTTTTATGTATTCCACAATGTAAGGCTTTTATGGAGATGTATGTGCCCATGGTGCAACCTAAACTATATATAGATTCATATGTATTTTCTATGAATAAATAAACATGATTTGAAATAAAATAAGAATTGTATATTTTCTTTATTATCAAATATATCTTATGTGTATTTATTTATTATTATTATTTTTAATGGAGGTCATCCACAAACAAGTTTTAGGTACCCAATACGGGCCCACACGTGTCTGAAACCTCTTCGGCTAAGAGCCAAGGACTAAGAAGCAACCACGCTGCCAAATTTGCCCTGGACATGATCCCAGACTTATCCCTTATATTTGTTTCTTTTCATATATATTCTCTTAAAAGAAGTTGTGCATCCCCCATTTATATCTAGGAATAAACAAACAAATGTTAAATGATACCAACATTCTTCTAATATATTATATGTTTTATTATTAAAACTCTTTAAGAATTGAAGATGAAATTTTAAATGATTTACCCCTGTAATTGTGTATTTGGGATAACTTACATTAAGTTCATTGAGATTTATTGTATGTTGCAGCAATTGTACATTTAACTATTGTAAATGTTGCCAATAAATAGAGTGTAAGCATATCTTTTAAACAAACTCTTTTTTATCCACTTGATGATGTTATGGTGGATTTCATCATATTCATCTGACAATATTGAATTTTCCAAATAGAATGTCATCAGACTCTTTACCTTTTTTTATATATTTTGTCCTAGCATTCTTATGACATACAAATAGCTGTATAATTCAATAATGAGTTATCCATGATGAAACCAAATTAAATCTTAAATTATACATCATGAATTTTAAGTAACAAGTAAACTTAGTCTTAATGGGTTTAATTAGTTCACCAATCAATTTCATGAACTCGTCATTGAGAAATCAATTAGCTTGGCTTACTCAAGATTACAAATTAAGTAAATCAAGTCACAATCAAATTAGTTTACTACCTAGTTGCATCCCTCTATTTCATAAATTACATGATCTAAAATTAAATTTCCAAATTTTAAATTTCTCCCAATTTAAATATTAATCTAAAGTTAAATAATATATAACCCCTCACCCCCCCTTAATTTGATAGACAATATAACCTCATGTAGGTTAGGTGAGCAAGTTAATGTAGCATTGAGCGACAATAAATTTCAAGACCATATCCACCTTATGCTCTTTTAAAGGTTTGCATGGTGTTAGAACATGTCATTTGAAATGTCCCTTTACTGATTTTGTATAGTATTTCCAACCTTTAATCAGATCTTTAAGATCAAACAACTAATATCACAAAGATCCTCCAAATTTTTCAAGAAACCCCAAATCGGGTATGCCAGAAATGGTGCCAAAAGCTTCACAGCTTCACCTATTATTAATAAATCTGAAAATGGACATTTTTACAGAAATTTCAGCAACATAACGGCCTACAAAATGAAATTTTCAGATCTGTATAGCCTTTACGCAACAACTCACAAATGTAGGACAAAAACTATGCTCATCGGGCTCCCGAAATTAACACAAAAATGTCCGAAAACACCACAAAACACTAATAAAATATCTCAGAAGTTTAATCACGTCCCAATACATATATTCAGCTCTATTTTAACATCTTAAAGTCTGAAATACAACAGCAACCCAAACTGATATGAAATACTCTACTGAAAACACCAAACTCATACCAAAAAACAACCCCGAAAACTCACAAATCTGCACTATTCAGCACAAAGGCAAACTCTGTATGAGTATGCACATGGAATGGCTTCAAACTCCTGTCCTTAGCCTTCCTGGAAACCTACAAACTCCCATTCTTGGGTCTCCCTAGAAACCTGCAAACTCCCGTTCTTGGGTCTCCTTCTCCACAGGTTTGGCAGCCTCTGAAGAATAACAAAGAAATGAGCAAAATCAAGTTCTGTCATCCACCCAAAATGCCTCCAAACCCCTTAAAAGAGGGCATAACCGTAACTCACGTCCAAGAGAGGTTAATGAAACATATTTTAATAATAATTTTTATTTATTAGTCCAACGGTTTCCAAAGATTAACCCCCTTTTTCCAAAACTTCACTTTCTTGGGCTTGCCTGCCTTAGCAAAGATTATTATTTTTTAATTATTTGAAAAGGGGACATGACAAGTCCTCCCCTCCCAAACATTGCGTGTCCTCAAGCAATGGCTGAACAATAAACCAATCAATCCACCTGGATCCCAAATGTAGTCATGAACTATACTACTACCAATTAACACAGGCTCCTGCAATATCCTCTGCAATATGACCAAGAGGAATCCATAATCAAACGGACAATTATAGCTCCACCAAACTCCAAAATCAAAACTTCCACAGTCAGAAACCCATGAGACACAAACTCTTAGAACATCAAAACCCAAGTAAAGTGGACTACCAACACAGTAAATACCATCAATGCATTCCACTGGCCTATACGGAATGTACAATCCAACTTTGCAACAATGGTGAATGCTCCCGAATGAAACTGCACCAAGTATGGAGAATCCACACACTATACAATGCCTATAGTCAACACAACTCTGTAGATCACCGACCACTATCTCATAACCATAACTACCATGCACCCCTGATGGTGAAAAGCCATCACAAGATAAATAGCAAGAATTGGAACCCAAACCAAATTTTTCTGCCATCAACTCCTCAACACAAGGATCAAATGCTAACTGATGTACATACCTTGCAATATAATGTTGATAAAAAAAACCAACCTTAGTCAACAACTCACCATGAACAAGTGATACAATCCACTGTGACTGATCACCAGCTAAGTCAGGAGATGTCATAGCCAAAGGAGTAGAATCAATAACAACACCCACTGAAGCATCACTCTGAAACTCCTACTCTAAGTCATGTATTATCAAGCTGTCAACTGTAGAACCTATTGCCATGTCATGCCCATCACAACCCTCATCCTGAGGTGTCAAACTATCCCATAACTGATGACAAGCACTAGGAACCAAAGTACATCTTTGTATCATCATCTCATCAACATGGTCATCAAAGGTAAATTGATGAGTGTACCTCATAGTGTAATGCCGATAGAATGCACCAATCTCAATCAGTGGCTCAGACTGTAATCCAGATGAAACTAACTGCAATTGATCATTAACCATGTTGGAACTAACTACTACCTCTGAAGATATCACCAAGGGAGTAGTATTACTAGCAGGAACCATGCTAACTGCTGACTCACCAACATCACACATGATCTTTGATACATCTCTAGTCTCTGTGCCTTCAGTACTAGAGGCCACCACCCTGTTAGGCATACAATAATATGCTACAATACCCAACTCAACTAAACCTGACTCTAGTGGGAATGAACCTGATATGCCAATGTTAGTATCAAGGATGGATGCATCCCCATCTCCACTGTCTCTGACAATCTCAGCCACGAACATCCTTGAATCACCAAACACCATAGCTTGTGACTGTATAGAATCAGATAAAGACTATAGTCGCTCTAACTCCATGGTCACCTTAGCCAAATGAAACTGTGACTCCTTGAAAGCCAACTGTGTACTCTCAAGAATCTCAGAAGTCACCTCAAGCTGCTCAGTAAGCTCACTCACCTCATCTTCCTTGGCCAACAATGCATCATATGCTGTACTAGCCCACTCCATAAGATAATCTCTATCAGCTACCAACTGCATATAATTCTGTCTCAAAATCCAAATAGCCTCCCATAAAGAGTGGATCTCTGTCAAGGAAAGATAACTTCCTTCCTGCTCATCACTAGTAGGAGAACCCCATCCATAAACTGCTAACAACTGACGAGCAGCATCAAAATGTTGGCAAGTGATAGCAATGTCTCGGTCACTAACTCTCAACTGATTAGACACATGATGGCACTGGCTTGACTGTCTCCTACAAACCTCCTCTGATGCACTGTCTAAAGGAGTATCCTCAAAGTTACTAGTCTCTAGAGTATTACCATCCATGTCCTGTGAATCAACTCTAAAGCTCATATCAACATACGAAGTATCAAAAACTGTAGCACTACTGTCCAACTCCTCTGTACCCAAAGAAACTAAGTCTTCAAAATTGCCCACTGCATCCTCCTAGATGTCATCAATGCCAATATGATCCTGGGACTCATCTATACACATTGCCAAATATGAAATATCATCAACACATTCTAGCAAGTATGGTTGACTGGATATATGAACAAAGCCCAACATCGGTGTATAAAAACTAATACCAACATCGGACAAGATACTAGCACAAGAAAAGACAACACCGTGTAATTTGCTAATAAAATCCATTATAGCACCCAAACAAACACTGCTACCAAAAAGTGTTAAAGATCTCCAGTCAACTGAATCCCAAACGCTAATATAACAATCTCGAGTCCATATCCGTAAACTTGAATCAACTGGTAACTCAAAACTCCTCACCTGAGTAATATGACCAATACCAACTAACTCCACATACCTGTCATGATGAGATAATGAAGTCACAATACTATCTTTGTTCACCTTCAGCTGGATGGACAAATAATGTGAAGTACTACTAGCCTCAACCTCATGTGATGAAGCATCTAACTGTGCTTGGTACTCTTTCTCAGCAAAGTCATGAATGCTCAATGTTTTCTCATCTCTACTAGGTATCTCACCATCCTACACAACAACATCCTCATAATCATCATCTGAACCCACTACACTGTAGTCACTGCCTGTTGTAAATATACCATCCTGAATACCTGTGGCATCACCCTTTGACGACCTGTAAACAATTGTCTCAATTTGAGTATCAAGTTGACCATTACTATCAATCTGTGTAATATCCTTTCCCACCACCTCCTGTGGCAGAGTAGAATCTGAGACCTCTACCTGGCTATCAGCTAGTTTCTCAAACTCCTCATGCAAGTTCTTAGGAATTATGTCATCTGTCCTATGAGAAAATCTGCCAAATAGAAATCCAGTCAACTTATCCACCTTAGCTGGGTCAGACAATATGTCATTCATTATACGGTGGTGCTCAACCAACTGTTCAGACATGTCATGGCTTATTTTCATAAGTTTATCTCGAATGTCTAAATAACCATCCTTTCTACTGTTTTGACTCTGGATATCAATTGCCCAAGATCGTGTCCTTTGAGACTCTGTACTATACCTGTCCATTCTGGATAAAGTAGAGTGTAACCCTAATAGGATATAACTTCTTCAAACACCAAGAACTAACATGCAAATGATTAGAAGTAGCATGCAACCATAGATTTTGACATGCAACTGATTAGAAGCAACATGAAACCACCAAATTCACCAAGAACTAACATGCAAATGATTAGAAGTAGCATGCAACCATAAATTTTGAAATGCAGTTGATTAGAAGCAACATGCAATCATAAATTATGACATGCAAGATCTGGGTAGTTGTCAAAAATGCAAGATCTAAGTAGTTGTCAAAACTGACATGCAAGATCTGGGTAGTTGTCAAAAATGACATGCAAAATTCTACAACCACCAAATTCACCAAGAACTAACATGAAAATGATTAGAAGTAGCATGAAACCATAAATTTTGACATGCAGTTGATTAGAAGCAACCTGCAACCATAAATTATGACATGCAAGATCTGGGTAGTTCTCAAAACTGAAATGCAAGATCTGGGTAGTTGTCAAAACTAACATGCAACTTCTACAACCACCAAATTCACCAAGAACTAACATGAAAATGATTAGAAGTAGCATGCAACCATAAATTTTGACATTTAGCTGATTAGAAGCAACATGCAACCATAAATTATGACATGCAAGATTTGGGTAGTTCTCAAAACTGAAATGCAAGATCTGGGTAGTTGTCAAAACTGACATGCAACTTCTGCAAACCCTCAGGCTGGCAAGATCATGGCTCTGATACCACTAGAATGTCCCTTTACTGATTTTTTATGGTATTTCCAACCTTTAATCAGATCTTTAAGATCAAACAACTAATATCACAAAGATCCTCCAAATTTCTCAAGAAACCCCAAATCGGGTATGCCAGAAATGGTGCCAAAAGCTTCACAGCTTCACCTATTATTAATAAATCTGAAAATGGACATTTTTATAAAAATTTCAGCAACATAACGGCTTACAAAATGAAATTTCCAGATCTGTATAGCCTTTACACAACAGCTCACAAATGTAGGACAAAAACTATGCTCATCAGGCTCCCGAAATTAACACAAAAATGCCCGGAAACACCACAAAACACTAATAAACTATCTCAGAAGTTTAATCACATCCCAATACATATATTCAGCTCTATTTTAACATCTTAAAGTCTGAAATACAACAGCAACCCAAACTGATATGAAATACTCTACTGAAAACACCAAACTCATACCAAAAAACAACCCCGAAAACTCACAAATCTGCACTATTCAGCACAAAGGCAAACTCTATATGAGCATGCACATGGAATGGCTTCAAACTCCTGTCCTTAGCCTTCCTGGAAACCTACAAACTCCCATTCTTGGGTCTCCCTAGAAACCTGCAAACTCCCGTTCTTGGGTCTCCTTCTCCACAGGTTTGGCAGCCTCTGAAGAATAACAAAGAAATGAGCAAAATCAAGTTCTGTCATCCACCCAAAATGCCTCCAAACCCCTTAAAAGAGGGCATAATCGTAACTCACGTCCAAGAGAGGTTAATGAAACATATTTTAATAATAATTTTCATTTATTAGTCCAACGGTTTCCAAAGATTAACCCCCTTTTTTCGAAACTTCACTTTCTTGGGCTTGCCTGCCTTAGCAAAGATTATTATTTTTTAATTATTTGAAAAGGGGACATGACATCATTCTCTATCCACCCATAAGAAACCTAAATTTATCTTGAAGGAGAGTTAAATTACTCACCTAGAACTTAACCTTTTAATATCTCTTCTCTTCCTTCCAAATATACAACCATTGTACCTCACAACATTTTATTCTTAAATTCATATTTTACCTAAAACTAAATTTGTTCACATGTATAAACATTCAAATGCATGATGGAACAATCTAATATTATTGAAGAGGTGATACATTTTCAATTGAATTACACAATCTTATACTTTGTAAAATAAAAGAATATTAATTAATCAATAATAAATTGAAGTGATTATATATATACAATAAAATAAATGTTAAATTAAATGATCTTCAAAAAGAAATGTCCCATCTAACACTATTTGAAAAGTGATACATTTTCAATTGAATTGTGCAATCTTATAAATAAAATAAAATAATATTATATTAATTAATATAAAATCAAAATGATTAAATATCATAAAGTAAATCTACTTTCGATTAATAAAATTCTAAACAATACTCTAATATAAAGACCTTGTGTCCCATTCACATAAATACAAGACTTACATTGTTGAAACTTTAGTATAAACCTTTGAATTTCTTAATAAATACTATGCTTTGCCAAAAACATCATTTGATTATGTTTTCTAATTCTAAATAATTATTTTTGAAAAAGTGAATTATCTAAGAATAATAGATAAAGCCATTTGCAATGCAATGACAAGGAAACCAACATTGATTCTTCTTATGATAAGTTCATTATCTAGTTTCTTTGATTTTTTCAAGATATTTTGGTCCATACTTTTTGAGATATTGACCTTGTCATTTGCTTTTAAAATTAAAAGATGTCATTTACAAGAAAAGATCATAATATCATTATACAATATAAAGACATTCCATCTACTATCTAGCTAAACTCTAATTACATGAACATCAATTAAAGTGGTGTATGATTTTTCCATGCCTCTATCAAACAACTATTACACCAATCTTTTCCCCAAGATTTGATTGAAGAGCTTAATTCTCAAGCATGAGTTCATTTTGATAATACTTTATTCTCTTTGTTTATGGATGAATTCATAGAAATATGGGTGTGGGTGGGCTAGAAATTTAAGGAATAATATATAAATAACATTGTTGTAGAAATGAGGGAATGTTAAGGAATAATAAATTTATTCTTATATTCTTATTTATGGCGAAGACAAAGAAATGTGGATGGATAATAAGATGAATTTTTCATTTATGAATTGTAGAGTATGATTCGAAATGTTGATGGTAAAAATCTTATTCAAGTGAATCTATAAATAACAATGTCAATCCTAAGAATTGTAGACACCTGATAATATTAAGAGATATTATATTTGTTCCGATTTCATCAATTAGAATTAATTTGCAAGTTGTTTAAACTTTATTCTATATAAAGAACTACAAGTGAACTCGTTTTATCAGTCAGGCTACATTTAGAAAGAATTCAAAATGTTGATAGTAGAAAAATCATTGAATAGAATTTTAAAATACTAATAATAATCTTATATGGAATATGAAGTACTGAAAGCTGAGAAGAATATCTAGGTGCTGAAGTTGAAGAAGAATCATCCCTGTATATTCCACGTCATCCACAGTAGTTAATAGTTGTAAAGGGCTTCAAGGATATATTCATATCAATTATTCCTCCCCAATTAATATTGGGACTTTATAATAAAGTGGCTTCATCTAGATGCCTTTGCTTTTGCTTTTACCAAATGCAATCTATTCATAACTTACAGAGATGCATTGATATATAAGGGAGCCCCAAATGATAATTTGAATAGAAAATAGTTATCAATGATTTTTTTTTCCTTTTGGGAAAAAGCAGAATTTATTCCGTAGAATGTAAAAAGAAAACCATGATAAAAATTCCATCTGTTTCTCTCTACTTATGAATAACTTGGTGGACTCCTACCATTCCAAACTGAGCATCTAGAGACTCTCTTTTAATGTAGCATCTTCACAATTATTGTAGTTTTTCTCACACGAAGACTTCTATGGAAAAATAATTTGCATATTTTGATAAAATGCTAAAGTTGTGGATTAGAGGTAAGACCCAATAATTCATAGAGAATTCATCAACGTAAGACTTGAAAGTAAAGCCCATCACATTTTCAACATCAATGGTGTCTTGTACGCCAAGACTTTCCTGTTTTTTTTCCCCTTCAAACACGCAAGAAATTTGGCAGTTCTGATTGTAATGGAAGTGAGAGAGGTTAGTTACTATTTAAACATGAAAGAGATGCTTAAAATGATTGAAACATGACTTTGTTCCGTTGTTCACCAAGTGAAAGGACTATAAATTAGATAATGATAGGTGAGGTGTCTATTGTGAAATTTTATTTTATATCAATATTTTAATAGATTCCTTAACTAATGTGATCCTCTTTATTAAATATTTGAGAAGATTGAGTAGGTGTCAATTGATTTAGAGTTAAGTCTTTTTAAAGTAATTGTTTGAAGTGATGGAATAAGTTTGACTATTATATAATCTTTCGAGGTGATCAATCAGACCCAACTCGTGGATAGCTTGAAGAGAAGAGAATCAATCTCAATATATACATGGGATGAACCCAAAACTTTTAACCAGCTTTTTCACACCTTCTAACCTTAACAAATGGACTAAATAAATATGTGATAAGAGGTTTTGTTTTCAATCATGTATATTTTTTCCTTGTCAAAGTTTCACTCTATGACTTGACCATGTATTTGTCTTCTCTAGCTTTTCTCTCCATCATGATGATGAATCATAGAGTATGATTCGAAATGTTGATAAGAGAAAAGAATACACAATCAAAATTAGTAGCTCTATCACATAATCATAGACTAAGGAAACTTAAGGAGTCAAATGAATACATATTTTAAGCAAGTACTACAAATTTAAATTGTGAAGATTTTGGTCTAGGTATGACTATATGCATCTCTTGTAAAAAGCTACATATAACAAGGGTTTTGACCAAGCTGGAGTCGGTGCCTTTTGACAAAAAGTGAAGGTAGATTTGTTGTACTTGCTACCAATGACAAAATGGGTAGTTAAGATATTGTCTTGAATGGATTGTAATGTTGAACAGATTCACTTAGAATTGGTATGGTATATCAATCAAGGCTATGGAGTCATTCCCATGATAAAGACTATGCATGCATGGTTGATTTTCTTAGCACCCAAACCTAAGCCACATTTCACGACATGTGTTAAGTCATTTTGACACTTAGTGTTTGAAATATAAATTTGTGTCAGGTTATTAAGGATCTTCTCCATTTCGTTAGGGATGTCCAAAGCCAATGAACAATGTCGAACATGGTTTTGATAACTTCTGACATCTCTACATTCCTCTGAAATGGTGTAAACGACAAGGAAGTGAGAAAATAATGCAGTTTGATATAGGATTGTCAATCTACTAGTACCTTAAGAATTAAATTTATTATTGATGTCATTGATGCCTTGGTACACATGTATGCAAACATTTTAGCACATACATGCAATTAAGATGTATGAGCACATATGTGCAAGATGTAGTTGTATGGTGGAAAATGGGCAAGGATAACTTTGAGAAACCCCTCCCAAGAAAAATATGTAAAATGCTAGTGAATTCAACATTAAATATGCATTTTCTAATTGAGGGCAATTTTTTCATTCAAGGCAAGAGAGAAAATTCTTTTCTATTGGAAAAAAATTTCTTTCCGTATCAAAATTTAATAATAACTATGGCAAATTAATTTTATTTTGTTTTGGTATGCAAATAAATGTAGGCGATTTTTTTTTGTTGGTCATAAACATTTTCGTAATGTAAGAGGTGAATTAATTATTTCATATAACACAAAATAATAATATAGTTGGATAATATGTCAATTTCCAAAGAGAGATTATTTAATTTTTTGGTGAATTTATATAGTCACAAGTGGTCCATGGCCTACATGCCAAGTGTACACTATACAATGTACTTGTAGTATGCCAATTCATTTGGATTCAATTAATAATGTACCATTTTTTATTGCCAACTTGGTCATCATCACTTTTAATGTTGTCAATTTATGGTGAAAGGAATTAATTTGGACCGTTGATGCAATATAGATCAAAGGCTTCAACTCTATTTTGGGCCTAATTTTAAACAACATACCATAAAGTCTAAATCTTCCTAGAATTAGGACACATGTCCCAAAGACCAAAACACAAAATAGTTGGCTAAATAGGGATAGTTAGAGACACACGTTAGTAAAATGGTAGGCGATGCTCAACCCAAGGGAAAATATTATTTTATTTTAAGGGAGAAATAACATTGTCCAATAAGAAAACATTAGGGAAACGCTAGCGAAAATTTCAAAATAATTATGTTCTAAATGTAGATTAGATTGGCGATTGGACTAGGATTTGGGACCAATTATGTGTAAACTAATAAGCGATTAGTCTTGGATTTTGACCCAAATTTTGTAATATCTCAACGACATGGTTGACCCCATATGTAGGTTTTATTCACCAAATTGCGACTTCCCAAAGAGACAAAATAGTCAATTGGCAAATATTTGCCACTAAAAAAACACTGAAAATAGGGATCAATGGTAGACCACCATTTTTCTATACATCAGGAAGGGGGCTTAATATCTAATCCTTAGGCCTAATTTGATCTATATGACCTAAGAGGGTAAGAGGGATACAAATTCAAGATCTAGCTAAAGGATGAAATTGTGGGTGCTTTTGTATGTGGATATAGATTAAATTATGTACAAAAGAAATCATGACAAGTAAGATGTGATATAAGATCTAATACATGAATGGAAATGAATCTGAACAAATAGTTGATCACCTTGAGGGTTAGTAGGAACCTTATTAGACTATGTCAAAACTAGGGACAAATTGAGATTCAAAATCCCAAAACTTATAGCTTTTGGCTGTAAAAATATGAGTGTTTCATGAATAGGTTGGCATGGTGCAACATATATATACTAGTATTTGTTGAACTTGGGGAAAAATATACCTTTAAGGGCTGAATTTATAGGTCTTGGGACTATCACCAATATTGCATCTTCAAATCTACATTTTTAGATCTAATACTCTATGAATCTATACATGTACACAAGAAGGGAAAATTTGTTGGGGGAAGGAGCTTGCCTTCCTCAATCCCCTATTTAGGAATTAACTTGAATTGAAATAGAAGAAATATTATCATGTATTAGAGATTAAACAAAAATGAAGTAAATCATACTGTGTAGATGCAATTATGTTTAGTATGTGATCAAGTATGTTAATGCAATAGCCTCGACTCAACACAAAATCCAAAAGGAAAGATCATGTAAGAAAAAACGTCATGTAGTAAATACTTGTAGTATGAATCAAATGTTCGATATAAGAAGAAGAAGTATTGAATGTAAATCTCATCCCTTGATGACAAAACTCATTTGCCTCTTATGAAGAAAGAAGCTAGATTTGTGGAAGGAAATGCATGAATGCTTGATAACAGATGAAAGAGTTCCTTAAATGAATGCTTCCTTTCTTGCTTTAATTTCTTGAAAGAACAATAGTTTTTTGTCTTGCAAATGGTTGCTTGGAATGAGATGTTGATGAAGGGTGCTCTCCTTAATACCATAAACACATAACATAAACAAAGAAATAACAACAATTGGCGAGAAAAAAAATGGGCTTCTTATTATTGTCACAAATGTGGATTTACAGAATTTTGAAATACAATATGGAAACCCACATGAATGCCTTCCTTAAAATAATTTTCAATAAAGAGCTATGAAATATCACCTAGAGCTGTCCTAAACAATCTACAAGCATTTCTTGAATAGGAATTTTACACCACCTAAGAAGTTTCTAGACATCAAACCCTAACCATTGAGACTGACTAATTCTAAAATTACATATAGAGTTGGTCTGATACACCTTTGACACTTATTTTGGAAATTTTGGTTGGCACAACTTTGTAATGCCTTAACTTTTGAACTATTGCTTCGATTGGCTATTATAACCACTTTTCAAAATCCCCAACTTTTGATCTATAGGGCCCAACTTGTGCAATCTCCAGTTGACCCCATTTCAGAGCCCATTTGGGGCCTCTAAGGTCTTCAATGGTGAGCTTGAAATTTTCATAGCAAAATTGCACACCAAAAATCCACAAATACTCATGATATGACATTGAGCCTCAATAGATAGGCTAAATATATCCAAGATGAACATCCGCTTCCAAAATTAGGACATTCCGAAAATGTATTATTGACTAAGTAGCAAGCCTCCAGAAACAACTACTCTACACTAAGACAACCCTTATTCAAGAAATAAAAAGGAAATATTTTTGGGTGATGCAAGATTTCTCGTACACCCAGGATGCCCCTACATCATATGTCTTGCAATTGATGGATGTCAAAATGAAGGGAGAAGACCTTCTTTTATAGTGATTTTAGAGTTATTTTTGGAAGTTGACTCCACAAATGAAAAATGAAAAATATTTTCCATCAAGTGCAAAAACACCTTGAAATGGAAATCCCAAGGCATAGGTGGCTCCTAAACAACCTATATTGGTATAGGTCTTCCCAAGTCATACTATACAAAGGAGTGGTGATTCTAAGCTAAAAGGTGCAAGGTTTGAGGAGTATTTAATTTTTTGATGAAAGAAAATAAATAAGTGAGAAAATCAAATCTAAAGGCTATAATAGGCCAATAGGGAAGGTGAATAAGGTAAATAGATGGGTAAATGCAAAATTATACATAGGAATCTAAGCCAATATAAACGTTTGAGAAAGATTGAAGGAGAGGAGAGGATATTGATTTAAATAAGGCATGTAATTAAGTGCAATGTAAGATCATAATGTAAAAGACCACATTAAGGAGGGCTAAAATGATCTCAAAAATGAAATGAAGCTATAGTAGGAGTATAGACAAGCAAGATGTAAAATTATAGATGATGGACTTCTTTAATTTTGAGAAAACCATCTCTGCATTCCAAATAAAAACTCTAGTTACCCCAACTACACATAAGTAAAATATTATGTATGTAAACTTTTTTTTTATTCTTTCCACCCTTGTAAAAAATTTGTGGCATGTTTATACAATATTGAAAAGCATGATGATTTCAAAGGTTGTAGAAATCAATTTTAAATTTAATTGCTAGATGCAAGAGAAACAAAGAAAGAAAATGTCAAAATATTTGGAAAAAATATCAAAGTTGTAGATAATACCAACCTCAAAATTATCTATCAAGTAAATGGATAGCATTTATTAGCTCTTAAAATGACATGAATACATATTAGAAATATGGCTCACCTCTGTGAGAATCACCTAGATCTAATGAGTGCTAAGTGTTCCATTTATTCTCATGAAAGATGGATTCATGTGTGAATCACTACTCATGAAACATGGGTCGATGAGTTTGACTAAAATTTGACTTGCTGTGGAAATATATCCTACTTATCTATTCAAAATATGTTATAATAAAGTGGGTTTAGGACTTGAAATTAAAGATACAAAATACTGGTGAGATAGTGATGTCAATATTCTAATCTAGGAGGAAACAAAATAGATTCAATAATTCCAATGAGATGAACCCAAAACTTTTAACCAAATTTTTCACACATTCTAACCTTAACAAATGGACTAAATAAATATGTATACTTTTTCCTCGTCAAAGTTTCACTCTATGACTTGACCATGTATTTGTCTTCTCTAGCTTTTCTCTCCATCACGATGATGAATCATAGAGTATGATTCGAAATGTTGATAAGAAAAAATAATACACAATCAAAATTAGTAGCTCTATCACATAATCATGGACTATGGAAACTTAAGGAGTCAAACAAATAAATATTTTAAGCAAGTACTACAAATTTAAATTGTGAAGATTTTGGTCTAGGTAATGGCTATATGTATCTCTTGTAAAAAGCTACATATAACAAGAGATTTGACCGAGTTGGAGTCTATGCCTTTTGTTAAAAACTGAAGGTAGATTTGTTGTACATGCTACTAATGAAAAAATGGGTAGTTAAGATATTGTCTCATGGACTATAATGTTGAATAGATTTACTTAGAATTGGTATGGTATATCAATCAAGGCTATGGAGTCATTCCCACAATACAAGACTATACATGCATGGTAAATCTTCTTACTACCCAAACTCTAAGCCACATTTCACGACCTGTGTTAAATCATTTTGACACTTAGTGTTTGAAATATAAATTTGTGTCAGGTTATTGAGGATATTCTCCATTTCATTAGGGATGCCCAAAGCTAATGAACAATGTCCAACATGGTTTTGATCTCTTCTCGCATCTCTACATTCCTTTGAAATGGTGTAAATGACAAGGAAGTGAGAAAAGAATGCAACATTACATATGATTGCCAAGCAACTAGCACCTTAAGAATTAAATTTATTATTGATGTCATTAATGCCTTGGTACACATGTATGCAAATATTTTAGCACATACATGCAATCAAGATGTATAAGCACATATGTGCAAGATGTAGTTGTGTGGTGAAAAATGGAGATCAATGGTAGACCACCATTTTTTAATACATCAGGAAGGGGGCTCTCAAGATCTAATCCCAAGGCTTGATTTGATCTATATGACCTAAGAGGATACGAGGGATACAAATTCAAGATCTAGCTAAAGGAAGGAAATGTGGTTGCTTCTCTATGTGGATAAAGATTAAATAAATATGAAAAAGAAATCATGACTTGTAAGATGTAATATAAAATTTGATACAGGAATGGAAATGGATGTGAATGAAGAGGTGATCACCTTGAGGGTTAGTAGAAACCTTATCAGACTATGTCAAAACTAGGGACAAATTGAGATCCAGAATCCCAAAACTTGTAGCTTATGGCTATAAAAATATGAGTGTTTCATGAATAGGTTGGAATGGTGCAACATATATATACTAGTATAGGTTGAACTTGGGGTAAACTATACCTCTAAGGGCTGAATTTAGAGGTCTTGGGACTATGACCAATATTGCATCTTCGGATCTACATTTTTGAGATTTGAAACTCTATGAATCTATACATATACACAAGAAGGGGAAATTTGTTGGGGGAAGGGGCTTTGCTTCCTCAAGCCCCTATTTAGGAATTAACTTGAATTCAAATAGAAGAAATATTATCATGTATTAGAGATTAAATAAAAATGAAGTAAATCATACCATGTAGATGCAGTTATGTTAGTATGTGATCAAGTATGTTAGTGCAATAGCCTTGACTCAACACAAAAACCAAAAGGAAATCATGTAAGAAAAAACTTCATTTAGTAAATACTTGTAGCATGACTCAAATCTTGGATATAAGAAGAAGAAGTATTGAATGTAAATCTCATCCCTTGATGACAAAACTTATTTTCCTCTTATGAAGAAATATGGTATATTTGTGGAAGGAAATGCGTGAATGCTTGATAATAGATGAAATAGTTGTTGGAATTTACAAATGGGAAGACTTACTTCTGAGGTGGGTGGGGGGGGATTGAATCAAAAGTAACTAACTTTAACCTTTTAAAACTTTTAGATGAGATCTTTCACATGCATCTACCATGTCTAATTAACATAAAAGTAAAGACATGCATGAAAATAGATAACACAAGATTTGGTCACCCAAAAACCCTCCAAAATGAGAAGGTAAAACTGGGGTGGGGATGACACCCACACATTATCATTGTAGCAATATGTAACTATTTAAGGTTACAAAGTTTGACCACTTCCAATGGCCTTCCCTATTAAAGGATTTACACTCTATTAAAAGTGGCCTACTTAAAGGATTTACAAACACTCACTTGGAATGTTACCTTGTTAAAGGATTTAACACCTTGTTGAAAGGCTCACAACATGGCTGTTAGACCAACCTATCATCATAGGATTTTCTTACCTAATACAATAGCTAGAAAGTATTAGAATCTAATGACCTGATGACTTACAATCTTTGATTGCTGATTCCAGATCCTTGTTTTGCTCAATCTAATCTGATCCTTCCTTGATCTAATATGTCTCTACTCAAAGTGCTAATGCTCTATTCTAACAAACTAAATTTTGTAATGTTTCTCTTCCTTCTAAGTCCTTATACCCCTCTAAATGTCGCTATTATTCTCCCATATATCTCTCTTACACACATGAATCATAGGGTATTGTCCTCCTTTTAAAGGCTTCGAAGTCTTAGGGTTAGGGATGAATCTACGATCAATATTCATCCTTCTTTTCTCACTCAAATATTTACACTTTTCTTATTGGTTGCATGCCTTCTCCATTTTTCTTATTCGCTAAATGTTGATTACATAAGGAATGTAAAAGATTCAATCTTATCTTTAAGATCCTTTGAGATTCATCTTAAGTCGGCTCAAAAATGGTTTACATCTGAATTTGTGAAGGCACAAACTCATATGTTGATTCTTTGTTACTCGACAGTTACTAATTGTTGATGCTTGACACATATAGGAATTATGTCTCGCTCAGCTCCTATAGTAACTCTATCTCGCTCTACGTCTATACTCTGCTTGGCACCTATAGTGAATCGAAATCTATAGTGACTCAGCATCTAAATCTTGCTCGGCACCTAAAGTTCACTCGACACTTGTTGAATCTCTAACTCATCACATACTATAGCTCAACATCTATATTATACTCATCATCATCTTAGAAATTGGTTAAGTGTGTTGACACTCAATTGTCAAAACCAATCTAAGACCAAAAATCTCCCCCTTTGACATGAGTGTCAAAAATTCTTAACTAAACATTATGAATTTGGTCTTTATGAGTATCATATGTATCTTGTTTGGCATATGTACAAAACTTCAAAAACTTGTTCAAAATATTGTAGAAGACTATATACCTCAAAAACTTGTAACTCCCCCTAAGTTGATGTGTCATTTCTATATCCAAAATCCCTTATGCTAAATTTTTCTCATGCTATTTCCATTCTACCTTATCATTCCTTTGCCTCTATTTCTGTTTACTCTATTTCTAGTCTATATCTGCTCTATGTCTGCTCCCCCTTTCACACATCTCCTTGCAGTTTTTGTATCCTTTTGGCTGTATCTCCTTATTTCTCCTCAAAACTCAAAATTTTATTAACTCCCCTTTTGGGTATATCTCCTTCAATTTATTATATCTCCCATTCTTTATTTCTCCCCCTTTTTGACACTTTTGTCAAAGGGTCCTAAGAATAAATGGAATACTTAGCCAAAAAGGTTTTATTTACCTCCATGATAATCTTCAGAGAAGCATCCCAATTATCTAGTGTTGTTTCCAGTGCTTTGAGCTGGATGGCTATCTCTACTGCTATGTGTACTAGGCCTTCTAATGTAGAAAGATTTGGATCTTTCTTCAATTTTTTTTTTGTATAGGCCATTTCTTTATGCAATACTTCTAAGTGTGGGGTGATTGTAGACTATATCTATATTAATCTGGCCTTAGTATTAGCCTATTATGTTGTTAATATAGCTAACTCTTTCTGAGTGTGAAGCATTGTGGCAAAATGCTTCTCACTTTGAGTTGGATCCTTAGGTAGCTATGTGCTTCATATTTTAAGGTTCCTCTCCAAGCTCAATATTCTCTAGCTAGTCTCTTGTGTGAAATATGAGGAATCACACAACTTGGAGTACAATGAGAATATGTTCTCAAGTACTACTTTTACTTTCTCTATCTTCTTTGCCAGTTCAACTTGTGATAATGCTATCTCACTAGATATCCTTTCATTAACCTTCATTTGAAATTTCTTCTCATACCATTCCAATAGTTTAACATTGGTATCAAGGTCTTCATTTTGTACCTGGTCCATTATGTTGGATAGTTGCTCCATAATGGGATTTTTTTCATCAGGTACTAGCAAGTTGAATGCATCAAGGAAGATATCTTTGATTTCTATTAATGCTTGCCTCTGCCTATACTCATTCCTAAGTATTTCTTGCTTCTTCTTCTTCTCAAGTGCCTCTTGCACTTCATTGATTTGTGCTAAGTTCATTATCCTATAGTCATAGCTTGGTATGACTATTTCTTCATCAAGTGCAGGGTCTTCATACTAAAGTACCCTTGCTACCTTGGTGGAGCTCAAGCCTGGTGCTAATATTTGTAGTGGTACTGCATCAGTGCTTGGTTTCTTGGTAGGAGTCCCTGTAGTAGGAAAATTGACTAGAGTTTGTATTGCCTCTTGTTCACTCTCCTTAGGGGTTTTCTACTCTTCCTTGTCTTCTTCTCTTCTACCTTGATCAATTGTGGTGATTAAAGGAGGTGCACCTTGGCTTTGTGCTATAGGATCAGTGGTATCCTTTTGTCCTATTTGCTCCTTCTATTGCTCCTTGGCAGTTGAAGTTATTGTAACCATGGAATCAACCTTAGCAAATGAGTCTTGTGCTGCTTGCTCCTTTGGTTGATCACTTATAGCTGTAGGAGGTTGTGAAGGTGGTTCTTGTGTGTTCACCTTCTCCTTGGTTATTTCAGCTACAACTTTCTATAACTCTTCTACACTCACCAAAATAGGATTTGTACACAACTATGATTGTAAAGTTGTTTGGTGAAGGATCTTTTTGAGATATTTTGTAGTCAATGGATTGATGTTCTGACCTGAAGTATCAGGAAGATCCTTCACAATTGCTTTCTTTGTAGATGTAGGTGCTACATGTGGAGGACTGGGTGTTGGCAATTGTGTGTCTTGGACACTCTGTTATTGTTGTTGCTCTTCAGCTATTGCCTCATCACCTTTCTGTATTTCTTTCTCCACTGTTACCTCTTCCTTCTCTTTCTCTCACTCTTCTTCCTTTTCATTTTCCTCTTCTTCATCACCATGATTTCTTCCCTCAATGGGATCTTCTTGTCCTTGACTATTTGGAGACCATATATAACTTTCCACATGAGAGTGGACTTCTTTACAACATCTTCAACTTTGTTTTGTAGAATGTTGAAGGCTCTGTATTTGGGTGCAAATTTGCTCCCATGTTTCTTGCTATCCTTTCTTATTTGACCTTTAGTAAGGTCAAACATTACACGAGCCAATGTTGACTCTCTTATGTCTTTCTCCATGTTTAGGCAATAATGCCATTTATTTTCAACTATCGAACTTAGCTCCTTAGGCATAGAATTATCAAGTTCAAGTGGAGTAGTCCTAAACTTGGCCATCATAGTGTAGATAGATTATTCCACTATGTTCTTCTCTTCTCTTGTTAGCTTATTAAAATCAATGGTTTTCAATCCAGTTAAATCTACATTATCCCTAATGTTATCATAAACATTTTTAAGGTTAGATTTGGTGGTGTGATCACTCTGAATTGCTCATTGTCAAATTATGTCCTTTCTTTATCTGATTCTTGGGGTGCCACATATTTTCTTCTTTTCTTCTCTTCTGGCCCTCCTTGCTTTGTGGCTTTCTTCTTTTCTTGTTCCTTTGCCACTTTTTTTGTTGCCCTTGTATCTGCCCTTGTGGTTGGCTTGGCTAGGCTTGGCTTAGCTACTTTCTTCTTCCCTTTGGGTTGTACAATAGGTTATTTCTGTGCCTTCCTCTTCTTAGGTTCTACTTTTGGTACTTCCTACTCAGCACCTTCTTCTTCCTTTTCATCCTCACCCATGCCTTGGTTCAGTGATAATAGCTCTTGCCCTTGTTCTTCTTCATCATCATCAGCTTCTTCATCTTCTTCTTCCTTTGCCTTAGCTACCCCTTCTCCAAATTTGGCCTTTAATTTCTTTACCAGTTTGTCCTTTTTCTTCAATGTGGAGGTAGTCTTCAATTCCATGTCCACCTTTGATCTTACCACATCATAAATCCCAAAATTTGGTGCTTTCTTATCTACTTCTTTTGCTAACAATGTTGTTATAGTTGTAGATGCCTCATCTATATTTATCTCATATCCAAGAGGTCTTAGCCATCTAACCCTTGGTATGTCTTCTTGAATAGAGGTATAATCAATATCTACAAGAAAACATTAATCATTTACATGTTGCTCAACCAATGAAATAGGTGTCCTCAATCTTTGTTTCATGGACTTCTTGAAATCCTCAAAATAACTTGTCATAAGACTTTCAAAATTAGCTCCCATTTGTTCAATATACTCATTCACTTGAGCTGCAATGGACCTATTGGTTTTCTAGCTAACTTTACCAAAAGATGGAAATTCATTTTGTACATAGAAAAATATACAAATCAAAATTGTACCAAATTTGCAATGTGCTCCCTTAGTTCTCCTTATTACTCCTAGGTTTTCATTGATTTGTTGCAATTGCAATTTTGCAAGATCATAAGTATGATCCTTTTTGATGAGTTTGGACCCAACATCCATTACAATGCATGGAACACTATTAAGTCTGCTTAAGTGATAGAACTTTTGAGAAATAACCCTAACAGCAAAGTCAACAAGTGGATCTTGAATGGTATCTATAGTCATTCCCCTCTTGTTCCATTTAGCTCCTGTGTTCTTCTCAATTGCTTCCTTAGAGTCACTTTTGAGGGTATTAGGCCGATCTAGGGTTGGATACACTATTACTTTGTGAATGATCCTCTTTGATATCTTGATTGGGCCATCTTCCAGCCATAAACTTCCATCATGAATCCTGCTCAACACTATTCTTATCCATTCAATTTTAAAGACAGTGGGGAATTCTAGGGCATGATTCAAACCCTTCCTTTCAATGATTTGGTATTCTTCCTTCAATACTCCATTTTCACACAACCTATCATAAGCTTCTCTCATCTCCATATCTCCTATGGAACCAATCTTACAATTATAACACCTCCTAACATCTTGGACCATAACTACCTTAGGAGGAATAATAGATAGGGCTCTGGCTGGGTCATTTTTGTATGCAACTTTAGGGATTGGCCAAAAATTAGGTTGTTTAACTTTGTTTGACACAAGTTGGACTTCAAACAGCTCTTTCTCCTAAGGTTTCCTAGAATTGGAGGCCGTTTATGCAATCTAGGGTTTAAACATGAAGAAATTTCAAATTGCATAACTTGACACTAGTGTAAATACCTTGGAATCAATGAAACTAGTCTGAATCTTTGTTGAAATTGACTCAAATGTTGGATTCTCTTCTTTGAAATCATTCTACACTCTTCTTCATCATTTCTCTTTATTTGCGATGAAGAAAAATGGTTCAAAATGTGATCATATACCCTTATTTTGTAGCATTTAATGCTTAGTGTGTTTACAGCTGTCCACTCAGCTCCTTAAGAATTTCTGCATTACTCAGCTTCCATTTTCTTTCAAACACTTGACATCCATTGGAGTTTCCCTTCGCTCAGCTTCTACTACCAACTTGGCTACAAGTAATCATTCAGCTTCTACTAAATTTAGCAAGCAACTTAGCATGTATTGGGATTTTACACAGCATCTGAAGGCAACTTTTCATACTCATTAGTATTGGTGAAAGCTTGAAGATTTAACTTTGCATCTCTATTCATGCTGATGTATCTTTTTTAATGTTTTCTTGTTTAGGAACTGATGTATGATAAAGCTTTGTATATCAGCCCCACATGTCTTCTTTTGCTTAGTTGGATGAAGTGTGACCACTTGACCTTTTAGGTGAAGTGATCCCTTCATTGGATGTGCTACTTCCATCTTTCTTCTTCCATGTCTTATTCATTTCTCCTCTAATGTGTTCAACATATACCTTTCCTTTTCCTTTATTGAACTTTGAATTAGGTGCCTTTGACCTTGTTGGGTAGTTTCTGCTGATATGACCAATCTACAAACAACTGAAACATGTGGTTTGGCTCAACCATCTATTGTAGTTTCCATTGAAATGTGTTCTTATGCAATTTTTAGGGATGTATCCATATTCTTGACAGTAGTGATATCTATGCCTAGTGTTGTAGTCCCAATTGTAGTGATGTCCATGATTGTCTCCCCTTGCTAGTTGATTAGGTGTCCGCATAAGCTTTCATTTGCACTCAAAAGCTCTATGCCCATACTTCTTGCAATTGTAGTAGTGTCCTTCAAATCTTGGTGTCTTGATAGTCGTAGTCCTATAGTCATGTGCTTGATGTCCTTGCTTATTGCGCTTGTGATAGTGACCTATATTCTTAGGTTTGTCATGCTGATGGGTGCTTTTTCTCCTGCACACATTTGAGGTATGTCCTTTTTTACCACAAAAATGACAAGTGGGTTTAGTGTTCTTACTTTTTCACTTCTTTCTTTTGTAGTCTTGGATGACTCTCCTTTTTTATTGTTGGTGTATCCTTGTCCTGAAGTATGATTGTTGGCTCTTGGTGATTTCAGTAGTTGTTCAAAGTACTTGATGGCCTCATTGGGTTTGTTGAAGCTCTTTGCAATCTCCTTCTCTCTTTTCATGTCATTTTGCAGTTGCTCATTTTGCATATTTAGTGTGGAGATCTCAATGTCCTTGATATGCAATTCATGTTGTGCATTCATTATCTAGCTTAGGGTGTCTAGCTGCATGTTGGAAATTCTTGCAAGCTCAATTGACTTTTCTTCTAGTATATTGGCAAGGTTTCTCTTATCTTCTTCTAGCATAGCCTTATCTTTAGTGGCTCTTTTCTTTTGTTTAGTCACTTCACAAAGCATCATGGCTTGTGATTTTTGTTCAAGCTTCAGTGTTCTAATCTCTTCTATTTGAGCTCTATTCTTCTCCATCAGATCTACTATTGTTGCATCAAATTCCTTGGAATCTCCATTTGGAAACAATTTTGAGATGTCAATCTCCCTGTATTGTGTATCATTCTCAGCTATGGAATTCTCTCTTCTTCTCTTTAAGGATTTTCTCAGTTCTTCTATGGCTTCTTCCAAAGGATGTTAAGCGAGTTGTATATCAATAACCTAGTTTTCTATGAACTTCCCAAGTTGTATACTTCCATTTCCATATCTTTTCTCCAAGTTGTAAGGCTCCTCCTTGTGAGAACTAGGCTCTGATACAAATTGTTGGAATTCACAGAGATTTACTTTTGAGAGGAGGGGTGAATCAGAAGTAACTAACTTTAATCTTTTAAAACTTTTAGCTGAGATCTTTCACATGCATCTACCATATCTAATTAACATAAAAGTAAAGACATGCATGAAAATAGATAACACAATATTTGGTCACCCAAAAATTCTCCAAAATGAGAAGGTAAAATTGGGGTGGGGATGACACCCACAAATTATCACTACAACAATATGTAACTATTTAAGGTTATAAAGTTTGACCACTTCCAATAGTCTACTCTATTAAAAGTGACCTAGTTAAAGGATATACAAACACTCACTTGGAATGTTACCCTATTAAAGGATTTAGCACCTTGTTGAAAGGCTTACAACATGGCTATTAGACTAACCTATCATTATAGGATTTTCTTACCTAATACAATGGCTAGAAAGTATTAAAATCTAATGACCTGATGACTTACAATCTTTGATTGTTGATTCCAGATCCTTGTTCTACTCAATCTGATCTGATCCTTCCTTGATCTAATATGTCTCTACTCAAAGTGTTGATGCTTTGTTCTAACAAACTAAATTCTGCAATGCCACTCTTCCTTCCAAGTCCTTATACCCCTTTGAACTTAGCTAGTATTCTCCCATATTTCTCTCTTACACAAATGAATTATGGGGTATTGTCCTCCTTTGAATGGCTTCAAAGTCTTAGGGTTAGGGATGAATCTACAATCAATATTCATCCTTCTTTTCCTGCTTAGATCTTTACACTTTTCTTATTGGTTGCATGCCTTCTCCATTTTTCTTATTGGCTACATACTGATTACAAAGGGAATGTAAAAGATTCAATCTTATCTATAAGATCCTTCAAGATTTATCTTAAGTCAGCTCAAAAATGGTTTACATCTGAGTTTGTGAAGGCGCAAACTCATATGTTGATTTTGTGTTACTCGACACTTACTAATTGTTGATGCTCAATACATATAGGAATTTTGTCTCACTCAGCTCCTATAGTAACTCTGTCTCACTCGACATCTATACTCTTCTCGACACCTATAGTGACTCGACATCTATAGTCACTTGACATCTAAATCTTGCTCGGCACCTGAAGTTCACTCATCACCTATTGAATCTCTGACTTATCACATACTATAGCTTGACATCTATATTATACTTGGCATCATCTTAAAAATTGGTTAAGTGTGTTGACACTCAATTGTCAAAACCAATTTGAGACCAACAATAGTTCCTTAAATGAATGCTTTCTTTCTTGCTTTAATTTCTTGGAAGCACAATTTTTTTCTTGCAAATGGTTGCTTGGAATGAGATGTTGATGAAGGGTGCTCCCCTTAATACCAAAAAAACATAACATAAACAAAGAAATAACAACAATTGGCGAGATCAAAATATGGGCTTGTTATTATTGTCACAAATGTAGAATCACATAATTTTAAAATACAATATGGAAACCCACATGGGCGCCTTCCTTACAATAATTTGAAATACAAAGCTATAAACTATCACCAAGAGCTATCCTAGATAGTCTACAAACATTTCTTAAATACACATTATATACTACTTGGGAAGTTTCTAGACACCAGACCCTAACCCTTGAGACCAACTAACTGTTAAAGTACATATAGAGTTAGCTTGATACACCTTTTTCACTTATTTTGGAAATTTTGGTCGGCCCAACTTTGTATGGTCTTAACTTTCAAACCATTGCTCTGATTCACTATTATAATCACTTTCCAAAATCCTCAGCTTTTGATCTATAGGGCCCAACTCATGTAATCTCTAGTCGACCCCATTTTTAGAGCCCATTAGGGGCCTCTAAGGTCTTCAATAATGAGCTTGAAGTTTTTATACCAATATTTCACACAAAAAATACATGAAAACTCATGATATGACATTTAGCTTCAAATGGTAGGTTGATATATCCAAGATGAACACCGACCTCTAAAATTAGGACATTCAAAGCTTGTATGATTGACTTACTAAGTAGGAAGCCTCCAGAAACAATAACTATACACTAAGACAACCCTTATTCAAGAAATAAAAAGGAAATATTTTTGGGTGATGCAATATTTCTCTTACGCCCAAGATGCCCCTACATCAGATCTCTTGCAGTTGATGGCTATCAAAATGAAGGGAGAAGACCTCCTTTTAAAGTGATTTCAAAGTTATTTTGGAAGTTGACTCCACAAAATGAAAAATTACAAAGATTTTTCATCGAGCCCCAAGGCATATGTGGCTCCTAAAAAACCTATATTGGTATAGATCTCCCCAAGTCGACCTATTTTGAGGAGCTATGATTCTAAGCTAAAAGGTGCAAGGTCTGAGGAGTAATTAAATTTTTGATGAAAGTAAATAGATAAGTGATAAAATCAAATGTGAAGGCTATAATAGGGCTAGTAGGGAAGGTGAAACAGGTAAATAGATGGGTAAATGCAAAACTATACATAGGAATCTGAGCCAATATAATTTTTTTAGAAAGGTTGAAGGAGAGGAAAGGATATTGATTTAAATAAGGAATGTAATTAAGTGAAATGTAAGATCATAATGTAAAAGACCACATTAAGGAGGGCTAAATTGATCTCAAAAATGAAATGAAGCAAGTGCTTACTTTTTAATACTATATAGTAGGAGTATAAACAAGCAAGATGTAAAATTATAGATGATGTACTTCTTTAATTTTGAGAAAACCATCTCTACATTCCAAATGAAAACCATGGTTACTCCAACTACACATATGAAAAATATTATGTATGTGAACATTATTTTTCTTATATTCTTTCCATCCTTGTATAAAAATTTACTTTTGGCATGTTTGTACGATATTCAAAAGCATGATGATTTCAAAGGTTGTAGAAATCAGTTTTACATTTAATTGCTAGGCACAAGAGATACAAAGAAAGAAAATGTCAAAATATTTAGAAAAAAATATCAAAGTTGTAGATAATACTAACCTCAAAATTAGCTATCAATTAAATGGGTAGGGTTTATTAGCTCTTAAAATGACATGAATACATATTAGAAATGTGGATCACCACTATGAGAATCACCTAGATCCAATGAGTGCTAAGTGTTTCATTTATTCTCATGAGAGATGAATTCATGTGTGAATCACTACTCATGAAAATGGGTCAATGAATTTGACTCAAAAACTACACAGTTAAATTCTTATAGAAATATCACAATTTGACTTGTTGTGGAAATATCTCCTACTTATCTATTCAGAATATGTTATAATAAAGTGGGTTTAGGACTTGAAATTAAAGATATGAAATACTGGTGAGATAGTGATGTCAAAATTCTAATCTAGGAGGAAAGAAAATAGATTCAATAATTCCAATGGGTTCCATGCAACTAGGATTTGAGTCAGTATTCTCTACATGGCCTTAACCTACTTTTGGGTCGAGATTGGATATGTGGAGAAGGTTAGTCTTTATACTGAATTCTATAATTGTAAGGCTTGAGTGTGTTGAGAAATAGGCCTAGATATTAATGGTAAAAATATCTCCTCAAATTATTATAAATTTTAGGAAGCTAAATTTTAGAAATTGGCCACCCAAATTTTACTATCAAGTATTGTTGGGTATGGGGAATAAGACTTTCCCTCGCTAATCCATTTTAAAACACAATAGTCATCATAATTGGGTCCATATTTTTAATTTCAAATTCCTTGGTTGGTGGGTGGAGCTAACCCTTTAGTAATGTAGATGAAAATTTTAGTAGAAAATTGATGATTATGGAAGTTATTAGTGGCCCTACTATAAAAAGGGTTTGTAGCATAAAGAATGGGAGGGGTCCAAGTAGAGATCACATGGATAAAAAATTCCACTTAGGGCTCAACAGAGGGATACAAGGCATGTGAAATCCCAAGAATTTTAGTAGGTAAGCTAATGGAAATAGATCAAAAAGGTTTTATAAATGGACTTATGGAGGGAGGGCTTGAAGGGCATTTGTAGCACTCTAGGTTCAATTATGAAAAACACTTTGTTAGAAATATTTCATTAGCCTTCAAGAAGAGGATGTGGATGGATACAACATTAACAATGGCAGGCCTATTGTCAATAAACATGAAGTTGCATCAAGCTTATTTAAGAAGTAAGGACCTTTAAGGAGGAGGTGGGGGTTTCTTTAAAAAGCTATCAGTTGTGATGTTAAAGAGTATGCAAAGTGAAACTTGTTAATCTCATATTGGTTTTGACATATGAGTGACAATATACTTAATTTATTTACTTAGTTCATGCCAAACAAGTAATACATGTCGAGCATAAGTTTTCAGATAGTATATGTTGAGTGAAAGATATTTGGTGTGAGCCAAGTAACTAGTAAGTACCGAGTCACTCAAGTGCTGAGAAAATGGTATATTCCAAGCTATTAAGATGCTGAGTGATTAGTAAATGTCAAGTTATTCAGAGGTCAAGTTATAGAATTCATGTTGTAGTTAATGCCAAGCATCAGGGACTTCAAGTGTCAAGTTACATAGTTGTTTGTAATGGCACAAAATTATATGTAAACCATTTTTGGGTTGACCTAAGTATTGATTTACAATATTTCTTGATAAGGATGAATCTTAATTGTGAATCCCTATGCATTACATGCATCCAATTAGAAAAAGGGAAGGTTTAAGTGATAATATGGGTAAATCACTACTTTTGATTCATACCTAACCCTATGTAACCTAGGTCTTCTTAAGGAATACAAACCCTAAACATTCTAATGAATGCTAGGGGAGAGGACTCAGTACTTGAACACATTCCAATAGTTGTGATAGGAGTTGTTCACTTGATACCTACACTTATTGACTTAAAATCTAATTTTTTGACAACATTGTACCAATACTTGTGACTTTAAAGTTGTTAATACAATAATAACTACCCAATATTGAATAAAATTTACCCCTAGTTAGAAAAATTAACTAATGATGTGATGCCACATTAGCTGTTCAACTATGGGTACCCTTTATGCACAACCATTAGTCTCACTTTTTTTGGGCTATTTTGGACAACTTGGTAAAAAGCATGCTGATGTGGCATCATAATTGGTGATGTGGAATTGAAACCTTAGTTATAAGTAGGTGAATCACCAAGTAAATTACTATAAAAATTGGGAGTAATTGAAATTTGTATGCAGGGTTTCGATAAGTGCGAAGATAGGGTGTTCAAATACTTGGTCGTCTCTCCTAAGGAGAATTGAAGAGAGTTTACATACATAAACAGATCATTCATGGTGATTAAAATGTTATGAATTGAGTTAAATTGCATAATTAGTTAAAGGAGAACAAAGGAAATGAATCAAAGGACAACAAACATACATATGATCAGAAAGGATCAAGTACACATCAATGTAGAGGTGATCTGACATCAAGCAATAGAGTGCTAATCGAAGGGTCATTGTTGAGACATTCTAACATGTGAATTAGTTAAATATCTTAACAGAGTAGTCTTAATAGGCTATTGTAAATCCTTTAACATGGTGCTTACTTCATTGTAAGTTAAAGTCCTTTTACCAGGCACACTTTTAGTAGGGTGTTTAAATCCTTTAATAGGGTAAGATCTAACAATCTTGTAAGCCTTTAAGAAGGCATACCTTTCATAAGGTAGATCATGTTTCATGGTCAAACACTATAACCTTCATTAGACACACTTTATTACAGTGGTAGTGAATATTTATGGGTGTCATCCCCACCCCAATTTTACCTTCTCATTGGAGGGTTTCTAGGTAACCAAATATCTTGTGTCATACATGTGTTGAATATTTTACTTTCATACTATGGATGTATATGTTTAATTTGGTATTTCAATTTATATGCATAGATTGCAATATGGATGTGTGGTGAATAGTTTTAAGTGCTAATTCACAAAACCCCCCACCTCCACCCTCTTAGAGCTTACTTTGATATTGTATTTCCAACAACTGGTATTAGAGCCGAGTTCTCTAAAAGTAAAGCTTTGTAGCTTTGAGGAAAGAACTTGGAGATGGAAGTCTACATATTGGGAATGACTATTGAGAATCATAAGATTGAAATACAACTTTCCTTACATCAGCTGAATTAAGTAAGAAATGATTTGAAGATATCATTGAAGAGAAGGAAGGAAATTGCTATTGAAGAGAATGACACACAATACCAAGAGATTGACACTGCTGAATTGTTTGTTGATGGGAACACAAATGAATTTGATGTAGTATTTGTAGATCTAATGGAAAATAATGGAATCCTAACTAAAGAAGTCAAAAATATAAAGAGATAACAAGAAGACTAATGAGTATTGCTATGTGAGATGACTGAGTAGAAAAAGAAAGATGAAGGGGACAAACTCATGATTGAAGATGAAAAAAGGATTTTGACCAATAGACTAGAAGAAAATACATTAGAGATAACTAGGATTGCTAACATGCAATTGGAAACTTTAGGTCAAATGATGATTGCAAATCATGAACTGAATGTAAAGGAAATTGAGATCACAATACTGAAGTTGTAGAATGAACAACTAAGAAATGATCTAAAAAGAGAAAAAGAGTTTGCTAATAGTTTTAACAAACCTAGTGAAGCAATCAAGTACTTTGAAAAATCAATGAGATCCCCTAGATCCAACAAAGATACTTTTGGATTGGGATATGCTAGTACCGAAGGAGAATCATCAAAAAGTGGTGAAGAAAGAAGTAACAAAGGTAAGAACTCCAAACCTACTTGTCATAATTATAGTAATATAGGTCATTGTTGGTAAATATATTTGTTCTTTTGATTATGACCCTTTAATACCCAAGTTTGGAACAATATCTGGTTACAAATAGCTGAAAAGTGACTTACAGATAAATAGGCTTTTCTCTGAATTGATAGGTAAAACTCCCTATGCAAGATCTTTAGTGAATTATGTATTCTTCCTAAACTAATTCAGAGGTATGTTCTTGACCTAAGAATAGAAGAGGTATAACCAAGCTAGACCTAAATAGAATCTAACTCAGGCGAATAGATATTTTTGAGTACCAAAATGGGTTTATGCATTCACACATCTTATGAATTCATAAAGTTTATCCAAATAATAACTAATACTGTACTAAGCTAATTTGAATCTAAATTGTGAATAATAAACAAGAAATGCTGGAAGGATTTCTCTTTGAATGAATAATAACAATGCCTATCACATTCATCCGTTGTTTCGAAACAGGGGCGGTGAAACTCCGTTCTTTCCTTGTTTTGACTCAAACAAAAGAGAAAAACATGAGACTAAAACTAATCCAATTTGGAATAGGAAATAATTGACATAAAATACCATTCAATTGTCTCTACAACAAAAAGTACTTCACACCAAAAATTTGCCTACCTTTCGTTAATCTTTCAATTCCATACATATAGAGTTTCAAGATGACCATTACAATAGAAGCTTAATTGGTTCAACTTCTAAAAATGAAAAATGGAAAGATGCTAGTTTTTCATATTACAAAATTACAAAAGAAAATGAAAACAGGGTATAATATGAATCATTTAGACTTCTTCCCCTTTTTTGTTTTTTCTCTATGTGCCTTAGCAACAACTATTACTAGAATTAGCTCCTCATGGTTGGGCATGTGTATATTTTTGAATTTGAAGAGCCATTTTGAATGTTCCCTTGCTAGCTCTTTCACAACACTCAACTGATTTGGTAACTCCTCCTCAATCACATGTATACAACCACTGAGTGTTTGGATTTCTACAATTTTGTTTTGACTACTGGAAGTCACACCAGATAGATTATCCAAAAATGCAAAAAAGTTATTTTTCATTATATCTATTCCAATGAGAGCCTTTCCTTGGCCACTAGTTTGTGAATCAGTGTGTAGCCCTTGCATGAGTTTGAATCCTCTATCTTGAGTCTTCTTTGCTTTATCCTCTATTTCTTTGAGTCCCTTTTCAGCTAGCTGGATCATTTCTAGCTGGAACTCCATGCTTTGAAGCCATTTGAATAGAGGTTCATTTCCTTTCTTCAAGATCTTTGCTTCAACTATTTCTTTTGCTTTCATTTGGATGATCATCTTTAGAAGAGAGATGCAATCATCACATTTGACCCTTTCTCTGGCCAAAGTGTTGCTATTTGATAAGAGGTTATCCTTTTTTGTTTCTAGTCTAAGGATAACATTACCAATTTTTTCTATGATGGAAACTCCTTCTGATTTGAGTTTCTCTATCCATTTCTTCTCAATCTAGTTGAAGTTTCTATCTTCCTAAAGTTGAGAAATGAGGGCTTGCACTTTAGTAGTAGTAGGAGTCTGGGTTAGAGACACACCAAAGATAGTTGCTAGTGGAGTGACTAGTTGCTTGATGAACTTGTTTAATTCTTCTATCTCAGTTTTCATCTTGATCTTTGATAACTTAAGACTTTCTAATTGTCCTTCTATTACTTCATTACTTGACCTCTACAAGCCAACTTTTGTGTCATGTTTGGCCTCTCTGAGATTGATTGAATGTAGAGTGAAATCATCAGGCATCATGTCCTCGATCCTCCCTCCTTTGTTTGGCTTGGCTATTTCCATTTTCAAATGCCCTATTTTTGGATCTTGCCCAAGTATTGAAAAATTCTTTTGCTTCTTAACTTTTGTCAATGTAGACCTAGAACAAACTACGAGAGATACTGTATCTTTCGTGGAAGCACTTTCATCCTTTCTCTTTCTCTTCCTTTCCAAAGTATCTTCCAACCAAGAATCTATTCCTATCACTTTGGAAGCCATTCCAAGTGATTCAATAGTGAACATCTTTTTCTTAACTGGAGTTATTGTTACAACAGTTAAAGAGAAAGGATTTTTTGAGTCCTTAGAGATGAACCTAGAAGAATTTTGACCCTTCTCCACTTTGGAAGTTTTCTTCACCGCCTCATCTAACTCAATAGACTTGCTACTACTACTCTTTCCATCCCCTAAGTCTACTATCTGTATAGGGGAACCACTTGGCCTCAGAAGTGAAACACTCACTGATGTAACAGGGCTATGATGAGGAGATGGAATTAGAGTGGTATGAGGAGAAGGAATTGAGGTAGTGTGAGGAGATGGAACTAGAGTAGTATGAGGTGATGGGACTAGAGTGGAGGCACTATCCTTTGGCTCTTCCATCTTCTTTTCTTCAATACTAGTCTAGGTTCCTATGACTGGTAGGGAGCAATCATGACAAGTCTTAGCTATAGGGACATTCTTGTCCGAAGGTTGATCACCTCCTCGTAAAGGTTGAGATGGCCCTTGAGTGGAAGCTATGGTCAGACCTACTATAACACTTTGAGATGAAGTAGGCATTGTGGCTACTGGAGAAGCTTGAGTGGCTGTACCTTTACTCTAGCTCTTCCTGGTTGTCCACTCAACCCATTTTCTCATTCTCTTGATGATCCTAGCCATCATGATATCAAGATTCTCTTCCACATCTACATATGGCTTGAAACTGATAGGAATCCCCCTTAACTTAGTCAAATAGGTATTGCTATACATATTTTAACCATCATCCTCCAATTCTTCAACATTGAGATCAATACCATATGTCTTTACTTGTTCCACCGTGAGCCTAGCTAAAGCATGATCTCAGCTCTCTAGCTCATCCTTATAATCTACCCAATAATCTTCTATAGTGGTGACATGCTTGATCATACTCCCAATTTATAACACTTCTCTTGTGTATCCATTTGGATTGAACATAAGTCTCACAACCTTGTATTCTTCCAACTTGTACTTAGTCTCGAATGCCTTGAGCATATTCTTAGCATCAGAACAAGACTCACAACTATAAGCTTCAATCTTCATAGGGAATTCATATCCTTTCTTCTTCAAACTTGCACTTAGCATCTTCACTTGGATTGCTTGCCTCACGATCTCTATTAGCACAATCATATCACTTGGGTATTTGGGCAACTTCAAAGAAAATCCGTCGAAAGATGCAAGACATAAATATGAAAAAGATGAGAACTAAATAAAATAGCTACCAAACTAATTGATGGTAGCCATTACCTCCGAGATGAACCTCCTCTCCCAACATCCTTAAAGTTCCCTACAATCCTCATTGTAAATGAGTCTTTAACTCTAACATATTCTACATAGCTATTCTGTAATTGCAAGCATGGATAAAATTCATAGATTTTCACATCATCAAGGAAATTCTCTATTCTGGGAAGTCTTGGCCACAATTTTAGAGAAGCTAACATATAAATCAGCAAAGAAGACATGTAGAACATATTGTAAAACTTTGTGACGACGGCTCTAGACATATGCTCACTTACCTCATAGGCCCAATCAATATAATGTGTATCTGAATAGATGATTTGTACCAAAAAGAAATACTGCTCAGTAAAATTGAGTGCTTCTACCTCACCTTTCAATTAATGTAAGAGAACCAAAATGTCTATGATCTCAGGCTTGAGATCAGTGCCAAATAGAGTCTTAGGAACCTTACTCTTAGCTCCCTATGGCTTTTGGAACTAGGACCTCATAATTTCTTTTCTCCATACCATCTTCTTCAAGGAGAACTTGGACATGGCACCTCCTACTATGAACTTGAAAAATTCTTCTCACTCTAAAACATGGAGGAAATTTACTATAGTTTTCCTATCAATAGAGAATAAAACTATATGGTCGGGTAGAAAAATTTGTCTAGTGTCAAGGTTGTAATGATTTATGCATTCGACAATTAACTTAGGAGCTTGAACTGCCACCGAAAATCTAGCTGCCTCCACTAGCCTGCTTCCTCAGAGCTTTTCAGTTATGGGGTGAATTGGTTTTGACCTCAGTCACATTTGGAAATCTTGCATGTCATAGAAATGGAGTGAGGCATCTGTAACATTTTGCAATGTAGACTTGATTCCATTTAGCCCATCGAACCCAGCGAATCTAGTTGCCATTTTATCTGAGATGGAAGTGAATTGAAACCTTAAAATTGAAAGCAATGCAAAGAGTAGAATTTTTAAGTAGAAGAGCTTTGAAAACACTATGTATTTCAACAAAATAATAGTTCAATAAAAAATGGTAATTTGAAAAACTATTATGTTTCTCTCTATATAGAAATCCCAATTCATCTGTTAATCTTCAAGATCCGCCCCACACAAGTGAATTAAAGGATGAATCCTTTGGATTAGTAAATGTGGGAGTTTATAATAGATTTTTCCATGTCTTTTCACTATTCTCATTGGCCTAATGGTAACTTTCTTTAATTGCATACTTACTTTCCCATTTTTTACAAAGTTTTGAAGAATTAAGAACGGAGTGCTCCATAAGGAAATATCCACTCAGCCAGATTTTTCTCAGAATACATTTCCAAATGTGATTAATTTGTTTCCATTAGCATTTTTAAGTATCTTATGATCAATTTATGTGCTTGACATGCTTGCAGAGCTGATTTTTCAATGGATGCAGAAAATTGCCTTCAAGGGTTGGAAACTTGCCGATGAGAAAATGATTTCTATTTTTCCACCTTTATTTTCACTTTATCCTTTAAGTCAATGTGTCTCTAGGTTTTGAAAAATCTCAAAAGGGCTTTAAAAATGGAAAAGGGACCCACTTACTTTCTTTTCTCTCTCACAAATGCCTTTATCAGAAAACTGACTTCATCGGTCGAAAGCCCGCTGTGGAGAAGTTACTTCAGAGTTTTTTGCTAGAGGTGATTCTAAGCACTATGATGAATCCTAAGTGCCTCCCAAGGTGGAATGCACATAGAGATTACCTATCCATATAAAAATTCATTTCTTTCTTACTTTAGCTTGTAAGCTTCATTTGTTGATCTTTGGGGAAAAACACCTTCAAAGGTTGGAAACTTGCCTAGGAGAAGGCGATCTCTATTTTTCCACCAGCTTCATATTTTACCATGAAAAACATGATGAACCATTAAAAAGTCCACTATCAAAAACCACTTTGTGAATTGTCAAAATCTCCATCAAATTAGGTTCTAGACTACCCACAAACTCACGACAATGAAGAAAACCCACCCGATTATGTAATGCGGGTGAAGGGAAAGGTGAAAAAATTTATGGAGAAACTTTTCACCTAAGGGGAAAGAACTAGACTTGGACATACCCAGACCAAAATACAACACAAGAATTTTCCATTTTACAAAATGGGGATAGCATGATAAGTGGGGCAATAGCTGGCTCTGACTAGGGACTTGGGTAGAGCATACCCAAGCAAGGAACCCAAAATCTCTAGTTTCGCAAGGCAAATAAAAGGTGGCAACACAAAAAAACACAAATGAGACAAAGAGCAAGGAAACAAAGGCAAAGGAAAGAAAGCAACCTAAAGAAACATAGGAAGGAACTAAAACTAACTAAAATACAATACAGGGGTTACTTGTTCTCAGTTTGTAATCTGGTAAAGTTTCAAATCCTAACCATTGTAGGTTAGGGGTAGCACTTCTCCATCTTCATATGCCAACTTGAAGAATTATTTTCAAATTCCTAATGAGTTCTGAATAGGCCTTTCCATAAGGTGTCAAACTTCTTATGCATACCTTTTGGAGCACTTCGTTTATCCCAGAGTAACACACTGTCTCCTACCATGAATTTTTGTTGTCTTGCTTTCTTATTGAATAGATCCTTCACTCACATCTAATGCTATGTGATGTGATCTACAATTTCCTCTCTTTCCTCTTCAAGTTTGCTCAAGTACAAAATCCTTTTCTCTAGATCATCTTTATAAATATCATCTTCAATCACTATTTTGAGTTTATTCATGGCTAATTCCAGAGGTAAGGGGAGATTAGCCTTAGTCTCGTAAACCAATTCAAAAGGAAATATGCCAATTTCTCTTTTAGGTGTCACTCTATCTACCTAGAGAGCTTCATGAATCTTCTTGTGCCAAGTCTTTTGATTATCTAAAACCAATTTCTTAATAATATTCATCAAATTCTTGTTACTAGACTGATCTTGACCATTTTCTTGAGGAAAATAATCGAATGAATGACCAACGGTGATCCCATACTCAAAGAAAAAATTGGTAATTTCAATTGAAGAGAAATAAGATGCATTGTCCATCATTAATTTAATGGGAACACCGAACCTGACTAGTATGTTTTCCTTTATGAATTTGCATACCACCTTGGAATTAGTTTTCTTGGTAGCTTTAGCTTCTACCCACTTAGTGAAGTAGTCAATTGCAATTATTACATACTAGTGACCTGCACTGGATGATGGATTAATCAGACCAATATAATTGAGACCCATTGTTGAAAAGGTTCTTTGATGATGACAGGTCTTAATGGTAGAGCAACTAGTTGAGGGTGTCCAGAAAACATCTTGCATTTCTCGCATCTCACTACCTAGGCATAATTATCTTTAAACATCCTAGGCTAGTAATAGCACTGCCTTAGTATTTTAAAAGCCATGACTAAAGATGAAAAGTGTCCTTTGCAAGCTTCATCATGAAATGTTCTCAACAAATTTTCTTGTTTTTGCTTGTCCATTCACCTAAGGAAAATGCCATCAATGGCTTTTTTGAATAATTTACCATCCCAAATCACATACTTAGCTACTTTTGATTTAAGGTCTTTTCTTTGTCTTGCAGTTAGGCCTTCTAGACATTCACCATATGTTAGTAGATAAGAAATATTCCCAAACCATGAATTATAGAGGCCTACAAATATAACCAACTGCTTCTCCCCCAATTCTTCTGATTCTTTAGTGATCTTGTTTTCTACAATCGCCTTGCATAGAGAATTTCCCCTAATTAGCTTGGTAGGCTTGATTTCTATATCAAACTACTGTATTTTTGCTACCCATGCTCCTTTGATATTACAACCTACATCTTGCTGTGTTAACACACTTTTTACTACTACATTTGGGACAAAAACTACAAAATGTGAATGCAGGATATAGAATCAAAATTTTTTGAGTGCCTTGACCACTGCATACGTGTGTTTTTCAATCTGTGAATATTTTATTTCATGATTTTTCAAAGGTATGCTCCTGAAAGCTATTGGGGCTTGTACCCCTTCATCATTATTTTGAATAAGTATCATAGATAGAGTATGACCGGAAGTGTAACAATAAATGATGAAATCTCATTTATAATTTGGATGACATAATATTGGGGCATTAGCAATAGCAATTTTTATATCCCAAAGGCCTACTTTCCAATCTCCTTCCATTTGAAATTTGAATTCCCTTTTATCATATCCACTATATGCTTAGTGGTTTCTACAAAATCTAGCACAAACCTTCTGAGGAAATTCACTTTCCCAAAGAATGATTTAACTACTATTTTATTTGAAGGAAAGCTTAATCTTTGAATGACTTCTACTCATTCGAGATCGATTCTAATGCCTTCTTGGCACACTATATGACCCAGGAGTTTTTCCTTTGTCACACAAAAAATTGATTTCATGGGATTAAGAGTAATTCCATGCTCTTGGCATCTCTGTAAAACTTTCCTCAAGTCTTCCATATGATCTTTCCTCTTCTTTGAGAATACGGTAAGGTCATCTAGGTATATAACTATGATTCAATCCTTCAGATCAGTGAACATCTTGCTCATACATCTTTGGAATGTAGCACTAGCATTGATAAGTCTAAAGGGCATTTTGCAATATGCAAATGTACCCCAAGGAGTGGTGAATGTCATCTTGTGTTGATCCTTCTCTTCTACTTCAACCTGATTGCAACCTGAGAACTCGTCGAGCATGGACATCATTTTAGATCTTGCCATTGTTTGTAATAAGCAATCCATATTAGAAAGAGAGAAGCTATCCTTTAGAGATGCCTAGTTCAAATTGTAGAAATCAACATAGATCCTTATCTCTCCATTCTTCTTTCTGACGGGTACTATATTAGCTACCCAGGTGCAATGATGAATGGGATAGATGATCCTTGCCTTTAACATTTTATCTACTTCCCAAAAAATGGCATCTGTGAACTAGGATTATAATTCCTTTATTTTTTCCAAAAAAGGACTGCATCAAGCTTAAGTGGAATTTGATGTTTTACCTTCCCATCTCTATAGCTTTTCAAATCTTCATAACTCTAGGCAAAAACATCCCTATATTTTATGAATAAATTTCTTACAACTTCTTTCTCTTTAAGTGAACAACATTTCCCAATATTAATCATTTTAGGGTCATGAGTATCTCCAATGTTTATTCCCTCATATTCACCCATGGTAGGCCCATTTTCTACTCTCTTTTGCTTTATGTAAGCATCATGTCTATCAAATAGTTTTTCTAAAGCCACAAAGTATGGGGGAATTATATTACCTTTCAATTGAACTTCCCCATTTTGATTCTTTTTCTTACTAACATCGAAACTTTCATGACCACTTTCACTAGATTCATGTTCAAAACTAGACTTATCATTTTCAAGGAACAACTCTAGACTTTTATCATCATTGAAGACTTGCCAACATTCTATGTTGTCTGGAATAGAGGATCGATACACAATTTCAATCTGATACCTTTTATCTTTGAAGTTTTGGTGAGGAAGTAATACGGAGGCAAAGACTACAAGGGAATTAGCCTTAGTGTTCCTCTCCCTCAAAACTACTTCAATGGAGAAGGCATCTAGGCCTTCTATCTCATCCCAAACTCTATTTTTGTAATTCTTTAGCTTGTGACTTTTTATAGAATATTGTCCTTTTATTTGTTTCACAATGAGTTATGCATCACCTTGAGCTTTTAGGATCTTTATCCCTCTTTCTTTAGCTATTATTATCCCCAATAATAAGGCCTCATACTCTGCAGTGTTATTCATATTCCTAAATTCTAATTTGAAGGCCATGGGTTTGGGTTCTCCTTCTGAGGATATCAACACTATGCCTACTCCAGATCCTAAAGAGGCATAGCTTCCATCAAATTAGACTGTCCATATGCCTGGTGCATCTTTATTTTCATTAGGAGCTCTTCCACTTTGATTTTCATCTCTTTGTTCATCTAGAGCTTCTTCAGTAAACAACATATTGTTGCCAAATTCCAACTCTTGATATAGTATCTGAGCTTTAGGATCATTTCATTACAAGACTATAAAATTTTCCTTTTCTTTAGGTTCTAATTTGACTTTCTTATTCCTAATAGGTATCACTTCCTAAGACTAGTCTAGCTTTATTTCTACTCCTAAGTCTTGACAGAAACTTCTACTTAAAAGTAGTCGATAGCTCGCTGGAATGTCAGCTACTAGAATGGTCAATAAGAGTTTCTTTTATAGATGTGAAGCTAAGGCTACCTAAGCATCTTTAAACTTGAGCAAGGGAACTTGTTTAGCATCCATTGAATAATGTCTCCCATGCACTTTAGTGAGGTTGAGACCCAGGGCCTTGGCTATAGAATAAGGTATAAAGTTATTTGATGCACCTAAATCTATTATACAATTGCCAAGTTTACATCCATTGATATACAATGAGATATAAAAAGGGTCAAGTTTTTGCCCAAGAGATCTTGCTAATATAGTAGAATATTCTTGATTAAACAAACTAGATATCAAGGTTTCATCATCTTTTTCAACAATCACACTATGATTCAAATTTGATGTGTTTCCTCTACATCGGTCTACTACTCTCTTTAACTTAGAAGGATGTGACTTCAAATAATCTATAGGGGAAATTTTAATTTTTGATTCTTCACAGAATTCAATGAAATCAAAAGGTGTTTTGTCCTTACCCATTTGTGAACTATGTACTGCTTGATCAGTATGTACATTACTTGTCAAAGGTCCAGAATCATTTTTGTGAGCATGACTAGAAGATTGGTTCTTCAGCCTTTGGCCCTGAGTAAGAACTGTGTATGAAGTTCCATCGATGGTTGGATAACATTCACTTTTTGGTCTAGAATTTGATTCGTATTCTAAAAATAAATTTCCAGAATCACCATTTGAATAGGAATCAGGCTTTAAACAAGGAGTTGCAATCTTCAATTCATTGGTAGACAGTAACTGCATCATACAGGTAGTCTCTGGACAAATCTCACTATTATGATCTATGGTGTAGTGAAAAATGCACATATTTCCCTTTTTGGATCTGCTTCAATTTGCAACCTAGGTTGTGAACCTATGAGCTATAGGAATCTACCTTCATTGTTTCTTCTTGGTCAGTTTTGATAATTCCACTGATAGGAATTATTGAATCTAGGTAACTACTTCTTTACTGCTACTAGCTCATTTGACAATTTCTGAATCATCTCTTTAGACAACGTGGTATTATTGGAATTTCCTTTAGTTTGAAGTTCTCATTTCCATTTTCTCTTAGAAATCAAATCATCCTCACATTCGATCACATTCCTTTGTGCGTCAACTAGATCTGTGGGATGTTCTTTCCTTATATCATAATTGACATCTGGAGGCATCACACTAATAAAGAAAATTTTCAAATTACCAGCTATGGGTCTATCAGCAGTTGGAATTCTACTGATGATCTTATTGAACTTGGCAAAAAAATATCTCATACTCATAGTGGATTTCTTTTTAATTGAAGTCAACTATGTTAACAGGGCATGTTAGTCTTCCATAGTCTTGAACCTTGTCTTAAAGGTCATTCTCAATGTATCCCAATCAATTATTGATCCATCAGCTAGATGATAAAACCAGTCTGCTGCACTATCTATGAGGGTCTCTATGAATAACCTTACAACAACATCTTCACATCCGACCCCTAAGATATGAGTGGCTGCAAAGAAAGTTTTAATCTCTTCATCTATAGTAACTTGCCCATCACCTAAGAATTTAGGGAAATTCTTCTCGAAACCAGCCAGGAGTGGATGATAAGTGTTTAATGCTAATGGCCATGCTACTATAGCCCATTGAGCAGTTATGATTGTCCTAGTAGTGTATGGAAGAAAACTAACAACTGGGGGGGAAATAATTCCATGTAGAGCCAATACTTGACAAGTAGAATGTGAAGTACTGGTGTCTTGATTCCTAATAGGGGAAGGTGGCCTACTTTGGCTTTTATTTTCACCTTTTCACTTTGGAACATTTAATATGGGAAAGCTAAGCTCTGTAAGTTTATCAAAGATAGGATCTTTCCCACCCTATTTCTTGGTACTTTTGAGGAACCTAATTTGTTCTAGGATGCTGGGTTAGGTTTACATCTAAACTTCTTGTCTCAATTATCATTCTACTCTTTGGATGTTTCTCCTTTGAACAACTCTTTCTAGGGCTTCAACTCTTCTTTCTTCTTCCTCAAATACTTGGCTAGCATTCCTATAATGTTTAGCATTCCTTCTATGTCCCCAAATGAATGTATTAAGGGATGAAATTATATCTTCTTGGTTTTCTTGAAAACCAAGATTAGGTTGGAGCATTGGAACAATGTTTTGATGAGGTAGTATCATCTTTTCTCATAATATAGGCATTTTACTCAAGCAACTATTCATTTCCCCAGCAAAGTGGCCAAAAAAATTTGTTGGTGAATAGATTTTTTCTTTTGATTATGATCCTTTAATACCCAAGTTTGGAACAATATCTAGTTACAAACAACTAAAAATCCACTTACGGATAAACAAGCTTTTCTCTGAATCGATAGGTACGAATCCCTATGCAAGATCTTTAGTGAATTATGTTTTCTTCCTAAACTAATTTAGGGTTATGTTCTTGACTTGAGAATAGAAGAGGTATAACCAAGATAGACCTAAATAAAATCTAACTTAGGCGAACAGACATTTCTAAGTACCAAAATGGGGTTATGCATTCACACATCTTATGAATTCATACAGTTTGCTCAAATAATAACTAATAGAAAACTAAGCTAATTTGAATCTAAATTATCACTAATAAATTGGAAATGCTACAAGGATTTATGTTTGAATAAATAATAACAATGCCTATCACATTCATCTGTTGTTTCAAAATAGGGGAAGTGAAACTCTGTTCTTTCCTTGGTTTGACTCAAACAAAAGAGAAAAACATGAGACTAAAACTAATCCAAACTGGAATAGAAAATAATTGACATAAAATACCATTCAATTGTATCTACAACAAAAAGTACTTCACACCAAAATTTTTCCAAACTTTCATTAATGTTTCAATTCCATACATATAGAGTTTCAAGATGATCGTTACAATATAAGCTTAATCGGTTCAGCTTTTGAAAATGACAAATGGAAAGATGTCAGTTTGTTGTATTAAAAAATTACAAAAGAAAATGAAATGAGGGCATAATATGAATCATTTAGACTTCATCTTTTATGTTTTCACTCTATATGCCTTAGCAGCAAGTATTATTGGAATTAGCTCCTCATGGTTGGGCATGTGTATATTGGTGAATCTCAAGAACCATTTTGAATGTTCCCTTGCCAGCTCTTTCACAACACTCAATTGATTTGGAAACTCCTCCGCAGTCACATGTATACAACCACTGATTGCCTAGAGTTTTGCAATTCTATTTTGACTACTGGAAGTCACTCTAGACGGATTATCCAAAAATGCAAAAAAGTTATTTTTCATTATATCTATTCCAATGAGAGCCTTTCCTTGGCCACTAGTTTGTGAATTAGTGTGTAGCCCTCACATGAGTTTGAATCCTCTATCTTGAGTCTTCTTTGCTTTATCCTCTATTTCTTTGAGTCCCTTTTCAACTAGTTGGATCATTTCTAGCTTGAACTACATGCTTTGAAGCCATTTGAACAAAGTTTCATTTCCTTACTTCAAAATCTTTGCTTCAACTGTTTCTTTTTCTTTCATCTAGATGATCATCTTTAGAAGAGAGATGCAATCATCACATTTGACCCTTTCTCTAGCTAGAGTGTTGCTATTTGATAAGATTCTATCCTTTCTATTTCTAGTCTAAGGATAACCAGTATCGAAAACCACTTTGTGAATTGCTAGAATCTCCATCAGATTAGCTTCTAGGCTACCCAAAAACTCATGAAAATGAAGAAAACCCACATGGTTATGTAATGTGAGAGAAGGGAAAGGTGGAAAACCCAATGGAGAAACTTTTCACCTAAGGGGAAAGAATTAGAGCTGGACATACCCAGACTAGACTAAGACACAAGATCTTTTCCATTTTGCAAAATGGGGATATGATGAAATGTGGGACAACAGTCATATTGCTAATGTTTGTAGGAGAAAGACTGCAAATCATAATCCTTAGTAGAAGTTCATGGGTCATTGCCATAAATTCAGCAAAAAAGGACATCAAGCACATGAATGTAGAATGAAGACCATAAGCACACAAAGATTTGAAGGATACTGTTATAACTAATTGAAGTATGGACATAGTGCATATGAGTGCAGATCCAAGCCTAAATGGTCATCAAACAAGAAAAAAAAGGTAAAGAACAATGGAAAATCTTATAATTGGGATTATAATACAAGGTACAGCTATCACTACTATCAAGAGTATGGACATGTTTCTGAAAATTGCATAAGAACACAATTCAAAAGTGACTATAATATATGGTTGAGTCAAACCACATGTTTTAGTTGTTTGAAAATTGGTCACATAATTATAAATTGTCCAACAAGGTCAAAGGCACCAAGCAATGAGTTCAACAAAGGTAAAGGAAAGGTAGACGTTGAGAATGTTAGATATGAGATGTACAAGACATGGAAGAGAAAGGAAGATTGTAGTACATCAAGTTTAGAAGGGATCAATTCACCTAGTGGATCAAGTGATCACACTTCCTTAAATTAAGCAATCAAGAGTTATGTAGGATTGATATCTAAAAGATATATTATATATCAGTTCCAAGGATTTATTTATGAAAATATTACATATGCACAAATAGAGATGCAAGGTGTTGTTAAGAATCTAGAAGAAATATTTAAGTTTTGTTAGTTTTCATGTTACTACTGCACATGAAAAGTTTCACTATGGCTACTGAGTGAAATGTTAGTTTATATTGAGCTATCAAAGTTAGTGTTGACCAAGCTTGTAGTGGTTGCTGAGTGGAAAGGAAACTTCATAGAAGCCGATTGAGTAAAAATATTTATTGAAGCTAAGCTTACAACCGTGTAAACACTAAGCATTAAATGCAAGGTTTTGATGTCTATCTAATTGATTTCTACTCATTTGAAATCATTTAAATTTGAAGAAGAGCATGAAGAGTGAAAGGAAAAATTGAAAGAGATCATACTAGTGTTTGCAAGTCAAATTCAATAGTCACTCAACACTATCACAACAAAATCACAAAGGTATTTATCATGTGTTGAGCTACATAGTTTGAATTTTCACAAACCCTAGTTTACATTATGGTGTCTAGTTCTTTAGTTGCTAAGGTTAAAGAGGGTAAAGAAGTTTTGAATGTGCAATTAATAAGTAATGAGATCAGACAACCAAACTTTAGATCCATACCAAATATCACTTAGAAGAAAGATCCATCTGGTGTGTTGTTGATGATACCACCAAGAGTTTTAATGATTCAAGACATAAGATGCTGCTATACATGTCAGGTTGGAAGCATAAGAGACATGGAAATTAGGGAAACCTATGGAAAATTATGTAAAAACAAAGCATTGAAGGATGAATTCAAAATCATAGAGAGGAAAGGGTTGACCTATGCCCTAGATTTTCCAAATGTTTTCAAGACTGAATGAATTAAGATAGTCCTAAGTAGAATTCATGATAATTCTTTATGGTTGGATACTGGACCGATGAAGATCACCAGGAAAATTGTACATAGAGTAACATGGTATTCAACACTTGACCAACCTAAAACAATGAGAAGTGAATCTAAAGAGGTCATTGAGAAGAATAGAAGGGTAGTGTGGAACAAATGAGGGATGATAATTAATACTATTTTAGATCCCCTAATTGCATTTGCAATGAGGATAATAGCACATAAATTCTATCAATCAAGCAGGCTCAATAGTGTACCATGTATTGTTGTTGACATGGGTTATTTGATAGTCACAAAGGATTATACCTATGACCTTATTGAGTTGTAGATGAAACAATTATCAAAAAATTTGGGAGCTATAAGGAAGTCCAAAAGTGCACAATGTAAATTTGGCTCAATTCGTGTATGTATAGAACACTTTGCCCACATTTGGTAAAGTCACCTGGGAAATAAACAAATCTATTGCTAGTGAAGATAGGTGAATTTATCAAGAGAAACTTGGGAATAATTTTAAGTTAGTTATCACAAGCTATTTTGAGGATTTCAAAAAATCAATGAAGAAGAGACTGAGGATACCAGTTTCACTAGTTGAGGGACATTTCAACAATTTTTTCTTTCTAGTTGACACTAATTTTACATATGTTTAAGTTGTTGTTCCAAGGGTAAGGTGGCTAATGCCACTAGGATATGAAATCAATGTTGATAAAGCCTTTGCAATAATAATAGTATTACTTGCAAAAGATTTAGATGCTAAGGCTACTGCCTTTGGAAACTATGATGTGGCCGAATCTAAGATAAAAATGGATTTGAAGATTGCCTCGGTCATTAGGAAGAAGAAAAAAATTGTGAAGAAGTTTAAAGATATATTTGGTGAAGTAGAAAATGAAGAAGAAGAGGGGGAGGAAGATGATGAAGAAGAAGAGGATATACCAGCTCAAGCATCATTGGCCTTAACTCAAGGTCAAGGAGAAGATCAAGCAGAAGAAGTGGAAATTGAAGAAGGTGTCGAGGGAGAAGAAGCCAATGAAGCACCTGATCAAAAGAAGAGGAAAGCTAAGACACCAACTACTAGAAAACCAAGGAAGGCTAAAAAACCTAATCCTATAGTTCCCTTTACAAGAGCAAGCACAAGGGCTACTACAAAGAAAGTTCAAGAAGTAGTCAAGTTAAAAGAGAAGAGAGCTAGACTAGTTAGCAATGAATAGTATCCTAAGAGGAGACCAAGGAGAAAATGTGTTTCTCTAGTTGAATCTAATGAAGAGAAGATAGAATCTGATGACAAAAACTAGTTTCAAGTGGTAAGTCATAGTCCTTCTTTAGATATAGACAATATATGTGAGAATATAAGCAGCAATGCTGATTTTTCTAGTCTCACACATATTAAATTTGATACACTTGGAAAATATGAGATGAACCAAGTAGAGGAGCCAATTTATGCCATGATGGCAACATTTAAAAAAACTCTAATTGAGATTTCCAACTCTCTACCAAAGGAATTATCTAATAGAGTTGGGCAAAAGTGGCAATATAGTCAAAACATAGAAAGCCAAATCAAGAAGACTACACTTGCTAGAGTGATGCCATAATTGGATAGAGAGACAATGGCCAAGGCATTGAAGAAACATACTAGAAAATTTGCATCAAAATATAGGGCATTCAACATATTGTAGAACAAGGTTGAGGATGTTGTACAAAAGATAGCTTTGATTTGGAAATCACTATATGGTTTGACAACACCCAAGGCAATACTGAAGGCACCTATTAAGGTAGGTGAGGACAAAGAAGAGAAAAAATAGGTAATTGAGGTAATCACAATTGATACTGAGCTAATTACACAAGAGGAAGACACTGAAATAAATGTAGATACAGAGGCACCAACTAAGGATGAGTAGCAAATAGAATAGAGTGTACTAGATATACTAGTGTCTAGTGCTAGTCGTCTACATGAAGTGAACATAGAAAATGATTTTGTAAAGATAAAGGATGTTTTTTAAACTATCACTCAAAACATAAATCCTCTCACAAAGGATGAGTTGAAGAAGATACTGGTGGAATCCACTACCAAGGGAAAACTTTGTGAGAATCCTATACTAGTGAGTGTTGATGAGATTGAGAAGGTAGACAAGGTATCTGTAGTGGAGGAAGTACAAAAAAAAGTTACACCTACAACCCCTCCTCAATTTTCCATGATACAACCTACATTACCCCTTGTGGTATATCAAAGGAAGGAGCCAACTACTTCTACCATCAACACATTGGCACAAAGTACTCCAATCTCAGTCACTATAAAGGAAAGTGAACATGATAAGGGCGAGACAGTTGGAGAGAAGAAAGATGAAATAGAAAAGACTAAATGAACACAAGTTCAAATAGGTTAGGTAGACACTCCTACACCTACAACACAAGAGAAAGGTGTATCTATGAATTTAGAGAAGGGATAAGATTGAAAATCTAGGTATGCCTACCAAACTTGAGGAGCAATTAGCAATAAAAACACTAGTAACTTTACCAGAAACTACCACTCCTCCTAGTCAAGCTCTTCATAGGCCAAGTATAGAAGCTATACCCCTACAATCATCATGGCCGAGCCTAAGCACATCTAAGGTAGATCAAGTCACATAATTTGTTAATGTGAACTTGGATGAGGTGATTGAGTTTCCCAAGTTTGATTATGCAACTATCACTATTGAGCAGATGCACATACTCTAAGAAGCTCTAGCAAAGGAGAAGAATCAAGAATTGCTCAGACAAGAGCATAGGAAGAAACAAGCCTTTAAAGATATCAAGAACATTTTCATTGATGCATTTAGTCTATCGGATCCAAAGGAAAACAAGCCAATAATTGAACAATTAACCAGCTCAGTGGAGAAGCTAAGTGACACAAACCTAGATTCAAATGTAAAATTACTCATATGGTCTGAGAGAAAGATCCAACACAAGGTTGATGAAAAGATATCAAGTGCTATTGCACTATCATAGGTTGAGTTCGAAACCAAAATAGATAGTGTAAAGAAGTTACTGAAGAACATCTTCTCTTTGTACACCAAATTGTGTAATCCCACAATCTTCACACAAAAAATAAGGAGTCGTATCTTGAGTTTGGAGAGTCATTTATAGTCATCTCGTATAACTGTGCCAAAGTCTCTAGCTTAGAGTGAGAAACATTTCATACATCTCTTCAACTCCCAAATTCAGAGCTACACACAGATCAAGAAAATACCAAGGCTAAACTAATAAGCATCTAGTCAATTCTGATTTCACATATGGAGATATTGCACAAGGAACTAGCCTTTGCTAAAACACTGACGAAGAAAGATCCCCATATTTCTACTCATGAAGGCTTAGTTCACCTTTCTATTGAGCTAGCCATCCAGATCAAACCATTGGAGGTAGCTTGTGATAACTTGGATGCAACATTGAAAATCATGCTTGAGGTCCATAAATCATTTTTGGACAAACACACTCTAAGTGTATAACCCTTTGACATTAGTGTCAAAATGGGGGAGAAATAAGTTATGGGAGAAATAAGAGGTATGGGGGAGAAAATATTTTTGAGGGTGATACACAAATCAACCAATACACATCTATTCAGTATGAGGAACAATTTTGTGTTTAGATATAAAACAACAGAATCAACTTAGTGTGAGTTATTAAATTTTGAGGTATGACTAATGAGTCATAAGTTTTTGCAAAATTTTGAAGTTTTTAAATTTTGGATGTTTATGGATATTATTTGAGTTATGCTTGAAAGGCTAAAAGTTATTTATACATGATCAAGTATTTTTCCACTCATGTCAAAGGGGGAGATTGTTAATCTCAGATTGGTTTTGACATATGAGTGACAATATACTTAAGTTATTTACTTAGTTCATGCCGAACAAGTAATACATTCCCAACATAAATTGTCAGATAGTATATGTCAAGCGATAGATATTTGGTGTGAGTCAAGTAGCTAGAAAGTGTCAAGTCATTCAAGTGTTGAGCAGATGGTATGTGTTGAGCTATTCAGATACAAAGTGATTAGTGGGTGCTAATTCATTAAGAGGTTTAGTTACAACATTGAAGTTGTAGTTGATGTTGGCCATTAGGGACTTCAAGTGCTCAGTTACACAGGTTTCATACAGTTGTTTGTAATGGCACAAACTTCTATATAAACCATTTTTGGGCCAACTTAAGTATTGATTTATAATCTTTGTTGATAAGAACAAATCTTAATTGTGAATCCCTACGAATTACATTCATCCAACCAGAAAAAAGGGAGGTTTAAGTCACAATATGGGTAAATCACTACCATTGATTCATACCTAACCCTAAGTCACCTAGGTCTTCTTAAGGAAAACAAACACTAAAATTTCTAATGAATGCTAAGGAGAATTGAAGAGAGTTTGCATGTGCAAATAGATCATTCATGGTGATCAAATTGTTATGAATTGAGTTAAATTGTAGAATTAGTTAAAGGAGAAAAGGAAAGGAATCAGAGGACAACAAGGATACATATGATCATAAAGGATCAAGTACACATTAGTATAGAGGTGATCTGACATCAAGCAATGGAGTGCTAAGTGAAGGATCATTACTGAGACATTCTAATAGGTGAACCAGTTAAATATCTTAACAGAGTCATCTTAATAGGCTATTGTAAATCCTTTAACACGATGCTTACTTCATTGGAAACACTTTATTACTATAGTAGTGAAGATTTGTGGGTTTCATCCCCACCCTAGTTTTACCTTCTCATTGGAGGCTTTTTGGGTAACCAAATATCTTGTGTCATACATGTGTTGAATATTTTACTTTCATACTATGGATGTATATGTTTAATTTGGTATTTCAATTTATATGCATAGATTGTGAGATGGATGTGTGGTGAATAGTTTTTAAGTGTTGATTCACCACCCTCCCCCCCAACACCCCCCCCCCCCCCCCCCCCATCATCTTAGAGTTTACTTCCCTATTGTATTTCGAACACAACTCACTACAAGTGGAAAGTAATAAACATAAGTGAATAAATAATGCATATATTTGAACTATATAAATAATGATTGTTGCACTTATTGTTATATATAATATGGAAAAATATAATCACTTCTAAATCATTTATATTTTAATTTGAATAATATATTATATTCATTTGAAAAATTTAACTTATTTACAAGTACTATAAATTTAATTAATAAATTATATTTTTAAATTTGAATTATTTCATACAAATATTCATATAAAATTATAATTACTAAAAATTCAATCTTATTTTAATAAACTAAATGTATCTTTATTAATTATAATGTTAATCACTATTAGCTTCTTAAATATAAAATAATAAATATAGTTAAATGGTCTAATTATAATATTAATTAATATTTAAATTCTACACTTAATGTTTATTTTTTAATTATTTAAGGTATTATAGATAAATTTTATTTAATACTACCCTTTCATGGGTAATAGGTTGAAAAGGAGATTGATTATTATTTGTTGAGACTAATTATTATTATTATTTTTAAAACTCGAGTAGTCTCAACCCTATTAGCCCCAACTGATAATGTTAAAGATAAGGGAGATAATGTATGTGAATGATCCATATTAGTTGTTATGTTGTCATTGATGTGAAACTTGGATAGGTAAGACATTAGATGGTAATTTAGTAAGGTGCTAAATCATCTAAAGGATGTAGTGTTGATTGATGAAGATGATTTGTAAAGATAATTAACAGCAATAGAATGGAATGGAAGAAAGCATTGATAAGTATGAGGATTTGAATGAGCACTTTATAAGTTATACTTTCAAAATGCAATGTTGATTCAATTGTGTTGTAATTAGAAAGATCAACCCCATAGGTCCCAAGAACCACCTTAGCCAAACACCTGTCACAAAAAGAGAGAAGTAAAAGCTACGAACATTGGATTTCCCAAATCCACAAATGAGACATTCTCAACGAGAAGAAAAAAGAGGTTGCTATAATCAATAGTGAATGAATGAATTATTACAAAGAGACCAGTCCTTATAAAGGAGATCAAAACCCTAAAATGTAAAACCTAGGTTGCATGATAATAATTAATAAAATAATTAATGATTATATATCCAAAGTTTAGCTTAATTAAACTAGAGATAATAAGTGACTTAATAATTACATCAAAATTATTTAATTAATAAGAAAATACTTTATTACTCTAATAGCCCACACTTAAGATAAAATTAGGGAGTAGCTAAAAACCTAGAAACTACTATTGAAAGTAAATTTGGGTCCTGACAACAAGGCTTAGTGAGGTACCCAAGCATAACCAAATCCCTAAAAAGAGGAGAAATGGAGAAAACCACATGGGTAAAACCCTACTCCAAAAAGAGATGGAAATAATGCTAAAAGAACTAGTGAAAGATTGAAGAAGCCTCCAAAGTAGGGAATGTCCAAGAAGATAGGAACAAAAGATGATCATGAAGAACACCACTGAAGCATGAAGCTGCAAATACTGCCAAACTACAGATCTGAAGAACCTCCGCTTTATAGAACATAACTAGGTAGAGAAGACTAAGTATGAAGAGATGATCAATTGAAGATGGAAGGTATCTTCATGGCCTCCAAAAATAGGTATGAAAGAATGTTTATATGGTAAATGATCCATCTCACTAAAATGTAAAGGTATCCAAAAACTACAATCACCTAGTACATAGGATCAAATATTGAATACATATCTCACTCCATCAAACCAATAAAGCAATAGAACCAACATAACCCCTTATAATGCTGAGAGGTAAGACATAAACACTAAAAATAATTGCAATATCACCCATAAAAAGAAGAACTAGGAACATTGAGAGTGCAAAAAGAAGTACAAGCACTTATGATGACATAGGTCATCAACACATCATGAGGCTAATGTCATGGAAGGAACACTCACTTGAAAAAGGAAGATGGTGAATATGGCCAACATGAAACCCCCCAAGGCACGTTATAATGTAGTGCAAGTATAAAAAATACAAAGATATGCAAGATCTTAAAATGCATTAAAGTAGCACTTTATCTTAGTGCGTTCACAAAAATACTACAAAAGGATGTCAACAAAGATCAAAAGAGACATAAGGCTGATAAAAGAGATAGTACAACCCATGAAAAAACATCTTAAGGAAAAAAAAAATTGATCTACAAACCTAAAAAAACCAAGATATCCAACAGAATGCAAAAAAGAAAAACATTGAATGGGATGTTCCTGGAGCAAAATCTGGAAAATAGAATGTCTCGAGATATTTCTCCCAGAGTCAAAAATAGGAAATCTAAATTTGACTACATAAAATGGCAACCAAATAGCATTAAAATTCCAAATAAACTACATCATCATGATGGTCTTGGAATCAACTTTCCAATGATATCTCATTTGTGAAAAATGGAGTCTGGATAACCAATCTACAACTAAAAATCTACAAGTAGGTCAAAAAAGAGCTAGAAGGTCAACCTGTGCCAAAATAGCTCAGGAAGTGTGTTTTTTAGTACCATAAATTACTTCAAGAAGCATGCTAATTTGAACTAGAAAGTATCATGGGAAGTGTGTAGGTTCAACACCAAAACTACCTCGAGAAGCATGATAATTCCACACCAAAATCATCTTAGGAAGTGTGTCAATTATGTATGAGAAATTAACTCAAATTTTTTGCTATTTTTTTTTGTTTTGTACCAATAAACTTTGATTTTCAAGCTAGGAATTCTTGATTTTTGTGATAAAAAAATATCAATTTCTGTGATAGAAAACCTTGATTTCCATGCAAAAAATATTAATTTTCATGACAAAATATCATAAAATTGCCACCTCAGGAAACATGCCAAACCTATGATCAATTTTTTTTTGCCTCAAGTTCTAATTATGTTCAAAGTGGACAAATTCTATATGAAAATAGGGGTGTTTGGGTGCTCTAAGCTCAATGGTAAAGTGTGTTTGGGGTGAAAATGCACCAAAAAAAGGTGACCCCCAGATCCAATACAAAAAAAAATTGAAAAATGAATCCCTCTAAAAGAAAAAGTATAGATCTGAAAGCCAAGTCAAACCTCTCATAAATAGAACAAGGGCATGAAGATCTAGAGCTCTGCTACCATGTTGTAGTTGATGAAAGATCAACCCCATAGCTCCCAAGAATGACTTGCATGCAAATACCTGTCAAAGAAAGAGAGAAGCAAAGCTATGGAGGCCATTGGATTTCCCAAATCCACGGATGAGACATTCTTGATGAGAAAAAGAGAGATTGCTATAATCAAAATTCAATGAATGAATTATTGCAAAGAGATCAATCCTTATAAAGGAGATTAGAACCCTAAAAGGTAAAACATAGGTTGCATGATAATAATTAATAAAATAATTAATTATTATATGCCCAAAGTTTATCTTAAGTAAACTAGAGATAATAAGTGACTTAATAATTAAATCAATATGATTTAATTAATAAGAAAATAATTTATTACTCTAATAGATTGTTTTACATGATTTGATTAAGTATTAAGATCATGTATAAGCAAGATATGTTGGTTGGAAAAGAAGGAAATAATTCATATTGAAGTAGAAAGATAAAGAAACAATAAGTTGCACCGAGCTTCTTAGCGAGGTCAGTATATGAAGGACTATTAGTCACCAAGCTATTATAATAGTTGGTGAGCATATGTAAAGTGAATGAAGAATGAATAGTATTAATTGAGCAAGAATAGTGTTAACTGAGCTCAGTATTGATAGAGTGAGTGTAGTGTTAACTAGTCAAGGGAAAGAAGAACAATTTTGAGAAGTGTCAATAGGAGGCTAACATATAGATTGTTTGAGAAATTTCTAAGATAAGGTTGACATTTGTTATGAGATCCACGACTGATAAATTCAAAGAAGATTTGATGATGGAGATTTAATGATTTGAAATGAAGCCCAATGTTCAAGAAGAAAGGGTGATACTCGAGTGTCCAAATTCAATGAAAATAAGATAGAGAATGATCAGATGGTTGTAATTAAGCAAGAAAACCTTGGAGAAACTATTGAAGTAGTAATAAGTTATCTATTTAAGGATGAAAAAGACATTCATTGTTGTTCATCAAGTTATTTGTAAAGAAAATAATAGAAGGTGAAACCAAGCAAAGAAACATTGTGAAATCTAGCAAGTGAAGTGTTAACGTGATGTGTGTGTGAGTGGATCATCTAGAAGGAAGAAAGAGGAGGGGAAATAGAGAAATGATGAGAAAAATAGAGATCTAAAACATCAAAGGTAGTTACATTATTTATCAGATCATTTCACTATTGTGATATTGCTATCAAGATTTGACTATGTAGTTTTTGAGCCAAACTCATTAATTCATGTTTCATGAGTAGTGATTCTAATGAAAGGTGCTCCCCTTAATACCATAAACACATAAAAGAAACAACAAAAAATGAAAGAACAAAATATGGATTTCTTATTTGCATCGCTGATGCTGAATTACATAATTCACAAGTACAATATGCTAACCCACATGGATGCCTTCATTACAGTAATCTGCAAGACAAGCTGTGAACTATCACCCAAAGTTATGCTAGACAATGTTCGAGCCTTTCTTAAATAGGCTATTTTACGTCACCTAAGAAGTATCTAGATGCTCAAACTTAATACCTAGGGTTGACAAACCCTAACAATCAATACATATAAATTTGGCTAAATACATCTTTGACAAATTATTTTAGATATTTTGGTAGCCCAACTCTGGAAGGCCATAACTCTCAAACCATTGCTTCGATTGGCTAATATAACCACTTTTTGGAAATTCGAACTCTTGATCTATAGGCTCGAAAATACACTAGTGCTCTTACATCAAGTTTTTGAACATTTCGAGCTCATATAAGAAACTTACTAAAAATAGGAAGTTTCCATAAATGGTAACCACCCTATCTACTAGTCCTTATTAAAATAGAAAAGACTAGAATGAAAAATAATTTTGAGTGATGCAAGATTTCTCTTACACCCAAGACACTCTTGCATCAGACACCCGGGGTAATTTGAGAAGTGACTCCATCATGTCTCAGGTAGGAAAACTAAAATGGTTAACATCCTCCTTTTCTAGCCATGATGAATCCTCTACTAGCCTCCCTTTCCATTTGACTAGATATTCCTCATAAGTTCTATTCTTGGTACTTTTGCCAACATGATTATCCAATATCTCCTCAATCTCCTTTGTAGTCAAACTAGCTACTAGAATACTCTACTATGCTTCTTCAACTTCATCTCCATCACCTCCTTAATTATACTCTGTCAAATCTAAAATATTCAATTTAGCAAGCAACTCCACTTCATAAGCATTTCCAAAATCATGCCTTTTCACTATCTTGTATGTTCCAAACTTCTTCATCTTCAGCTTATTATATGTACCCACTAGAAAATGCTCCTTTCTCAAAATGAACCATGACTTCATCTCTAATCTAAAATTCCTTATACCTCCTTTTCACATCTCCCTTTTCCTTATATTGTGTATTCATCTTTATGATGTGCTTCTTCACCTCCTCATGGATGTTATTCAAATGTTCAGTAAAATCTTCTACTTTAGCACTACTTATCTCTCTTTTATCCAACTACCCCAATTCATAAGCATTTCTGGGACTACTTCCATATACAATCTAGAATGGTGATTTACTAGTACTCATATTGATAGAATTATTATATGAAAATTCCACTTGTGGTAAAATCATATCCCATCCTTTTGGTTTATCTCCAACCAAACATCTTAACAAGTTTCCCAAACTATGATTCACAAATTTTATCTATCCATCAGTCTGTGGATGATGTGATGAATTGAACTTTAAATCTATCTTCAATTTTTTCCATAATGTATGCTAAAAATACCCAACAAATTTGGTATCTCAATATGAAATTATACTCTTTGGCAGACCATGTAGTCTCACCACTTCTTTGAAGGCCAATTATTCTACATGAACAACATCACTAGTCTTCTTGCAAGAAATAAAATGTGCCATCTTTGAAAACTTGTCAACCACCACAAAAATAGAATCATGCTTGTGCTATGTCCTCAATAATCCAATAATAAAATCCATGTTAACATCCTCCCACAGCTTCTCTAGTACAGGTAATGGCTAATACAACCCTGTATTTTGCTTCAATCCTTTCACCATCTGACATACTCTACAACTTCGTACAAAATTCTTCACATCTTACCGTGACTATGGCTAGTAATAATTCTTAGCAACCAAAGTTATGATTTTATCTTTGCCAAAATTTCCAGCCAATCCTCCACTATGCTTCTCTTTGATGAGATTTTCTCTCATTGAACTTCTAGGAATGCATAACTAGTTTCCTTTGACCAACATACTATCCTAGAACATGAAATCCAAACACTTTGTCCTATCAAGTGTAATAGGTTTTGTACAAGCCTTCCACGCTTCACCACCTCTATCTGCATATCTATCAGCAAAAATTTTCTTCTACTAAGAGCATCTGCAACTCTATTGGACTTCCCACTCCTATGTTTCAAAACAAATGTATAACTCTACAAAAACTCAACCCACTTCAAATGCCTTTGGTTCAATTTTCCTTGACTATTTAAATATTGCAAAGCCTGATGATCAGTATACAAAACAAACTCCTTAGGAAGAAGATAGTGTCTCCACTTCTTCAATGCTTGAACTATAGCATAAAATTTCTTATCATAAACAAAATATTTTCTTTTGGCATCATTCAACTTCTCACTAAAATAAGCAATAGGTTTACCTTCTTGGCTCAAAATAGCTCCTAGTGTAGACCACTAGCATCATAGTCTACTTGAAACACCTTACTAAAATCAGGAAGTGTTAAAACAAGTTTCTTAGTAACTTTGTGTTTCAACAAATTAAAACTCTTATTTTCTCCTACAGTCCACTTAAATTCTTTCCTATCCCGTCTCATTGTTTTAGTAAAGGGTCCACAAATACTACTAAAACCTCTTATGAACTTTCTGTAAAAACTAGCTAGTCCATGAAAATATCTTACCTCTGTCACATTCCTTGGAGTAGGCCATTCAAGGATAGCCTTCACTTTCTCTAGGTCCATTTTGAGACCTTCTATTGAGACTAAAAATCCCAGGTATACCAACTCCTTCTTTACAAAACTACACTTCTTCAGGTTTATTAGCAACTTTTCTTCCCTCAACTTATCAAACACCTTGCTAATATGGATCAAATGCTACTCCATGTCTTAGTAAAGATCAAAATATCATCTAGGTAGACAATGAAAAGCTTACCAAGAAATTCCTTCAGTACCTTATTCATGAGCCTCATGAAAGTGCTTGGTGCATTGGTTAGCCCAAAAGGCATGACTAACCACTCATACAGTCCTTCCCTAGTCTTGAAAGTAGTATTCCATTCATCACCTTCTTTGATATGAATTTGATGGTATCCACTCTTTAGATCTATCTTTGTGAAATACTTAGCCCTACTCAAATAGTCCATAATATGATCCATCCTTGGCAATGGAAATCTATACTTGATTTTGATCTTGTTGATAGTGCAAGAATTTGTTCACATCCTCCATTCTCCATTCTTTTTTGGTGCTAATACTACTAGTATAGCACATGGACTCAAACTCTCTCAAATCAACCCCTTCTACAACTCATGAACTTGTCTGTTCAACTCTTTACTTTCTACTGGTGTCATTTTGTGCACTACCTTGTTTGGAAAATAGGCTCTTTGAACCAAATCCATCTAGTGATTGATCTTCCTCATTTGGTGCAATCCATTAGGTACATTATTTGATACAATATTAGAAAATTCTCCCAACATATCTGCAACTTTTGTAGGCACCTCCTCTACTTCTTCTTTACTATCTTTTGGAATTATAGCAAAACACACATGCTCATGCTTCATACCTTTGAGAAACTCATTTCCATCAAAAAAAATATTCTAGTAGCACTATATACCTTTTCTTCTTTTTCCATTAATGACTTCAACTTATGTTTCACTCCATCCTTGGTTAGAGTATAGGTATCTGCTCACCCATCATGTGCAACATGCATTTCAAATTGCCATGGCCTACCCAACAACATATGACATATGTCCATAGGTATGATATCACCTAGTACCTCATTCTAGTAGCTTCCAATCTTGAACATTACAGAGTACTACTCATTTACCAAGACCTTGTGGTCATCTTGCACCCAAGAAATACGTAATGGATGTGAGTGTTTCTTTCTCTTTAGCTTCAACTTGGTGACCATTGTTTCTAACACCAAATTTTTAGTAGTTCCACCATCAATGATCACGTCACAAAACTTATCTTCACATCTACACCTTGTAAACTCCTTTGATCAGGTACATTCTCACCACTTAGTAGGACTCTTCTATTAACTAGGACTTCTCCTCTTTCAACATCTTTAGAATGTGAGGATCTAGCATCTTCATCAATATGTGCAACTCTAACCTAGCCTTTTGTTCTTTGATCTATCCTTCCTTGGCCCTAGGAACATTCAAACACTCTATGACCTTCTTCTCTACAGTGAAAACATTTCCAATAGAAGCCTCCTCTTCCAGATCCTTGTCCTCTGCCTCTTCCTCTCTGATCTTTATTGTTCTATTCATGGAGACAATTAGAATTGTTTCCCCTTTGGTTTTGACTACCACTTCCAGCCTCATCCTTATTCTTTTGGTCATCATTATGACCTCCATAAGATCATCAACCAGATCTTCCACCATGACCTCTTGTGCTATTCTTGTTGTCAAACTTCTTACTCAGTTTCTCCTCAACTTTTAGGGCAACTTGGTATCCCTCCTCAATATTGCTCATTCAAACTAGACTCAGCTAGTCCTAAATGCTTGACCTTTACCCATAAAGATAATGGGCCACTTTCTCCTTATCAACTTTTACATGGTTCGTTCTAATGAGAACTTGGTAGAACTCTTTGGTATACTCTTGAACAGATTTTCTCGCTTGCTTCAGCACTTTCATTTTCTTCAAAAGATCAAGCTCATAATTCATGGGAATGAATTGTCACTTTAGTTTAGCTGCCATCCATTCCCATTTGGTTATTTTGTCCTTTCCCTTTCTATTTCACTCCAACTGAACCTCCTACCACTAGATCTTTGCATGTCCCTTCAGTTTTACCTTCACAAACTTGACCCTATTAGGATCCTCAATATCTTCATACTCAAATTACTCCTCTAGTTTATTGATCCAATCGATCAGCTCCTTTGGGTTAAGATTTCCCAAAAATGTCAGAATCTCAAACTTTAGTCTTTTTTAAATCTTGAAGATGGGCCTAAAAAGCCTCTCTTCCTCTAGTTTTAGAACTGCCTCTAGTTCAACATTTTCTTCTACTTTGTCCTCATCCTCCCTTTCATCTCTTATGGGAAGATTTATTCCTCTGTGCATTTGTTCTTTCAATGCTTGTATTTTTTGTTGGAGGGCTTAGAGATCCTTACGTGTAACACCTATAGCTCTTCTGCCATGCTCTCTTAATGGAGGCATTTTCATGCTTCCACTGAAACTCTAGTGCAAACTACCTCACAATTAGTGATCTCTCTACATGTATAACCCATACGATGGTCCTGGTGTGAACAACCTCATAGTCAGTGATCTATCCACACACTCAAGAACTCTAGCTCTGATACCACTTGATGAAGGGTGCTCCCCTTAATACCATAAACTAATTAAAAAACAACAACAAATGTGAGAAAAAAAATGAATTTCTTATTTGCTCCGTAAATGCTAAATTACAAAATTCATAGGTACAATATGCTAATCCACATGGACAACTTCATTATAGTAATCTACAAGACAAGCTTCAAACTATCACCCAAAGCTGTCCTAGACAATGTTCAAGCCTTTCTTAAATATGCAATTTTATGCTACCTAAGAAGGTTCTAGATGCTCAAACTTAATACCGAAGGCCAATACACCCTAACAATACATATAAAGTTGGCTAAATACATCTTTGACAAATTATTTTTGATATTTCAGTAGCCCAACTTCGGAAGGCCATAACTCTTAAACTGTTGCTATGATTAGCTATTATAACCATTTTTCAAAAATGCCAGCTCCTGATCTACAAGCTTGGAATTATGCTAGTGTGCTTTTTTTTAGTTTTTGGACCTCATCTAGGCACTCTAAGGCCTCCAATGATGAGCCTAAAGATTTTTTTTCAAAATTTTCCACCAAAAACTACAATAACTTATCCAATACTTAAGTTGGAGTAATGATATTTTTATGGTAGGCTTATAATTCCAAAATGAACCTTCATGTAGAAAATGAGAAAATTCCAAGCTCATATGAGAAACTTACTAAAAATAGAAAGTTCCCATAAATAGTAACCACCCTATCTACTAGTCCTTATTAAAATAGAAAAGACTGAAGTGAAACATATTTTTGGGTTATGCAAGATTTCTCTTACACCTAGGATGCTCTTGCATTAGATTCACATGAGTCCATCTCTCATGAAAATAAATGGAACACTTAGCACTCATTGGATCTAGGTGATGGTCACAGTGGTGAAGGACAAGGACTTCCTATGATGTCACCTATCCTAGTACTACTCTAGCTCAAGTGCACTTAACTACAAAGTTTCCTCCATGGTAAAACCCACTCTTCTTGAAACCCCATTTGCAAAATGTTCAACAAGTGTTTTTCCTTATGAACCATTCATTAGAAACCCATGTAAGCTCATTGATTGATAAGTAGGATACATTTTTCCATAACAAGTCAAATTGTGATAAATTGATTTCAAAAATATCAAATTACAATAAATGGATAAATTGTGTAAAAAATATCTCCTACATATCAATTGATGAGCTTAAGGATATTTCTAATGAATGGTTCATAAGGCACAACACTGGGTGAAGGTTTTTCAAATGGGGTTGCAAGAAGAGTAGGTTTAACCATGGAGGAAACTTAGTAGTTAAGCACATTCAAGTTGGAATAGTACCGAGATGGGTTACCTTATAGGAAGTCCCAATGCTTCACCTCTATGAGAATCACCTAGATCCATTGAGTGGTAAGTGTTCCATTTATTGTCATGAGAGATGGATTCGTGTGAATCACTAACCATGAAATATGAGTCAATAAGTTTAACTCAAAAACTTTAGAATTAAATCCTCATAGAAATATCACAATTGGACTTGCTGAGGAAAAATATCTCCTACTTATCATTTCACTATCACTTTCTAACAATTTTAATAGAAATCCTCCTAACCAAGTGTACATAACAGTCTTATTTGTAAATCCTTTTTAAGGAAACATTCCTTTCAATGTTTGTAACTGCTTTAGAGTAGGCCACTCAATTGAGGATTAACAAGGTCTAGATAATCTTGGATGTAAATCTCCTATCAGGGTTACATTAACAATGAGCTTCTAATCTTCAACTAGGTTGGCTCCTAATAATGCTCACTTTAGAAGAGTGAAACTTTTGGGTTGTTGAATATGAGGTGGATTTTCCCTTTACAAGGTTTCCATGTTAACACACTTGTGTCAAAATGTGTGGATGTTGATTGTGTTGCATATTAATTTTGTGTTTACTATTTCATGTTGCAACTTGGTATACATATGCAAAGTATATAAGGTTAATGAATTTTACCCTAATACTCGGTAGATAACTTAACAATTTACTAGTAAAGCTTGAGTTAAATATAATTGTGAATTTTTGATCTGTTACTTAGATGATTAATTTAAAGTTAAAATTGTTAAGTTGCTAAAAAAGTATATTAAGGAACCATGGATAACTAATTCACCCCCCTCTCATTTATCTAACAATTGGTATTAGACCTAATTGCTTGGAGAAAGAAATCATAAAGGGACATTAGCTAAAGATCCAAAAATGTATAAGAGAGAGGTTCCTAAGTTGAACAAGGAGAACTTTGAATCATGCAAAAGTAGGATGAGACTCTTCCTATCAAGAATTGGAGACAATGCACTATTCTATCTGGATAATTAATATGCTTCACCACGACTTGGACTAGTGATAGTTGAGTAGATGAAAGAAAAGCAAGAACACAATAGCTTGATGATAAAGATTCCTTCTTCTCTTAATGATGTAAAGTTTGATGATGTTAAGGACTATGCTACTACTAAAGAGACATGGGATAAGATTATACTTGTTCATGGATGAGATTAGAATGTGTTGAGGGAAAAAGATGTGAGTTTTAGAGGAAAATTTGATGATACGATGATAAAAGAAGGAGAGAACATTTCACAAGAGTAGCTAAATCAAGGAAGTGGTTAGTATCGTCAAAGCTGTTGGAGAAATCATAAGTACTAAATATTTTGTAAGTATATTTTACTAATAAATTTGTTACCTATCTATGCTATTAGAGTATCAACTATTCAAGAATTTAGTGCTACTCTTGGTAATGTCCTTACTCTTGATGTTTTGCTTGGTAGATTGACTACTTTTGAGTTGAGTAAATTTGATTACATTTTACCTAAGGTATTTAATGATTTCAATATATCTCTAACTATTCAATGTTCAAGGAAAGATTGTTAGAGTAAATAATTAATCATTATTTACACTTTACTTAAGTTTACTTAGGTTAAATGAATTATTTTATTATTTATTAGTTAGACATCTAGGAGTATGCATACTCATATGAGTTGTCTTGTTGACAACACATGAGTTAGCAACCCTAATTAGCACATGCTATCCACAACACTGGAGTTTGCATAATTAACTAAGTTATCATGTAGACAACACAACTTTTTTCTCTTTAATTAAGCACATGGTGTCTACAACATAATTTTATGTGACACACCTATGTAAGCTTATTCTCTCATCATTGCACTAGCTCCTATGCTCAATGGAGGATAATCCACTCTTGGTGAACATGTGCTTAGTTGTGAGGCTTGTCATTTTGATAACTCTTAGTCATTTCAAATGCCTCTATATATAGGCACTTCTAGTGTGCATAAACATTAATTCAATTTCATATTGTTATTTTGATCATACTTTATTGTTCCATATTGTGCTAGTGCTTGAGCTTCTTGATCTTGGGTGATTTTAACCTAAGGAAAATTATTCTATGGTATTAGAGCCATAGGAGCATCATTTCATAGCCATTGGAGACCATTTTTGCTTCACCTCTTGGAGGACCTCGATTTACATCTAGAGTATCTGCAGCTATTGGGAGTGTCTAGAGCCAAAGTAAACCTCACCATTACATCTGGAGCATCGATTCATTGCATTTTGACTATAAATTTGCCTACCCTAGGTCATAGTAAAAATTGAGGCAATTGTAATTGATTTTTAGATTTGCAATCAGCTATTGGCATCATATTTAGAAGGTCAAAAAAATTCCCAAATTGACTTTTGTTTCATCAAAATTGGACATCTGAGGTGAACTCTAGAGTCAATTGATTTTTGAAGATAACCCCAAATTGACTTTTGTTTCATCAAAATTGAACATCTGAGGTGAACTCTATAGTCAATTGATTTTTGAAGATGCGACGATGGTGATTCAAGAAAAATAATTACAGAGGTGATTTTCAAACAACGATATCTCCCTCATATAGACTCCTTTTTTTGAGCAATTTTTTTTGTTTTTGTTTTGGGGTAGAATTTTGTGATCTACACATTGGTGCAAGATGTTTGAGATCTCTATTCCTAAATTTTTCTATGAATTGCAAATCTTGATTTTTGCAACTTCAAAGGTTTAGTTCTAGCTCATCTAGACACATATTTAGGTGCTATTTTTTTTAGAGTGCATGATTTATTGTCTACTTTCAAGATATGGTATTAGTTTGGAGTAATTTTGAGTAGACATAGTACTTTCAAAATTTGGCCTCATTTTGGCCTATTGGCACTTGTAATTAATTAGATCCTTGAGAGGTCTTGTATCCTATCTTGTTGAGTCTAATATAGCTTCATATTTGTTGTTGTAACCATCAAAATCAAAAGTCCACTTAGGTCCTAAATTGGCAAGTGGCCTATTATAAATGCACTAAGTATAAAGTGCCAAATCATGCATTAGGGGGGGTTCATTTATTATTTTTGCCTTTTTAGGGGGTGTATACATTTATTGCTCTCATGGAGTTTTGTCACACATGTCAGTTTGGTATAAGACCAAGGTTGACAAAGAGGAACTATCACAAATGGAGTGCTCTAGTGATTGATCATCTAAGAGAGCATAAGAAAGTAATTCCTTTTCTATGTTCCAAAGAACTACCCTCTTACACTGATTTGACACCTATTCATATAATTGTATCAGTCATTTTTTTCAGTATCAATGCTTATTTCTTTGATGTCATTAGAAATCTTAGTGACCCTTATGATATTTGGATGACTCTTTGGAAAGCATATGGAGATCCAATAGTTCCTCCATTTCTAGAGGACATTCTACCTCTAGTCACTCCAATTATGGTACCTTCAACTCTAGTTGAAATCCTACCTTCTAATGCTCATGTTGCTTCCACTTATCTAGTTCTAGCCACAGATGCTCCTGAGTTAGTGTAGTAGAAACACCATGTCTTCCTATTTCAGCTTCATGTGATGACTTCCTTCTAGACATTGTAATGTTGTTTGTGGAGTCTTACATTGAAGATGTGGGAGACATTATTGATGACGTCCATATTCTCTTTTTTTAGGAGAATTCTTCTTCTCTTGTTGTGAGGGAACACTCTGACCCTCAACTACTTGATCTTTCTTTCGAGACTGACATGATTATGGACACTTCTTTACAATAGTTGGAGAAGGACTCTTTTACTTCAGAGGAGACACACTAGTCTTTGGAGATTGTATTCTAGTTTCCTCGGACATCATATCTTTTAAGGATTCTTCCTACTAGTTGAGGAGCACTCTCTACTACACCTATGGCACCATTTCTTTCTACGAAGAGGAACATCATTCAACTTTCATGGTACAATTTCTTCAGTCATCAAGGAGCTTCTTTCATGGGTGTGCATTCATTAATGAGGGGAGGCTACATTGCTTCTCTTCCCATATCTTCCTATTAGGATGCTTCATTATCTTTGAAGGTTGATTGACTTTCATACATGGACATGCTATGTTATTTACCACCTTCTTTTGTGCATCCACCAGATTGGTTTGTGGTATCTACATTCATCAAGGACTTGTCAACATATGAGAAAACTTCAAAGGCAACATCCACAACATACTACATATGGATCCATCTTCCATCTTCTTATCCACAATGGGAAGTATACTTGCACCTATACTTGGTGTATCTTCTTCCCAAAGGGAGAAACGTTGTTTGTAGGCATTGGATACTATTTTTCCTTCAAGCACTCATCATTAGAAGATCCTTCACTAAGGGGGGGATTTCATGGATGGATTCTCTATTGTATATGCATGATGAATGTCATAATGGGGGGGGGGGGGGGGTCTTGATAACTCCATCCATACATGCATCTTTCTTTATTGTACTTATCTCTCTTTTTGGGGGAGGATTTTTCCCATGAGGTTTTCCCCCTTTCTTTATTTTAAGAGAGATTTCATTGCATTGCATAGCATTGTATGTACAATATTCCATTTGTACATGGGTACCTAACATGGCCTAGTAGTTGGGACCCATCATGCATTTTCATCATAGCTTTTGCAAGCTTAAGTGCACTCCCCTAAGTTGCACTTAAGGGGGGGTGTTAGTGTAAATAATTAATTATTATTTACACTTTACTTAAGTTTACTCAGGTTAAATGCATTATTTTATTATTTATTAGTTAGACACCTAGGAGTATGCATACTCATATGAGTTGTCTTTTTGACAACACATGAGTTAGAAACTCTAATTTAGCACATGGTGTCTACAACACTGGAGTTTGCATAATCAATTGAGTTGTAATGTAGACAACATAGTTTTTCACACTCTAATTAAGTACATGGTGTCTAGAACATAATTTTATGTGACATACCTATGTAAGCTTATCCTCTCATCATTATACTAACTCCTATGCTCAATGGAGGATAATAAACTCTTGGTGGACAAGTGCTCAGTTGTGAGGCTTATCATTTTGATAACTCTTAGTCATTCTAGAGGCCTTTATATACATGCACTTCTAGTGTACATGAACATTAATTCAATTTCATATTATTATTTTGATCACACTTTATTGGTCCATATTGTGCTAGTGCTTGAGCTTCTTGATCTTGGGTGATTTTTTCCTAAGGCAAATTCTTACAAATATAAGAGTAGCAAAGATTAAAGTGAGTCTATTTCAAATGAGAGAGAACAAGATGAGCTAGAAGCACTATTGGCTAGGAGGCTACTGAGAGGAAAAGGAAAGTTCAAAGGTAAACTACCCCATATTTGTTTCAAATGTAATAAATTTGGTCATATTGCATCTAAATATCTTAACTAGAGAAGGAATGATAGGAATAAAAAAAGAGAGAAAAAATACCAAAGGAAGAATAATTATAAAGACAAGGGAAAGAAGTCATGTTACCTAGTAGAGAAAGAACACACAAAGCTAGAATGTGATGATAAAAATAAAGGTGAGGAAGTTGTGTTTGTTGTTGTGAAATAACATTCAAAGGAGGTAAGGTATGAAGAAGAAAATTTCCTTATATCTCATTTTTGTAAGAATGATACTTGGATTATTGATAGTGGTTCTTCACATTATATGACTGGTGATATTGATAAGTTTGATAAATTAGAAGAGTATAATGGTGGATTTATTAAACTTGGAAATGATGTTCTATGTCCGATGAAAGGAAGAGGTTCACTAATGTTGAATTAAAATATTAAATGTGATGATGCTTATTCAGTTCAAGGTTAGTAATAAAATTTGTTGAGTGTTGCACAGATGAATAACATAGGTCACCAATTGGGGTTTCTAAATAGAAAGGTGAAAATGTTTGATGCTGATGGAAAATTGATTGGAACTAGTGAACAAAAAAGAGGTCACTTATTTTTCCTAGATTCTACTATAAATAATTACCTATGTGCTAAAGTTGAATATGTTTGGTCATGGGAAAAGAGACTTTTTAATATTAACTTTGATAAATTGGTTAGTGACTAGAAAGAAGAAAGTGGGAGATTTACTAAACTTGCATACTCCTAACAATGTTTTGTATAAAGAATGTCAACTTGGTAAGTCAACTTTCTCAAGAAAATTATATTCATCTAATAATATATTGGGTTGATTCATACTAATATTTTTGGTCCTATGAAAGTTTAAAGTTATTATGATGATTATTATATTTGTTGATGATTATTCAAGAGTGATGGTTGCAATGTTTCTAAAGCTTAAATCTGATGCATTTCAAATGTTCAAATGGTACAAGGAAAGATTTGAAAAGAAAACTAGTAAGTAGCTAAAATCTTAAGATATGATAAAGGAGGTCAATTTGTGTTTGATGAATTTATAAACTTTTGCATTGAGCATGGAATAAAAGGCAAGTATATGCACCTAGAATACTACAATAGCATGGAATTGAAGAAAGGAGAGGCATATCCATTGTTGATTGTGCTAGAACACCATTGATTGAGAAGGATTTGCACAAATTTTCTTGAGAGAGGCAATAAACACTATTGTTTACACCCTTAACCAAGTATAGATGAAGAAAGGTACCAACAAAACACCTTATAAACTCTGGTACGAGTACAGAGAATGTAAGTTATTTCAAAATCTTTGGAAGTAGATTTTGTATTCATAAATATGCTAGAAATGAAAAGTTTGATTCAAAAGGAGATAAAAGAATATTACTAGGATACTCTACTAGTAGTAGAGAATATAAGTATTTGAATAAAGTGACTAGCACTATGGTTGAAAGTGCAAATGTGAGAATTTTTGAGTTTACATTTGAGAACAATGATGAAAGAAAAAATAACTTGAAGACTACACTAGATTTCTCTATGTACAAGAAGGAGCACTTGACAGTTTACCTCTAAAAGAAACCAAGTCATAACAAAGGATAATCAAACAACATGAGAGAGTCACCAAGAAACAACTGATAGTACCCTACCCACAACCTAAGCACACCAAGCCAAATGTTGAGCCCCAAATCAATGTTGAAAATACTAGCAAATGTAGAACTGAGCCTGTCTTAGAAAACTATATCAGAATACATAATTCATAAAATTGAATAATTGGAGATAAGAATTTTGGATTCATGACAAGAAGTAAGTTAAAAGATTAAAAAAATTGATTTCTTAGTTTGAGCCAAAAATAGTAAAAGATGCACTTCAAGTTGAAGATTGGATCAATGTAATGAATGAAGAAATAGATCAAATTAATAAGAATAATACATGGACACTACTACCAAGACCTAAGGATAAGAATTTGATTGGAACAAAATGAGTTTTCAAGAACAAATTGAATAAAAAAGGAGAAGTTGTGAGGAACAAAGCATGACTTGTATGTAAAGGTTATCTATAAGAAGAAGAAATTAATTATGGTGAAACCTTTTCTCTTATTGAAAGATTAGGAGTAAGAACACTATTGGAATATGCAACATACAAAAGCTTCAAGGTCTACCAAATGGATGTCAAGTCTACATTTTTTAATGGAATAGTGGAGGAAGAGATCTTCATTGCAAAACTTGTAGGATTTGTGGAGAAAGATAAGAGGAAGATGGTTTCTAAAATATAGAAGATTTGTATGGATTGATGTAGGAACCTTGAGCATGGTATGAAAGATAAAATTATTATCCTATCATAATTAGTTTTATTAGAACTATTGACAACAATAACCTATACCTGAAGAATGAAATTAAACATAAGGTCTTGATAGCAGAAATATTTGTTGATGATATTATGTTTGGAGGAAATGAGTTGATGTGTAAGTCATTTTATAATCAAAATAGTAAAGAGTTTGAGATGTCTATGTCTAGTGATATAAAATTCTTTATTGGTTTTAAAGTTCATCAAACTAAAGGAAGAATATATGTTACTCGGTCTAAATACATCAAGGAGATACTGAAAACATTTGGCATGGATGAGTCAAGAGCAATAGGAACACCAATGATCAATGGATGTAAATTATCTAAGGAAGATAAATCAATAGATGTAAATGAGACTCTATACAAATCTATGATTGGAAATTTGGAATATGTAGTTCATAGTAGACCTAATATTGTAGATGCAATTGGAACAATAGAAATATTTTAAACCAATCCTAAGGAAACACATATGACTATAGAGAAAAGAATCTATAGATATTTGAATGGAACTTAGTATTATGGATTATGGTACAAGAAAGAAGGAGATTTTGGGTTGAGATTCTACACTAATGTTGAATGGGTAAGAAATGTTGATGACATAAAGAGTGCTAGTGGGAAACTTTCATTTTTAGGAGAAAGATTGGTGACATGAAAAAATAAGAAACATAGTTCTATGTCACAGTCTATTACTAAAGATGAGTATGTAGCTACTACAATAAATTTCTCCAATATCGTATAGATCAAAAAAATGGTGGAATGCATACAAAAGGAAGTCATAAAATCTGCAACTATCTATTATGATAGTACTAGTTCTATTAGTATATCAAATAATCTAGTGATGCATGCAAAAACAAAGAAAATATCTATTAAGTATCACTACTAGGAATAGAAAGATCAAGGAAAACAAGTAAGATTGGTCTAAGTGAAATTTAAAAATAAAATAGAAAATATATTCAACATTGCCTAAGGATGATTTTTAGTAAGAGGTAAATTAGGGGTCCTTCACCTATCTAATGTTTACTAAGTGAAGATTTAGGGTTGCATTAGTTCAATGTTGATCAAAATTTCTTTATGGAGGTTATGTGGGAGTTCACTCTTTAGAATTCTGAAAAGATTGTGATGCAAAAGATGTAATCAATACATGGAAGGTACAAGGTATAGCTACAATGTTTTATAAGTTTCTCATCAAAGTTTATAGTTACCTTTGATATTGTTGTCAAAGGGGGAGAATATACAATAAATAAACGAGGGAGATGTCGTATATGAAACAAGTTGCATATGGGAGAGTACTGATGTTGTAGTGAATGAGAAAAGGGGTAGATATGATGTGATATGATATGATCTATGAGGATGATCATTATTGTCAAAGGGGACAAATTATGTGTATACCCAAATAGAGAGAGATAAGTAAAGGAATAGATGCTACATAAGAGAATACTGAGCAGTAAATAAGGTATATCTTAAGGGGGGTCATATGGAGTACATGAATGGAGAACAACAAACCTAAAGTTGAAGAGAACCTAATGAAGAGATAATTGAATTTTCTAGTATCGGATGGTTTGTTTCATAATGTGGCAATGTGCTTCCATCAATTCCAAAGGGGAAGATTGTTAGCCCCAAATGACAATGTTGAAGATAAGGGATATATTGTATGTGAAGGAGTCATATTAGTTGTTAGGTTGTCATTTGTATCAAGCATAAATAGCTAAGACATTATACTAATTTAGTAAGGTCACAAATCATCTGAAGGATGTAGTATTGATTGATGAAGAGGAGAATGAAAAAGGAAAAAAGTATTGATAAGTATGAGGATTTCAATGGGCACTTGATGAGTTAGACATTGATAGTAAAATGTTGATTCAATTTTCTTACATGATTTGGTTAAGTATTGAGATCATTTATAAATAACATAAGTTGGTTGAAAAAGAAGTAAAAAATTCATGAAGTGGAAAGAAAATGAAATAGTAAGTTGCACTAAGCTAGTTAGTGAGGTCAATAAATGAAGGAATAGTGGTGATGAAGGTATTAAAATAGTCATCAAGCATATGTAAAGTGAATGAAGAATGAAAAATACTAACCAAGAAAGAACAATACTACCTGAGCTTAGTATTGACCAAGGGAGTGTAGTGTTGACCAAGTAAGGGAAAGAAGAACAATTTTGAGAAGATCCAATTGGAGGTTAACATTTGATAAAAATCTTAGAAAGTAAAGTTCACCAATATTACTTAGTTGTTTTGGTGTGGGGGGGGGGGGGGGGGGGAGGGTTGGGTGAATCCTTTATGCAATTAAAAAAACTTTTATTATCCTTATTAGTTCCAAAACATACAAGTAGTAGATGCAACAACCATAGAAAGATCACTATACATAATAACACTATATATGTCAACTAGGGAAACCCTTGATCAGAGGGAAAACCCTGATGGGCATGGTATCCAAAAAATTATGTATTAATATATAATTTCCTTATAAGAGGATAGACCCTATTAGGAGTCAATTTGAATCCATGTTAGGAAATTCCAACTTTGTTAGGAGTTGTTAAGGAAGATAGAAGGACCCATAGTACAAACAACTTAAGGGAAGGACCACCAAACTCACTATCCAACTAGTCTTAGTGTTATCCTTCTCAAAATAATAAAAGTAAAAAAAAAATCCACAATAACTTATTTTCCAAATATAGTCTCATTATATTATATATTAGGTTTAGTGGATCTCACATACAAGTTTGCATACTTAACATTACAAATACCATGATACCACACTCTACCACAAGGAAATAATCATTTCTTTATACCAAGTCCTAGAAATAATTATTGAGCTGGCCTTGAGGCTTTCCCAATTTACAATTATAATATAGGACCATCTTAAGATATTACATTTATATGTTTCATTACAAACAATTATTGGCACATAGTTATCATAACTCATCACTCGATGATCATCTGGATGTGTGTGTTTGACCACCCCATCTTCATTATATATATTGCTTCCCAAGTCCATATGATTAGATTCTATCTCTACTAGGAGATATAATCCAAACATTAGTAACTACTATCCATAAACTTTGTCTTAACACTGTGTTCAATAAATCTTGAATAAATTTGCACTATCTTCATATTTCCACATGTACGCTTAACCATGGTATCACAAAACTCGATAGAAAACTTCCTCAACTTAACATAATCTCATATACATTTCTTGATCCTCATGAAACTAAACCCTATCTGCTACTCTGTTAGTCTTCATAGAATAACCAATATGTTGACATCAATGAAAGATATTGTCATGAATGCAATACTTATCCTCTAAATCTTATCTCTAGCAATGCTAGGATACTCCCCCATAGGAATACCATTAACATTCATGCTAACAATCTCCGTCTTTGGTATTAATGGAAACATAAATGAAAACCATCTAAGTGTTGAAAGGAGATTGCTAAAGTGATGAAGACTGGTTAAATCTATCATGGAATAATCATTATTTTGTCATTGATGTCAAACTTGCTATTTGTTGGTGAGACAATTGCTTACTTTGGTTTGAATGGTAACATTTGATTGATTGATGAAGAGGATTTGAAAAGAAAGGATAAAAAGAGTACCTAAAGAAAGGTTGAGTTATATGGTGTATAAAAGGAGCACTAATACCAAGCAAGACATTGATGATATAGTGAGTTGTTTATCTAATGAAGTCTATAATTAAAGGATACTTGAGAAAAGACTAAGAGGATAAGAAAAGAAATGTGTCTACCAATTTTTATCGAGAAAGTCAGTGCATGCTGAATAGAAAGTTAGTTGAAACTAATCAGTAAGTTCAATATGTGCCAAGAAAAGTGAATTATAGTTGGTGTCAAGCAAAGAGAAATCTTAGTATGTATTGAGCATCAAAATATTGAAATAGTGACCAAGTGAAACTTAGTGTATGCCAAGAAACCCAATGTTGGTTGAGCATCAGAAGACAATGTTTTCCAAGCAAACAACTTATTATTTTTGAGTTCCATTAAAATGTGTTTGTTCAAAGATTTGACAAATCTAAGTTGACAAAGTTGATTTCTTCAATTGTGTGAAGAGTGAAAGATAACTATGATGAGTTGGTGGCACAAAATTCAAGATAAACCATTTTGAAGTGAGTTCAAAGAGGATTGTAGAGGAAGTTTCTGAAGGGAATAAAATGGAAAGATGGGTAGATTCAATTAATTTGACCTAACCCTAAAATAGATGATTGTGGTTAAGTGGAAAAAGACCTAAATTATTTATATAAGGAAATAGTAGGCCAGAATCAACTTGTCATGTGAGAGAATCTGAAAATGACAAGAATAACAAGGTGTTGCTTCATATGGTGGCTAAATGAAAGAGTCTGCAATTGGCATACAAAGAAAGAAGGCTTAAGGAGATGAAGGCTTGAAGGGTGAACAATCTATTAGAGATGAAAATAATAAATACCAAGTAGAATGGAGGATTGAATATGAGATCTATAATCTACGAGTGAGTTGTTTTCATTATCATATCAAGTCTTGATGTTACTCTCTAACAATTGTATCAATCTAGATAAATCCTTTGGACTAAGGTTGACCTAAAAGTCATTAGTAGATCCTTTAATTGGGTGACATTCTAATGGAATATTCTAAATTCCTCTAACAAGGCTCACTCCTAATAGGGTGATTGAAATCCTTTAACCAGGTCACATTTAATAGTGCGCATTGTAACCTTTAATAAGGTTGGCTCCTTATAGGGCTCAGTTTAGACGAGTGAAAATTGGTAGCATGTTACTGGTGGTTTTTCCCAAATTGGGTTTCCACATAAAATCCTTGTGTCAAAATGTGTGATTAAGATATTGAATGATCAATGCATGAATAAGTTAAAGGGCTGAAAAGTTTTATTGGTACATTTGGACCTTGGATAACTAATTCACCCCCCTCTCAATTATTCTAAAGATTCAACCACTAAGCCCCATGAATACCAAATGTCTTTGCTGCATCTGCTCCCCATTTATGATGTGTATGAATGCCCACTATATTTTAACCAACAAAAATAAGGAAGGTGTTAATCTCCCCCATGCATAAAAATATTTTCAAATCCTCTTCATTAATCAAATCTCTCCCTTGGGAACACCAATATCTCCTATAGATATGAATATATCTCTCCATGTTCAATTATCTTCCCCATTGATATTAATCAATACACAAGGATGTTCTTCATGTATTACTCTCCCCCATAAGATATCTACAAACATTCATAACAAGAGAATTTTTTCATGCGCTACTCTCCCCTATCAACATCAATGACAAAGGTATCATTATGTAAATTTATTTCATAAGATATGAAATATGCTCAAGTGTTGAAAGACACTATTAAATACTAGTTAGTAAGAGTCCTTTATGAATCTATGTAAACAAAGATACTCCCCATGGAGGAAGCATCAAACATATAGTTGAGATAAATAATATTTCTTTGTTACCACTAGACTGATTCAATCTCTACTTTAACTACTCAAAAGTAGGTTGGGGCATAGCCCTAAGCATACCTCTTAGGGACTCAAAAGTATCTTTCAAAAAAGGTTTTGTAAATATATCTTCTATCTGATCATTTATACTTACATATTCCAATTTGATCTCCTTCTCTACAACTTTCTAGTTGAAAAAGTGATACTTAATAGATATATGCTTTGTCTTAGAATGTAAAAAAAGATTCCTTGATATATTCACTATACTTGTGTTAACATAATGTATGATAACATGTTTTATAAACTCAATTCTAATGTCCTTCAATATTTGTTTCATCCAAATGATCTAATTACAACTATTTGTTGTTTTTACATACTCAACTTCTATCATACTCTCTAAAATATAGTCTTGTTTCTTTCTTAGCCAAGAAACCAATCTTCCTCCCAAAAAAAATGCTCCACTTTTACTTTTTCTATGATCCACACCACCTCCCTAATTCACATCAATATATTCATATAAGGTAAAGTCATTTGATTTTTCATACCATAATCCAAAATTAGGTGTACCCTTCAAAGATCTAAAAAATGCTTTTCACTACTGCATAATGTGATTCTTTAGGATCAATTTGAAATCTTACCACAATGCCAACTACATTAGCTATATCAAGTCTAGTGTGTGTCAAGTATTGCAAACCTCCAATCATAGGTCTATACTTTTTCGGTTCAATAATATGTGTTTCATTTTTGCTAGATAACTTACATCTAGTTATTATAGGTGTTTCAATAGATTTATAACTTTCTAAACCAAATCCTTTTAACAAATCTTACAAAAACTTATCTTGAGATATGAAGATACCATCTTTGTTTCGAACTATCAGAAATCCCAAGAAATACTTCATTTCACAAATCATACTCATCTCAAAGTATTTCTTCATCTTTGCTACAAATTATTTTATTATAGATTTATTTCTCCTCTCTACTATACCATTTTGTTGAGGTTATTTAGGGATTGAAAGCTACCTTTTAATTTTATTCTCTTCAAAAGAATTGTTAAACTCATTTGAAGTAAGCACTCCTCTATTAGATCCCAAAAATTTAATATTTGATCCAAAAAAATATTTTAACTCTATTTTTAAACAATCTCAAATTCTTCATATTTTTCTCTAAGAAATTCTACCCACGTCATTATTAAAAAATCATCAACAAGAATCACTAAATACCTTTCACCATAAAAAACTCTTGTCTTTGTAGGACCACTCAAATTTGTGTGTACAATCTTCAACTTCACAGATGTAGTAAAATTCTTGCTTGGGAATAACACATTCCTTACATTCTATGTTACTAGGCTTCAAAATATTAGATATATCTCTCATAGAAAATGTAGTGTTGATCTTCACAATGTTATAATAGTTTAGATGAAAAAACCTCTTACACCATAACCAAATATCGGCCACCTTAGAAACTGATCATGTCATCTCAATAGGATTCAACTAAAAAATATCAACTCTTTTCCTTCTACTAGTACCAATAAGCTTTCCATCTTTATCTTTGATAATGCATGACTTCTCTATAAATTTCAACTTATATCCCTTGTCAACTAGTTATCTAACACTCAAAAGATTATGTTTCAAACAATAAAAAAAAAAAGCATCATTAGTGTTAGTCTTTCCATTAAGTGTAAAAGATAATTTTCCTTTAATATGATAGGTCACATTTTTTCCAACTCTAATGAGTCCACTATCATAGCTATTGATGTTACTCCTATTGGTCTAATTTTTCACAGTGTAGAAAAAGGTCTAAAAGTTGGGCAAAAAATTAGTTAAGTCATTGTATTTTACAGATTAGGGTTTCATTCCTCATGATTTTCATAATTTTAGGTTACTCTAGTCATGCATGATTCATGTGTTTTCAAATTCTATTAAATTCTCAAGGTTTGTCTCTCAACCCAACCATTAAAATACCCTAAATGTGAAAAACCCTAGGTCTCCTTTCAAATTTTTGAAAAGATTTTAAAAGCACTTAAAATGTTGCCCTTTATGGTCTTACAATGTAGGGTTTCACGTAAGAGCGAAATACCTTTTTCCTCTTATTTTCATGGTCACATTTTATAGTGCAGAATAAGAGCATAAAGAAGTTTTGTTTTATGGGCATACACTTTTGTCTTGCGTAATAGCGGAACAGTAAAGGCTTTGAATGAAGAAATGTAAAGGCTTTTTATGCTTTGAAAGTGGTTTTATGGCCTTAAGGTGAACAGTTGAATGGGTGAGTGGAAGAGGTTTGAAGAGATATTCCCAATCATACGATATTGTGTTGAGCATGTGATCGTAAAAGGTCTTGAAGGATGTGTGTTGTGCCACTTTACAAGAATATGAGTAAGCAGTTGAGTGAAGGAGCGGAAGGGTGTTGAGTTGAGATCTACACATCTACATTCTATGATTGGCATAAGAGCATAATAACCTAGCATGGTGTAAAGGAATGGTTTATAAGAATGCATAAAATGTTTTACAGTTCTACGAATAAAGTTAGTTCGTAGGAGCGAAGGTGAGATGTTGTTGTGTTTATGTGCATACATTCTTTGGGCTCGCAGACAACTATAAAGTAGGATTATAATAGTGATTATTTAAAGTGGGACCTGTTGAGTTGTCAGATGGGCCCAACTTAAGTTCTTAATTTTGCACGTGTTGAAAATCAACGACCATGTTATTTTCTATTTTTTATGCTACAATCTAGGTCGTTGATCAGTGAAAAGTAAATTTTTATCATTTTTCCTTTACGCTTGCAAGGTAAGCGTATGAATGAAGAACTATTTAGGTCTAAGCATATGAGTGTAAAAGGAAATGTGAAGAAATGAATATAGGGCTTTATGCTTATATGAGAAAGGAAAAATGTAAGAATGAAATGCCATATGTAGAAGCTTTTTGGTGTTACAAGGATAGGGTAACTCATGCAAATGTAACAGAGGAATAAAGAAAAGATAAAAGGCATTATGGTGCCCTGGGTAAAGCCTAGCTTGTATGACCAAAGGATGAATGTTTAAAAAGTTACAATGTCCTAGGTAATGAAGTAAGTAGAGAAACATGAAGGAATTTTTCAAGGTTTCCACTAATACATGTGCGTGTGAGTGTAAAAGGTAAAGAGAAGGTAGTAGCAAGGGTTTTACACTCATACGAGGAATGTTTGATGCGTAAGAGTGAAGATGTCAGTTCTGAAGGTTTGAGATTCTATGGTGTAAAGGGTCGCTTATGGGCATAAAGGAAATTCCAATGCATTGTTCAAAAAGCCCTAACATTTCTAAACTTGGGATGTTTTAAACCCTTACCGAAGGAGTGTAAAGGCTAGCTGGGGGTGTCTTAGATGTTACAAAAATTGGAAATCTTTACTCAGCATAAGAATGGAAGACCAGAATTTGAAAAGAAAGCTATTGAAGTGTCACACCAGTTCAAAAAAGGACAAGATCACCATAGCCAAGTAAATTAAAACATTGAAAAGGACAACAGGATCAAATTTCATGGTTGATATCCCTTGCTATCAGCCTACGAAGCTAGTATTAAATGCTCGTGCATGTAGAATTAATTAAAAAGTTGGTGGATTTAATCATTAAAACATAAATATTTGATTAAATGTCCATAATATTGCCACTCTAAAGAAATTGTGTTCTTGCTCTGAAACTTTTATTCAAGCATCCATAGTTTCATAATTTTTGTGTTGCTATGCAAAGGTTCAAAGTAAAATTTGTAGAAAAGATGCCTAACGAAGAAGTCGAAGAGGTTCCTAAAGAAGAAGTTGAGGTTGAAAATGAAGGAGAGAATGTGGTAGAAGTCACAATAGAAGGTAAAAGAGAGAAGAGTACTGCTAAGACTGAGAAGAAATCGAGGGTTAGGAAGCCCAACAAGCATGCTAAAGATTGGCTAAAACTTCTTCCAGGGTCGTCAAACACTATCTTAGCCAACAACCACATCTTCAGAGACCCTTATTTCATGGTTAGGGATGCACAGTGCCCTAGAATTGATGGTTTCAACTTGTTTTTATATTTTTACCAAAATCAAATAGAAAAGGTGCCAGTCTGTAACCCATTGAATAGAAACATGGAAAAATTGATATTTCCAGAGGTATCTGTTGATGTAGACCTATTGAGAGCATTGATAAATTCCTAAAATCTAGCTACTAGGACATTTCAAAGGCACAATGGGAGTTTTTTATGCACACTAGATAGAACTTTTATAAAAGCTTTTGGATTGGAAGGGCAGATGGATGTGCCTATTGCGCTTGAAGACTTGAAGAGGAAATTTTGGATTAATAAGACCTACTTTATGAACACTGTCATGTTGCCCCACATCCCTTATAATGTGAAAAAGGCAAGAATGATTCCAAGGAAAGTGGGGGATTTTTTGCCCTTAAGAAGATTCAAGAATTATTTCAAGAACACAATATGTGGGCTACACAAAGTTCTAGGGAGTGATGGTGCAAAGGATTGTGTTTATGGTTCCCTGTTCTTGATGGCATGTGATATACAAGACCCTTTCCACCATAAGGAGTATGACTATGTAGCCTTTTTTATGGACAACATGCACAATCAGCTTGTCAGTGCAAAGAAGGGAGAAATGAAGAATTTCACATTCAACCATTACTCACTGTTGATGCATCTTATTCTGTATCACAACATTGGTTACATCAGCCCAGACTTCATTAATTAGACCTCTAATGAATTTGGTGAGTTACCTATGTAACTTTGGACTTGAATTTGGGACAAAAACTTTTTATTATTCAAATGCCCTTATGTTTTTCAATTTATTTAGTTCTGTTATCATGAGCCAATTAGACCATACTTTCTTTAGGGCACCAAATATTTTGAAGACTTTTCTTAGGCCCTCATTCTTAGATGATAAAAACAAATTAGATCATTATTGGGGAAGCATCTTTTTATTCAAAGAGTGCACATTGATGAGATTCTATGCATGCCCACAACGTCCTCACCTTCTACCTAAATATTTACCCCCTAGGTTGGCTATTATTGAATTCTTTTGGAAGTTTTTATTGATGAATAAAGAAATGATCCCTCCTTCTCTGCACAAGCCTACTTTTGTCTATAGAACCTTTAAAGTGGGAGATTTTGAGATAGGAAAGAATGCATATGAGGAGTTGAGTGAGTACCTAGGATAGTACAAATTTGCTACTGGGCCCTATAGGATGTATGACCCTAACAACTACATTACCAATGAGGTCAAGGCTATTAGGGGATACATCCTACCTCTGAGCAAGCCAATCCCTATAGAGGACTTAATTGCCAACATAGTAGCAACAAGAGAGGCTGATGAACTATTAAGGAAATATAAAGAGACAAAGAAAGTAGAGGAGGCCTTGAAAAGGACCAACCTTGACTTTAAGATTTTTTATACAGAGGTTCCATACCCTGGTAAGCTAAGAAAAATGGTGGATAATTTTGATTATATCATGTCACAAATGCCACATGAGCCAAAGGGAGAGGAAGCCATTGTAAATAGAGAATCCCCTGAGCTAGATGTGTAGTTGGAGATTGAGTTGGAAGAGGAGCAACCATCAACTTTAGCTTGGTTGCCCAAGGGGAACAAAAGACAAAAGACAATGCACATCCCGGAGAGGGTGGTAAGTAGAGCTTTACAAGTAATGCCAAGAAATAGTGAGTATTTTTCTGACATTAGGCAAAATTATTTACATCAAAGGACTACAAAGGCAGGAAAGGCCTCTACTAATCTTTAGATTGTAGCATCAAGATTGGATGACAGGCTCTTTCAATTTGAAATGTTTATCAAAGATGATGATTTTATTAAATCATCAGAGTTTAAAAGTTTTCTCAAAAAATAAAACAAAATGAGCTCACATTGAGTCTTATGCTTAGAGAGGATCTAGAGAAGAACAAGGAGTTAGTTGCAAAACTATTAGCTTATGATCCTAAGAGTGAAACAATGACCTCTGCAGAAGCCAGGGAGTTGGTACATAGGAGTGGTATGATTCTAATACCACATTGGGATATTGAGAGGGCTTTTGTTTTGGACCAAATGAGAAGACAAGACAAGGCCATAAGTTATGAAGCTAGTAGTAGTCAAGGATTAAAGAGAGGGTCAGGATTTAACATAGACACAAAAACCTTAGTAGTATGGAGTGTGGCCGCTGAGACCAAAATGCCCAAAATAATGGATATACAAGAAACTACATAGGGCAATATGATTGTGTGGACATTAGAGAACACTACTCGGAAAGAAATCTCTAGCTTGGTTAAACACTTTGCTCTCATAAATGAGGTAAAGTTGGATGAAATTGAGGATAAGCTAGCTACAGTGTACAATGAGTGTCTTGACATTAGAAAGATGTATGAAGAAGAGCTCAAAATGAGCCATGTACAAAAATAGAGAATAGAAGAGTTGGAGGGGAAAATTCAAAATCTTGAAGCAGAAATAATATCCCTCAAGGAGCAACTCAAGGTAGCAACTGAGACAGTACATGCACCTAGGCAGATAGAAGAAGAAAGGCACACTATAGAGGTAGAGGCCCAAATAGAGGAGATGCCTATAGGGGTAATAGTGCCAATACCTTTAGTAAATGTGGAAACAGAGGCTCCTAAATCAGACAATATAACTAAGAAAAGTGTTATGATGAATGTGCTAAGCCATAAAATAAGCACTTTGAAAAGAATATCTCAAGATGCTTATAATGTATTCATAAGTCTACAATCTGTAGAGCTAGTATGCAAGGATGCAATTGGATTGCTTGAGCCAATCTTTCAATAATGGGGACCATATATGCAATTCTTTGATAGATTGATACCCTTTTTAGCCAAGAAGCTAGATCTCCCAGATAAAGTTATTGCTATAAAGGAGGGTATGGACAAGGTAAAAGACCTATTGCAAATTTTCACAAGGAAGCTGGCAGCCATGCAAAACAAAATGAAAGTATTAACAAGTGGTTTTTATTCTTTGATTGATTTTGTTCTTGATTTTGATAGCAAAGTAAGGGATTTCAACGAATGGTCTAGTTCTTTTGTCATATTGTAGACTTGCCATAGGTGGCATCCATTTTCCAAGATGATATTGATGAGTGTGTTTTTAATGAACTTATTGATACCCTATTCAAGATTGAAACTAAAATGAATAGGTTTACTATAGAAGGAAAGGTGATTATTAATGCTAGATGGCAGAAATCTATTGGTGAGTTAGCAACAACCAAGACTTATGAGTGGCCCACCAAAAGAGAAGTTATTGTCTGGGAAGCAATCATAGAAATCAAGGCCCTACCAATAGGAAGTAGTTAGAGAAGAGGATAAAGTTGAAGATTTTATGCTCCACCTGTCATTTGTAACTGTCTTTCTTTATTTCTTTTTGAAAAAGGTGTCCAAATATTTTGGAAAAGGTTGTTATACTTATTGTTGTAAAAAGACACATGTCAATCACAATTTCCCTTTGCTTGTTGCAGCTCATGTTATATAAATGAGCTTTCAAGGCATTGTGAGGGTCTAGAAATTTTGTATGTTTTCCAATTTTCAAGAAAGTACATTCGGTCCAGTCATATGTAGTTGTTTGGAGTTTATTTTCAGTCATGTACTTTTTTGATAACAAATAGAAACGTAGAATCAGTATGATTTTTTGGGTTCTTTACTGAGTTTCTATTGGTTATTGTATTAGTCAGCAAAAAGGATAATACAGAGGGGTATTTACACCAAATATGTGTCACCATTTTCTATCTCCTTTTTATGGGTTTATTAGTTTTCAGATCATTTGAATAATGTTCATTTGGTTGAATGCATTCTAGATGGGGTGTATATTGGTTATATTGTTGCTTATAATTCAATGGATCATGTAAATGCTTCAATAAATCAATAGAATTCATGAGTTTATGAAGAGGATATCAAGTAAGAATGGAAATGGGTGATTATAGCTAATAGATTCCATTACAAGTTAATTGAACAAGGTCTCCTACCCATAAGTGACTCTTTATGCCCAATGGATAAGGTACTGGTCTTATAAATTAGAGATGATTGAGAGTAAATTCTGCTTCTACATGTTAAAACTATTATAAATTCAAAAATCATTCTTATTCTATTTTTGTTCAAGGTTGTAATGCTGGTCACCACTCGTTTACATATAGTTTTATAAATATAGGGGATGCTTATAGATTTGAGAGCTGCAAAGAAATTGATAACCTATGTATGTGCCTAGGGGTAGAAGATGAAAATTAGAATGAAACTAAGATAATTTCATACAATAGTTTTCTTTAGGATCATCCCTAGGTATACCCACCTTGGTTTAGCAGAGCCTAAAGAGTAGGAAACCATCCTCGGTTTCATTGAAGTTGGGTCTAGATGATCTACTTGTGTAATTGATTATGATAATTAGCTAATCTTTAGATTATTTGAGCACTTTCATTTTAGTATTGAGCATTTTGTTTCTCAGTAGTTTCAAAAACCAACAACTCCTATAGAGTATTATGTTTCTGATTAGTGGAAAAATGTGCATATTAACTAAGTCATCATAGTTCCTAAGCTATGAAGGAGGAGATGGAATAATACTATTCTTATACCCAAGATCAAGTTCAAACTGAGTGATTATATATCTACCAAACAAAAGTTTCATTAGAGTCAAGTTAGAAGACACTGAGAAAAGTCTACACTATGTGTGAGCATGAAAGAACACTATATTTATTGAGTGAAATGGTATGGTTTAGGTTATTTTGTGAAGAAATTGAATACAAACAAGTAAGGAACTAAAGTAATAGTACAAAATAGAGGTCAGAGATCAAAGTTAAGGACATAATAGAGAGGAATTGCACATCTATCATAAGAAGGTGATAATTATTGAGTACAAGAGAGATCTAATTAATAAAAGTAAGTTGCTACTATAGGTCATTTTCTGCTACTTTCTAATCATTGTAGTAGTTTTCTAAATCCTTGAAAAATATGGACTTAATAGCCTTTTATGTAAATCTCTTAACCAAGTACACACTTGATGAGTGTTGTAAAATCCTTGTAAAAGGTAGATCCTTGCAAATCTAATTGTATACTACTAATCAAGTAAGTCATCTATAGTGACAAAACATTGTAGCCCTAATATAAAAACCTCTTATTGCAGTAGTAATGGATTTGTGGCTACCATCTCCCCACAGCTTTCCCTTTGACCAAGGGTTTCTATGATATCAATTTTTATTTTTTATGTGTTATATCTCATGATCTTATTGTTTTTACATTATGAGTGTTAGATTATTTATGATATTTTCATTTGTGAAGGAACGTGATGAAATATTTATGTTTATCGAGTTGCATTAGCAAAGAAGGAAAGTACTAAGTTTGTTTGAGTGTCAAAAGTTTCAGAGGATACTGATTCACTCCATCTCCCCTCTCAACATCATATCTATCATGTATTCCAATAAATGAATTCAATGAACTTGTTCATATCTCCAGTCATATGATGAGAACAACCACTATCTATAATTCAATAGGATTTCTTCTTTTTAACTTGTGATAATAATATTTTTTCTTCTCTAACTTATTATTTTTTAGGATTTTCTTCCTTAATAGTAATAAATTTTATTTCATCATTCTCATCATCACTTTCACTCAAAAAAATTTCCAAACAAGCATCTAATTCCTTGTCATTAGCAAATAGACACTTCCTTGACATAAGGCTTCTTCTTAAAGTTTCTTACTTTTTTAGGGGACTTAGAAGAATAATGACCATATTCATCACATGTCCAACATTTAAATATTTTTGTACTTTTAGTTTTTCTCTATTTTTTCCTTGACCGCTACTAGCATAATCTCCACTTGTACTTGCACTTCTTGTCAACATAGGTTGAACAATTAATGCCTGAAAGTAGTCTCAATTATAGGTAGTTTTCCAATTTATCTCTTCCACATCTTAGCTAATTCCAATCTCCCAAGAAGAGTCTCTCTTGTGAAATTATATGTGTAGAGAATAATTTTTTCAATCATTTGTGTTGTCTGATTGTATTTAGGTGTCAAACTCTTCAATGTTTCTCATATAACTTCATCTTCATCTTTTGTTCCATCATAAGCCTTAATTCCTACAACAATCTCTCATATTATTCCAAAATAACTTCTTACATATTCATCATCCATCATCTTAGTATCTTGAAATAAACATATCCAATTTTTTAGTCTGACCTTCCAAGCATGCTTATCACCTTCAAATGTAGTTTCTAGAAATTTTTCCACATTTTATGAGATAGTTTTAAAGATTTTACCTAACTATACTCATTTTTAGGTAGAGTTTTCAAGAATGTGTAACAAGCATATTTCATGTAAATTTTTCTCTTTGAGGTTCAGTACAAGTCTCAATATTATCTTCATTAGTCACATACTTCTTGTCCTTAGTGATCAACCAATATCCCAGACCCATGCATAGCAAATGTGTTTTCATCTTCTCCTTCCAGCTATCATAGTTAACTCCACAAAACTTTAGACTTTCTTTCCTGAACTATGCCATAGATTTTATTAAGTTGTTAAGTTTCTCCTTCAAGGACTTAATGCTCTGATACCAATTGTTAGAGGGTAAATTTACCAAGATAATTGATGGGGGGGAATTAATTATGCAATTAAAATAACTCTCATTATCCTTATTAATTCCAAAACATGTAAATAGTAGAAGAAACAATTGTATAAAGATCACCATACCCAATAAAACCAAATATGTTAACTAGGGAAACCCTTGATAAGGGGGAAAACCCCAATGGGGATGATACCCATAAAATTATGTACTAATATATAAGTTTCTTGTAAAAGGATGGACCCTTCTAGGAGTCAATGAAATACATTTAGTACGTATTAGTCTATGTTAGGAGACTTTGAATCCTTGTTAGGAGTTCTTAAGGAAGATAGAAAGACCCACTATCCAAATATCTTCAGGGAAAGACCACTAAACTCATTGTCCAACTGGTCTTACTATTACCCTTCTCAGAATAATACAACTAAACAACTATCCACAAAAACTTCTTTGCCAAATACAATCTCTTTATTTGCTCATTGTACCTCAAGTGCACTTCAAAAGATATTCCATACCAATTTCACTGGATCTCACAAACAAGTTTTCATACTTTGCATTACAGATACCACAATACCACACTCTACCATAAGGAAGTAATCTTTCCTTTATAACAAGTCCTAGAATGAATTATTGAGTTAGCCTTGATCCTTTCCCAATTTATAATTATAATATAGGACCATCTTAATATTTTACATTTGTTTGTAAATAAAGAATAGTAACTGAGAGGGGAGGGTTGTATCATTTTCCACTAAAATAAGTCCTAGATCCCTTAGATGTCAACACAAAATATAAACTTCACTACAATACTATTGCTCAAAAAACACACAGGCACTCAGTTAATACTGATAATCTACTGTAACTCGGTAATTACTAAAATAACAATAGTAACACAACAAATGCTTAACTTGAAAATCTTAAGATATTAAATGCGATTAACCTTACTAAACTTAGTTGCACACACATGAAAGAAATAGCATGAACACAAGTGACACCAAGATTTAACGTGGAAATCCAATTTGGGAAAAACCACCAATTGCAACTAGTTATTGAATTTCACTCTTCAAAAGTGAGCCCTATTAGGAGCCAACCCTGTTAATGGTTACAAAAAAAACTATTAGGTGTGATTGTGTTAGAGGATTTTAATCACTGTATTAGGAGTGGCCTTGTTAGAGGTCTTTAGACACCTCAATAGAAATGCGACCTTATTAGAGGATTTAAAATAGTTGTTAAGCTAACTCTACTAAGAGATTTAGATCACTACTACAATGGTTAGAGAGTAACAATGAGATGACATGATTTCTGATGCAACTAAATGGTTGATTACATATCTCAATTCTAGCTTGTATACTTGATCCTTTCTTATTGAATTTATCTTTGCAGCTCCACAAGGATATCATTTTTATCCTTCTAACTTGATTCCTCTAAGCATCTTCTATTCTTCCATACACTTGCACACATTCAATCCTCAACTTGACCTTGTACTTATGCCTTATGCATTTTCAAGTTGGCTTGAATACAACATAGAATAATTGATATTCATTACCTCATTCGACTAGAACCAACAAAAAAATCTATTAAGGTTAATATGCCAAAATAATAAAATCCTTTGTTAGCCAACCTTGCTTGGTAGATACTAACTCAAAAATGATCTTCTTAAGTTAACCAAGTGAGCTTGGTTAATATTGCATCATCACAAACTTCCTTTGGTAACCAAGTGAGCTTAGTTAATAATGGTTCCATCCAACTTTTCTTTCATTAACCAAGTGAGCTCCGTTAACACTCAACTTCTACAAAATTCTCTTTGATGCCCGTGATCTCGGTAGTTATTGTCTTCTAAACTTGGAAAACACTAGAATGCTTGGAAGGGATAGGAAACTATCTTCATCACCCGAATGAGCTCAACATAAACTAAATGGAAAGGATATGACATTTTGGGTAACATCAAAGACAATACACAATTGACCAATTGTATTCAACAACATTTACACATTTTATTACAATATTACATATTTTTTCATATTTACAAACAACTGTTAGCTCACAATCTTCATAACTTGTCACTCGATGTTCATTTGGATGTGCACATTTAATAATCAAATCTTCATTATGTCTTCTACCACTTTCCAAGTTTTCATGACTAGATTCTATCTCTATTAGGAAATATAATCCAAACACTAGTAATTGCTATCTAGAAACTATGTCTTAACACTATCTTTAATAAATCTCGAATAACTCTCCATTGTATTCATATTTCCACATGAACTCTCAACAATAGCATCAAAACACTCTGTAGAACACTTCTTTAATGGAACATAAGCTCATATGCATTCCTTGATCCTCACAAAACCAAACTTGTTTTGTTGCTCTATCATTCTTCATAGAATAACTAGTATCTTGACATTAATGAAAATAGTGGCACAAATGCAACAATTATACTCTAAATTGTGTCTCCAATAATGCTAGGATATCACCCCATAGGAATACCATTAGTATTCATGCTAACATAAAGTATAGATTGTTCGAGAAATTTCAAAGATAATAATGAAGTTTGTTATAAGATCTACGATTTGAGAAATCCAAATAAGATCTAGTGATGGAGATTAAGTAATTTGAAATGAAGCTAAAAGTTCAAGAAGAAAGCTTGATACCCAAGTGTCTAGATTCAATGTATCTAAGCTACACAATGATCAAATTTTTATGATTAAGAAAAAAATCTTAGAGAATCTAATAAATCGGAAATACGTTATCTATTTAAGGGGTGAACAAAATATTCATTGTTTTTTATCAAGTTATTTGTGAAGAAAATGATAGAATGTGAATCTATGAAAAGAATCATTATGAAATATAGAAAGTGAAGTCTAAAGTTGATGTGTGTGTGTATGAGTGAATTGGCTAGAAGGAGGAAGGAGGTAGAGCATAGGAGAAAGAATGAGAGAGATAGAGACCTAAAACATTGAAGGTAGACACATTATTTATCATATCATTTCATTGTTACTCTCTAACAATCATACCAAAAAATCTCTTAATTGAGTGGAGTTAACCATCTTATTTATAAATCTTTTTTATGGTGACAATCTTTTCAATTACTGTAAGTCCTGTAGAGAAGGCCACTCAATTGAGGAGTGATAAGGTTTAGATGATCTTTGGTTTAAATCCACTAAAAGGGTCACATGGATCCTAACATAGCTCTCTTTAGAAGAGTGAAACTTTTGAGTTGTTGTCTTCCACATGGTTTTTTCCTTTACAAGATTCCACATTAAAATACTTGTATTAAAATGTGTAGATGTTGATTGTGTTGCATTTTCATTTTATGTTTACTGTTTCATTCTTCAACTCGGTATACATATGTGAAGTATATAAGGTTAATGAAGTTTACTCTAATATTAGATATATAAGTTAATAGTTTACTTGTAAATATTGAGTTGAATATTTTTGTGAAGTTTTGATGTGTTACCAAGCTGGTTAATTGAAAATGAAAATTGTTAAGTAGCTAAAAATTCTAATTAATAATAAATTAGTGGATCATCAGAATTAAGTACTGATTATTGATTATTGCCCCATTCTTAAATCATTCTAGCATGTACTTGGTGATGTAAAGGTAATGCCTGCAAATTTCTTTTTCACTGCCCAATGTCATATAAGCTATTGTCACCCGAGTACAATTTGATTTCACATTGGCCACGTGGTTTTTTAACAAATGGCAAGATCAATAGGGAGATCGACTTTGCAATATATTCACATGGTTTTTGATCCTTCATATGATTAGCATGTATTCACATTAAGTGAATAATTATTATCCTATACGAGTACTATGAAGATATTTGTGTTGAGATAATGGGTGTTGCACACATTGCATAATATTGTTATATTTTATTATTTTATTTTATTATGTAATGTTGTCCCTAGATGGACGTGCAACATGTAAAGATTCCCATGAAATATTCTTGATGAGTTGTATTGTAACATTGTGAAAATATTTTATGTAATTATTTAATATTGGGGAAAAGAATTAAATGCCCAATATTAAATGTGGGGTTAGTGGGTTAGGTAGCACATGGTTTGTGTAATACCACTTAGTGGTTTTGTGGGACTTGCTACTATATAAGCAGCCACAAGGGTATTTTTTGAAGAGTAAGAGTGAGAAAGGCAAGAGTCGAGCGAGACAAGGCTTGACAGGTTAGCCAAGGGAGCATTTGTGAAGGTTAAAAGCATGGCATGGGATGTGTGGATTCATGCTTGTTCACATAGTTTGCTCGGTTGAGGCTATGGCCATGAAGGCTTCCATAGTTGTATTGCAATGGTATTTTTTGCTGAATAATACATCGTGATGGATGCTTTTGGAGGCTAGGTTTTTCTCTCAATGAGGGTTTTCTAGGGTATATCTTGTGTCACAATTTTGTGGGTATGTTGTCTATTCTCTTGCATGTGAATTTTAATTTCATATTTATTTCAGATCTATTATGGGTTATGTGGAAACAGTTATATTCTTTATTGCCAAGAGTTGTATTGTAACATTGTGAAAATATTTCATGTAATTATTTAATATTGGAGAAAAGAATTAAATGCTCAATATTAAATTTGGGGTCAGTGGGTTAGGTAGCACATGGTATTAGCACATGGTTTATGTAATACAACTTAGTGGTTTTGTGGGACTTGCTACTATATAAGCAGCCACAAGGGTAGTTTTTGAAGAGTAAGAGTGAGAAAGGCAAGAGTCAAGCAGGACAAGGCTTGATAGGTTAGCCAAGGGAGCATTTGCTAAGGTTAAAAGCATGGCATGGGATGTGTGGATTCATGCTTGTTCACATAGTTTGCTCAATTGTGGCTATGGCCATGAAGGCTTCCATGGTTGTATTGCAATAGTATTTTTTGCTGAATAATACATGGTGATAGATGCTTTTGGAGGCTGGGTTTTTCCCTCAATGAGAGTTTCCCAGAGTATATCTTGTGTCACAGTTTTGTGGGTATGTTGTCTATTCTCTTGCATGTGGATTTTAATTCTATATTTATTTCAGATCTATTATGGGTTATGTGGAAACGGTTATATTCTTTATTGCCAAGAGTTGTATTTTAACATTGCAAAAATATTTCATGTAATTAATTAATATTGGGGAAAAGAATTAAATGCCCAATATTAAATGTGGGGTCAGTGGGTTAGGTAGCACATGGTTTTAGCACATGGTTTATGTAATACCACTTGGTGGTTTTGTGGGACTTGCTACTATATAAGCAACCAAAAGGGTAGTTGTTGTAGAGTAAGAGTGAAAAAGGCAAGAGTCAAGCAGGACAAGGCTTGACAGGTTAGCCAAGGGAGCATTTATGAAAGTTGGAATCATGGCATGGGATGTGTGGATTCATGCTTGTTCACATAGTTTGCTCGGTTGTGGCTATGGCCATGAAGGCTTCAATGGTTGTATGGCAATGGTATTTTTGCTGAATAATACATGGTGATGGATGCTTTTGGAGGTTGGGTTTTTCCCTCAATGAGGGTTTCCCAGGGTATATCTTGCATCAAATTTTTGTGGGTATGTTGTCTATTTTGTTGCATGTGAATTTTAATTACATATTTATTTCATATTTATGATGGGTTATGTGGAAATGGTTATATTCTTTGTTGTCAAGTTTCCTTCAAAGTGGTATTAGAGCTATGGTTTTATTATTGTAACCCTAGATTGAATAAATGGGAATGCATGAGAGGATAAAAGAAAGGGCAAGATATATGTATGATTTATTGTAGATCTAAGGGTTTTGTATTTGCTGTTATGATGAGATGTTAAAAGATTTGGGCATTTGAAATTGTTGGACAAAAGGGCTTTTCAAATGTTTCATTTAAATGAGGGTTTTGAGGGGTAGCATGCAGAAATGGCCTTCTGGGTAAAAACATACCTCACCATTGGATCTGGGTCAAGATTTCCATAAATTTTGATATATAATATGCCCTAGTTTGGCCATGTTTAGAAGAAATGAAAGAGTTTTTTTATTTCAGCCCATGATGGCCATCAAATTTAATCCCGTTAGAATTTTCATCACAAAAAAAAAAAAAATCATAGTCAAAATGATAAAAAGATTATCTTAGTAAAACGGCCATAACTTTCTCTTAGAATATCAGATTTCAGAGTTCTTATAGGCATTGGAAAGCTAATTCAGAGCACTACAACATGGTATAGGTTTGGTTCTATGATTTTGATATTTTGTCAGATTTTAAGAGCCCAAAATTTAGATGTTATTTATCTGGAGCATGGATTAAGGCATAACTTGGGCATACAAAGTCAAATTTTGGACTTCAAATAGTCAACAAAAAGCTCTTAGAGAGCTCTACACATTGGTTTAGATTTGGTGCAAGTTTGGCATGATTTATTTGTTGATATATTTACTTGAACAATTTATGATATTTTTTGACTATGGTAACATTGTGAGTTTATGGCATTGGAGATTTAAGAATTGATGTCATTGTTTACTCAGTTCATATTTTAGATTGGTCTCATGATGATATGATTATCAGTGTTTGGTTTGGATATGTATGATGACTTGTTGGATCTACAAGTTGTGTAGTATTGTAAGCGGTCTATACTTACAAGTTGCATTTATAGCTTGGTTATGGGTTGTCTTTGGCCATTGATCTTTCATTATTGATGCATATTTAGATTGGTGGCTTGGATTTGGATTTTCTATGCCCTAAGTCACATGATTTGTTGATTTTTTCTTCATGTAGAAGGGATGATATATTGGTACTAGGTACAGTCATGGTGGAGGATTGTGGTTGACTATTTTATGCTGACAGGTTGGACACATTGAGTGTTAGTTTCTCGGTTCATGGATGTGATCATGGTGTCATAGATTTTGGCATGACATGATTGGATATATAGGTACATCCTTGATGTTCATTAGCTTGGATTTTTGATTTAGTTATGGTGGTATACCTTCTTGGTTGAGGACCATGGTTATTTAGTTTCTTTTAAGGAGCTCATGATGTGCACTTTGAGTTCTTTGATGGTTTGATGCCTTGGTTGATTCTCATTGTTAGAGGATGGTTTTTCATCATTATGTCATGGATAGCTTGGATACACCATTTAGTGGGAGCTTGTGACAATGATGGGGTGACAGTGCATGATTAGTTCATGGTATGGTTTGGATCTTCATGTAGGAGATGGATTTTATGATGTCATCGGTGACTTGGTACCATAGTTGAGTGGGAGTTGTTGGCATTGATATATTTATTGAGTGTTTGTAGATGTTGGAGGTTTTTCTTAGATCGTGTTGCTGTAAAAGCATCTTTGACATTTGCATGGTGCACTTGGTTATCTTAATGGTGTGTGAAGATGGTTAGATCTTAAGGACTCATGGAGTTCTTGGTTATCTTCATGGTGTGTGGGGATGGTTCTTCCTGGTATGTGGAGATGGTTTTCTTCATAGTGTATGGAGATGGTTGCATCTTGAGGACTTATGGGGTTCTTGGTAAAGGTATAATTTATGCTCTCATTTGGCATATTATCCTTGGTGTGAGGATGGCTTTATTATTATGTCATGGTATACTCTTGATATGTGTTTAGAGTTGTGACATGTTATAGTATGTTCATATGGAGCATGTTATCTCTTTGGTTGAGATGGTTGGATCATGTTGTCATATTTATGTTTCTGAGGCCATGGTTGGAACTTTGACATTGATATTGATTTAGTTTCTTGGTATTGAGTACACTGATCATAAGCTAGATACTTCACGATATTGCTATGTTGCATTTTGAGTTGGCATGGATTAATTGGTTAAAGGTGCTCATGGATACTTAGAGACAGTGGTGATGCTAATTTCTCTTGGATTGGAGAAGTATTTGTTGGGATGGTTAATGGTTTCAATAGGAAGTCTGAGGGGCAGTCACCTGATATGGACTTGAGAGGAGATTGTTCTTAGATAGGTCTTGGTTGGAGACTTGGGTATCTTGATAAGCATTCTCATTCTTCACTCTTGGTCTACTTGGCGGTTTGCTACTTGAGAGGTATAGCCCATTGTTTTTCTCAGGTGCATTATATTTATGCTTGTCTTTCATGGATATGGATCTTGAGCTATGGTACATGAGTTAGTTCTAGAGGGTTCATTTGAGAGATGGTTTAGCATTGGTTATCTCCATGTGCATATGTTGTTATGTTGGTTGAGTTTGGGAGATGGTTTTATATTGGGCATATTCCTTGGTTTAGGAATGGTTTTATGAGTTTGATCTTTTTGTGAGAGGCTTACATCCATGATTAGTTATATGGTATGGTTTGGGTGTTGCTGTGGCTTCTTGTTGGGGTTTTATGGAGGAGATCATACTTGTACAATTTACATCTAGAGGTGTGTGTAGAAGGACATGATACAGGTTATGATTTGCATGGTTTCTCTTGTTCTTGGTTATCTTCTTGGATGTTCAATTTCACTTACATTGAATTTGAGATTGGTTGGAGATTGTGACCACTGGTTTGCGCTCATGTATGTCATATGAGATATGACATGGTTATTACTTTATCTCTTTCCTCTGTTGGTTGTGGAGAACTTGGGAGACTATTGGAGACTTGTTACAAGAGTTGTTCTTGCAAAATATTAGTTTATGTATTGTGGATGTCCTTGATACTACATGGATTCACTTCTTTGAGATGTAGTGAGTGGATTGGTTATAGATTTGACATTATCTTTTGTAGTGGGAGCTTTTTGGTATATATGTGGCAGGTATTGCTCTTAAAGCTTGTGATTGTAGGTTATAGATTGGATATGTTGATGATGTGAGATTCACTTGGTATACCTTTGGAGGTATGGATAGTTGGATGGGTTGGCACTTTGTTGTGGGTGCTATTTTAGCTATGGATATTTTGACAAATACGGATACATGTGATTACCTTTGGATCAGGTTTTTTTTGTGCTTGGAATTTCAGTTGGTACAGGATTTTATGATCTTCTAATGCAACAAGTTGGGTGGATTTCTCTTTGGATGGCTTCTATGTATGTCCAGTAGCAGTGGCATATTAGGAGGTGAGATCATTCATGTTTGAGATGCTAGATACTTTGATTTTGTCGTAGGTACCAGGATGGAGCACTTAGTTTACTTTGATCCATGATGGTGTATGTGCTGGGAGGGATTTTTCCCTTTTTCATTTGTGTGGCTATGGATTGACCCTTAGCAATGTATACAACAAGTGGGAGATTGTTGAGATAATGGGTGTTGTACACATTGCATAATATTGTTACATTTTATTATTTTATTTTATTTTATTATGTAATGTTGTGCCTAGAGGGACATGCAACATGTAAAGATTCTCATGAAATATTCTTGATGAGTTGTATTGCAACATTGTGAAAATATTTCGTGTAATTATTTAATATTGGGGAAAAGAATTAAATGCCCAATATTAAATGTTGAGTCAGTGGGTTAGGTAGCACATGGTTTTAGCACATGCTTTATGTAATACCACTTGGTGGTTTTTTGGGACTTGCTACTATATAAGTAGCCACAAGGGTAGTTGTTGTAGAGTAAGAGTGAAAAAGGCAAGAGTCGAAGTGGACAAGGCTTGACAGGTTAGCCAAGGGAGCATTTGTGAAGGTTGGAATCATGGCATGGGATGTGTGGATTCATGCTTGTTCACATAGTTTTCTTGGTTGTGGCTATGGCCATAAAGGCTTCCATGGTTGTATGGCAATGGTATTTTTGCTGAATAATACATTGTGATGGATGCTTTTGGAGGCTGGGTTTTTCCCTCAATGAGGGTTTCCCAGGGTATATCTTGTGTCACAATTTTGTGGGTATGTTTCCTATTCTCTTGCATGTTGATTTTAATTGCATATTTATTTCAGATTTATGATGGGTTATGTGGAAACAATTATATTCTTTGTTGTAAAGTTTCTTTACAATTTGCTCTTGTTTTTATAAATGGTGACAATGGCTTATTTAGTAGTATATATCGATGGAGTCGAGCAATCTTTGATATACTTGGCTCAAAAATATCTTCACCTTTGGAGTTATGTGCCAAGTGTGAATCCTGTAATCAATTTCACTAGTCTCTACTGCCCAAAAATTTTCATATATAGATTAACCCCAATGACAATGAAGCTATTTTGCCCCTGCATATTGATGATAGGGCCATGGAAATGATTTTCTTCATCAAATCTGCTTCAATGGGTCTTTGGCAGGTAATTGGTGAAGCAATTCTATGCCCTTCTGTGAAACATTTCCTGCACCCATCAAATGTTGTGTCCATCTTTCTTTCAAATGCCATGGACTTCTTATAGTTGGTTCATTTGCTGGAAATTTTGGTGGCAAAAGTGCTTCTTCCTCAATTTTGGAATGAAAATAAACTTGCAAATGCATGCAACAATATGATCTTTGGTTGGGGCATGCATTAGTGGGCAGTCTCTTCCAAAGATCTCAGTTATTAAGGTGACATGAATACATGGTCATGTTTGATGCTCTTCAAAAAGCTTTTGAAAAATAGAATCCTCGCATTATGAATTTTCTCTCCAAACTACTGCAAGGGCTTTGGGTCACCAATTGGAAGATAGAGTTAGGTGCACTGGTTTTGCTATATTGGATTTGCTGAGCTTATCCAACTTTGATTATCATATTCATGAAGGGCCTCCTTTAGGTGTATTTCAAGATTTAGGCCCTGATTTGTAAGATGACATAGTGATTACTAATCGGGTGCATTTGTTTGGTATTCTGACCAAGACTGCTTTTCATGAACCAAGACATGTTCGAGAGGAGGCATGCATAATTATGGAGGAGCCTCCTATCATAGATACTACAAATGATATTGCTATTGGTTTGGGTTTGGGTTGGGTGGTTGCTCCATTGCCAAGTTTGGATTCCAGGTGGGGACACTCTTTGCAAATTGGTTTAGTCTCAACTTTTGTTGATGGTGTTTCATGCAAGGATATGGAGGAATGAAAATTTTAGGGTTTTAAGGTATTCCATTTTGGGGGATTTTTTGACATATGGCATGCATTTAATCATTTTGTATTTTTTCATTGAGTTTGGGACCTTCATGCCCGTTTGGTTGAAATGTTTTTGAAATTATATTAACTCAAAAAATTTCAAATTCTAATGGGAATATCCCCTCACTTTGTAATTTTGATTTTTTTCATCAATATAATATGTTGTAAATATCGATGTTTAAATACTTGTACATATTGCAACGATGTTGGGTTTTCTTTCTAGTTCTTTCCTAGTTGAGCACTTGAACCAGTTTTATTAAATATAATATATTCAGTGGTTTTTCCACTTTTTCCACAAAATAAAAATTACCCTCCCTGTTAGGTATCTAACACACCCAAGACCTCTTAGATGAGATTCTCACATCTTACCATTGTGATATAGCTTTGATGTAGGAGAATTTTTTTTACTTTGGAAATCTTGTATCAACCAAAAATATTTCCTATAGCTCACAAAAAATAGTTCCATTATATGCAAGAGTTATCCTTCTCTTTGTTTGAGGCAAGCTAAAAATATCTCTATCAAGAAAGCATATTATAGGTGAAAAAAGAGAGCAATAGAAAGAAGGTATAATATCATTCTTACTAAAAGAATCCCCATAGATAAGGTTTATATCAGGAGAAGAATTAGCATCAATCCTTCATTGCCCTTGACAAAGAGGAAGATAATTAAGAGAAAGATTCAAATAATATTCTTTCTCTAATAGATCCCTATAAGGCGATGTAAGGGAGAAAAAAGAAACATCATGTTTGCAAACTTTCTTCTTTTTAGGGGAACATATTTTAAAGGAGGATGTTGTTTTATCACAAAGGGGATAGAGTAGTGGTAGAATTTTTTAAAAAAAAACTTGTGGAACATGAGAGAAATGCATATAACCTAGATCTAGACATGAAATGAAAAACAAGACTTACTAGATGAATGAAGAGACAAAATAGGAGAGATTAGGCGATCTAACTCCAAACTCAAAAGGTGGAGATGTGTTGGGTTTTCCAAAATGTTTAAGTGGAATCAATGTCAAATAAGGAAGATCAAGAGATCCATCTCCAAAATTAAAATGTGGAGATACATCAGGCTCACCAAAAAAATTAGTAGTGAAATGGATGAACTAATAAGAAGTATATCAAATAATACATCGACTTTCACAATAATATTCAATACAAGAGAAAGAGGGGCTTCTAAGAACAATTCTCAATATACCCAAGTTTGATTAGAAACACCCAAATAGATGAAGGAATTCCAATATTGAACCTAAATTATATCAAGGAAGTACACAAGAGATTCCTCTTTCATGCAATCAAATTAATTTAAGATGTGCAATATAAATATGAAAAAACTAATAGATTAAAAGAGAAGAGTAAGACATGTCTAGGTACCGAGTGTATGCAATTGGGCCAATTAAGATATGGAAATAGGTCTAGACTCTAAAATAAAATGAACATTAAAGTACTTACCTTGAAATGTGCAAGGTGTTAGAATATTTAGAATAACTAAGAGGGGGGGTGAATCAGTTATCCCCAAGTCTAGATGTATAAATCAAACACTTGAAACTTCAACAAACTTAACCTAATAACTTGCTAGTTAAAAATATTCACCATAATCCATCTTATTCATTCCATTATAGCTCTTTTTTCTATACATTTTGACTTGAATAAACTTATCACATTCAATAATAAACTTAAACTTAAAAATAGTAAGTACTATAAACATAGAACAAACATCCACACTATGGTTAACACCAGGACTTAATGTGGAAACACAATTTGGGAAAAACCAACAGTAACATGTTACCACTATTCACTCTTCTAAAGTGAGCTCTATTAGCATCCAACCCTATTAAAGGTTAGAAGACACACTGTTAGGTATGATCATATTAGAGGATTTAATCACCCTATAAGGAGTGGCCTTGTTAGAGGAATTAAGAACATTGCATTAGAATGTCACCTTGATTAAAGGATTTACAATTAACTATTAGTTCAACCTTGTCCAAATATTTGACTACTACCACAATGGTTAGAAATTAATACAAAATTTTGATTTGATAACCTAAAACTCACTTTGTAAATTCAAATCTCTGTTTGGCTCAACTATGGTGCATTGGTTGGACTCCATCATTCTCATCTTCTCAGATCTTCATAGCAACTCTTCAAGTAATAGTTCACCTCAAAAACTTCATACTTCTCCTTGTGAGTTTCCTCACCACATGTCTTCACAAATTTCTAGTCCAACAACCCTCTAAATCATATTATGTACCTCCTTAAATAAGTATCTTTGATCTTTTGCCACTTAATCACAATCATAGATCTTAGGGTTTATGATCAGATCTAAAACAATTAATGAATTTCTCCATATTATTTTTCTTCTTCTCTTCAGAACACTTCTAGAAACATTTCCTTAAATATTAACCTTTAATCACTCAACTAATCATTTCCTTGCATTAGATAATATAGCTCATCAATCCTTATTGTCAACACATTTTTCTTATTCCAATATTTCAACTATGTCGGCCATAAATCTTGATTCTTGCATAAATTATTCTTTTGTCATCACTCAGTCATTGTTGATACTATCACTTAGAAATATCTATCACTTAGGAAACATAGATACTTAGCCTACACTATTCTATTTAGAAATGCTTAAGTCCATAAATCTTCTACTTCAACTCCTTCATTGACTGTGCAACACTAATACTCAATAATCTTATCATTATGACTTGTATCAACTCTAAGAATCATCCAACTATCACCTTCACTTCATGTATTCATTGAAAAATAAATTATCTTATCAAGTACTAACTGATCAAGTGCCCATTGTAATTCCATCTCACTTACACATCTCAACTCAACTAGGTCATCTCATGATCTCTTCTTTTCAAATCCTCTTCATTAATTAAAGGGTATGGCACTCTATAGTATTAGTAAATGTCTCTCGTATAGGTTTTCTAGTTTTCTTACCAGTAGGTTTGACATTAATGACAATTTAACAATTGTTCCAATTAGGCTCTCAACAATTGTAGATCCAACAATCTCTCTCTTTGGCATTGATGGAAACACCCTCAAGCTACCATGAAATCTAAAAATAACACAACACCATAAGTGTTGAACTACATTACACCCTCTATGTTCAATAGGTAGATCTTGAGTAATATCCATAGTTTCATTCTGATTCTCATCTACTCAACTTCAGTGATAACAATTGTCTTCAACTTTCTTCATATGATCTTCCATCTTCATCTCCTTCTAAGTCTATAGTCTTTATCACCCTCTTTCTTTATGTTTTCATTAAACAATAGTCATCATCTCCCTCTATGGTAACAATTTATGGTCTTCATTATCTCCCTCTTTGATAACAATGCCAAAAACATCTTAGTCACCATAACAAAATCAAGCACACTGTCATACATCTTCATCATGTAGATATCATTAATCTTGCTCGTATATTTTCTCCCTCTATCATCAGGTTAATCTTTAAAATCATCTCTTTACATTATTTCACACCTTTGGATAGATCCTAAATTGTGATCTTCTACATCAATGTGAATGATATTATGGTAATAAAATTTGATGTAACACCACATTTACCTTTAGTTAGCTTTAGAGAGGGGAATGACCCCTAATTTGTCTCTCAAGTACTCATGTGCTTCCTTAGGTAATGCTTTAGTAAATATGTCAACTATCTATTCATTAGTTTTCACATATTAAGGCCTCACTTCTTTTTCTTGAACCAACTCTCTCAAGTAATGATACTTGATCTCAATATGCTTTGTCTTAGTGTGCATCACAAGATTATTGGAAATTTTTATAGCACTTGTATTGTCACAATAGATTACTACAGGAACAATAATCTCTTCCATCATATATTTCAACAATTTCTTGATCAAAATAATGTTAGAACAATTTATTGTTGAAACAACTTATTCAACTTCTATTACAGATTGAGAAACACAATTATGCTTCTTGTTTGTGCAGTTAATCATTCCCTTTCTAAGAAAGAAAGCACATCCACTAGTTATTTTTCTATCACCAAAGTTTCTAGCCCAATCTGCATAAATATAAAATTTAAGCTCAAATTTATCATTCATCTTATAACATAGGTCATAATCCTTTGTTCCTTTTAAATATCTCAGTATCCTTTTCACATCCATCATGTGATTCTCCTTAGGATTAGCAAAAAAGCTTGCAACTATTCCAACTACTAATGCAATGTCAGGTCTGCTATGAGCTATGTACTATAATTTTCCAATCATTGACCTGTAAAATAACTGATTCACTTATTTGGAATCATCATTCTTTAAATTTTTATGTCCATTAGCCATAGGAGTTCCAACTACTCCTAAGCCTTCTATACCAAAAAAATTTAGTATCTCCTTGTTATATTTTCATTGTGTAATGTAGATCTACCTTTCTTCATTTGACATACTTATAGGCCAACAAATAATTTGATCTCTCCAAATATAGACATTTAAAACTCTTTCTTCATTTCATCAACAAATGATTTACACAATTCATCATTTCCTCCAAATATGATATCATCCACAAAAATTTCAGCTAACAATAACTTTCTCTTACATTCATTTTTCAAATACAGATTGTTGTTATCATTTGTTTTGCAAAACTAATCTTCACCAAGTATGTATAAAATCTTGCATACCATGCTCTAGGAGCTTGTTTCAAACCATACAAAGTTTTATTGAATTTGCATACCATGTTTTTGTTGTTGAGATCAACAAAAACTTCAGTTTGCTCAATGAATACTTCCCCTTCAAGTATACCTTTTGGAATGAAGACTTCACAACCATTTGATAAACTTTGAATCCTTTGTGAAAAGACTATGTAAGAAAAGTTTTCGCTCCTTCCAACGTTGCAACTAGAGAAAAAGTTTCTCCATAGGCATTTCCTTCTTTTTTTGCATATCCTTTACAAACTAGTCTTGGCTTATTCTTTGTGACTTCACCTTTCTATTTTAGCATGTTCCCTAGTACCCACTTTGTTCCAATCACATTCTTGTCCTTTGGTTTGGGTACTAGAGAATGGGACCCAAAATCACATTCCCATTTTGAGTAATATTATTCTAAATTGCCTCCTAGCAGAAAATCAAATTTAAAAAAAGATCAATTTTAATGGTCACCTAGGATGTTCATGAAATATTGTAACATTAAGTCATTTTTTCTTTTTCATGTTATGCCTTAATATTTTGAGTCACAACCATGCAATTCACATGGTCACAGGCAGTTGAGCACTGACTTAAGTTAAGGTTGCAAAGGTGCACTTCACTTTGATTTCACCTAATTAAATGGTCATGTTGACATGCTATAGTTTGAGTTGTGACAGCATGGAAAGCAAGATTCCAATGTCCAAATTATATCCTATGCCATTAAATCCTTCTAATCTATAGCTAGCACATGATCTCCACAGATTGGGAGGCAACTAAGCTTCTCGTTGCAATCGAGTGATTCCCTTATTTGACTTGATTGCAGAGGTTAGATAGAAATTATAGTTAAAGGTGGCAAGGCGTTGATGATCGGTAGATCACAATTTTGCAAGAAGAGATAGTCATTCAGGGAAGGTGGTGGTGAGGATGTGATCATGGATAGTGGAATGCAAGGCATAAGGATTGGGTGCTGAAAGGATGGTGTAACAATGGAGATGTTTGGTCTATGTAGCAAAATTAATGACTAAATCTCAGTTGACTAAGATCATGATTGAGTTTTATGTCAGTAGTAGCAGGAGCAGTTCCTTGAATGATCTTTTCAATTCTCTACAATCACTTTCACTAATCCCTAAGCTTGATAAGTGCAAAGAAATACTGCACTTCCATTTGTCAATCCACTCATTTAGTCATAGATTAAATAATTATCATTCCTGACCTCTCAAGGATTTTTTTGGTGAAGAAGTGATCCTTTCATGCATAGATTTATGCAAAGTTAGATCTTTTTGGTTTTTTATAGTGATTTCTTCTCTGGAGATTTAATTGTAGTGGTTGAGTTTTTCTTATGAGGGAAGTCATCTAGGTCATACTTATACTATAAAGGCAAACATCATACTCTTTCTCAAGTTTGGATTTTCTCTATTTCTCTAGTATTGTCTTGGCATGCTATTATGAATTCCCTATTGCCTTTGAGTTATATGACTTCTTGCCTTATCTCTTTCAACTGTCATTATACTTTGAAAATATGCTTGCCTCTCTTTGACATACTACAAATATATGTAATTTTCACTTCTATATCTTTTGACTCATGAATGATAAAAGTGAAGTATCTTCCTTGTGTTGATCATATGGTTGTTTGATCTGTGTTTAGTTTAAAGATTAAAGTAGAGTTGAATCTATATATCTTTAGACTGTCATGATAGTAACACTATGCATGTATGGATAGAGACTGATCTAGATACCCTATTTTGGTGCATCACCTCTTTAGAAGATTGGGTAGTTGCTTTGATGTATTTCTTCTCTTTTTTCTCTTCAAGAATAGTTTACGTAGATCCTAATAGTAGAGGCAGACTGCCTTCTCTAGAGATTCAACCTCATAGTTCAAGTCCCACAACTTGGAGGTTATTTCCATGTTTCATGAGGCTATCCTTAGGTAAGACTTTGGACAATGGTGTAAGCTTTTGTGACAACAAGGACCATTCCAAAATTTTGAGTCATTTTGAGCCCTATAAGTGCATTTTCATGCTTATGTACCTAGCTATTATTTTAAGGTCTAAGAGGTGTTTAATATTTCTAACACTTTTTATTTAGTGTATCCATGTGTCCTATGATCATAAATTAACATTCTGAGTCATTTTGTGAAGTTCTGATTTTGAGTAGTGTTCAGTTCTACATTAAGTTGTGATGTGAATATCAGGATTTAACTGTGTGATTTTGAGTCAAACTCGATGACCCATGTTTCATGAGTAGTGATTCAACATAAATCCATCTCTCATGAGAATAAATGGAACACTTAGCACTCATTGGATCTAGGTGATGCTCACAGGGGTGAAGCACCGGGACTTCCCGGGAGGTCACCCATCCTAGTACTACTCCAGCCTGAGCGCGCTTAACTACGGAGTTTCCTCCACAGTTAAACCCAAAGCTTGCAACCCCATTTCCAAAACTTTCACCAAGTGTTGTGCCTTATGAACCATTCATTAGAAAGCCCCTTAAGCTCATCAATTGATAAGTAGGAGATGATTTCCACAGCTAGTCAAATTGTGATGTGAATATCAGGATTTAACTGTGTGATTTTGAGTCAAACTCGATGACCCATGTTTCATGAGTAGTGATTCAACATGAATCCATCTCTCATGAGAATAAATGGAACACTTAGCACTCATTGGATCTAGGTGATGCTCACAGGGGTGAAGCACCGGGACTTCCCGGGAGGTCACCCATCCCAGTACTACTCCAGCCTGAGTGCGCTTAACTACAGAGTTTCCTCCACAGTTAAACCCAAAGCTTGCAAATCATCTCCTGAGTGTACACAGTTAAATCCTAATATTCACATCACAATTTGACCAGCTGTGGAAATCATCTCCTACTTATCAATTGATGAGCTTAAGGGGCTTTCTAATGAATGGTTCATAAGGCACAACACTTGGTGAAGGTTTTGCAAATGGGGTTGCAAGCTTTGGGTTTAACTGTGGAGGAAACTCCGTAGTTAAGCACGCTCAGGCTGGAGTAGTACTAGGATGGGTGACCTCCCGGGAAGTCCCGGTGCTTCACCCCTGTGAGCATCACCTAGATCCAATGAGTGCTAAGTGTTCCATTTATTCTCATGAGAGATGGATTCATGTTGAATAACTACTCATGAAACATGGGTCATCGAGTTTGACTCAAAATCACACAGTTAAATCCTGATATTCACATCACAATTTGACTAGCTGTGGAAATCATCTCCTACTTATCTACATTAAGTGTCAAACAACAATAGGAAGTGTGGTTTGCATTTGAATATCTTGTACCCAGTAATGTTTCATGACTCACTACTCTAGGATTGTTTAGTATGCATATTAGAGAACCTATATTTAAATTTTTAAATCATTTTGATATATTCTTACTAGGTTTTGAGTCCCTCGAAGTTGGTTACTTATCTTTGTCATGTTAATGCAAAATACCTTTAATTCTAGAAGGCCCTTTTTGACTGATTGTAACTTTGACCCAGTTGACCATATTGAGAAAATTATTTTTGCATTAAATTCTAGAGATTACATACTCACTATGTTCTAGATTTGAGCTCATGACAAGTCTGTTTGATTAGTTTTCAAATGAGACTCTAAATGCAATTTATAACTTTTTACTAGTGCCATAAAATGTAGATTGATCAATTGCCTATTCGGGATGTCATATCTCTAAATCTGTAGTATATGAGATCAAATGGTTTACACCACTATATTCCATTTTAAAAATACTTCAAGTGTACCAGTTTGCAAGTCTTGACCAATCCATCTACACACTTTCTTAGGTCCATTCTATTTGTGAAAACCACAGTTCTACTGATGTTCAGTGTTTTGCAAATCTGAGTACCTAACTTTGCATGCTTGCCAAATGCACTATGTTATTTTTCATGAGCCCAAATCATAGAATTATATTCTCCTCATGGAAATGAATCAATGCCCCATTTTTTATACCTTCAAGTATCTATTTTCCGAGTCTTCGAAGCTAAAACCAAATGATTTTCATTGTTTTCTAACATGTTGGTTTGCAAGCAATTTCAAGTAGGCAACTTTGATAGTCAATATATTTTGGCCTAGGTGTCATCATATCATGAAATCTAATAATTTTTAAGGATTTGGAACAAAGAACCAACATGTCAATTTTTGGAGCCCAATTATCTATCTGGGTCAGTTTTTAAAGCCAACCTACATGCCCTCTTATCAGAAAATCATAGTTTGTTAAAATAGGGTAAACTCAGTTTGTAAATGATTTAGTGCTATAAATTGGATCCAGTCAGTACCAAGTGTTTAGTGAATCAGTCTGCAAGATCAGGTGTTTCAATTCAAAGAGAAAAATTAGCTGGACCCACTTTAGGGCTTGATTAACTTCATCGGACTGATTAAATTGGATTTGTTGGAATAAATCATAATGATTTTGATCACAAGAATGTGGTGGTGATTCACATATTACTATTTAAGATCATAAGGTAGTATGGCTATGATGTACATTGAATAGCTACAAATAATAGGGTGATTTGATACACATTCCAATATATGAACTAGTGTGTCTCTATAATCTCATTATGTACTCCTTTGGGTATTACCATGATGACAATTTTTAGAATGAATTGGATACCAAAAATGAATTTGAGTAATAAGATTATGCATTGGGAGAGTACTCATGTAAATTGGTAATAGGAACAATTGAATGATATCCAAAGGTGCCTTGTTTAGTCTTCATTGTTGACAATTGCAGTGAACACCCTAACCACTTTGTAAGGAACACCACTTCCTATCTTGTCACAAGAATGTCCCTGAACCATGAGTGTGAATGTCAATTTTGTATTGGATAATAAAAATAAATAAGTGAAATTAATAGGGGAAGAACCATATTTCTCAATATGGAGTGATGGAGTTTCCAAAGTATTATATTCACTATTTTAAACTTTCAACATGCTAGCTATTTCTTGGGAGATGATGTACTAGCCAATTGCATGAGTATTGCAAAAGTCAATAGATCCAAGTGGTGTGGAAAGGAAGGTAGACATAAGGAAAATGAAGATATGATAGAGGAAATCCATTACTTCTTGCCCCTCCCTCTTTTTAGTACCATAATTAGGAAGAAGGTAGAACTAGGCATCCATGACAAGGTGCAGACCCTCCATTGACGTAAACAAAGATGCCTGCAGTCCACGGTGGAGAACAAAATTGAAGGTGCACCCACCTCTACATAATAAAGAAGGGAACTCATGTTGAAGCCATGAACAACAAACACTAGTGTAGAACACTCACAACAAGGGAGTGCCATAGAATCCTTGGTAGCAGAAGCTTGAGACCACATTATGTAAAGAGAGACATCTCATGACAAGCAAGGAGGATGAGCAATTAGATTTACCCACAAGCATGTTAGAGGGAAGGTGTTGAGCCATACGTGGAAGAGCATAGCTCAACAACAATAGTGGTAGTAGAGGAACCAATGTCCATGGTAGTTGAAGAATAGAAGCATAGCTTGCCACTATCACCTTGGTAGATGTAGATCCCAGTGGTAGATGCCTTTGAAGAGACATAACAAGTGTGTGAGGATCACCACTAGTTGTAGAGGTTTTTACAAGAGGGGTAGCTAATCGTTTTGTCCTACATTTCCTATGGGGGGAGGGAGGGATTTTATGTTTTTCAAATACCATACCACAATGTAGTGAATTTTCTTAAAGGACACCCACTTTTTGAAGTTGAGCTCGTGCACATGGAGGGGCCTACTATATACAACCAGTTGGCGTAAAAGTCAAAATTTTTTGAAAATGGATGCAGGTCAAAGGAGGTGACACGTGACATGTATGAGAAGCTCATTGGAAGATCAAAATATAAAATTTGAAGAGGTGTGATGTCATGATAGCCATAAGATCAAGGTGTAAAGAATGAAGGCTTCAAATACTACGATGATATTGTAGGTTTGGGAGTTCATAGTGTCGAGAAGGAAAAATACGAGAGGTAAGATCATATGAGGATGTCGTATGGTTGGGGGAAGGAAAATTTCAAGTGGAGATGCTATGCTATAAGGTCAATATAAAATTAAAAATATTGATGTCAAAAAAAGAGTTATCATAAGATCGAAGAAGGGAAAACTTAAGGACAGGATCATACGATAAGCATGAAATTCAAATTTTTCAAATGCATAAAATTAAGTGGGGCCTGCACAAGTGCATTTTGAGAAATGTGGAAATGATAGGTAGCATAGGAGGAAGGGATAAAGATAAATATTTTATATTTAGTTTCAATTTTTTTTTGAGAGCTCAAGTTTTTAAGTTGAAAATTTAATTTAAATTTGATATATTATACAGTTTATACTATATAGTTTCACTTTTTCAATTTTAATCCTTTGTCATGGCACAGGCCTAAAAATTTCAAATCAACCTCAGAGGCACCATTTTCATTAGAAATGTGCACTCTAATATACCATCAGAATCAACAAGAGATAAACTTTACATTTTTGCACAGGTATCCATCAAAAGGAGCTACAGGAAGATTTATGTTTTCCAGGATATCCTCAATGGAAATGAAGATTTTCTATTTCAAATGGGAATAATATTAGATTTTGATCAGATGAAGATAAGATTTGATTCACTTGTGACCATAAAGTAAGAATTGAATGTTCAAAAGGCAAATGTAGAAGAGAACTTTTGTTAGCAAGAGCAACTGTATTTTCATGGAAAGGGTAGAAGAAGACAAAACCATATCAGATTAATAAATCCTACACTTTTGATGTGTGTTAGATTCTCATTCAAAGGATTTCTTTCCTCATTAATTTTAAGGAGACATATCAATGTTTTTTGCAATAGTCAGGTTAGTTTTGATTGTTGGCAGATGAAGGAAGATCAACTTCAACAAAATCAGAATGAAGATAGTTTCAGCAGGACACATGTCAATATCAAGTCCATATCTGGAAGCTTCTTCTTCTCTATATAGTCTCTCCTCTTTTTTGTACGGGTTCCAATTTTGAGATTTTTTCACTATTGTGAGACCAATAGGGTTCTAATTTTGAGATTTTCTCACTATTGTAAGACCAGAAGGGTTCAAATTTTTATTGTGATACCATTTCTCCTTAGTATTCCTCTATTATGAACGTCATTTGTGTATTTTTTTTGAAGCATTTTAACTCATATAGTCATCCCTTATGTTATTTTTTGAGTTTTTCTTACACATGATGTATTTATTCCAAGGGAATGAACAAAAAGCTTTATTTGAAATTTCATTTTGAAGTTTTTCTTCTTTGTTGTGGGTTTGTAGTTTCTCTATTGATATATGCCCAAAGTCCATATCATCCATTTGCAACTTATTTTGAATTTTTATGCCACTGTGTGTCTTGCTATTGGGTCAAGGACCTAAGTAATTTGCTTTATATTGCATTGACAGAACTGGATGGGTCATAGGAGGATTTGATAACTACAAACTTCATTTGAAGATTGATGTCTATTTAAAAGGTAGATAGATAGATCAAATATCTAAATATATGAGTATATTTAGGTATCCATGTGTATGTTAAGACTTAGTTGATGCCCAATGGATAAGGGACTGCTTAGCTTGGAGGTTAAATGTTCTTGTTGTTCTATACCTGGGTTATGTTGATGATTCAATCATTAATCAAATATCTTTTTCCTTTCTATTTAAGAGTTAAGATCCTTTCCCTTGCTTATTTTCTCAAGTTCATGTGACCTATTATTAGCTATTTCATGTCCATGAATTTTTGCATAAACATAGAAGATTTATTGGTTATTATATGTTATCAGGATTTAGTTATATGCCTTTACACTAGTACCATATAAATAATCTAAGGTCCACTCACCTATGTCTTGCAAAGCCTAAAGAAGAAGGAGAGTTAAATAGCCTTATAGTTTGCCCTAGTGTCTAAATAGGTGCATTGAGGATGGGAGTTAGTTATCCCTAGGTGTAATTGTTCTTACCACTAGGTTATTCAAAAGTTGTTAATTCAAAAGCCAACATACTCCATGTCTTGTTCTTTTCAATTTTCAAAATCGCTTCATTCGTAGCTGTAATCTAATCTTCATTTTGAAGTGCATCCTTGAGTGATCTAGGCTCATACTCGCATGATAAGCATGTGTCACTCCTAATTCATTTTCATAATTGGGATTGTTTATACAGCACCTTATCTAGTTTACTCAATCTTGGCAATCCTCTTACTTGTCTTTTCTTGCTAATCTTAATCAAATTGTCAAAATTTACATGACACAACCTCTTATGTCATAACCAAACATCTTCATATTGTGCAAATAATAATGTATCTTTAGATAGGTATAAATACAACAAATTACCTCTTGTTTTCTCTCCACTTCCAATTAGTTTACCAATAACATCATAGATCTTTGCCTTCTTGTTTAGAAACTTGACCTTGTAGCTAGAACTGATCAACTATGCCACACTCAACATGTTATATTTTTTACCATCAACCCAATATGCATCATCACATCTAATCTTGTTATTCATAACAATTGGTACTTTACCTTTCACATATCATGGTGCATCATTTCCAAACACAACACTTTCACATAACACTATTTCCAACCAATCATATGATGTGAACATCCACTATCAATTATCCATCTATCATTTTTTCTTATATATGAAATTAGAGAAATCTTTTCACATTTTTCATCTTTATCAAAGTCATCTTTCATGAAAAATACACAACTTCTTCACCATTTTCATCAGTTCCAATACTAGAAACTTCTTTAGCACTGTAACAATATTTCTCACCTTTTCCTTTGTAGTCCTTGTTAACTCTCCGATCTCTATTATCTCTCTTGTCTCGATACCTCTTGTCTCTCCTCTCATTCTTGTCTTCTATTTTATAATGTTTCACAAACAATATGACCAACTTTATTGCATGTGAAACAAATAATAGGAAGTTTACCTTTGTATTTACATTTTCCTCTAGGTAGCCTCTTAGGCAGTAATGACTCAAATTCATCAAGTTCTTCATCTGAGTCACTATCAATAATCACATGTCTTCTTTTCTTCTCCTTTTTAGAACCATCAAGAATTAGTTTTTCTTTGAAAGCACTTTTAACATTATTAAGGGAATAATTATCAAAATTATCCAACTCAAAAATTGTGAGTCTACAAATCAGATAATTTAGTGTGTGATTATTACTAGGTGTGTATCTCCATTCTTGTATTGCAAATACTATAATAGTATAACTAGGAAGTAAAGTTATTAGTACCTTTCTGATTACTATCTCCTTAGATATTTTACTTCCAAAACTCTTGATAACATTCACAACTTCTTTAATCCATGCAACATATTTTCTATATTATCACCATCATTCATTCTCATGTCATCAAACTTTCCTCTTATACTTTCTACCTTATCTATAATCACATTTGTGTCTCCTCCATGATTTAGTGTCAGGTTGTCCCATACTTGCTTTGCATTCACAAAGTCTTTTAATTCATCAAATTTAGAATAGCTTAAATAAGATGCTAGTTCAATCATCATTTAGTTATGCTCTTTCTTCTCTTTCATTTTCTTAACAATCATAGGTCTAGGAAATTCAACATAATAATTTTCAAGATAGTAAAGAGTAGAATCTCCAATACTTGATAGATACAACTTCATCTACCTTTGTCATGCAAAAAAATTCTCCTTTCTCAGGTTGGGTATCTCTCTCTTATACATCTTGATCTTTTGCTTTAAGTCCTTCAAAATTTCACACAAGCACTAAGAGCTCTAATACCAATTGTTAGAATATTTGGAATAATTGAGAGTGGGTCTCAATAAGTTATCCCTAGGTACAAATATAAAAATCAAACACTTGAAACATCAACAAAGTCAATCCAAATCAATCACTAGTTAAAAAATTTCACTATAATCTTACTTATTAATTCTATTATAGCTCTATGTTCTATATGTGGTGACATGCAGAAACTTATCATAGTTAAAAATAGACTTAAACTTAAAAATAGTTGGTATAAACACACATAAAACATCAACACAATATTAGGCACCAAGATTTAACATGGAAACCAAATTTAGGAAAAACCACCAATAACATGCTACCACTTTTCACTCTTATAAAGTGAGCTCTTGTAGGATCCAACCCTATTAAAGGTTATAAAACACATTTTTAGGCGTGACCCTATTAAAGGGTTTTATCACCCTATTAGGATTGGCCTTGTTAGAGGACTTAAGAACTATTGGAAATGATTGAAATGATCATAAGAAAAGTTGTTGGAATAATATATGGAACTAGCAAAGATTGTCCTCAATCATTGTTTTGTCATTGATGTCAAACTTGCTACTTGCAAGAATGACAATTGCTTTAGTGATCCAAATACTATCAATTAGTTGATTGTCAAGGTGGAGGCAATCAATAAGATGTAACTAGAACACCTAGAGAAAGGTTGAAGTTATGATGTTGTAATGAAGTACAAGGATCAGCTAAGCCATTGATGAAAAAGTGTATTTGATGTCACATACTATAAGATACAAAGAATGGGCACATTGAAACATATCAAAGATTTAAGGTTTTAGCTAAGTCTTTTGTAAAGCTCAAACTAAGTTCATTAGAGAGAAGGAGCCAAGCAAATTCCTAGTCAATGCCAAGTAAACTTCAGATGCCGAGTAAACTTTAGTTGCCAAGTAAACTTTAGATGCCGAGTAAACTTCAGATGCTGAGTAAACTTCAGTTGCCAAGAAAACTTTATATGCGGAGTAAACTTTAGATGCCGAGCAAGTTCAGATGCTGAGTGACACAAAGTTTATCAAGTGCCGAGCAGAACCAAGTGCCGAGCAGGTATAGGTGCCGAGTAACACAGAGGTACTGAGCACTAGTAACTCAATAATGTCGAGTTGCTGCATTATTTTGGAAATCAAAGATTTGCCAGATCTAAGCCGAAAAGGTTGTTATCTAGAACTTTGTGAACTAAAAGGAAGATAAGAATGATGAGCTGGTGGCACAGAACACCATGTAGAACATTTTTTTAAGGATACAACTGGCAAAGTTTCTAGAACAAAACAAGATATGGGGTAGATACATTGTATCCTACCTGATCCATTTTGAAATCCTAAAATTGGAAAAGGAGAATTGAGCAGCAAAGGCAAATCAAACTTCTATTTAAGAAGACATAAGTTAATGAAAAAAAGAAAGAAAGAGAGAGGTGGTCAAGCATAAAAGCATGAAGTGCTATAGAATGTGCTAAGGAGAAGAAAAACATAGGAACTCTATTTAGATAGACGACCACAAGGATGATTGCATTGGTAGAATGAGTAAGAAGACTCAAGGAGACGAAGCTTGAGAGGAAGACAAGTAGTCAAAGCTGGAGTGATTGAAGCCAAGCTTAAGGATTGAACTGAAAGTGTGATATGAAATCTGCAAAGTATGTTGTAAGTTATAACAGATCAAAAGATCATTATCGTTACTTTCTAGCAATTGTAACAATAAGTTTAAATCCTATGGACTTAGTTGGTTTAATAGCCATTAGATAAATCCTTTAACCGGATGACATTCCAAGTGAATGTTCTAAAGACCTTTAACTAGGCCCATTCCTAATAGTTTGGTGAAATCCTTTAATAAGGTCACATTTAACAGTGTGTTGTAAGCCTTTAATAGGACAGGCTTTTAATAGGGCATCACTTTAGAAGAGTGAGAATCAAGTAGCATGTTACTAGTGGTTTTTCCCAAATTGGGTTTCCACATAAATCATTGTGTCATGTGTTGATCTTGAATGTTTTATCTTTGCACATTGATTTGTTGTAACTTGCTTATATGATTGATTTAAGTTTGGATGGATAAAAGGTGTATGGATTCATTAAAAGTAGTAAAAAGGTATTAATAGGGCATTTGGACCTTGAATAACTGATTCACCCCCCCCTCTTAGTTATTCTAAATAATTCTAACAAGAACATACCATTAGAAAGTCACCTTGATTAAAGGATTTACAAATGACTATTAAGTCAACCTTATCAAAAGGATTTTACTACTACCACAATGGTTAGAAAGTAATAGAAAAGTGTGATCTAATAGCATACAACTCACTTTGAAAATTTAGATCTTTGTTTGGCTCAATTGTGGTTAAATGACTGGATTCCATCATTCTCATCATCTCTCATCTACTTAGAAACTCTTCAAGCAATCCTCAACCTCACAAAATTTGTACTTCTCCTTGAAAGTCTATTCACTAAAAGTCTACAAAAATATCCCATCCAGTAACCCTATAAATCATATCAAATACCTCCATAAATAGTTAGCTTTTATCTTTTTTTTCTTAATCACAATCATGGATCTTAGAGTTTATGATCAGATCCAAAACATTCAATGAATTTGTCAAATTTCTTGTTCTTCTTATCTTCACAACACTTCTAGAAAAATATCCTTAAATATTAGCCTTTGATCACTCAACTAATCCTTTCCTTGCATTAAATAATATAACTCGTCAACATCTTTTTCTTTTTCAAAAATTTCAACTATGTCAACCACAAATCTTGATTCTTTCATAAACTACTCTTTTTTTGTCACTTGGTGATCATTATGTTCTTCTACTTAATCTTTACTAGGTCACTCACCAATCACAAATTTTTCTCACTTAAATATTACTCGGTTAATACTATCGCTCAGTAGTCTCTATCACTAGGTCAACATAGATACTCAGCCAACATTATTTTTCTCGGCAATGCTTAAGTTCCTTAATCTTTTGCTTCAACTCCTTGATTCACTATGCAACATTGATACTCAGTCAATCTTATCATTATGACTTTTTTCAACTCTAAGAATCATCAAACCATCACCTTTACTTCATCTATTGATTAAAAAATAAATCACATTGTTAAGTACTCACTTACACATCTCAACTCCACCTTTCACTAGGTCATCTAATGATCTCTTCTTTTCAAATCCTTTTCATCAATCAAATGATATGGCACTCTAAACTATTAGTAAATGTGTCTCTCATAGGTTTGACACTTTTCTTACCAATAGGTTTGAAATCAATGACAATATAACAATTATTCCAATTAAGCTCTCAACAATTATAGATCGAACACAAATGAATATTTCTTTTCACTCTAAATATTGTGGCTCTAAACCTATGACTAAAATTTCAATAGTGAATAATTCACAATAGAAAACTTAGAAAATGTTATTCCTTCTCAAACCTTTACAAAGAGTTAGACATGATGGTAAAGTGTTTGGGTACTTTACGAGAAGATGGACATGTTCCCAGGATACAGTAGAAAAGTAAACCCAAATTCTTTGGAAATGTTTTGATAAGTAGTTTCTAGACATCTCTCCATAATTTTGATATCCTACTCCTATACAAAGTTAAAATTGATTTTTCTTTCGTTTAACAAGGTCTTTCCTTGGTCGAGCCATAGATTGAGGAGCCAAACTTGAAAGTGAGATGTAAAACATGAAAGGAAGTAATAAAAATGTAAATAGTCACCTTTCTTGAATAAACCCTCATCAATAAGGATTTTGCAAAGCTTTTCTATTGTAAATGTTGAATTAGTAATGAAGCATGTAGGAAATCTCCATAAATTCAATGGATCTCCAGAAATCACATCATGGAGCCATGTGTTTAAATGTGCATTACTAAAGATGATGAATCCCTCAATATAGATCTCCTCCCTTGATAACCAATAAAATTCCACATCACTAAGAGGAAATGTGTTAGGAACAACTGATGTTGACAAATGAAAAAATTATTATGGTTATGCAACTGATGTTGATGAGGAACAAGATTAGATAACCATGCTATGAATTATATGTAGAAGAGTTGGATCAGTTGTCATGTTGTCATTTATGTCAAGTTGATTGAGAAAACTAAATCATTTGAGTTGCATATCATCTGAGGATGTGATGTTAAATAGAGAAATGGATGGTAAAGATAGAAGATAAAATGAAGAAGTGATGTTAAGTATATGAACTTCATTGGGAAATGGATGAATTGGTATTTGGTAATAAAATATTTCTTTGATTGTTTTACATGATTTGGTGGCATATTAAGATGATGCACAAGTAAGCTATTTTGGCTGGTAAGAAAGGAAGCAAGTTAAAAACTAAAAATTTAAGAAAACATAGATTTGCACTGAGATATAAATGGTGGTCGGTAAAAGAAGGAGAAGGATTGTTAAGTTACCAAATAGGAGATGTTGTCAAGCAAGGAAGGTTACAGAGTATGTATAGTATTAACCAAGTGTAATGTTAACTAAGTAATGGAGGTGTTCGATGAAGCAAGAACACAACTTGGTGAAGAGGAATAGTTTGTAAAGAATTGATCAAGGGAAAACATCAAGTGAAGACCTAGGCTAATATAGAAGATTCTAAGATAAGGAAAATGTTAGTTAGCAAGATCAATATATGAAATTGGAAAGGTAAAATCATGTTTTGAGATCCAAAAAAATTTCTCAAGTTTTGAGGTAAGTTTATAGATGATAAGATCCTCAAAAAATTTTACCTAGTCACAAATTCAATTTATTTGAGTTGGTAATTTATATTGTAGATAAAAGGAATTCATGCAAACACTAATGAATGTGTTTAAGTGGAAAAAATTTATCTATATAAGGATTTGACAAGAAGGTTAAAGGTGTTGGTCAAGTTGTTGAAAGAGTTGATAGCCAAAAAGTAGAGAAGCGAATATCAAGTGGATTGATGGAGTTAGTATGATGACCAATCAGTAAGGAAAAGATCTGAGATTAATAGAGATCTAAAAAATAATAGCTAGTTTCATATTTATCAGATCATTTCATTGCTATTTTCTAACTAGTGTAGAAAAAAATATCTTAATTGAGTGGATTTATTAGTTTTATTTATAAATCATTTCTTAAGGTGACATTCTAGTGAATGCACTAAGTTCCTTAGATAGGACACTCATTGAAGTGTGATAAGCTCTAGATGGTCTTTGGTGTAAATCCCTCAATAGGCTCACATATAGAAAATGTGTATGTAACCTTTAGTTGGGTTAGCTCTTAATTGAGTTTACTTCAAAAGAGTGAATTATTTTAGGGTGATAAGTCCCAAGTGGTGATGCAGGAGCATCCAGAGGTATAAGGGCAATCCTATGTCACCCAAAAAAAAATGTACTTGGACTTAGTTTTTGTTTCATGTCTTTACATTTTTGGATACCTATTTGGGTCAAATAAAGGTTCCAACTCTCACAATTCAACTATCAGTGTGCTAGAAAATCCCGAAAAAATAGGAGCATGCAATTTGGCCACCATTTTGGTGACCTAGAAGGTGTGAATTGGCTAGATGAATGTAAATGTGATTTAGAGCATTCCAGAAAAAGAACCAGGTCAAAAGGCCCCACGGTTTGAAAGTTATTGTAGTTTTTTGGATTTTGGAGACCTCCTAAGAATGCTTCAAAGTCAGGGAGGAAGGGGAATTGGTAGATCATCTGGAGGCCGCAATGAAACCCAAAAGAAAAATGAAGATGAGGGTACTAGCAGGAATCAGAGGAATGAGGGTTTCAATCGCTCTCGTGACCAAGACTTTGGAAATCAAAGAGGAAGAGGAAGAGGATGTGGACAAGGAAGAGGAGGCTTCCGTGGTACCTATTTCCATTGCAATGAAGAAGGTCATCGTGCCTTTGAATGCCCTCAATGACAAGGAAGGGTAGATAGGAGAGCTGAGGGCCAAGCTAGGGTTGCTCATGTGGATGAGGATGCACAATCATCACATTCTGAGGATGCAGAAAGAGGAGAGACCTGGGTAAATGAAAGAGTCCTACTAAGTGGTGAGATTGAACCAGGACAATAGAGGAGTTTGTTCCGTACCAGATGCAAGTGTGAGGATAAATGTTGTGACGTGATCATTGATGGTGGTAGCACTGATATTTTGGTATCAGAAGAGATGGTCTCTAAGCTGAAGCTCAAGAGGGAGAAACATCCCCAGCCCTATCAGATTTCTTGGGTAAAAGATGATCATAAGGTCCTGGTAAGTGAACAATGTTTAGTAAAATTCAAAATTGGGAGTTACCATGATGAAGCTCTCTGTGATGTTATTTCGATGGATGTTTGCCATCTATTGTTGGGTAGACCATGGCAGTTTGATAGACATGTAGTACATGATGGGCATGCAAACACATACTCTCTGACAAAGGATGGAGTTCGCCACAAATTGAAGCCCATGAAAAAGGAAGGTGAAAAGGTATGTAGCAGTGCTAGGATTTGTCTTGTTGATGAAAGGAAGTTTTTAGATGGCATGAAACATCAACATATGTGCTATGCTTTGATTCCTAGGAAAGATAAAGAAGGTAGTAGCGAAATACCAGTTGAAGTTTCAGATTTACTAGGGGAGTTTGGAGATATTATCTCTGATAATGTTCCAGATGGATTGCCACCAGTAAGGCAAATCAGTCATCAGATAGATCTGATTCCAGGAGCTACTTTGCCTAACAAGGCTGCTCACAGGATGACTCCTACTGAAACAAAGGAGCTAAATAGACAGGTTCAGGAACTATTGAGCAAGGGCTTGATTCGAGAGAGCTTGAGTCCATGTGCAATACCTGTAGTACTCACACCAAAGAAGGATGGAGAGTGGAGGATGTGTACAGATTCTTGAGCTATAAATAGGATCACCATCAAGTACTGGTTTCCTTTGCCAAGGATGGATGATATTATGGATTGCTTGAGTGGAGCTCAGTACTTCACAAAGATAGATCTTAAGAGTGGTTATCACCAGATACGGATTCGAGAAGGAGATGAGTGGAAAACAACCTTCAAGACCAAGGAGGGTCTTTATGAGTGGTTAGTCATGCCCTTTGGATTGACGAACGCCCCAAGCACCTTCATGCGGCTCATGAATGAGGTACTTAAGAAGTTATTGGGAAAATTTGTTATTGTCTATTTGGATGATATTTTAATTTTCAGCAAGACTTTGGAAGAACATTTACTACATATTCGTAGTGTCCTTGAAAGGCTAAGGGAAGAGAAATTGTTAATTAATCTAAAGAAGTGTATCTTTGCAAAAAGGGAGTTAGTCTATTTGGGGTTTGTTATATCACCTAAAGGTCTCAAAATGGATCCAGAGAAGGTAGAAGCCATCTTGGAATGGCCTACTCCAAGGTCTGCTACTGAGGTAAGATCATTTCATGGTCTGGTTAGTTTTTACAAGAAGTTTATTAAGAATTTCAGTGGCATATGTGCACCCCTAACTGATACAATAAGAGGGGATAGAAAAGAGTTCAAATGGACTATAGCAGCTATGAGAAGTTTTGAATTACTGAAGAAGAAGGTAACAGAACAGCCTGTGTTGGCACTTCCAGATTTTAGAAAGGTTTTCCAAGTAGATTGTGATGCCAGTGGCAGCGCTATTGGGGCTGTATTAAGCCAAGAAGGTAAGCCTATTGCATATTTTAGTGAAAAATTGAATGATGCAAAAAATAAGTATTTTGTTTATGATCAAGAGTTATATGCAATAGTTCAAGCCTTAAAGAAATGGAGGCATTATTTATTGCCAAAGGAAATTGTTTTGCATACTGATCATCAGGCATTACAGTACCTAAATAGCCAAGGTAAATTGAATTAGAGGCATATGAAGTGGGTAGAATTCTTGCAGAGTTATACATTTGTGTTGAAGCATAGAAGTGGAAAATCTAACAAGGTTGCAGATGCACTAAGTAGGAGATAGTTGTTGCTTACAGTAATGCAGGTTGAAGTAGTTGGGTTTGATGAACTCAAGAATTTTTACCCTGAGGATCCTAATTTTGCTGAAGCATGGAAAGCTTGTAAAGAACCTATTGCTGTAGATAGAACCAAGTGGTTAGACTATTTGATTCAGGATGGCATGTTGTTCAAGGGTAGTCAATTGTGCATTCCAAGGAGTTCCATGAGGGAAAATTTGATTAAGGAGAAACACAATGGAGGGATGGCAGGACATTTTGGTTGAGGTAAGACCATTGCCATTCTTAGAGAACATTATTTTTGGCCTCAAATTTTACAGGATGTGAAGAAGTTTGTACAGAGTTGCCAGGTTTGTCAAGTTGCTAAGGGGTTTAGTCACAATACTGGCCTATATCAGCCATTGCCTGTTCCATCAAGGCCATGGGAGGACATAAGTATGGATTTTGTTCTTGGATTGCCGAGGACACAAAGGGGTAATGACTCAGTATTTGTGGTGGTTGATAGGTTCTCCAAAATGGCACATTTCATTCCATGCCACAAAACTCATGATGTTGTCCATATTGCAGACTTATTTTTCAAAGAGGTGGTAAGACTACATGGTCTTCCAAGGAGTATAGTTTCTGACAGAGATACTAAATTTGTGGGGTATTTCTGGAGTACATTGTGGAAAAAGTTGAGAATAGACATGAAATTCAGTTCCACGCATCACCCACAAACTAACGGCCAAACAGAAGTGGTAAACAAAAGTCTAGGCAATTTGCTGAGATGTTTAGTTGGGGATAAGCCCAAGGGATGGGATTTGATTCTAACAAAAGCAGAGTTTGCTTACAATAACTCTATAAATAGGAGTACTTGAAAATCACCATTCCAAATTGTATATGGGAATAGCCAAAGGACTGCATCAGAATTGAGGAAGATAGAACAAGGGCAGAGGACAAGTACTGAAGCTGAGGAATTTGCTGAACATATTAAGCATCTACATGAGGAGGTTCAAGCACACATTACCAAGATGAATCAAGAGTATAAAGCTAGGGCTGATCAAAGGAGAAGACATAAGGAATTCCAAGTAGGTGATCTAGTCATGGAGCACTTACGAAAAGAAAGATGTCTAGTTGGTACTTACAACAAGCTGAAAATGAAGAAATTTGGCCCCTACAAAGTTTTGAAGAAACATGACTCAAGAAATGCATATGAGGTGGAGCTACTAGATGGTATTCACATTTCTCCCATTTTCAACATTGCAGATTTAACAGAGTATCATGATGATGGTGCAGATGAGGAGCTGGTGTTAGAGCCATGTCCAATTCCTGCTTCTAAGAAGGAGGAGATAGAAGACATTCTAGATCATCGTGTGGGTAGGAGTACCAAAAATAGGCAGTATGAAGAGTATTTGGTCAAATGGAAAGGACGAACGATCGAGGACTCAACTTGGATTTCAGTAGCTAAGGTTTCCCATTTGGGATTTCCTCTACCATCCATAAAGTGACAGGGTCACTTTTCAATCTACCCTAGGTGTCTGATGTAGGAGGATCCAGAGGTATAAGGGCAATCCTGTGTCACCCAAAAAAAAATGTACTTAGACTTAGTTTCTGTTTCATGTCTTTACATTTTTGGGTACCCATTTGGGTCAAATAAAGGTTCCAACTCTCACAGTTCAACTATCAGTGTGCTAAAAAATCTTGAAAAAATAGGAGCATGCAATTTGGCCATCATTTTGGTGACCTAGAAGGTGTGAATTGGCTAGATGAATGTAAATGTGATTTAGAGCATTCCAAAAAAAGAATCAGGTCAAAAGGCCCCACAGTTTGAAAGTTATTACAGTTTTTCGAGTTTTGGATGATGCAGAGCCACACCTTGGAAAACTCAGGAGGAATCAGTCACTCAACTGAGTTGATTCAAGGGGCATCTACAACCTTCAGGATCACACACTAAAATTAGATTCAATTAAACAAAACTTTGTAAATAAAATTCCCCAAAATATCTTCTTGCTGCCTCTAGATAGACCTCCACTCAGACATGAATAACTTTCGAACCAGAAAATATTTACTCAATCCAACCATTGAGATTTGGTGTAACTAGGTTTCAAACAACATATAAAAATTTGAGAGAAATCCAATGGTTCAAACCTGAGATATTGACCACGCATCAGAGTACATTTTTCTGTAAAACATTGCTTCTTGTTGTCTCTAGATAGACCCGTGAATAGACATGTGTAACTCTTGAACCAGACAATATTTTCTCAATCCAAACATTGATATTTTGCGTAACTTGGTTTCAAACAACATATAAAAATTTGAGAAAAATCCAACGGTTCATTTGGGAGATATTACCTATGCACTGAGACTAATTTTCTGCAAACATACCGAATTCGACCCAAAACTAAAACTTTTTTAATCTTCTGCAAACTATCAACTTGTTTCCAGTGAGAAGATAAGAAAAATCTATTCAAAACTCAGACCATCGAAAACTTGCACAAAGACAAAAATGAAAAAAAACATTCCATATCTCTCCAAATTCGATTCGTGTCTTACATAGCCGACTGGCTCCCCTTAAAACTGATTTTCTTTTTCCTATTAAAGCATGTGAAACATTTTCTTCTTATTTTAGAAAAGAAGAACGTCTTCTATCCAAAAAAAGGATAAGAATTTGAAACATTTTTTCTACCAATATTAGACAGTCGTTTTCTAAGTTAGGAATATTCCAAAAACTGCCTACTACCTATTATTGGATTCTAAAAATCATTAAACACTCCACCTACGAACTAAAAAAAAACTATTCTAATTTAAGATCCACAAACACCTAGTCCTAGGTGGCTATATCTGGAGAGCTTATCGAACTGCTACTCTAGGTATGCCACCACATGTAGGACGTTATTACAAACTTCAAAAACTAAAAACATTTAAAACATAACATTAAATTCCCTATTACATTTTCAAAAATGTTGCCTCCTATAGCGTTTCTCTTCTCTGCCACTGCAACATACTCCCCTATAGAATGAATCTCAAGTCCTCTTGAGATGATGTGTTGTAGAAATGAGTCTCATTCTTCTTTCAAACTTTCCAATTTCTTTGAACTAGGATGAGCATATCTACAAGAAAAAGAAAAATAATATCCAACTTCTCCACCTTGTAGCTTTGATTCTTTAATGCTGTAAATGTCATAGAAAATTCTCCAGCATGATTCACTATACATGAAATCTGCATCCCTACATAAACATTATTAGAAGAAAGCATATCATCAGCATTAAGATTATTTGAGTTCTGTTTTTGAATATGAGCTTCCTTATACACCATGTAATGTGCATCATATCTATCTTCATCAATAGTAACCATAAACTTATCTGCTTCTTGACTATCAACCAGTTTCACATCTTGAATCTTAAGAATCGTATTTATCTCTTCTTCCTTTATTAAGCATTTATCATCATCTTGATCTTCTGTAGTAATCTCACTTTCAAATATCTCTTTCTTATTACAACTTTGCTCAAGAACAATAACAATATTGCACTCTTTCCTTTCTTCTTCAAGCTGAGTTTCCATACTACCGCCATGCCTTTTCCATTCTCCCACAATGGTTGCAAATTTTTCCCATAAATCAGATTCTTCTTTAGAACTTGCTGTTACACATTCCTTAGCTTCATCTTCATGCCATTCCTCTTGACATTTTTCTTCATTATGCATATTTAAGGCTTCATCAATTGCCTCCAAAATCTTTTCCATAGTAGTACCTTCCAACATTGTACTCTTCTCTATTTTCAAAGGACATGTTACTGTTCCAACCACAAATTGTTCACACTCAAATCCCATAGGACTTTCCTCTTTATTCTTCTCATCAACATTTACTTGCTGCAATTTATCTTCTTTCTGCTCTTTAGGTTCTTTCCCTTCCAAAGGACAACTTACATCTATCATTGTTGAGATTTTTGTACCAACTTCACATACATCTACACTCTTTATGGATGCCTTCTCTGTAGTTTCATTTGCCTCTACCAAAACTTCTTTCACTTCCTCTTTCACTTCATCATGCATTGGAAATGCTATCCTATCAATAAGACCTATACTTCTTGATTCCTTCCATGTTGTATCATCCTTCAATGGAAGAAAAACCATCTTCTTCCCATTCTTGTTGATAGTATATGTGTTCTCTCTACAATCATATATGGTTGACCTGTCATATTGCCATGCTCTTCCCAAAATCAAGTGACAATCTTTTAAAGGCATAATATCACATTCAATGGTATCAAAATATGGTCCAATGTTACAAGAAACATATGACTTTTCGAAGACATCAATCCATTGTTCATCTCCTAACCCATAAGCACTGTAAGGTAAATCATGAGGTACTCTTGGAAGATTCAGTTTCTCAACCATTTCTACTAAGATTATATTTTCAAAGGACCCACTGTCAACTATAACTTTGCATACCTTATTCTTGCACTTGCACTTTGTTCAGAATATAGAATGTCTTTGGCTATAGCTTTGTCTTTTTGTTTCTTCTTGTCCCATCATTCCTCAGCTAGGTTATTTTCTTCTTACCTAGTCTCCTAGACTTCTTCTCAAACTATTTCTCTCAATCTTTCACAATCACACAAACATATACACAACTACTTTTTCCCAAACCTTTTGCTGAGCTCTGATACCAAAAATGATTCACAGCCACACCTTGGAAAACTTAGGAGGAATTAGTCACTCAACTGAGTTGCTTCAAGGGGCATCTACAACCTTCAGGATCACACACTAAAATCAGATTCAATTAAACAAAACTTTGTAAATAAAATTCCCCAAAATATCTTCTTGCTGCCTCCGGATAGACCTGTACTCAGACATGAATAACTTTCAAACTAGAAAATATTTACTCAATCCAACCATTGATATTTGGCATAACTAGGTTTCAAACAACATATAAAAATTTGAGATAAATCCAACAGTTCAAACCTAAGATATTGACCATGCATCAGAGTACATTTTTTGGCAAAACATTGCTTCTTGTTGTCTCTAGATAGACCCGTGAACAGACATGTATAACTCTTGAACCAGACAATATTTTCTCAATCTAACCATTGATATTTTTCGTAACTAGGTTTCAAACAACATATAAAAATTTGAGAGAAATCCAACAGTTCATTTGGGAGATATTACCCATGCACTGAGACTAATTTTTTGCAAACATATCGAATTCGACCCAAAACTAAAACTTTTTAAATCTTCTGCAAACTATCAACTTGTTTCCAGTGAGAAGATAAGAAAAATCCGTTCAAAACTCAGACCATCAAAAACTTGCACAATGACAAAAATGAAAAAAAAATCCATATCTCTCCAAATTCGATTCGTGTCTTACATAGCTGACTGGTTCCCCTTAAAACTGACTTTCTTTTTTCCTATTAAAGGATGTGAAATGTTTTCTTCTTATTTTAGAAAAGAAGAACGTCTTCTATCCAAAAAAAGGATAAGAATCTGAAACATTTTTTCTACCAATATTAGATAGTCATTTTCTAAGTTAGGAATATTCCAAAAACTGCCTACTATCTATTATTGGATTCTAAAAATCATTAAACACTCCACCTACGAACTAAAAAAAAACTATTCTAATTTAAGATCCACACACACCTGGTCCTAGGTGGCTATATCTGGAGAGCTTATCGAACTGCTACTCTAGGTATGCCACCACATGTAGGATGTTATTACAAACTTCAAAAACTAAAAGCATTTAAAACATAACATTAAATTCCATATTACATTTTCAACAATGTTGCCTCCTATAACGTTTCTCTCCTCTGCCACTGCAGCATTGGAGACCTCCTAAGAATGCTTCAAAGTCAGGTTAGGGGTATTAAATGACCTTGAAAAGGGCCAAAAAATGGGGGATGAGAAAAGCTCCTCCATAGGGCTATAGAGTGCTTCAAGAGCTTTCCAAAAATGTAAACAGTTCGTCAATCGGAGCTACGGTTCAAAAGTTATGCCTCCCAGAAGTTCGAGTATCATTTCTGGATTCTTCTAGATTTGCACCGACTTCTAACGCAGCTTCTAGAACCTTCTATTTGGTCGATGGATGCCTACTAGCACTTTTTAGAATGTAATCCTAGTCCTTAACCCTCCGGGATCTATTTAAGGAGATTTCTGGCATTGTAAAAGGCAGTTCGGAGTGGAGTTTGAGAGGGGGTACTGAAAGGAGAAATTATCTCCAGATTTATGCTATTGTAAGCCCTTAGGGCATGTCTTGAAGTTTATTTTCTCTGTACTGTTTGTACTAGCTTATTTTCTCAGTTAATACAATTTCCCTTTTCTATTGTGTCCATTATGTTCTTGGGTTGTGTCCCCATCAAGTGGTTTTTACCCAAATTCGGTTTCCACATTAATAATATTGGTGTTAATGTGTGTATGAATGTTTTACATGTTATTTTGTCTTTGCATATGAAAAATGATATTTATTGTTGTGATTCAAGTGAATGTTTTAATCCTTATATCAAGTGAATTTTTTATTAATTATTAAGTTGTTAAAAGTAGTGATAAATTTTCAAAGGACCTAAGAATAACTGACTCATTTACACCCCCCCCCCCCCCCCCCCAAGATATCTAATAGAAACGCTCAAAAAGGATCGTTGAATCTTGTATGCTTGATAAATTCATAAAATGCCTTAGGAAATATGATAGCTTGAGTATTCTTATGTGTGTGATAATGCATTCTAATGGGAAAAAATTGCATCCATAGGCTTCATTTTATACTATTTTTCAGGCTAAAAAATAAAGCCATCTGACAAGTCTGTTGATTTAAAATTGAACTCCCTGAGACAAAAATAGCCACATGACTCAAAATATTTGGGGAATAGGTCAACATTGGTTGAACTAGTTCATAATAGGTTTCCTTAAGTTAACCTTGTTAGAATGAATGCTGATGATATGACTTTGGGGAGTATCCTGAGCAATGAAGAGTATTGGCATGTTGCATTCATGACTATGTTTGTCATTGATGTCAACATAGCATGATTTCTGTAAAAATTGGTTGAGTAGTAGATAGAGATCTTAATGGTACAAATAATGCTTTGATTTTATGGTGATGCATAGTTACAGACATGTTCAACATAATGTCCTAACTATGTAGTCAAGTGCATAGTGTCTGAGTCGAAGATGTATGGAAGATGTACGTGATTTACAAAGAGCAGTTCAGAGACAGAGTATTGGGAAAGTAGTTCCTAATATTTGTTTTCTATCTTACATCTTAGATGTAATGAAGAGATGCATAGTCAGGTAGTGATAGAGGACAATCAACTAATGATATCAACGAGTGTGTAAGCCCTAGTATCACACATGTCAAGTTTTGTATAGATTGTGAGGCGAGAGTGCTATTGTAATTATAATTAATTGGGAAAGCTTCAAGGTCAACTCAAGGAATTATTATGAAGATATGGTATAAAGGAAAGATGTTTTCCTTGATTTTATGTATCATGTTCAAGTTTTGTGATCATTGTTGAAGCGCAAAGTGAGAAAAGAAGCAAAGTGCTTGCTAAATGCATGTAATGGATCCAAGGGATTATTGGATGCAATATTTGTGATCTAGTCACAAGATCAGAAGGATTAGAGGTCCAATTGATAGGATAGAGAAAGAGGAAGGAACATTATAGTAAAAATCTATTATTCTGCAAGGAATAGTATAGAGATCATTTGGATAGTGAGTTCATTGGTCTTGCACTTGAAACTACTTGGGCAATGGGTCCAGCTATCTTCCATGACTCCTAACAGGGTTGACACAACTCCTAAAAGGGTTGGAATCTCCTAACAAGAATTCAAAGTTTCCTAATAGGGTCCATCCTCTAACAAGGAATATTTATATAAGTACATCATCTTCTAGCTACCATCCCCACTGAGGTTTTTCCTACTTAACATATCTAGTGTTATTGTGTATGAGTATCTTGTGGTTTTAGTTTATATTACTCATATGGTTAAGTTTGTTTAAGGTTCATAATTTTGATATTAGCTGGATAATTGATTCACCTCCCCTCCCCCTAGTTATATCAATGAACTATATATTTTAATAATTAGTATCATCATCTTAGGTCCTGGAAGGATAAGCTTAGCAGCTTTGGGAGATCAGTGGTGAATATTTTTAGAATGGATAGTCCTAGATTTGATGGGCCCAACTATGATAGTTGGAAGGATAAGATGAAGACATATCTATTGTGCATGGGTCTAGGATATTGGATCTTGACAAGGGAAAGAAGACAATTGTTGAAGAAGCAAAGCTAGAAGGTTGCAATGAAGAAGAGACAGATCTATTCATGTATAACATGAGAGTGAGAGAAGCTCTACTAAAAGATCTTCCAGTCAATGAATATAGTCAGGTAAAGTCACTTGAATATCTTATGAAATTTGGACAGCATTAGAATCTACTTTTGAAGGTGATGATCATGCAAAGAGAATGAGATTATGAAATTAGATATGTGCATTTCAAGATGCTAGAATGGTGGAAGATGAATTTGTAAAGTTATATTGGTAGCATATAAGAAATGGTTGCAAGAATTTGGTCTCATGGTGGAACCACGAAAGATGACGAATTCATATGGAAGATCTTGACATTTTTGATACCACCATTCAAGCCTATAGGTCAGATGATTTACCTAGTAGTGTCCCGCACTAAGGATTTCACAAAGAAAATGTGGCTTGGAAGATTAGAACCAACATAAATAGATTTGAGAAAATTTGGATATCTTGCAAGAGTCAAACAACTTTTAGTGCCCTGAATATTTGACCTACTTTGATAAGGAGTACAAGCACATGTGAAGATTTTGCTGGTAATAACAGATATGATGAAGACAAGAAGATTAAGGAAGGAATCACCCTTCTAGTGAGAAAAGAAAAAAATGGTAAGAAAATATTTAAATGTTGAACTTGTAATGAATTTAGTCATTATGCATCTAAATATCCTAAAAGAGAGAACAACTATAAAGGAGTTTTTAACCCTAGAAGAGATAGAGATAGAAATTGTTTGTATGCAAATGAAGATAAGAATCTAATGAAAAAGGTTAAAGTGAAAGTGATAATGAATGGGATTTGTGGCTATCAAGGAAGATGATATTGATAGAGAAATTTGAGAAGAAAGATCTCTAGTGAGCCAAGTAGAAAATAAGTCTAATTGGTAATTGATGGTTGTTGTTCACATCACATGACTGGTGATATGAATAAGTTTATTAATTTCAAGAATCATGACGGAGGTATTGTTAGAGTTGTTAACAATGCAACTTGTCATATAACAAGAATTGGATCCATTACTCTTTATGGTAAAACTAACACTGATGATGTCTATTTTGGTGATGGATTGAAGCATAACTTGTTGAGTATTGGACAGTTGGTAGAAAAGGGTTAGATGTTGTAGTTCGCTGAGAAAACCTACATTATAAAAGACAAAGATGATAAGATGATTAGAACCAAAACTAGATCTAGAGTTAATGTATTTTAGTTGAATCCTATGGAAATGACATGTTTGATAGCTAAAGTGGATAACAATTGGTTGTGGCATAGAAGATTCTATCAAATAAACTTTGATAATATTGTGAAGGTAAGCAGCACTTTTGCAGTTTGAGACTTGTGCAAGATCATCAAATTTACCAATGTTGTGTGTAAGGAATGTATTTTGGCTAAGTAGAAGAAAGTATCATTCACTTGCAAGAAATTCACTACCACAGAGAAGTTGGAGATCATTCGCACAGATCTGAGTGGTCCTTCTAGAACAAGAGGATTCTGTGGTGAAAGGTATTTTATGATTTTTGTTGATGATTTCACTAGAATGATGTGGGTAGCATTTCTTAAAGAGAAATATGAAGATTTTGAGAAGTTTAAGATATTTGAGAATAGAGTTGAGAATGAATATGGTGTTAAGATAAAGTGTTTGAGATATGATAGAGGAGGATAATTCACCCTAAAGAGTTTAACATTTTTTGTGAAGAGAATGGAATCAAAAGTTAGCTATCTTCACCTAGAAAACTTGAGAAAAATGGGATTGCTGAAAGAAGGAATAAGTCTATAGAGGAAGCAACAAGATTGATGTTGTTTGAGAATGATGTTTCTAAGAGATTTTGGACAGAAGCAATCAATATAGTTGTATATACTCTAAACATAGTAGAGTTTAGAAAAAGTATGGACAAGACACCTTATGAAGTCATTCACCATTAGTTAAGTATTTTAGAATATTTGGGAGAAAATGTTACATTAAGAGAGATGATGAAATTGGTAAGTTTGATCCAAGAAGTGATGCATGTATATTTCTTGGCTATTCATTGAAAAGAAAGCCTTATAGATGTTTCAACTATAAAACTAAGACAATAGTTGAATGTGAAAATGTAAGGATTGATGATAAATTTGGAACTAAGGAAAAGATGATATATTATAATTCAAATGGAGAAAAAGATAATTCTAGAATTGTTAGAAAAAATGTTGAAGTTTTCCTTGAGACAAACAATGATTTGCAGAATGATGTGCTAACTGTTGAGAAAAGAGGAGAACCTAGATCTGAACCAAGAGAAGAGACAAGAGTTTTGAGATTTAAACTCCTACCCCTAACAGAAATTTGACAAAGAATCACCCTCCTGAGAAAATAATTGGAAGAAAAGACAAAGGTGTGATGAAAAAGAATAGAGTAAATGAGGAGATATGTCTAATATCTCAAGTTGAACCTAAGATCATAGATGAAGTAGTTAAAGATGATCATTGGATTCAAGAAATGAAGGAAGAATTGGATTAGATAATGAATAATTATACATGGTAGTTAGTTCTTGGACCTAAAGATGAGTGTGATAGGAACCAAATGGGTATTTAGAAACAAGATGAATAAGCGAGGTGAAGTTGTAAGGAACAAGGCTAGATTTGTATGCAAGGGATATTCACAATAAGAAGGCATGGACTATGAGGAGACATATGCACTTATAGCTAGAATGAAAGTAGTAAGGATGTTCCTAGCTTATGTTGTGAATAAGAATTTCAAGGTTTTTTAGATGGATGTTAAATAAACCTTTTTGAATGGAGAACTTGAAGAAGAGGTATATATAGAGAAGTCTGAAGGTTTTCCTTTATCAAAAGACAAAGAAATGGTATTATAATTAAAGAAATCTTTATATGGTCTAAAGAAAGCACCTAGACCCTATTATGCAAGGTTGGATAGTTATTTGGCAAAGCTTAGATTTGCTAAAGGTACAACTAATAGTAACTTGTATTTGAAAGAAATTGAAGATGGTTTGCTGATTATTGTAAAAAAAATTTGATGGCATCATTTTTGGAGGTAATGATGAAGCAAATGATAAGTTTTCTGAAGAGATGAAGAATGAGTTTGAAATGAGCATGATAGGAGATATGAAGTTTTTCCTAGGATTGTAGATTGTGTATAATAATGAAGGTATTTTCATTTCACAAGCTATGTACTTGAAGGATTTGTTGAAAAGATTTGGTTTGTAAAGTTGTAAACCTATTGGTACACCTATGATAACTAGTCACAAGTTATCCATCAAAGATGAGACACCTATAGTAGAGAAGGAGAAGTACAGATCCATGATTGGAGGTTTGCAGTATCTAACTCACAACAAATTAGATATAGAAAATGAAGTTAGGATTATAGCTAGATTTCAAGATAATCCTAAGTAATCTCATTTTGCAGCAGTGAAGAGAATATTCAAATATTTGAAAGGGACATCTGACAATGGAATTTGGTATGATAGATCAAGTGATTTCACTCTATGTGCATATACTGATGTGGATTGGGTAAGTAGTTCAAATGACATAAAGAGAACAAGTAGTGGAGCATTATTTCTTAGAGGAAGATTGGTTTATTGGCTAAGCAAGAAGCAAGATTGTATTGCACAAAGTATTGTTGGCATAGAGTATGTTTTAGTAGCAAATAACTATAATCAAGTTATGTGGATGAAGTAGATGTTGAAGGATATCAGAAATTAGTATGAAGAACCTATTATCATTTACTGTGGTAACACAAGTACAATGAGTATGTCTAGGAATCCTATATTTAATTCTAAGACCTAGCATATATCTATAAAGTATCATGTGCTGAGAGAGAAAGTGGCAGAAAAGGATATCATATTGGAGTATGTGAGTACTAAAGATCATATTGCATATATCTTTATGAATCCTTTGCCTAAAGATACTTTGAGTACTTAAGAGGCATGCTTGGGGATATGCCCCTACCTACTTCTGAGTAGATGATGTACATAGTGCATCGGTCCAATGGTATAGAGCACTATTGTTATCTTGGACTAAATAATGATACTTCCTATATGGGGAAGTATCTATTATGTATTGATTCACCAAGGATTCTTCATATTTGGTATTTAGTATTGAACAATGTATTTGGACACTTGAGTTGACTAAAGAGTTGAAGAAGTAGTTGTAACAATTGGTATTTTTGTACTTGATTGAGGCCTTTGACATTGATATCAATGGGAGAGAGTATGGCATGAAAAACATATCCTAAGGCATGGGGGAGAATATGTATGAAAAGAACTCCTAAGTATGGGGAAGAGATATCTCTTTAGAGAGATTTAGAAAGATTAATGGAAGCAAGAATATGCACCTGATGTATTGAGAATTTTTTAGTGTTAAGTAAGAAATTGATGTCTAAGAAGAAGGAGTATACACCTGTGTTCATCTATTATTTTGATATTCCTTTCAGCATGTGGACAATTGGTGCCAGTTAGTAGCAGTAGTAGAGTACAATTTGGTATTCTTAGAACTTGGATGTTTTTCATCTGTGTTTCCATCAATGCTAAAGGGGGTGATTGTTAACATGAATGCTGAGTATGCTACTATATCATTAGCATTACAGAGTATTGGCATGTCACATTCATGATTGTGTTTGTCATTAATGTCAACATAACATGGTTATTGTAAAGATTGGATTAGTAGCAGACAGAGATCTTGATGGTATAGACAATGGTTTGATTATCTAGTGGTTTGTAGTTACAAACATGTTTGGTAGAGTATCTTGATGACATGTTCAAGTGCACAATGTCTAAGTTGAAGACGTATGGAAGATGTACCTAATTTGTAGAGAGTAGTTTAGAGATATAATATTGGGAAACTAGTTCCTCATGTTTGTTGGCTATCTTACATTTGAGATGTAATGAAGAGATGTGCTATAAAGGAAAGATGTTTTCCTTGATTGCATGTGTAATGTTCAAGTATCATGATCATTGTTGAAGTGCAAAGTGAAAAAAGAAGTAGAGTTCTTATTGAATGTCTGTAAGTGATCCAAGGGATTATTGGATGTGAGATTTTATGATCTAGTTACAAGATCAGAAGGAGTAGAGGTCTAGTTGGTAGGACAGAGAAAGAGGAAGGGAAAATACAATAAAAATCTATTATTCTATAATGAATAATATGTAGATCATTTGGATAGTGGGTTTATTGGTCTTTCCCTTGAAGTTGTTTGGGCAGTGGATCCAACTATCTTCCACAACTCCTAACAGGGACTCATATGTACTAAATGTATTCATAGACTCCTAATAAGGTCTATCCTCTAACAAGGAATATTTATATTAGTACATCATCTTATGGGTACCATCCTCACTGGGGTTTTCCCTCTGATCAAGGGTTTCCCTAGTTAACATATCTAGTGTTATTGCGTATGAGTATCTAGTTGTGGTTTTAGTTTATATTACTCATATGGTTAAGTTTGTTTAAGGTTTGATAATTGTGATATCAATTAGATAACTAATTCAATCCCCCCCCTCTCAGTTATATTAGTGGACTATATATTCTAACAAACCTATTCCTCTCAATTAATCCTAGTCCTCCAAATTTATCTATTCTAGGTTTATCTCAAAGAAAGAGAGTCAGGGGGTCAAAGAAACTATGCTAAGAGAATTGGAAAAGAGGAAACTGAGTTGGAGAAAGAGATAATTGAACAAGTCCATCCATGGTCCATAAGGTCACTAAATGAACGTAAATAAAATATATTGAATGATGGTTGATTCTATTTTTAGATGGTATAAGAATGAAAGTGATTGCTACTCAAAGGTTGAAAGGTTAAACCTCCTTTTATTTAGGATAACAAATCCAAAAAATGTGAACTAGATGATCTACAACTTACTCTCAAAAATACTTTAAATTCCACTAGAAATGATAGATTCCACTCACCCCTCTTCTCAAAGAAACTGACGACATCTCATCACTACTTTAAATATCCAAAATCAAGGTTTGTATCTATACTTATCATTCCACACTTTAAAAATGAGTAGAATGAATTTCATTTATTACAAATAATCAATTAGGTCATCATGTTAGATCTTCTCCAATGTATAGTTAAATACATAGGGCCATATTAAGGCATATACTCCTTCTAAAGAAATCATATAATGATTACATAAGATGTTCCATGGACTAGAATACATAGTTTACACTTTCCAATAATAATCAACATTCAATAATGACTCAATCATATGCAATTGAAAATATATTTCAAATTACACATTAATGACCTTACTAGATTTAACCAAATGATCCAAAAATCCAAATATACATGCACCAAAGAGACTTATGTCAACCTACATGCTTACTATCAAGCTATAGACAAAATACTATAAATACCTCTAGCTTATTTTCTTGTTCTCTTGTCAACTACCAGTCTTCACTAGATCATCTATGACTCAACCATAATATATGATAAAGTACGAAGACCATAGACATAATTTCTACACTCCAACATAAATATAAAAATGTGCATCCAGAGTTATCAACTACTATGCATACTAAACTAAAAAATGACCTATAGCATATAGAGTATATGTATGTCTATACTAACATAAATGACAAAACATGGCATCAATACAACATGTCTACTACCTTGATCAACCACTCTAAGTGCCAACAATATATCCTAATCCCAACAAAAATTGGCTAAAGGAAAAACTTTCACACTAACAATCACCTACATTAGTGTCTTCCATAAATTATATACAAATTTGGAACATTCAAGTTAAAAAATATATATATATTCCTACACTAACTTGTGCTTATCCATTTATTCTAAACAAAAGTTAGCAAGGTCAAGTTGATAGTGAAATTCTATTACTATGTGGCTTCCATTGGAGAGGAGCCAAGACTATAGGGAAAATAAGAAAATCCTTATGCCAAATAAAATTACCTTCTTAAGTAAGAAGAAACCATCTAAGAGAAGTAAATGGTGTGAAAAGGATAGAGAAAAATCTTTTACAATGTATACAAGAAAGGGATTCTTACTGGCTAAAGATGGAGAACATAAACTTGAAAGATACATGTCTTAGATAGTAATAATTATTATAGATACCTAAAGAGGCCATTTCCCTTTGATCCCCTTTTTAATCATCCTTTCCATCCTATGTCAATTTTTTCTTTTTTTAAAAATTATTTTGATTTATGTGTTGATTTTCCATTTATTCCTATCTTCATATCACATTTGTTAGTTTAGTATATTTAACTAAATAATATAATACTATTTAATTAATTCCTAATGTTTTTTATAGGGAATTAATAATCTAAATTAATCTCTCACTTGTGCTTCACCTCTATGAGCATCACCTAGATCCAATGAGTGTTAAATATTTTATTCATTGTCATGAGAGATGGGTTTGTGTAAACAATGACTCATAAAATATGGGTCAATGAGTTTGACTCAAAAAATACACATTTGAATTCTAATAGAAATATCACAACTTTATGTATTATGCAGAAGATTTCCTAATTATCACCAAAATGTTATTTTCACATGTTATTCATTAATTTTTTAAGGAACTAGTCTATGCTTCTGATAAGGAGGAAAGTTACTTTTATGATCTTTCACCTTACAAGAAGCCCTTATGCATATCTTCTACTTAAGGGTTACTGTCAAGTCCTTCGGTTCACACCATCTTCCTTGTCTACTTATTTTCTATGACATGATGTCAATAACAACCTCTATGCTTCTTGGATCAAACATATCCACTTCACAAGCCACCTTTACCTTAGGTTTTAAGGCTTCAAAATACAAGTATATCAAGGGCTTTCCCACTTCAACACTCCATTTTCACTCCAACTCATAGGATTACTTTCCTTATGTTAAGAGAACACAAATTAGGTTTGTTTCAAGGATCAAATGTCCCTCAAATACTTGATATCACCCAAATAGTCTATTAGGTATATGAGCCCCAATTAGGCCTCCCTACTTAGTATTTGGACTTCTAATATTGCACAACTAATCAGCCCTCCCAAAAAATCATAGATTTGAACACCCATTTGGACCTTCTACCAAATTTCCAATTTTTATGATTGGGTTGTGACATTTGGCTAGGATTTCTTCTTTAAAGTTCTTATTAGGTATAAAAGGGCTAGTTATTTATTATGTTGAAAGCATTAGGTTTAAGAGTACTTCTCTATAAAAGCTAGTTCACCTAACACTACAAAAATTTAGAACACATACCATTTAACCTTTTTCAAGTGATCAAACTTAGAGCAAGTTTATGTCCCTAGAACTAAGCTTTTCTTATCCATTTAGAAAACTTAGAGCATAAATTGTTAGAATACATGATAAATTATTTAGGAAGTAAATAATGCCTCCATATCTTAAGATCTTGAACCATGGAATATAGTTCCAAGTCATAAGAAGAATATTTTTATTTTCTCCAGTTAGGTTTTTACATGAAGAAATCCATTGGTCTTCCTTCTTGGCTTAATATTACACCAATTTCTAATCCACTAACATAACATCCAATGGTGAAAACCTTTTTAAAATGAGGTAACACCAAAATAAGGTAGTGAGTTACCTTCTACTTCAATTTCTTAAAAATTGTACCTACTATCTTAATCCACACAAAATTCACTTTTTGACCACCCTTGATAGTCTCAAGAATTGGACCATGGATGTGATTAAAGTTCTTAATGAACTTCCTATAAAATATGGCCATGCCATGAAAAATCCTCCACCATCCTATACTCTTAGGTGTTCTCTAGTTCAATATAGACTCCACCTTTAATCCATTTTCAAATCCCCTTTTGATATCACATACAATCCCAAAAAACCAAATCCTACTTCATGAATTCACTCTTATCAAGATTGATCTCCAAATTTTGTTAATGCAACCTCCTAATATCCATCTTCAAATACTTGAGGTGTTCTTCCTTGATCTTTTTTATATATTAGTATATCATCTAGACATACCACCATAGATTTGCCAATAAAATCTTTCAAGACCTCATTCATCAACCTCATAAAGGAGCTAGGTGCATTGGACAAGTCAAATGACATTACAAGTCTTTCATAGAGACCACCAATGATCTTGAATTTCATTTTCCACTCATCTCTCTCTCTTATCCTAATCAATTGGCACCCACATTTTATGTCTATCTTGGATAAATAAGAAACCCCATCTGAACAATCCATCAAGTCTTCCATTCTAGGGAAAAGAAACCTATATCCGATCATTATCTTATTGATTTACCTAGAATTAGTGAACAACCTCCAAGTTCCATCCTTCTTGGGTGCCAAAATAGTAGGAGATTCAAATGTTATCCCCAAATGATAATTATTTTAATGTATGTGTAAGATTCATATCAATTGTTATGTTTCCATTGATGACAAGCCTTAGTTTGTTAGAAATTAAGCTAATTCAGTAGAGTGCCATATCATTTGATTGATGAAAAGGATTTGAAGAAAGTATGATAAGTTAGAGTGATGATAAGTATGGTATTCAAAGGGTACTTGAATGAGTTACACTCTAACAATACAATGTTGTTTTGATTGCTTTATGTAATATTAAGAAAGATGTATATGCAAGTTATTTTTATCAATGAATAAAGAAATATAGTATTAACCAAGATACTATAGCTATCACCAAGAACCTAAAAAAAGAGAGTAGAAGATTATTGTTAACGTAGTTATTTCAACCTCAAATTATCATGAAGGTAGTGGGTGAAGCTAGAGGTGATGCAAGACCTTCAGGGGAGGGAGGTCAACCTGGGATGACTAAGGATGTAGGATAGCTTGGGGAGGAACCCAATGGAGGTGGGGTACTTGGGAACTTGGGGAGAGACCTAGGTCTTCTATAGCTGTCAAGATTCTTTTCTAGAAATGGTCAAGCTTGTTTGGTATTAAGATGGTTGGTAAGTCTTCTTTTCCCCTAGTCAAGAATGTATCTATTAGCGAGAAAGGCTCATTTATTTTGGAAATATTGAATCGAATCATAGATATGAATATTTCTAAAATGGATCATACCCTTGTGAGGAGATTCTTGGGAGCCAGACCAAATATTGAGGTAGTTAAAATCTTTGTTAAAAGGAAATCCGCTTTGAAAGGACAAGTGGATATTGTCACTATGTCAAAAGGTTGCCTTTCCTTTTATTTTTCTTGCAAAGAAGACTATAGAAACTATTGGAAATAATCAAGACTACCTAGATTACTAAGAGGGGAGGGGTGAAAATTTTTGACAAAATTCATCACTTAACAACATAATTCATTCACCATTAATTGATTTAATCTACTGCATGCATGAGAAACTGAAAGATAAACATTCATGGCACATGAACACAATATTTTGTGACCCAGAAACCTTCCAAATAGAAAGTAAAACTGGGGTGGGGATGATACCCACAAAACTTCAATACTACAGTATAAAGTTAGCCTGTTAAAGCTTACAATGACCAATTCTGATGATCTACCCTATTAGGAGCAATTAGAACTGCTAGGTCCACCTTGCTAGAGCTTTTACAAACGTACAATGAAGTATGCACTCTATTAAGAGATTCAATGAAAAGACTGTTAAGTATACCTTGTTAAATGATTTAGAAAATGATTCACTTGTTACGATGAAATAGTAGATCTTACTTAGAACTTGATTGCTAATTAGATCCTTGAAATTTTGATCACCTCTTGTGATAGATAAAACTTTACTGAACCTGATTTGGCCTTGATATCTACCTTTTTTTGCTGTTGATTTACATTCATGTTCACTCTTCTCAAAAAATTACTTCATTCTTCATGCTTGAGTATGATACAATACTTTTCATATATATCATCCCAATTTTTATAATTACAATGTCAGCTAAAACACAAGTTAACACAAATATTACTGAGTCAGCCCAAATGTAGAAACTCGAGTTCTGAAAGCTGACTTGGTGACCTTCTAATACTCAACGTCCACTGCATTTCTCAACATCATCATGCATTTGGTAGAAGTAGAGGCTCAATCCATACTAAGCACTTATCATAGCTTTTGAACTCGATGAACATTGGAGACTCAGTAGATATAGTGTCACTCGATAGGAATTGAATTTTAGGTTTAACTTGCTTGCACTTGATAAACACTACTCATCCCATTAATCAATAGACATTGCTTTCACATCATAGGAACTAATGACTCAGTAGACACTATGAAGCTCAGTGATACTACTAGACTTCATACAACTTGTTTTCACTTGGTAACCTCTAGAATGCTCAGTGTGAATTGTTGAACTACTAAACTTACTTGGCAACCACTGAGTGCTTGGTAAACACTGTAGACTAAATGATGAACTTGGTAACCATACAAAATTATGAATAAGTTTTGTCACTAATGATAAACATAACTTAATGCCAACAATCTCCCCCTTTTTCATAGTGACAAAAACACTTATTAGCCAAAACTTATGTACAATGACATACTGATTTTTTGATTTTTCAAAATTTGTCTTTGTAATGCATTTGCACATATCTCCCCATACTATGTACATAACATAAGATAATATCATACGAATATCTCTTCTTCTTTACAAGTCTCTCCCTTTTTATTCAATACTGTACATATGTTTCTCCACAAATATCTCTTTCTCCCCCTTTTTGATAGTAATGCCAAACAATTATGCACAACATACTTTATATAGAGACACTAAAATGTGAGAGAAACTTAGAATGTACCTTAAGAATAAGAGCTAATGTCTTATCCTAGTTCTCTTGCAAAATTTTGTAGGTTTGAAGTGCCACGTGAACTTCTGCTAAGAGTTCAATCATATGATCTACAATTGAAAAATTGTTATCACAGATCAATGTTTTTGAATAAGCAATATGTTTTTGCATTGTGTCCATGATTGGTAGGATCATGTTTTGGATGTCTATAAGTGTAGATCTATTCCTTGCTTCCTCTCTCAATAATTTAGCCTGCATATCATATTAGAATCTGACCCTTATGTGATGTGCTGAGCTTGAGCTGGGGTCAAGCTGCAACTTTTGAGCACTGGCCTTTAGATCCTCATCTATCTTGTTTAGATCCTTAGTTTACTTGGTAACATCACATAGCTTGGCAAAAAGAGATTTTACATTTGTAAAAGAATTTTTAAGATTGGCCAAAATTGAGGAAAGCTCTACCTGATGAATAGAAATGTGTTGAGCATTGTGCTCAAGCACCTTATTGTCAAACTTTTTCTCTACCTTTTCTATCAACTTTTCTTGACCAATAGAGTCCTCATTAAACTTATTTATTGCTTCTTTTAACTGTAACAAAATATGTTGAGATGAATCAATATCCATGCCTATGGCTTTTCTCAAGATATTCTTTTCACTTTCTATAATCCGATATTCTCTATCCCTTTCTTCTCTTAATTGCTTCTATCTAGCCATCTGTTCCAGAAGTTGGTTGACTAATCTCATCTATTCTACAGTGGCATTATCAAAATCCAACTTAGGAATTTCAATTTCCTTATCCAAGTCTATATCTTCATCAATTTCTTTTCTAGTAATTAGAAGTTTAAGTGGTGTCCTCAGTTCCACTTCTAATATTACTTCTTTGGACTTTGAAACAGAAGCAATTGTAGAAACAGTAGGGCTTGCTGAGAAAACTTGAATAGGGCCTACTGAAGGAATACTAACTGGAGTGCTAATATAATTCAAAATTGAAGTGCTACCCAAAATTAAAGTAATTACAAGTGGAACACTAACTAAAGTACATAAAATAGGAGCACTTATAGAAGTATTTATAAATGAAGTACTTACAGGAGCATGCAAACTTGAAGTAGACAAAATTGTAGAACTAGATGCTATACATATTACTGATGTCCCTAGCTTGGGAGCTGAAGAAGAGGAGGGCTACAACTTGGTTGATGAAGTGGTAGACACTTCCATCAGAGATACCTGGAGCTAAGAGGGTGCAAAGAGTGATTGAGTAGATGATGTATCTATTGAGGTTGCAATCACACTTCATGAAGCTATCTCCATGCTAGATGATGTAGCAATTTTTGGAGGAAAGTGAGGAAGTGAGGCTATAACTTGTGCAACTATCCTTACTAGATCATTCTCTTATTCTTCTTCCTTATCTTCCTCTTTCTCTTCTTCACCATCCTTCAATGCCTGATAATCCTCAGCATCAATATTGACACAAGATGTATTATCTTCTTCATTGTCACTATCATCATCATCATTTATTTCCACTGGATCCTCACTAGGTTTGTGCAAATGATAAACATTTTTCCACATAGATGTAGCATCCTTGACTACATGCTCAATATGTTTCACCAAAATTAAACAAGTATGAAATCTCATCATCATCTTCTCTTCATTTTTCTTCATTGCTTCTTTAAACTTTGCATTAGTAAGATTTGGTAGCAATTGTCTCAAAGATTTCTCAAATATGTCCTTGAAAGTTTGAGTAGCTGATTCCCATCTTGGCTTCAAACTTGCTAATAATTCATTGGAAATCTGTGCAGCAATTTGATCAGGGGAATATTTCCATTTTCCCATCTTTAACAACACTAGCTCCTCAATCTGCATCTTCTTTGCATCTATCCTGTTTTCAAATTTTAATGCCTTGAAGTTTGTAATACCAACACCTTCTTCCATTTTCTTCAATCTTTCTTGGAAGGTGAGAGGGGGCTTAATAAGAAAAACTTCACTACCTCCTTTCTTCTTAGATCTTTTGGTAAACACAACTATTGAGGTCTTAAGTGGCTTGGTGATAATCACCCTACATTTCTTTTTCACAAGCTCTTCTTCTTTTTCTAATTCCTACGCTTCATCCTCAAATTCTTTATCATCTTCTCCTTTTCCCTTGGTAAGCATAAAAGGAGAATTTGGAGTTTTCAGCTTTGTTATCTTCCTCTTACCTTTTCTTACTACCTATGGAAGCTTGATTTCTAACTATTATGGCCTTTACTTCCTAATAAGTTCCAAAGATGGGTAACTTCAGATTAATTGGCTCATTCACTAAGGCTTCAATTATCTCCTTGGTTTCATCAATATTAACCTCATAGAGAAGAAGTTTCACCCATACAATTCTGGGCCTAATTAACCATGAAACAAACATCATCCTTGTAGTCTTCAACTAGTTTTGGTGGAATCCAAAACCTGTTATTCTACTTTTCCTTGTAAACTTCAAAACAATTGTCCATTATATTGTCAAAATTCTCACCCATTTCTACAATGAACTCATTAATTTGGTACAAAATTGGAATGTCCTTTCTCCATACTACTGAACCTTTGGAACAAAAAAACTTTTGAACATAAAAGAACAAGCAAGTTAACAAAGAGCCAAATTTATAGGGGTTATTCCTTGATTTCTTGATACTTTCCATGTTCTTGTTTAACTATTTCAACATGAAGTCTGCCAAATCAAATTCCAGATTCTTCTTAAATACCTTGTAAGCTAGGTCCACAGCCTCACACGACACACTATTCAGGTGACTGGAGCTATATATCTTATGTGAAATAATATGAATACCAAACTTAATTTCCACATCAAATGCATTGCTGATTTTTAGTCCTCTGCCATCCCACTCAGCTAAGGTTTTGGTAACTTTGGCCTTATTAAGCATAGGGAAACTCGTGATTATATGAATCATCTTTTTTGTTATCAAGACAGGTTGCTCTAACCACAACTAACCATCATGCACATGACTCAAAATATACCTAATCCATTTGATTTGGAAGTTTCTTGGTAGATGTGGAATGTTGATCAAGCTTTTTCTCCTCTAGATGTTTATGCTCGAGTTTTAGGGTTCCATCCAAACACAATTCTCCTAGGGCACCATCCATTTCTAGAGTTCCAATTTCCTACACAACACATTTGAAATGAATATGAATATCATTTATAATAAGTACCTTTGATGGAATTTATGACTGGGCTCCATTAGGGTTGAGTGATTTCGCAATTGTTGGTACCAGTTTGAAATTTGGGGCCTTCTATTTGACACCTCACACTAACATCTCCAAACCTTTCTTTTTCTTGTTCATGTTTCTAGTGGATGCCATGATTGCTTGGTAGACTGAGAAAAATGAAGTTAAAATTATGCCTTTTTGATGAAAATTTTCCATTAATGCTCAGTATGATGGGAGCCATAATGACATAGTGCTTGATAGGCTGTCATCCACTATCTATCTAGATAACTCGGTAGAACCTTGTAACTCGGTGACCAAACAAAACTTTGTTATTTCTGACCTTGCTTGGTATAAACTAATGCTAAGCTTCTATGATCCATCTGTATTTGAAATACTAATTTGGATCTTTCCTTCCATTCATTTGAACTATTTAAGATGTGACCCTGAGAGTAATGTTCCATTTCTTCCTTAAGCGCTAAATTGGAAATGGTGGAGTCACCCACTTCTTGAGTGACATGAACATCATTTGAATTGGCTTGCTTGGTAGATTTGGGAATCCATTGTTATCTCATATGCTTCTTGATGTTATCAGCTTTAGCTTTCTTTTCATCCTCAACTCTACCTATATTCATGCAATTCTTAGCTATGTGACCAAGTTCAGTGCATGTGTAACATCTTATTGTAGTATCCTTTCTTCTCAAGTGACGCCTTGCACAATTTATGCCAATGTGTCCATATTCTCCACAGTAATGACATCTACACCAAGTATTATAGTCCCAACCAAATATTGCCTTTACAAATTATTTAGCTGGATTGAATGGTTTAGATTTGCATTCAAATACTTTGTGACCTTGTTTCTTGCATTTGTGACATTTGCCTTCAAAATTTGGTTTCTCTTTGCATTCATTAGCTTTATGACCATGTTGACTACAATTGTAGCATTTTCCATTGAATTTTTCCTTTCCATTGTTCCAACATTTTTTTGATGTATGACCTATCTTATCATAGTGATTACAAGTAGGTCTTTGATTCCTTTGAGCACCTTTTTTGGAGGATTCACCTTCTTATTTGTATCCAAGTCCTGCTTTACCCTTTTTCCTATAAAGATTTTGCTCACTTTTTTAATTCAATTGATCCATGTCTGCTTGAGATTTCATTATTCTTTCATTGAGTTGCTTTTAAGAATTTAGATCAACCTTCAATCTTTCATTGCTTTTAGTTTTAGTGCTTAAATCATTTCTTAACCTTTCATTTTCAGATCTTAGATTCATGATTTCTTTATTTGCATTAGAGAGATGATTGATAAGACTTTCTTACTGAAGGGATTGATTTTGAGTTTCATTTTTCCTTGTCTCCAAATCTTCATTTTCCTTATTCCTCTATTCCAAAATTTCACACAATCTTATTGATTGAATTTCTTGTTCTCTTTTCAATTTTCTTACCTCTTCTTACAAGGAACCATTCTTTTCTAGGAGTTCTTTGATTGCATCATTTGCTTCATCTGAACTACTTGAAGGGAAAAAATCTTCAATCTTTTCTTCAACATACTGGTGATCATTCATCTATTTTGCAAGTTCCTTCCTTCTTTTTAGAGATTGGGAAAGATGTTGTTTTGCCTCCTTGAGTTGGCCTATGGCCATCTATAGATCTAGCTTCTCATTGCCAATAGCTTTGTCAAGTTTGAATATCTCCATTATCCTTGATCTTTGCTCAAGCTGTCAAACTTTATCCTGAGAACCACAAATCCCTGATACCAATTTTTGGAAATAATCAAGACTAGCTAGGTTATTGAGAGGGGAGGGGCGAATCAGTAACCTCAAAATTTTTGACAAAATTCAGCACTTAACAACATAATCCATTCACCATTAATTTATTTAATCTACTGCATGCATTAGAAATTGAAAGATAAACATTCATGGCACATGAACACTTTGGTGACCCAAAAACCTTCCAAATAGAAAGTAGAACTGGGGTGGGGATGATACCCACAAAACTTCAATACTACAGTATAAAGTTAGCCTGTTAAAGCTTACAATGACCACTTCTAATGATCTGCCTTGTTAGGAGAAATTAGGACTGGTAGGTCCACCTTATTGGAGGTTTTACAAACATACAATGAAGTATGCACTTTGTTAAGAGATTCAATGAAAAGACTGTTAAGTCTACCCTGTTAAAGGATTTAGAAACCGATTCACTTGTTAGGATGAAATAGTAGATTTGACTTACAACTTGATTTCTAAATAGATCCTTGAAATGTTGATCACCTCTTGTGATAGATAAAACTTTACTACACCTAATTTGTCCTTATTGTCTACCTTTTTCTGGTGTTGATTTACATTCACATTCACTCTTCTCAAAACATTACTTATTCTTGCATGTTTGAGTATGATACAATACTTTACATATATACCATCCCAATTTTCATAATTAAAAGGTTGGCTAAAACACAAGTTAACACAAATATCACTGAGTCAGCCCAAATGTAGAAACTCAAGTTTTGAAAGCTGACTTGGTGACCTTCTGATACTTGACATCCACTACATTACTCGACAGCATCATGCATTCGATAGAAGTAGAGGCTTGGTCCATACTAATCACTCATCATAGCTTTTGAACTCAGTGAACATTGGAAAGTTGGTAGATATAGTATGACTCGGTAGAAACTAAATTCTAGGTTTACCTTGCTTGCACTCAGTAAACACTGCTCATCCCATTACTCGGTAGACACTACTTTCAGATCATAGGAATTGATGACTCAGTAGACTCTATGAAGCTTGGTGATAACTGTTGGACTTCACGCTACTTGTTTTCACTCAATAACCTCTAGAATGCTTGGTGTGAACTATTGAACTACTGAACTTACTTGGCAACCACTGAGTGCTTAGTAAACATTGTAGACTAAATGATGAACTCGGTAACCATATAGAATTATGAATAAGTGTTGTCATTAATGAAAAACATAACTTAATTCCAACAAGAAACATCTTGTATGGTGGACCGTGGTTAGTGGGACAACATACTATGGTATTAAAAAAATGGTTCCCTAACCTAAATTCTCATAATGAATTAGTTGTGCAAGCACATATTTGGGTTAAACTACTAGGAATGCCACTAGATTTTTGGGTAGAAGATGTTTTACAAGGAATAGCTAATAACTTTGGTGAGTTTCTATCAATGCACCCAGTGGAAGTGTCAATAAGGAGATTAACTTATGCCATGATATGTGTGGAAGTCATTCAAGGGATTGATATGCCAAAGTCCATTACACTCCAATCTAAACTGGGTGTTTAGAACCAAAAGATTAAATATGAATCCATCCCTTTTGCATGCTTTCATTGTAAACAATTGGGTCATTGGTTTAAGAAATACCCTAGTAAATTTGGTATCCCAAAGAAATATAAGAAAGAATGGATTTGAAAAGGAGCCATCGATGTTGAGGCCATGGAACAAAACCTAATAGAGAAGGGGGTAAAAGAGGATAAAAAAGGCATTAGGTAGAGCCTATTGTGATGATTAGTAAAGACATTGAGAATGGTAATAATATGGATCAAATCCAGTGTTTAGAAAAGGACCCAATAAGTACCATTAAGCATAGAATGATAAAGGATAACTATGATGAAGATGGCCAAAGTAGAAGGATGGAAGTGGCAGAGACCAAGGACTTTAATGATGTGAATATTATTGAGATAGAAATGTCAGGTGTTAGTAGAAAGAGTACTATTCACAGAAAGGAAATGGATAATCAAGAGGCACATGATTGTATTATTTTGGGGCCAAATTTACATAAATGACCTCAGATGAGCATCAAAGATAATAGGAACTCACCACACAAGGATGGAACCTTATCAATAATAGAAGAAGGAACACCCAAGTGGGGGGATGCTATAGATATTGATAGAGCCTTGTAGTGTGAGGAAGCAACTAATGGAGAAGAATGAATTGATGTAGAGCACAAGAAGAAAGTGAGGACTAAGAAAAAGGAGTTTCAAATGGAGAAAAATATAAGAAATAATAATGAAAATCAAAATCTTAGTAGAAACAAAAGGAGTAACAAAATAGGGGATGTTTCTCTAAACGAAAATCCACTAGGGAGTCCTTCAAATTAGCAAAATAGAATTTTGGAGACCAGCAAAAGCATAGTGCACAGGAGTCAAAGAACCATCCTAGAATCAAAAGCATTCCATAAGAAATGAATTTTATCTCATGCAATATTAGAGGATTGATTAATCCTCATAAGAAAGACATGTTTAGGAATATTATTAGGGATAATAAACAGGATATTATTTTCTTCAGGAAACCAAGATGCCAAAGGATAAAGTAGAAAGTCTATTTTTCTTTAGTAGTGGTAAGATCTCAGGTAGTGATGTTGATGGGGCCTCTAGTGGTATGGTAGTTTTATGGAATGATAAAAATATTCATGGGGAACTTTTATCTAAGAATATGAATATGATTAATATCAGAATTTTAAATACTAAGGACAACACTTCGTGGGTGCAAACTAATGTCTATGCACCTAACACCAAATGTGAAAGGAAGGCTTGTTGGATGGAAATGACTAATATTAGGAAAGACTTTGAGGATGAGAAATGGATCATTATGGGGGATTTCAATACACCTTTGAAGGAAAATGAGAAGATGGGGGGAAACCAAACCAACTTGGAAAGCATGACAGATTTGATGGAATTTATTGATAATCATATGCTACATGACATGGATTTGCAAGATTATACTTGGATGAACAAAAAATTGGGAAATGATCTCATACAAGTTAGACTTGATAGAGACCTTATTAGTAATGATTGGTTTCAAAGTTATAAATTCTCTTTAACCACTCATGTCAGATCAAGTTTTGATTAGTATCCCATTTTTCTCTTGGCTAATCGTATTTCCATTAAAAATATTTTTCCTTTTTTATTTGAAAAAAATGTGGACTTTACAACTTGGGTTGGAAAACCTGATTAAATTTTGGTGGAGGGTTAAGGTTAAGTGGATTTCTATGTTCAAAGTGGCAAAAAAGATGAGAAATGTTAAGGATAACATTAAAATATGTAATAGAGAAACTTTTGGAATATATTTGAAAGCAAAAGTAAAATTCTTAAGGAAATTAAAGAGATTTAGAACAACATTCAGGCTAAGGGTTATGATAAAGTTTCCAAAAAGAAGCAGGACTCAAAGTTGATTGAGTTACATGGCATTATTACTAAGGAGGAGATTTAGTGCAAGCAATGATCTAGGAAAGACTTTGTTAAAGAGGGAGAAAAAAACATAAAGAACTTCTATATGACCACTTTGAAGCATAGAATGGCCAAAAAAAATTCCAAACTAAAAGTCAACAATGTAAACATAGACGATGATGAGGCTATCAAAATATAAGCTATGAGATTTTTCAATGGTCTTCTGGAGAGAGAACATAATCTTGACAAGGAAAAGTAGATGGATTTCATGAGGTGTATTCCAAAGAGCATATCTAAAGATTAGAACAAAAATCTCACTACCATCCATTCTAAAGAAGAAATTTCAAAGGTTGTTTTTTCTTTTGATGGTGACAAGGCACTTGGCTCGGATGGTTTCCCCTTTCTCTTTTTTCAAACTTATTGGTATATTATACAAGAGGATGTTATTAAAGGGGTCAAAAGATTTTTTTGGATCTAGAAAACTCTTTAAAGAATTGAACGGTACTTTTTTGGCCTCGATTCCCAAAAAACCTAAGGCAGATAGTATGAATCAATTTAGACCCATCAACTTGTGCAAATTTTTTTATAAGATCATTTCAAAAGTCCTCAATCTTGGGATTTTGACTTTATTACCTAATCTAATTTGAGACAGCAAAATGGATTTGTTCTAGGTAGGCAAATTTTGGACTCTATTATCTCAGTTCATGAAAATATTCACTCCCTCATCAAATTTTTAAAAAAAAGGGTTTTTACTTTAGTTGAATTTTTCTAAGGCCTACAACAGGTGGATTGGGACTTTTAAAGGTATGGATTGCAAGCCTTTGGATTCAATAATCAATTTTTAGATATGGTTCATATGATGGTTTCCTCTGCCACTTTTTTTGTTCTAGTTAATGGGTCCCTGACTCCTTTTTTTCATGCTTCTTGAGGCTTGAGACAAGAGGACCCCTTATCCCCTATTTTATTCATTTTAATGGTTGAATGTTTTGGTAGATATGTGCAAAAAATGGTGCAAAAGGGGGATTTTGTGGGATTGAGACCTTCATCAAAGGAACTAATATGTTCTCATCAACAATTTGTGGATGAATTGGTTGTGATGGGAGAAGATTTAGTTATAAATGCTAGGAATATTAAAAAGGCTCTTGATGATTATGGACAGGCCATAGGATGGATTATAAATTGGAATAAAATCTCTATTTACTTCTTCAATGTTAGTGTAAATAGACAAACTAAAATTCAAAGAATTATGGGGTGTGATATTGGTAGCCTTCTGGTTTCATATCTTGGGTTACCTCTCTGTCTTGACCCTCCTGAGTCTTTTAGGAGCTCTCTAATTGATAAAATTCATACAAAGTTAGCTAGGTGGAAAGGGTCCTTAGCCAGGGTGGTAAGATAATTGTGCTAAAATCTATCATTCAAAGCACCCCCTTGTATTCTTTGAGTGTTTTTAAGATACCGAAAAAAAATTCTATGGCCATTGAAAGAATTCAGAGGAAATTCTTATGGACTGGGATAGAAAAGAAGAAAAGAATGGCATTTATTTCTTAGGATAAGGTTACTAAACCCATTTTAAAAGGTGGATTGGTTTAAGAAGGTAAATTATATGAATTATTTCTTATTTGCTAAGCTCATTTGGAGATTTTTATAATGATGTTGGAGAATGGAAAGACATGTGGAATAAAAAATATAATTTGGAGATCAAAATTTTCAAACTTTTTCTTAGTTGTGATGAAGTTCAAGGGGGATCAACTATCTAGAAGTAGGCTCAGAAAAATAAGAAGATTATAAATAAAGGAGTGAAATGGAAGGTTTTCAATAGTAAAAATATTCAATTCTAGGAGGAAATTAGGATTCTTGAGCATGCTCTAAGTTCTGACCAGTAGTGGAATGGATATGGTGGAATGCAAGTCTTTTTTTGGGTTAGATGTTGTAGATTATTGGGAAGGAGAAAAATGGCTCGATCTTACTGGAGTGGATGATTCACTAAATGAACTTAATAAAATGTTGAATGATGTCTTTCGAGTCAATTAGGAGGATTCACTAATATGGGATTTTAATCCTAATGGACTATTTTTTGTCTCTTCTCTGTACAATTATACCTTTAAAAATTATCATGAACCTTGTTGGGCTAAAGCTCTGTTCAAAAGTCCAACACCTAAAGTTAATATCTTTTTCTGGATATTATTATAGGATAAAATTCTTACTATTGATAATTTAAATAATAAAGGTATGTTTCTTGTTAGTAGATGTTACCTTTGCAAGGAAAAGGAAGAATTGGTTAATCATTTGACCATTCATTACTCTTATACTAGAAGATTATGGGAAAGGATCTTTAGACTTTTGGAGATGGAGTGCATTCTCCCTTTCAATATACATTTATTCTTATCTTGGAATTCCTTGATTAATAATTTATGGAAATTTATCCTGACTTATGTTGGGGAGTTTGGAAAGAAATAAATGATAGGGTATTTAGGGGCAAGGAGTCAAACTCTGATTAGATCTTCCACAAGATCAAGAGTATGGTGATGGAATATCAAGCTAAGTGGAAAAGGAATGGAGCCTCATGATGAGTGGGAAGCTAAAGTAATTAAGAGCTAGAAAGTGTAAGGGATTAGTTATTCTCAAAGTAAAATAAGTCTTCTAAACATGGCTAGATGGGATTTCCCACCTAAGGGATGGTATAAGATTAATTTCAATGGGGCCTCCAAAGAAAACCTAGGGATTGCAAGGTGTGACATTGTTATCAGAAATGAAAATGGGGATATTATTTGTGCTACGGGTATCCCTATTAGAAAGAAGACTGTAATTCCCCACCTAGAGATCCTTGGAACAAGGATTCAATACAAGCCAAGATATTTTTTTTTAAGTATGAATGCACATGATAACATCATACAGGGATCACAAAGATCACAATAGAAGACTTCACTAAAAATCCCAACAATCAATGGATCTCCAAATGCCACAACCTAACTAACACAACCAAACTAAAGAGTAAAAGCCAATGATGACATCAAAACACAAAATCTATGATCTATCAAATCATGGAACCACTAGCATTCCTAAAGGGTAGTCAAAATTCCAAATTGAATTCTCTGAAAAAAAGTGAAGATGCCCCATGTTTTTCAAGCAAGAGAATAACAACCGATAGTCTTGTGCTAGGAAGTACCTCTTCACATGAGAAAGTACATTGAGCCACATAAGGAACACCATATCATGTGAGGACATGCTTGAAGTAGCAACCAAAACACCCAAAAATAGTGTGAGGTTTCATGTAAGGATTTAACCTAAGTCATACAAGGAAACCCAACACACCATGTGAATATTTGAATTCTTGCATGAGAAAGTATAATTTCACGTGAGCATATAAATCAGCAAGCTAGAAAACATAAAGGTAAAAAGCTAGGAAATAAATTTCCTCTACACCAAGGAGTACCAGATTTACGTAGATCAAGGAATGAATACGCGAGATCATAAATGATAAGATGCCATGCAACAAGAAAGAGGAAGTCTATCCATCTAAATCGTAACAACATTCAAAAGAACATGCGGAAAGTAATATCACATTGTACATACATGGTTCATAAACCAAACATCATATGAAGGAAATATGAACATATAAGAACCAACACAACTAAAACTTGTATGTAGTTCCTCCCAAACAGAATTGCATCATGAGACCTCAAAGTTCCTAGCCATCCCCCACATGTAACATCCCAAACTACCAACAAGATTGTCAGAGTTATCTTATGAAGATGTCACTACTAAAATGTACTACAACATAAGAATAAGGAAATCTAACATGCCAAATTTAAAGCACTCAATAATCCAATAAATGAACCACATCATCTATCATATGCTAAAAAATATATGAATAGGAAATGTAACATTCTAAACTAATAAGAAATAGATACTCCAAGGAATCAATTCACATCATCCAATCATATGCTAAACATCATAATATTGGAATGCATCAAATAAACTAACATCATTTAAACATGATATCCAAGCATTCCAATGAAAGCATAAATCACAAGAAAGCATACACCAAAGCCCAAAGTACCAAGAGCATACACCAAAACCCAAAGTACCAAGTGGAAACATCCAACAATAGTTGTACTAGGACAATAGACCATCTCTTTACATTGATCCCTAGAAGTGGTGAAGGTAGCTATACCTCCCAACCATAAACACACAAAAATAACATCCATGGTTATCACTCACTCCAAACAATAATGAAGACTGAAACCAAGAGCATGAGACAATGCAAGAACTACAGGTCCTTGTCAGACACTCAATGGGATACTATGTAGGGGTTAACGCCATGGAGAGTTACTTGGCATTGACAAGCCCAAGCTTGGAATTGTGTGGACTCTACTTACCAATAGAAGGCTCTCACACTGAAGCATTTTTTATTTTATTAAGTTTTATTACCACTCACACATTTTATTTAGTTATCGCTTACTTAAAACATCCTCTACCAATCCTATGGCACCATAAACATAAGGTTGTGAGATCTAAGCCCCCTCTATGTGCTACACTACCCTATCCATGCTCATCCAATGATGAGTGCCCATAAGCATGCATATTCTCAACCCAACCCCAAATGATCATAACACCTCTAAATTACAAATGGGATATTAGGCCTCGTAAGTCACCTAGCAATGTATGACCATGTACTAGTGTGTGGTGCACCACCATCATGAAGATCATAATATAAGGATTAGATGAGAACACAAGAAAAAGATCACTCAACCGAATACAACTTGGGAGGATGGATTCTACACATAACCCAAAGAATAATAAAACCATACATCATGAACTCAATCGGCCTCAATCGGGGATTATGGATTCTACATGAATCCCAATGATGACACAAGACCATCAATCTAGGAGAATGAATTCTACATGAATCCTAGTGTCTGCGAAATAACAACAAGGGTCCAAACGAAACAATAACACTATGTATAAAATCACTCAACCAAATACAAAGTTGGGAGTACAAATGTGGCATACATCTTAATGCAAACATTAAAGTCTAATAGTGGCCTGAGTGACATCCTATAGATAATCCAAGTCCGTGACTGACATCATGCCAAGAAAACTCAATAAAATTTTGTGGTACACAAATCAAGGTGAAAACCCCAAAAACTAGAAAAGCTTGAAATTAAAACCCCTTCAGTCTTTGGACATAAAAGTCACAAAAATCCAATAATATCTAGTTTTGGAGTCTATATGCAAAAATGACTAGCCTAATAGTGCAAAACCCCAAACCCTTAGCCCAAAAAATAGGGAAATTCTCATACCCACCCAACTAGGTAGAGCTAGAAATTAAAAATGGAGGGGAACACTAGTTCTCAACCTTCTAAGAAATGGCTACCAAAAATAGAAGTATAAATGTAGCCAAAAAAATAAAATGGGAGAGATCTACCTCATGACCAAAAGGGAAAAATGAGAATTTGAACCATAAAATAAAAATCTCACAAAAGTAGCCAAAAATCACAGCAATCTAAGGTCTCCCTGATATGGATCCAACAAGAACAATCTCACAAAGATCCCATGCTCGTAGCTCTCACAAAAAAAAAAATAGTAATTCCTCATGAAGAGGATTTTGGGATTTACTCTCAAACTTTTTAATTCAAAAGTGAGAAGTTAGGAATTATTAATCTCTTTTGGATACTTATTCACTTATCAAGTGAAGAATGGATTAGGGCAAATAACTAGGAACCCTAGTTAAGTCTTGAATCAACCCAAATAAAAATAGGTTATTCCAAGTAATTGGAATTCATCTATGGAAAAGCTACCATAAATTAAAATAAGATAAAATAAAGCTAAAAAACCCCAAAATCATAGAATTTCCTTAACAACCTTCACAACAATGGAACCTCTAAATGCACAAACACGTTTATAGGTCTAGTCACATAATGCAAATGAGTCCAAATTTATCAAATCACTGGAAGTTTTAATTTAAACATTTAATTATGATACGTTGACCATACAAGGTTGACATTGGTAGAATATTAGTGGCTAAATCACTAATTCCATGTGCCACTGCTAGGGATATAAATATTTCACACTAAAATACATGATCAAGTGCAATTTCATATAATAACTTAGTCGAAGAAATAAATGCATTAAATCACCTAATTTAACCTTTTATTAAATTATATTGAAATAATATATTTACATCACTCATGTTCACATATAGAACAATGAAGCAAGAATGAAGTAAATAACCAAAGCATTAAATCCATCACATAACATAATTAGAGATATGTCCAAATGCTGAATAACTAGATATCATCATAAAACATATTGTCACCTCAAAATGGCATTATCATGCAAATATGGTTAACTAAATAGCATAGTAGTCTAACAACTATGATATTAAAATCAAAGTATAACATTTGGTCCTTAAGTCATCTCAAATGTAAAACATAACATGAGTAACAAGTATCTCTTGGATCAAAATATAACAAGGTAAATATCCACAACACATAACCAAAGAATCCAACATGGAAAATCCATTTCTAATTATTCAAGCATTTAATAATAGTTGTTTAAACAACATGAAAAGGCATTTAAAACACATAAGTGAACACAATCATATACATGACTAACCATTGTTATAGGAACCTAGTCCAGTGTAGCAGGATAATAATACATAGTGCAATCTCTACAGTCATCTTTGGTAATCATGGAACAACATCATGATACCACATCGATCCTCATAACCACTAGTACAAATTGTAGTGAACCATCTAACACATCATAATCTTAAAAATCATCCATAAGCATAATCAAAGCAACTGATACTATAACATAAATCCAATCACCTCAAGAGCGTAGACCACCCATGGTCCCAATCATGATATCTTCACAATGAAAGATCAACAAGGTTGCATCCATTAGGATGATTTACAAAAATCAAATGGGAGAGGCACTACATAGACCAATCACATAGTAGAAGCTAGTGCTACTCTTTATGGTCTGTTATATGCTAAGAATATGAATATGTAGAAAATTTGGCTTAAAGGAGACTCACTAAATATCATTAATTGTCTCAACAAAGCGAATAACCCCTCATGGACCATTCATGAAATTATTTGTAAAGCTATAATTTTGATCAATTCTTTTATGTAATGTGTCATTACCCATAATTATAGAGAAATCAACAAAGTGGCTAACTGGGCAGAAAACATGGCTTGTAAAAGTCACATGAAGATGACTTGGAATAATTGTAATAACATCCCAATTGATGGAAAAGGAAAATAAATGAGGTGGATTATAAGACAGAGACTAGAGTAGATGAGGATTCTAAAGAGGAAAAATGAAGAAAACTAAGGGCAAAACTAGTACATTTTATACTAGAAATATTTCTAAGAAGGATGAGAAATGTTTGAACATCACCTCGAATGATGATCTTATGATCTAGAAAAAGAAGACAGATTTGAAAAGTAAGAAGAGTTTGATTCATGGGAAGGCTGAGGGTAAAAGCAATGAGGATGCTAACCTTGGGAAAGATAATCTAGACATTAATGAGGAAAATTTAAATTATACCAATGCTTAGGATGATCAAGGGTACATTTAAGGGTGTCTTTGGCAACCTTGGTGAGATGAGAAGGGATACACGAAGATGAAGGAATAGTTGTAGGATATAAGAAGGGAGTTTGGTCATCTGAGCAATACTAATAGAGGTGAGACAACTTTAGGCCAACACTTGGATAGATTCTTGGAGGTGATTGGGAATGCTAAAGAGGTTAAGAACTTGATGAAGGGAGTCCCACCTCTTGAAGCCACAATAGAGCTATCAAACAAATGATTAAAGGATATGCAGAAGAAGATGGATAAAATGGAGAATAGAGTTGATAGTACTAAGAAAGGGTTAACAAATTTTGTTGATCAAAGTTGATCCATATTGAAAGTTGTTGTAGAAAACATCAAGAATTTGTTAAATAAGCTAGAAAAGGGGAGAAGATAGGGCAAAGATAAGAGTGAGGACCAAGGACCCATCAAGTGCACTAGAGCTAATTCTAAGAAAAGAAAAGGTATGGATCACAAAGAGATTAATGAAATAAGGACCTTTGCTACCAACATGAACATCCTAGCTAATCATGTTGCTGAATTACTGAAGACCTTATAGTTGTCTTGATGTTGTCTTTTTGTTGTTCTTCTTCCTATTTGATTTTTTATGTTTTTTTTTTCTAGCTTAGCTAGTTGTATGGTGTTGAGGCACATTTTCTCGTGGGCTTTTTTTTCTTATCTGCTAGTTACTTTGTAAAAGGTTTTGGGTCCTTTCATAAGTTGTTTTTACTTAGTAAAAATTCTATAATTTCATTGTTGATCAAGTGATGTAATTCTCAAGTAAATTTATAGTTTTTAGAAATCTAATAGCGAAAGTGTGATAATGAGAGGGGGGTGGGGGTGAATTAGGATCTATAAAACTTCTTTCAACTTCAAGATGAAACATATATCACCACATAAAAACCCTCATTTAAAAATCCATCTCATATCAATGAAATAATTCACATTAACATAATATCATATCTACCTTCTAATTGCATAAATGTAAACTCATAAACACATTACACATTAACACACAAATTTGGTTATGTAGAAACCCTCCAAGGTAAAGGTAAAACTATAATAGGGATAACACACACAAAATTACTACTATAGGAATAAATTTGGGTATGTTAAGGCTACAATTATTTGGTCACTTTTGATGATCTACCTTATGAGAGGTCTACCCTATTAAAGGCTAAATGAATTTCTAGGTTCTACCTTGGTTAAAGAAATTTTACATCACAATCAAGTGAGTACTCTATTTGGGAGATTTATATAATCTTATTAAAGCTACTCTATTAAGAGGTTCAAACACCAAAACACCTATTAGAATGTTTAGTACTTGATCCTTCGATTGCCTAACTGTGATATATCTCCTTTGTCTCTACTCAAAACTCTTTACTACACTACTCGATCTCTACACTTTGATTCACCTCCAAAAGTTTTCACTCCACCTATTAACATGCATAAATCTCACCATTACATTTATTTAGATCATATACCTTAAATACATGATTGGGTGAACCTTCCAGATCCAAACCAAAAATCTAGAATCAATCATTTTGTCATTAGGTCTTTCCATTTTTCTGATCAATAGATTACCATGCCTAGGGATTAAAAATCTCCCTCTAAATATGTAATCACCTCCTTGATTACTTTTTTGGTCTTTAAAACATGCTTCCAACTCAATAAAAATGGTTAACATAGAATTCAATGTCATTCCAAATAAAAATGTTAAATTGTGTTACTCAACACTTACATCACACTGACACTCAACATATATTGGTTCTTAATGATTCCCCTTGGCCTTAACTATTCTCAACATAAACTAATTAACTTGGCCTCTATATAACTGAGCAACATTTTTTTCTCTGATAAGATTGAAAATTATTGGAGTACTCAGCATGCATTGGAGTACTCAATGGCCATCATCTTGCTTGACAATAACTACTACTTGACACATGACTTGGAATATGTACAATTCTTCATTCCTTGGCTTAGCCTATATAGGAAGACTCAATCATAGTGATGACCAAATAATCCTACCTTGTGAATGACTAAGTGTTTGACACAAATAGACAACATGGCTTAGGGATCAACAATCTCCCCCTATGACATTAGTGGCAAAAATATTTTGCTATGAATTTTCAAACTATTCAATACAAAATTGAAATACAAGTACTCCCCCTTAGTATATAATGCATACCTTTTCTCAGTTTATACTATACATGTTCTAACTTTGTACTCAATATATACATGCAAAACCTCAAAACTTCAAAATTGCAAAATTGTTATGTTCTCTTCCCAATCTCTCCTTTTGATCACTCTATTATTTTCCCTCATGTGTGCTTCTCATTATTCCTTCTTTATTCTTCACATTTCCCCCTTTTTTTTGTCACTTATGGCTATTGGGGAGGGGATGACAAACCAAACTTATCCAAAAATGGTTTGTGTATTTGCAAACTACCACTTAAAGTAGTGTCCCATTTAGTTCATTTGGATTTAATAGAATGAATCTCTAGCTCCAATTTCACAACAAGATCCACCAAACTATCAACTAATGATAAATTTGTATCTACATGAACTAATTCCTTGAGATTCTTCAAATAAAACTACATAACCTCAAGGTAAGGTATCATCATGGCTTGGACTAAGATAGACTTTTCTCTTATTCTTCTATATTCAGTTGTCAAATCTACGAGCCTTACCTTTTGAAAATTGATCGAGGATAATTGTGCAACACTTGAACTTGCATTTTATGTTAATGTATTTTCACTATACTACAAGTTAGCTTCTAGCTGATCCATCCATAGTATAGGTAGAGCTATCACACAATTTTCTAAACATGGTATTTACATTATTTGAAACTTTCTTCAAATTGGTCAAAAGTTTGGATAACTCAACTGGTCTTACAAAAATTTCAGCTACAACCTTTTCCATTACTTTCTTTTCAAATTTCTTCTTAGATCATTGCATCATTTTTTTATTAGCACCATTGTTTAGATCATTAATTTTGTATACAATTTTAATCAATTACAATTCTTATCCAAATTATCAATAACAAAAGAGTCAACAAATATATCATTTATATCATTAAGCACCTATTTTTGTGGTTTATTCTATTGGTGCTCTCTCCTCAACTCAACTTGTTTTGTCCTACATAAAAATAGATCACTCAAAATTTTCATCTATTATTTGGTCAATGTTTCCTTATCCCAATTTGGTATGATAATATCTTTATCAAGCGTAATTGGTTTATTTGAAATGAACTAGGGGACTTGAATTTCTTCCTTTTAATCCTTTGGCTTGGAGTGTTGGAGCTTGGCATAGATATTTGCATGGGGGGAGATCTAGATTTAGTCTTTGAATAATTAATTGTGTGACCTTAACACCTTGAATCTATTCATTTATCATTATGAGTTCACTAGTGGATATCGGTTGCACTATCTCCTTTTCTCCCTCATTTAGAGGTCCTGATATGTTTGGCCTCTCACTAATGGTAGTAGATTTCTCTACTTGATCCTTTTGATTTTCTTAATCCTTTCTCTCATCTTTTTGATATTTCTCTTCATGTTTTGGCTCATTCTACTGCTTGGCAATTGCAACATCTTGTGCCTCTTTTGACACTTGCACATTATTTTTAGTAGTAACTTGAGATGTATCAATTAGCTTAAATGTTACCTATTCAGCTTCTTGTTGATCACCAATCTTTGGATATTCCTTGATTTGTAAAATCACTAGATTGGTTTCCATCAATGTGTCTTTTATTGACTTAGGAGCTTTCTTCTCTTTTTCTAGCTTGGAAGGCATAGTCTTTTCTGGTTCTTGAGTGTCAATAGCCAGATTGGGCACTACAATATCTAGAATTTCATCCTCAATTATGACTACCACAGTCTACTTCACACTCTCTTGTTCCATCTTAGGAATAGTTTCAATGAGTTGTTTGACATCATTATAAATATCTTCTTTTTTCTCCAACTCAACTCCTCATGCATCCTTCTCTTCCTTATATTCTTTCTCTTCATCTACATGCATTGTTCCAAAGACTTTCTTCCATACTAGTTTTCTATCTTGTACAACTTCTTGAATCTTATTTCTCAAAATTTTATATGACCTTGTCTTTGGCATACATTTCTTAGTATAGTTGTTCATGGCTATTGACATATGTTGTTCACCTAAATCAAGCATAACTTTGGCTAGTTGAGCATCTCTCATTTGTCTCTCTATAGCCAAAGTCCATTTCCATTTTGCATCTATTCTATTATGCAACTCTTCTAGAAATTCTTTACCTAACTCAATTGGTGTATATTTAAATTTAACCATCATATCTATAAATACATGTTCAACTTTCTCTTTATCATTCTTCTCTAAAATTCCATACTTAATATGCTTAAAACCAGCTAATCTTGTTGAACTCCTCACATTCTCACATAACTTATTAATGTCTTGTGGCTCCTTCCTCATTACAATTTGAAATTGACTCATGTTGGTGCAAAAGCACCTAGGATAACTCCTAATCCTAGATCTACACTTTGGGATTTTTTCTTGTACTAACCTTAGCCAATTCAGTTAGGTGTATGTGTTTTGACCTTAGAAGGTCATCGTTGAATTTGTTCCTAGGTGGATTTGACCAGGTTCAATGCACTCTAGGTGGTTTGGTTTTACTTGCTTTATGTTTTTTGTATTTATTGGTTTATGTGGAAAGATAGGGTAATGGATCATATACCATAGGAGTATCAAGAAGGTAAGGATTTGAGGTTACTATGTCCTCAATGATGTTTTTACATCATTGTGCATAGGGTGAAGATCATAGCTTATCATTTGGCTCAGTATTGCAAAAGTTGTCAATTTAATGAAAAAATTGTCAACTAGGTTTTAAATGGTAAAAAAATGTCAATTAATGTTTTGGAGGATACGCCATTCCTAGACATCATAAATTGGTCATATTGGACCTACTTGGAAAGTTCCAAGTGATGAATGTCAAAGATGCTCAAAAATTCAAAAGTTGTCAGCAACATTGAAAAGTTGCATCACAACATTTTGAGCAAGATCTTGACATGTCAAAAATTAGAGGTTGATGATTAGATTAACTGGCTGAAACCTCTTGGAGAACCTATAAAACCACAAAGTCCACCAATTACAAGGGTCAAAAGTTGTAAGAAGTGAAGTTTTGCAAGTGAATCCATGGAATATAGCTTAGAAGTTGATAGTTTTTTGAATTTTTGATTGCATGTATGGATCAATGGATTGAAAGGTTTGTTTTTTTGTTTGATTTTTATTTGTCATGTTATTACAATACTTTTTTTTATACTTCAAGTGGATTAGAGTTCATTTTTACATAGTTAGCCAATCTTTTCTTGTTAGTCTACTTGTTAGTTCAGTTTTTGACAACTTTTGGAAGAATGGCTCCCCCATAAATCCTCACCATGTAATCATCATAGGTTTTGGGAATATGGAAGAGGAGCCCTTGTATAGTATACATACCTATTAGAATATATAGTCCACTAAAAAAACTAAGAGGGGATTGAACCAATTATCCAACTATTATCATAATTATCAACCTTAATAAAACTTAACCGTATGAGTAATATAATCAAAAACCATAACAAGATACTCATGCACAATAACACTAGATATATTAACTAGGGAAACTCTTGATCATAGGGAAAACCCCAGTAGGGATGGTACCCACAAGATGATTTGCTAATATAAATATTCCTTGTTAGAGGATGGACCCTCTTTGGAGTCTATAAAATACATTTAGTACATATCAGTCCCTATTAGGAGTTGTGCCAAACCTATTAGGAGTTATGGAAGGCAGATGGACCCACTATCCAAATTATCTCTATATTATTCCTTGCAAAATAATAGAATTGAACTATACTACTCCTTCTTCCTCTACCTTGTCAACCAAACTTTTACTCTTTCTAATCTCGATACCAGATCACAAACTTTGCATCCAATAATCTCTTGAATCTCTTACTCACATTTACCAAATACTATGCTCTTGTTTGCACTTTCTTGAAAACTTCACACTTGATACACTTAACATATAAGGAAAACATCTTTCATTTATATTGTACCTTCAAAATAATTACTTCAATTGACCTTGAGGCTTTACCAATTAATTATAATAAGATAATTGATTATTGCATAATTACAATAACATTGTCAATTCACAATATATACAACTTATCTCCTGTGTGACACTAGGGCTTGCACATTCCCTGAAATCACCATCAGACTATCTTTTTTGTTGACTAACTACATATCTCCAGATTATATCTCTATTAGAAGATATAATATAATCACCAAAAACCATTTCTTGGGTATATTGTCTCTATAGTGCTTATTGTAAATTAGGCATATCTTCTGTAGGTCTTCAACTTACTTTATGCACATTTTATGTTATCATTAGGACACCATGTGGAACATATCCTTACATGTGCATCATCAAAACATTAAATCTCTTTCCCTATAACCTTGATCTCTATCTGCTACTCTTCCAATCCTTACAGAATTACTGCTATGTTAACATTAATGACAAACATAGTCATGAATGCAACGTCAATGTTGCCAAATGCTTGCCAATGCTTAGGATACTCCCCCAAATTAATACTATCAGAATTCATGCTAACAATCTCCCCCTTTGGAATTGATGACAACAAAAATGAAAACATCTATGTTCTAAGAATACCAAACAATGCTCTAATGCTTCTGCATGTTATCATTTTTTCAAATCTTCTTCATCAATCAAATCTGAAATCCTCTAGAACACTACTCTATTCTACATCTTCTAGATCAATATGTTCATGAGTATTTCACTAAGAATCTTCTTAGCTTCTCCCCCATTCATCAAGCCTTCTTTATGATGCATATCTCCCCATAGAGATATTCCTTCTCTTCTAAATGAATCTTTCTAAATATCCCTAATAAATATCTCTCGCCCATACATATTTAGGAGTTTTTTTCATGCATTCTCTCCCCCATTAACATTAGTGAAAAAGGTCTCATTATGTCAATTTACTGCTTCAAGTCTTTAACTAGCTCAAATGTCCATTTACACTATTCAATACCAAATATGAAGAGTCCTCAATGACCCTACTCATCATAGATAATTCCCCATATAAGAGGTATCAACATTTAGTCTAGTCAAACAATAGTCCTCCACACCACTATTATAATAAAATCTCCACATCATCTACTCTAAAGTAGGTAGGGTATAACCCCAAGTATAGCTCTAAAGTACTCAAATATATCTTTAGGTAAGGGCTTCATAAAGATATCTACAATCTTCTCTTTAGTACTCACATACTCCAATCTAATCTCCTTTTTTGCTACCTTTTCTCTCAAAACATGATACTTAATAGATATATGCCTAGTCTTAGAATGTAGTACATGATTCTTAGACATAGTTACTATGCTTGTGTTGTTACAATATATAACAACAAGTTCTCAAAACTCAATCCTAATATCCTTCAACATTTGTTTCATCTAAATAATCTAATTACAGTTATTTGTTGTTGCAATATACTCTACCTCAGTTGTACTCTACGAAATACAATCATGTTTCTTACTTAGCCAAGAAACCAATCTTCCTCTAAGAAAGAATGCTCCACCACTAGTTCTCTTCCTATCATCCACACCGCCTGCCAAATCCGCATTAATATAAGTAAATAGAGTGAAATCAGTTGATCTATCAGACCATATTCCATAATCAAATTTTCCCTTCAAATATATAAATATCATTTTTACTACTTCATAATGATACTCCTTAGGATCAACTTGAAATCTAGCTAAAATCTCAACTACATTTGCTATATCTGGTCTAGTGTGAGTCAAATATTGCAAACCTCTAATCATGGATTTGTACTTATTTTCCTCAATTTTAGGTGTCTCATCTTTGCTAGATAACTTGTGACCAATTATCATTGGTGTACCAAAAGGCTTACAACTTTCCAATCCAAAACTCTTCAATAATTCTTTTAGATACTTAGCTTGTGAAATAAACATATCATCATGGTATAATCTTCAAACCTAGGAAAAACTTAGTTTCTCCTATCATACTCATTTGAAACTCATTCTTCATTTCTTCAGCAAACTTATCACTTTCTTCATCATTACCTCCAAATATTATGTTATCAACAATCCATTCTCTCTTTTTTTCAAATACAAGTTACTATCTACTGTATCTTTAGCAAATCCAAGTTTTGCCAAATATTTTTCCAACCTTGTATACCAGTTTCTATGTGCTTTCTTTAGACAATATAGAGCTTTCTTCATTCTACATACCATGTCTTTCTCTTTTTTCAGAGTGAAACCTTCAAGGTTCTCAATGTATACCTCTTCTTTAAGTTGTCCATTCAAAAAGGTTGATTTGACATCCATCTGATACAATTTGAATTTCTTATTTGCTACATAAGCTAGGAACATTCTTACTACTTCCATTCTAGCTACAGGGGCATATGTCTCCTCATAGTCTATTCCTTCTTGCTGTGAATATTCTTTGCACACAAGTCTGGCCTTGTTTTTGACAGCTTTGACTTGTTGATCCATCTTGTTTCTAAATACCCATTTGGTTCCAATAACATTCTTGTCTTTAGGTTTTGGAAATAATTCCCATGTTACATTCTCCACAATCTAATCTAAATCTTCTTGTTGATGTTTTCACACTACCAAGAAGTGAAATTCTTGATACCAAGATGATAAAGAAAAATTTAGTCTAAGGGTTAGCTACTTCCTATATTCAACTAAGGGATTCTCAACTCTAGACCCAACTTCAACAAAATCAAAAGGATTTTCTACTCTTTAGTCTCTGTAAAACCAAGTGGGCACACCTGAGGGATAAAAAGATTTAAAACTTGATACTATCTTCACAATTCATTCATCTATTGATATTCTATTACAATACTCATCCCCTATAGTAGATATTTGGTCATAATTCTTCTCATATTTACATGTAATCCTGAGTAACAATAGCTAACTAAAAACATAGAGATTAAATGAAATCAAGTATTTACCACCTATGACATTCTTCACACATTTGAAGTAAAATTGAGTTTAATTTTAAGATTTTTCTTGATGCTTATACATGATCTCTTCATATGCAAAATGAAGTAATTGATCAATGCCTCATCTATTGAAATTCAAAGTCTACCCAACCTCTTGACCTAATTGATTGCATTACAACCAATATTATCAACAATTCTTCCTAAAACTCATTCTTATGCATATTCTTATTACTACTTGGAAATCCTATCATATCACTAAAGCATTTACTTAACTCATTGAATTGACATGCTGAATTGACATGCAACATATCCTAGTTGCATTAGATTGAACAAGCTTTTTCCATACAATCTGAAAATAACTAGTCAATAATAGTGGAGACAAGATTTAGAGAAAAGAAATCTGGTGATAGTTCATCTTTATATTAATTCTCTTTGAAAATTGTATAACATTGGAATAATACTCAAAATGACTCAAGACAAGACAACATGATCTTTGAATGCTAGTGTATTTTCATACTTGCAGAGAAAATACATCATAAAATTTGCATCAAGAAAATTGGGCCAAAATAGAACTAGCAAACTAAAATTGCACAAATGTTCAGGGCCTTTTTCTCTAGCCTTGGAATCTCATTTATATACCATGATATGCAACAAGCTTTAGGCCTAGAGAGTACTAATCACTGTCCTTAAGATAGAAAGATATTTACAAAAGTTACAATTATAAAGGACAAAAATTGGTGCAATAGAATGATTTGTATTATGAACATTCCTTTTGTGGGGACCACTTTTGATGCACTTCTTTGTTGAGGAGTTCGTGATTGGCTTTGTCATAGTTGTCATTCCTTGGAACATGTGGCCATTGGACTTGCTTGAGATGGACCATATTCTAATATTTGAAAACTGAATTGAACTTGGGGTTCTCCACCCATGTCATCTTATACTAAAAAATTGATAGTCACACTTGATTCACCTACTGCCAATTCATTAGTTTGGGCCTCTATTCTTGTTATTGCAATTGGGTTTTTTTATCTTTGTCTTCTTCTACTTTAACCAAGGCATCAGTTGTTTGCAATTCATCTTGTTTCATTTCATCTTCATCCATATCACCAAGTTCTAACTACTTTTCATGTACAAAATCTACCATCCACTTGTCAAAAACTGTGTCATCTAGCCAATTAAAACTCAAAATTTCATGTTGTTTCTTCAACACATATTCTGCTAGTTTATCTATTTCAATAAACTCTTCTATTCAAGAATCATAAAAAATTTGATCTTTAACAATTTTTTGAGTTGTATTTGCCCACTATGCATGTCCCTTTTCATTTATGACCCTGTTCATCCTAAGGCATAAGAGATCATCTAATTCCTTGGCCCATTCCTCTTTATCTTTTAATTTATCCTTTTTATTCAAGGCATGGGGGAAGAGTTCAAAGTTTCTACTTCTATATTTTGAAAGATAATTTATGATTCTCTTCTCTAATGCAATTCTTTTCTTATCAAACTCAAAGAGATCATTACTAAAATCAAAAGTCTTTTCTATTTTCTCACAAGACAAAATGATAACTAAAAAACATAAAATCATGACATCTTTGTCCTTGTTGTTCCATTTATTGACAATTAGCTTCAAATCATCCTGATTTTCTTTCAGCTCATTCCATATGTTTATTACTTTTGCCAATTGTTCATAGAATGTAGGCCAACCAATTTTATCTACTAGATACATGATTACTTTTCTCAATTTTTCTTCATGTTGGGTATCTAGTTCCACAAATAATGCATAGAGTTTTATTTTTTCTTCTTCAAGATCCTTTGCAGTATAATATTGAGATCTTTGTGGGGTTTTTGGAATTTCTATAAGAGGAGTTGATATAAAAGGCTCAACTAGAGGATAAGTAATTCTAGGTCTACTAGGTCATCTTGTCATCTTATTCTCAAGCTTCATTCTTTTCTGCACTTTCTTATTATAAGCTTCCAAAACCTTCTCATATGGCTAGGGTGAGGTTCGCTATTCCAACATTCAGCTCTATGGCCTTCTCATTTGGAGTATCCTCTACCCTTTTTACAATCAAATTTCCTATCATGTTAGTATCATTAGGCTAAGAGGAACTAGCTTTGGATCCTCTTCTCATAGACCAAATCACTAAGGTAGCATGATTTTCACTGAACTTAGCACCTTTAGCTCCTTTTTCACCTTTTCATCTACACTTAACTGCTTAGTAACATTGTTAAAAACCATTGCATCTGCAATGTCCCATTTAGCAAGAGCAAAATCCCAAATGATTTTATCATTTTTCTTCCCTCCTCAAGGATCAAATCTCTAAATTATTGCATCATTTCCTCTTTTATTTGATCTTTTAGAGCTACTTCTTCCATTTTTGGTTTCTCTCCCTTCCTCTTATTGCACCTCTCATCAAATTGTTCAATGTTGGTCCTCCATGAAAACTAGTAGAAAGCTTTTGATTTGAAAAAAGTTATCATCTTAAAGAAATTCATGACTAGCTTGCTCTACCAGAGGGTCTAATTCCCTTCCTTTGTAATCAACAACAATTAGCTCAAGGCTAGGCATGGGAGGCTCTTAAGGATTTCCTTCTTCTAATTCTATAATACTAATAAAAACTCCCCCTTAGGATATTAATTGCTCCATTTTATCCTTAGTGAGTTGTTCATCTCCTACATGTAATGGGGATTGAGTGGGTGAGTATTCTTCTTTTTGGGATACCTATTTTTCTTCTAACTTTTGCCTCTTAGGCTTTAGTTCTTGAAGCCTCTCTTCCAAAACAGTGCTAGTTGAACCAACTATTCATTTACCCTTGTCAACTGCATGCTCTTTGTTTTTAATGATGTTGTAGCTAGATCTCCTCTGAATAACCAATTGCCTTGATCCTATTGTAGGGGTAGAAGATAATTGTTTCATTATTTCTTGGGCCTTCTTAGGATAAGAATTGATAAAAAAATGTCTTCTTTTCATTCACAGCCTCCATAATCTCTAGAAAGGTGCTCATTAACTTATTCAACTTGTATGCCTCTATCTTCACATCTTTTAAAGGCTTATAAACTTTGTCAAAATAATTAATAAACTCTAAAACTCTAGAATAAACTCTCCACTTCTCCTTTTTGATCTCTTGTTTCTAGAGAGAGAATTTATTTCTTATTACATTTTCAAGGAAGTAGGGTTGATGTTTTTGGCAGTAGTCTTAGCCCTTTATCTAAATATTTGAAAAAATCCTTCACTATCACTGAAATGATCATGAGATACAACCAATTTGTATTGGTCTAAAAATCTATACAAAAATAACCAACCACCTTTGGTGATTATGAATTGATGAGAAACTATAAAAGATGGGAAAATAGATCCCCTAGACTGACCAGTCAGTTGTGCTTCCTCTAGACCACCTATTTTCCATAGCATCTTAGCTATTCCCACCTTAAGAGGTACCTGGTAGGGAAGCACTTGTGGAGTTCCTTGGATCCATATACTCTCAATACTATTGACACAAGGTATGGTATGATATCTGCCCAATTATAGGAAACCTTCAAACTAGTAGGGTTATCCATAGGCCTAATGAAATCTATCAATTCCTTCAGTATCCTAGGATTATCCTTTAACAATAGGTTCCTCAAACTAGATGCAAAGTATCTACCAAATCTTACAAAACTGGCATCCTCTGCATCCCAGTCCATAGTTGAACTGGCAGAGATTCTCCCTCATATTCTCTATTCAACACCATTTCCTTTTCAAAGAAAGTAACAGCTTTATAAAAAGAACATATGCATCAATAAAGAGTAATAGCCAAAGGTTTCCTCAAATTTTCCCTTAGCAATTCTAATTAGACCTGTTTGAATTTCTTTTGCTAGATAGGATGCAAAATCAGAAAAAACTTCACACTAAAGGAAGAGATCTATATCATCATATACATGAACTTTATTGACATAAACTCTTGTTCATCTTCACAAAAAACCTTGCATAATGTCATGTAGATGTCTATGGCCCTAGAATTGAAAAACTACTATTTGAAAGGCTCTTTAGTTGATGTTGTAACAAAAGTCAAAATACCAATTATAGCCAAGTGTCCTCTCAATGCCCCTTGCCTAATATGATCTTTACGAGACAAGTATTCTTTTTCCAATCCCTTAAAATCAATGGCTTAATTATAATCTATGGTTGGGTCCATTCCAAAAACTTCCTAAATTTCTTTTGCAATAATTTTCATCAAACATTCCTCGTCTATTCTCCTTGCCATCCTAGCTACTAGGTCATAGTTTCGAGCTACAGTTGTGAGTAGGTTTGAACCATAAAAAACCATAGAAACTACTTGTTGGCTCTTGATTTAATAGTTTTGAAAATAACCAAGAAACCACACCAATACATCTAAGGTTAGAAAATTCCTATAATGGATGCACTTGAATGCAATATTGGGCCAACTATAAGGATAATTCCTTCCTCTTCTTTAGGCTCTGTAAAATCTAGGTAGGTGAACCTCATATTCTTTATATGATACCATTGTGAAGGCATATAATTGAATCTTAATAACAGATAAAATCCCTTAATCTTCTATGTTTATATAAGCATTCATGGGTGAAATAACTAATGACAGAGCACATGAATCTAATAAACCAAGTGAGGGAAAACCTTTTAGCTCCTTAAACATAAAGGGAAAGATATTCAATTGATAATTTGGATCCCAACATAACTCGGGTATGCAATAATAGAGGACATGCGATCTCCAAGTTGACCAGTCCCTTATCCATTGGGCATCAACTAAACCTTCATGTATAGATGGATACCTAAAGCATACTCATATATTTATATATCTAATCTATCTATTTGACTTGCAAATAGACATTAATCTTCATAAAAACTCTCATACTTATGGTAATATCCTCCTGGTGTAACCTACAATCTTGTCAATGTAAACAAGCATTTACATGGATCTTTGTTCCACTAGCAAGTTTATCTAGACATACAATATTAAGGGATTGCAATTGAGTTCATGCTCTTAGTTATTAAACACAAAAAATTGCAAATAATAGAGGAAGGAGATGAGAATCAAAATGAAACTAAAAGAAATGAAGCTCTTGCATTAATTTCCATGAAACCAATACATCATCTGTATATCAAAACTCAAAAAATACAGAAAGAATGATTGTGAAATATGAATACTTCAAAAGAAATACAATACTTATGATTTTCATAATAGAGGAATACTAAGGAAAATGGTATCACAACTCTAAAATTTAAGCCAAACTTCTAGTCTCACTAGTCATAAAAGTTGGAACCTAATTGGTCTCACAATTCTCAGAAAATCTTCAAAGAATTGGAACCCTTACAAAGAGCAAAGAGGAAGAATATATAGAAGAGAAGATATTTCAAGAATTGGAAGTTTAATTTGACATGTGTCCAACTGAAAATGATCTTCAATCTGATGTTGTTGAAACTAAACTTCTTCATCTACCTATAACCAAAAATCATAAATGATGTAGCAAAATATCTGATATATCTCACTAAAGAAATCAACAAAATATCTCATGGAGAAAACATCAAGTACAAATCAAATCTAAGATGGAGGCTCAAAATTTGATTTAGCTGGTCACATCTGCCTTTGCCATGAAAAAAACACAATTGTTGCCAACTACATTTAAAATAATAAAATCATCCTTCAATTTGCTGGAGAAGTCAAATCTAATGAAAAACTAGCCACATATGATCTTAATTTCATTTGAAAACATAATTCTAAAATTTTTATTGAGAAGTCCCCAAAATCACAAAACCTCCTATAGCCTCTTCCAGCAAACACCTACACAAAATTTGATCCTGGAAATGAAAAGTTTGTTTCTTGCTGGTTCCAACAATATGCTACACTGCATATTTTGCACAAAAATTGTGCCCCTAGGACTGATTTGAAATTCTGGCTCCTGGACCATGAACAGAACATAAAATAAAAATTGAAATGATTATATAGTCAAAACTATATAGAAGCATTAAAATCATTTAAATTTTTTAACCATTTTAAATTTTGAGCATTGAAAACTTCTCTGAACTTTATTTTTATTGCTTTATACTTTTTCCTCCAATCCCACATCGCCACATGTTCATCTTCCAGTAGACCATCATCATTTGAAGTTTTTAATTAATTAATTTTTAATCATCTTGTAGCATCTTATAACTCCAAGTAAAACGTCCCAATCCTACGATAGCCTTCAAACTTACAACCTTCGTAATGTCTTATCTTTTACTCTAGGGCCTCGGTAGTTGGAGCATCGCAAGACTTCAAAAATTATGCCCCAATCCCATGACAATCGTAGGATCAGAGCCCTTTATTTTTCCACCCATGACTGTATAACACCGTAGAATCATTTTACATCCTTAAGAGTAATCCCCTGATCACATGATGGGGGTCAAAACTTCATTGACCTTGCATGTCCACCCACTTTGCCAATGTGGGACAAAAGCGCCCAACTAAAATCTCATTTTGTGTGGACTGTGGGGTATTTTCTATGTATGTGGATCATCCTATTCTACTCCCTCTCTGCCAAGAGTCTCCTACTTCCTGTACATGGGTTGTGGCAAAGGTATGGGCAACCTTTTGTTAATATGGAATTTTCCTACTATTATCATGCCCTACCTCCTCTTTCAACATAGGCGCTCATGCCATGGACCCTGCATCATGTGTGAACTTCCTTGTAGAATGTGGGCTCTCCTTACTTTTCTTGGGATGATCTTTTTTCTTGCTATGAATTTTAATATTGATACTACCCATGATGCTTCTCTTTCCTACTACGCTGGTGGAAAACTCCCTTCATCAAATGACCATCCTTCTCATTTACATGCCCTACTTCAAACCATAGGCATGGAGTTGGATGGAAATGCTCAGATTCTTAAATTGGATTTTTCCATGGGCCATTTGTTGAGCTAGAAAGCCATTCCAATCCTCTTCCCTAAGATGCAATACAAAGCATGAACAAAACCAAAACAATAATATGATCAAGAAAATAGGAAGTGAGTTCCAATGTAAAAAGAGGATGGGTAAATGTTAAAATAAATTGGACTCAAAAATCTAGAAACATGGATATTCAAAAATTCCACGAGAATCTCTCTCTGAGGCAAAGATTTTCAAGTCCTTTTTAGTATCCTAATGAAAAGGATTTTTTGAAAAATCAAAAAGGTGATGCTCCATTACTGAAGGTGTGCCATCAGGATTTATAAATTTGAAACTAGGTTTATACATCAGATCTACAAACTGCTTCAACAATGGAAAGATGGATCCCCATATTCGCACACAATCATCATTAATATGATGGAATCAGTCAGGCCCCAAATTGGGCCTAGGTAAAAAAAATTTCATTTTCAAAAAATTAATATAAAAAATTGATACATTGAGCTTCTCAAACTATCTAAATTCAAAATTGAGCATTGGATCATCACTTAAAACTCATTTTATCACTATTCTTTAAACTATGATTCGCTAACAGGAAGGCCTGATAAGTGGCTTTAAAAGTTGACATAAACACCTGGCCAGGCTCTAAAACTTTGGATATCCTATCTCTCTGACATATTCAATAGGCCTGCCAAATCTTGCCACATGACGACATCAGGGTCAAAAGATATCGACCTCTGAACATGCCTACTTCAAAATATCTAGAAATAAACATGTCAGAAAACTAGAAAATGTGTTTGGTTTTGGCCTTGCAAACTAGGAAAACGAACACTTGAGGATCTAGAAATTAGGGAAATAGTTCCTTTTCATGAGGAGAATGTATTTCTATGATTTGGACTCATGAAAATTAATGGGGTGAGTTTGGAGAAGGTCTAAATTTAGCTACCTAGATTTGCAGGACTGGAAACAATAACAAAAAAGTGTTTTTTGCAAATGGAATGTCCCTAGAAAAGTGTGCAGATAGATTCTTCAAGGTATTTTCAGAGAAAAATGTAGGGGAACAAATCATTCAATCCAAGAAATCACAAATTTAAATTTATAACATCATGAACAGGGCTACCAACCATTCTACATTTCTAATTACTAGTGAAACTCTATAAATTACAAACGGAATCACGTTTGAAAACTGATCAAACAGATTCATCATAAGCTCAAATCAAGAATGTAGTAGGTCTTTGACCCCTAGAATATGATGCAAAATTAATTTTCTTATTTGGATTGACTGGTCAAACGTTATAATTTGTCAAACAAGGCTACCCAGAATTATGAACAATTTGTAGATTTACAACAGAGGCAACTGGCCAACTTTGAGACATTCAAAACCTAGTCAAAACACATTGAAACAAATTTAAAATTGGAACATAGGTTCTTTGATATTCATATTAAATATCCTCAAGGTGGAAATTAATTAATCATTTCTGGGTGAAAGATATTCAAAGGAAAATTGGTCCCTCTATCACTGTTTGACACTTTGGCAAAATTGTGAAATATGACATTAGCTCAAAATATGACTTCGCAAAAAGGTTTAGAATGTCATTTTATCAATAAAAAACACAAGAATAGGCTAAATTAAGGGTGTTAGAAACATAAAACACCACTTAAGCATTAATACAACAATCAGGTACTCAACCAAGAAAAGCATCCATAGGGGTTCATAACTTGGAATGGACACTCAAAATGGGAATGCAATTTTGAGCACCAATGCTACTAACTTACCTAAATAAAAATTCCAAATATTCTCATGGGGAGCAAACAATTTCCTCTCTGAGAACCATTTCTTAAACAATTGGAGCCCTATTTTAGAAGTTATGGCATCCCTAGTCCAATTTCCTTTATCAAACAATCCATCTGCAACTCAGAGCCTAGGGTTTATAGGGATTAATTTCTTTATCTAGGCTGATTCATTTGTAGATTCACTCAATTATTCCAGATAATCATCATAGATATTTCTATTGGCATATTCTACTTTCCCAAAGAAACCCTTTTTTGGAGACATGTTGGACAATAATGTAGAGAAATAAGAATTCTTTAAATTATATACTGATTGTGATACTTTCCTGGCTTTCTTGTTTCCTCTCTGAATCCTGCAATGAATTTTTGATATAGAAAGTTTTCATGATTCAACCAAGCAAGAAAAAAATCTCTTCAATAGGTTTTGGCTCTAGAAATTCAAAAATGCATGAAGAAATTATTTGACTTTATGCACTATATTCCTTGTTTTATTTAACATGAGGAGATTTAATTCTCATAAATGGATCATAGAGAAATAGAGTGGCATTACCTTTCAAATTTTAAAATAGGCCATCGATTTTTGAAAAATCTGACAATTAAGGAATAAAACATTTTATGACTCAACTTCAACCTTCCTATTTGTTAGTCAATCGAATTGAATCCTTCCATGTGAACTTCTTTTTCCTAAGTGGGAACTTGCATACAACCCATTTAGTCCTTTGGAAACATGTCATATTTTCACTATGTCTCCAAGGATAAAAGTCAAGCAACTTTTATTGGTGATAAAGTGACCATCATTGATCAACCTTGCATCAAACAGTAGATAACATGATAATTACATTATACACAATGTGGGCCCATGACACTTCCTTCAGGTCACTATGTCACCAAGGATAAAAATTGTGAAACTTCCTTTGGTGACAAAGTGACCACTGTCGATCATGAGGAGATCTGACAATGCAAAAAAAAATCCCATTTCCTTCAAAAAGAATCTCTTGTGGCATCTAAATGTTTGACATCCTGAAAACTCGACAACCTATTAATGACATGGAAATCTACAACTCTTTTGACAAGGGTTGGTCCTACCACATATCCACATGGTGGGCTATCGCTATGTCACCAAGGATAAAAAACTTACAGCTTCCTTTGGCAAAAAAGTGAGCACTGTGGATCATGAGAAGATATGATGGTGCAAACTTTATGCTTGAAACTTTACTTATTTTGACTAGGTTGCACAGATACGTATTGTCTTGTCACTATGTCACTAGGAGTAAATACCTTGTAATTTCTTTTGGCAAAAAAGAGACAACCCTTGATCTTAAGGAAGATCAAGGGTTATTATTATTTAGTCAATTTTTTCAAACCAAAACATAAACCAACAGAATATTAAAATGAAAGTTTAGGTTAAGACCTTTCACATGAACCTGGGGAAATATTAGACAATGCAAAAGAATTTTAAAAGGCACCTAGGAAGAAAATAAAAGGGGTATTTAAAAGATTTTTCTCACGCATCCTTTTTTTAAAAGGGCATGCTACATAAACATAATCCAAATGCTTTCTAGGGAAATATTCAGTGAAACAAAAATTAGGGCTATTGTAGGATTAGAAAAATTTAAAATGCCAAACCCTAATTTTCAAAAAGGGAACTTGGAACATTCACTTAGAGATGCATTAAGATAAATTTTAAGTGAAAACCAGACCATCACTTCCTTCATTTCTTGAATCCAATTATTATATTTGCATGCTTCATCTATACTCTTAGGTTCAACTTGAGAAATCAATCATATCTCTTCATTAACTTAGTTCCTTCTCATCACTCCTTTGTCTTCGCTTCCAATTATCTTCTCCCGAGGGTGATTCTTTGTTAGATTCTTGTTAGAGGAAAGAGTTTCTAACTAAACTCTTACTTCTTCTCTTGGTTCAGACCTTTCTCCTCCTTGCTCAACAATTTTCACATCATTCTATAGATCATTGTTGGTCTCAAAGAAAACTTCTACATTCTGTCTAACATTCCAATATTATCTTCTTCTTCATGAGAATTATACTCTATCATATTTTTCTTAATTCTAAACCAAGAAACATACCTTCATCACTTCTTGGATCAAACTTACCAACATCATCATCTCTCTTTATATAACATTTTCTTCCAAATATTGTGAAATACTTTACTAAGGGTGAATGACCAAACTATAATTTATAAGGGGTCACATTCATACCTTTTATGATCTATACTATGTTCATAGTGTACACTATTGTATTGAATTCCTCTCTCCAAAATGTCTTGGATACATCATTCTCAAACATCATTTCTCTTTATGCTATTAGAGTAAATAATTAATTAATTGTTAATTATTTATTTTATTACTTAAGCTTACTTAGGTTAATGCATGTATTTGAGGTTAGTTGTTGACAACATAGGAGTTTGTTCCCTTTAGCATACTTATCTTTTCCACCTCTTATGGATGTGTTCTTAGTTGTTAACCTTATCTCTTACCTCATTCCAGCTTGTTCTACAAGCTTCCATGAGGCCTTTTTATTCGATCTCTCATTCTTTGTAAATCCATTCCATTTTCACATAGCAATTATAATTTCCTATTGTGAAATATTCTCTTGTGCGATATTTGCTTCAAGCTCTTTGCTCCCTAGGTTTCTCTTCAACAAGCTATTTTCATTGCAGGTGATCTTGGTGCATTATTTGAGTCAGATTCTCAACTCCTACATGGTATCAGAGCCTCTCTACTGCTTCTTGTTTGAAGGATTTTTGAAGCCATCATTTGGAGTCACAAACCCTAGTTTGTTTGTGCAATTTTCTTCAAATCGGCGCTAGAGCAATTTTTTGGAGCACTTTGGGGTCAAACAGATGCTGCCATTAGATCTAGAAGGCCATTTACAATCAAGTTTCATATAAAACTTTTCATTTTTGGCTTCAAGCATTTTTTTGGAATTTTTTTAGTCTCCTAGGTAGCCGTACAGATGAACACAGCAAAAAATAAATAAAAATAAAAATAAAATAAAAAGCGCCATCGTAGCAACACTCATGTGCCACTATGGGGCTGTCCGAGCACCACCAGTGTGCCTCCCACTCATCGCTCACCTAGTGGCTCCCGCTACAACACTGCCTGTAGACCCTGCCACCAGGGAGCCGCCCACGTGCCACCAGCACACCACCAGGGTTTCGCGAAAGATAGTGGCACCACCAGGTTTTCCTCCCAAGTGCCACTGCTACAGACGACCTCCACTTTGACATGTGTACTCATCCACGATTAACACGTGGATACCTACATAGGTAGCTAACGTCATCATTCCAATGACTAATGTCATCTTTTAGTCATTGACATCACTTTTCCATCTGCTGACATCATATTTTCATCAACTAATGTCATCTTTTCAACTACTGACATCATCTTTTTGGCGACAGTCATACGAGCGTCAAATTTAACACAGTGTTTGTAATTTTCCAACAAGGTGCAATTTTGGAGCAGCAGTCAGTTTTTTGGCCATAACTCTAGCATACGAAGGTCTTTTCCCAATCCAAAAAAAGTGTCAGAAAGCTGACTCAAAGATGGAGACATTGGTACAAGTTTTGTAAGATTCTAAGTTCATTTGAGCTCCCATTTTTGGTATCAAAATTGAGGCTTGTGTTTCCTCCTATTCTGCATCAACAAATCCATGTTCTTTTGCAATTTGTTGCTTTCCATAGTTGTTTTTGTGGTATTTGGGAAATATAATTGTATGTTTATGGGGGGTGTCTTTCTTTTCTATAATTTACTTCAGTTAAGACCCTTCTACTTCCATCTTCTTCTTTCTCTCAATGGTGGATCCATCTATGACCCGTCTCACACCACACAACTACCACACCTGGAAGGCACAAATGACTAGACATCTCATGTCAAATGTCTATGGTCTTGTATAGATGAGAATTAGCTTGCTCTTACATGATCTTTTGAGGTTCTATAGCATAGGAAAAAAATGGATGAAGCCATGGGACTGATTGCACTCAACATTTTAGATAGTCTGCTATTTCACTTGGATGGTTTAACTACTCCACAAGCTTATTGGCAAAAATTTTAGACTTTGTTTGGACAGGTGAATGAGTTCTGAGCACTTCAGTTGGATGTAGAATTGACTTCTTTGTCACCAAGAAAATTTCCCACCATTGAGGACTTTTTTATGAAGTTCAAATCCATACGTGTAGTTTTATAGGGATGTGGGAAGAACAAGACTAATGATGAGTGCATATTTTTGATACTCTCAAAGTTGAAGGGGCGGTATCAGGTCTTTTCTTCTACTTTCTACTCCACCATGGATGCCCTTGGAGATAGACATAGGATGCCTACATTTGAGACATTTTGTGACAAGTTGACTAGGGAACAGGCAAAGATCTAATAGGTGGATGGCTCTGGCTCTTCCAGCCAAGCATTGGTTGCTCAAAATTCTAAGGGGAAATCAAAAAAGAAAGGAAAATAAAAGAAAGACACATCAAAATCTGATCCTAAGCCTCCAGCTAATCCTCCAACAAACCCTCCCAAGGGTAAAGATTCTTCAAAGTTGGGTGAGTCTACCTCCAAGACTAAGAAGAAATCGAGTGAGAACTCCAGTTTTTGTGGGAAAGATGGACATTCAATTTCCAGGTGTTGGAAATGATTAGAGGCTTTAGAGGAAGCCATGAAGGAGCATCACATTTTAGCTCCTTAGTCTTCATCTCCACCTATAGGAAAAGGTCATGCTCTTTCTGCACGAGCTATGACTTCAGCACCTTTATGGATTCTTGATTCCAAGGCTTCTCACCACTTAACAAACACTCCTAAGTTGCTTACTTCACTTGCTCCTTGTGCCACCACATAGATTGTAGTTGGGAACTCTTCACAACTTTTAGTTTTGGGTTCTAGAATTGTTGCTTTGGCTGGGGGCTCTCTACAGGATGTACTTTGTGTTCCTGATATTTTGATGAACCTTCTATCTATCTATCAGATTTGCCACTCTAGCTCTGGGAAGACAATTGAGTTCTCACCAAATGATGTGGTTATTCAAGACTTGCATGATCTGGAGATGATCATGGCCACTGGGAGTGTTGACTCTGCATCTCACTTCTACAAATTTGATGGATTTGAGTCTTCTGATGACACAGGTTCGTGTTTAGTAGCACATACAAATTTAGTAAGAAGACTTTGGAATGAACATTTTGGACATGTCAATTACAAATATCTTCAGCAGATGAGCACACAAACACTTGTTCTTGGGCTTCCCTAGATTTCTTGTCCAGATGGTGTTTGTCCGGGATGTGCACTTGGCAACCAACATAGGGATTCTTTTCCACATGGATGAGCCACTCGTGCTTTAGCACCTTTGGAGTTGATTCATAGTGACCTCATGTCATTTCCTAATCCTTCTTTTTTGGGTGCTAGATATGTGCTTACATTCATTAATGACTTCTCTAGATGCACATGGGTGTACTTTCTTAAGTACAATTCTGATGCCTTCGACTCATTACAAGTTTTTAAGGCATTTGTAGAGAAGCAGTCTGGAATTTCTATTCGATGGATACACACAAACAATGGGGAGGAGTATGTGAATCAGGCTTTCAAAGATTTATGTTCTAAGCATGGTCTTCAGCATCAACTTTTAGTGCCCTACACTCCTCAGTAGAATGGTGTGGCAGAGAGAAAGAACAGAACCCTTCGGGAGATGGTAAAATTGCATGATTCAATCTAGGTCCATGGATTCATGTTTTTGGGTAGAGGTAGTCAATTGTGCCAACTACATTTAGAATCAGATGCCTCATAAGGCACTTCAACATATGACTCCTAAGGAAGCTTGGTCCAATGTCAAGCTTGATGTGTCATCATTCAGAGTTTTTGGGAGTATAGCATATGCATTTGTACTTGATGCTCAGAGGAAAGCAATGCAACTAAAGAGCCGAAGATTGATTTTTGTTGGCTACTACAAGGATGTAAAGGCTTATAGGTTATTTGATCCTGATTCCAGAGAGGTCCTATTTTGATGGGATGTCCAATTTGATGAGAGCCCTCCTGCAGTTCATTCCTCACCTACAGCGCCTCCTCTAGCTCCCATGACTCCCTGTTCATCTCCAGTTTGTTCCATGGATGATGAGGATGATGATCATGGTGATCCCAATATACCTCCACCATAGGATCCTCCCTAGATTCCTAAATGGGCTTGAGCTACCGTTGAGGCTACAGGATCTCTAAATGGTGACCCGTCCACATCCTGTCGCACCCATTCTCATACTATAGGTTCCAGTCTACTCAGTCATGCTATTAGTACTAATCCTCAGACATTTGTGGAGGTTACAGGATATTCAGAATGGGACAGTGCAATGGAGGAGGAATATTCTTCTTTGATGAAGAACCACAGATGGGATCTTTGTTCTCTTCCTAAGGGAAGAAAACTAGTGCATTGTAAGTGGATTTATCGCACTAAGTATGTTGCTGATGGTTCTATTGATAAGTATATGGATTGTCTTGTTACGAAGGGTTTTTTGCAAGTCGAGGGTGTTGATTACTCTAAGACATTTGCCCCTGTTGCCAAGATGAATTCTATTTGCCTTGTCTTATCCCTTGCAGCTTCACAGGGATGCTTAGTTTATCAGATGGATGTGAAAAGTTCCTTCCTACATGGTGATATCACTGAGGAGATTTATATGGAGTAGCATCTAGGTTTTGTGTAGGATCCCACCTTGGTTTGTAGGCTTCGACATTCATTGTATGGTCTCAAACAAGTCCCTCACGCTTGGTATGAGAAGATGGACTCATTTTTGTTGTCTACAGGCTTCACTTGTTGCCATTCCAATTCCATAGTGTACATTCAAGATCTTGGTGATGAGATTTTGATTCTTGTTTTATATGTTGATGATCTTATCCTTATAGGTAGTTCATCATCCATGCTATAGGATGTTAAGCATGCACTGATGGACCAGTTTGAGATGAGTGATCTTGGTTTGTTGCACTACTTTCTTGGTCTTCAGATTCATCAATCTCCTATTGGTATTTTTGTGTATTAGTAGAAGTATGCTCTTGACATGCTTCGTTGCTTTCACATGCTTGATTGCAAGGCTGCTTCTACACCATTTTAGTCAAGTTTTACTTTGTCTACCTCCTACTCCTCATCTCCAGTGGATGCTACTTTGTATCAACAGTTGGTTGGCAACCTATTGTACTTGACACACACTCGCCCTGATCTTTCTTTTGTGGTTGGCATAGTCTCTTGATTTTCTTAGGACCCTCATGAGAGTCATTGGCAAGCTGCCAGGCATATTCTATGCTACATTCAAGGCACACTTATGTATGGAATTCATTACACTATGGGGACTCCACACATTTTTGGCTACACTAACTCAGATTGGGCCAATGATGTTGATGATTGGAAGTCTACTTATGGCTTTGTCTTTTTCCTTGGCTTCGGTCCCTTCACATGGTCATGCAAGAAGCAACATGCTCGAGCACTTTCATCTATAGAGGTTGAGTACAGGGCTATAGTTCTTGATAGTCAGGAGGCTTTATGGCTTCATCAGTTGATGACTGAGTTTGGATTTCCTCCTAATCGTCCCACTATTTTGTGGTGCAATAATCAGAGTGCCATCCACATTTCTTGCAACCTGGTGGAACATCATCATACCAAGCACATTGAATTGCATATGCATTTCATCCATCAGTTGATCAAGGATGGTGTTATTGCATTGGAGTACATTCCTACTGCTGGTCAGGTTGCAGACATCTTCACTAAACCTTTTGCATCACCATGTTTTCTTCAGCTATGGTCAATGCTTGGGGTTATGAAAGTTGTCCTTGGGGGGATTGGTTGAGGCCATCCTTCCTTCACTTCATATTTTTTCCCTTCCTTCACTTATGTTTTTTTCAGCATGTTATTTTTTACCTCTTTTTGGGGGAGATTTTTTCCCATGTGGTTTTCTCTCTTTCCCCGTCTTACAGAGGTTGCATTTAATTGCATTGTACTTGGGTACCTAAAATGGCCTCGTTGTTGGGACCCAGTTTGTATTTTTTCCTTTGTTTTGTGAGCTTGAGGCATTCCCTAAGTTGCACTTAAGGGGGGGTGTTAGAGTAAATAATTTATTATTTATTTATTATTTATTCTATTACTTAAGCTTACTTAGGTTAATGCATATAGTTGAGGTTAGTTGTTGACAACACGGGAGTTTGTTCCCTTTAGCATACTTATCTTTTCCACCTCTTGTGGATGTGTGCTTAGTTGTCAACCTTATCTCCTACCTCATTCTAGCTTGTTCTACAAGCTTCCATGAGGCCTTTTTATTCAGTCTCTCATTCATTGTAAATTTATTCCATTTTCACATAGCAATTATAATTTCCTATTGTGAAATATTCTCTTGTGTGGTATTTGCTTCAAGCTCTTTGCTCTCTAGGTTTCTCTTCAGCAAGCTATTTTCATTGTAGGTGATCTTGGCGCATTATCGGAGTCAGATTCTCAACTCCTATAGATGCCCCTGCTATTGATCAATTTCTTTTTTTTTCAATCTCATTCTACTTAGGAGCCTTGCATGAAGATAATTGTCTCTTGATTCTATTCTCTTCAAAAAAACATGTTAAACTCTCTAGAGGTAAAATCTCCTCCTTTATCCAATCTCAAACATTTTATCTTAACATCAGATTCATTCTCAACTCTATTATTAAATATCTTAAACTTCTCAAATGCTTCATACTTTTCTTTAACAAATTCTACCCACATCATTCTAGTGAAATCATCAACAAAATCATAAAATATCTTTCTCCATAGAATCCTCTTATCCTAGTAGGGCCATTTAAATATGTGTGAACATTCTCTAGCTTCTTAGTAGTAGTGGAATTTTTTTTGGGAAATGATACCTTCTTCTATTTAGCCAGGATACATTCTTTGCAAATAACATTAGTAGGCTTTAATATCTTAGGTGGATCTCTAATGGCAAATGTGCTACTAACCTTCACAATGTTATCAAAGTTTATATGACAAAACCTCCTATGTCATAACCAACTATTATCCAATTTGGCAACCAAACATGTTGTCTTAGTGGGATTCAACTAAAATACATTGCCTTTGGACCTTGTTCCTATTCCAATCATCTTACCATCCTTATCTTTGATAATGGAAGTCTTTTCTTTCAGTTGCAATTGATAACCATCCACCAATTGTCCAACACTCAACAAGTTATGATTTAATCCATCAAAAAAGTAAACATCATAAGTTTTAGTCTTTCCCTTAAGAGTAATAGATCATATCCTTATAATGTGATAGGCTACATTTTTACCAACTCTAACAATACCTCCATCATGATTCCTAAATTTAACAAAATTATTCATATCACTAGTCATGTGATGTGAACATCCATTGTATATTATCCAATCAAATTTTTTTTCAACTTGGTAAACTAGAGCTTTTTCTTTTCTAATTTCTTTGTGAATATCATATTCTTTAATGCATAAAAATCCTATATCATCATCACTTTCACTCTAAATGTTTCCTTTAGATTCCTCATCTTCATTTGCATACAGATAATTTACAGGTCTTCTAGGCTTTAACTTTCCCTTATATGTTTTCTCTCTTTTAGGACATTTAGATTCATAATGACCAAATTTATTACAAGTCCAACATTTGAAGATATTATTACCATCTAATTTTCTTCTTTCAAGAAGGGCTATACCTTCTTCAATCATCTTATCTTCATCAGATCTAGTTTTACTTATGCTAGCAAAATTTCCATGTGTTCTTGCACTTCTAGACAAACTTGGTCAAACACTTAAGGCACTGGCAGCTATTTCAACTCTTGTCATTTCTCTAGATTATCTCAAACCTACTTCTATTACTTTAAATCTTCCAAGAAATTTTTTTCTAGTGAACTTCTCAATATAGGGTTTCAACAATTCAATCATATGTGCTACTTTCTTGAATGGTAGTGTCAAAGTTTTCAAGATCTTCCACACAACCTCATCTTCTTCCTTGGTTCCACCATATGCAACAATATTAGATATCCTACCAACATGGCTTCTTACAAATTCATCTCTCATCATTTTAGCATTTTGAAATGCACATATCCAATTCTGTAATATTATCCTTTTTTATGTGTATCTCCTTCAAAAATAGATTGCAATGCTTTCCATACTAGATGAGATGTTTGAATTGACTTTACCTAATTGTAATTATTTTTAGGAAGATTTATCAGTATAGCTTCTTTGGCTCTCATATTGTACATGAATGTGTCTCTTTCTTCTTCATTGCATTTTTCAAGTTTTGCTTCTTCTACATTCACTTTGTTATCTTTTGCCAAAATCAGGTATCCTAAACCCATTAACAACATATGAGTCTTCATCTTCTCTTTCAAGCTATCATAGTTAGTTCCATTGAATTTAGGACTATCCTTTCTAAAATAACTCACCATTGATCTCCCAAATTTGTTAGGCTTTATCTTCAAGGACTTGGTTCTCTAATACCAATTGTTAGAATATATAGTCATCCAATATAACTAAGAGGGGGGGACATGAATCAGTTATCCAAGTATTATCAGAATTATCAACCTTAATAAAACTTAACAATATGAGTAATATAATCATAAACTACAAGAAGATACTCATGCACAATAATACTGGCTATGTTAAGTAAGGTAGCCCTTGATCAGAGGGAAAATCCTAGTGGGGTTGGTACCCACAAGATGATGTACTAATATAAATATTCCTTGTTAGATGATGGACCCTATTAGGAGTCTATGAAATACATTCAATACATATCAATCCATGTTAGGAGAATTTGAATCCCTATTAGGAGATGCCAACCCTGTTAGGAGTTGTGGAAGGCAAATGGACCCACTGTCCAAATAGCTTTAGGTGCAAGACTAATGAACCCAATGTCCAAATGATCTTTGTATTATTCTTTGTAGAATAATGGAATTGAACTATACCACTCCTTCTTCCTTTGTCCTATCAACTAGACTTCTACTCCTTCTGATCTCAAAACCAAATAATAAAATTTGCATCAAGTAATCCCTTAGATCACTTACTTGCATTTACCAAATATTATTCTCTTGTTTGCACTTGATACACTTAACAAACAAGGAAAACATATATCCTTTATACCGTATCTTCAAAATAATTCTTTGAGTCAACCTTAAGGCTTTCCCAACTAATTAGATTAAGATAATTGACTATTTCATAATTACAATAGCATTGTTGGCTCACAATCTATACAACTTATCATCCATGCAACACTAGGGCTTGCACATTTGCTGACATTTCCATTAGACTATCTTTTGTCACCAACTAACTACACATCTCCAGATTATATCTATGTTAGAATTTATAATGCAATCACTAGAAACTGACAAAGTGTGCATCTCCAAATGGTATTTAGATTAGCATTTATTTTTTAATCTTATTAAGGAGAATTACGAGGAATCATCAAAAAGCCTATTTAGGAGGCCTAATGAGGCCATCTTAGTCTAGTTTGATGAAATCAGTAAGAAGACCTTTGGATTTCAAGACCAAGAGCATGGATGAGGTCTAGAATCCCTAAAATGAATCTCTCACTCCTTGTAGAAGGTAGAAGGGCTAGTGTTGGTGGAAAAGTAAACTTGGTGAGCAATTTGTAGTGCCTCAAAAGTGGAAGTACGTAAGAAACCCATTGGTGTAACTAGATAGGGAGGTGTAGGGGATAAGTTAGAAATCCTCTTAGATTACGGTGACAAAGGGGAATGCTAGTGGGAAAAGAGTGAACCCTAGGTAGTCCTTTGGTAGTGATAAGGGCTAGTAAGAAATCCAACTTACATCAAATTGGTATTAGAGCTTCCAAAAATTTGGGGCTAGCGGCATGTCTTTGTACATTGAAGGGTTAGTAGGGCAGGTAGATATGGTGACTAATGAAAAACATGCCAAGGAGATGAAAGAGAAAAAGGAAAGGAATAGGCTCCTAGAAGAATCATTAGAGGAGATGAAGACCAAATTGGAGGAATTTTTTGATGGCAACCAAGAAGATAGACCAATAGGGAGAAACTAGTATTAAAGGTAAGGAAAAGGTTAATGAGGTAGACATCATACCTAAGCCAGACCCTCCATTGTCTGAAGAACCTTTCCTAAAAGCCATCAAGGAATTGGGTGGAAAGGCCTTGGAAGGAGTCCCTTTTTTTAGTGGGAAGAGGGACCCTGAACTTGTGATGGAATGGGTTGAAGGGATGGAAAACCACTTTGAGTGTGAGGGGGTCATTAAAGCACAAAAGGTCAAGGTAGCCAAATCTATGTTAAGAGGATCAATACTAACCTAGTGGAAGTATCTCAAAGAATAAATAGAGAAGATGGGAAACAAACCAATTGGAAATTTGAAAGCCATCATGACTAAGTTAAAGGAACAATACCTACCTAATAATTATGAGATTCAAATACAGAAGAAGAGGTAAATCTTAAAGCAAAAAGATATAGACATGGAAAAATATACTAAGCAATTTCATAATTTATGTTTGATATATGGGACTCATGAAGAAGAACCTATTAAGGTGGCTTGGTATCTAGGTGGGTTGAAGTGGAACATACAAGAATAGATCAAACTATGGACACCTACAATAGTCCATAGATGTTTACAATTGGCATTGAAAGTGGAAGAAAGGAACAAGAAGAATTTTGACACAAACATTAGAGGAAACGATAGAGGTAGAGATGGTAGGAATCAAAGAGGATATGGTGGTAGAGGTTTAGACTCAAGAAGCCAAGGGGAAAATAAGTGAATTGAACAACAAGAAGGGAATTCCAATAGAGGAATTTTCAATAGGGGAAGAAGCTCCAACAATAATGGAAGAGAAAGAAGTAGAAACAAGGGTAGAGGATCCTACTTTGCAATGATGAAGTGTTATAGTTGTAACCTAATGGGACACCCTTCATATATGTTCCCTAAGAAAGGATTGTAATGAACCCAATTTGGGAGTCCATTGTTTATTCCCGACTTGATCTCTTATTTGTATCCTTTGCATTATATTTTCTTCGATTTTTATAGATTTAGTTATCTTTTTTTTCAGTATTCCCCTTACCAAGGTTATAAATCCATATATATATATTAATTGAAAGGGTCATGTCCTTTCGTAATATTAATTATATAATAATAATGTTAATTATATTAATTATATATGTATATTAATAACGTTAATTATATTAATTAATATCAAAATATATGTTATATTAATAATTATGTTATATCAACTATACATATTTTATTATATTTTTAATAATATACTTATATTAATTAATAAGGTTAGTTATAGTAATGTCATAAAGAATATTATTTTAATATATCAAGTATATTTATTGTAATACATTTTTTAATATAGTATTTTTATATTAAAATATATCTTAATCATAATATTATGATTTATTATATTAGATTATTATTATTATTATATGATATATGATATTATAATATAGTATTACTTAATAAAATATTATTATTTTAATATTATTATTAATATTACTTTATATATAGTACTTATTTATTATATGCCAGAGTGGGGACATCACAAGGATCTACTTCCCAAGGGAGTATGTGCAAGAAGAATCTACTAGCAATAACAAATCCTCTAAAGTACCCTTAGAACTAGAAGAAGGAGAAAATATAATGATAAGAAGGACATTGATTAAAGAACCTATCAAGGAAGGACCAAGTCAAAGAAGACCTCTATTAAGGGTGAAGTGAAAGATGATGGGAAAAGTGGGTAAGGTCATCATAGATTTAGGTTCTATAGATAACATTGTGTTAGAGGAAGAAGCTAACAAATTGAACATGAAAATAATTCTACATAATAATCTTTGCAAAGTTACATGACTCAACAAAGGACAACATGTTCTTATAAATAAATAAAAATTGGTTTCATTCTCAATAGGAAGGTATAAGCACAAGGGATTATGTGACATTCTACCTATGGATGCATGCCACCTTCTACAAGGAAGGCCATGGTAATTTGATAGGAAAGCAATGCATAATGGAACCAAAAATACATATTTATTCAAGAAAGATGGTGTGACATTCAAGATTCAGTCCTTTATAGAAAATATCCAAGTCCTAATGTACTAAGGGTGGGTGAGAAGGAGCTCTTAAAAACCTTGGAAGAAGGAGAAGGGCTAGGATTTTCCCTAGTACTGAAGCCTAAACAAGAAGTTGTTGATAAGGAAGGAAAGAAAATAGAGCTACCTAAAGAAGTGCAAGAAATACTTCAAGAATACAAGAATATTGTTAGTGATGGACAACCTACAACCCTACCTCCAAAAAGACCTATTAGCCATTGAATTGACTTCATTCTAGGAACCAGCCTTCCTAATAAAGCTTCCTATAAAATGACCTCTCAACAAAATGAGGAAATTGCCAAGAAAATCCAAGAACTCTTAGACCAAGGCCTAATTAGACAAACTATAAGCCCTTGTGTTGTGCCTACTATTTTAGCACCTAAAAAGGGGGGAAATTGGAGATGTTGTACTAATTCAAGAGCCATAAATAGGATCACCATTAGGTATAGGTTCCCAATACCTAGGATTGAAGACCTAATGGATTGTTTAGGGGAAGCAAGGTAGTTTACCAAAATAGATATAAAAAGTGGCTATCACCAAATTAGGATAAGGGAAGGGGTTGAATGGAAAACAACCTTCAAGACTAGAGGTGGTCTATATGAATGGCTTGTAATGCCATTTCACTTATCAAATGCTCCATATACCTTTATGAGGCTTATGAATGAGGTATTGAAGGATTATATTGGTAAGTTTGTTGTTGTCTATTTAGATGACATTTTGATTTTTAGTAAAACTAAAGAGGATCATATCAAACATTTGAAATTTATTTTCAAGAAATTGCATGAGGAAAAGCTAATGATAATTTTTAGAAGTGTGACTTCATGAAGAAGGAGCTAGTGTACCTTGGGTTTTTTTTATCTCAAGGGAACCTCAAGATGAATCAGAGTAAGGTGGATGCCATCCTAAACTAGCCTACTCCCAAAGTTGCAATAGTTGGCACAATATTATAGGAAATTTATCAAACATTTCATTGCTATTTGTGCTCCTATTTTAGACACTATCAAAGGTGGAATGGAGACAAAGTTTCATTGGACTCCTCAAGAACATGATGGGCTTGAGACACTTAATAAGAGGATAGAAACTTGACCTATTCATTTTCTACCTAGTTTTGACAAGCTCTTCATAGTGGACTGTTATGCTAGCAATGTGGCAATTGTGGTAGTCCTAAGCCAAGAAGGGAGGCCAATGGCTTTTCATAGTGAGAAGCTAAATGATGCAAAGTGGAAGTACTCTTCCTATGATCTAGAGTTGTATGCTCTAGTCCAAGCTTTAAGAAAGTAGAGGCATTACTTGCTTCCAAAGGAGTTTGTGGTATATTTTGATAATTAGGCCCTCAATTTCCTCAACTCCTAAGATAAACTCAGCAACAAGCACATGAAATGGGTACAATATCTACAATCCTATACTTTTAACATCAAGCACAAGAAAGGGTTGTAGAATAAGGTAGTTGATGTACAATGAAGGAAAGTCCTAATAGTGTAAGAGGTTTAGTTGTAGAGCATTGGGATTGATAGCTTAAAGGACCTAGATGTTGATGATGAAGATTTTGCAAACATTTACAAGGTATGTAAGGAGTATAATAAAAATTTCAATGGTGAGTTTTCTAAATACACTTTTCAATATTTAAAAAAAATTAATGGAAGTCAACTATGTATTCCTAGGTTTCTAGTTATCTTGGAATGCCTTTGGGGTCAAAACCCCTAGAATCTTTTTAGAACAACATCATTGATAGATTCAACAAGAAATTAGCTAGTTGGAAAGGTGCCACCCTCAACCAAGCTAGCAAATTCACCTTGGTGAAATCTATTTTCCAAAATCTCCCCACTTATGCCTTAAGCCTATTTGGGATCCTATCTAAAAAAGTTGATAGAATGGAGAAGATTTAGAGGAACTTTCTCTGGGCAGGGGTTGAAGAGCACAAAAGATATCATCTTGTTTCTTGGGACCTTGTTTTCCTTCCCAAATGTTATGGGGGCCTTGGTATTAGAAAAATTAGACATCTCAATAATGCCCTTTTAGCCAAATAGATCTAGCACATTCTTCAGAGTACCAAAGAATGGAAGGAAATTATGATGAAGAAATACCTGAGAAGGTAATCTCTTAGTTTTTTGCTTCATGAGATAGAGATTCCTCAAGGATATTACATATGGAATGGGATCCTAGAGGAAAAATTCTTGGCTACATGCAAGGCTAAATGGAAAATTGGTAAAGGTGAGAATATATTATTTTGGCAAGATGACTGGATGAGTTAGGGACCCCTTATTGATCACCCAAATTATGGTAGATGGGAAAAGCCATGCATAAGAAGATATGGTTTGAATGTCAGTGATTATAGAATAGGTAATGGATGGCATGACTTGTCTATGATAGCCCCAAACCTTAAATCTTTGATGATTGGCCTGAATGCTATTTCCATAAATAGTAAGAGGGATGAAGTCATCTGGGGTGATAACTCAAATGGGAAATACACTATTGTCTCTGAGTATTTTTCAATGTGGGATAGAATGGAGAAACCCATCTAGTCTAAGGCATGGACTCTTGGCCTTACCCAAAAAATCAACATCTTCTTTTGGCTTTTTCTCCAAGACAAAATCCTTACTCTAGATAATTTAGCCAAGAGAGGTCAGATTATCCCCAACAAGTGTAGTCTATAATTGCATGACTTGGAGATGATCAATCACTTATTTATTCATTGATCCTTTTCCTCCAAAGTTTAGAACCTCCTAACCAAGGGCTTTGGGGTCACTTGGTGTCCCCTGGCCAACATTCAAGAATTCTTCAGCCAATGGAAGAGTTCATATTCAGGTTTGATCACTCAACTAATTTTTTCCTGGTCCCTTTTGCAATTCTGCTAGGGTATTTGGAAAGAGTGGAATAGCCAAATTTTTGGAGACAGGGAATCCCCTAAGGTTTTTATTGCTAAGAAAATTGAAGGATTAATGAAGGAGAATTTTTCCACCACAAAGGAAGGAAATATTGAAGAAGGTGGGAACAATAGACAAAGGAAAAAGGATAGGGATAGGAAAAGATAGGAGGCCAGGTGGTTTTTTCCACCTAAAAATTGGTACAAAGCCAATTTTGATGGGGCTACAAAATGGAACCCTGATCCTATGGGTAGTGGAGGCATCATCAAAAATAGCTATGGTGGAGGATTTATGGCCTCTTCCAACCCGCTTGGACATCAAACGAATCACTTTGCAGAAGCCAGTGCTGCTAGTCACATTGTTAAACTGGCCCCAATTTCTCAGACTAAGAACCTTTGGTTGGAGGGGGATTCATTAAATATCATAAATTGTCTCAATGGTAACTCTATGCCTTCTTAGACCATTTCAAATTTAATTAAGGAGTTAAAGTATGACCTGGGTGAGTTCAACAAGACCTATATCAACCACATGTACAAGGAAGCTAATTTAGTTGCGGACTGGTTCACCAAAAAAGCGGTCACCAAAAATTCAAAGATGACATGGCATATTGGCAACAACTTTTCGGTAGCAGTGAATAATTCAATATTGCAAGATTGCATCCAGGGAAGTACAAAAAGAAATCCAAAATTAATGATGGGAAGATTTGTAAAATTGCACGTCAAAGTGGGAGTTAATGAAAATCATGCAAAACTCTTTTCAAAACATTATAGCATGTACATACTACATGCTTCAAGGGTTTTCTTGAATACAAACATTAAAACTGGTAAATTCAAAAATGTATTTGAGTTTCACAGCTTGAAGGAGGCTAGGGCCTATAAGAAAATTGTGAGCAAGTCAGGGCTTATTGAATTAGAGGAAACCATGGTAGGGGAGAGAAGTTGGAGGGAGCCATTGGGGAAGGTGGAGAAATCGAATGAGAAATTGAAGGTTTGGCATAAGTTGGAAAAGGGTGGAATTACTAGATTCCTGGAGAAGCTCCATGGATTTGATGTGGGGATCACCAAGATTATGGTGGATTCCTAAAAAAATTGGAGAGTCAAAATTGATAGGTCACCCACCATGTCAATTCGGATTTGATAGCCTAAGTTGCACAGATCCCTCTAGAAGGGAGTAACTTCTCTAGAGACAAGAAAATATCGACAAACACTGTCAAAGTTTTTGTGAAGGATGAAAAGGAGATGAATAAGCTCATCAAGGTGGAGACATATTATTATATGGAGTCAATTAAAAAGGTATGGAGATATGTCCTTAGGATTATCATTGAATATATTTCCCTAGACCCCAAATTTGATAGGATTAGGTGCATCATTTTGTTTTGCTTAACCACTTTAGGCATGGAATCAAAATCTCTTTTCCTTTTTATCTTTACACCTCCATGAGAAATGGTATCGAGGGTTTTAAGAGGAAACCTACCACTAACCCAACCCTTCACGAGGGATTACTCCTCCTAGTCTTTGAGTATCTAAAGACTCAAACCAGGGGGAAATCTTTTGGTGATACTGGGTGTGCATCTGAGAAAACTAGGAGTTCAAATTATAAGGATGTGCATAGCATAAAATCAAAAGAAGAGAACAACATTTCCTCTAAAGGTAAAGTCCCCAAGGAAGAAAAAAAACCCTCTACTCCCATTCCTTGTAGAAAGAGCCCCAGAGGATTACCCCCCATTTCCCCTAAGCTTGAGCCTCAGGAGGAGGAGGAGGATAATGATGATGATGATGACATAGACTTAGAGGAAGAGATGAAGGGGGAGGATGATGAGAAGGAGGAGGAGAATGGGAGGGAAAGTGAAAAGGAGGAGGAGATTCTATTGACATGTTGGGGAATCCCAAGAAAAGGAAAGCAAATGAGGCTTTTGAAACCAATGCCTAGATCCCTTAGATTCTAGGCCCTAGCCCCACTACCTCTCCATCTATAGATATTCAGGGTAAAGAGAATGGGGAGGTGATAACAAAAAATAGGAGGTCTTTGAGGAATTTTAATTCAAATACTGCTAAATTGGGGATTTTCAGGGAGCCATTGAATATCCAAGTGATGGAGGACATTAATGGAAAAGCCCACTATGATGAACTCATTGACCTTGCTTTGGTCATTATCTCTGATAATGTGAGGGAAACTGGGCTTAACCTTTTGAAAAATACTAAGAATAGCATGATAGATAATTTTTAGTCTATCAAATGGTTATTCCATGAAATTGAAGACCTTAAGGGGAAAAGAAGCCAAGAAGGAAGCCAAAAAATCAATAGCGACTAGGGATAAAATGAAGAGGAGAGAAGCCAGGATGGAAGCCAATAACAATTCAATGTCTAGGAACACAAAGCTAACTAGGAGGAAAAAATCACTAAGGTTGAACAAAGAGTCCAAAGGATGGAGATCTCCCATCAAAACCAAGCTAATCAGGTGATCACCACTTTGAACGCCTTGAATGAGAACATTAATAGTCTAGGTGAATCACTGATTAGTGCTGGATTTGGTGGGGAAAAGGTGGAGAAGGCTAGCTTGGACATTAGGTAGGCTAAAAACCAAGTGGATGCTCAGAACTAGGACTAGGAGGACGTGGACAACAGGAAGACCAATAAAGTTGCAGAGACCCTACAGGTTCTTGATAGAGAGAACTGATAGTTAGTGCTACTTTGTTGTCTCATTTTTTCCTTGTGTAGCTAATTCTTTCTTGTTCTAGTGTAGCTGGTTTTTTTGTTTCCTGGTTGTGGGCTTGTTGTTTATGGTTGGCTTTTATTAGGCAGTTTCTCTATAGCTGGACTTTTCTTAATATTTCTATTTCAGATATGTTGTAAAAACTTTTAGGTTTTAGGATCCCTATAAAACTTGTTTTACTTAATGAAAAACTATGCATTCCTAGGTTATAAATGAGGGAGAATTTTATTCAAGAAAAGCATATTGGGGCACTTAGTGGTCACTTTGGAGTTAATAAGACATAAGAATTAGTATTAGGTTCTACTTTTGGCATAAAATGAATAGGGATATTAGACAATATGTGGTGTGTTGTGTGTTATGTTAAAAGGAAAAAGGAACATCTTCTACTATAGGTCTCTATCAAACCCTACCAATTCCTAGCAAACCATGGGAGTGATTAAGCATAGACATTGTCGTCAGATTGCCAAGGACCAAGAAAGGGTTTGATAGTATTTTTTTAACAGTGAATAGATTTAGAAAAATGGCACATTTTATCCCTTATAAGATAGTCCATGATGCTTGTCAAATTTCTTACTTGTTCTTTAAAGAGGTGGTAAGGATCCATGGTCTAACATTAAATATTGCTTCAGACAGGAACACAAATTTTATGATCCTTTTTTGGAAAATATTGTGGCACAAACTATGCACAAATTTGTATTTCAGATCTTCCTATCATCCTTTGATGGATGGCCAAACTGAGGTCATAAATAGGAGTATTTGGAAACTTTTTGAGGTGTCTTACTAAGGAATATAGATAGGTTTGGGATCAACTCATTGGACAGGCTAAAGATGCTTGTAATGATACAGTCAGTTGGTCAACTGGCAAGAGCCCTTTTGAAATTTGTTATGGATTGCATCCTAGAGGGGTATTTGAACTAAGAGATTTGAAGGATGGTGCCAAAGGAAGTGGATATGTTTAGGAGTTTGCCCACTCCATGAGGGAAGTCCATGAATTAGTAAGGAAAACCTTAACTAAGAATGCTGAGAAACTCAAAAAAAAAGTTGATGATAGTAAAAGGGATGTGCAATTACAAGTTGGAGATCTTGTGATAGTCCATCTAAATAAATAATGGTTGTTGAAGGTATTTCCTCATAAGCTTTAGTTGAGAAGGTTGGGACCTTGCAAAATATTGGCCAAGTATGGTAACAATGGCTACAAGGTGGAACTTCCTAAAGACATAGCATTATCACTAGTTTTCAATGTTGTTGATCTAGTTAGGTACAAAGGCCCTACTCTAGATGCTGATAAGATACTTCAAAAAGTTACTCAAGATGTAGAAGACCTAAATTTGACCCCTCCACTACCTAAGATAGCCAAAAAAGTACTTGATTCAAGGATCTACAAGAAGACTAGGACTATAACTTACTAGAAATGTCTTGTCAAGTGGAATGGCCAACAAGATCTAGAGGTTATTTGGATCAAGGAAGAAGATTTCAAGAAGTTGGGCATAGATTCTAGCTTGCTCAATCCAAGGGTGGATTGAACTTTTTTTTTCAAGGGAGTATGGTTGAGAAGCACCTAGGCTAATCCCTTGTCCTATCTCTACACTTTGGATTTTTGGCTTGTAATAACCTTAGCCAAGTTAGTTAGGTGTATGCGTGTGGACTTTATAAGGTCATGGTTGGGTTTTTTCCTAGGTGGATTTGACTAGGTTCAATATGCTCTAGGTGGTTTAATTTTACTTGCTTTATGTTGTTTGTGTTTAGTGGTTTAGGTGGCAAGATAGGGTAATGGATCATATACCCAAGGAGTCTCAAGGAGGTAAGTATTTGAGGTTACTATTTCCTACATGATGTTTTCAAATCATTTTACATACAGTGAAGATCGTCGTTTAGCATTTGGCTCAATATTGCCAAAGTTGTCAATTTAAAGCAAAAGTTGTCAACTAGGTTCTAAATGGTAAAAAGTTGTAAATTTATTCTTTGGAGGATACATCATGCCCAAACATAACAAATGGGTCATATTGGACCTACATGGAAGGTACCAAGTGATGAATTTCAAAGATGCTAAAAAAATTTGAAAGTTATCGGCAAGTTTAAAAAGTTGCATGACAACATTTTGAGCAAGATCTCGACATGTCATCAATATGAGTTTGATGGTTAGATTAACTACTTGAAAATTATTGGATAACCTATAAAACCATGAATTAAACCCATTCCAAGGGTTGGAAGTTGTAAGAAGTGAATTTTTGCAAATGGATCCACAAACTATAGCTTAGAAGTTGACAATTTCTTGAATTTTTGATTGCATGTATGAATCAATGGATTGAAGGGTTTTTTTTTTTTTTAATTCTTATTTTTCATGTTTTTAAAGTAAATTTTATTTTATACTTCAAGTGGATTATATTTCATTTGTGCATAGTTAGAAAATCTTTTGTTATTAGTTTGTTCGTTGGTTTAGTTTTGACAACTTTTGGAAGAATGACTCCATAAATCCTCACCATGAAATCATCATGGTTTTTGGGGTTATAGAAGAGGAGACCTTGTATAGTGTACATAGAAATGGGGAGGCCTAGAAAATAATGGATTCTATTTTTAGTGTGATGCCCTAGGTGAGCCTTTGGTGCATCACTAGGTGATCACAATGCTAGCAAGTTAATTTGGATGGAATGAATGTATTGGGTAGTTCAATCTCAATGTTGGAGAAGGTGGGGGATGTATAAGGAAGCCAAATGAGAGAGGATAATTTCCCATGACAACATTTTCAAGGACAATCAAAAAACCCTTGATGATACTAACAAGAAAGATTTAAAACCCTTATTTTTGGGCACCTATGTAGGAAGGAGGTGCTCGGAGAAGTTGGGGACCTGAGACCAACAAAAGCTTCAATATTTTCCAAAAGGTTATTCAAATTGGTGGTTATTTTTCTATCTTATTAAGGATAATTAGGATCAACCATCCAGAAACCTAGTTAGGAGGACTAATTTAACTAGGCCTAATTAGGCCAGTTTGGGATAGTTTAAGGAAATAGATAAGAAGGCCTTTCAATTTCAAAACTAGGAGAATGGATGAGGCCTAGAATCCCTAAAATGAATTTCTCACTCCTTGTAGAAGGAAGAAAGGCCAAGTTTGGTGGAAAAGTGAACTTGGTGAGAAAGTTGTAGTGCCTCAAAAGTGGAGGTAAGTAGCAAACCCATTGGTGTAACCAGATAGGGAGGTGTAAGTGATAAGTTAGTAATCCTTTGAGATTAGGGTGACAAAGGGGAGCCCTAGTGGGAAAAGAGTGAAGCCTAGGTAATCATTTGGTGAAGACAAGGGCTAGTAAGCAATCTAGCATTCATCACATGTCATCTAACTTGGTCCTCTCAACTTCATCATGCTTATCATCATTTGGTTTGACTAATAGCTTTCTCCTTAGCTTCTTCTATAGGCTTTTCTCAGCCTCTTTTGTATTTTTTGTCCTCTTTCTAGAATTTTTTCCTTTTATGGGACTTGTGATTTTAACAAGACCTTTCTTTAGTGGCTTGGTAGCTGCAAGACTTACTACCTTAGATCTCTACCTAGTGACCTTTTATGCTATGGTAGTAGGTTGGCTTTCCACTTTCCTCAATTCCTTTTTCACCTTAGGCTCAAATACAATAATGTATTTTCCTTTAATTACCTTAGGCTCAAAAACTACATGTTCTTTTCCTTTTCCTTCATCTTCTTCACCATCATCACTGCTAAGATCTTCTCCTTTACCTTCACTAATATGTAGTGGTGTTTCTCCAAGCTTAGCTTCCAAGTCTTGGATCATCTTCTTTCTTTTTTTTCCCATCTTAGGGACCTTGGTTCACATCATCATCTTGATTTTTGTAGTCTCATATGTGCCTAAGGGCTTGACATTCTTGTCAATCTCCTCTACTAAAAATTTGTGATTTCAATTGACACTTAGTAAACATTTACTTTATAATGCATAGGTCTTAGTCATGTCACTTGTTGGTGCAAGAAATTGTTGGGTGACTTCCTATGAGCTTTCCTACTCGATTGTGGGAAACTTAACACAATTTTGGTCAATGAAGAAGGTTGAATATTTACTCCTTCAACCTCCATACTTTACACTCTAAAAGACCTAGATTATTGTACCTTTAATTAATTCTGTATAATATTAGGACTTAACAATGCTCTTGAGTTGGAAAAAGTTCTTAAGAAGAAATTTATTGTAATAACAAATGTTTGTTAAAAAGAGGGATGATTTAAAACAAAATGTATAACTATATATTGCAAGACATGAAAGTGGATTGATACTAGTTGTTTTCCTTCCACAAAGTTGTTCTTAATTTTCAAACTATAATTAGACCAGTGCCTTCCAAAATGGAGAAGAGAATCAATTTTGATGATTACTATATATATTTTATTTCTTAGAGATAAGTGTACTATCATCAACTAATGAGCAGACAACCTAAGAGAATTTAGCAAACCCTAAATAATTGAATTTAACTTCCAGATGTAGACCAATTATACAAAACATACACAAGCATATGAGTTTTTTCCTCATTGGTTTTCCCCAATGTTTCTTTGCAAATAGTGTTAATCCAAAAGAAATTGATCCAACAAAATCAATGACCAATTCACCATCTTCTGGAAAAGAACATGGTATATTCTATTAATTCAGTTACAACGAGGCCATAACAAGATGTAGTATCTAGCTTCTGCTATACAAGTGAGTATCTACAATATGTATTTTGTATTCTTTTTATATCTCTTTGTCTATCTATATCCCATACAAGGCCTTGGTACCCTTTCTTATAGAATACAAAAGGGTGTAGAAAAGCTTCAGGCCTTTTCATCTTAGCCACCTAGAAACTAACTATAACTTGTTATGGATAATTACAATAAAAAAGAGAAAAAATAATATCAAAATTCTTGAATCATATCAAGAATTTCATCCAAATACTCAACAACTTCTTCATCCATCACTCCCATTACCATGTGCATGGCCTCTCTAGTCTCTTCTTCCATCAAGATTTCATGGCAATCACTCTGGTACCAGGAATATGTTATCCCTAGATCCCATTCATTTTTTCACATATTTTTGATGATATCAAATTGGTCCTCTTTGGCTGGTGTCAATCCTCATTGTACGACTGGGTGGGGTGCTTCATTTTCATCATGTGATTCCACTAGAAAACACATATCTCATGTCTATAAGAGAGCCAATATCATTAAAATCATAAAATCTCTCATTGAAGATATCTCCTCCATTGGAATTGTGAAATCTAAATTCAACTAGAAGTCTAGTTCCAAAGTCACGAAATTAGAATGCAACAGAAGTCTTAGTTTTGAAATTACAAAATCAGAGGCTAAGAATTCCATATATCCTAAAATCACAAAATCAAGATGCGAGTTAAAATTTTTCCTCAAATTTTCAAAATTTAGTAACAACTCTCAAATTTTGAGGTCCCATCAGTGGCTCTTTTTGGAGACGCATATTCCTCTAGTATATGGCAAGAATCTAGCTATCTTTGGGACAAAAATACAAACAAGAAAAAATAAAACATAAAACATGAAACATTATTCCTACCTATTAAGAAACAACAAATGAATTAACATCTAAGAGAAAAAGGGTTTAAAGTATTGTCTATGAATAGGAAACTCTAATATGTTCCTGTCAATTTCTTGAAGAAGAAAGGAATTGTATCTGGCTTTATTAGATATAATATAAGGCCCTAACCATAAAGGATCAAATTTGTCATGATTTCCTTTGTCTTGTTGTTTAAAATTTCATTTTAACACCCAATCTCCCTTGTTAAAGATCCTTTATGTGGCTTTCTTGTCATGTAAGTATTTCACACCCTTTTGCCTTTGAATGTTATGCTGCAATGTTGATCTCCTTTTCATCTAATTCTGCTAGAGCAATAATTTTTTCAATCATAAAATTGGTATACTCAAGATGCTCATTTTTGATAAATCTATACAATCGTAACAATTTGTTTTAAGGGATTCTTTCTTCTTAACCATATACAAGTTCAAATAGTGAGAATATAATTGACTTCTTTCTTGTTATTCTATCAGTCCAGATAGTCAAATGTAACTTCAAATCCTAAAATATTTTATTATTATTCTATTAGCATCAATTTTGATGATACTACATTAAGATGGTATCCTAAGAACTGGAGAGTATTGACATGTTGCATTCATGACTGTGTTCATCATTGGTGTCAACATAGTAGTAAGTCTATGAAGATTGGCAGAGTAGCAGATAGAGATCTTAGTTGTATGAACAAATTTTTTGAGTGTCTAGTGATGTATGTTCATGGACATGTTCATAATAGTTTCCTAGTGTGAAGGTTCAATGTATAACACGTAAGTCAAAGATGTACAAAATTTGTATCTAATTTACAAAGAGCAATACAAAGACAAAGTACTTGAGAAACCATTTCTAATTTTTTCATTATATGCTTTGACAATGATATAATATGGTAATGCACAATAAGCCAATGACAAAGGATAGTCTGATGGTGATGCCAGCAAGCACATAGGTGTTGAGGCTGCATGTGTGAATTTTTTTATATACTATGAGCCGACAGTGTTATTGTAATTATAAATTAATTAGTTATCTTATTATAATTAATTAGGAAAGCCTCAAGGCTAACTCAAGGAATTATTTTGAAGATATGGTATAAAGGAAAGATGTTTTCCTTTTTTGTAAGTGTGTTGAGTATCAAGTATTTTATTTGGGTGCAAAGCATGAAAAGAAGAAGAATGTTAACTAAATGTGAGTAAGCAATCCAAGGGATTATTGGATGCAAGTTTTGTGATCTAGTTACAAGATCAAAAGGAGAAAAAGTTTGGTTGACAAGAAAGAGGAGGGGGAAGGAAGTACAATCAATTTCTATTATTCTACAAATATTAATACATAAATCATTTAGACAATGGATTCAATTATCTATCCCTTGAAGATATTTGGGTAGTGGGTCTGGTTGTCTTCCACAACTCCTAAGAGGGTTGGAATCTCCTAACAAGGACTCAAAGTCTCCTAATAGGGACTAATATGTATCGAATGTTGTTATAGACTCCTAACAAGGTCCATCCTCTAACAAAGAATATTTATATTAATACATCATCTTATGGTACCATGCCCACTAGGGTTTTCCCTCTAATCAAGGTTTTCCCTAGTTAACATATCTAGTGTTATTGTGCACGTATATCTTGTTGTGGTTTCTTATTATTTCTCATATGGTTAAAGTTTAATAAGGTCAACAATTATGATATTAGTTGGATAATTGATTCACCCACACTTCCCCACCCCCCCTTGCCCCCCCCCCCCCCCCCCCTCTCAGTTATATTGGTGGATTATATATTCTAAAAATTGGTATCAGATCATTCGGTCCTGGAAAAGCTTAACATTATTGGGAGATCAATGGAAAATCTTTTTAGAAAGGATAGTCCTAGATTTGATGGGTCCAACTATGATAGTTGGAAGGAGAAGTGAAGACTCATCTATTGTGTATGGGTCTAGGTTACTAGCTATTGACAAAGACTAAAAAGTTAATCATCAAAGAAGGGAAACTTGAAGAATATAGTGAAGCATAGAGAGATATGTTCAAGTGCAACATGAGAGCTAGAGAAGCTTTACTATCAACTCTTCTAGAAAATGGATATAGTCAAGTAAAAGCACTACAAACATCTCATAAGATTCAAGAAAAATTATAATCTATTTTTGAAGGTGATACACATATGAAAAGAGTAATATTACAGAATTCGATATGTGTATTTCAAGATGCTAACATGATGGAAGATGAATTTGTAAGAAACTATATTGGTAGGATATCAGAGATAGTTGTGGTAATATAGACATATGGTGAAAAAAATGAAGAAGATGAGGTTGTGTGGAAGATCTTGAAGACTTTGACACCACCTTTCAGGAAAGTAGCTCAGATGATTCAACTACTTATACCCTATACTGAGGAGTTTACTAGGGAAATTTTACTTGGAAGATTAGAAGTAGTTTAATTAGGTCCGAGATAATTAGGATAATTGATAAGAGTACAGACATATTTAAGTTCCTTGAATGTTTGGCCAAATCCATCTAGAAGTGCAAGTACACGTGGACATTTTGCTAGTTGTAGTAGGACCATTTCTAATGAAGACAAGAAGATTTAAGAAGGTATAGCACTTCTTGTGAGAAGAGAAAAGGATGGCAAGAATATATTTAAATGTTGGACATGTAATAAGTTTGGTCATTATGCATCTAAATGTCCTAAAAGAGAGAAAAAAGTATAAGTGAAATCCCACTCCTAAGAGACCTAGGAAATGATTATATGCTAATGAAGAAGAGGAATTTGATGAGAAAGGTCAGAGTGAAAGTGATGATGAGATAGGATTTGTAGCTATTAAGGAAGATGATCTTGATAGAGAAATTAGAGAAGAAAAGGCTCTAGTTTCCCAAGATGAAAACAAATCTAATTGGATAATAGATGGTGGTTGTTCACATCACATGATTGGTGATAAGAATAAGTTTGTTAAATTTAGAAACTATGATGGAGGAATTATTAGAGTTGGTAATAATGCAGCCTATCATATTACAAGGATTGGATCCATTACTTTGGATGAAAGACTAACACTCATGATGTTGATTGTGTTGACAGACTAAAGCATAATTTTTTGAGTGTTGGATAGTTGATGGACAAATGGTATCAATTGTAATTCCAAAAAAAGGATTGCACTATCAAGGATAAGGATGGTAAGATGATTGGAACTAGAACTAGATCTAGAGGTAATGTATTTTAGTTGAATCCCACTAAAATGACATGTTTGGTTCATAAAGTGGATAATGGTTGGTTATAGCATAGGATTTTTTGTTGGGATTAAAGATAGAGTAACTGAGAGGGGGGGTGAATCAATTACTAACAAAAATTAATACATAGATCCCTTAGATGTCTTAAAGATCTAGTTACTGTTGATACTCAGTAAAAAAATGTTGTAACTCGGTAAATTAAACTATTACTTATCTTCAAGCATTCATGCATGTAACTGAAAATAAAAATGAACACAAGGGACACCAGATTTAACGTGGAAACCCAATATGGGAAAAACCACCAAGTAACTAGTCACCAATTTTTCACTCTTTTAAAGTGAGCCTTGTTAGGAGCCAACCCTATTTATAAAGGTTACAATACACACTGTTAGGTGTGACCCTATTAGGAGTGGCCTTCCTAGAGGTCTTTAGAACAATTCAACTGAACTATCACCTCATTAGAGGATTTACAAAATGGCTATTAAACAAACTCTGTTAAGAGATTTGAAATCACTGCCACAATGGTTAGAAAGCAACAATGAATTGACTTGAACAAGATGCAACTGAATTTGCTAGCTATAGGTCTCTGTTTAGCATCATTAGATCCTCCTTGATAAAATATAGATTTTTTTCTCTTCAATGATCTCTGATCATCCTTCAAATTTGCTTCCATAATAATTAGTCCTCATATCACATTAATTCCACACACACTTCCACTCACACTTAGAATTTGCAACTTGACCTCTTAATTATACCATTCAAATTGTCAAGTCGGCCCATTTACATGTTATATTTACCAATAAACCATACATTAGTGGTCTACAAATATTACTCTAAATAAATAAATGTTATTTCATAAAATAATGAAATTCTTTACTGGCCGAACTTGCTCGGTAAATACTGCATCCAAAATTTTCCTAAGTTAACCTTCTTGACTCGATTAACATTGCAATATCCTTAAAATCCTTTGGCTGGCGAGTTTATTAGTAAGAACTATTTCTGCCACATTTCCTTTGTGATCGAGTGAGCTCGGTAAGAACTGTTTTTGCCACATTTCCTTTGATGATAGAGTGAGCTCGATAAGAACTGTTTTTGCCACATTTCCTTTGATGACCGAGTGAGCTTGGTAAGAACCGTTTACTCGGTAGATACTGCAATTTTTTTTTACTAACCTTCTAGGTTTGGTAGGTTCTATCCTTTTTCCTCGCTAACCTTCTAAGCTTGGTAGACTCTATCATTTGCCTTGCTAACCTTCTAAGCTTGCTAGACTCTATCATTTGCCTTGTTGACCTTCTGAGCTTGGTAGACAATGTCATTTGCCTTGTTGACCTTCTAAGCTTGGTAGACTCTATCTGATGACTGATATGACATTTGTGTGACATCAAAGACAACACACAATTGAATAATTATATACAACAATCTCCCTCATTGGCATTGATGGCAACACAACATGTCATAGCAGAATGAAATTTGAGAACAAGTCTTTTACTGACAAAATACTTCACGTTCTTCTTCAAATACAGCAAACTGCCTCTATCATAATAATCTCTCCCTTTTACACAAACTCTTATTATTTTGCAAATTTTAGAAAGATATGACAGTTAACTCTCCCTCTTTGACAACACATGCCAAAGACAACTCAAAATAATTGAATAGCATTGTACATTATGTACTAATTCATATGCAATGTCTTCATTAGTTTTTTGCATCAACCGATAGATCTTATATTCTATTCCTATTGATGCATCACTAGAACTATATTTTAGTGAGCTTCAGATAGGGGAATGACCCCTAACTTACTTCTTAGTTGCAAGAATGCATCCATAGGTAAAGGCTTTGTGAGTATGTCAGCAATTTTTTCCTTTATATGGACATATTCCAATCTTATTTCCTTTTCTTGCACCAATTCTCTAACAAAGTGATACTTTATGGAAATATGCTTGATTTTTGAATGCATCACTGGATTCTTGGAGATGTTAATTGCACTTGTGTTATCACAAAGCATAACAACAGGTTCTTTGATTTCTTGCTTCATACCTTCCAATAATTGTTTAAACCACACAATATTTGAGCAATTTACTGCTGCTACAACATATTCAGCCTCTGCTATGGATTGAGATGTACAATTCTACTTTTTGCTTGTCCAAGAAACCAACCTTTTTTCAAGAAAGAAAGCTCCTCCACCTGTGCTCTTTCTATCATCAATATTTTCTGCCCAATCTACATCAGTGAACACCTTTAAATCCATATTTCCTTCAAGTTTATACCATAATCCATATTCTTCAGTTCCTTTTAAGTATCTCATGATCGTTTTGATTGCCATCATGTGATTTTCTTTTGGTTTTGCTAGGAATCTTGCTACAATTCCTATTGCAAGGACAATGTCTGGTCTTGTGTGCACTACATATTGCAACTTTCCAATCATAGATCTATTCAATGTCTGATCAACTTCCTTTGATTCATCATCCTTGGTAAGTTTTAATCTAGTACACATAGGAGTCCCAAGTAGATTGCAGTCTTCTATACCAAACTTTTTCAATATCTCCTTGATGTATATAGATTGAGTGATGTAGATTCCATTCTTACTCTGTTGAATTTGAAGAGCAACAAAGAATTTGATTTCACCAAACATTGACATTTCAAATTCCTTGTTCATTTGTTCTGAAAATTCTTTGCAAAGATCATCATTTCCTATGAACAAAGTATCATCTACAAATATTTTAACCAAAACAATCTTATTATCTAGTCCTTCCTTTATGTACAAACTACTATTGTCATTAGTTCTTTGAAATCCAATCTGAATAAGATAGTTATGCAATCTTTCATACCATGCTCTAGGGGCTTGTTTTAGACCATATAATGCTTTATGTAATTTGTAGACCATGTCCTTCTTATTTGGATCAAAAAAACCTTCAGGCTATTCACTGTAAACCTCTTCATCCAATATGCCATTGAGAAATGTTGACTTGACATCCATCTAATAAAATTTGAATCCTTTGAATGTAGTATATGCAAGTAAGGTTCTAACACCTTCCAATCTTGCAACAGGAGAAAAATTTTCTCCATAGTCTACACCTTCTTCTTGAGAGTATCCTTTGCATACCAGTCTAGCTTTGTTCCTTGATACCTTACCATCTTCATTTAGTTTGTTTCTGAATACCCACTTTGTTCCAATCACATTTTTGTCTTTGGGTCTTGGTACAAGAGTCCATGTTTTGTTTTCTCTATCTATTCTATCTCTTCATTCATAGCTTCAATCCAACTTTAATTTTCTAGTGCATCTTTGACATTTCTAGGTTCAAAATCAACAAGTAAACAAGTGCCTTTCAACTTACTTCTTGTCATTGTTCCTTCTAATTTATCTCCAATGATCTTATTTGGTTCATGATGCTTTCTGACATACTTGGCTAACATGGGTTCCTTGCCTTTTGATTGACTTGCATTGTTATCCTTCTATGTCTCAACTTTTGGTTCTGATTCTGGTTGCTCGAGTTTGGTAGATGCTAAATCAGTAGCTTTTTTTTGCAACTCAGGTTCTTGCAGCTCGGTAGGTATTGACTCGATTTGAACTTCTTGTGACTCGGTTAATGAAGACTCTGGAGTTGAGGATTCCTAATTAATAGGTATACTTGGCATTGTATCAGGTTCCATGTAAACAAATCTTCTGTAGTCTTCAGGTTCCTTTTTGCTTTCTTCTTCTATTCTTTCTACAAACTCATCAACTTTCACATGTGCACTTTCTATGACTTTGTGAGTAGATAATTTCAAACATCTATATTCTTTGCTTTTCAAGAGTATCCCAAAAATATTCCTACATCACTTTTTACATCAAATTTACCTTTTCTAGATTTTTTCAAAATGTAACATTTTCTTCCAAATACTTTTAGATAACTTACATTGATTTTGTAGCCATACCACAACTCATAGGGTGTTTTGAATGAGTCCTTTTTCAGCTGTACTTAGTTCAAGGTATGAACTGCAATTATGATAGCTTCCTTACAGTATTTGATAGCAATTCCTTTCTCAATCATTAAGGTTCTTGCACAATCCATGATAGATCTATTCCTTCTTTTTGCTATTCCATTTTTTTTAGGAGTTCCAGGTGCTAAAACATGTCTTTTTATTCCTCTTTCAATGCAAAAGTTATTGAACTCATTTGAAATGAATTCACCACCTCTGTCAAACCTTAAGCATTTCAGTCTTTTTCCTATTTCATTTTCTACTCTAGCCAAATACCATTTGAACTTTTCAAATGCTTCTGATTTCTCTCTTAGGTACATGAATGTCATCATTCTTGAATAATCATCAACAAACAGAATGAAGATTTTTTCACGAGTATAAATTTCAATGCCAATAGGTCCACACAAATTAGTATGCATAATTTCTAGAACTTCTTCAGTTTGATAGTTCTTGCTTTTAAAAGTAGTCTTTCCCATTTTACCAATTTGACAATTCTTCCATAGACCAACCTCAGGTTTCTTTATGTTAGGAATACCTCTTACTTTCCTGAATTTACTGATATTTATCAAGTTTTCAAATTTTACATGACATAACCTCCTATGCCATAACCAAATTTCTTCAATTTGAGCAATGAAACATGAACATTCACCAATTTCAAGATAAAATAAGTTACCTTTTGTTTGAGTTTGTGATCCAATCATCTTTCCTTTGCCATCCAACAATCTTTCTTTTCCATGCATAAATTCCACTTTCAATCCATTATTGAGTAGTTGTGCCACACTCAATGAATTATGCTTTAGTCCTTCTACCCAATATGCATTATCACATACAAGTTCCTTGGTTAGTGAGATTCTTTCTTTTCATCTTATACAACAAGGTTCATTATTACCAAATCTTACACTACCACCATCATAGTCTTCAAAGTATTCAAACTTAGTTTTATCACCAGTCATGTGATGAGAGCAACCACTATCTATGATCCATGTATCATTTTTTCTCATATGAGAAATGAGTGCCATTTATTCATCATTATCAGACTCATCTTTCACAGCAATGTAGACAATTTCATCTTCTTCTTCATCATCAGAATCATTAGAATCTTTAGTCATGAAACATGTTTTCTTACCTTTATCCTTGAATAATTTTAAGTCTTTCTTGCCATTGTACTTGTGCCCTTTCTTCTCATCCTTGTCCTACTTATTTGGGCACCTAGCAGCAATATGTCCAATTTCTTCAGAAGAAAAGTAGATTAGAGGAACCTTACCTTTGTATTTCCCTTTGCCTCTTGAATATTTTCTTGCTAGTAGAGCTTCAACCACCTCAAGATCACTATCTGATTGTGGATCATTCATCTTTTTCCCTTTTTCTTTGAGTGAAATCTTGGCTTCAAATGTTGATTCAATGTTCTTGGCAGCTGGAACATAATTGTCATAGTTGTCTAGCTCAAATGTAGTCAATCTTTCAACTATGGCCTCTAAATTTATTTTATGATTTGCCTCACATCTTCTTTCTTGAATTTCAGAGACTCTAATTGCAAAATGGGAAGTAGAGTTCTAAAAACTTTACTTATAACTATCTCATCATTGATATCTCCTCCAGATGCTTTGATTGCACTAACAATTGCTTTAGCTCTTTCAACATACTTTGCAATCTTTTCATCCTCTCTCATCCTCATTTGATCAAATTGTCCTCTCAAACTTTTTGCTTTTTCTCTTCTCACATTATCATCTCCTCCATAATTCTCTTTCAGCTTGTTCCACATTTCAAAAGTAGTTTTACAATCCTTGATGTCATCAAATTCTTCATAACTCAAAGCAGATGCTATATCTATCATAATGTTGTTGTGAGTCTTCTTTTTAGCAATTTCATTCATAGATAATGTACCACAAGGTTCTTCATATTTTCATCGAGGTACTTTAGCCTTGTATCACCAGTAGAAGCCAAATGAACCCTCATCAATCTTGCCATGCTAAGAAGTTGTCCCTATTAAGTCTTGGAATTTCCCTTTTGTAAGAAATCCTGATCTTTAGCTTAGATCCTTCAAATCTTTTCCTATAAGCACCAAAATCTCTTATACCAATTGTTGGGATTAAAGATAGAGTAACTAAGAGGGGGGGTGAATCAGTTACTAACAAAAATTAATCCACAGATCCCTTAGATGTCTGAAAGATCTAGTTACTATTGATACTTGGTAAACAAATGTTGTAACTTGGTAAATTAAACTATTACTTATCTTCAAGCATTCATGCATGTAACTAAAAAGAAAAATGAACACAAGAGACACCAAATTTAACACGGAAATCCAATATGGGAAAAACCACCAAGTAACTAGTCACCAATTTTTCACTCTTTTGAAGTGAGCCCTATTAGGAGCCAACCCTGTTAAAGGTTACAATACACACTGTTAGGTGTGACCCTGTTAGATACTTAATCACCCTGTTAGGAGTGGCCTTGCTAGATCTCTTTACAACAATTCAACTAAACTATCACCTTGTTAGAGGATTTACGAAATGGCTGTTAAACCAACTCTATTAAGAGATTTGAAATCACTACTACAATGATTAGAAAGAAATAATGAATTGACCTGAACAAGATGCAATTGAATTTGTTGGCTATAGGTCTTTGTTCAACATCTTTAGATCCTCCTTGATAAAATATAGCTTTGCTATTCCTCAATGATCTCTGATCATCCTTCAAATTTGCTTCCACAATAATCAGTCCTCATATCACATTAATTCCACACGTACTTCCACTCACACTTAGAATTTGCAACTTGACCTCTTAATTATACCATTCAGATTGTCAAGTTGGCCCATTTACATGTTACATTTACCAATAAACCATACATCAGTGGGCTAAAAATATTACTCTAAACAAATAAATGTTATTTCATAAAATAATGAAATTCTTTACTGGTCGATCCTACTCAGTAAATATTGCTTCCAAAAATTTCCTAAGTTAACCTTCTTGACTCGGTTAACATTGCAATAGCCTTAAAATCCTTTGGCTACCGAGTTTACTTGGTAAGAACTATTTTTGCCACATTTCCTTTGATGATCGAGTGAGCTCAGTAAGAACTGTTCCTACCACATTTCCTTTGATGATCGAGTGAGCTTGGTAAGAACTATTTCTGCCACATTTCCTTTGATGATCGAGTGAGCTCGGTAAGAACTGTTTACTCAGTAGATACTGCAAGTTTTCTTTACTAACCTTCTGGGTTCGGTAGATTTTGTCCTTTTTCCTCGCTGACCATCTGAGCTTGGTAGACTTTTTCCTTTGCCTTGCTGACCTTCTGAGCTTAGTAGGCACTGTCCTTTACCTTGCTAACCTTATGAGTGATATGACATTTGTGTGACATCAAAAACAACACACAATTGAACAATTGTATCCAACATTTTTTGTCATATAAACTTTGATAATATTGTAAAGATTAGTAGTATGTTTACAATCAAAGATTTTCCTAAGATAATAAAGCCTACTATTGTTGTTTGCAAAGAATGTATTTTGGCTAAGAAGAAGAAGGTATCTTTTCCTAGCAAGAACTTCATTGCCATAAAGAAGATGGACATTATTCACACAAATCTAAGTGGTCCCCCTAGAATAAGAGGATTTTATGGTGAAAGATATTTCATGATTTTTGTTGATGATTTCATTAGAATGATGTGGGTAGCATTTCTTAAAGAGAACTCTAAAGCTTTTAGAAGTTTAAGATATTAAAGAATAGAGTTGAGAATGAATCTAGTGTTAAGATAGATGTTTGAGATTAGATAGAGGAGGAGAATTCACCTATAGAGAGTTTAATATGTGTTGTGAAGAGAATGGAATCAAGAGACAATTTTCTTCACCTAGGAAGCCTAAACAAAATGGGATTGTAGAAAGAACAAATAGATCACTAGAAGAGGTAGCAAGAGAAATGTTATTTGAGAATGATGTATTGAAGAAATTTTGGAGAGATAAAATCAATATAATAGTGTACACTATGAATAGAGATCAAATCAGAAAAGGTATGAGAAAGATACCTTATGAATTATGGTTTGATCATTCACCATTCGCTAAGTATTTCAAAATATTTGTAAACAAGTTTTATATTAAGAGAGATGATTATGTTGGTAAGTTAGATCCAAGAAGTGATGAAGGTATGTTTCTTGGATATTCATTGAAAAGTAAGGCATATAGATGTTTTAATCATAGAACCAAGATAATAGTTGAGTACAAAAATGTAAAGATTGATGAAAAGTTTGGAACTAAGGAAAAGATGTTAGATTACAATTCAAATGAAGAAGAAGATAATTTTTGAATTGTTGGAAGGAATGTGGATGTTTTCTTTGAGACTAATAATGATCTATAAAACGATGTGGAAATTTTTGAGAAAAGAGAAGAGAAAAGATCTAAACCAAGAGATGAGTAAGAGTTCAGATGTCAACTCCTACCCCTAACAAGAATCTGACAAAGAATCACCCTCTAGAGTAGATAATTGGAAGCAAAGAGATAGGTGTGATGACAAGAAATAGAGTTAATGAGGAAATCTATTTGATTTCTCAAGTTGAACCTAAAAGTGCATATGAAGCATGTAAAGATGATCATTGAATTTAACCAATAAAGGAAGAATTAGCTCAAATTTTGAATAATGAAACATGGGAGTTAGTGCCTAGACCTAAAGACAAGAATGTGATTGGAACCAAATGGGTATTCAAAAATAAGATGAATGAACAAGGTGAAGTTTTTAGAAACAAGGCCAAAATTGTATGCAAACGTTACTCATAGAAAGAAGGCATAGACTATGAGGAGAGATATGCCCCTATAGCTAGTATGGAAGTAGTAAGAATGTTCTTGTGTTATGCAACAAATAAGAAGTTAAATTATATCAGATGGATGTTAAATCAACTTTCCTAAATGGAAAACTTGAAGAAGAGGTATATATTGAGTAGCCTAAAGGTTTTCCTCTAACAAAAGACAAAGATATAGTATGAAGACTAAAGAAATCTCTATATGGACTGAAGCAAGCCCCTAGAACTTGGTATGCAAGTTGGGACAACTATTTGGAAAAACTTGAATTTGCTAAAGGTATGATATATAGTAACTTGCATTTGAAAGAAATTGAGAATGGTTTTCATATGATAGGAATATTTGGTGATGATATCATATTTGGAGGTAATGATGAAGAAAGCGATGAACTTTATAAAGAGATGAAGAATGAGTTTGAGATGAGCATGATAGGAGAAATAAAGTTTTTCCTAGGATTATAGATTATGTTGAATAATGATGGTATTTTAATCTCACAAGCTAAGTGCTTGAACAATTTATTGAAAAGGTTTGGATTGGAAAGTTGTAAGCTTGTCGGTACACCTATGATAACTGGTCACAAGTTATCTAGCAAGGATGAGATATCTTTAGTTGAGAAAAAGAAGTATAGATCCAAGATTGGAGGTTTGCACTATCTAACTCACACCAAATCAAATATAGAAAATGTAGTTGGGATTGTAGCTAGATTTCAAGTTGATCCTAAGGAGTATCATTATGCATAAGTAAAGAGGATATTTAGATATTTGAAAGGAATGTCTAACTATTGAATTTGGTATGGTGGATCATGTGATTTCACTCTATGTGCATATATTGATGCATATTAGGCAGGCAATATGGATGACACAAAGAGCACTAGTGGTGGAGAATTCTTTCTTGGAGGAAGATTGGTTTCTTGGCTAAGAAAGAAATAAGATTGTATTTCACAAAGTATGGTTGAGGTAAAGTATGTTTCAGAAATAACCAATTGTAATCAAGTAATGTGGATGATATAGATGTTGAAGGATATCAAGATTGATTTTGTAGAACCTATTATCATATACTATAATAGCACAAGTATAGTAATTATGTCTAAGAATCTTGTATTGCATTCTAAGAATAAGAATATATCTATTAAGTATCATGTCTTGAGAGAGAAGTTAGTAGAAAAGGAGATTATATCAAAATATGTGAGTACTAAAGATCAGAAGTAGATATCTTTATGAATCTCTTACCTAAGGATTCATTTTAGTACTTGAGAGGTGTGCTTGGGGTTATACATCTGGCTACTTCTAAGTAGATGATGCAGAGATTGCATTAGTCCAATGGTAGAGAGCACCATTGTTAGACTAGATAGAATGTTGATGCTTCCTGTATGGGGGACTATCTATGATGAACTACTTCATTGAGGACTCTTGATATTTGGTCTTGAATAGTGTCTTGGACACTCGATTTGGTTGAAGACTTGGAGCAATTAATTGACATAATGAGGCTTTTGTCATTCATGTCAATGGGGGAAAATATGCATGAAAAACATCTCCTAACTATGTAAGGGGAGTAGAGTGCATGGAAGTCTCTACTTTATTAGGGATATTTAGAAAGATTCATCTAAAGAAGAAGGAGGAATGTCTCTATGGGGGAGATATGCAACATAAGGAATTTTGATGTATTGCAAGTTATTTATTGTGAACAATTGTTGCTGATCCTAAAGAAGAAGAAGAACAAATAATTGTTCTAGAGGATTTCAAATTTGATTGATGACGAGGATTTGAGAAGATGAGAACAACAACAATAGAGTGCTATTTGGTATTCTTCGAACTTAGATGTTTTTTCATCTATGTTACCATCAATGCCAAAGGGGGAGATTGCTAGCATGAATATTGACGATACTAAATTAGGAGAGTATCCTACGCATTGGAGAGTATTGACATGTTGCATTCATGACTATGTAGTAAGTTTTTGAAGACTAGCAGAGTAGAAGACAAAGATCTTAGTTGTACGAAAAAGATTTTTTAGTGTCTGGTGATGTGCATTCATGGACATGTTTAGTATAGTGTCCTAATGTGAAGGTTCGATGCATAGCATATAAGTTGAAGATGTACAAAAGTTGTACCTAAGAAACTATTTCTAATGTTTTCATTAAATCCTTTAGCAGTGATATAATCTAGTGATCTACGGTCAGCCAGTGCTAGGGGATGGTCTAATGGTGATGTCAACAAGTGTGTGGGTCCTAAAGTCACACATGTGAATCTTTGTATATATTGTGAGTTGACAGTGTTACTTTAATTGTAAATTAATTAATTATCTTACTATAATTAATTGGGAAATCCTCAAGGTTGACTCAAGGAATTATTTTGAAGATATGATATAAATGAAAGATGTTTTCCTTATTTGTAAGTGTGTTGGGTATCAAGTATTGTATTTGAGTGTGAAGTACAAAAAGGAGTTGAGCGTTTACTAAATGTGAGTAAGCAATCCAAGGGATTATTGGTTATAGATTTTGTGATTTAGTTACAAGATCAAAAGGAGAAGAATTTCAATTGATAGGATAGAGGAGGAGGAAGGAAGTAAAATTCATTTCTTTTATTTTGCAAAGAATAATATAGAGATCATTTGGACAGTGGGTTCATTGATCTTACCCTTGAAGCTATTTAGATAGTGGGTCTAATTGTATTCTACAACTCCTAATAAGGTTGGCATAACTCCTAACAAGGTTGGAATCTTCTAACAGGGATTCAAAGTCTCCTAATAAGGACTGATATGTATTGAATGTTGTTGTAGACTCCTAATGGGGTCCATCCTCTAACAAGGACTATTTATATTAGTATGTCATCTTGGAATATTTTCCCTTTGATCAAGGGTTTCACTTGTTAACATATCTAGTAGTATTGGGCATGAGTATCTTGTTGTGGTTTCTAAATATATTCTCATATGGTTAAAGTTTAATAAGGTTGATAATTGTGATTTTATATAGATAACTTTGTGATGCTTTGTGCAAAATTTTGTAAATCCTTCTGATCTGAAATACATCCCATTGTCAACAATAATTTTCTTGGAACACTTTTAATATATTTTTAATATATTATTCATCAAAAATTTTGTAAAAACTATACTAGTCAAACTTCTAGTTGGGATGGCTTCAACCCATTTAATGAAATAATTTGTAGCAACTAAAATCCAACTGAATCCGCTACTTGATTTATTAGTGATCTCACCTATGAAGGCTATTCCCCATGTCTGAAATGGTTCTTGTACTTATAATGTCATAAGGGGAAAGGCTTCATCATACTTCAATTTACCTTAAAAAAATTGGCATGCTTCATAGTTTCTTACATAGTTACAACAATCTCTAAAGAGATGAGGCTAATGATAACCTATTCTTAGGATTTTGTTTGTAGTAGTCTAAGCACATAAATTCCATCCACAAAATCCTTCATGAAATTACTTTAAAATGATTGGTGATTCATGAGTTTCAAGACAAACATGTAATATGTCATCTCTATTTTTCCAATATAAATCTCCTTCAATAAGAACATATTTTGATGCATGTTATTTAACTATTCTTCTTTTACTTTCACTACAATAATCATGACCTTTCATGTTTCTTAAATAATAAACAACATTTTTATACCATGGGCACTTCTATATACTAATTATAGTATATTCTTCTTCCTCTTGATTAATTTGTGATGCTTCCAGATTAACATCTACCATAAGTTTTGTTAATCCTTGTCCTTGGACCAGTTTTTTTATCTAGATGTCAATGTTAAATTCTTCAATCTGATTAATCCACCTACATCTTCTTCCAATATTTTTGGTCTATCTAAATATGTCTTTGATTGTAGCATTGGTAACATAGGAAACAACACTAGCACACACTAAATATGGACAAAAATCTTTTACAACTTTAACCAAAGCATAATCTTGGTTCTCATTGATATGATAATCTAACTCTAAATTTCGCAAGCTTCTTCTAAAGAAAGCAATAGGTTTCTCATGTCCTTCATTATTTTCAAGCATAATAGCAACAATTGTATGATAAGATGCAAAAGCAAAAACCTAAAATTGTTTGCTGAAATCTGGGGTTTTAAGCACAAGTTCCTCTTTAGTAGCTCTTTTTATATTTACAAAGGCTTGTAAGGCCTCATCATCCCAAACTAGGTCAGCCCCTTTTTTTGGCATTTTTAACATTGGCATAATGATCTTAGAAAAATTAGATACAAATCTTTTGACAAAGTTAATCTAACCAGAGAATAACTGTATTGATTTAATTATCTTTGGAATTTTTATGTTTTCAATAGCTTTCACTCGATCAAGGTCTTTTCTAACTCCTTTGTAAACTATGTGGCCTAATAATCTACCTTTTGTAACTCTAAATTGACACTTTTTTGGATTGAGAGATATTTTGTATTGAAGAGCTCTCTTGAATATTTTTTCTAAGAGATTACAATGATCTTCGGGTTCTTTTGAATAAGTTGTCATCTTGATAAATAGCCAAAATGTGGTCAATCAAACCATCAAATATAACGTTCATGGCCCTCTAAAATGTTTCTCTTGCATTGGTTAAGCCAAAAGGCATCCTAGCATACATGTATGTCCCCCAAGGGGTAGTGTATGTCATTTTATATTAATCAGTTTCTTTAACCTTCACTTGATTATAGCCAAAAAAACCATCCATCATAGATAGAAATTCATTTTGAGTAACCTTTTGTAATAAAGCCTCCATATTTGGGAAAGAATGCTTATCTTTCAATGAAGATATGTTTAAATTCTTGAGAGCACGTAACTTTACATCTCTATTTTTTTTCTTACTAGAACCAAGTTAGAGACCCATGTAGAATATCTAATTGGTTTTTAATTATTCTACTATCCCTCATTTTAATTAGTTCTTCTTTAATTTTAGGTGCCAACATAGGGTTTATGGGATGTTTCTTTTGCTTAAATGGTTTTGCATATGCTTTCAAAAGGATTTTATTCTGAAAGAGATTCTCTCTATATGCCTTAAAGGTCATCATATGACTAGGCAAAAATGTAATTCCCCTCCTTTGCTATTATTATAGACTTAATTGTCAAAGTTGTATATGACTTTTCTATAAATGTGTTAGCCCTTATTTGATATTTTAAATGTAATACTTTGATATGTTGAGTAATTGATTACGTCAGGTTGTCACAATTTCCTACTGGTAATGATGATGCTTTAATTTCTCTTAGTTAGTTAATGAAATTACTTTTATGATGATGTCATATAGTGTGTCTTAGAAAGATATTTATTATGTCCTCACAATGATGATATATTCATGTTAAAATATGATTTTATTTATATTTAGGATTTACTATTATACTTACCCCATACTTGCATGTGTGTGTGTGTGTGTGTGTGTGTGTGTGTGTGTGTGTGTGTGTGTGTGTGTGTATGTATTTTACATTTATGTTTGGCGTATCTAATATGGTTGAGGGAGGGAGTTGTAGTCACCCACTAGTTGGGATCTACACAATGTATCACTCTCTACCATTGTCTTTTTAGCTTAGCTATATATGCACATGTGCACGCTCATATTTTATATAAATTTGCAAGTATCGGGCATCAACTTCCCTAAATTACTAGGATGAGCATGCCCTATCACAATTACTCAATGGTAAGAATGTGGAGATAATGTTCAGGTCCAGTCCTAGTCATAGACTAATTACTTGTCCTAAGAAGGACATGTATCTGACTTTCCACCCTTTTCAAACCCATGAGATTATCTCTGTTTGTGTTGTTTACTTTTGAGTTTTGGTAAGCTTTGGTAATGTTGTTTTTATGTGGATTTGACTATGTGTTTTATTTGGTAAATAATTTAATCATAATATTTGGGTTAATCATATAATATTAAGAATTATTAAATATTATTTGATTAAAAAGAAAATATTAAAATCTTAGAATATTTAATTATTTAAAAACTAATTAAATATATGTTTTAATTTAAAAGACTTAATTTAGAAGTCTAACTTAGAAAATTGGTTAAAGAGAAATTAAAATATGATGATATTTAATTAATTAGAAATTAATTAAATATGTGCTTCAGTTTAAAAGATTTAATTTAAAAATTTAATTTAAGAAGTTGGATAAAAAGAGAAATACAAGATTAAAAGATTAAAGATTTAATATTGCTTCATTATAAATATTTAATTAATAATAATTAAATTAGAGTTGCATTAAATGATGAGATTTAATTATTATTATTAATTTAAATAATAATTTACACTTTAAATAGTTCTTGCATTGATTAATAAAGTGGAGGAAAAGAAAATAAAATAATATTTAAATTAAAAATTTATTTAAGTGTGCATTAAAGGATTAAATAATAAAATATTATTTTAAGGATATGACTTTTCGTGTTCAAAAATTGGAAGCCCTGGTAGAGTTAAACTCTTTATTAAGATGTTTGATCTCATTTCTATACACATAGGTTTTGGAGAGGAAAATTCAAAATTGGATCAAAAGAATTGTTAGAGATTTCAAAGGATTTTGATTTGCATGTATTCACAGATTGTCTCAAATTTTAGCTTGTGGTTTTGAGGTAAGGTTTGAAAACCCATTGTAGAATTTTATTGAATCATCAGTCTACTTCATCTCTTCTTAGGAGCTTGTATAATGCTTATTAATTGATTGTATTGATTCTAGATAAAGAATTATGTTGTAGATTTTGAAAAGGAAAATTTGTTGATCAAGAAAACTTGACTATGAAAAACTTTACAAAATGATTATGATTGTGTTCTTTTAAAACCCTTTTCTAATATAGGAAAAATTCAATTATAGAAAATTGGAAGAAAATAACAAATTGAACAGTTAAGGTTTGCACTTTGAAATGTAGACATCTAAAAATCCTTTAGAAAATAAAGTATTTTTATTTTTTGGAAAAGTCCCTAATGACATCATCATTTATTAATTAATTAATTAGTTTACTTATTTATTTATTTTTATGCCATTAAATCCCTTTATCTTAATTAAAAATATTTAATTAAGGAATCCCTCCCAAAAATGTTTAAATCATATTTAAACATTATTTCCTTATTTATTAATTATTTAATTAATAAATTGACCAAAAATCCCAAAATAAATTATTTATTTATTTTTTGCCCAAAATTTGGCTAATTTCCTTAAGACCACTAACTTCTTCCAAAATCTTCTAATCCTTCTTTAATTTTGATTAAAGGCTAATCCCATCATTTCCTACCCCTAATCCCAACTGAAAATATTTAATTAAAATTAAATATTAATCCTCATGTTTATTAAAAATATTTTAATAAATATCTCCTCAGCCCAAACCCTTGAAATAAATAAAACTTTATTTATTTCCTAAAAACCTTATTTATCCTCATCCTAGGAAGTTCTAGACTCTTCTAGAAGGTCTTCATCCTCATCCTAAGCCTATCCCTAATCCTCCATTTAGCCTAATCCACCCCATCCACCCATACTAACCAAGCTTAGCTACTAACTCACCCACCCTCATAAATGCCATCCACTTGCCCATCTCTAACATCCCTAATCTAATCCTAAATCCATCCCTAATCCAACCCTTAATCATTTGCACAATCCTAAACAAGTTTAAGACTTTCGTAAGCCAAGCCAAAGTCTTCCCTCAAAATATCCCAACCACCAAACCATGAATGCTCTTACAAAGCCATAAAAGACTCTTACAAACCCATTCATTGCTCTTACAAGCCATTATGAGGGTCTTTAAGGCCTTGAGCCTCCTTTGTTGACTCATCCTTGCCCTTTACTCCACCCACTCACCTTGTGACATGTGTCACTCCCTGATTGGCTGTAAGGAAGCACAATCCATGTGCTCTCCTCTCATGCAATCTGAGCCCTTCATGAGCTTTTCCCCATCCTTGCATCTTAGCCCTCAAACCCTCAAGCCATTAGCCTATAAATTGGATCCCCTCCCAAGCCATTTTAACACAATCCATTTAGTAAAGTTATCATGCTAGTTTGAGAAACAAAGCCATCAACCATACCCTCATAATGCCAAATTGAGAGATCATAAGGCTACCAATTTGCCATTATCCATCTCCATTGAAGCAATTGAGCAAGCAAGTGAACATACATCCTAAATCTATCAAATAGACTCATCCCTAAAACAAGAAAGGCCTCATTGAGAGAACCTCTTAATGTTTCATATTCTCAATTGAGGGTTTATCTTTGTCTAGCATATATGTCATGCTTTTTAAGTTTGTGAATGCTTTTGATTCCTTAATTTAGTATTTCTTGCATGCTTATTTCTCATATACATGAAATTGTCATTAGAACCATGTGATTATCACAAATTTTCTAAATAAAGATAAATATTCTTCTTGTATCAAAAATAATTTAATTGTAAAATTGTATTGGAAAAGAAAAAGATTAATTGAGAGGAAAGCATGTTGTAACTAACCTTATGCATGCATGTGAAAACAAATATAGTAAAGATAGAAAACTAAGTATAGGATGAACTGCATTATTTGAGAGATCAAAGACATGTGAAAATACTAATTGCATATTTTGAGAGAACAAATCAACCAAATAATTATCACCCCTATCTATCAAAGTGATTTAAAAAGCATCAAAATGTTCAATTAAATCCCATACGTAATTTCTATATTTTTCTACTCTAGAACATTTCATTACAAATTTGTTCCTTATTTAGTATACAATTAGTTTAGAATCACCAAATACTGATAGCAATTTAATTTTATGATGTTTTGCAATGTCAATCCCTAAAATTATCATTTCATATTTAGCAACATTATTGGTACATTCAAAGTTAATCAGGAATGAGTACCTTAAAAATTTACCTGGAGGGGGTGTTAAGATTATTCTAGCATCATTTGCCTCCTTAATAAATTCTCTATCAAAATGCAAGTGTCATATTCCTTCATTTTCCTCCTGCATGAAAACACTAGTAGTCCATGCATTTTGGATAGGTTTGCTAGTTTTTATTTGAAAATTATCTATATCCATTTGATAAAAAAATATTTTTATGTTAAGATGAAAATGTTCAATGATATACTTAAATCTAGGCTCTTTGTCAATTCTTATATTTTTACCATTTATAGGAATTGTCACATAAGATTAAATCTAATTGTATATGCCCCCCAACCAGGTTTTGTGTGCTAAAATGTTGTCACACTTCTATGAATCATTACATGTAAGAAAACTCAAGAATGAGCCCTCACAAATCGATCCATAGCTCTCTACTCATAGAGTGCAAGGGTTTGCAATGGAGGCCCTCAGTTTGACCTATTTTTGTGCCCATGCAAGTACACCATGAGATGAGAGATTCAAAGAGGAAAAGCAAGAATGCTAGTCTCCATGATCTTCAAATATGCATGAAAATAAGATCTAATCTATGAAAGAAAAATCTAATCTATAAATGCAAGATTTAAGCTAAAAGCCCATGATGGGTGCAAGAGAGAAAAAGACAAGAAAATAGAAGTTCTCCACAAAAAGCTTTTGTATTCAAACTCCTTCAAAAATTGGTCTTCAAACCTGCAGCATAACGATAGCATAATCATGGATGTCTAACATGAGGAGAGGGCTCTCCCTTATAAAGGAAATTATGGAGGTGAGAGGCTTCTCACAACCAATATGGGATAATAGAGCTTGATCCATGTGAGACAAAATTCCACCAATGAGAAAAGAGGAGTGGTTGAGAAGAAAGTGGAAAGATAAATCCCACTTAGATCACATTTTTAAGTGTAGAGAAATTAAATAAAAAGAATTTATTTTATTTCCTTTTTTCATCAAAAGAGATATTTAAGTGGGATTTTTATTTAATCAAAAGGGAGCAAGTTCTTTTTAATTAAATAGAAGATATTTAATTTAATTAAAAGAGAGGTTTTTCTCTTAATTAATTAAATGTGGATGAACTGTTTAATTAAAAGAGAGGTTTTCTTTTAATTAAATGGGGATTTTATTTTATTTAATTAAAAGAGAAGATTTTCTTTTAATTAAATAAGACTTGGAATAAAATGATCAATCTTAGAAATGAAATAAATCGAATTTGATCAAGGAAATTGATTTGAATTGATTTAATAAAATATTACAAACCATTGATTCAGAAAATTTGATAAATTGATAAATTGAATAATGGGGGCCCATAGTCTAGGTGACCATTTTTGGGTGCATACATTTGCCCCTCTTTGACTAATGTGTGATCGATTCGGGAACACATGTAGTCAAAGAAAGAAATTGAAGTGTGAGGTCAATTTGGGATCACAAAACAACCTAGATGTGTGGTCGACTCGGGAACACATCAGGACAAAGAATACAAATAAATTTTAACTTGAAAAAGTCAAGTATAAAATTGACAAAACTGAATCAAGGATTGAAATTGATAATTACTGCCCCCTCGTGATCGAAATCAAAATGAGATAGAGGAGAAACAACAAATTGATAAATTTGATCAAATCGAACAAAAGATAAGGTTCTTGATGTAAGATGAAAGACATAAGAATCATAGAACCAAGGTAGATCATCAAGCACGAAATATTATGCCCCAAAGGTGACTTAGAAGAAAAGAAGTGGGGAAAAAGAAAATGGAAGATAGAAGTTTGAAAGATATGGAAAGAAATAGAAATAAGAAAAGAAAATGCTCCAAAAATCAATCAACTGTTTAAGATAGAAATTTCAATTGAGATCATGAAAGAAAATAAGGAAATGAAGATCAAAATGTGACCACAATTGATTAAATGTCCACAATAAAGATGAAAGGAGAACCCTCTCAAACTCATAATGCAGCCTAAAAATGCAAACTAACATGAAGTCTAATAATGCAAGCTACATGAAATGCAATGGTGTACTTGCAAAAGAGCAACTATAACATAGGATTTTGTGTTCATCATTCATTAGAGAATGTAAAAGAACTTATTTTCATCATTGGGCCATTATTAACGGACATCAAAAAATCACACAATCATCACTAGTTACAAATGCAACTATGAAGATATGAATGCGATTTATATTGGATTGAAATGTGGAAAGATTCTAACATAAGCATCAAAGACATAAAGGTCAAGATGACTTCGATGTTAGCTTACCCAATTTAATATAGAAAAAATATGCTCACATCAAGGCATAGATGCCAAAATGACTATAAGAATGGTTGTGCAAAAACAATCAAGGATGATGTCTCAAATCTCCTAAGTGTTTCAAGGGGACAACAAGAGACACTCTAGAGTTTCAAGACCACACCTGCAAGAAAACAACAAATAAAAACATGTCCCATGCCCCAAGTCTTCTAGCGATGCATCATGGAGAGACTTATCAGACAAAGACACTCAACAACAATCAATAACAGTTAGTACACAGAAAAAAAAAATCATGACATAAGTCAAGCATTAAGTGTTGCGTTTAAAAATTTAAGTGTGTTAACTGATATTGAGTTTTGAGGACAAGGATCAAATGCTTGCAAGAAGGTAAGATCACATGATGATACTGGGTAAGACCAAACCAATAAGTGTTGAAAAACACTCGATGTCAATGGGTGTTGAAAAACACCATTTGCGAGGTGTCCTAAAGACTCACACATCTAAGAAACCAAAGCTAACATAGTTATGCCCCCTAGACAAAGACCAATTCCAAACCAAGGTAACAAGGACAAGGCATCGTGGAGAAAGGCTAAGTGTCGAGGACATATGCTAAGAAACAGGGGTGCAAAGGCCTCAAGTAGTGCCCGTTTCCAAGTTTTCACCACTTGGATTTTTTTATTTTTTTATTTATTTTTTATTTTTTAATTTTTTTTCAGGACTTTTTATAATTTTTTTTTGTTTGGAATATATAATTTTTTTGGAGATACATCAAAGTGCCTATTGCTAGGTTGTCACTAAGAAGATCGTTTTTTCAGGACATTTTTCAATTTTTAGAATTTTTGCAATATACCATTTTTTTGGATTTTTGAAATATATCAATTTTTTTGAATTTTTTTCAGGATCAATAAATATGTACAAAGATACCCCTAGACAGAATGGGCATTAAACTCTTAAGCAAGATCACATCATGCAGTCCCAATGTCTAACAAGGTGGAGGACATGATGAAGCAATAAGCTAATGGATATTATGGATAAGCAAGGAGTGTATAAAGCAAGTGAAAGTGATCTTCAAAGGTTGACTCCTCAAGAGTACCCAAGCTAGGAAAAAATTGTCATGTAAAGAACATTTGGACAAGAAATGAAAGGCCAGTATAGGATAATTCAAGAAAGCATAATGTAAAAGTGGAAAAGATGCAATCCAAAGAAGTAGACATGTCAAGAGACTTTATAGCATCATATTTTACTCTGTTTTATTAGATCAAGACCAAAGAGGTAAATAGGAAAAGGGTAGCAAAAGACTAGAATGAATGGAGGAAAATAGATATGAAGGCTAAACATGAAAGGAATGAAAACAAGATCATCATAAGATATCTCACAAGATAGCCAAATGTTTGTCTATAGGTCAACATTGTCAAGATCAAAGAGAGAAGACAAAATGAATGAAAGATGTAGAAGAACTACGCATGATGCCTATTTGTTAGGTTTTCATCATGGTACTTATCCAAGGCACCACAAGGAAGTGGTTTTCACCATAGGATGAATTCATTTCTCTTTACTTTTGCTACCAAGGTGCCTAATTACCAGGTTTTCACCAAGGCACATTTTCAAATTTTTCATTTTTTTTTTTTCTTTTTTTTCAATCTTTTTCAATTTTTTTTGGAAGAAGTCAAGCTTTATAGATAATGCTCCTTGAAATTTTAAACCATGACATGCAAAGGAGTTGAAATGATATGCTCAAAGATGCCGATAGGGAAAGGAAGATGGAAGACAAAAAAATGGAAGATATGGCTTTATGCAAAGCAAGTGAGATTGGAAGATAGAAATGAAGGCAAGATCAATGTCAACACACACCTTGAAGGGTGGCGAAAGGATGGAGAAAATGTGAATGAAGGAATATGTGAAGGAATATGGTGAGTGGATAGAAAAGGTTGCAGTTTAGGCACATGGAATGGAAGAATGCTTTTGGAAGAAGATGAAGTGGAATTCTTTGGAAACTTGAATGTCAAATTTAATTGTTGTTCAACATTAGACTCTCTCAAGAGAGATTTTGGAATCCATATAGCCTTAGGCTTCTTTTCATTTCTTTTTGATGATTTAGAGATAATATCTTCAATGATGGATTTTGGAACCCATACTTGTCTTGTAATTTTTTTCTTAGATATCTCTTTTGACTTAATGCTCCCATGTCGATTAGAAGAGACATGGTGGTCTTCTTTTTTATATGGATTCTTGAATTGCTTCTTTTTCTTGTATTGAACATTCAAGTTACTTCCAAAAGACTTGGGACTTGTGGAAGAAGAAGGATGATATGACTGGTTTAGACGAGTGGGTGGATGAAAAGGATTTAAGGATATGCATCTACGTTGATCTTGAGGAAAGATAGGAGAGGGAGGGATGTAAGGACCCAAGATGGATGAAGAACTAGGAGAATTGGGAGGGGAAAGTGAAGGGACATAAGGACCCAAGATGGAAGGAAAATGTGAAGGATTTAGTATTGGTGGGGGAGGTCCAAGGATGGATGCAGAAGATGCAAAAGGATAATCAATAAGTTCATTAACATCTATATGACAATCAAGGACATCAGCATCTTTAGAGTGAGCATCAAGATTTTCAATAGGAACATAAACATCTTTAATAGGAGCAACTTCGTTGATAGGAGAACTTATAGCTTGAGAAGACTTAGAAAGAGTAGAAAGTGGAAGGGAACATGGAGTGGTAGAACAAGAAGATGGAATACTTTGATCTTGACAAGGATCTTTGGATAGCATAAGTGTAGAGTTTCTCTCTTTATTTTCAATAGGCTCAACATTGGAAGTGGCAACATCATTTTTAATAACCTTAATGGAAGTATCATCTTTGGAAGGAGAAAGCATACTAAGGCCATTTTTATTATCAATAAGCTCAGTGGTGCAAACAGTATCTTGATCTTTCTTAGGAGAAGACTTAAGACATGGTGGAATGAATGAGAAAGGGTTTAAGGGATCAAAAGAACCATGAAATGTATCAGAAACATTGTGAAAAGGATTGGATGACATGGAAGGTTCTTGATCTTGATCTTTTTTTATATTCTTTTCTTTATCATTTTTAGAGTCCTCTTGACATGAAGCCACTCCTAAGGAGAAGGAAGCATGTTGGAATTGTATGGAAGACTTTGGAGGAGATTGTGAAGGACTAGCTGAAGTAGGCATTATAGCACATGAAGGCTTAGGATCTTTAGATTTAGCATTATCAAAAGTATTTGCAGCCAAGTGAAGGTTAGCTTGAGTTTCTTTAAGAGGTAGCCCTTGAGGATAACTATAGGGAACTGCATGAAAAGCATTAAGATCTTTTTTGGATAAAGGATTGATAGAAGATTTGAGAGACTCAGAATCTTTAAGGGATGTATGGATAGTGGAGGAAGTAGAAGATGGAAGGGGAGCATTAGAAGACAAAGGTTCAACATTAACATGATCTTTCTCAAGAGTGCAATCTTTATTTTCAGCATGAGGGTTCTTAGAAGAGGATCTCTTATCCCATTGATGTTGTATTTCAGCACAAAAAAATGCTTTCTCTTCATCAAAAAATGCAGATTTATCATTTAGGTATTGTTCACAAAATTTATCAATGTTGTTTTCAAGATTTGATTCATGTGAATTACCATCAATATCTTTTCATGACTCATCCCCTTTAAGCACAAGCATAGGACTAGGAGGACTTTTAGGAACTGTTGGAATGTAATAATCATCACCATCATAATCATTGTCACTAGAAGAATTATAGATAGGCATATCACAAGAATTTTCATGTTGTTCATTATCATATGTCTTAATAAGAGGAATAAGACTCTTGGTAGAAGTAGAAGAACAATGATATCGTGAAAAAGAGGTAGGTGAAGACCTAGATGGATGATAACTAGAAGAGTCATGGTAAGATTTAGAAGATGAAGTATGTGAATGATATTTAGAAGAATTATCGTAAGACTTAGAAGATGAAGAATATGAAGGATATTTAGAAGAATCATGATAAGACTTGGAAGATAAGGAATTTGAATGATATTTAGAAGAATCATGATAAGAGTTGGAGGATGAAGAATCTGTATGATATTTAGAAGAATCATGATAAGACTTGGAAGATGGAAAATCTGTATGATATTTAGAAGAATCATGATAAGACTTGGAAGAAGGGAAATATTTGGAAGAAGGATATTGTGATTTGATCTTGCACATGATCCTAGCAAAGGTGTCTGATTTATCCATTTTTTTAATCATTTTTGTTGCAACGTTAGCATCCATGCATCTATTGGAGTGACAACACTTTTCAAATTCAAGAAGGAGGTGGATTTCATCTGAGCTCAAATGAGGATCCCTAAAAAGATATCCAAGATCCATGGTTCTAGAAGAATAAGAATCAAGTATAGAAGAAGAGAAAGGATGAATAGAAGAAGGTAGACTATATGATAATAGGAGGAAAAGAATCAATAAGACATGAAGAAGAGGAAGAGTGGAAATGATAGATTAGAAAGACATGGAAGATAAAGAAGAAAGAAGACCAAGAGTCATTTTGGAAAATTTGATACCATTTGATATCATTTGAATGTTGAGCAACATGTAATAGCACTTGTAATCAACATGAAAGAAAAGGCACTAGTTGATAGGATAACCCTAAGAAACGTTGGTACCAAACTAGGATAGTAAAAGCACTAACTTGTCCAAAAGAGATATGATAAGATAGAATTTTGCAATAGGTGTAAACCAACACTGCCATAGAGGTGCCCACAACTTTGGGTGAATACCCTAGCACATATGGACCAGGAGGATGATTGACCCAAATTATAAATAATTAAAATTGAACTTTGATGAAAGTGAATGGACAAGAGATTACTAAGACTCTCCAAGTGTAATATCAAAGGATCCAAGTGTATATCTTTCTCAATAAGGACAGTTTCTAACTTACCAACTCCAGACAAGGTCTCTTGTGAAATCAATGATTACTAATTCAAGAGGTCAAAGTACAATAACCCATGGTGCAAAAAGGCTTCTAACAAAGAGAAAAGTAGCCTAATCCAAATAGGACCAACCTAGGGAGACTAGAAATAATGGGATAACAAAGTTATTTGATCGTAAAGTCTCAACTCAAGAACTCAGATTTTGTTCATTTTAAATATCCAACTAGATGTATCAATAGATTCTTTATCATAAACCAAGCACGCAAGATAGAAAATAGGGATTTCAAGCAAACAGTCTTCAAACAATGAACAAGGGGCAAAGCAACCTTGCACATGAGCAATCAAGTGACTTAGTTTATGCTAATCCCTAGGAGAGCTAATTGTGTATGTTCTCAAAGAGTTTCACAATCATTGCATACATCCCTAGGAAATAAAAGTTGGCCTCTTTAAGGTTTTTAGTAATGGTTTGACTCTGCAACTTTTATGATTCACAGGGGTGACCTCCAATCTCGGCGCACCGAGGTTTTGACACAGTCTGAGAACTTAATCTTCAAGAGCTGCTAGGGAGATCTGACAACCCACAATGAACCATACCCCATGGAGATTTCTTCCACGAGGACATTTATATAGCGATTGTTGCAACCACGGCAGAAGTGGCTATTACCGCTTGAGGTTCCGTCTGCAGTTTGCCTTGTATAGGGATTGTCTTCTATGGTTAACCCTCTCAAAAGGTGACCAACTCACAATAGTGGACCACAAGGGGACTTAGCTTTCAGATCCAAGGTTTTGACACCTTTTCACTTTTAGCCCAATCAAAGCAACCAGATTAATCTGACACGCTAACTAAGATTATCTCAAGATCTATGATATCAACCCCTAGTGATCTATCAACCTCTCTAGAGAAAGGATGCCTCAATCAACAAGTTGAAGATCCATCTATCTAAGAGATTCTCAAAGTATCCTCCCCACCTACAAGGAATCCGTCTTTGAGAGGAGTTTCACTAGGAACTCACTCCCTCAAGATCCACGAATAGTATTCATGGGGCCTAATTACTATGTGTGTACAGATGTTAATTCTCCAAAAGAAAATCTATCCAAGAATAATCAAAAAGCACAAGGTGGTACACTTAACGCTTTAACTAATGCAAGGTGAGTCCAAAGATGTGGAACACTTAACCCCTCACACAAGCCAAAACGAGTCCACAACTCAAAGATTAGTGAGTTTTAGAAAGCACAAGAGGGTTGCCAAGTGGAGCACTTAACGCTTCTATCATGTAGACCCATCCCCTTTAATGTGGCACTGATCTTGCAACCACGGGGTGGAATGAGGGGCCGACGGATTCAGCGAGTCCAATAACCCAATATAGCTATCTAAATCTATCACTAATAATCAAACTTGCTAAATAAAAATCAATGGAGATTAAAACCTAGTATCAATTATGCATGTGTTTGAAAAATAAAAGCATAAGCAAAACACACAAGCTAGACACATGAGAGGTTCATTTTAAAGTTCCAAATCAAAGTGTTATCAGCCAAAGAAGAATACCTGAAGTCCTCGCAACGTGCTTAGTAGATCTTACCTATTTTTAACAACTTTAGCACTTTTTTCCAATGAAATCATAACTTGCTGCTATGCTATTTCAAAAAAATCAGAAAACACAGAAAAACCCAAAACAGTGAGCAGTTAGCAAAAAAAACCAGAAAAACATGAAAATCCCTGCAAAAAAAAATACGAATAACCTAGTCAACATGATTAGACCTTCTTTTTTGCTATGATTTTGAATCCAAAAATAGAAATGAAAAGAAGAGACCCCTACTAAAAAATAAAGAGCTTTCCAAAAATGTAAGAAATGCAAAAAAATTTCTTCATTTGTGCCCTAGGGACCCAATTTTTCAAAATAGGCCAGATTCATCAAATCGAGTTTTTGATCTTTAATACGGCCTCAAAATTCAAAATACAAAGAAAGTACCCCTCTTATAATTCAAAAAGCTTTCTGAAAATATAAATGTTTCCAAAAAATACGCTGATTTGCGATCATAAACAGCTTTTTATGAAAAATAAAGAAAAATTCATAACTTACGCAAATCATGTCAAAATGATCTAAAAATCGAACTGGGACATGTTGGGCAAATAACCAATCCACAAAAAAAATTTCAGAACCAAACCCTAAGTGGTTTAAAAGATATAATTGAATCTTTTAACCAACTAGATTTGTTTGCCTGCAAACCAATCTATATATGGGTTGGCCTTAAAATCAAAGTGAAAAATTTACAAAAGCACTTGATTAGATCCAATATGCTGCTGTAAAAAATTAGAGATGAAAAATAAAAGCAAATGGAGCTAGAAACTTGATTCAAGCCCCACGGTGGGCGCCAAAAATGTGTGCTAAAATGTTGTCACACTTCTATGAATCATTACATGTAAGAAAACTCAAGAATGAGCCCTCACAAATCGATCCATAGCTCTCTACTCATAGAGTGCAAGGGTTTGCAATGGAGGCCCTCAATTTGACCTATTTTTGTGCCCATGCAAGTACACCATGAGATGAGAGATTCAAAGAGGAAAAGCAAGAATGCTAGTCTCCATGATCTTCAAATATGCATGAAAATAAGATCTAATCTATGAAAGAAAAATCTAATCTATAAATGCAAGATTTAAGCTAAAAGCCCATGATGGGTGCAAGAGAGAAAAAGATAAGAAAATAGAAGTTCTCCACAAAAAGCTTTTGTATTCAAACTCTTTCAAAAATTGGTCTTCAAACCTGCAGCATAACGATAGCATAATCATGGGTGTCTAACATGAGGAGAGGGCTCTCCCTTATAAAGGAAATTATGGAGGTGAGAGGCTTCTCACAACCAATATGGGATAATAGAGCTTGATCCATGTGAGACAAAATTCCACCAATGAGAAAAGAGGAGTGGTTGAGAAGAAAGTGGAAAGATAAATCCCACTTAGATCACATTTTTAAGTGTAGAGAAATTAAATAAAAAGAATTTATTTTATTTCCTTTTTTCATCAAAAGAGATATTTAAGTGGGATTTTTATTTAATCAAAAGGGAGCAAGTTCTTTTTAATTAAATAGAAGATATTTAATTTAATTAAAAGAGAGGTTTTTCTCTTAATTAATTAAATGTGGATGAACTGTTTAATTAAAAGAGAGGTTTTCTTTTAATTAAATGGGGATTTTATTTTATTTAATTAAAAGAGAAGATTTTCTTTTAATTAAATAAGACTTGGAATAAAATGATCAATCTTAGAAATGAAATAAATCGAATTTGATCAAGGAAATTGATTTGAATTGATTTAATAAAATATTACAAACCATTGATTCAGAAAATTTGATAAATTGATAAATTGAATAATGGGGGCCCATAGTCTAGGCGACCATTTTTGGGTGCATACAGGTTTAACCAGTGTCTTGAGAGTAACATAGCATATGGAGATTTATCCGAGATTTTCTTTACTCCAAAGTTTGCAAGCTCATAGGAAAAAAGAGTCTTGTCCAATATTACTTAAAGGGTTAATTTACTTGTTGAGGATTACTATAAAAATAAGGCTATTGTGTCTTCCCCTCCATCTGAGAAAAAGAAGTTGTGAGGCCTCACCCAATCCATCATAGTACCAATGAGATAATTGTATTATGGTGATTTTTAATCCTATGTATTGATACACTTCTAAGACTATAGGGTTATGTTATCTGCATTTTGATGATCTGCAATTACTTCTACATATTATGACCTAATTGATGCATTTAATGATTCTATTCATGTTTTAAGCTATTGAAATTTCTTTAATAGAAATTGAATGGTAGAAATGCTTATAATGTAAGAATGTAATGTTTAAGTGGAAATTAGAGTTAAAAAATAAATAAATTTTGTTATGCATTGAGACCTAACCCGCATACCTAGGAATTCAATAGTTGTGGATTCAACATCTTGTCACAATGATAAAAATAGACTATGAAGCTATTCATAATATTAAATTGACCATGTTATGATAAATAAAGTTTGATTTTATAGTATTTTGAGCATTTTACATGGAAATTATTAGAAAAAGTAATTTAATTAAAAAGAATGAAGTATGGAACTCAAATGTCGAATGTGATATGTAAGTTTGATATTTTAATATTTTGAAGGTTATATTTGAAATGATTAAGAAAGGGAAAGTTAATTTGAGATGATGAAATATATGCAAGTCTAATATTGAATGAGATAAAGATTATTTCACTTATGTACTTATTGTTTACATGATTTTCTTGGACTACTAATGCTTGGATTTAGTGTGCAGGAATTTGACCATGGGTTTAAAGGGGAATTAAGGCTCAAACTACTACAAATATGACATAGCCAAGGTTGAATCAGTGGAAATGATTCAAACCTCATTGCAATGTGTTTTTATTTTGTATATGTGAATTTATATGTGTGTAATAGCTTAGTTCATGCATTATTGGAGTTAAGTCACTTTTAATGTAATGTGTTGTTTTGTGTGTGTGTCATTTGACACTTGTGTTGTCCATGTAGAGATGCCATGTCATTCAAGGTTTGGCAAGAAGTAACCTAACCTAAACCTAACCCTAATGTTGTACCCAAGTTAACCTCACATAGAAAAAAAATTCCATGAGGAGTCTCAATCAAAGGAAATTCGAATTTGGACTTGGCTAGGGTTTTTAGGGGTCATTAGGTGGTCCCTTAGTGTCTTTTAGGTGAAAATAAGTTACCCATATGATAATACATCATGTCAGGGACCTATTTTTTATCATGAGAGTGCCTAGATAGCCTAGGTAGCCCCTTTACCCATGCATTCTTTCATCAATTCGAATTTGGAGTTGTCATATCCATGTTCCCACTTAGTCAAAAATAGAAAAGTTGGAGGAGACAAGTTTGTAAGAAGTAGTGGCTTAGTGTTTTTGTTAAAATAAGTTAGTGAGAAGGCTTTATTAGAGGGTCTTCGCCAAACTAGTGGGGTGTCTACCCACTCTCTAATTTTAGAGACTGTTAGGTTTTGGAGGGAGATTAAGGGAGCTCTACTACAACTATCCTTACCATAGCTTGGACCAAGGTTGGTGTCTCAAAACTTGTTTCTTTCTCATTTCTTGCTTTTAGCATGGTTAAACAAATTTGCAAGTGTGAGAGTTCATCAATAGAGTATGCATTTGCATTGTAAATCTTGTGATATGGATTTTTGGGTATTGTGTGAAAGTGTGGTGTTCTTGCATTATGAGCATTGATTATGTATTGTGACAATGTGAGAATGTGTGATGTTCTTGTAAATTTCTTGGTTCACCTTCTTGGTTTTGTTTTTGTTGGAATGGAAAGAGAATGTGTTTTGTGCTTTTGGAGATCCTTTCTTGGTTTTATTTTGTTGTTCTTCATTTGTTTTGCTGTTGTTCTTTTTGAATGTGAGTGTTGATTGTGATTATGGGTGTGAAGGCTTCACTCACCCTTGGGAGGGCAGAGAAGCCTTGGGTGAAGGGCATAAGTTGGGCTTGACATTGTAGGTGAGAAAGAAAATTTTGTTTCTACCTCATGATGAGGTTGTTATTATGGAGCATGGGCTCCTTTATGGCCATGAATCTTGTTGTTTGGGAGGTACAAGGAGGTTTGGTGGATGATGAGAAGATGGTTGTTTTGAAGGCGTTGAGAGACAATGCAGTGGTAATATGTTGTTTATGTTGTGGTGGCCTTTAGAGGCAAAATGTATTGGCAATATGATATTTATGAATTTCTCCTCCTTGAAGAGCCCACCTTCACCCAACATTTTATGATTCCAATGGTGAATAATTGTGCAAGCCATGGGAGGGTGTTGATTGTGTTTTGTGTTGTGTCTTCATGCAAAATTTTGTGATGTATGTGTGAAACCCGGTTTGAGCCTTGTTCCCCTAGTGCGGGGGTGGTCTCCTTGGAGGCCTATGGTTGGGTGGAAAGCACCCATGGTCCTTGTTGTTTTCTTTGTGATGCATTTGCAGATTTGTACCCAAGGGAGAAATGGAAATGGTTTGGAATGACCATGTTGCAAATTGATGTTTGAGGAGAAAGCTTGACATTGTGCACCTCATTTGTGAATCATCTTTCAATGATCATGATACTTATTGTTCATGTCTTTCAATGATCATGATTCATATGATTTTGAAAGGTCTTGTGTTGTCTCATTGTGATGAAAGGAGATTGTATCATTGTTTCCTAATGTATATGTAGAGGAAATAATTGAAAATGTTGTATCTGTATGTTCCTTGTTAAGAAATGATCATGAGTTTTGGAAGAGTAGAATACCTTGGCATCATTGTTCCATTGGATAATTGTGGAAGGAATATGTCAGTAGGTAATGTGGTTAAAAGAAAAGAAAGCTACTTCCTATTGTATTTAGTTGTGATTGTGAAATCAATTAGAAAATTGTATATTGTTGTTCTTGTATGGAAATTTGTTGTTGTATGAAAATATTGATTGTGAAGGAAGATATGTTGAAATCTGATGCACAAGTTTTTGCACATATGAACTTTTCTTGTTAGTTAAAGTCAATCTTCTCCAAGACTTTATATAGGATAATCCTTGTAACATTATGCAAGGTAGATTTAGCAAAAGTCATTGTAAGTTTTGCAATTAGAGATTTGATGTAAATCTGGAGAAGTTAAGTAATGAGACATTCTTTCTTATTAGAAACATTTCATAGATTATTGTGAGGAATTTTTTTTTTCTGATATAGTTGTCTCAATTTGAAGCATAAGTGATGGGCTTGTAAAATCCTATGTTATCACAAGAAAGCATTATATTGTTAATGGAACATTGTATATGCATGGTAAATCGATTTATTTGTGTTCAAGTCCTCCTAGGTCCTTAGATGAAGAAGAAATATCAAATTTGCAAATTAAGAAAAAATAGTAAGGAAGTCAAATCTTGTCATTTACAACTCACAGACATGGCCTCCTAAAATGAGAAAAGAGAAAAATGCATTAAACTTGGAGTAAAAGTCTTCCTGTAACTACACCTTTTATTCTCTGGAATTTGTATGAAGATGAAAAGGAATGAGTTCTCCTAATACAGACCTATATTTTATTCAGGAAGAATATACTTAGAATCTTCCAAAAATCAATACATATGCTATAAGAGATAAGAGCCAAACAAAATAATAAAAATAAACCCCCAACCCATAAGAATTAGCAAGTAAAGTCTCATAAAAATCATGTGACCATTGTGTCACTATTCCACAAGAAACAAAATAAAATAAAATATATACACATATTTAATAAGATTATGTCAAGTCAATATGATGGAAGGTCTAGGTAACTACTCACAGACCTAATAAGGAAACCCAAGAACATTCATTCTATTACAGCAATAAGGAAGGTAAGGAAATGAAAGTAAAACATAATAATAATAATATAATAAGAAGGACTACCTAGGAGCTATAAATTAAAGAAGTACAAGTACTTAGTGTGATAGGGGCAGGGGTCCACGCACGCATTCAACCTAGGCAATGACACCATAAAAAAAAAAGAGTTTGATGAATGATTAAATGTCACCCTAACATAGTCAAAATGCCCTTGATCCCTAGGCACCTTGGATAAAGGTGACCTAGGAATGGAAGCATAAGGCCAACGCAAGATTAGAGGACATGGGTCCCACGACTGTCAAAGTTCCCAAGCATGTGTACTAGCCCTTGTTTGGCATATGGTTATGTTGCTTAAAAATGCAATGCTCTCCCCTTAGGCGCCATCTTTTTGGGAAAAGGTAAAACTAGTATTGTGTGTTTAAATGTTTATGTAAATGCTCTTCCCCATCACAAATTGCCATCATGCCTTGGGAGAATCCCCATGTCATAACCACTTGTATTAACACCTCCCTAGAAGCAAGGATACCTCTTGATTGTCTTGTCTTACTTCAAACTTTTCAAATTGATGCTTTGAAAGAAGTTATGCAGATTTGACCACATTTAGGGATAAGAGATAAAAGTAATTTCAAAATATTTTAAAAGCTTTGGAAAAGGACATGTGACTCTCTATAAAATTTGATTGGTAATTAAGAATAAAGTTTTGGACATAGTGGGTTAGAAGATTAAAGGTTGGGATGTTAATAGATAACCTTAATAGTAAATGGAAAATCAAAATAGTAGGTGTATATAAATTGGATAGAAATAAAAATCATATGACTAAATTATCTAGTGTAATTCTTCTTCATAGGGAAACTTAATGGAATAGAGTTAAACTTGAGATTTGGGGATGCTTGAAATAGCTAATGTTTGATTTCTTGATTTAAATATTAATTTTTGGGTAGTAAGGTTAAATGGATGGATAAGCATTGGTTAGTATCATATGTTGTTATTCTTAAGGATTAGTGAAGGTAAGGGTTGGATGTTAGGAGGTGGTAGAGGTTAAAGTAAGATAGTTGTAATAAATGTGGAGATATTTGCTAGGGGTTAGTGAGTAAATGATCTAGTTACATATATTTGAGGTAGTGGTAATTAAAGAAGTTAGACATTAGAAAGAAAACTTTAATAAAATGAGAGGATGATAGTCTTAAGGGAAACTATGCAAATCCTTAGTAATGATGTTGGGTTAAGTGTAGGAGTGCTATTAAAACTAGCTTTAAAGACATTAGGAGCAAATGGCTTCTAATTTAAAATAGAATGAATAATAAAAAGGGTAGTTAGTATTAATTAGCCAATAAGATGTTTTAGGTTAGAATATGTTAGAGTTTAAAGCTAGTTAGTTTGAATATTTGGTATTGTTATATTGAATGTTGAGGTATTCCTTAGGAAGCAAATAAAATTTTTTTAAAAATTGTTGTGTTATTCTTGACAATAAATTTTGGGCATGACAGAAGGGCTCTATTAGTGAAACTTGCTCTAGGAAGAGTAAGAGTGAGGAAGGGGCTAGGGAAAAAGGAGGAGTCTAAAGCAAGAAACCCAAGAAACTCCTCAAAAAAATGTGGAAAAGATTACTAGGTCTGATAACTCAAACAATAATGATGAGAAAAATTTGGAGGAGAATACAGATGTGGGAGATTTTTGTTCCAATTTGGAAGGCTACCTGGGTAGTAAGGGAGAGATTGGTAAGGATGAGGAGGAAGAAAGAAATGAGAAAATATAGGGTCGGGTAATGTTGGTGAAGAGGAAATCAATCAAAGCAAGCATTCCCAGGGAGTGAGGGATGAAAAAGAAGAAATCGTGAAGGAAAAGGAGGACCTTACTAACAAGGTTGTTGTGAATGTGAAGGAAGATGCAAGGACATAGAAGGATGAGTCTACTGGTAGGGAAGAAAGGGGGAAGAACAAGAATGAGTCTACTGGTAGGGATGTTATGATCTCTTTTCTACATACTGCAAAGCTTAAAGCTAATACTTCTCTTCAAGCCAACTCATGGATAAGGGGTCACCTTGTTGTTGATGTTCTTGGTGGGGGGGGGAGGGACACTAGGCTAAACATCCTTCCAGGTGGTGCTATAAGGGAAATTTTGCAACCTATTTTGTCTATTGAAATTTGATTGATAAGGGACCCTATTTTCAGTTGGATTTTTATCAATCTTAACCTATGGAAAGTTTAAACCCTTTATAGCATTTAAAACTTGACTTATCTCACTAAGCTCTTTCTTTTTTCCACCCACAACTTTGTGATATTCTTTTCTATTTCCCTTATTCCCAAACAACCTAGGGTCATCTCTTTTACTTTCTAATCTCCTTAAAATTCTCAAATTATTCTCTACATTTATAGCAATTCTGAAAGCATCTCTTAAATTCCTAGGTTGTTTATCCCTAAGCTGGTATGCCATTTTTCCATCAAAAGCATTCAAGTAAGTAATCATACATATCTCATCATCAACTTGAATGGCTTGCATAAGCTTATAGATCCTTTTTCAAAATCTATTGTTGAATTCAGTGATAGACTCATTAGGTAACCTCTTAATGTTATTGAATTCACTCAAGATATAACTCTAATTTTTCTTATCACCATATTGCTCTTTGAAATAGTACTCAATATCCTTCCAATCAACAATGGATAATTCAAGATTTCTCTTGAACCATTCTCTAGCATCTTCAGTTAATAATTGAACAAATAATTTCATAATAACATCTTCAGCCTCAACCTCATAATCACTCATCATATCAAGAAAACTCCTTAAATGGTCCTCACAAGTGATAGCATTATTGCCAAAAAATTTAGGCAACCTTTTTCTCATTTCTTGAGGGATGGGATTAGGGGACCCATGGATTCCATCAAAACATATTTTCCTATAACCTTCTAACTGAATAGGTCTCCTTTGTAAATCAATCTTGGGGTGATTGGCAACATTTCTCTTAGTATTATTTATAGTATTACTAGAAATACCATCACCAACAGACTTGTCAACATCTACTTTCTGTGAAAAAGAAGATAGGAAAGAAGCAGGTACCTTAGTAATATTTTGATTGGCATCATTAGATCCACCATTCACATTATCTTTAGGCATAACTGCAGACTGCTTCCGTGAATTCTCTAGGAATTTAATCTTATTGCTCATCTCAACTATGGCTGCTTCATTTTCTACAATTTTCAATTTCTTGACTAAAGAATCCTTTTCTTTCCTTTTCTTCTCCAATTCAATGTTATAAGGTGACATGGAAATATGCATTTGAATAATCTATGTTGGTTCCCTAATCTTAACATTAGTCTCCTTTTGTTTTCCTTTATCCTTAACATCAATGGCATGTTCTGCATCTTTTTCTCTATTGTTGTCAACTTCTAGAGAACTGTAGTTTTTTATCAGTTCTATTACAGGGCCTTCTATCTTCATATTTTGATTTTACAAAAACCTCTACTCTTGTATCTTAAGCCGTTCAACTTGAACTATAATTTCAGGTTGCCAAGCATTAGTTACTATCTCATTTTTCTTCTTTAGGGCAGCAATTCACCTAAGTATTGTTTGCTTCTTTTCAAAAGTTTTCATAATTATTTCTTCCCTCTCCTTTTGAAATCTCTTATTTATGGCTTCTTGCTCAACAAGATGCATTCTCAGGACCTCAATCTCATGAGGATCAGGGATAGTAAACTTAGAACTAGCAATTTTTTCATCATTAAAACTCTCAAGATCTAAGTGTTTTGGTCCTACTTCTTCTTGAGAATAATCATACAGGAAAGGGTTCCTACTATATTGAAAGAGGTTATTATTATTTATTTTATCCAAATTGGGTGCACTTTGTTTTCTAACAATCTCTTGACATACTACTTTAGGAGTGTGTTGGTAAACAGATTTGTTCTTTTTATCTTTTGTGAAATTATGACTCTTAATGCCCAGATTATGAACAATATCTATTCACAATAGTTGAAAAGCCATTTTATGGTTACCATCTTTTCTCTGAATTGGTAGGTACAACTCCCTATATGAATGATATTCAAAGAATTCTATTTGTTCCTCCTATCTAGTTTAGGGTATGTTCTTGACCCGAGAACAATAGAGGTATAACCAAGTTATACTTAGACAAGACCTAACTCAAGCGAGTTTGAGTTCTAAGCATCTAATTATTTTTGTGTATTCACAATCTTATGAATTCACAAAACCTTCAGATATCTAACTACAAAAACTTGAAGCTAAACTACTGCTATTAATTAATTATACTAAAGTTTCCTCTTTGAATGAACAATAACAATGCTTATTACATTCACTCACTGTATTATGAACAAGAGAAGTAAAACTCTATTTATTCCTCATTCTAATTCCAAACATCTGAGGAAAACACTAATTTCAACAATTCTACAGAACAAAAAATAATTGATATTGAGTACTCTCAATTGTCTCTGCAACAAAAAGCATCTCACACCATTAAATTTCATACATATAGGATTTGAGAGATGACCATTACAATAGGAATATCAATCGGTTCATCTTCTCAGATGACACATGGCAAGATGCCAGTTTGTCAAATTTCAAAATTTACAAAAATTTGTAACATTTACATCAAAAAATAGAAAAGGGGTATTGAATAAGTCATTTAGACTTCTTTCCCTTTTCAGTTTTTTCCCTATATGTTCTGACAGCCACTATAATTGGGATCATCTCCTCGTGACTAGGCACATGTACATTGGTGAATCTTAAGAGCCACTTTGAATGCTCTCAGGCCAACTCCTTTGCTACACCCAGATAACTTGTCAACTCTCTAACTGCCACATGTACGCATCCACCGAGTGTTTGCAACTCTACCACTCTGTTTTGACTGCTTGAAGTCATCCTAGATAGATTATTCAAGTATGTAGAGAAGTTATTCTCCATTGCCTCTATCCCAATGAGAGCCTTTCCTTGCCCACTGCTTTGTGGATCTGTGTGTAACCCTTACATGAGTGCAAATGCTCTTTCTTGGATCTTCTTCACCTTTTCCTTCATTTCTTTGAGTCCTTCCTCTGCCTCTTGAATCATTTCTTGCTTGAATTGCATGTTTTGAAGCCATTTGAACAAAGGCTCAATCCCCTTCTTCAAAATATTCACTTTAATTACCTCTTTTGCCTTCATTTGAATGACCATATTTAGGAGAGAAACACATTCATCGCACCTTGCCTTTTCTGCAACCAAAGTGTTGTGATTAGAAGTAATATTATCCTTCTCAATTTCTAACTGAAGGATAATATTTCCAATTTGATCAATCAGAACAGCTCCATTTATACTAAGCTTCTCAATCCATTCTTTTCCAATTTGGCCAAAATGTCTATCCTTTTGGAGTTGTGAGATGAAGGCTTGCACTTCTTCTACAGTAGGGTTCTCAGTAGCAAGCACACCAGTAATGGTTGCCAATGGAACAACTAGTTTCCTGATGAGTCTTTTCAATTCCTCAATCTCTACTTTCATTCTGATTTTTAATAGTTTGAGGTCCTCTAGTTGTTTCTCTATCACCTCATTACTCAATCTCCATAGGCCCACTTTCGTATCATGCCTAGCTTCCCTAAGATCAATTGAATGCAGAGTGAAGTCTTCTGGCATCATATCTTTAATTCACTCGGCCTTGTTTGGTTTCGCTACCTCCAAAGTTAAGTGTCCTATTTTTGGATCTTGTCCTAAAATTGACAAGGTCTTCTACTTTTTAGCTTTCACCATGGTAGATCTTGAGCGAATCGCTTGGGATACAAAATCTTTCAAAGGAACACCTTCATCTTTCCTTTTTCTCTTCTTTTCCAAAGTATCCTCAAGCCAAGATTCTGTACTAATCACTTTGTAGGCTGTTCCAAGTGACTCAATGTTGAACATCTTCTTCTTCACTGGATTCGTTGTTGCTATAGTTGCAAAAAAGGGGGTCTTGGGATTTTGAGAAAGAAGTCGAGATGAACCTGGAGCTTTCTCTTCTTTTTGGGCTTTCTTTGCAACTTCATTGGAATTAGTAGATTCACTACTACTACTTTTATCATCTATGATCTCTACTATTTGAATAGGAGAACTGGTGGGCTTTAGAAGAGGAGCACTTACGGATGGTGTAGGGCTGTGATGAGGGGATAAGACAGGGGCAACATGAAGAGATGGAGTTGGAGAAGGTTGAGGAGATGGGGGAAGAGCAGCATGTGGAGGTGATACTAGAGTGTGAGATCCATCTCTCCATTCCTCTATTTCTTTTTTAGCTTCGACTTGAGTTTCGATTACTGGTAGTGATCCACCTTCACAGGTTGGGGCTATTGGAACATTCCTCTCTAGGGGTTGATCACCACCACCTGCAGATTGAGCTAGAGCTTGAGCAGTTGTGGCAATAGCACCGGGAATGGCACTCTAAGGGGAAGTTGTGGTAGCTATAGATGTGGAGGCTTGAGTAGTTTTACTCCTACTCTGGCTTTTCTTAGCTGTCCATTCAACCCAATTCCCAGTCCTTTTGATTATTCTTACCATCATGACATCAAAATATTCTACTATGTCAACATATGGTTCGGAACTTATGGGAGTATTCCTCAACTTAGTCAAATATGTATTGCTGTACATATTTTGACCATTATCCTCTAGTCCCTCCACGTCTAAATTTATACCATATGTCTTTACCTGATCAATTGTAAATCTGGCAAAGGCACGATCTCGACTCTCCAGTTCATCTTTACAATCTACCCAGTAATCCTCCATGGTTGTTACATGTTTGATCACGCTTCCAATTTGGAGCACATCCCTAGCATACCCATTAGGATCGAACAGGGGCCTTACTACTTCATACTCTTCCAATTTGTATTTACTCTCAAATGCTTTGAGTATATTCTTTGCATCTGATCTAGTTTCACAACTGTATGCTCCAACTTTTATAGGGAATTCATACCCTTTCTTCTTCAGGCTGGCGCTTAACACATTCACTTGTATTGCTTGCCTCACAATTTCCATGAGCACGATCATATCATCTAGATACCTGGGCAGCTTCAGTGGGAATCCATCGAATGTTGCACGACGCAAATAAGAAAATGATGAGAACTGGATGAATTAATTGCCAAATTGGCTAATGATCACCATCGCTTCTGGGCTGAATCTCCACTCTGGGTGCCCCTATAATTCCCTGCAAATCCTCATGGTGAATGCATCATTTACCCGAATGTATTCTGCATAACTATTCTATAATTGCAAGCATGGATAAAACTCGTAACTTTTTACATTATCAGGGAAATCTTCAATCCTAGGGAGTCTCGGCCACAATTGAAGAGAAGCCAACATGTATATCAAGAATGAGGACATATAAAAAGAATTATAAAACTTAGCTGCACTGAGAGCCCTAGAAATTTGTTCACTGACCTCATGCACCCAGTCAATATACTGTGTGTCTAAGCAAATAACTTGCACCAAAAAGAAGTACTACTCTACAAAATTAAAAGTTTCTACCTCACCTTTGAGTCAATGCAATAGAACCAAAATATCAACAATTTCTGGTTTGAGGTCCATGCCGAAGAGAGTTTTAGGGACTTTACTCTTGGCCCCCTTTAGCTTCTAAAACCAAGACTACATGATCTCCTTCCTCCAAACCATCTTTTTCAATGAGTACTCAGACATGGCTCCACTCATCGTCAAATTAGAGAACTCCTCCCATTCTGGAATTTGCAAGAAATTCACTACTGATTGTTGATCAATTAAAATCAACGATGTCTGATCAGGCAGTAGAATTTGCCTTGTATCTGGGTTGTAATGATTGATGCATTCTAAAATCAACTTTGGGGCTTGTACTACTACAGGGAACCCAGCTGCTTCTACTAATTCACTTCCCTGAAGTTTCTCTGTTATGGGGTGGATTGGTTCTACTATCAATCTCCTTTGAAAATCATGCATTTCATAGAAACAAAGTGAAGTATCCATGAAAGTTGACCATTCTGACCTAATTCCACCCAATCCATCGAACCCTGCAAATCTTGTTGCCATTTTATTTGATGTATTATAGAAAAAAATCAAATAGTTATAGCTGACACAAGATGCCAATTCTATATTTGAAAAATACTTGAAAACACTATCCAATGCAATAGTATAACAGTAAGACGGTAGTTTGAAAGTCTGTTACTTCACTCTTTATAGAATAAACCTAGATTTGCCCGTTGAATTTCATAAACTTGATGATATTTTAATTATCTAACCATTAGGTGAATTACATACCCTTGTTTCAGTCTACCAGTAGCAGCTATGGATCTCTGTGGAGTTTTACCTTCTAGGTGCGAAAGCCCACAATGGAGAAGAAGAAACCTATTTTTTTGCCACTATTCTTTATTTTAAGCCCTTGAAAAACAAAAAATTGACTTCAAAAGTGATAGGTGGGGCCCATTGGCTTTCTCAATTCCTTTACATAGGCCTTTTTGAAAAACTGATTAGGCTCTTTTCTAGTTTTCTGCTGATGCTTATCTCGATCATTTTCCAAGCTTTAAAATGGTTCTCGCCATGAGATCATGATGTCACTTGAATGATCTTTTCTTATCATGATCCACTTTACTTAAAGGAGGCTTACAAATAGCTTTTGCCAGTCTTTGCAAAAATTTGCCTTTGGGGTGCAAAAACCCGCCAAGAAGAAGCCAGAACTTGATTTTCTGCCAATTCAATTTTCTCTAACTCCAGATCAAATGAGTTGCATGGAAATCAAAAGATGTAGCACAAATCGAGAATCTCCATCGAGGATGGCTCTAAACTAACCCTAAGACTCATGACAACCAAGAAATACCCACCCAGGCTAATTGTGATATGGGAGAAAGAAAAAGATGAAAGTTCGATGGAGAAACTTAGCACCCTAAGAAGAAAGACCTAGTGACCTGACTTGACAGAATGTGACATTAGTTTACTCTCCACTTTGCAAAAATTTGTATATGGTGGAAAAGTGGGGCAACAGAGTGCTAAAAAAGTCATCACTAGATAATCCAGGATGGGATCTAGAACTTTAGCAAGATGATTCCCTTTGCATAGCAGAAAAATGAACATTCTCTCCCCTTATTGCTTGCTCTTTGGATTGATCTTCTCTTTGCATCTGAGGCCTTTTCACAACCCAATTCTATCTTCTCCTAGGAGGGAGATCAGTTTGTAACTTAATTCTTGGGTGTTGTCTCACATTTTCCCGTTTGTTCTTGTTTTCCATAATTTGAGACAACAAATTCCTAAATCTTGACACTAGTTAAAACCTTATGAGTCGCCACCCACCCTACCAGAATGGGAATAATTGCTAAATGAATCACAATCACTTTACTAACAATCTGGGGAAAAATGCAAATAACCCTCAAAACCACATAAAAATTCATGTAAAACATCTACCTTAGACTCTACCCAAGGATGACATAGATCTTAGATGATATACTAGTTTATGACAACATTAAGTGTTTATTCCCTAGTAGAGTCACCATTTTGTTGGAGTGTAAAACTATTGAACAACAAAATGCTCAATACCAAAGTGATAATACTCACATAGTCTAGGGGTCAGCTACTTCCAATTAACAATTATGTGAGTGAACCACTTGGATCCAACTTCAAAAAAACCAAGATTGGTTTTCTACTCTTTAGGCTTTGCAGAACCAAGGTGGGTATACCTAGGGGAAGATTCAAATGAATAATGTTGCATGAGAGTTATATTAGTTTCATTCTGATTCTCATCTTATATCCTTGACATGTACACAATTTATCCATTTCTTGACATTTTTAGATTTATATACATCCCTCATAAGCATATTTGGTTACAATTGTCCTTGGGTTTACAAATATTTTTGGAAGTAGTAGCTACCTAGGACTCAGAAATTAGATATAAATGAGTGCAGACCAACATTTAAAACCTTGAACAAAGTGGAACAAAATTGATTGGATATGTAATGGTATAATTTACTCTCACTTACTTCTTATTTATGTGACCAATGCCTTATCCATTGGGCAGAAAGTTTAACTATTGGTGGAAGATCTAATTCAAATAACTTGTAAATGAATCTATCAATTGCAATCACCCATTTCCATTCTTATGAAAAATCCCTCTCATAAACTCATAAACTCTATTGATTTATTGAAGCATTTCCTTAAATCCTTGAATTAAAAGCAACAATAAAACCAATACACAACCTATCCAGATTGCATCCAATCAATTAAACCTTATTCAAATGATCTCCAAGTAAGAAAACTCATAAAATGGAGACAAAAATTGGTGACACAGATATAGTGTAAATACCCCTTTGTATTATCCTTTTAAAAGACTGATACAATAACCAAATAAAGCTCAATGAAAAACCCAGAATATCTTGCCGATTTTGTCATTTGTATATATCATCAAAAAGTACATAACTTGAAAGTAAACTCAAAAACAACTATACACAAATGGATTGACTATACTTTTCTTGAAGAAAGGAAAATTATACAATTCTCAGACCTATCACAATGGCTTGAAAAGTCATTTATATAAGCATGAGTTGCAACAAGCAAAGGGAAAAATGTGACTAACAGGTGTCCTTTACAATAGGGAATACAAAAAAGTTTTAAAATATCTTTGTATCTTTAACACAAAAAGAAACAATAGAAATAGTTGCATAGGATAGCTGGAACATCAAATCTTCAATTTTTTCCTCTTCTTCGACTGCCCCCTATTGGTAAAGCCTTTATTTCCATGATTGCATCCCATACAATGACTTCTCTTTTTGTTGGCCACTCGCATGCTTTGATTGTTGTTAATTCACCAACAAACTTTTTCCACCTAGCATCTATGGCTGCCTTCCCCTCTATTATTTATCTATTCATTTCAATTTCAATTTTAAACAAAGTATCAATGAGTTCATTGAAAGAAAACTCATCAGTGTCACCTTCAAAAATTGATGCCACCTGTGGCAAAGCTGCAATATGGTCAAAAGAACTAGACCATTCATTCTAATCATTTATCTAATCATCAGAATTAAGAATAGAAGAAATTAAGGAATAAAAACTATTTTTCAACACTTTTATCCTATTCTGAATGATTGCCAACTTCCCTCTAAAGAACTGTAACAAATCCTTTACTCTAGCCATACCCTCTTTAACTGAAATGACCTTATCAAGAAGGTTTGGCTTTTTGGTCAATAGAGGTACCAACCTATCAAAAAATTGCATGTATGGTCCCCACTACTATAAAATGGGGTCTAACCAAAGTACTGCTTCTTTGCACAATTTCTCAATAGTTTGCAAATTGGTGAATGCATTATATGCATCTTGAGAGATTCTCTTTAAGATGCCTATCCTATGACTCACCATATTCATCATTACACCTCTTTTTGGTGCACCATCAAATCTAGGAACCTCACCTTCCACACTAACTACTGGTGCCTGCACTATTACCCCTATAAATATATCCTCTATTTGGTTTTCCACTTCAACAGTGTGGCTGATCTCTTCCTAATTCCTTTCTACATGTTCTGCCTCTATTGCAGCTTTGAGTTGGTCCTTTAGAGATGCAATTTCCTATTTTATGCTCTAGACCTTTCACTCCAACTCTTCTATCCTCTATTTTTGCACATACCTTTTTTTAAGCTTTTCTTCATACAACTTCCTAATATCTAGGCATTCATTATAGGCAGCAGCAAGCCTATCCTCACTCTGATCCATCTTTGCCCCATTCATGAATGCAAAGTGTGTAACCATGCTAGAGATCTCCTTGCTTGTGGTGTTGTCCAATGTCGAAACAATCACGTTACCCAAAGTAGTCTCCTCTACATTCATTATCCTAGGCTTATTAGTGTCAGGGGAAATACTCAAGACAGCTAAGGTCTTGGTATATATACTAAAACCTAACGCTCTCTTCAAACCTTCATTGTTGCTAGCCTCATAATTGATTGCCTTGTCTTTCCTTCTAATTTGGTCAAGTACAAAGGGCATTTCAATATCCCAACCTATTACTAGAATCATGCAACTTCTATGCACCAATTCCCTAGCTTCTGTAGGGGTCATTGTCTCTTGTCTGGATGATATGCTAGTAGTTTGTCCACTAGCTCTTTATTCTTTACAGGATCTTCTCCTGGCATAAGGCTCAATGTGAGCTCATTTTTCTTAATTTTGTATAAATAATTTTTGAATTCTGATGATTTAAAGAAATCATAATCTTCCATGAATTTCTCAGATCATATGAGTCTATCATCCAATCTGGAGGCTGCAATTTGTAAATCTGTTGAGGCCCTACCTACCTCTATTGCCCTCTTATGCAAATAATTTTGCCTAATATCAGAAAAATACTGATCATTTCTTAGTATGACTTGTAGGGCTCTGCTCACCACCCTATCTGGGATATGCATAGTCTTTTGTCTCTTATTTCCTTTAGCTACCCTTTAACAAATCCACAACAACAAATACTTTGGGGAATATCAATTTTTCTATATTCTTGCTCCACGAGTTACATACTGGCACATTTTTAGTTCTATTCTGATAGAATTACATGAATAGATTAAAACCATCGATCTTGGGACACATTGTATCTCTACATAAGAAGTAGGGGTTTTTAAAAACATGGTCATTAGCTAAAACTACATTGTATGACCCTAGGAGTATCTTTAACCATTCCTCTACATGTTTATTTGGCTTTCGGACCCTTGATTTCTTTTTGGCTTTTACTATCCCCTTCTTCTTCTTTCCTTCTGTCGTCACTTCAACAACATCACCACCTTCCTCTTCCACTTCTACTTTGTCAATAGGGACCTCCTCAACATCCATGTCAGCCATTATTTTCTACAAACTTATATATTAAACTCCTGCAACAATGGTAATGAAAATCACAAAGCTATGGACACCTGAAGAATTTTCAAAGTGGAAAACACAACCTCTTGAAAATGGAAAATACTCTAAACCTTCAATCAAATCTTTATACTTTATTTATGCAATCTACCAGCTTTAATAAATTCTACATGAATGAGCTTTAATACCATCCTTGTACGGTGTCAGCAAGGAATATCAACCGCATAATACAATCCTGAAGTACCTTTTTGTTTTGTTTTTTTACTTGGCTATGTTTTATTCATCCTTTTTCTTAACTGGCATGACACCTTAGTTGGCCTCCTTTTTCTTTTTTCAAAATTTATTCTTCCACTTATACACTAAATTCTTATATGCTGATTTCAAACCCTTCAACCCTCATAACTTCATAGATATAACTATCATACCCTTACGCTTATCCGGTGATACTTCAGAGAACTTCAAGCACAGAAGTGTTAACCCTCTTTAAGCATGGCTTTGCAATCTATTTTATGTCCCTACAAGGCCTTCTTTATTGTAAGATCTCAAACCCTTTCAACATATACTTATGTATTTACTCTTCAAAAAATCTTGTATCAATGTAAAACATTCATTTCACCTTTTAGTTCATCTTTTACACCCTTACACTAAAACGCATGATCTTGCTCTTTTAAGAAGTCCTTACACTCATACACTAAACCAATATTGTATCCACAAAGAGAAACATGAAACACTTCTCTGCCTTCATGCTATACTTGCAAATCTAAGAATGTAAAGGAAAACTTTTCTCTCAAAAAATCAATGACCTAGATTATATCTTAGGAAAAACATCACCGTTGATTTAAGCACATGCAAAATGATTGACTTAAGTTATCTTTCATGTAGGCTGGGCCCATCTGACATATTTGACATGTCACAATTTGATTCGCTTTTCTCAGGGCCCAAGTAGAAATTTATCAAGTCTCACATGACACATTCCTCCTTATGACACCACTTTGCAATTGTCCACAAGCCAAAATAGTGAAGGCACGTAGATGAAATCAAACATTGCTTTACTCTTATGAGTTTCCTTTATGCATAGAACTGTAAAACCCATTTAATATTTTCATGAGATATCTTTTATGACATCACAAGCCTTGATGCCCTTACACCATTCAACAAAATATAAGCGTGTAAATCAAACCAATCCACTATTCTACCCATTTGCTCAACTTGTCATTCGTACCCCCAGAAATCAATAAATATAACCACTTTAAAAGTTTCTTACACTCATATGCCAAAGAAGAAAATGTATAGTTGGAGGTACCCTAATGAAAAACTTTCATTGATACGGGATGACTTGTCACTATGAAACTGTAAGACAGATCTTACAAGGTATGAAAAACCTTTTACGTACCTTTACTCAAGGATTAATCATATAACCAAAAAGTTCCAAAGTCCACCATTTCGATGTTATGAGATACACAACCATATACCTATAAACCAAAATTTCCTCTATGCCCTTACACCATAACAATGAAGTGTGGACATGCAAACAAGAGAAAGAGAGCACAATGCTCCTATGGGCAGCCCAAACATTGTAGAACCATAAGAGGAAAGAACTTAATACTTTTGCAAACCCTTTCAAAAATTCAAGATAAACCTAGGGTTTTAACATATTTAGGAAATTTTAAGGACTATGTTGATGAAAAGCCTTAAGAATTTAATAAAGTTCATACAACACATAAATCAGCACACAACTAGGGTAACACAAGATTTGAAAAGTGATAAGAACAAAAACCCTAGTCTACAGGACACAAGGATTATATGATTTTTCATACATATTTTTTGGAAATTCTCTAAATTGTGAAAAATTAGACCACCATGTATAATGAATTAATGAGTTTGAAAAGAAAAGTGGAAAAGGTGCAATAGGACCAAGAAATTGACTATGCAAAGATCACTCATATGGAAGTTCAGGTTGGTAATATACTAGATAAACTAAAGGAATATGAACACAAACTTCATTTGTTGATCAAAGAAAGTGGCAATAAGATGGAGTAGGTTACTTCTAGTATTTGTGTAGTAGCTACAAGTTTAGGGAAGCAAACCAATCAAGAAATCATGTCTCCAAGTGGACCAAGTAAAAGAACCAGATAGAGCTCTAGGAAAAAGGCAACTAAGGATACTGGGGGATCTACTGTTGAAACCATCCAAAGCACTGTGGAGGTAGGCAAAGAGGTGGTGAAAATGATTAAAGAGCTACAATAGCAGCTAGTTGTGTCACTGGTATCTAGTCTCTATTTTTTTTGTGCTCCTAGTAATTGGTTTCTGAGCTTGGTTATTTTAACTAGATTTTGTTTGTTGTAAACACCAGGTTCCATGTCCTTGTAAAACCTGGGTTTGTTTTATGGTCTTTTTATGTGGTTTCAGGTCCCTATAAAACCTGATTTTGTAACTGTTAAACTATAGCTTTCATATCCTTGTAAAACCTGGTAGGGCTTCATGGTTTATCTTTTACTTTTCTGTTAAGGATTTTAGGTCCCCTTCAAAACCTATTTTGACCTTAATCTAAAAGATACCATATGGAGATGGGGCATCAACCACAGTTATATCTACTATATATGCAACATGTGGACAAGAAGGAAATTTGAGGTCAACATTTTTAATAACCCAAATAATTAGAACAGACCTATTGTCCATTGCATAGAATTTCCCATAAGGTATGTCTACTTTTTGGCCTAATTCATTCATAACTTTAGCAAGCATAATATTCATAGCAGCTCCTGAATCTATCATGCAATTTCTAACCAATTTATTATTTATAAGAAGAGTTAAATAAAAAGGGTCATCTTGAGGAATGGTTTCACTCACATTAGTCCCTAAATAAATAACTAGTGTGATCCCCTCAACATGATCTCTCTCATAACTTTATTGGTTTTTGATATAATATTTAAAACTTCCTTTCCATACTCAAGAATCCTCATTATTTCTAAAAATGGTACATAAACTTTTAGCTAATACAATGCATTAGAAATAAAAGAAATATCTACCTACTACTTACCTAATGTTTGCAAATCTGCATTCGGCCTTTCTTGTGAACTATTTTGAGAAGGTTTATCAGATGGAATTTATTTGCACAAAGTGGGTTTTTCATCTTTCTCAAGGTCTAGATATATCATTCTATTCCTCAATCTATAATTGCTCCTAGCCTATTCAACTATTTTGATTGTGAGGGCCTTTCTTTCTTCCATTGTTCTAATTTTCTAGCTAGTTCTTCATCTGAGAGAACTTGAAGATACAAAGTCTTACTCTTCTTGTATCAACATTAGACACATATTTATCTCCAAAGGAATTTTCACCCCCAAAAGGATTCTAAGGACAAGGTATTTATTTGTGTTTCATGCCCAGAATGAAGCTTATGGTCACAAACACTTTTAGCCACTAGGCTTTGTTTTGGAAAATGTGGCACTCTCCACACTTTACACCATGGATCATTCTCAGCATAGTGATTATTTCTTTGGAGTGGATTAGGAGTATCAACATTCTTGATAGGTTTACCAACCTTCCATGATGTAGTTTATGGCATATCATGCATTATGTATCTTTCTAGTTTCTTATCATATCAGTTGTTCTTCATTCCAACATTCTAATGTTTTACATGTAAATCTTTAATCATGCCTAAGATATTATCAATCTTATCCTCTTCTTTATTTTTCTTAGGTGCCTTGGGATAAAACAACCTAGGATCTTCTCTTTTTCTGACCCTGTCTGTAGTCTTTCTATCATTTTCAATCATTATGGCTACTTTAAAGGCTTCTTGCAACGTATTAGGTCTATGGGATCTTATTTCGTAGTGTGTCTTACTCTCAAAGCTACTTAAATAAAAATTTATGAGAAAAGAATCTGTTGGTGTTTTCAAACTATTGAATCAACAAAATTCTCAATACCAAAATGATATCACTCAAACAATCTAAGGATTAGCCAATTCCTATTAACAATTATATGTGAAAACCATTTGGACCCAACTTCAACAAAACCAAGGGTGGTTTTCTACTCTTTAGGCTCTGCAAAACTAGGGTGGGTATACCCAAGGATGATTCAAGATTGGGAAACATTGTATGAGAATTATTTTAGTTTAATTCTGATTCTCATCTCAAATCCTCAAATACATGCATAATTCTTGACAATTTGATAAACACATCCCATATAACAGATCTGGCCAAAATTCTTCTATAGATTTGCACGTGTTCTCAGCAATAGTGGCTAACTGAAGCTAAAACATTCCATGCAAACAAGTACCAGCCAACTTTGAAGATCTTTAGGAAATAAAAGTAAAATTGATTATAATTATGCATTCAAAAACTATTTATGAAATATTTCTCTTCTAGCTAAATCAATTTGACCAATGCCTAATCCATTAGGGTTTAGAGTCTACTACAAATCCATAGATCTAATTTGTTGCCTTACAACAAATATTATCAGCAATTCTTATTAGAATTCATCATTCAAAAAATCCTTCCTACTACTATGGCAACCTTATCAAATTCATCAAAGCTTTTACTTAATCCATTGAACTAATAGCAGCGGTGAACAGATATACAACCTAAATGGATTGCATTCAATTGCACAAGCCTTTACTCAAACAATATCAAGATAACTAAGTTACTAAAAAGAGACAAAATTTAGAAAGAATAGATAAGGGGACAGCTCATACTTTGAATTCATTTTCTTTGAAATTTGTATAGATTTGCAGTAACTTAGAATGACCTTAGGAAGAAACACAGAGATCATTATGTATTAATGTATTCTCAAGAACTAATAGAGGACCAAAAACAAACTAAGTATATCACTTAAGCATTAGAAAATTGGACCATTCTCTAGCCTTGGAATCTCACTTATATAATGTGAGATGCAACAAGCTACAGGCTAAGAGAAAAAGATAGGTGTCCTTTACAAGAGATAATTACATACACTTATCATAAAATGACAAAAATGTGGGTAACAGAAGATGTCTACATCAAACATTCCTTTTTGTGGGTCCGCTTCTATCACATCCTCTATTGTTGTTGATTTGGTTGCTATTATAATCTGTCTTTGTATGAAACTACCAAGCTAACCAATGATGAAGTTTTTTCTAATGATTGCAAGTTAGTCTCCACCTATGGGTTTTCACCATCTTTATCTTGTACGATGGGAATAACTTCTACTTTTCCCTCTTCTTCGGTTGTATCAGTGTCCTATGGGCTTGGGTTTATAATTGAAAGTGACTGGGCATTCTTGTCTTCTTCTCCTTGTTGGCCTTATGTAGTGATGGTGTCAATGATTTGGATCTCATCACCTTGCACCTTATCACTGTCAGTTTCTACTTCCTCAAACTATTCATTAAGAGCTATTTTTACCATCCACTTGTCAAATAGTGTGTCATCTGGCCAATTGAATTGCAAAATATCACTCTGCCTCTTGAGCACATACTCAGCCTCATTATCAATAGTAACAAAATTTTTTTCCAAAGAATCAAAGAATGTTTGGGCTTTTACAATTTCTTCAGTTGTTGTGGCCCACCATGCATGCCCTATTTCATTGATAACTTGATTCATTCTTGAACAAAATAAATCATCAAGCTCCTTAGCCCATTCATCTTCACTTTTCAAATTATTCTTCTTATCTAGGGCACAAGGAAACAAACTATACTTTTGGCTCTTGTACTTATTTAAGTAGCCAACTATTATTCTTCGCAAATGAATTCTCTTATTGTCAAAGTCACTAAGATTAGAAACAATATCAAAAGTTTTCTCAATTAGATCGCAGGAGGTTTTTATAATAGAATAACATAAAAATGTCATCTCCTTCCTCCTTCTTACCCACTTATTCACAATGGGTTTCAGAGCCTCATCACTTGCTTTCATTTCATCCCAAATACTGATCACCCTAGCCAACTGATCATAAACTAGTGACCATTCAACTTTATCCCCCAAATATGTAAGAGCCTTTCTTAATTTTTCCTTATATTTCACATTCAACTCGACATGTAAGGCCCACAGTTTATTCATTTCTTCTTCAAAGTCCTCAGTAGTGTAATACTCTAGCCTTTGGGGTGTATCTGGTACTTCTATGAGGGGGGTGGATTTAAAAGGTTCAATTGGGGGGTGAGGGTATGTTATTCTTGGTCTTGTGGACCTCCCCATTAGCTTGTTCTCAAGCTCAATTCTCCTCTTTACTTCTTTATTATAGGCATCCACAACTGCCTCATACTCGCTCTGCAACTCAGATATTTCTTTTTCCTCCCTCTCTGTAGTAGCCAACGAAAATTGAGAGTAATCTACATTCATGTGGGCTGCTTGTACATGTGAGGTATCAGCAACTCTCCTCACAATCATATTCCCTGTTAGTCTTGAATCATCAGGCTATGATGGAATAGCCCTAGATCCTCTTCTTAATGACTACATGACAAGAGTAGCTTGGTCATTATTGAATGTAGTTCCCAAGAACTCTTTTTTATTTGGATCTTGCAATCCCAAATTATTTGACACAGAATTGAAAATAAGGCATCAACAATGTCCCAATTGGGAAACAATAAAATATTTGCAACCTTTACCATCTATCTCCCTTCTTCAGGGGTTATATTCTAGAACTCTTGAATCATTTGTTCCTTTATTTTCTTTTGGATGGAGGCTTCATCCATTTTTGGATGCTCTGCTTTCACATTCTTACATTTTTCCTCAAAATTGTACATGTTTTCCCTCCAAGAAAACTAATGGAAAGCCCTAGACTTTACAAAATTGTCATTAGATAAAAATTACTAACTTGCTTGTTCCAAAATAGGATCCAATTCTCTTCCCCTAAAATCTATTACAGTCAAGTCAAAACTTGGCACAAGAGGCTCCGGGGGGTTCCCTTCATCAATCTCTACTTGGGTAACAAAAACTCCCCCTTGTGATCCAATTTATTCAATTTGCTCATCAGTGAGCTGCTCCTCCTCAATTCTCATGGGGGTTTGGGAAGGTGAGTAACTCTCATCATGTGGTTTCTCTTCCCTTATTATCTTTCTCCTCTTAGGAGAAGGTTCAGGAGGCCTTTCTTCAAAAATAGCACTAGTAGATTCAACTATCTATTTTCCTTTATCCACAATGGGCCTTTGACCCTGAATGATAGTATATCCTAACCTCCTCTGAAAAACTAGAGGGCCTACCCCTATATTAGGAGTGAAGCCCAATCTCCTCATTATTTCTCTGGCCTTATCTAGAAAAGAATCAATGAAATATTATTTTTTCTCATTCATCACCTCCATTATTTCAAGGAATGTATTCATAAACTTATTAATTTCATCTGCAATAGTTACAGCATTACTTAGAGGGTTTTAATCTTTGTCAAAACAATTAATGAAAATCAAAACTTTTTGAATAAACTCTCCATTTTTCTTTCTTTGTTTCTTGCTCCTGTAGAGAGTACCCATTCTTTATTACATCTTCAGGGAAATAAAATTCATGCTCAACTAGACAAAGCTTAATCCTATTCCTAAGAGCCAAATTAAAGAAACCTTCTGCATCACAAAAATGAGGGTGAGATACTACCATCTTATACTGATCCAAAAATCTATAGAGGAAGACCCACCCTTCCTTGGTTATTACAAACTGGTGGGCTACTGTGCAAGTGGGAAAAATTGATCTTGTTCCCCTTTTGTGAAAAAAGGCTTCTTCTACTCCTCCCAACTGCCACAAGAATTTAGCTACTCCTACCTTTAAGGGCACCTGGTAAGGTAGTACATGAGGTGTTCCCTTGAATCCATAAATTATGATAATAGTTGAAACTGAATATGGGATGATATCTCCCCAATTATGTGAGAGCTTTAGATTATGGGGTTTATCCATAGGCCTAACAAGGTACATCAGTGCCTTAGGGATCCTAGGATTGTCACTCAATATGAGGCACCTCAGTTTGGAGGTGAAGTACCTGTCAAATCTAACAAAACTAGCATTTTTTGCTTCCCCAGTCATATCTGCACTCCACAATTGAACTGGCAGTGCTTCCTCCTCTTGTTCTCTGTTCAAAACCATTTCTTTACCAAAGTATGTAACCCCCTTAAACAAAAACATGTGCATCAATAGGGAGTATTGGCCCCAAACCTTTTCCACCTTGCCCTTAGCAATCCCAACCAATCCACTATGAATCTCATCAGCAAGTAAGAAGCAAAATCAAAAATTATATCCACACCAAAAGACAAGATTTGAGTAATCATATACATGAAACTCATGGGCATAAAATCTTCTTCACCCTCTCAAAAAACTCTGCATAGGGTCCTGTATATCTCTACTACCCTGGCATTGAAGCATGCTTTCTTGAAAGATTCTTTAGAGGATGATGTTATTGCTAGTAGAGTTCCAATTCTACCAATGTTTTCCTTCAGTACACCCTTTCTAACTATATCCTTCTTTGACATATATTCTTTTTCTAAATCTATCAAATTAATGGGCACATGATACCTAGTGAGAGGTCCCAAATGAAAAACTTCCCTAATCTCTTCTGGACTAATGCTGATTAGAATTTCACCATCTACTCTTCTCACTACCCTAGTGGCTTGATCATAACTCTTTTCCATGGCCTCAAGGAGATCATAATCCATAAACACACTGGGAACAACTAGCTTTTATAGGTCAAAATTCCATATATTGGCATGTGGGGCAAACAGTTTCCTTTCTGCAAACCATTTCTTGAACAAATTTAAACTAGTTTACGAGGTTTGAGCATCCTAGACCCAATTACCCTTATCATAATATCCATCTGCTATCCTCAACCTAGGGTTTAATGAGTTCAACTTTTTAACTTGCACTCTCTCTATAGTAGACTCAGGAAGCAACTCAAGCAAATCATCATGTACATTTCTATCCAAATAATTTACTTGACCTGAAAACTCCTTCTTCAGAGGCATCTTTGATTATGCTTTACAGAATTGAAATACTTACAGAGATTACAGTAGGATTACTTACTTGAATTTTGTCCTCATTTTCCTCTGTATTTTTGCAAATTTTTCATGAACAAACTGCTTCACAATCTTGCCAAACTTCAACACGATCTTCTTCAGTAATTTCTTCTGCTCAAGAAAGGCTCGAAATCTTTGTTCACAAAAGGTGAAACTAATAAAATCTTTTGTATTTTACTCTATTTTTCCTCACATGCAAAGCTTTCATGTCTAATTAATACACAAAGTGGCACCACCTTCTACATTTAAATCTGTGTTTTCGATCTTTAAAAATCCTACGATCATGGGATATGGAGAAAGACAACTTGGCATTCCACTTGACAAGTTGGCTAGTCAATCCAATGAAAATTGCCCATGTACATAGCTCCTTCCTTGATGGCACTTTTGTCTAAACCCATTGGTGACTGATGACATGTGTCAACAGGTTGCTACTTCGCTATACATAAAGAATGAGCACCTTGCCATAGCGAAGCAGCAACAACCATTGATTCGATCTTGATCTTATGGATGATACATTACTACATTGCTTAGAAGAATAGTGGTGGGACCTCACTTGCTACCTTGCTATACATATCCTCTGAGAAACTCTTCATGGTGAGAGAGTGATAGCTGTTGATCTGAGATCAAATCAAAGGGTAAAGAAACTGAACAAATTACCTTGAAGAAGTGGTGGGTCCCATACTCGCTATGTCACATAGACTAAACATCGCACAAATTTTCATAGCGAGATGGTGAGGTTCATCAATTTAAGCTGATCTAACGAATGAGATCCCTTATATGCTTTATGAATGGGGTGTGGATCCGGGGCATTGATTATGCAGGAAATTTTTGCACTGCTGGCACCCAAAAAGACCTTACTTTTGATCCTAGTCACCCTTCCACATTGCTTGAGGTCCCATCAGCTGTTCTTTTAATGGCACCTTGCTACTTCGCTAATGACGAGATGTCAAAATTTTTTGATAGCAAGGTAGCGAGCTCCAGTGGCTTTAATAAAACTTGACACTAAAAGAAATAAAACCCATAAAATCACCATCACCCCTACTAACTGCTTCTGACAATAGCAGTTATTACTTGTCATGCCACCTAGATAGAATACGATTATCGAGAAACTTGGAGGTCACCGTGTCTTTGATTTCACAGCACCTCGCAACTTCGCTAATGGCGAGATACTTAGTTTTTATGATAGCGAGCTAGCGAGGCATCAGAAAGACCTTTATTTTGGCACCGACTTTTGGTTACTTCTCCTAGGTCCCCTTTCCTATTCTGATGGTACTTACAAGGTACACGTGACTGAAAAATCAGCCAAAAAACAAATCCCCAACTATTGTACCTTCATTTTACAATCCCATTTTATAAACTTTTTGGCACTTGCTACTTGGCTATGTATAAAATGCGATCATCCTTTTATAGTGAGGTAGCAACAATGGTAGATCTACTCAAATTGGGCAGTGATGAACTTGAGAGAAAAGGTTACTTTAGGGCGTGGGAAATTTTTAAAAGAAAATATAATATTTGCCCTATTTTATAAAAAGGGTTTCGCGCCCAAAAATTACAAAAGGAATAAGACAAAGGGTTTTAATGAATTTTTTCAAAGGTTAACAAATCTGGATGACCAAAGACCATAAACCTTATTCACCATTCATCTTTGTTTGGCATATTTAGGTGTAGTGATAGCATCTTTTCTCAAACCAAACTTTTGCAATAGTTCATTAAGAACTCCTCTTAATGCTTTTGTGTCCCTTTTTGAGGACTATAGAATTTATAATGCTTCTATAAGCTTTTGAGAATCTTTATTTGTTTATTCATCATCTTCCTCACTAGATTCATCAACAACTTGGTGGGCTTCAAATTGCTCTGAATTCAAATCAAAAAATGGATTTTCTTCTTGTTGTGTATCCATCTTATCAAGGTTTACTTTAGTGGTGAATCTTACTCATTAGGGACCTTAAATTTGGTGAATTATTTTGCACTTTTGGGGTGCCGACATCACTTGCAATTTGTGAAAATGGGGTCCCATGCTAAGACTAATTGCCAATAATAATACATAATCAATTTTATTTTTTTGATGACATCGCCAATCTAATCTAATCTTTCCACATGGTAAACTAAATATTTTCACCCATAATTTTTAAGGCATGTCTTAATAGATGGTCATGTTCCCCAATCTATAGTAAAACTTTAAGCTAGGTTATATGGAAAGTACATAGATTTGAGAATTGTCTCCATTCCAGTGACTTTATAAGGAAATTTTTATCCTGCTAATCTTTCATCCAAAATAGATTATCCTATGGACAAGTGTCATTATTTTAGAAACTTTCTCTAAAACCTATTGTACTTAAACTTTTTAGCCCGAAATAGGATTTATACCATTGATTTAGGATCATCTAATGGTAATTAAAAGGGATTATTGTGTCTTGGATGATAAAAATTTATGGTTTCTTGATATTTTTACTTTTGGTCTCAATTTTCTAAAATAATTAAAGATTTACCATAGTTTTACAAAATTTTCATATGATGGAAAAAAACTTGCCAATAAAATTAATTTTTTTCCTATTTTGAAAAACAAAATCACCAATACAAATTAATTTTTTGCCCCTATAATAATGTTTGATTCGCCATGGTTTTATACATTTTTTCAAAGGGGGGTTTCTTAAAGTTGTCCCTACATCTGATCATCATCATGTAAATGTTTTTCTCTTTCAACAATTTTTTTATATCTAGTCAACAAAATGTTCGATAATTTCTTATCTTTTCTTATTCATTTTTCTGGAGTCTACTACAAGTGATTTCCAAAATGTACAAACCTCCTTCCCCACATAAACTTCAAGGATAAATGTATATCACTTCTTTGATTCTTATTTATGAACAATTGATCATTCATAAATACACATAAAATAATAGAGTTACTAATTTTTCTTAATGCAATAATTCATACTCTAGTAAAGTATGGAATTTTTATAATTTATTTTGAAAAATACTATTTTCTAGGTCCTCTTATTTCTTCCTCTAGCATAGTCAAACTCAAATAAAACACATCTACTATGTATCTAGTCTACAAATTTGAATGCTCTGGTTAACTACACAATGTGAATTGTGAGCAACTCTCCCAACTAGAGTTTCCAATCTGTTGGTGCACAATGTTGTTGGGTGACTTCCTACAAGGTTTCCTACTCGATTATGGAAAAATCAACACAATTTTGGTTAATGAAGAAGGTTGAATGTTTACTCCTTCAACCTCCACACTTTAGGCTTTGCAAGGCCTAGGTGGTTGTACCTTTGATTAATGATGTATAATATGCAAACTTAACAATGCTCTTGAGCTAGATAAAGTTCTCAAGGAGAAATTTATTGTAATACCAAACATTTGTAAAAAGAAGGATTATTTCAAAAATATATATATAACTATATCCTATAGCATGTAAAAGTTGGTTGATACAGATTGTTTACCTTCCACAAGGTTTTTCTTAATACTTAAACTATAATTAGACTAGTCCCTTCCAAAATGGAGAAGATAGTCAATTTTGATTATTAATGGATATGTTTTATATCTTGGAGACCAACGCACTACCATTAACGAATGAGAAGACAAATTAAGAGAATTTAACAAACCCTAAATAATTCAATTTAACTTCTAGATGAAGACCAATCATACAATATATATATATATATATATATATATAAGCATATGAGTTTTGTTTTCAATGGTTTACCTCAATTTTTCTCTACAAATAATGTTCATCCAAAAAAATTGATCTAGCAAAATCAATGACCAATCCCCTATCTTCTAGAAAAGAACATGATATATTTTATTAATTCAAAAATGAAGTACAACTAGGTTGTAACAAGTTGTAGTATCTAGCTTCTGCCATACATGTGAGTATCTACAATATATCTTTTTATACCCTTTTTATAGTTCTCTATCTATCTATCTTCCATACAAGGCCTTGATACCCTTTCTTATAGAACACGAAAGGGTGTAGAAAAGATTCAAGCATTTTTATCCTAATTACCTAGAAACTAATTGCAGCTTTTTATAGATAATTACAATAAAAAAGAGAAAAAAAAATCACAATTTTCAAATCATATCGAGAATTTCCTCCAAATTTTCAACAACTTCTTCATATGGCACTTGCATTAGCATGTTTAGGGCCTTTCCGGTCTCTTCTTCCATTAGGATTTCATGCTAGTCAATCTAATACTAAGCATATGCTATCCACAAATCCCATGCAACTACATACATATTGTTGATGATATCAAATTGGTCCTCTTGAGCTGGTGTCAATCTTGGTTGCATCATTGGGAGGGGTACTTCATTTTTTTCATGTGATTGCACTGGGAAATCAATATCTCTTGTTTGTAAGGGAACTGATATCATTAAAATCACAAAACTGCTCACCAAAGATGTCTCCTCTACTGAAATCATGAAATCAAAACACAATTAGAAGTCTAGTTTTGAAATCATGAAATCAAAATGCAATCGAAGGCTTAGTTCCAAAATCATGAAATTGGAGATTGAGAATTCCATATATCCTAAAATCAAAAAATCAAAATGTGACTTAAAATTTTTCATTGGATTTATGAAATTTAGCAACTTTCAAATTTTGAGGTCCCATCACCACTCTAGGTATAAAAGATTGTACATATGTATAATCCATATCAACCAGAAAAAATATGTGATCAATGATCAACTTAGGTATTCTAAACCTATTCTTCATCCTCCTCTTGAAGTCATCAAAATAACCATCCATAATACTCACAAAGTTATCACCTTTTTTATTAATAAATTTATTGATTTTCTTGGTCATTGACCTAGTATTATTCCAAATAACATCTCCTGTAATAGGAAATTATTTTTGCACATAGAAAAATATGCATATTATAAGAAATCCAAATTTACAAGATGTATTCTTTTCTTTCCTTATGGATGCAAAGCTGTCTACAAGTTGTATCAATTGAAACTTGACCAAATCATAGTTGTGGTCCTTCTTGACCATTTTTCATCTCATGTCAATAGCTACACATGGCACACTATTTAGTTAACTCAAGTAATAAAACTTATGAGAAATCACACAAACTACAAACATAATCACTAGATTCTTTATAGGTTTATTCAGATACCTCGACCATTCCACTTTAGATTTTTAAGGTTTTCACTTACATCCCTTGATTGAAAAAAAATGTCTTCACTCGATCCAACACTAGGTAACCAGTCATGTGATGAATGATGGACTTTGTGATCTTGACTAGCCCGTTCTCCAACCATAACTTCATGTCATGTATCATGCTCAACATGATGTTTATCCATTCAAATTTAAACACTTTTAAGAATGCTAGGGAACAAGTTAACCCTTTCTTGGCCATGATCTTGTTCTCATTTTTCAACATCCCATTTTCACACAACTTGTCATAGGCATTCCTTAGCTCAAAATTTTCTATCTCTTCATCATATGCATAACAGAATCTAACATCATATACCATAATCACTCTAGGTAGAATCATAGACAATGCTCATTATGAATCTCCAGTCAATGCTATGTCAAGGTATGGAGGGAATACATCATTGAGAATAATTTATTCTTTTATATCCTTCAATGCTTCCTTCTTCTCACTTGTAGACACAAATGATTCTAATCTTCCAATCTAGGGTTTGAAACTCAAAAAACTTCACAACTTTAACAACTTGACTGAAATAAATTTTCACTACTTTCTAAGTAAATGATATACACTTAAATCTCTTCATACTTTGCATAAATTTCTCTGTAAATTTCCTTAGTTCTTCTCTCTCTAAACTCAATACCCTGGTGAGTCAAAATGAACTTCAAAATCAACTATATAGCTTAAAAAAATCAAATTGAGATTTCATTAAATGCTATGTACTAATATTAGGTATACATTGGGTGCATTATATTTGTCTCAACTTACTCAATGAAACTTGACACACACACTTCCTTCAATGTTCCTTGTTCAGTATCAAGACTCGATTCATACTAACACTCAAAACTAACACTCAGTTTCTACAAAAATTTTAACTTGCCACCCCAATTCATCTTCACTCAAGCATTAACATATATCCTTGTGCATCTTCAATCATTTTGACTTCGACTTACATGCATAGGATATTAGGAACTAATGTATGATATTGCAATTTGAAATATATTTTCATACATACCCTCTCATTTGGTTTGAGGTGGGGGAATCACCTAATCCATTAGATTTAGTGATCAAAAATTCTCCATTTGTACCATTGTCATTATCTAACTTCTTTCTCCATGTCTAATTTATTTCACTCCTTACTTCTCCATTATTGACCTTTATCTTTCCATTGCTTACCTCAACATTTGGTGATGAGGCTCAGTTCATATAGTCCTTTCTTAGATGAGCAATCTTTTGACTATTCAAACATACTAGTCCAAAATTTCTCTAGTTACCAGAACTTCTTCTAAGATATATCCTAGTACAAATTGTTGCAATGTGTCCATACTTTCTAAAATCTTGACAATTTATCTAGGTATTGTAATCCCAATTTATGGTATTATCTTCCTTAAGTTCTATACCTTGACCTCTAGGTGCCCAATTGCTCTTTGCCTTAGATCTACAATCTTGTGAGTAGTGACCATACTTCTAACATGTATAACAATAACATTCAAATCTAGAATTATTTGGTGCCTTATTTACCTTTGATCTACATTCATTTGCTTGATGGCCTTTTTTGTCGCCAACAAAGAAAAAACCATTGAGTTTAGGTTTAGGGTTTGACTTACTAATCTTTCTCCTACAAATATTTTCTTTGTGGCCTAGTTTTCCATGGTGATAGCAAGTAGGCTTCTTATTCTTTGAATTTTTATTCGCATTCCTTTGTTCTCCTTTATTTAACATTTATCCTTTCTTAACACCTGATACAAACTTGGCATAGCCTAGTCAAACAGTATCATGAGGTCTCATTAAAAAATCTCATGCCCTCTTTAGGTTTATTCAACCTCTCCAAAAATTCCTTTTCATCTTTCAACTCATATGGCAGTCTGTCATTTATATATTTTATATTTTTAATCTCTAATTCCTTTCTTGTAATCCCATGATTTGCACTAAGAAATTGATTGATCATATCAAAGTGATTATATGTAAGCTTTTCTACTTCTTTGATTCTTTCATCAAGTCTTGTAACCAACTATCTCTTGTCATCATCAAATATTGCCTTATCATCTTCAACTTTTTGTTTATCTTCCTTAGCCTTTTTCTTTTGTTTGGTCACTTCACAAAGCCTTACTACTTGGGTTTCATGTTCTCTTTTCAATGCTCTAACTTCCTCATTTAGCTTATTGTTCATGTCCAATAGATCTTCTATTGTTGCATCAGATTCACTAGAATTTCCTTTATCAAATAGTTCTTCAAATGTTTCTTCTTGGTATTAGGTGTTATTTTTTTGTATGTCGATCTCCTTCCTTCTCTTCAAGGATTTCCTTAATGTTTCCTTTGTGACCTTTACTTATTCATATGAAAGTTGAACATCAATCTCCAGGTTTTCAATTATCTTTCCCATTTTGTAGGCTTCCATCGACAACATCTTTAACTCCCACTTGGTTAGAGTTTTTTCAAGAGTACACTTCACTAATACCAATTGTTGGAAATCTAATACAAAAAGTATGATACTAAGAGGGGGCTTGAATCAAGATCTATAAAAAATATTTCACTTCAACATGAAACATATTCAATATCACCACATAAAAACCCTCATTTAAATATCCATCTCATATCAATGAAACCATTCACATTAACATAATATAATATTTACCTCCTAACTACATAAATGCAAACTCACAAACACATCACACAGTAACATATAGATTTAGTTATGCAAAAACCCACCAAGGTGAATGTAAAACTAAGATGGGGATGACACCCACAAAATCTTCACTAATATAGCAATAAAGTTGTACCTATTAAGGCTACAATGATTTGGTCCCTTTTGATGATCTACCCTATGATGGTCTACCCTTTTAAATTTAAAAGAACTTCTAGATTCTACCTTGGTTAAAGGATTTTTACATCACAATGAAGTGAGTAGTTTATTAGGAGATTTACAAAAGCATGTTGAAGCTACTTTGTTAAGATATTTAAACCCTAAGACACCCATTAGAATATTTAGTACTTGATCCTTTGGTTAGCGCTTTAATGCTTGATTAAAAAAACTCCTCTATGCAATAAAATATCACCTGACTATGATAGATCTTCTCTACCATTGCTCAAAACTCTTCACTGCACTGTTCATTCTCTACACTTTGATTCAACTCCAAAAACAATCTTTGCACCTATTCACATGCATACATCTCACCATTATAGAGAATTAGGTCATAGACCCTCCTTAAATATATGACTAAGTGAACCTTCTAGATCCAAGTCAATGATCTAGAATTAATCCTTTTGTCATTAGGTCTTTCCATTTTTTTGATTGGTAGATTTCCATGCCTAGGGATTAATGATCTCCCTCTAAATACGTAATCACCTCCTTGATTACCTCCTCGATCTTCAAAACACACTTTTAGCTCAATAAAAATGGTTAACATAGAATTCAGTGTCATCCCAAAAAAATATGTTAAACTATAATACTTGAAACTTACATCACATTGGCACTCGACATATATTAGTTCATTATGATGTCCCTTGACCTTAACTATAATTGGCATGAACTAAATAAATTTTCCTCTATATCACTCAACATCTACTAATAACTTTGACTTACATGGCATTCACAATTGTCTCTTATAGGCTCTACAATCTTTGGAGTACTCAACATATATTGGATTACTCAGTGACCATTAGCTTTCTTAGAAGTAACTACTGCTTGACACATGACTTAGAATATATACAAGTCTTCATTCCTTAGTTCAATCTATATAGGATGACTTGGTCATAATGATGACCAAACAATCTTTCCTTGTGAATGAATTAGTGTTTGACACTAATAAGCAACATGGCTTAGGGATCAACAATAGTGTTCACCAAGCATGAACATGAAGAAAAAGTTAAAAAAATATTTAAACAAAGGTTGAAATTTGATGGAAATTAAAAATTTTTGAGAAGTTTTAAGGACAAGGAAAATGTTACTTATATGATCAACTACTAGAGGAATTCAAAGAAGAACTAATGCAAGAGAATAAAGAATTTAAAATGGGACATAAATTTTAAGAAGGAAGTGTATTTTCTAAGTGTATGAATTCAACAAAACTAAGATCTATAATCATGACTAAGTTGAAAAATCTAGAAGATTCTTGGGAGGAAAAAGTTTATATTTAAGGGGATAACCAAGATGTTTCTTATTGTTGATGTTGATCATTTTTGTTGAAGTTGAAGAAGAAGAAGATAGAAAATGAACTGAGAAAGATAGCATTGTGAAGATCAAGAAGAGGAACTGTTAAATGAAAGAGTGTGTGTGTGTGGGTCAACCAGAAAGAGATCAGAAGGAATTAAGAGATATAGATAAGTATAGATATGAAGAAGCAAGGTAGTACAAAAACCTAACAAATCACTTCACTATTACTTTCTTACCATTGTAGAAGAAAAATATCTTAACTCAATGGACCTAACAAGTCTTTGAGATCCTATATTATATCATTCTTTTGAATTTTTTGTAAGTCCTTTAGAGTAGGTCACTCTTTACAAATGTCAAGGAGTGATAATTTCTAAATGATCTTTGGTGAAAACCCTCCAACTAGGTTACACTAAAAATGTGCATGTAACCTTTAACAAGGTTGGCTCTTAATAGATCTCACTTCATAAGAATAAAATTATTTGGGTTGTTGGTTTCCAGGTGGTTTTCGCTTTACATGGTTTACATGTTAAATACTTGTGTCAAATGTATAATCACTTATTTTGTTTCAAATTTATTTCATATTAACTATCTATCGTTGCAACTTAATATAAGCTAAGTAATTACTCTAAAACTTAGTATAGTAAGGAATAGTAAGATAATAGTGTTATGCAAAAAAAAATGTAAGTTTGATGTGGTTACCTAGTTATTGATCTAAAAGTAAAAGTAGAGTGGATTGGTATTAAAGGTCTTTTTAAGGACTATAGGACAACTAGATATAATAGATTCACCAACCACCCCCCCCCCCCCCCCCCCAAACCCCTCAGTTATCTGACAATACATGGGATAAGGATCTTTATCGTCATGTCCTTATCCAACAATTCCTAAACTTGTCTAACCACTTATACATTTTATCGTGGGATAATTTCATATCCATCCTTATTAGGGAGTAATGCTTTTAGAATGAGGTCAGTTCAGTGAGTTACTTGTTTGAAATGGGGTAGGATATCATGAACATATCTATTAATAGCATCCTTATACCTTTCTCAAAGTTATATGACTTCTTTAGAGAATACCTTATGAACTTCCATCTTCCTTCAAGGTATTTGCAAATTCCTTTTCTACTACTACCATCACACTTCCCCCATACTTCTTAGTTCTTTCTTCCTTAACCAAGGTTTGACTCTTATATATATATACTACTCCATCCTTCTAAAAATAAAAAGCATTTTTCTCCCTATTTAAATGTGCTTTTATATCAAACTGCCATGTTCTTCCCAGGAGAAGATGTCAAGCATCCATGGGAAATATAACACATAGTATTCTATCCTTATAACCCCCAATATTAAATTCTACCTATGATTTCTTATTTACAACTCCATGTTTCTCCATATTTAACCAAGAGACTCTATATGGGATATTATGGGGTATTATCTCTAATATTAATTTGGTTGCAACCTCTTTAGACTATTAGAAATAGGGAATACTAAAGGGGGGATCAGTATCCTACAACCTTTTTCCCAAATATGGATATCTAAAATTAACTTTAAAATTTCATAACTGATTAAAATGAAAATAAATATCAAAAAAACCACAAAGAAACACATAACACCATATTTTGTTAACTAGGGAAACCCTGGCTAAGGGAAACCCCAGTGGGGATGGTACCCACAAAATAATCCACTAATCAAAAGTATATGTTAATAGTTTTGACCCTATTAGGAGTCTATTACATACATATAGTGTATATATCCTTGTTAGAGGACTATACCTTGTTAGAGGCATCAACCCTTTTAGGAGTTTAAAATAAAAGTGTGAGTTCACTTCTCTCACAAAAATATAAAACTTTATAAGTAGTATAAGATATTACCAAAACTATGATTGGGTTGATATCCCAAATATCTAATCAGTCATTTGTTGTTCCTTACTTTTGGCTATGTATATAAACCTTTTGTCAACTCTGACCATCATAACAACATCTATCCAATATTAATAAAGTTTTCATATTATTATCCCATTATAGCATAAGCATTTTCATGTTCACTTAACCAAAATGACTTCCTGTATAAACCTTTATTTGTCTAGTCAGCCTTGCACTCAACCATACATTACCAGAAATAATTATTAATTTCTTCTATCTAAGGTTTAACATCTAAGATTTTCCCTACCTTACCAATTCTTTTATTTGACAAGTCAAATCAATTCCTTGACCAAAAATATCATATTGTGTGACATACTCTATTTTTGGGATAGAAAATTCGTTAATATATAAAATTTCCTTCCAAAACATATGTTAGATATAAAATTAAGTTAGGAGACCTTAGACATGGAATTTAAAATATCCATACTATCATCTCCCAAAATTATAGTTCTATATCTTCCTCCAATAAAGCTCCCCAAAACAAACAATCTACTTGTTCATTATTTTCTTGAGTGACACTTAGACAATTTTCTTCATAAGCATATACCAAAATTAATAGTTTTCTTAAGTGATCTTGCATCTCTATAATGTTTCCATCAATGATAAAATCTATGAACTTAATTCAACCTACTTTCCAACAATCTTCCCCTTTTGCATTGATGGCAACATTGTCAAAATTTGGCTAAGTAAAAAAAGGTGTCTTCAAAACATTAAAAAATTGTGGCTAGTCAAAAATTTAGATAATTTAATACTTGTATGTACCATGCTTTGTACTCTATGCTCTATACTCTATACTCTATACTCTATACTCTCTATGTGATTATACTTTCATACTACATCTATGCTCCCCCTTAATATATAATTGTTGCCCCTTTTAACTATCTTGTCCTTATTCATTTTTCATTTTCATCACCCCCCTTTGAAATTAATGAAAAAGATTAGTCAAAATTTAATGTACATGTCAAAAATTTATTTGGAAACTAGTACATATCAAAATTGTATTCCCAAACTTCTCTTATAAGGAAAAAATATAATACAACCTGAGAAGTTTCTTCTTGATATTTCATACTCTGCATCCCAAGTCTTCTTTATAGACTCAGATACATTTAATACTAAAAATATCTGATATGCAGCAACATCTTTTTCATTTAGGTCCATTGGGATGAAATTATCATAAGCTTTCTTTGCAATATGTTCAACTACTTTTCTAGCATGTTTATCTTAGGAGTCAAGTAATCTCTAAACATATTAAATCTTGCTATCATTTTGTTCCTCTCATGCTCCAATCTATGAAGTGGATTGAATGCTTCACTTACTCCCTTATGAACTTCAATGATGCTTAGATCATATTATTCCAGTTCTCCAGAAAAAATTTCAAATGTTGCTTCATCCTCTTTTATTCACTTTATGACATCTCGAGTATAATGATGGGCTCTTATGCATGCAATATACATCTTCTTTGCTTCATCTATTCATCCTCTAATATCCTTAATGCATATATCAATGACTTTAGATCACTAGATATATAATCACATACCTTTTTAAATTGATTTAGTTCATATTCATGTTGTGCCTTAATCTTTGTTGAATCAGTCAAGGTAGAAAAATGGTCATCAAATACTTCTATGGATTTCTCTAACTTATCTACCAAATTTGTTCCTTCCAGTTTCAATGGTGTAGGAAAAGTTTTATGTAGTCTATATAATTTCATTTCTATTATCGTCTTATCCCTTACCAAATTATTCTCTAACTATTCTTCTGCTTTAGAAAATAAAAATGTAGAGATTTACATTTAAAAAATTACATCTAGGTCTTTCGTGGCCAACTTCTTGAAATCTTATTCTACATTTCTACTTGCCAACAATGCTTGAATTGTATTTGACGGTCTAGAAGATGTATCTATACCTTTACCTTTATCAATTTTCCTCTATCAAACTTTCATGGTCTGAATATTTGCTTGTGTTGATTCTTGTTTTCTTTGATCTATAATTGTATCCTATTCAACTCTTTTAGTAGAGTCATCTGTTGTGGGAAATGAAAATTCTTATTCATTTTCCACAAATGTTAATATATCCTATTTTGAATTTTTATCCTCATAAAGATTATGATCTAATTTTAAACTCTAATCAACTTGTCTTATTCCCTCTTGTTGCTCTACTTGGTGATTTTATTTTTCCTCTTTAAGCTCATCTTTGTCATCAACTATGTCTTCTCCCATACTAAGAGTTTCTATCATAATAATTTCAATCTCTCCTAGATTACCAATATCATTTAAATTGTCTTGGAATAGGTTCTTCTCTTCCTCTTAAAGGGATTCATTCAGTTATATAGGCACACTACTAATGTAGAAGGCAGGTTACTTAATAGTGCTCACAAACTATTTTACCTCCTCATCATTTCTTTCCAAAACCTTAGGTTCATTAATAGAAATTAAAATTGATTTCCTTTTAGACTTTATTACACTTGGATCCTTTAATACTATTGATTAGTTGTTTGGCAGGATGTTAATGATAGAATTTCTGATGAATCTCTTTCTTGAAAAGTTGATCAATGTCCAACTCCAAGGTTATGGATCGTTGTCTTTCAACCTTTTGGGTAGCTTAATCAATGATAAATGTGAATGTTCATAAGGAGGAGTCTACTGGTATCTATCAATTTTTTCACAACTTTGAAGAAACATAACCACAAAACTTAATGTATTTTTGTATTTTTCCATTTTATGATGGGCAATATATAATTTTATGATGAATGGAATATATAATCAATGCAACTATATGAATTCCTTTTTTAACCATAGATTTGAAAAGGAAATAATGAAGATAGAGTAATGAGATATCAAAACAAATTAGTGATAGGGAAATTCCTAATAGTTGTAAGAGAAAGAACCAATATGTTGGTGAATTGAATTATCAAAATGACTTGGAAGGAAACCAATGAAATAAGGAGCATCACTTCCTCAAATCCACTAAAGTAATTTTCAATGGGAACTCTAATGAAAACTGAAATATTTTTCACAATTCATCAAATCGTGTAGCCATAGAAAGTGCACACACATGAGACAAAACATTTTGCAAGAATAATAGCGATCCTTTCTCCAATTCACCAAAATAGTTGAATTTGTTAACATAAGGTAAACACAAAAACTAAAATATTTCACAATTATCATAATAGAATAAAACCATTGGCTCCATTACTATCCATTAATAGAATAAAAACACTATGCTAAAAACTAATAAAATAAAGCTAATTATATCAATTAATGGGTGCATGACCTTTTATAGGACTTAAAACAATAAAAGAAGAAGAAGATAAGAAGAGAGAAGCCATGATATGATATGTGAGCTACTATAGCTTCAAAAAATGCAAGCTCAACCTTCTCTAGGAGTTTCTAGGAGTTAAATTATCGTCAAAATGTTTTTTCAATGCATGGAATGCTAAAAAATAGAAATTGAGAGTTAACTATTAGTGCAACTACAACTGATCAAAATTTTTGGTGCACCTTATGAAAATCCTACCTCTATGTTTTTCTCACCTCCATACTAGTGCACTTCGGGGTGGCAGTACCAAAATTAATAGAAATATACTAAGTGCAAAAATTTCAATGTTCAGCATATGGGTTTTGTGACCATTGCACCAAAATGATATCGGGATGTGTAACTTTGAACTCTTGAATTGCAAAGTTGATTTCCTTAGTACTTGGAAAGTCCAAGTAATCATACTTAGTGTGCACTTCTAAGTGATAGCCATGAATTTTTTGCTTTATTTCTACAAAATCTTCCAACATAGAATCCAACTCCTTAAGCACCTCCTCAGTCCTAAATACATGTCTAACATCATCTTCAAAAGATATTGTTTTAAACAATGTGCTTAATTTTTGCATATCTATTTCAACTATGGCTAGTTGATTTCTCAAGTCATCTCCAAAAATTTCCAAGCTGACAATACTATAATTTTTTTTCACCTTCAAAAATTGTTCCAAATCCTTAGCTTTCATTTCTTGAATATCTTCGTAGAGTCCCATTGTGACCTTATTTCTAACCACTATCTTCTCAATTGATTCATTTATCTCATCTAACTCCTTAATGCTTTCAAATAATTTGTCTAAGTGGTCACCTCATCCATCAATTCAAAAAAAAAAAATCCACTATTATAACCAATTTGTTAGCATTCTTTTAAATATTATGCAATAGGTTCATATTGCCTTCATCTATTTGTATTCCTCTTTCCTCAAAACTATGTTACCATCTTTAACATGCATCCAAAAATGATCTTGTGGGTGTCAAGGCTAGAGCTCATTTTTTGAGAGTAGTTCCTAAGGAAACCTCAGGATGATTAGTGTCCAATGGACTGATTGCCTCCTTTACATACACCCAGAGTAGATCATTCTACCTTCTCAATTCCAACATCTCAGGCTCCTCTTCACACAAGTGCTAAAACACTTATTTAAGGATCATTGTAGTAAAAAATTTAGACATGTCCCAAGTAGCCTTCCCCAAAACCACTTCTTGCATCAGATAGCCTTTTGGAGAAATATCTTTGATATCTACATGGGTAGGAGGAATAGCTATATGTTTTATCAAGTCATTTCTCTAATTCCTCATGACATAGGATAGCTTCTTAGGATCACCCTGGATAGGTGATAGTGTCTTTGCTAATTTTTTCAATGCCTCTATATATTCTACATACCTCCTTTGGTGAGTTAATACCTCTCGCTTCAACCATGTCATAATGGTGCTCATGGGAGATATATAATGGAATGATAATGAGGTCATCTCTCAAGCTAGCATTTTCCCCCTATAAATCTTCTCTGGAGTCTTTTCTATTCTTGGTGGTTCAAATGATGGAGTGATTATTATCACCTTTGAAGGAAACATTTTTTATCCCTATACAAGTGGTGTTTTCCCTCTCTCTAGAGATTGTTCTCTCTTCTGAGACCCCATTGTTGTGCAATGTTAGAAATCCTCCCTATAGACTATCTGGTTGTCTAATCCAGAGTTGGGTGGTGCAAAAGGGGTGGTTTCCTACTCTAGTGGAGGAGGAGGAGATGAACATGTCTTTACCAATGCTGCAGGTGGTAGACCCATTGGTCCTTGTAGAAATGGAGACAATTGATTCCTGTGATCACCCAAAGACTATCTCTATAGAGTTCCATTATCACTCAACCCTCTAAATGGTTTTCCATTGGCATAAAATTGAATTCTAAGTGGTCAAAGATATCAGAGCCATCTCCTTCTATAGACTCTATACACCCCTGCTGCTCCTTACCTATAGACTCTAATGATAGATGGGCTATTTTAGAATGGAGGGAGGTGTCTATGTTACACTCCTTCATCTTTCCTCTTTCATGACTCTATTTGACTAGGTTCTCCTATTGAGCAGGAGGTATTCATTTTCTTTCCCTTTCTCTTCCTTTTCTTCTTTTGGTATGGTCTTTAGGATTTGAGGAGATAGAGTACCCTTCTTCTTCTTCAATTTCTTCCTCTCCTCTCCTATCACCATTATTTTGGTCCTAGCCCTTTTAAGGACCAAAGAAGAAGATTTTGTATAGGATAGGATTCCTTTAAGTGGAGTTTGCACTTCTTCTTGATTCTACACTTCTTCACTTTTGCCCTCTCTTGGCTTAGCTTGTTCTTCCTAAATATCATTCTTCCCTTTCTTCCCTTTCACCTTTTTAGTTTGCAAGTATTCCACTTCTCACTCATGCTGGTGAACAATCTCGAGCCTCACTAGTGACTTCTCTATATATGTAGGAGTTGTAACTTTAGTTACTTTACCTTTCTTGGGCCTTTTCATAACTTGTAATTTTGATGCATTTGGAACTGGCTCTTGTTGTGGTGTCCACAACACAAGCCCCATTTCTAGTGAGGAATAGGGACCCCCTACTTTTTTCCAAAATCTCAGACTCACAATTCAAGAGTCATAAGAAATTATTAGAGTTAAAGTATTAGAGTCGTGAAAATTGGGAAAAGTATAAAAAATTAAAAAATTAGAAAAAAAAACACAAAAACATCAGAAAATTTTGAAAACATAAAAAATCAAAAAAATTAAAAACACAAAAAAATCAAAAATTGAAAAAATTATAAAATCATTTCAAAAAAGAAAAATTTAAAACTACGTGCATGCACGCGCAAGCAGAGTGCTCCTCGCGCATTGTGCACCCTGCCCAACGTGGGGTGGGAGGTTATAGAAACCCTCCCCACTCCCTTCAAAAATTCATTCTCTACTTTTTGCACCAAGTTTGGTAGAAGTTCCTATAGCATGCAAGGTAAATCCCTTTCGGCGCCCTACTCTTTGAACAGTGCTACTCATGAGAGTTGTGCACGCTTGTTTTATCTAGCACCGCACATAGACATTACTCCGCACACCATTGATACCTCCACACTATGAAAAAACACTGACATCATGTGCTTGGTGGTGTCATGTGCCACGCATAACAAGTGGGCATCACATTTTTGTGGCCGCTGCCCGGCCACGTGCATAGTGTAGGCAGCAAGATTTCAATGCCATGCAACTTAGGCTCCTGCATGCTGCTTGCAATGGCACGCCTTTGGTGCCACCCCTGGGCTGCTCACCCCTTGGAATTGTGTGCCATGGGTCATGCACTGTAGGTTGTGCTTTGAGGGTCATGCACCTTTGGCACTGTGCACCGCAGGTCACATCCTCTTTGGTGTTACTCATAGTTGCATTCACAAACCCTAGCAACACCTCAAGCATGGTTTGTGTCATGTGCTCGCGTGTCATACCCATTCCCCACTTACACACTTACACTCCACACATTTTTTGTGATTTTAAAAAAAAAAGATAAAAACAATTAAAAAATAATAATAAAGTAAATTTAAAAGGGGATCAAGTGAAAAAAAATACAATGCCCAAAGGGGACATTTTTTTTATGCTCATTTTAATTCATTAGCTTTTACATTTTATCCTTGACTAATAAACATTTTTTTCACAATGTGTAGGTGATTAAATGGCATCCACGTCTGGAGTACCTACCAAACTGGTAGTTTTCAAATTACAAGGTGTACCTTTTAAGTTGAGATTCCACAATGACTACATAGAAATCAGAGATATTGACCTAAGACACATAGATCTAGGAGAATTTTTGAGAATTTGCAACAAACCAACAGAGAGATCAGCCTTGGTATCTGCATTGATCCATGTCGGATTGGTGAATGCAGGTTCACACCCTATGTCTATACAATCAACTGAGCTAATCATGACCCTATCACAACATTCATTCCTGATGAAAGAGTAGTCAAGATTGTCACCAGAGAGGTGGTTTTGGACCTACAACCCAACAACATTGAAAGGGTCTTCTATCTTCTGAGAGCAGACCAAATCATTAGGCTCTTGTATGAAGCAACTGAGAGATGGTATAGGGAGCATTAGCAAGAGGTAATTAACATCATACAATCTTCTTATCTCATTGAGAAGCCTCCTCAGGGAAAGATAATAGGAAAAGTAGACATGACTTAGGGATACATGAAGGAAGATATTAGATATTTTATCATTCTCCTAAGTAGAGTCATGGGCTTACCCACAGCGGGCCACCTCAACACTTTTATGGTCAACTTCATTGAGACCATCAGACAGGAAAAGATGCCATTGGATTGGGCCACCACACTAAGTGAGAACTTGTGTGAGAAACTAAGGATGATGAAGGACAAGAAGAAGTTTTACATGACTTCATACATGGTGTACTTTCTTGCATCAAGGGCAACAAACTATCTCAATTTGTATCGGAGAGGCAGTATCTAAGACCCCAATGCCTGGCCATATATAGTCTACCCCAAGCTGGTGAAGAAGATGCTCTCAACGCAGAGCAAAGAATACATAATCATGAATGATGCATTCATCTTTGTGATTATTTGATTAATTAAGGGAGATTATGGGAAGAGGTTATTTGATGAAGTGAAAGCACAAGTCATAGCTCTTGGAGCCTACTTCATCCAGTTCAAAATGTTCACATATCTATAGGTAGTCGGTGCATCCATCAATCCTAAGAATCTCCCAAGATACCCGAGTGACAAACTGGTACTATTGGAGATTCCCCAATAGATTGAGTCAGCATATGAGAAGATTAAGAGACAATTGAGACCTTTTTGGGCATGGCCATTGGTCATTGGAGCATATTAGGTGAAGAGGAAATAGGACATTTTGTCCTTCGAATGGTAGTGGGAGAAATATCCTCTTGAAGAATACAACTCTCCTCGACCATGTTTTGACAATGTTGAGAAAGAGGAGAGTCTGGCAAGAAGAGACTTCCATCATGAGGATGTTGTTTAAAATCATTGGATGAATGCCACAAATGACTATGATGTCTGCATTAAGAACTATTGTACGATGACTTTAAATCTAGCAGAAAAGGCTCTCTAGCTAAACATCCTGAAGGAGATAAAGCAACATGATACAAAGGAGTTATTGGACCCCCTATTCAATGTAGACAAAATTGGTGAAAGACCCATTATGAATGTCGAGGTTGACAAGGAGGAATTTGATGATATTAATCATAGAGCAAGGCATGTTATCAGAATGATGAAGGATTGGATCAAGAAACTTTTTCCACTTGATCCAATTCCTTATACTATAATCTTCTATGCGCATGCGCACCCAAAAAGAGGTAGAGGAAGGAAAGTGACAATTCCTACCTTCAAAGCTTAGTCTCCTATCAGGCTAGAAATAGTGTACCAACTTGATCACCCCATGGGATATTATCACCCTCCTAAAAGGAAGGGAAAGAACAAAAGAAAGAGGACCTCTCCTCAAAGGATTTAGATAGAATAGGTGCCTCCTCAATAGTAGGAATAGAGTCCACAAGGATCCCAAGATACTAGAGCTACCCAAGTCCAGGATGAACTACAATTGCCTCCTCTTGCATCTATCCAACTAGAAGAGGGAGATATTATGCAAGTCTCCATTCCTCCTATGCAAGATGAGCCAACTTCTCCTTCTACCTCAAATAAATAGAAGAAAATGATTAAGATTTCGATGAAAAAAAGGCAAAGGATTAGTAGAAGGTTAGTTCCTAATCCATCTATCCCTAAAACCATTTTGGAGGGAGATGAAGAAGAAGAACAAACAAAAAAAAAGGAGGAAGAGGAAGAACAAGTGCCCCTATAGGGAAGAACTCAGCTAGCTAGAGCCATAGAGTTGCAAAGGAAAAAGAGTGCCTTAGGTATGTTGCCATCCACTCAAGCAGAATCTTTAGAGCCTTTTTTTTTTGAAAGATGAAGTGTAGTAGTGGGTGTATGAGTAGAGTGAAGGGAGTGATGATGTTTTCTCAATGTCAGATTTTCATTTCATGCCCGTAGGTATAGAGTTGATTGGGGATAAGATTAAAAACACCCCTATGGGTGAATTTAAACAAGAAGACTAGATATAGATGCTACCAGATACATAGGGTCCAAATCTTACTACTCCATCTCCACCATGAGCGAAAATGGTAGAACAGGGATCGGTGACTCCCCCACCTTAGAGTTCAGGGGAAGAGCATGTTCAAAAGGAACCATTAACAGACGAGAGACTCAAATAAATGGGGGCCAGTGAAGTGTCAGAAGGAAAAATGGTGGAATATTCTCAACCACTTTCCCAAGACACTAAGATTCAAGCTACAAGGTCTACTGAGACTGAGGCTACATAAGGGTGACCCTCACAATAGGATAAGACTCGCAGCAGGAGTGACAAAGGGAAAGAAGTAGTAGAACATACCCCTTTGTTATCAAGAGCTAGGTCCTTAATAGGATGCATCCCTAGATGAATTTGAAAGGAAATAATGAGGAGTACTAATCCTCAACTCTGTACTTTAGAGGAAGAAATTTGTGACATTGGAGAGATCTTGAACAAACCCGAGTCTCCATCACATGAGGCAAAACCATTGGTGTTTGTCACCACCATACGGAACTAAGATTTATTTGCATAAGTGGCTCTCCCTCCTGAAGGCACAAATACTGAAGGCCTTATCCTTGAGGATTATGAGTTAAAGGATGTTATGTTTGTAAGACATACATGGGATTTGACCCGACAAATGATGACTATGGGAGTCAAAGAGGTCCTCAAGTACATGGGATACGAGGAGATTGAACTTCAAGAATTTCAAAGGCAAGTTGAGATCCTAAAGGGATATCTAGCTGAATTCATTAGTCCTTTTGATCTTAAGCACCCCGAGAAAACTCTAAACATTGTACTTAGAGAAGGGGGGGGGTGTGCAACTAGACCCATTTTTGAAAGCTTGTTAGGAATGGCAAGAACGTTTTGAGGAGAAAGGTATTACAATCATCACAATGAATTTGAAGTTCTTGCATGCTACACAGAAAAAATTTGAATAAGATCGTAGCAATTTTGAAGTAGGACTTTAGTATCATGGATGAGGTACGGGCCTAGAGTAAGGATTTGAAGACTCTACAAGCCATAAAGGGCCAAAGATATTAGGTTTTGATTGATGTATATATTGGAGAAGAATTAGACATGATTGATGATTGGATAGACAAAATAGTGGATAGCAATAAAGTAATGGAAACATTACATGAGGAGATTCATAGGCTCAAGGACCAAGCCCAAGAGCGGATTTTGGAAGCAAAGAGACACTATAGTGATGCATGCTTGGGTATTTTTGAAGATGAGGAATGAGAAAATTTGTTACCTATAGAGACAGTAGTGGAAAATTTTAGGAAGATTTTTGTGGAGGTTGTTGATGATGAGGACATCCAACAAGCCTTTAGGACAAAAGAAGCCTTATTAGAGTTAGATACCAAACTCAGAGATTTTGTAGATGCTTGAATTGAGGTAGACAAATATAGACAGAAGGTCAAGGATAAATATGAGGCTTTATATCTTCCAAATGTGGCTAAGATTACTAAGATGATAGATAAATTCAAGGGCAAACATCCAAACATAGCTTTGGGATGAAGAAGAACAAAACTCAAATGCCAGAATTTATATTTTCACACTTAGTAAAATTTTGACATTTTGACCCTATTGAGGTTCGCAACTTTTCAACTCTACAGGTGTACAAGTCCATAGGTACATAGGTCCATAGCTCCACAATTCAGAGGTGTGCCGACAGTTAACTGCTAGTTCCAAATATAGCGCTTTCCATGCTATGGGAATGCATTCTAACTATAGTTTAACTTTGACACATGCCTAGTAAAGGACCAGCTTCTATTTTTGGCACCTCTAGATGCTCCTACTTTGACTGAAGGATTCCTCCTACTTTCTCTCTCATGCTTTCTCTATTTTTGACATGTAAAGGGCTCGTGCATCCAATTAATGAATAAAATATGGATGAAGTCCCTCTAAGTACCAGATTAATTTTTAGTCTGTATACATTTAAATTTTTTTAATGTTTTAAAAGCATTTTATTACATAAAGATATCTCTCACTCTCAACAAAAATTGAGGAGATGATTTCTTACAATTACCCCATTATAATATGTAACAAGGGCCACCTTTATTATGCAATAAAATTATGCTTTTGGTGCTCACATTTGGAGTGTAGTCATTCTTGCCTGAATGTGTCATTGTTTTGTGAATTTTGTTCATAGAATTCTGATTGAGCCAAAGGTTTATTGTGTTGTTTCTGGTTGTGTGATCTTTTAGTTATGGTGTTTGCTACATATTTATGAATTCTACTAACGTAACAAGCTTGAGAAGAGATCATCAAATTGTGCCTACATAGCTTTTAGTCTTGCATGAGCACACATTCCATGGCATTATGATTTGATGAAAGGTAAAATATCATACAATTTTTAAAGTTTCTCATCGATGATTGCATCAGTGGATTCTAGGAAGTGTTGCTCTTGTTTTCATTGGTTTCCTACTAATTTCTTTGAAAGTTTAACTCACAGTGTGTTGTTTTCTATAGCTTATGTTCATTTAGGATTTCAATTTCAAGTTATTTCTATTTCATGTTATTTTCTTTTAGTTTTGTTATTTTCTTTGCTAACCCCTTCTTAGAATAGGAACTCATTTTAGTTGCATTATTAGAATTGCATTCATTGAAAAATAGAAAATACAAAAATATTGTTCTTTTGTGTGTGATTTTGAAATAGAAAACAAATTTACTTCATTCCAAGATTATAATCAGAACCAGCAAAGGCCTCCTCATGAAAAATCACATTTATCTTCAACTAAGTAGATTTTTGTATGTTGCAAGACAAATACTGAACCTTAGAGTTGATCCCAAAAGATTAGCTTTTCAAGAGAGCAATTGTGCAATGGATTCCTATCGTTGATGACTACCCAACAGCTCTAAGTGGAAAGGCTTCCTTACCCAATCCCTAGTCAATTGAATGGCATGCCTAGCCTAATGTTTTATGTCATCTTTCTATTCTCCACTAATCAAAACATTCATTATAGGCCTATCAAAGATCATGTCCTTATTGTATAATAGGTCTAGCACATTAGGACTATCTTTTTTCTAAATATTCAAAGGAATATGAAAATTGAGGGTTATTTCTATGAATTTTAGACTCGTACTACAATAGTGCCTAATTTGAACATTGTAGTCATCTACACAATTCATCCAGTGATCTTCAATAGTGGCATTAGGTATGAATTGTTTCTCCACATGATGTTGAACCATCCCTATATTGTCAAACTAGGGTAGCAGCACTAAATAGTCATCTAAGGGTATTGGTCCCATTTAAGCTCTTATGTGGCTATTTCCTATTTCTTCTTGCCCTCAAAAGCTCCAACAATGATGAACCATACCCATGTCTTCTTGTGTTTCTTTCTCACCCTATCATAGGAAGAGGCCAATTTCCTAGCTATCTCAAGTCATATCAACCTATCTAATGGATAGCCAGGAAGCTTCTATGGGAATAGGAGTGTATCAACTACCTAGATATATGTGAATTTTTTGAACTAAAGGAAATAAGCACCCACTTGTGCCTCTCTACCCATGACATCCATCGATATTCTCTTGGCATAGTCCCCTTAAATATACTAGATAATGGAAAAGATAAAACTATTGTTTACCAAACTATATTAAAATCTTTTGAAAGGAATTTTCTTCTTCACTAGTTGGGGATACACTATGTCTGGCCATGCATTGGTACCCTACATACTTCCCCTCTTCACCAATCCTAGATGGTTAGTCAACCTAGCTCCCAAAATACACATGACATGGGAGGTCATGTAGAATCATGGTTCATTCTTTATTGAGATTAGCTACTCATCTAGGTTGTCACTAATCATTGTGGCCTAATCAATCATAATGTTTCCTCTTCTCATGGTCTTTATGAAGTGGACCATCCATGTCTTAAGATGACTCGTTGCAGGGAGACCCATGACTCTACTCAAAGGACTATAGAGTAACCAATATTATCAATCATGTACTCTTAGATCATGTCTACCTTTCCACCTCTTCTATTCAATGGGGGCCTACTAAGGAGGTATCTCTCTTGCACCAGTTCTCTTGCTTCCATCTCATTTTCCTAATACTATCTATCCATCATGTCATAGCTGATTTGCAAGTACTGATCTACTCTTGGAAGGTAAAAGACCTTCTCATTGTAACATGGACATATGTCCAATATGAGTTCTCTAGTAATTCTCTTAACTACTTTATTTGTAGGTACATAATGATGGGTCAGTGTCATTATTAGCTCTAATGAATAGATGGATACTAGATGTGAAGATGCATTCACCAACTCACTCCTAATCAAAGCTAACACTTTTACTAACCTCTCTTTAGGTTTCTTCCATAGTATTAGAAATGTGTTCCAATCTACATGTCATAGTTTAGTTTCATAGATCTCAGAATGTTTATAAACAACTATAGACTTCTTTGGTACACCTTGATACTTGAAGGCCACTAGTTTGTTTGCAATTTTTTATGCCATGAAGGACATTGAGGAGACCATTTTAACATGCACTAGAGACAAACATTAACATGCCACTACTATAAATTTAAAAAAGATGTTGGCTAATGCAAATTAATAGGTAGTAAATAAAGAAAATACATAAAACTAATAGAAAAGGCAAAAGACCCTATTAAACACACTAACACACTAGTGCACCTAGGGAACCTGTACAAGTGCACAAGGTGCACTTGATGCACATAGTACCTATCTCAAGTCCAACTAGTACACATGTGGAGGTGTGCACATTGTGTAGGAGTGTAGGTGCAGTAAGTGATGTTGGACTTGAAATTTTTCTCTGAAAGTGCGAGGAGCACACCTTGCACACTTGCAAGGGTTCGTGATGTGTGCATCTATGCATTTTGTTTCATGTATGCTTCTGAAGGCACATTTTCATAGTTACTAGGGGTGTGGAGGTGCACACATATGAAGAAAATAAATTTGAATGAGAAAATGAAGGGGGGCTTCCTATTTATTGGCTTAGGGATCTAATAGATACACACCTAGTGCACCTGTGAGGGTGTGCAATATGTGCATGTGCACCCTCAGGAGTTGGAAAAAAGGGCACACCTTGTGCACCTCAAAAATGTGTGCATGTGTGCATTGTACGTAGGTGCATACTTTAAGATATTGAAAATAATCTTACTCTACATAACCTAATTTTGGACAACAATGAATGAAAAGACTCTAATGCAAGACAATAGGGAAGCCTATTCTCTGAGGCACATAGGGAGCTTCCATATTCTAGAAAAAGGACTCTCCTATCTAAAAATTAAAAAAGAAGGGTAGTCCCATTTTTTACTTCAAAAATAGGGTATATGTTATGAAACCACAAAAAATATCTCAAGAATTGATCTTATAGACTCAACTTGTAGATCATCATTCTAATCTTCCATAAGCTTGACTATCCTCATATAAGCTCTTAGCTTTGGTTCAAAATTTTCAATATCATTTTTTATTGCATCATAACTAATCAAAGTACAAAATTTACTCGTTGTGTCTTCCCTCATTTTATTGTCTTCTCCAATAGCCCTTGGTCTTCTTTCCTCCAACTTTCCAAATAAGTTTTCAAAATACTTCCTTGGATTTCTACTACATTCTTCTTAAATTTCAACAACTATGTTATAATGGAATTCTTAAGTAGCCTTTTTTTCTTCATTATACCTCTTATAGAAATTTTCTACTTTATCTAAATTGCCATCATACTTAGTTCGAGTGGTTACCCTATTCACATCTAATTTCCATGTCTTCCTTTGAACTTTTAAAGTATATTTCTTACACATTAGACTACTCTATAAATATAACTTATTGCTCCATTTCTTGTTCTACAACCTCCTCTTCCTTTCCCTCCTTTTCTTTTTTCTTCCTTGGTTCATCATAAGTATTTTTTTCTATTTTTACTACTTTCCTTTTAGATATTTTGGTTACACTCTTAGATTGATCCCCCTTCTTGATTGTAGAAGAAGATCTTTTAGATCTTTTAGGTGTGTGGATCTCTAGAATGACCTATACTCTATTGATCTCAATGTCATCATGATGCAGGAGTATCCTAGGTTGATGTGTTATCCTACTCATTTGTGTTCATTCTATCAGTTGTTGCCAAGTTATATTCATTATCAAGTTGCAACAATCGTCGGTTGTTAGTAATTTTGCATTTTAAGCTGAGTTGAGGTTATCCCACATATTTTTTAACGTTTGGGTTAACATGTTATCCCATCTCACTTCATAGTATGTGCTGAGTTCCACAGTGTGTGCAAGTTATCCAGTGTGTACCAAGTGATCCTTCATGTGCCAAGTTATCCTATTGATGCTAACCGTTAGTATTTTGGATGTATTTTTTGTCTTTTTTGGTGCAATCCAACTTACGGGATTTATTTCAATCATGACATTTATGATAAGATATTTTCTTGGGATGTTCTCAGACCATTTTTGGGTAAGCCTTCCTATTATGTAATGATCTAGAACATTTTGTAATCCATTTTGTCAAGTATAAATAGGGTGTTTAGGCTTAGAGTTAGAGAAGTTTTTGGAGAGATTTTTGTAGATTGGTTTGGAGCAAAATTGGAAGTGTGAATTTGAAGTTGGATCTTAAATCTTGAATATATTGTATTTGTTTGTAACCCAAAAGGCCTTATAGTTGGGCATGTATGTTGATCATTTGTTGAATCAATAAAAGTATCGTGTTCTCTCTCTCTCTCTCTCTGTAGTGTTGTTTTCTTTGTATGTTTGCTTCCATTGTGTTAACTCTACAAGGTTGGTTTGGATTGTTGGATGTACCTTTGGGCCTAGTTACTCTTTTCCCTCCTTGTGTCACATCATCATCCTTGATTTCTTTTGCTACTACTATTTTTATTTATCATATATGATAGGTTCCTTTATCTATTCACTGCTAGATGCTTCAATTTTTCCTCTGCATGAAGTTCACTTGTCATCTTCTTAGCCTATTGCTATTATTATTCTTTGTGTTGGAAGATTGGCAAGATTGGAAGATAGTTTTATGATGATATGTTACATTCATGACTAATTTTTTCATTGATGTCAACATAGTATGCTTGATGTCTTATGTGGTATATAATAGAAGAACAACAAAAAGATTAAGCTAGTACAGATGTCTAGTTGAGCATGATAACCACTCGAGGTTATGGAAGATACTTGTAAGTATCTAGTATATGCATTTAATGTCAAAATTAGAAAGGACAAGACTAGGACAAGTTATGTAAGTTTTGGTGATGTCTATTATGAGATAGAGTTTACAGAGGCATGTTCTAGTAAACTTGTTATATCTCCTAACAAAGTTGATATCTTGAGGATTGACATTGAGGACATGAAGAAGACTTGTTGAGGATGATGTGGCTAAGCTCACTCATCATAATATTTCATGTACAAGAATTTATTCAGGTTGCAAAGTGGAAGGTTAAGGTTATTGCTAAGTGTAATGTGTTCTTACTAAGGTCTTATAATAGTTAATTGAGAAGGAATAATAGCCTACTCAAGGAATTGTATTATGGACTCAGTATAAAGGAAGGAAATTTTCCTTTATCATGTGGTGTATTGATATGATTGAATGATCAATGAAAAATAGTAGAGAATGCAAAGTTGAGCAAAGCAGTGTGGAAGTGAAGGAAACTTCATTATTGAGGTTTGATATTTGGATCCAAGCTTTGTGACCTATTCTACAAGGTCTGATAGGAAAAAGTAAAGGATAGAGGAAAGAAGAAGATACTAGTAAATTACTTGGTTGAGCAACAAGCTCTTCTTGTAGTTGAAATTTCATGTTTGGGCAATGGGCTCTTCTTGCATACATTGTACCACAACTCCTAATAGGGTTGGTACAACACCTAATAGCAATTCAATGTCTCCTAATAAGGACTCATTCTAGTAAATTTTGCAACATACTCCTAACAAGGTCTACCCTCTAACAAGGAATATTTATATCAGTACATCATCTTGTGGGAATCATTCCCACCATGGTTTTCCCTCCAATCAAGGGTTTCCCTAGTCAACATATTTGGTGTAATTGTCTATGTTCATCTTTGTATGGTTGTTTTTTACTTTGGTTGAATGGTTAAGTTTGTTTAAAGAAGACAAGTATTTTAATTATAGGATAACTGATTCACACCCCCTCCTTGCCTTCTCAGTTATCTTGGTGTACTATTGTTTCTAACAACTGGGATCAGAGCATCAGGTCCTTGAAGAAAAAGTTTAATAGCATGTTGAGGAAAGATAGTTTGAAGTTTGATGGAACAAACTATGACAACTAGAAAGAAAATATGAAGACACATTTGTTGTGTATGGGTCCAAGATATTGGATCTTGTCAAAATCAGCAAAAATAACCATCGATGAAAATGAGTTGGAAAGTTGTTATGAATTAGAAAGAGATATTTTCATGTGTGACATGAGAGCTAGGGAAGCACTATTGATTGCACTTCCTAAGATTGAGTACAATAAGGTAAAATCACTTCCTACTTCACATTTGATTTTGAAAGCTTTGGGAAATAGTTCTGAAGGTGATGCAAATTCTAAGAAGTTGAGTCTACAAAGTTTGATTTGTGCATTTAAAAATGCTAAGATAATGGAAGATGAATCTATAAGAACATATATAGGCAGGATATCAAAAATTACTACAAGTATTAAAGCTCAAGGAGGAAACAAAGAAGATGATGAGGTTATATGGAAGATATTAAAGACTCTAACACCACCATTCAAGCCAACGGTTTAGATGATATAGTTGTTGATATCTTGTACCAAGGATTTCACAAAGGAGACATTGCTTGGAAGACTTGAAGTAGTTGAGAATGAACTTAGATAGTTTGAAGAGTTAATTAGAACAAAGATGGCTTTTAGTGCCTTGAATATTCAACCTAGCCTATCAAGTAGCACAAGTGCTAAAGGAGATTTTTCTTGCAGCAACAGATCTAAAGAAGACAAAAAGATTGATGAAGCAGTAGCCCTTCTGGTAAGAAGAGAGAAATGAGGTAAGAAAATATTTATGTGTTTGACTGATGATGAGTATGCTCATTATGCATCTTAGTGTCCTAAAAGGGAGAAAAAGTATAAGGGAAATCATAAGTCTAGAAAGGATAGAGATTATTTGTATGCAAATGAAGATAATGATTCTTATGATCAAGTATTAAGTGCTAGTGATGATGAAATTGGATTTATGGCAATTAAAGAGTAAATTCTAGAGAAGTTAGTTTTGGTATCAGAAGTTGAGAAGAAATCTAATTGGATAATTTATAGTGGTTGTTCACATCATATGACTGGTGATTTGAACAAGTTTGTTGACTTCAAAAGTCATGATGGAGGAATTGTCAAAGTCAGAAATAATGCAGCATGTCAAGTAAAAGGTATTGGATCTATAACTCTTTATGGTAAAACTAATATTGAGGATGTATACTTTGTTGAGGGTTTAAAGCACAATACTTTGAGTGTTGGACAACTAGTAGACAAAGGTTATCAGTTGTAGTTCACAAAAAAGACATGCATAATAAGAGACAAAGATGGAAAGGTAATTGGAACAGGAACTAGATCTAGAGGTAATGTATTTTAGTTGAATCCCACTGAAATGACATGTTTGGTTGCAAAGGTAGATGATAGTTGGTTATGACATAAGATATTTTGTCAGATAAACTTTGATAGTATTGTGAGGACTAGTAAAAAAAAATTTGTTAGAGATTTGTTGAAGATTGTAAATCCTACTAACATAATTTGTAAGGAGTATGTTTTGGCAAAGCATAATAGAACTTATTTTCCCAACAAGAAGTCTATAACTATAATGAAGTTGGAGATTATACACATAGATCTTAGTGGTCCTAAAAAGACTAGAGGATTCTATGGTGAAAGGTATTTTATGATTCTTGTTGATGATTTTTATAGAATGATGTGGGTTGCATTTCTTAAAGAGAAAAGTGAGGCATTTGACAACTTTAAGATATTCAAGAATAGAGTTGAGAATTAATATAGTGTAAAGATTAAATGTTTAAGATCAGATAGAGGAGGAGAATTTACTTCAAATGAGTTTAAAATGTTTTGTGAGGAAAATGGAATTAAGAGACAGCTACCAGCTCTCAAAACTCCTGAATAGAATGACATTGCAAAGAGAAGAAACAAGTCTCTAAAAGAAGCAGCTAGAGCTATGTTAGTAGAAAATTATGTATCCAAGAATTTTTGGAGAGAACCAATGAATACAATAGTCTACACTATAAACAGAGTTCAAGTCAAGAAGAAAAAAAATAAGACACCTTATGAACTATGGTTTTTTCACTCACCTATAGTTAAGTACTATAGAATATTTGGAAGTAAGTGTTACATTAAGAAAGATGATGACATTAGTAAGTTTGAGGCTAGAACTGATGAAAGTATGTTTCTTGGTTATTCATTGAAACACAAGGCTTATAGATGTTATAATTAGAGAACTAAGACTATTACGGAAAGTGCTAATGTGAGAATTGATGAGAAATTCAAAGTACAAGAGAGAATGGTTGACTACAATTCAAATGATAATGTTGTTGTTACTATGACAAGAAATAATGAGGTATTTCTTGAGACTAACAATGATTTGTAGAATAAAGGAGAGCAAAGGAAAAAACAAAGCTCAAAACCTTCAGTAGATCCAAGAGTTGAAATAACAACTCCTACTTCAGGAAAGAACATGATAAAGAATCACCCATCCAAATAGATCATTAGAAGTAAAGAAAAAGGTGTAATGACAAGAAACAAAGTTAATGAAGAAATATTCTTGATATCTCAAGTTGAGTTGAAGAATGTAGATGAAGCATGTAAAGATGACTATTGGAAGAAATCTATGAAAGAGGAATTGGATTAGATACTAAAGAATGAGACATAGGAATTGATCCCCAAACCAGTAGATAAGAATGTGATAGGAACCAAATGGGTATTTAGGAGCAAGATGAATGAGAAAGGAGAAGTTGTAAGAAATAAAGAAAGATTGGTATGTAAAGGTTACTCACAACTAGAAGGAATAGACTTTGAGGAGACTTATGCTCCATTGGCTAGAATAAAAGCAGTAAGATTATTCGTAGCCTATGCAGCACAGAAGAAATTCAAAGTATATCAGATGGATGTCAAATCATAAAGTCTGAATGGAGAACTTGAAGAAGAGGTATAAATTAAGTATCTTGAAGGATTCTATTTGAAAGATGACAAGGACATAGTATGCAAACTGAGGAAAGCACTGTATGTATTGAATAAAGCACCCATAACCTAGTATGCAATTTTGGACAAGCATTTGAAAAAGCTCAGATACAAAAAAGGTATGGCAAATAGTAATCTGTATTGCAAAGAAACTAATGATGGTTTGATGATCTTGGTAATATTTGTTGATGATATCATATTTGGAGGAAATGATGAAGAAAGTAAGAAATTTGTAGAAGAAATGAAGAAATAATTTGAAATGAGTATGATAGGAGAGATGAAATATTTCCTAGGATTGTAGATAGTACAAAATAAAGAAAGAATTTTTATTTCTTAGACTAAGTACTTGAAGGATTTACTAAAAAGGTTTGGTTTGGAAACATGTAAACCTATTGGAATGCCTATAATAACTAGACACAAGTTATCTACTAAGGATGAGACACCTACTGTTGAGTAGAAGTACAAATCTATAATCAAAGGTTCACAATATTTGACTCACACAAAGCTAGATATAGAAAATGCAATTGAAATTGTTGCAAGATTCCAAACTGATCCCAGAGAAGCACATTATGTAGTAGTGAAAAGGATATTTAGATATCTAAAAGGAACTTTAGAATTTGGATTATGGTATGACAAATCTAATGATTTTACTCTAAGTTCTTATACTTATGTAGATTGGGCAAGAAGTATGGATGATAGAAAGAGCACTAGTGGAGGAGCTTTCTTTCTTGGAGGAAGATTGGTTTCTTGGTTAAGAAAGAAGAAAGATTGTACATCTCAAAGTATAGCAAAAGCAAAGTATGTTGCAGTAAAAACTAATTACAATCAAGTCATCTCGATGAAGCAGATGTTAAGGGTTATAAGGATAGAAATCAATGAACCTATTGTTATACATTGTGACAACATTAACATGGTAAATATGTCTAAGAATCTAGTATTGTATTCAAGTATGAAGCAAATTTCTATTAAGTATCATATGTTGAGAGAAAAATTTATAGAAAAGGAAATTAAATTGGAGTATGTGAGCACTAAAGAGCAGATTGTAGATATATTCACTAAGCCTCAACCCAAAGAGACTTTTGAGTATTAGTGAGGTATTCTTTGGGTTATTCCACTTCCTACATGAGAGTAGAAGATGCAAGAGTGCATTAGTCTAGGCTAATAGAGCACCATTATTTGCCTAGACTGGATGTTGGTGCTTCTTGTATGGGGGAATATATATGATGGGCAGATTCATTCAAGACTCTTATTAATGTTGTTTATGTTGTTTTGAATAGTGTCTTTTGACACTTGAGTTGAGTAAGTCATAGTTGTTGTAGAGTTTTATGTAGAGATGTTGGTTGTAGAAACCATTGGCATTGATGTCAATGGGGGAGAAGTGTGGCACGAAAAACATTGTACTATGGGGGAGAAGTATTGAAATGGGGAGAAGTATTGTAGGAAAGTATTATACTAAAGGATAAGTTTGGCATGAATTTGTAATAATAGTTTGGTGCTAAGCACATTGAGGTATATCAATGGGGGAGTATGATTGATGAAGAGGATTTGAAGACTATCTGTCTTTTGTTGGTATTCTTGGAACTAGATGTTTTTCATCTATGTTTCCATCAATTCCAAAGGTGGAGATTGTTCTAAGATTGGTAAGATTGAAAGATTGGTTTGATGATGATATGTTATATTCATGACTAATTTTTTCATTAATTTCAAAATAGCATGTTTGATGTCTTCTATGGTATCTAATAGAAGAACAGTGGAAAGATTAAGTTGGTACAGATGGCTAGTTGAGCATGATAACCACCTAAGGTTATGGGAGATACTTCTGAGTATTTGGTATATGCAGTTAACATCAAAAGTAGAAAGGACAACTATAGAAGAAGTTATGTAAGTTTTGGTGATGTCTATTCTGAGATAGAGTTCATAGAGCCATGCTCTAGTAAATGTGTTATATCTCCTAGTAGAGTTCATATCTTGAGGATCAAGGTTGAGGACAAGAAGAAGACATGTTGAGGATGACGTGGATAAGCTTGCTCATCATAATATTGTAGGTATAGAAACTTATTCAAGTTGTAAAGTGGAAGATTAAGGTTATAGCTAAGTGTAATGTGTTCTTAGTGAGGTCCTATAATAATTAATTGAGAAGGACTAACAGCCAACTCAAGGAATTGTTTTATGGACTCGGTATAAAGGAAGGACATTTTTCTTTATCATGTGGTGTGTTGATATGACTAAATGATCAATGAAAAATAATAGAGAATGTGATGTTGAGAAAACTAGTGCAAAAATGAAGGAAACTTCATTACCAAGGTTTTTCTGAGTGATCTAAGGTTTGATATTTGGATCCAAGGTTCATGACCTAGTCTACAAGGTCTAATAGTGATTGGTCTTATTGCAGGACAAAGGAAAGGATAGAGGAAAGAAGAAGATACCAATAAATTATTTGTTTGAGTAGTGAGCTCTAGTTGAAATTTCATGTTTGGGCAATGGTTTCTTCTTGCATACATTGGACCACAACTCCTAATAGGGTTGGCACAACTCCTAATAGGGTTGGAATCTCCTAACAGGGATTCAATGTCTCCTAATAGGGACTAATTGTATGAAATTTTGTAATAGACTCCTAATAGGGTCTATTCTCTAACAAGGAATATTTATATCAGTACATCATCTTGTGGGCATCATTCCCACCATGGTTTTCCCTCTAATCAAGGGTTTCCCTAGTCAACATATCTTCCGTAATTGTCTATGTGCATCTTTGTATGGTTGTTATTTACTTTGGTTGAATGGTTAAGTTTTCTTAAAGAAGATAAGTATTTTAATTATTGGATAATTGTTCCTCCAATTATCTTGGTGGACTATTATTTCTAACACTGTGATCATACCTTGTTCTTTATATATGTTTTCCATCATATTCTCTACTTTAATTTTCCTAGTTATACTATACAATTGTCCTCTTATTACACTTAATTTTTCTTTGCATGTACCTAATCTCACACAAGTTGGATCTCTTTTCTATTCAAGAAATAATTTTGCATATCCCTCAAGAATTTCTTGTGTTACCTCATATCCCATTGGATGAATAAATAATTTCATTAGTTCCACTACCACATGTGTAATCAGTTTTAACCATGAAGAAAGTGGTTTTTTATACTTTCAACAACTGATCTTAGTATCATTATCCTCTATTTCTTTTCTATTTGGAATCCTTTCACCATGCCAAAGATATTTGTCGTTATCATAGACTTGTTTTAAAAATTATAGCAATAAGTAATTAAATGCATTCTACATTTTTTAGTTGTCCATGTTGAATGTGATTTATTAGGAAACTTACAAAAAGTGGAAGAATAAGTATATAATTTGTAACCCACATTTGAAAGGTTGATACATGTCATGCTTCTAATCCCCATAATGTATTCAAGTAATTATTTCCCCTATGATTGTGTGGATAAAGCATGTTGCAACAGATTTATGCCTATAACTTTAATTCATCTTATACCCAATAATTTTACTTATCAATCTCACATATGTCTACCTCATATCAGATAGACTCATTCTCCTATGCCACTTTTCTCTTGTATTATTCTCTATTTCCTTATTTAAAATCTTGGTTGCAATTGGAATAGTACCATTGTTGCTCAAAAAATTCACCTTATGTATTAACTCATTAGTTATCATGGTTGGCTAATCTCCCATCCAAAATATATCATCATGAACTCAACTCAAGACATTCCTTATCCATATTTTCTCATAAAATTCCTCATAGAAAATGAATTATAACATGTTATAGTTCCTTAAGTCTTCAAACCCTGGTTTGAAAGTATTATCATCATGGTAAACTTGATCAAGGTCTATACTAATATCTCTATCTCCAAATGTTTCAAAATTGTAATGAATGTATGCTCTTTTGTCCTCTACATGTAGAACACCCTCAGGAGTTTTTGATAATGCACCTATAGGGTCATTTCCCATTGAAACAAAAGGATTCTTTTTGAATTGATCATGAGGTCTCTTATTGAAATTACAAACTTGTGGATTTTCTATTGTATATAATCCTTCTAAATAATCAAAAGTCAAGACTTGAGATTACTTTGAAGGATGGTAAATACCTTGACTCAATTTGTGTTAGGGAATCAACCAATTTGTTATAAAGAAATTCAATTCAATTTGAAATCACTATGTCATCTCCTTACTCATTTTCTTTTCTCAAATGATGATGAATGCATCCAATTTTTACCCTTAAATTCTTTCCAAAATAATTTTGCATTAATTGCATTCAGTTAATTTGCCAAAAAATTTGATAATATTTACAGTGTCCTTAAAATCTTTAGCAGTCTTCCAATTCATTAAAATAGATTTTTTGAGCTAAGATTTAGATTCTATGTCACTTGATGATTCTATACCTAATATCACATAACTTACTTTGATCATTCATGGTTTTGGTGATTTACTGGTGAATATTTCCCTTGTTAGGCTAAAAGTGCTAATTTATGGTGAAGTAGAAGGTTCAATGTTGGGGACTACTTCCACCTTGTTCTTTGTGATCCCCTTGAATTTTCCTTCCATACATTTGTATTTGTTGAAGATCCTTCTCTCAAAAATATCTTATCATTACTTTCTACATGTGTTCTATTCATATTCTAATTTCTTCTTCTATTATTGGTATCCCTTCTTACATTAGGTATCCTCATGTTGTTATTGAACCCAATTAATCTATAAAATCTTGTTGTATGACCTAAGTTATTTAAATATGACATAAAATAACTCCATTCCCATACCTTGGTCCAAACTAATTAATTTATAATATGTAGTATTTCACAGTATGTCCAAAGTTGTTGCATTTGTAACACATAACTCTATTGTTGATAATATTGCTCATTCCCAAAGGTCTGCTAGCAGTCATGCTAGTCTTTTCACTCATCCTCATACTTGATCTCTGATCAAGATACTTGCATTCATATGATTTATGTCCATAAAGAAATCAAATGTAGCAATACCAAGTAAAGGGTTTAGTATTCATGTTACCTCTACAATCCTTCTTCATGTGTCCAAATTCGTTACATGTAAAGAATCTTCCATTAAATGGTCTCCTTTGTTCTCTACATTTCTCTAATTGATATCCCGATTGCTTTCTTGGATCTGATGTATGATTAGGTTCCTATTCAAGTCCATGCTTATCTATGATTTCATATACTTTTGATGATTCTCCTTCAATGTGACCGATCCTTCTTATATCTCTTTTAGGTTTTTGTGCAATCAATTATTCATCAAGTATATCTATGCTAGAATACAACTTAATATGTTGTTTAGTTTGTATAAGTTCTTCTTTTACTATACAATTATACTTCTTAGGGTCAACAAATCTCAACTTAGATCATCTAGTTTAGATACTACCTTGGTAAGTTGTGATTTCATATTTGATTTCTTAGTCTTTAGATCTACTTCTTGTTTATTTTTATCTTTCATCATACACATCTTTAGTGTTGTGGTTTCAAGTTCATGCTTTAGTATTTAATTTTCCTTCTTCAACTTGGTAACTAATTTAGAGTCCTTGATTTTCTCAGCTAGCTCCTTCCTCTTGGATCTTGAGCTCTCAATCTAATATTTCATTTTGTGAATGAAATCTTGTGCATCTCTAAGCTTGATCTTCATCCTATTTCTTTCATCATTTATCTGATCTAATTCCTCAAGTGTTGCCTCAAGCTTATTTTGAAAATGTTTTGTATCCATTGTGGTCTCCCTTAAACTATTAGGCTCCTTCTAAGTAACTAATGTTTCATACGAATTGTTATTAAAAAATCAAAAATACTGAGAGGAGGGAGTAGGGTGGGGGGAGTGGGGGTGGTGAACCAATATTCCATAACTTTTTTTTCCCAAATATGGATATCATAAATTAACTTTAAACTTGCATAAAACATTAAACTAAAAAGAAATATTAAGAAAACCACAAAGAAACTCATAACACCATATTTTTTAACTAGGAAAAACCTAGTAGGGATGTTACCCACAAGGTGATCCATAAATAAATAGTATATTGTGAAATTTGTTAATCTTATTAGGAGTCTATTACATACATATAGTGTATCTATCCTTTTCAGAGGCCTCAACCCTATTATGAGTTGTTGTTAGAATGTAAAGTCCACCAATATAACTAAGAGGGGGGGTGGGGGTGAATCAATTATCCAACTATTATAACAATTATCAACTTATTAATCTTTTACCATATGAGAAATATAATCAACAACCATAACAAGATACTCATACTCAATAACACCATATATGCTAACTAGGGAAACCCTTGATCAAAGGGAAAACTCTAATGGGGATGGTTCCCACAAGATGATGTACTAATATAAATATTCCTTGTTAATGGATGGACCCTATTAGGAGTCAATAAAAACATTTAGTGCATATCAATCCTTGTTATGAGACTTTGAATCCCTATTAGGAGATTCTAACCGTATTAGGAGTTGTGTCAACCCTGTTAAGATTTCTAGAAGGAAGATGGACCCACTATCCAAATAGCTTCAAGGGCAAGAGCAATGAATCCATTACCCAAATGATCTCTTTATTATTCCTTGCAAAATAATAGAAATAAACTATACTTGTACTTCCTCTTCATTTTTCCTATCAACTAAACTGATCTTTTTCTTCTAATCTCGATATTAGAACACCAACTTCGCATCCAATAATCCCTTGGATCACTTACTTGCAGTTACCAAATACTCTACTATTGTTCACACTATCTCAATCACAATGGATCCTTACAATCAAGGAAAATACCTTCCTTTATACCAAGTCCTCAAAACAATTCCTTGAGTCATCTTTGAGGCTTTCCCAATTAATTATAATAGGACCACATTAAGATAATTAATTATTTTGCAATTACATAATACTTTTGGCTCATATTCTTTACAACTTTGCACAATTGTGACTCTAGACCATGAACACTCACTGAAATCATCATTAGACTATCTTATGTCACTATCTAACTTCGCATATAATGATTCCATCTCTATTAGCAGATACAATCCATTCATCAAAATTTGCTTCTTAGATACTATGTTTGTATACTACTCTCTATAAATCAAGCATATATTATTTACATATTCAACTTACTTTGTGCACTTAACCTCATCAACAAGACATAATGTAGAACATGCGCTCAACCATGCTTGACTTGAACATCAATCATCTATTCATAAGACCTCAATCTTTGTCTACTACTTTTCCAATCTTCATGGAAACCATACTATGTTGTCATCAAAGAAAAACATAGTTATGAATGCAACATGCTAACAATCTCCACATTCTCTGGCAATGCTTAGGATATTCCTCCAAAGGAATACCATCAGCATTCATGCTAGCAATCTCCCCCTTTGGGATTGATGGAAACATAGAAGAAAAACATCTAAGTTTCAAGAATACAAAAAAAATGCTTTGTTGCAACTAATACTTTTCTCATCCTTTCAAATCCTCTTCATAAATCAAATTTGAAATCCTCTAGAGCACTTCGCTATCCTACATGACACACTAATCAACTCACATCAGTTGTTCACATAATAAATAAGTCTCAACTTATACCCCATTCAATATTACTCCCCATTGACATCAATAATACTTTTTGTTATACATAGGAGATCTCAATCTCTCCCCCATAAATCAATCTCTCCCTCATACATACCTAGGAGATATTTTTCATACAAATTCTCCCCCATTGACATCAATGAAAAAGGCTTCATCATGTCAATCAACTGCTCAAAATCTTTAGTTAGCTCAAGTGTCCAAAGACACTATTCTAAATCAGCTATGAAAGGTCCTAGATGGCCCTCCTCATTTCAAATACTCCCTCATATAGGAAGCATCAACATTTAGTCTGGTCAAACAATAGTGCTCTATAACACTTGACTAATGTTAGAAAAAATAGTCCACCAAGATAAGTGAGGGGGTGAATTAGTTATCCAACAATTAAAACATTTATCTTCTTTAAATAAACTTAACCATTCAACAAAAGTAAGCAAAAACCATACAAAGATGCACATAGATAATTACACCAGATATGTTGACTAGGGAAACCCTTGATCAGAGGGATAACCCCGGTTGGAATGGTGCCCATAAGATGATATAATAATATAAATATTCCTTGTTAGAGGATTGACCCTATTAGGACTCTGTCATAAAATTTAGTACAATGATCCCCATTAGGAGACTTTGAATCCCTGCTAGGAGATTCCAACCCTATTAGTAGTTGTGGTATAATGTATGCAAGAAGAGCCCACTACCCAAAGATGCAATTTCAACTACAAGAAGAGCTCACTATTCAAACAAGTAATTTAATAGTATCTTCTTCTTTCCTTTGTCCTTTTCTTTGTCCTAGCAATCAAACCAATCACTGTCAAACCTTGTAGACTAGGTCAAAAATCTCAGATTCAAATATCAAACCTCAGATCACTCAACAAAACCTCAGCAATGAAGTTTCCTTCACTTCCACACTACTCTGCTCAAAGTTTCATTGTATACTTTCCACTACTTTCAGAATATTCACAATTCACATTCATTCATACCATGATAAAGGAAAATGTCCTTCCTTTATACCGAGTCCATAAAAAAATTCCCAAGTTAGATGTTAGTACTTCTCAATTAATTATTATAGGACCACACTAAGAACACATTACACTTATAGATAACCTTAATATTTTGCCTTGCAACTTGAATAACTTTCTATACACACAATATTATGATGAGCAAGCTTATCCACATCATTCTCAACATGTCTTCTTTATGTCCCCAACCTTGAACCTCAAGATATCAACTCTACTAAGAGATATAATGAGTTTACCATAACATGTCTTTGTAAACTCTATCTCAGAGCAGACATCAAGAAAACTTACATAACTTCTTCTAAACTTATCATTTCTACTTCCAACATTAACTTCATATACCAGATACTCCAAAGTATCTCCCATAAGCTTGAGTGGTTATCATGCTCAACTAGTCATCTGTACCAACTTGATCTTTATGTTGTTCTTCTGTTAGATACCATAGAAGACATCAAACATGTTATGCTGACATCAATGACAAACTCAATAATGAATATAACATATCATCATCAAACCAATCCCTCCAATCTTTCAACAATATTGTTAATCTTCCAACAATCTCCCCCTTTGGCATTGATCGAAAAATAGATGGAAAACATCTAGTTCCAACAATACCAACAAAAGACAAATAGTCTTCAAATCCTCCTCATCAATCATACTCCCCTATTTATGTACCTCAATGTGCTCTTTACCAAACTCTTATTACAAATATTGCGCTTATGCTGAACATCTTCCTCATCATACTGCCAAAATTCTCCTTTAGTATAATACTTTCCTACAATACTTCTCTCCCATAGTGTGATGCCAAACTTCTCCTCCATAGTCATGACAAACATCTTCTTAGCATAATGTTTTTCATGCCAATCTCTCACCCATTGACATCAATGTCAAAGGTTTCTACAACCAACATCTATGCATCAACAACTGATAATTACTAGCTCAAGTGTCAAAAGACACTTTTCAAAACAACATCAAGAAGAGTCCTAGATGACTCTATCCATCAATGATATTCCCTAATACAGGAAGCATCAGCATCCAGTCCAAACAAACAATGGTGCTTTGTTACCCTGGATTGATGCACCCTTGCATCTTCTTACTCAGATGTAGGAAGGGTAATAACTCCAGGTATACCTCACAAATACTCAAAACTCTTTTAGAAAATGCTTAGTGAATATATTTGCAATCTTCTCTTTTGTGCTCGCATAATCCAATCTGATTTTCTTTTCTGTAACTTTTTCTCTCAACATATGATACTTAATAGAAATTTTCTTAATCCTCAAATGCAATACTAGATTCTTAGACATATTTACCATTCTTGTGTTGTCACAATTTATAACAATAAGTTCATTGATTTCTATCCTTATTGTCATGTCCCCTTTTCAAATAATAAACTTTGCTAAGGCAGGTAGGCTCCAAAAAGGTGAAGTTTCGGAAAAAGGGGCTAATATTTGGAAACCAATGGACTAATAAATAAAAATTATTATTAAATTATATTTTATTAACCCCTCCTAGATGTGAGTTAGGTTTATGCCCTCTTTTAAGGGGTTTGGAGGCATTTTGGGCTCATTCCAGAACTTGATTTTTGCTCATTTCTTTGTTGTTCTTCAGAGGCTGCCAAACCTGTGGAGAAGGAGACCCAAGAATGGGAGTTTGTAGGTTTCTAGGAAGGCTAAGGACAGGAGTTTAAATCCATTCTATGTGCATGCTCATACAGAGTTTACCTTTGTGCTGAACAGTGCAGATTTGTGGGTTTTTGGGTGTGTTTTTGTATGAGTTTGGTGTTTTCAGTTGAGTATTTCATATCAGTTTGGGTTGTTTTTGTTTTTTAGACTTTAAGATGTTAAAATAGAGTTGAATATATGTATTGGGACGTGATTAAACTTTTGAGATAAATTATTAGTTTTTTTGTGGTGTTTTCGGGCATTTTTGTGTTAATTTTGAGAGCCCGATGAGCATAGTTTTTGTCCTACATTTGTGAACTATTGTGTAAAGGATATACAGATCTAGAAATGTCATTTTGTAGGCTGTTATGCTGCTGAAATTTCTGTAAAAATGTCTATTTTCAGACTTATTAATAATTTGTGAAGTTGTGAAGTTTTTGGCACTATTTTGGACATACCCGATTTGGGTTTTATTGAGAAATGGGTGGATCTTTGTAATATTGGATGTTTGATTTTAAAGATCTGATTTGAGGCTTGAAATATCATAAAAAATCAGTAAAGGGACATTTCAATGGTATCAGAGCCATGATCTTTCCAGCCTGAGGGTTTGTAGAAGTTTGCATGTCAGTTTTAACAACTACCCAGATCTTGCATTTCAGTTTTGACAAGTACCCAGATCTTGCATGTCAGTTTTGACAACTACCCAGATCTTGCATGTTATATTTTATGGTTGCATGTTGCTTCTAATCAGTTTCATGTCAAAATTTATGGTTGCATGCAACTAAGTGAAAGAGCAAAAAGATATTTGCAGCGAGAAAAGAATAAAGAAATTTTGATCAAACCTCCAGTTGAAAGTAAAAGTACAAAATCCAAGGAAGGGAAAAGTATGGCTGATCTAGATGAGATGGCAAAGAAATTTTTCAAGAGATCCAAAATACTCAAAAGCAAATAGCAGATAGCTTGGCAGAAACTAGAGAGGCTTTGTGAATATTGACAGAAAAACTACAAGGAGTTGCATCTATTAATGAGAAAGGGAGCACTTCAAAGGAGCCAAGAAATCTGAAATCCACACCATCTAAATCAACCAAAACTATTTTCTTGCCTGTAGATGAGCCACTAGTACCAAATCCAGCCATTAATCCTGTGGAAGAGGTTACAGGTAACTTGATTGCATTAAGAGCTACTTATAATGGCTTGGATAATGACTTTCATAGTTTGGTTCCTTTTAGAGAATATGTGGATATGATGAACACTTTGATGCCCAAGAAAGATAATAGGAGGGAGCATGACATAAGTGGAAGAGAGCTCAAAAATAAAATAAGCAAGTTTACAGCACCTACTTTTGATGGAACAAATAAAATTTCAGCTAGAGCATGGCTACAAAAATTACAGACTTTCTTCACAGTTAACCCCATGAAGGAGAGTGATGTTGTTCAATTTGCAAGTCTACATTTAGAAGATGCAGCCTATGATTGGTGGTATCATGGAATGACTACTCAAGGTTATGATTAGGTAACTACATTTGATGATTTCAGTCAAAGAGTGATAGATAGATTTGGCCTCAAGGATGATGAAGAGTACTTTAAAGAATTGTCAAAGTTGAAGCAAACCAAATTAGTTAACGAGTATATAGAAGAGTTTCAAAAAGTGGTTGTTATGGTACCTGATATGAGTGAAAAGAGGATTTTTTATCTTTTTCTTGATGGTTTAGAAGATTATGTTAAGGGTTTGGTTAAGGCTTTCTCACCCTCAACCTTACAGGAAGCTATCAAAAGAAGCTTGCAACTTGAAACTTGCGTGCCTATGAAATCAATCACTAATCAAAAACTCCCAAATCTTTGGCAACGTAAGGGAAATTTTTAGAAAAAGACTTTCCAAACAGTACCACCAAAAGATGTGATAAATGTGGCAAAAAAGAAGGTAGATGAAGAGACTAGGAGTGAATTATGAAGGAAAAAGCTTTTTTTTACTTGTAGAGAACCATGGGCTCCAGGACACAGATGTTTGAGGAAAGGTCAAGCGCACTATATTGAAGTTGCTTCAGAATCTGATTCAGATGAGCATGAGGAATTTCATGATACTAAAGAGGAGGTAGAAGAAGAGAAAGAAAAAGAAATCAGCAAGGATGGCACTTTAGCAGCATTATCGGGAGTCTCAAGATACCATCCCTTTCGAATTCGAGGGGTACTAGCAGGGAAAAGGTTGACAATTCTTCTTGATAGTGGGGCAACTCACAATTTTATTGATGAGGGATTTGTCATGAAAAGAGGGCTTAAAGCAGAAGATTTTGAGGGATTCAATGTTACGGTAGCTGATGGATTCACTATGCCTTGCACACGGGTGGTGAAACAACTCAAGATGACCTTAGGAGATTATGAGTTATGTGATGACTTCTATGTGGTTGGTATTGGGGAGATAGATCTTGTATTGGGTGTTCAATGGTTGCACTCTATCGGAGGCTATTACATGAACCATCAAACTATGGAGTTTAAATTTCATTCCAATGGGAAAGAAGTCATATTGAGAGGTTTAATGAATGGAGCACCTAAGGCGGTCTCTGCAAAGAGGATGGAGAGGACGTTTCGAAGAGGACAAGTAACATGGGTAGTAGGAGTCATAATCCAACCAACAAGCTCTCCAAACAATCAAGGTAATTTCCATTTTGAATTTCAAAATATTCTTGATAAGCATAGTATAGTTTTCAATGATTTGCCTCCAGGATTACCACCAGATAGAGGTTTTGAGCATGTTATAGAGTTAGAATAGGGTGCCAAACCAGTTATAACAACCCCATACCGCCATCCAAGAGGTTATAAGGAAGAAATTGAAAAAACTACTAAAGAACTCCTGGACATGGGATTCATAAGGCCGAGCTCTAGTCCATTTGCATCATCTGTAGTACTTGTCAAGAAAAAGGATGGTACAATGAGAATGTGTATAGACTACAGGACTCTAAACAAGAAGACCATAAAAAATAGGTATCCTATACCACACATAGATGAACTCATTGATGAGTTACATGGTGTTGTATACTTCTCAAAAATTGACTTAAGATTAGGGTACCATCAAATTCGAATGAGGAGTGAAGATGTGGAAAAGACTACTTTCAGATGTCACTATGGGCACTTTGAATTTCTTGTTATGCCATTTGGACTCACTAATGCACCTGCAACATTCCAATCTTGTATGAATAAGGTATTCAACCAGCATCTTTGAAAATTTGTTTTGGTATTTTTTGATGATATCTTGATATACAGTAAAACATGGGAAGAGCATCTAAAGCACATAGACACTGTTTTGGGAATCTTGGAGCAGTAATCCTTCTATGCTAAGCTATCTAAATGTGAGTTTGGTTTGATAGAGATCCTATATTTGGGACATATTATAAGTTCTAAAGGAGTACAGGTTGATCAACAAAAAATCCAGGCAATTTTGGATTGGCCTCCACCCACTAATCTTACATAGTTGAGAGGTTTCTTCGGGTTGTGTAGCTACTATAGGAGATTTGCCAAGGGATTTTCTCAGCTTACTACCCCCTTGACTGATTTGACAAAGAAAGGAGCTTTTGTTTGAACATAAGAAGCACAAAAAACATTTGATAAGCTTAAGGAGGTAATGAGCTCATTCCCTATGCTTGCAATTCCAGATTTCTCTTTACCTTTTGTTGTTGAATGTGATGCTTCTGGAGAAGGTATAGGGGCTGTCCTAACTCAAAGGGTACATCCAATAGCATTTGAGAGTAGAAAATTAAATCAATCGGAGAAAGGTTACTCCATCTATGATAAGGAAATGTTGGCAATCATGCATGCACTTCATAAGTTTAGACAATATTTGGTATGTGGGAGATTCATTGTAAAGATAGACCATAATAGCCTCAGGTTCTTCTTGAACCAAAGGGATTTGAATGATCGTCAACAAAAATGGGTAAGAAAATTGCAAGCTTATGATTTTGATATTGAATACATGAAAGGAAAGAATAATGTGGTTGCTGATGCCCTCTCAAGAAAGCCCACTTTGTGTTCCTTATCATCTATCTCTGTTGATTGGAAAGTCTCCATAATTTTAGAGTATGCTAAAGATTCCTTTGCCACGAATATTTTGAATAAGTTAGTGGATGATAACAGGTACAAGGTTTTTGATGAATTGATTTATTACAAGAATAGGATCTTCTTAGTGGCAGGGTCAAAAACTAAGGAGAGGATATTGAGGGCCTTTCATGACACACCTTTGGCTAGTCATCAGGGATACTTCAAGACATACAAGAAAATTTGAGAGTAGTTTTCATGGAAGGGTATGAAGGAGGATGTCCTTAAACACATTAAGGAATGTATGGTATGCCAACAAAGCAAGAGTAAGCAAAATTTTCCTGCAGGGTTGTTGCAGCCACTTCCTATTCCCGAACAAAAATGGGAAAGTATTTCCATGGACCTCATCACTGGGTTGCCCAAGGTTCAAGGTAAGGATTGCATATATGTGGTGGTAGATAGACTAACTAAGTATGCACATTTCTTTCCTATCACATCTAATTTCAAGGCATCACAAGTGGCCAAATTGTTCTTCAAGGAAATTTTTAGATTACATGGTTTGCCTAGAAACATTGTTAGTGACCGGGACAGTAGATTCCTCAGCTCTTTTTGGAAGGAGCTCTTTCATTTGGCAGGAACTGAACTCACTCCCAGTACTAGCTATCATCCTCAAACAGATGGACAAACAGAGATAATTAATAAATGGATAGAGGGATATTTGAGGAACTATGTTTCAAATCAACAACATGCTTGGGTGAAATGGTTACACCTAGGGGAGTATTGTTACAATACATCTCATCACATGTCTATTGGTATGCCTCCTTTTTGTGCTCTTTATGGTTATGATGCCCTTTCCTTTGTTGATCTAATACTTTTCGATAGCAGAGTACCCGCAACAAGTGATTTCGTCAAGCAAAGCCAAGACATAATAAGGTCCATCAAGGATAACCTACAACATGCACAGAACCAACAAAAGATATATGCTGACAGGAAAAGGATTGAAAGATCTTTTGAGGTGGGAGATTTGGTATTTGTTAGGTTGCAGCCATATAAGCAAAGCACCTTGAAGAGTAGTGGGGCAGAGAAAATCAAGCCATGTTCTACGGGCCTTATAAAATCATCAAGAAGGTAGGAGAGGTAGCTTATGAATTGGAGCTCCCACCAAACAGAAAAATACATCATATTTTCCATGTATATTTCCTAAAGAAGGTTCTAGGCTGGAAAACCATAGTATCTACATAATTACCACCTCTTGATGATGAAGGGAAATTAGTTTTGATACCAGAAGAGATTTTGGATACAAGAGAGAAAAGATTGAGAAACAGGAGCGTCATAGAGCATTTGGTCAAATGGAAAGGATTACCACTAGATGATGCAACTTGGGAAGGAGCACATATTCTTGAGAATTCAAACCTTCATTGCTTGAGGACAAGAAATATTTGGGAGGGGATGACTTGTCATGTCCCCTTTTCAAATAATTAAAAAAATAATAAACTTTGCTAAGGCAGGTAGGCTCCAAAATGGTGAAGTTTTGGAAAAAGGGGCTAATATTTGGAAACCAATGGACTAATAAATAAAAATTATTATTAAATTATATTTTATTAACCCCTCCTGGATGTGAGTTAGGGTTATGCCCTCTTTTAAGGGGTTTGAAGGCATTTTGGGCTCATTTCAGAACTTGATTTTTGCTCATTTCTTTGTTGTTCTTCAGAGGCTGCCAAACCTATGGAGAAGGAGACCCAAGAATGGGAGTTTTTAGGTTTCCAAGAAGGCTAATGATAGGAGTTTGAAGCCATTCTATGTGCATGCTCATATAGATTTTTCCTTTGTGCTGAACAGTGCAGATTTGTGGATTTTTGGGTGTGTTTTTGTATGAGTTTGGTGTTTTCAGTTGAGTATTTCATATCATTTTGGGTTGCTGCTGTTGTTCAGACTTTAAGATGTTAAAATAGAGTTTAATATATTTATTGGGATGTGATTAAACTTCTGAGATAAATTATTAGTGTTTTTGTAGTGTTTTTGGGCATTTTTGTGTTAATTTCGAGAGCCCGATGAGCATAGTTTTTGTCCTACATTTGTGAACTGTTGTGTAAAGGCTATACAGATCTGGAAATGTCATTTTGTAGGCTATTATGCTGCTTAAATTTTTGTAAAAATTTCCATTTTCAGACTTATTAATAATTTGTGAAGTTGTGAAGTTTTTGACCCTATTTTGGACATACCCGATTTGGGTTTTATTGAGAAATGGGTGGATCTTTGTAATATTGGATGTTTGATTTTAAAGATCTGATTTGAGACTTGAAATATCATACAAAATTAGTAAAGGGACATTTCACTTATATCCTTCAGCATCTACTTCATCCAAATTACTTGATTGCAATTATTTGTTGCTGCAATATATTTTTCTTCTGCTATACTTTGAGATGTACAATCCTTCTTCTTGCTTAGCCAAGAAACTTATCTTCCTCCAAGAAAGAAAGATCCTCCGCTGGTGCTTTTCTATCATGCATACTGCCTGCCCAATCTACATCAGTATAAGCACTTAGAGTAAAATCATTAGATCTGTCATACCATTATCCAAATTCTAAAGTTCCTTTCAGATATCTAAATATCATTTTCACTACCACATAATGTTCTTCTTTAGGATCATCCTAGAATCTTGCAACAATTCCAACTACATTTTTTATATTCAGCCTTGTGTGAGTCAAATATTGCAATCCTCCAATCATGGATATGTACTTCTTCTGCTCAATAGTAGGTGACTCATCCTTAGTAGATAACTTGTTTCTAGCTACCATAGGTGTTCCAACAAGTATACATGTTTTCAAACCAAACCTTTTCAGAAAATCCTTCAAGTACTTAGTTTGAGAAATAAAGATTCCTTCTTTATTCTATACTATCTACAATCCAGGAAATATTTCATCTCTCCTATCATACTCATTTCAAATTCTTTCTTCATTTCTTCTACCAAATTCTTATTTTCTTCATCATTTCCTCCAAATATGATACCATCAACAAATATTACCAAAATCATCAAACCATCATATTTTTCTTTCCAATACAAATTACTATCTGTCATACCTTTTCTATATCTGAGCTTTTTCAAATACTTGTCCAACCTTGCATACTAGGTGTTGGGTGCTTGCTTCAATCCATACAATGCTTTCCTGAGTCTGCATACTATGCCCTTGTCATCTGTCAAAGGACATCCTTTAGGATGCTCAATTTATAACTCTTTTTCATGTTCTCCATTTAGAAATGTTGACTTGACATCCATCTGATATACTTTGAATTTATTTTATGCTGCATAGGCTAAGAATAATCTTACAGCTTCTATTCTAGCCACTAGAGCATATGACTCCTCAAAGTCTATTCCTTCTTATTGTAAGTAACCTTTACATACCAATCTTACTTTGTTTCTTACAACTTCTCCTTTCTCATTCATTTTGTTCCTGAATACCCATTTAGTTCCTATCACATTCTTGTTTGTTGGTTTGGGTACTAATTCCCATGTCTCATTCTTTATAATTAGATCCAATTCCTCTTTCATAGCTTGCTTCCAATAATCATCTTTGCATGCTTCGTCTACATTCTTAGGGCCAACTTGAGATATCAAGCATGGTTATTCATTAACTCTACTTCTTATCATTACATCTTTGTCTTTTCTTCCGATAATATGTTTGGATGGGTGATTCTTTATCATATTCTTTCCTTAAGTATGAGTTGCTATCTCAACTCTTGGCTCTACTAAAGGTTCTGAGCATTGTTCCTACCTTTGCTCTCCTTCATTGTGCATATCATTATTAATCTCAAGAAATATCTCATCATTTCTTTGTTTAGTAACAAAATCATCACCTGAATTGTAATCAACTATTCTCTCTTGTACTTTGAATTTCTCATCAATTCTCACATTTGCACTTTCTATAATAGTCTTAGTTCTCTAATTATAACATCTATAAGCCTTGCTTTTCAATGAATAACCAAGAAACATACCTTCATCACTTCTAGCATTGAACTTACCAATGTCATCATCTTTCTTTGTGTAATACTTACTTCCAAATATTCTGAAGTACTTAACTGTAGGTGAGTGACCAAACCATTTTATTAAATTAAATATCTCACCAAAATCTCTCTTCAATTCAAAAAAGAGAAATTTCCAATTCACTATTGATCAAAAAGGAATTAAATCAGTTAACTCCTTATTCTACTCAAATTAAATTAGTTAACTCCTTTTTCTACTCAAATTAAATCAATTAACTCCTTATTCTACTCAAATTAAATCAATTAACTCCCTTTAATTTGGAAATCTTCTTTTATGACTGAACTTCACCTTTAATCCTGACCGTTGATTGAAATCGATCTCAACCATTGATGGATTCTAGGAAAGTCTATTTAAGAGACCCTCATCTCTTCATTTTGAGAGGAGGTTGACTGAGAATTTGCATTGAATTGCTGTTGGATTGTGCATTCATTTGAGCTCCTTATTTTCGTAAGATTTTCATTGTTAGTTTAATTCTCATATAGATTTAATATGCATACATTTTAGCATAGCTTTCTTTTTACATGTTCTTAGATTAAACGTGCATACTCCATTCTAGATTAATCTGCATTCTCATATAGATTAGTCGCATTTTCTTTTAAATCCTTCATTCTTAGAGAGTTTGGTTGCTTAACACCTCAAATCTGAGGATATCTAACAAGCAATTCCCTTTAGATAGAAGGCAATAGGTTGCCTTGCCGGCTGATTTTCGAATGAACAATCCAATGTTCATTCCAAGATGAATTCGCAAATAAAGACCGTGTTGAAGTGTGTGTGTTAGCAGAGGCCGCATATTCACGCATACATTTCTGGTGCCCATTGTGGGGCTGAGAAATCAATTTTCTGGCCTCATTCTTTTTGTTTTGCATTTTAGTTTTTTGTTTATATCTTGTTTTGAAGATTTGACTTGTTGCAGGTTTGAAGACATTTCGAGAAGGCATCCAACAATGATGAGAAAATCAACATTTGAGAAACCTCTTCCTCTTCTCCTCTTAATCTTCTTCTATTTCTCTTCTTCTTCTTCTTTTTCTTCCTTCTCATGTTCTAAAGTTTTTTTTAAAAAAAAAATTGATCAAAATTCTTTTTTTAATCCTTTTTATGATTTTTCATAAAAATCATAAAAAGTAGACCAACTTGATGAATTTTGGTCTGAAATTTTTACTGAAGGTTCTAGACAATAAGAAAAAATCACATGCAAAATTTTAGATTTTTTTGATTAAAGCTTTATTTTATATTTTTTTTAATAATTTTGTCATATGCAAATTATTTGAGCTAGTAAAATAACATTTTTTTATCTAGTTTTTGTTTTCTAGATTTGAAAAAAAATTTGGCATGTACAGTAAAAATTTTAGAATTTTTGGAACAAAATTGAATTTTTAGTAATTCGTTAATGGTTGTTTAATTGAAAAATTAATTTACACAGAAAATAATCGAATTAAAATCTAAAATTTTTACTAAAAGTTTAGGATGATGTAAAAATATTGTAATAAAAAATTCAGAGTTTTTAGATTTAAAATATATTTTTATTAATTCTTTTATGGTTTTCCATAAAAAAAATTAATTTATGAGATAAATCTCAACATTTTAATCTAAAATTTTTATTACCAATTTGGGACACTTTCTGTAGACTACAGTAAAAAATTCAGATTTTTTTGGATCATGATTCTATTTTTAATAAAAAATTTATGTGTTTTTATAAAAAAAATTATTAACTCATGATTCAAATCTTGGAATTTTAATCAATAATTTTTATTGCAGGTTTTTTTTGGAAAACAGCAAGGAAGAAAGAAAGGCCATCCAAATATGACAAAAGAAAGAAAAATAAATAAAATAAAAATGCATCTCGCTTTTGCTAGCTTCGAAAATAGCACAAGAATTGTTAAAAATCAGGTAAAATCTACTAAGCGCGTTGCAAGGATCACCAAGTAACCTTCATCAACTGATAACAATTCATTTGGAGCTAAAACGAACATCTCCTGTGTCAAGCTTGTGTTTATTTCCTTCTATGTTCTCATTTTACAACACATGCATAATTTGATACTAGGTTGTGATCTCAATTAGTTTCATCTAGCAGGCTTAGTTACTAGTGATAGATCTAATTAGCTATCTTGGGTTATTGGACTCGCTAATCCGCCGGCCCCTCGTTCCACCCTATGGTTGCAAGATCAACACCACGTTAAAGGGGAGGGGTCTACAGGAAATAAGCGTTAAATGCTCCATAAGGTAACCCTTTTGTGCTTTCTAGAACTCACTAGTTTCTAAGTTGTGGACTCATTTTGGCTTGTGTAAGGGGTTAAATGTTTCACATCTTTGGACTCACCTCACAATAGTTAAAGCATTAAGTGTACCACCTTGTGCTTTTTGATTGTTTTTGGATAGATTTTCCTTCGGGAATTAACATCTGTACACACATAGTAATTAGGCCCCCATAACACCATTTGTGGATCTTGAGGGAGTGGGTTCCTAGTGAAACTCCTCTCTAAAATGGATTCCTTATAGGTGGGGAGGATACTTTGAGCATCTCGTACATAGATGAATCTTCAACTTGTTGATTGAGGTATCCTTTCTCCGGAGAGGTTGATAGATCACTGGGAGTTGATATCATAGATCTTTAAGAGATACTCTTAGTTTAGCATGTCAGATTAATCTGTCTTCTTTGATTGGGCTAAAAGTGAAAAGGTGTCAAGACCTTGAATCTGGAAGCTAAGTCCCCTTTTGGTACACTATTGTGAGTCAGTCACCTTTAGAGAGGGTTAACCGTAGCAGACAATCCCTCTACAGGGAAAATTGCGTTGACGGAACCTCGAGCGGTAATAGCCATTTTTGATGTGGTAGTGACAACCGCTATATAAATGTCCTTTTTGAAGAAATCTCAATGGGTGTGGTTCATTGTGGGTTGTCAGATCTCCCCAGTAGCTCTTGAAGATTAAGTTCTCAGACTGTGTTGAAACCTTGGTGCACTGAGATTGGAAGTCACCCCTGTGAGTCATAAAAGTTGCAGAGTCAAAACATTACTAAAAACTTTAGAGAGGCCAAACTTTTGACTTTCTAGGAATGTGTGCAATGATTGCAAAACTCTTTGAAAACATACACAAATAGCTCTCCTAGGGATTAGTACAAACTAAGTTACTTGATTGTTCATGCACAAGGTTGCTTTTGTCCTTGCTCATTATTTTTAGACATGCTTGAAATCACCTGCTTGTTGTTCTACGTGCCTGTTTATCTGCCTGGTTACTGAAACGAATCAACAATCTGTCCAAAACTGTTTGAAATCTTCAAAGTCTTTTCAAAATCCAGTTCAATTGTCAGTCTGGTTTCCATTTTCGCACACAATTTGCAAACTTTTGCACGAATACTTGTTGTCCTACTACTTCTTCATGCAGCTTTGTCCAAGTTCTCGTGCAAACAGTTGCACATCTCCATGTGAGATCTTTATGCTATCCAAGTTAACCTTGCACTACTTGGCATGGCCTACAGCACATCCTCATGTGAAATCTTTATGCTATCCTGAGTCTTTGCATGGCCCTGTGTACTTTCTCATGCGCCTTTCAGAGGATCTTCACGTGAGATCTTGAGTTTGAACTGTCAAGTTAGTTTCTTAGAGCTATCTGTGCTCTGTACCAAGTTTGTTTCCTACATTGGTTTACTATTTGTCTATCTGAAAATAGTCCCAAATAGTGGCATCCTGCTTAGCTAATGACTTGCAATCCATACTTTAACTAGTCTTATCTCTTAGTTATCTTGCTCTTGTTCTTTAGTGCTTGTTGTACTCTGTGTCATGATAGTCATAATATTTGGTTGTTCTAGCCTTCAAATTAGACTATTCATACCTTAGTATATTGCACTCTTATCTTGCTTTTCTGAGACTACATTCTAGTGTGGTCCTTGTCTAAGCTTTTACTTTTTGTCATTGTCTATGACTATGGCAACTTGACTTATGTTCTAAAACTTGGCTATCACTACTTGAAACATAGTACATCAAAATGGCTAACAAAAAATGTGCTAAATCCAATATTCCTAGTGAGGAAGAAGAGCTACTTATTGCAAACATGAAGCAACAAATCCAATCAATGAGCACTCAACTTCAAAGACTGAAGGAGGAAGATGAAACATCATCGAACAAATTCTCCTTGAGAGACAACTTCCCTTCCTCCTATGACAACCAAAAATCACATTCTTGTGATCTTGAATCCAAGATATCTGAGAACACTTCATAAACACCCAAGAAATCTACAAATATTTTTGAAGAAAAACCTTGGGAACCTAAACCAATGCGTGATTTCACACTTTTGGGAAAATCTTATGAATTAACCTTGGAAGAACTTCTTGAAGTAAAACCCATTACTTTACCTAAGCTCACTTTATGAGTAACTATTGTGTCTATCATAGACATAATTTACATAAAACTTCCCATTGTAAGGAGCTGAAAAACAAGATCAAAGATCTCTTTGACAATGGCATAATTCAAAAATCTAAGCTCTCAGCTACTATAGATTCTACTCTCAAGAAGGATCAATTTCATGAAACCATGTCTAGTAATGGTTCAAATGCAACTTCTACTTCCTCCAACATACATCCACCTTCTAAATTGTCCAATCTTTCCAATGCATGTTCACCAAAAGAACTGACTACTCCCCCAGTTGACTATATGTACCCTCAAGGACTACCTTTAAATGAAACTCAAGCTAATCTTGACTTAGCTACAAACCTCTCCCATACTACACAAAGAAAAGATCCAAAACCTCCATGTGTTGCTCCTCCTATTATCCCCAATCCAACTATTCCTCCATTATCCCTTCAAGAGCCTGTTATGGAGACTCTAGAAATATATTCAAATACAAATTTAGATACTCCATCATCCTTGGATTTGGTTTCATGTTAATAGGACCAGTTAAATGATGAAGAAACAAGTGTTGATCAAGACCAAGATTCCTTCACCCCCTTTCAAGTCTTCAAAGATCTCATGCCTCCATCTCAAGAGCCATATAGTCCTCCATCTCCCATGTCATGCACCTCTACTAAGCAAGATCAAGATATTCCTTCCACCATCCTTAAGGAGACTATAAAAGACCAAGCGAAGGATACTTTTCCTATGTTACGTAGAATTCCTTTTGAAGAGAAAGGTGTTCCCTCCCTCTCTTGTTCTACCTCACTACATTCACTTCCAAACTATGCTCAAGCTTTGAATACTCTTGTCAAAGATATTGCTCCTATAATAGTTACTCATAAATCTATTGATGACTTTCGTCATATTGCTCACTCTAAAGATGTTGATATCCATACTCATGGTTCATTCACATCTTCTAAATCTATCCTTTGTCCCTACCCATCTAAGCTAAAACCTTCAAGTCTTCCATCCATATTGGGACCTTATGTTCCTCTATCTCCTATTACCACTACTAGCTCATTACACATTCCTCCTACCCTTCCTCAAGACCAACAAAGATGCACATACTTGAACTTTTCACATTCACCTTTCCATCTAAACCAGTCATATTGGCCTCATTCATCCACAAGTCCCAAGTCCTTTGGAAGCAATTTGGATGATCAACTCAAACAATAGTGCATGAATCCATCCTCAAACATTCACACTGTCTCCTCTAATCAACATGTGAATGTCAAGAAGGAAAATATGCAAAAGAGACTGCAAAGGTCCACTATTCAAAGAGCTCAACCAAAGAAAGTATGGGTTCTTAAATCTATTATTGAAGAAATGTGTTCCAAAGCATCTAATGAAAAATCAAAAGCTATATGGATTCCCAAGTCTCTTTTGAAGGACTTGAATATTGAAAACAAATCAAAGTTTACATTTAAGCTTCCAAAGGCTTTCACTCCACCTTCTTCCCAACATCTTCCTAAAAAAGGTTTCAAAGCCTTCTACTTCACCTTCTTCCAAAATTATTCCACCACCTCATACATCTAAACCTCATACTATTTCATCCATATTTCCTTCATTATTCCATCACCCTTCAAGGTGCGTGTCAATGTTGATCTTGCCCACTTTTTCTTCTCCCCTTGTGCATCCCTTTCATTACCCTATCCACTCCACCTTTTATCCTCCACCTTTTATCCTTCCATCCCATTTATCTTATCCATAACCTAAACCTTGTCCTCCATATACCTTTTCTACTATCTCCCTCCATTACCTTATCAGCATCTTTGAGCGTACCTTGCTATGACCTTGGCTTATCATAACTTATCTTTCTTATAGGAGTGCTATCTCATTTGAGAAAGGCTTGAATTCTTTCCAAAAACCCTAAAAATCCAAAAAAAAAAAAAAAAAAAAAAATGTGACTTGGTGAAAACTTGGAAACAGGCACCTTGGTAGCAAAAGTAAAGAAAAATAAATACATCCTATGGTGAAAACCACTTCTTATGGCACCTTGGACAAGTACCATGATGAAAACTTGGTAAACAGGCATCATGCGTAATTCTTCCATCCATGACATCTTATCATGATTTTTCTTATCCTTTAGATGTCCTCATTCCTGAAGTCATTCACTCATAACCTCCATAACAAACTTTTTTGTCCTATTCAATTAACCCTTTGGTCTTGATCAACGAAAGAAAGAAGAAAACTTAGTTCTTAGCAATCTCTTGACATGGTCATTTTCTTGGATTACTTACACGATACCCTTCATTACACCATGAGCTTATATTGTTATGTCTTTTTCCCTAGCATGGTTAATCTTGTGAAGGCTTTCCTTGAGGGTAACATTCACCGCTTCATACTCCTTGCCTATCCATCTCCACTTATCCACCAGCTTGCTACTAGATCTCGTCCTACACCTTCCTAGACATTAAACAAAATCAAGGTGATCCTTCTTGAGAGCTAGTAATCTCTGAAAAAAAATCTAAAAATTTGGAAAAAGTCCTAAAAAAATTGTTACCCTAGTGAAAACCTAGCAATAGGCACCTTGGTAACACCAAAAAAATTGAAAAACAATAATAGTGCCATTGATGAAAACTTGGAAACAGGCATCATGGTAGCAAAAAAAGAAAAAACTTGCCAAGAAGGTGAAAACCTGGTAAACAGGTGCCTCTTATTCTCAATGCCTCATCTTGCAGCGTACCTTCAGGCTTTTTGTATAGTCGCTTTCACTTTCCTTCTTTCCTACTTTCTACTCATGTATCCATGGATTGAGTCTTGTCATAGCTCGGGGGCATCCCCCCTTAGTGTCACTCTTTTTGAGATTCTCCTCATAGAATCTCCTTTGCAAAAGTCACCAGTGGTCCTCACTGCATCTACCTACTGTCGCCAGTGTCACTCTCTTTTTGAGATTCTCCTCATAGAATCTCCTTCGCAATAGTCATCAGTGGTTCTCACTGCGTCTGCCTACTATCGCTAGTGACACTCTCTTCAAGATTCTCCTCATAGAATCTCTTTTGCAACAATCACCAGTTCTTTCAACTCTATCTGCCTATTGTTGCTCGGGTTATGTCTCCAGATTCCTTTATAGAATATCTCTCTCGCGATAGTCACCAGTGGTTCTCACTGCATCTGCCTACTATTGCTAGTGTCACTCTTTTTGAGATTTTCCTCATAGAATCTCCTTCATGATAGTCACCAGTGGTTCTTACTGCGTCTGCTTATTATCGTTAGTGTCACTCTTTTTTAGATTCTCCTCCTAGAATCTCCTTCACGAAAATCACCAGTGGTCCTCACTGCGTCTGCCTACTATCGCTAGTGTCACTCTCTTTTCAAGATTCTCCTCATAGAATCTCCTTCGCGACAGTCACCAGTGGTCCTCACTGCGTCTACCTACTATCACTAGTCTCACTCTCTTTTTGAGATTCTCCTCATACAATCTCCTTCGCGATAGTCACCAGTGGTCCTCATTGCGTCTACCTACTATCGCAAGTGTCATTTTTTCAAGATTCTCCTCATAGAATCTCTTTCACAATGATCACCAATTGTTTCAACTATGTTTGCCTACTGTTTCTTGGGTTATGTCTCCAAATTCCTTTATGGAAGATCTCTCTTGCGTTAGTCACCAGTCATCCTAGCTATGTCTACCTACTATCGCTCAGTCCTTCTTAGATTCTTCATCATGAAGATTCCTCTTTGACCTTAGTCACCAGTCGTTCTGACTGCATCAGCCTACTGCCATCACCTTACTGAAGAGATTTCTTTCAAACATGTTCTGGACACTGACACTTAACATCAGTCCAAAAAATGAACTCAGAAATGATATACTTGTTTGGATATGTTGGGCTTTTTCTTTGTTTGCTTTTTTTTTTTGCTTTATCATATCTCCTCGAGCAACTCGATGATGTCATCTTTGACTAGAGAAGTAATGACTAGGGGCATGATCTTTTCTTTGCTTTCTATTTGCGGTTTAGTTCCAATAAGTTGATTTATTCCTATAAGAGGGGTGTCCACTATAAGATCTTCCATCTTGTATTGGATGGTTGTGTGTGCCTCGACTCCTTTTATATGAATATGCCAATAAAATTGGTTCTTCTCCTTGTTTGTTGGTGTAAAATCTTCATGCTATAGTACATACTGATACTCATCTTATTAAGTGAACGTACGGGTCACTGTAAGTATATCTAGTACACTTATGTCTCAGGTTACGAATGCAAGGGTCATTATAGACAGTATAAATATTGAGTACTTAGCATAAGATGGATCTCCTGTGTGTATGGTGTGTCTATTATGCAAGCAACATTCAAGTCATCCTAGCATCTATGCTTTGATGCTTATGTTAACTTGCTACATTGAAAGGGACAAATGTTCTGGTCATTCTGGCTTCTTGTGCCTCGAATGCTTACATTTAATCCCAACAAACCAATAATGTATGTTATATTCATATTTCCATGATTGCAATGTCAGTGGGAATTGTATGACCTACGAGCTTTATTCTATATCCGATGATGATTAAGCATCGAGGCTCGATAACCAGACCTAGGGTTGCATTTAACATATTATTGCATTGCATACTTCACTTGCATAAGCATGCAATTCAATTGCAAATCTACTTTCACCTTCTCTAATGAGGGATTGCTAATCTCTTCAAAGAATCAAATTCATTCATGAACTGCACAAATGATTGATTAATCACCCTATTGGCTACTTTGGTTTCTCTAAACCCATTTTTTTCGAGATTGAATTCGAAATCTAACACACTTAAGTGGCTCAAAAATGCATTTTAAATTTTTTTGTGCAATCCAAATTTTTCTAATACTTTGTGATTCTTGGAATCTTTTCAACACAAACTTGGTCTTTTGGACCTCAAGATCGTTCTAACCTCTTCATATTTCTTCAAATCATTCTAATCTCTCCAAATTTATTTAGATCATTCTGATATCTTCAAATTTCTTTAGATCATTCTGATCTCTTCATATTTCTTCAAATCATTTTGATCTCTTAATATTTCTTCTGATCATTCTAATCTCTTCATATTTCTTTAGATCATTTCGATCTCTTCATATTTCTTCAGCTCGTTCTAATCTCTTCATATTTCTTTAGATCATTTCGATCTCTTCATATTTCTTTAGCTTGTACTGATCACTTCATATTTCTTCAGATCATTATAATCTCTTCATATTTCTTCAGATCGTTCTGATCTCTTCATATTTCTTCTAATCATTCTGATCTCTTCATATTTTTTTAGATCATTCTAATCTCTTCATATTTCTTCTGGTCGTTCTGATCTCTTCTTTATTGTTCAAATCATTCTAATCTCTTCTACATTCTGTTGAATCTCATATTTCTTCTCTATCTATTTCTATATTGCTTCACATCTATTTCTGGTGGGTCATCTTTCAATTTCACTCCCAAGGGGGTAGGATGATTACTTAATTGAATACTTATTGCTTGGGGCATCTAGTTCCCATCTTATGTCCTTATCACTTGGGGCATTTTGCTCCCTTTTATCTGGCATCTTTGCCATCTATCTTATCTTTTCATCAATTGTTCAACCTTATAACAACTCTTCTCAGAGTTCGATAGACAGGTATTGGGACAGTCTAAAACCTAACTCGTGAGGATCAAGCCTCATTCTTGGGATGATTCTATGACTCATGATTGGACCTTGTTATCTTTTTTTCAATCTCTTGGGTATCTAGGTGTTCTATTTGGATCCTTGAAGATTAAGCTCCATTCTGGAGATAATCTTCTAAATGCTTTTAATTTTAGGTATCTAGACGTTCTATCTAGATCCTTAAAGCTTACACTCCATTCTGGAGATAGTCTTTTATATGCTATCAATTTTAGGTATCTAGGCATTCTGCTTGGATTCCTTGGGATTGAGCTCTGTTCTAGAGATAGTCCTTAAAATCTTATCAATTGGTCTCCATGTCATCACCTTCGAAACTAACCTCATCTTCCAATCAATTTTAGGTATCTAGGCATTCTGCTTGGATTCCTTATGATTAAGCTCTATTCTAGAGATAGTCCTTAAAATCTTATCAATTGGTCTCCGTGTACTCACCTTCAGAACCAATCTCATCTTCGAATCATGTTTTCACTTTTTTCTTTGAATTGAACATGTTGCTCACACATTCATTCAAAGAGGCCACATTAAGATAATTAATTATTTTGCAATTACATAATACTTTTGGCTCACATTCTTTACAACTTTGCACAATTGTGACTCTAGACCATGAACACTCACTGACATCATCATTAGACTATCTTATGTCACTATCTAACTTCACATATAATGATTCCATCTCTATTAGGAGATAAAATCCATTCATCAGAATTTGCTTCTTAGATACTATGTTTGTATACTACTCTCTATAAATCAGGCATATATTATTTACATATTCGACTTACTTTGTGCACTTAACCTCATCGTCGAGACATAATGTAGAACATGCCCTCAACCATGCTTGACTTGAACATCAATCATCTATTCATAAGACCTCAATCTTTGTCTGCTACTTTTCCAATCTTCATGGAAGCCATACTATGTTGTCATCAAAGAAAAACATAGTTATGAATGCAACATGCTAACAATCTCCACATTCTCTGGCAATGCTTAGGATATTCCTCCAAAGGAATACCATCAGCATTCATGCTAGCAATCTCCCCCTTTGGGATTGATGGAAACATAGAAGAAAAACATCTAAGTTTCAAGAATACAAAAAAAATGCTTTGTTGCAACTAATACTTTTCTCATCCTTTCAAATCCTCTTCATAAATCAAATTTGAAATCCTCTAGAGCACTTCCCTATCCTACATGACACACTAATCAACTCACATCAGTTGTTCACATAATAAATAAGTCTCAACTTATACCCCATTCAATATTACTCCCCATTGACATCAATAATACTTTTTTTTATACATAGGAGATCTCAATCTCTCCCCCATAAATCAATCTCTCCCTCATACATACCTAGGAGATATTTTTCATACAAATTCTCCCCCATTGACATCAATGAAAAAGGCTTCATCATGTCAATCAACTGCTCAAAATCTTTAGTTAGCTCAAGTGTCCAAAGACACTATTCTAAATCAGCTATGAAAGGTCCTAGATGGCCCTCCTCATTTCAAATACTCCCTCATATAGGAAGCATCAACATTTAGTCTGGTCAAACAATAGTGCTCTATAACACTTGACTAATGTTAGAAAAAATAGTCCACCAAGATAAGTGAGGGGGTGAATTAGTTATCCAACAATTAAAACATTTATCTTCTTTAAATAAACTTAACCATTCAACAAAAGTAAGAAAAAACCATACAAAGATGCACATAGATAATTACACCAGATATGTTGACTAGGGAAACCCTTGATCAGAGGGATAACCCCAGTTGGAATGGTGCCCATAAGATGATATAATAATATAAATATTCCTTGTTAGAGGATTGACCCTATTAGGACTCTGTCATAAAATTTAGTACAATGATCCCTATTAGGAGACTTTGAATCCCTACTAGGAGATTCCAACCCTATTAGTAGTTGTGGTATAATGTATGCAAGAAGAGCCCACTACCCAAACATGCAATTTCAACTACAAGAAGAGCTCACTATTCAAACAAGTAATTTAATAGTATCTTCTTCTTTCCTTTGTCCTTTTCTTTGTCCTAGAAATCAAACCAATCACTGTCAAACCTTGTAGACTAGGTCAAAAATCTCAGATTCAAATATCAAACCTCAGATCACTCAACAAAACCTCAGCAATGAAGTTTCCTTCACTTCCACACTACTCTGCTCAAAGTTTCATTGTATACTCTCCACTACTTTTAGAATATTCACAATTCACATTCATTCATACCATGATAAAGGAAAATGTCCTTCCTTTATACCGAGTCCATAAAACAATTCCCAAGTTAGATGTTAGTACTTCTCAATTAATTATTATAGGACCACACTAAGAACACATTACACTTATAGATAACCTTAATATTTTTCCTTGCAACTTGAATAACTTTCTATACACACAATATTATGATGAGCAAGCTTATCCACATCATTCTCAACATGTCTTCTTTATGTCCCCAACCTTGAACCTCAAGATATCAACTCTACTAAGAGATATAACGAGTTTACCATAACATGTCTTTGTAAACTCTATCTCAGAGCAGACATCAAGAAAACTTACATAACTTCTTCTAAACTTATCCTTTCTACTTCCAACATTAACTTCATATACCAGATACTCCAAAGTATCTCCCATAAGCTTGAGTGGTTATCATGCTCAACTAGTCATTTGTACCAACTTGATCTTTATGTTGTTCTTCTGTTAGATACCATAGAAGACATCAAACATGTTATGCTGACATCAATGAAAAACTCAATAATGAATATAACATATCATCATCAAACCAATCCCTCCAATCTTTCAACAATCTTGTTAATCTTCCAACAATCTCCCCCTTTGGCATTGATCGAAAAATAGATGGAAAACATCTAGTTCCAACAATACCAACAAAAGACAAATAGTCTTCAAATCCTCCTCATCAATCATACTCCCCTATTTATGTACCTCAATGTGCTCTTTACCAAACTCTTATTACAAATATTGCGCTTATGTTGAACATCTTCCTCATCATACTGCCAAAATTCTCCTTTAGTATAATACTTTCCTACAATACTTCTCTCCCATAGTGTGATGCCAAGGAGATCTCAATCTCTCCCAATCTCAATCAATAATACTTCAATCAATACTTCAAAAACTTCATATACTTAATATTCTAAACTTATCCTTTCTACTTCCAACATTAACTTCATATACCAAATACTCCAAAGTATCTCCCATAAGCTTGAGTGGTTATCATGCTCAACTAGTCATCTGTACCAACTTGATCTTTATGTTGTTCTTCTGTTAGATACCATAGAAGACATCAAACATGTTATGTTGACATCAATTAAAAACTCAATAATTAATATAACATATCATCATCAAACCAATCCCTCCAATCTTTCAACAATCTTGTTAATCCTCCAACAATCTCCCCTTTTGGCATTGATGGAAAAATAGATGAAAAACATCTAGTTCCAAGAATACCAACAAAAGACAAATAGTCTTCAAATCCTCCTCATCAATCATACTCCCCTATTGATGTACCTCAATGTGCTCTTTACCAAACTCTTATTACAAATATTGCGCTTATGCTGAACATCTTCCTCATCATACTGCCAAAATTCTCCTTTAGTATAATACTTTCCTACAATACTTCTCCCCCATAGTGTGATGCCAAACTTCTCTTTTATATGCTATCAATTTCAGGTATCTAGGCATTCTGCTTGGATTCCTTGGGATTAAGCTCTGTTCTAGAGATAGTCCTTAAAAGCTTATCAATTGGTCTCCATGTCATCACCTTCGAAACTAATCTCATCTTCGAATCAATTTTAGGTACCTAGGCATTCTGCTTGGATTCCTTAGGATTAAGCTCTATTCTAGAGATGGTCCTTAAAAGCTTATCAATTGGTCTCCATGTCATCACCTTCAGAACCAATCTCATCTTCGAATCATGTTTTCACTTTTTTCTTTGAATTGAACATGTTGCTCGCACATTCATTCATAGAGGGGCAAAATGTAATACCCCAAAATTGGCTCATTGCCATGATACCAATTCTAGTCTATTTCTGACCAATCCTAAGTCCTATTTCACTAGGCAAATTCTTATTTTGCTACTCGCTACTTGACTTAAATGTCAGATGCAAAAAACCCTAATCTGCATTCATCATGCTTATTATTTAATTCCTATAGTATTTACTCATGTTAGTTACATTAAACCTATTGATTAATATTTAATTTAATTAATAAGTATTTATACTTTAATTAACTTAAATTATATCCTAAGACTAATGTACTATGGGATTAAATTTATTTTATTTAATAAATATGCCTATTTTAATTAATTAAATGAAATTATTTAATTAAATGGAGAACTTACTTCCAATTAATTAAACAAAGTTATTTAATTAAATGGGAAGTCATTCCTAATTAATTAAATGAAGTTATTTAATTAAATAAGAAAAGTGCCTCTAATTAATTAAATAGAATTATTTAATTAAATGAAAAAGGTAATTATGAGAACATATCTCATTTTATTAAATTAAATATCTCACCAAAATCTCTCTTCAGTTCAAGAAAGGAAAATTTTCAATTCACTATTGATCAAAAAGGAATTAAATCAGTTAACTCCTTATTATACTCAAATTAAATTAGTTAACTCCTTTTTCTACTCAAATTAAACTAGTTAACTCCTTATTCTACTCACATTAAATCAGTTAACTCCCTTTAATTTGGAAATCTTCCTTTATGACTAAACTTCACCTTTAATCCTGACCGTTGATTGAAATCGATCTCAACCGTTGATGGATTCCAAGAAAGTCTATTTCAGAGACCCTCATCTCTTTATTTTGAGAGGAGGTTGAATGAGAATTTGCATTGAATTGCTACTAGATTGTGCATTCATTTGAGCTCCTTATTTTCATAAGATTTTCATTGTTAGTTTAATTCTCATATAGATTTAATATGCATACATTTTAGCATAGCTTTCTTTTTACATGTTCTTAGATTGAACGTGCATACTCCATTCTAGATTAATTTTCATTCTCATATAGATTAGTTGCATTTTCTTTTAAATCCTTCGTTCTTAGAGGGTCTGGTTGCTTAACACCTCAAATTTGAGGATATCTAACAAGCAATTCTCTTTAGATAGAAGGCAACAGGTCACCTTGCCAGATGATTTTTGGATGAACAATCCAATGTTCATTCTGGGATGAATCCACAAATAAAGACCGTGTTGAAGTGTGTGTGTTAGCAGAGGTCGCATATTCATGCATACAAGACCTGATGCTCTGATACCAATTGTTAGAAACAATAGTCCACCAAGATAACTAAGAGTCGAGGGTGAATCAGTTATCCAACAATTAAAACATTATCTTCTTTCTACAGACTTAACCATTCAACCAAAGTAAACAAAAATTGTACAAAGATGCACATAGATAATTACACCAGATATGTTGACTAGGGAAACCCTTGATCAAAGGGAAAACCCAAGTGGGAATGATGCCCACAAGATGATGTACTAATATAAATATTCCTTGTTAGAGGATAGACCCTATTAGGAGTCTGTTACAATATTTAGTACATTGAGTCCCTATTAGGAGACTTTGAATCTCTATTAGGAGATTCCAACCCTGTTAGGAGTTGCGGTATAATGTATACAAAAAGAGCCCACTGCCCAAACATGCAATTTCAACTACAAGAAGAGCTCACTGCTCAAACAAGTAATTTACTAGTATCTTCTTCTTTCCTTTGTCCTTCCCTCTATCCTATTCACCAGACCAATCATTGTCAGACCTTGTAGACCAGGTCATGAACCTTGGATCCAAATACCAAATCTCTAATCACTCAACAAAACCTCAATAATGAAGTTTATTTCACTTCTACATTGCTCTTCTCAACATTGCATTCTATACTCTCTATTGTTTTCTAAACATTCACAATTTGCATTCATCCATATGATGATAAAGGAAAATGTCCTTCCTTTATACTAAGTCCATAAAATAATTCTTGATTTGGCTAATAGTCCTTCTAAATTAATTAGTATAGGACCACACTAAGAGCACATTACACTTAGTGGTAACCTTAATCTTCCACCTTAAAACTTGAAAAAAAAATTGTACACGCAATATTATGACGAATTTTCATGCCCTAAATTTAACAAGGCAAAACACAACCAACAATTTTTTTTTTGAAAGGTGAACTAAAGATAATGGGTATAGAACTATACTTGTTATGAATATTCTATTGAACTATGAGCAGTCCGAATAACAATTCATATTTCCTCAAGAATGATAGAAAATTACTAATTTGATCAATGAGTTTGGAGATGATAAGGTTGGTTGGTGTAAAGGAATTTTTTTTCATCTAAAATCATGTACTTCAATTTTTTCCACGGGGTGTCAAATTATTTCCATTCATTTATTGAAGATCTAGGTTATGACATAACAGGTAGGTTAGGTTATCATTTTGATTCTACATCCTATTCGAGAAGTAGGACACTTTGTATATGGATGTGAAGGACAATTTTCTATCAATTTAGTTGCAAAAATGTTATAGTTTAATGAATATGCAATTTTTTAAGGTTGTCCTAGATGATCCAAAACTATTCTAGTTATTATGATGTGGTAGCACCATTTAATGAGTTTCTTATGTTTTATCCTTTATTAACCTCGATCATATTGATGACTTCCTAGTTACATACTTCTAACTAAACTATAAGATTAATCCTAAATTATATTTTATTATTTTTATTTTCTCTTATTTAGTTATACCAATTTTAACAAGTTCTTGGATGTTGTTATATCATTAAGTTCCTAACTACTGTTGTACCATTAATTCAACTATTCAAAATGTATTTATATACATACTATTTTATTATTATTATTATTTTAATTTTCTTTAAGACTTATTATTGATTGTAAACATTTTAGTGTTGATTAGCACCTAATTTGGATTATACGAAGGTCAACACGTTAAATTTATATCTTGACTAAGGATCATACCATTATCAATTAAAGAGTTAAATAATTTAAGAAAGTATAAAGGCTTCAAACAAATATTACACATCTCTTTTCTAATTTACTCCTTTTGTCTTACTTTACTATTCTACTATGATAAAGTCATGGTTAATTAAAAATAAATACCACAAAATAACTCAAACCCTACATTTAATTAAATCCCTCCTTACCACCCACTAATTCTTTAATACATGATTTAATAACTTAAATATGATTTAATAACTTAAACATGATTTAATTCTAATTCTTTAATACATGATTTAATAATGTTAACTTAATTTTTCTTTACAATATCCTACCATCTATCCTACTCCCTACCTACTCCTATCCCATCCTACATACTTTTTTCCACAAGCAACTACTCCCTAGGTGGGTGGCCTTTCTCTCATTTCCCAAGGTGGTGTGACTTTTCCAATTATCTCCTACCTTAGGTGCCTAATTTTCTTTGGCTTGGGAAACACTTAAACAACGGAAAGGTCTTACCTTTTTCTTAGGTGCCCGACCAATGCAAGGGCTCTTAACATATGTCAGTACATGCTTGCCTTCAAGTGCCCAAAGAGGTTGGTAAGAAATTGAAAGTGCCTAGGGGAATGGGGGTCCTTTGTCCCCTCTTCCAACATGTAAAGTTTTATTTTGACTTTTCCTTCCTTTTGGAGAATGGACATCCACTTATGGACTTTTTTTGAATTTGTTTTATTATTTTCTTTTTGTTTTATTTAATTTATACTATATCATGATTAGGATATTTATATATGTCTCTTTTAGAAATCTTGTGACTTTAGGAAACACTTAGCAGACCTTGTGTTAACCATCTCATATTATAACCCCTAAGCCTTATAGGTTCCTACTAGGAGTATCAAGTATATTCCCTTATTATTTTATTGGTCTGTAATCTTGGGGGAGGAACTATTTTCTTTCCACGTACATTTTCCAGAGGACATAATATGCACCTACAGGATTGTTTTCTTATGCATTTGGACTATGTATTCTTTTTCAAGCTAATTTTCTTTTAATCCTACCGTAGAATTTTAGTGAACTTGCTTGATGATGTGATGGTGTTATCTAGCCTAGGAATTGATTAGAACTTGGAATCTAAATGAACTAATTTTCATACACATGAAATGAACTATCAAATATGATAACTTTCTTCCATTATATTGAATGCATAACATATAAACTTACAATACAATCATCTATTTTTTGAATTGAATCAACTATATCAAAAAGAATATAACCACTATGAAATAATTCCACCAATTATTTTATAAGAAGTGTCTCATTTGCATGATTCTTCATATTACATTAATCACATAACGTGAAAAACTTACAATGAATATTTCCTTACAAGCAAACTATATACAAATTCTCAATCTTTCCTTACATAATTTCAACAATATACAATAATAAGAATATCCCTCATTACTTCACAATTAAATAACCATGGAGACTTAACATCCTAACATATTTATGATGGCATGGAAGATTTGTATCTCCACACACTTGGTTTCCAGCATTGCCAAGAATGAACCTTAATCTCTTCATAGAAATCATCTTGTCAAAACCTACAGCACAATACAAAAATTGGAACCATGGAGGCTCACCTCACATCCTAGGCTTCTTTGAAACCATCCACTGAGTAGGGGAAACAAGTCCAAGTGGGATACACACACACATCACTTGTAAATGCATGAAACACACCACATAACACTAGACAATCCCTCCCATTGCTTGCACATTGACTCACAATTAGAATCATAAAAACATTGGGTGAAGGTGGACTCTTCAAAGAGGAGATTCCATATCAATAATACAAACATCATATCGCAATTGCATTTTGCCTCTCAAGGCATTCATAGAAATATATTCCTTCTTACACACAAAACTCCTTGTATCTCCCAAAACAACAAAGGTATGTGGCTTCAATGGAGCCCATACTCCATGAAAGAAAGAACATTCCTCGTCATGAGGTAAATTTTCTCAACTACAATGTTGACCCCAACTAATCCCTTCACCCAAGACTTCTCTTCCCTCCCAAGGGTGAGTGAATTATTCACACCCATTAACACTTGAAATTCAAATCGAAATAAAAAGATCAAGAAAGAGATCCAAGAGATTACATAAAACACAATGCACTTTCACACCAACACAACACAATACCATAATCTACAATACAATACATGATCCCATAAAAAATACTCCATGCTTGCAGATTCATCATGCAATACTAAAAGAAATAAAATGGTCATGGTTTGAACACCAACCTTGGTCCAAGCTCAAGGCAATGATAGTTTTTGTAGAGCTCACTTAGTCTTCCTCCAAACCCTAATTGTCTCTAAACTTAGAAAGTGGGTGAACAACCAACTAGTTTGTCCAAGACTCTCTAAAAAGGCCTTCCCACTAACCATTTTAGTAAAAACACCAAGCCACCTCCACTTACAAACTTGTCTCCCTCTAAGTTTGTTATATTTTACTTAGTGGAAACATGGGAGAGAATACATGTGACAACTCCATTTTCGAATTGATAGAAGAATGCATGGGTAAAGGGGCCCCCTAGGTTGTCTAGGCACTATCATGGTCAAAATTAGGTCCCTAACATGTTATACTATCATATGGGTGGCTCATTTTCACATAAAAGTCACTTTGGAACCACCTAATGACCCCTCAAAACCCTAGCAAAGACCAATTTCGAATTTCCTTTGATTGTGACCCATCCTACCCCTTGTCAAGTGGGTTTACTTACTCATTAGAAAGGTAATTAGTTTTAGGGTAAAATGCCACCATAACCAAAACCCTAGATGACATTTCATTGCACACAAAATCCACAAGTGTCAAATGACACATAAAAGCACATTCCACATCACCATGACATGTCCCTAATGCATCTTTATGATTAAACATTTCCACATACAAGAAAACTTTCATTCATGAAGCAAGATACTTTTAGAATGAGGCTTTTGAATCTTCCAAAGATTCACCTTGGTCAAACTATGTTCACATAGGTTTGGAACTTGTTTACCCCCAAAATTTCCATGGTTCCACTTCTTGCACATTAAACTCGAGGATCAATAGTCCAAGGAGGTCAAATAAAATATGCATATAATTTCAAATGTTACACAAATCCATATTAACATAATTTGATTAAATTTCCTTTCCTTATCATTTCAAATAACTCATTCAAAATGTTAAAATATCCAAAATCTTCATATCAATATTAATATCTAATCAAAATTCATTTCCTATCATACTTACAAAATGTTGAATCTACAATAGTAGATTAGTCGACACGAAAATTAGTTCCAAATACATATTTTAGGTCAAACCATTAAAATGAAAACATCTCACATAATATCCTTTGATTTAGTTAAATATCATTTGGTTGCTTTCAATATCTCATTATCATTATGAGATAATTATAAAGTGTATCAATTATGTCAGGTAGACAGGATGTTTGCATAGCCATGTCACATGGTTTCACAATCCAATCATAGAATAGATCGATTATATTTTATTGGTTCATAAAATCTTTCCTTACTAGCCATCCAATTTAATTATCTTAATAGGCCATCAAATAACAGGAACCCATCAACATAATTTTCCAAGTTATGGCACCTCAATTCTTTATTCCATAAGGTCTTAGCTTATCAACATAATGTAGTTTGAATATGATACTTAGAACAAAAATAACTACAATATAAATCAGTATCAATAAGATTTCAAGTTCATTGTAAATCAAAGCATACTTAGACTTTGAGATCTTCTTACTCTTGTTCTATCATAAGGTGGGCGGTAACAATCTAACATTCACAAGAGACAGAACATAACATCTTATCCCCTTTATTCCTCATAGATCTAACCATATTCATGTTATTAAGATTTTTTTTTAAAAAGTACTAGGGAAGGGGCCTTACACGAGCAAGCCTAGCCACGTCATCCTCAACATGTCTTCTTCATTCTCAACCACAATCCTCAAGATATCAACTCTGTTAAGAGATATAACAAATTTACTAGAACATGCCTTTGCAAACTCTATCTCAAAACAAACATCACCAAAACTTACATAACTTCTACTAGACTTATCCTTTTTTCTTTTGACATTAACTACATATACCAAATACTCCAAAGTATCTTCCATAACCTCAGGTGGTTATCATGCTCAATTAGTCATCTATACCAACTTGATCTTTCTATTGTTCTTGTGTTAGATACCATAGAAGACATCAAACATGCTATGTTTACATCAATGACAAACTCAATCATGAATGTAACATATCATCATCAAACCAATCTCTCCAATCTTCCAACAATCTTGCCAATCTTCCAACAACTAATGGAATCTCTACATCATCTACTTGGAAGTAGGCAAGTGCATAACCTCAAGCATGCATCTCAAGTACTCAAATATATCTTTAGGAAAAGGCTTTGTGAAGATATTGACAGTTTGGTCATTTGTACTTACATATTCCAATCTGATTTCTTTTTCTACAACTTTCTCTCTCAAAATATGATACTTAATAGATATATGCTTAGTCTTAGAATGTAATACAGGATTTTTAGACATACTCAATGTACTTGCGTCATCACAATGTATGAAAAAAGTATCTAAAAATTCTATCTCAAACTTCTTAAACATCTACTTAATCTACATGATCTTGTTGGAATTACAAGTAGGAAAGGTAAACTTCTGGGGGGTGAATCAGCAGTTAAAACATGAACCCATAAAACTTTTCACCACTCATCCATCTCATGCATTCGATAGATAAACTAAAATATAATGTAAAGCACATACATCTAAATCATGTAAGAATATAACCAATCACACATTTGACATTGCATATGATTACCCAGAAACCCTCCAAAGAGAAGGTAAAACTAGGGTGGGGATGACACCCAAAAAATTTCACTACTGTAGTAATAGAGTGTAGCCAATTAAGGTTACAATGGTTTGACCATGAATCATGATCTACCCTATTAAAGGCTTACAAGGACTATTAAGTCCCACCTTGTTAGAGGATTTCAACACCCTATTAAAAGTGTGCCTAATTAGAGGACTTTTGAACATCGACTTGAAATGTCACCCTGTTAAAGGATTTACAACAGCCTGTTAGGACTACTCCACCTAGGAGATTTAACTAAAATCACCTATTAGGATGTTTCAGCATAGATCTTGTGATTGGATCTAGTTGCCTGATTAAAGATCAAATCTGTAGAGTGTTCTTCTTGATCCTTCCTAATGTGATGTGACAATTGTTGTATCCTTTTGTTCTTATTCTCCTCCAACTGATTCTACAATTCACTCTCTATATCTTCTAAGTCTCCATGAATGCTTTGTTTTTGCATGCAAACTTCTCTTTTCTTCTCCTTCAATCCCTTACTTTCTCATATGAAGTTTAGGGTTTTTTCCTCCTTAAGAAGACTAGAAGACATAAGGTTAGATATGAATCTACGACTGAGATTCATCCATTTTGCTACTTAATCCTTCCTATTTTTTGATTGGCTACATGTAATTGCATAGGGAATCCACATACGAATTTTTCCTTATCTTCAAAAGTTCATATTCTATCCTTTGGTTGGCTAAAAAATAGTTTGCATAGTTTTTTGTGCAATCACAAAAAAATATGTCCAATCTATGTTGCTCGACACTTGAAGTTACTGATACTTAGCACATACTATAATTATGATTCTGAGTCAACACCTAAACTATTCAGCATCTATTGTTTACTTAGCACTTGAATCACTTGGTATGGTCTATCTGCTTGGCACTTGAGTGACTCACCACATGAGTGACTCGACATTCATTGAAACTCGGCACAGTCGTCTATTTACATATTATACTCGGCATGTATTACTAGTTTGGCATGAACTTAGTAAATGACTTAAGTGTGTCGACAATCAATTGTCAAAACCAATCTGAGATCAACAATCTCCCCCTTTGACATGAGTGTCAAACACACTTAACTGTACATATTCAATCTAACCTTTTGGAGTATAATATATTCCTAACTCAGCTTATATAAAAAACATCATAATTGTAAAATTTTGTAATAGACTATATACCTCAAAAATTTTGTAACTCCCCCAGAGTTAATATGCCTATTTTGTATCCAAAATATGTTCTCCTTTCTGAGTAGATTTGTCTCTTGATGATACTCTTTGACTTCAAATGTGCTCATACTCTTTATCCGATATGCTTTGTTTCTATTATTTCTTTGTTTATTATGTTTTCTCCCCCTTTCATTACTCTCTTCTTGCTTTATTTGCTCCTTTTCTTGTTTGCTCCCCCTTTGGTTTATATTCCCTATTTGTTTATCTCCCCCTTCTCATTCACTTGTATCTCCCCTTTTTATTCTTTTATATCTCCTCCTTTTTGACACTTATGTCAAAGGGTCTATACACTTAGAGTGTATCTATCCAAAAATGATTTGTAGACCTCCATGATTATTTTTAGAGCAGCATCACAATTGTCACATGCAACATCCAATAACTTTGTTTGGATTGCTAGCTCGATTGCAAGGTGAATTAGTCCATCTAATGTAGAAAGATTATGATATTTCTTCAACAATGTTTCTACATATCCTAGTTCTTTATGGAGTACCTCCATATGAGGGGTAAGGGAGGCTTGGATATTAGTCAACTTGATTCTTATATTAGCCTCTTCTTTTGTTAACAGAGCTAGTTGACTCTATGATTGAAGCAATGCATGAAAATTCTTCTCACTCTGAGCTAGGTTCTAAGGTAATTGCACACCTAAGACTTTTATATTTCTCTCCAAACTCAGAATTCTATGGCTTTTTTCTTGAGTGAAGAGTGTAGGATCATAGGATTTGATGTACAATGAGAATATGTTCTCAAGTACCTTCACTTTCTCAATTTTTGTAGCCAATTCAACTTGCATCAATGTTATGTCACTAGATATCTTTTCATTTACTTTCCCTTGAAATTTCCTTTCAGACCATTTCAAAAGTTTGGCATTAGTGTCCTGGTCTTGATTGTTCACCTGCTTGACAATTTCGAATAACTATTCCCATAGTGGCTTTGATTCTTTAGGTGTTGGAAAGTTGAATGCATATAATAAAATGTCTTTGATTTCTTGTAATGCTTGCCTCTATCTATACTCATTTCTAAGTATTTCCTGGTTTTTCTTCTTTTCCAAGGCTTGTTGCAATATGCCTATCTATTCTAAAATTATGGTTGCATAATCATACTTAGGTATCACTATTTCTTTATCTAGAATTACATCTTCATAGTGAATTACCTTAGCAACCTTGGAGGAACTTGAGCCTAGTCTTGAGATCTGTAGTGGTACATCTTTAGTTCTTAGCTTCTGAAGGACTTTTGTAGGAGTGCCAGATGTTGGTAATGTTATCAAAGCTTGAACAACCTCTTTTTCCTTCTCCTTTGGTATATCCTTACTTTCTTCAAATATGCTATGATAAATTACAATGATTTTATTTGCACCTTGTGTTTGTGCATTAGGTTGATCATTTGTTGTTTCTTACTCTTCCACTACAAGCTACACAATCTAGCTTGTAGAGTAGATTGGGAAAGAATCTTCTTTAGGTCTTCTACAGTTAAAGGATTGATGTTCTGAGTAGAGACATCAGAGATATCCTTGATAGTTATAGTTTTTTCAGGCATTCTTTTGTCATGTGGAGGGCTCATACTAGGCATTTGTGTGTCTTGCACACTCTATTCTTCCTATTGCTTTTTAGTTGTACCCATGTCATCTTTTTCTTTTTGTGTCTCCTCCATAATAGTATTATCTTTTTCAGTTTCTTCCTCCTTGTCCTCATCTTCATCTCCATTGTTTTTTCCTTTAAATGGATCTTCTTCTCCTTCTTTAATAGTTGTCAACCCATAGATCAATTTACACATTTGAGTGGATTTCTTGACAACATCTTCAATATTGTCTTAAAGGATGCTAAATGCTATGTATTTTGGTGCAAACCTTCGACCATACTGCTTATTTGCTTTGATAATTTGTACATTTGTCAATTCTGGCATCACTTGGGCTAGTTTAGATTCTCTTATTTGTTTCTCCATATTTAAATAATAATGCCACTTATTTTCAACAATAGAATACAAATCCTTAGGCATTGTATTATCTAATTCAAGTGGAGTGTTCTTGAATTTAGACATCATTTCATGTATTGATTCCTCAATCAAATTTTGTTCTTCTCTACCAAGTTTCCCAAAATCAATATTTTTCAAACCTATCAAATCTACACTATTGTTAAAATTTTCATAGAGATTCTCAAGATCAGATTTTGGTGTGTGACTTACCACTCATAACTGGCTTGTATCTTCAAATTCTATCCTTTCATCATCAGTCTTTGGCTGTGCAATGTATTTTCTCCTTTGCTTCTTCTACTCTAGGCCCTTTTGTTCAGTAGCCTTTATCTTTTCATTGGCATGCTCTTTGGCCTTTTGTGTAGTGGCCCTTGTGTTTTCCTTGGTTATTGGTGTTTTTGACTTTGCTAGGTTGGGTTTAGCAGTCTTCTTTGACTTTGTATCTTCCATAGGTAGTGCCTTGGCTTTTCTTTTCTTAGGTTTTATTTGTATTGGTGCTTTTTTGGTTTCTTCTTCCTTGACACCTTCCTCTTCAAAGTCCTCACCCATGCCTTGGTTCAAAGCAAGAGGTTCTTGGGATTGTTCCTAGTCTTCCTCTACATCATCTTCTTCTTCCTCTTCACTTGCACCTTCTCCAAATTTGGCCTTTAATTTTGTCACCAATTTTTCTTTCTTCTTCATTGTGTAGGCTATCTTTAACTCCATTTCCACTTTAGATTTCATAACATCATAATTACCAAATATTTTGGCACTTTTATCAACTTCTTCAGCTAGAAGTGCAGTGATGGCAGTTGAGGCTTCATCCACATTGATCTCATATCCTAAGGGTCTTAGCCATCTCACCCTAGGTACAACTATCTCTATGTATGTGTATTCAATATCTACAAGAAAACATATTTCATTGTAGTATTGTTCAACTAAAGAAATAGGTATCCTCATTCTCTAATTCATAGACTTCTTGAAGTTTTCAAAATAGCTTATCATAATTGTTTCAAAGTTCTCACCCATATTCTCAATATATTCACTGATTTGTATAGTCACTAATCTATTTGTCTTCCAACCTATTTTACCAAAATATGGGAATTCATTCTATGCATAGAAAAATATGCACACAAGTATTGATCCAAATTTACATTGTGCACTCTTGGTTTTCCTAACTGCTCCAAGATTTTCCATTATTTGTTGTAACTGAAGTTCTGCAAGATCATAAGTATGATCTCTCTTGACAATTTTATAGCCAACATCTACTGTAATGCAAGGCGCACTATTTAATCTACTTGATTGATAAAATTTATGACAAATAACCCTAATTGCAAAGTCAAGTAGTGGATTTGTTATGGTATCTATTGTCATTCCACACTTATTCCATTTTGCACCTATATTGCTTTCAATTACCTCTTTTGAGTCACTTTGTAAGGTCTTTGGCCAATCTGGTGTTGGAAAACCAATCACCCTATGAACAATTCTTTTCAAAATCTTGATTGGTCCTCCTTCCAAACATAGACATCCATTGTGTATCCTACTTAACACTATCTTGATCCATTCTATTTTGAACACTATGGAAAAATCTAGGGCATAGGTCAAACCTTTTCTCTCAAAAATCTTAAATTCTTCCTTCAAAATGTCATTTTTGCACAACTTATCATAAGCTTTCCTTATTTCCATATCACCTATACCTCCTATTTTGCAGTTGTAACATTTTCTTACATCTTGGACCATTATGACCTTAAGTGGAATCATGGATAAAGCACTTGACAGGTCTTGTTTATAAGAAACATCTAGGATGGCTATAAACTTTGGTTGTTTGACCTCATTACTAACTAATTGGACTTCAAAAATTTCTTTCTCCATTACATTCTTTGAACTAGAAGCCATTTTGTCAAACTAGAGTTTAACAAATTTTAAATTGTGTAACTTGGCTTATGAAGAATACCTCAAAAATTTGATAAACTTGTGCTTGATCATCGCTAGGATCTTTGCAAATACTTCGAACTAGATTGTGAATCACCTCTTCACTTTGCTTGCTCTGGCTTGAATTTTTAATGACGAAAAATAGGTGAAAATCAATCATATACCCTTCAAAACTTTTCATTTAATGCTTGGTGCTTGTACAAATATAAACTTAGCATCAACACGATTTCTATTCCATTTAGCATCTATAGAGACTTCCCTTGGTAGCTACTATAGACTCAGCTCTTACTGTCTTTGACTAGCAACTCGACTCTAACTAGTATTTTACTCAACATTTATTGAAATCTTTCCATGCTTGACAACAACATGAAAACTTGAAGATTTAACCTTGAATCTACCACAGCTTCTTGCATCTTTATTCATGCTAATGTAATCATTTAAGTGTTATTTTATTTTGGAACTGATGTATAATGCAACACTTTAAGCATTTGTCCCACATACCTTTTTTTTGCTTAGTTTGATGAGGTGTGACCACTTGACCTATTAGGTAAAGTGATCCCTTCTCCATTTGATGTACTCCAACCATCTTTCTTCTTCCATGTCTTATTCATCTCATTCTTGATGTGTTCAACATCTACCTTTCCTTTACCTCTATAAAATTCACAACTTGGTGCCTTGGACCTAGTTAGACAATGTTTACTAATGTGACTAGTCTTGTGACAACTAAAACATGTAGTTTGACTCAACCACCTCTTGTAATTATCACTGAAGTGAGTCCTAATGTAGTTTTTAGGTACATGTCCATATTCTTGGCAATAGTGATAGAAATCTCTTGTATTATAATCCCAATTATAAGAGTTTTCATAACTTCTTACATTTGTTGGCTTGCTTTATGACCATGTGGACTTGGATCTATATTCAAATGATCTATGTCCATACTTCTTATAGTTGTAGCAATATCCTTCAAATCTAGGTGCATGCATGGTTCTAGTTCTACATTCTCTGATGACCTTGTTTGTTGCACTTATGATAGTAGACCATGTCCTTAGGCTTAGAATTCTAATTTGTATTCTTACTCCTACACACATTAGAGGTATGCCCTTTCTTACCACAATGATGACAAGTAGGTTTGGAGTTCTTACCTTTGTTGTTCCTTTCCTTAGCAGCTTTGGATGATTCTCCTTCTTCAGTGCTTGTGTAACCCAATCTTTATGTATCTCTATTGGATCTAGGGGATTTCATTAATTTCTCAAAATACTTGATGGCTTCATTTGGTTTGTTCAAACTCTCAGCAAATTCCTTTTCTCTTTTTAGGTCATTCTATAGTTGTTCATTCTACAACTTTAATGTAGTTATCTCAATGTCCTTGACATTGAACTCATAATGAGCATTCATCATTTGGCTCAAGGTATCCAATTGCATGTTTGAGATTCTAGATATCTCTATTGACTTTTATTCCAATCTTTTTGCCAAAATTCTTTTGTCTTCTTCAATCATGGCCTTGCCTTCCATAGCTTTTTTCTTTTGTTCAGTCACATCACACAACAGTATAGCTTGTGATTCTTGTTCCAACTTGAGATTACTAATTTCTTCAGCTTGTGCTCTATTCCTTTCTATCAAATCTACAATTGCTACACCAAATTCACTGGAGTTGCCATCTGCAAATAGCTTTGTGGTGTCAATCTCTTTGTATTGTGCATCATTTTCTATTATAGCAATCTCTTTCCTTCTTTTTAGGGAACTCATTAAAGCATCTTTGGCTTCATTTAGTTGATGTAGTATGAGATGTATCTCAATCTTTTGGTTCTCAATGATCTTTTCCAGCTTGTAGACTTCCATTTCAAGATCTTTCCTCTAAGCTACAAAACTTCTTCTTCTAAGAACTTAGCTCTAATACCAATTGTTGGAATTACAAGTAGGAGATGTAAACTTCTGAGAGGGGGGGTGTATTACTAGTTAAAACATGAACCCATAAAACTTTCCACCACTCATCCATATCATGCATTCAATAGATAAACTGAAATAACATGTAAAGAACATACATCTAAATCATGTAAGCATATAACCAATCACACATTTGACACCAGATATGATTACCCAGAAACCCTCCAAAGAGAAGGTAAAATTAGGGTGGGGATGACACCAAAAAATCTTCACTACTTTAGTAATAAAGTGTAGCCAATTAAGGTTACAATGGTTTGACCATGAATCATGTTCTACCTTGTGAAAGGCCTACCCTGTTAAAGGCTTACAAAGACTATTAAGTCCCATCTTGATAGAGGATTTCAACACCCTATTAGAAATGTGCCTAGTTAGAGGACTTCTGAACATCCACTTGGAATGTCACCCTATTAAAGGATTTACAATAGCCTATTAGGACTACTCTGCCTAGGAGATTTAATTGAAATCACCTATTAGGATGTTTTAGCATAGATCTTATGATTGGCTCTTGTTGCCTAATTAAAGATCAAATCCATACAGTATTCTTCTTGATCCTTCCTGGTCTAATTTGACAATTGTTGTATCCTTCTATTCTTTTTCTCCTCCAACTAATTCTACAATTCACTCTCTATATCTTCTAAGTCTCCATGAATGCTCTATTTATACATGCAAACTTCTCTATTCTTCTCCTTCAATCCCTTACTTGCTCATATGAATTTTAGGGTTTCATCCTCCTTAAGAAGACTAGAATACTTAAGGTTAGGTATGAATCTACGGCTAAGATATATCCTTTTTTTTTGCTTAATCCTTCCTATTTTCTGATTGGATGCATGTAATTGCATAGGGAAGCCGCATACATATTCATCCTTATCTTCAAAAGATCATATTCTATCCTTTAGTTGATTGAAAAATGGTTTACATAGTTGTTTGTTCAATCATAAACAAATATGTCCAATTTTTATTTATTGGCACTTGAAGTTACTGATGCTCAGCACATACTATAATTCTAATTTTGACTTAGCACCTAAACTACTCGACATCTTTTGTTTACTTAGCACTTGAATCACTCAACATAGTTTATTTGCTCGGCACTTGAGTGACTTGGCATAGTCTTGTATTTACATATTATACTTAGCATGTATTACTAGTTTGGCATGAACTTAGTAAATGACTTAAGTGTGTTGACACTCAATTGTTAAAACCAATCTAAGATCAACAGATCTTATTACAATTACTTGCTACTACTACATACTCTAGTTGTACCATGTAAAATACAATTTTTTTCTTTCTTAGCCAAGAAACCAATCTCCCTTCAAGTAAAAATGCTCCACCACTAGTGCTTTTTCTATGATCCATACTTCCTACCCAATCCACATAAGTATAAGGACATAAAGTGAAATTAATTGATCTATCATACCAATCCATAATCAGTTGTACCCTTCAAATATCTAAATATCCTTTTCACTACTACATAATGATACTCCTTAGGGTTAGCTTGAAATCTAGCTACAATTCCAACTACATTTTCTATATCTAGTTTGGTTTGAGTCAGATATTACAAACCTCCAATCATTGATCTATACTTCTTCTTCTCAACTATAAGTTTCTCATCTTTGCTATATAACTTATGACTAGTTAGATTTACAACTTTCCAAGACCAATCTTTTCAACAAGTCTTTCAAATACTTAACTTGTGAAAGAAAAATACCATCATTATTTTGTGCAATTTGTAAACCTAGGAAAAACTTCACCTCACCAATCATGCTCATCTCAAATTCATTATTCATCTCTTCAAAAAAATTATCACTTGCTTCATCATTTCCTCCAAAGATTATATCATAACAAATATCACAATGATCAACAAACCATTCTCAATTTATTTCAAATATAAGTTAGCATATGTCATACCTTTAAAAAATTTGAGTTTTGCCAAATACTTATCCAATCTTGTATACTAGGTTCTAGGTGCTTGGTTTAGACCATACAATTCTTTCTATAATCTCCATGCCATGTCTTTTTCTTCTATCCAAGGAAATCCTTCAAGTTGTTCAATGTAAACCTCTTCTTCAAGTTCTCCATTCAAAAAGGCTGATTTGACATCCATCTGATACACTTTGGAATTCTTACTTGATGCATAAGCCAAAAACATTCTCATTTCTTCCATTCTAGCTACAAGGGTATACGTCTCTTTATAATTTATTCCTTCCTATTGCAAACAACCTTTGCATACCAGTCTAGATTTTTTTCTCACAACTTCATTTTGTTCATTAATCTTGTTTCTGAATAACCATTTAGTTCCTATAAAATTCTTGTCTTTAGGTCTAGGAACCAATTCCCATGTCTCATTCTTCACAATATGATCTAGTTCTTCATTCATGTTGTTGGAGTATGTCTATGATAGGAAGATAGCATGCAGTATTATTAATGCAGAATTGTAATGTGACAGGAAGTTTGACAACAATAGGAGGACAACATATTAAAATGCAGAAGTTTATTATAAAATTTAAATGATGCCCGCTTGTCATTGTAACTGGTGGACTATGAAGAGTCATATAACTATAACAAGAAGATTCATTTGGAACTGCCCATGAATAATATATGATGGGCTAGAGTTTTTGAAAAGAGGGACAACATAGAGTAGTTAAAAATGTGGTCTTTTTTAATTTTCTTTGGTTGTTGACAGTCATTTGCTTTCATATATTTTTCATTAGTTTTCAATAAATATTTTCCTTGTTTAGTTTCATTTTATCTTCTTCTATGTCTTGGTGTCATCCTTGATAAAGTTACATTCTTTGTATTTGGTTGAGGATTTCTAGTTTATCAATTTTTGGCAATCCATTTTATGATATGGAGAGAATTCCATTTTTCTAGCCAAGGAATCAATTTCAATATAATTTATAAAAGCATGGAAAAATTTATCGGGTTACTAAAAATTTGGTATTTAAAATTTCCCAAGTGCAATAAAATTTAGATTTGGGTGTTTGGAAAGTTCTGATTTTTTCTCATTTGGCACTATATATATATATATATATATATATATATTCTAAATTAGACATCATGCTATCAATTTTCTCGCTAAAGATTTGGTTTGATAAACATGATTTCCAAAGGATCTTTTATCACCTCATGTGAATCAATTTGGGAAATAGATTTGGAGCTAAAAGGAAACTCTTCTGAAATTGGAAATTTTGAGAACTCTTTCTTACTAATTTTTCTTTCTTGTATGTATTTGATCAATGGATCGATTCTCTAAATGCAAATTTTTTGAATTGTAAAACTTGACCTTTAAAGGAACTTTTAGCTTCTCAATGGAATCATTTATCTATTCCAATATTCACATTAGTATAGATTTCATAATTTACAATACGTTTATGTATTTTGGAGTTTATAGAATCAGATATTTGATGGAGATAAATCTTTTTTTTTTTGGTATGAGCAGATTTTCTACATTTTTAATTATTATTGGGATTCCATTTGGGGAGAGACGGAAATAAGATAGAATGTTGGTTTGAAGAGATTACAAATTAAAAAATTTAAATGAGAAGAGTTGGAACAATATAGATTTTTCTCTTTTCATCTACATTTTGATAGTAAATTAGTTGGAGTTTACAAATTTGGTTAAAGAGCTTATTATGATTTATATTGAGATGTAGAGAAGATCCATTGTTGAATCCCTTGAGTGTTCAATTCCTTAAGGAGGGTTCCAATTTTGATCTCTCTACATCATTTCATTGCTTGAATCCAATGATCATCATTGCATGCCTCATGTATGCCCTTAGGTTCAACTTGAAAAATCAAACATAATTCCTCATTTACTATGTTTCTTGTCATTACTCCTTTTTCTTTGCTTCCAAGTATCTACTCTTTGGGGTGATTGCTTCTTAGGTTCCTATTAGGTGTAGGAGTTGTTTTCTCAACTCTTATCTCTTCTCTTGGCTCATTTCTCTATTCTCCTTTTTTCTCAATAATTTATACATCATTTTGTAAGTCATTATAAGTGATGAAGGGTGCTCCCCTTAATGCCATAAACACATAACAGAAATAATGAAATAATAACAACTTGTGAGAAAAAAATATGGGCTTCTTATTATCACCTCAAATGTGAAATTATAGAATTCAAAATTACAATATGCTAACCCACATGGGCACCTTCATTACAATAATCTATAGGACAAAGCTGTGAACTATCACCGAGAGTTGGCTTAGACAATATTTGAGCCTTTCTTAAATAAGAAATTTTATGCCACCCAAGAAGGTTCAAGAAACTCAAACTTAATACCTAGGGATGACAGTCCTTAACAATACATATAGACTCAGCAAAATGCACTTTTGATATTTCTTTTAGAAATTTTGGGTTGCCCATCTTCGAAAGACCATAACTCTTGAACAGTTTCTTTGATTGGCTATTATAACCACTTTTTTGAAATCTCATCTCCTAATCTATAGGCTTAGACTGGTGCAAGCACCCATTTTTTGAGTTTTTAGGCCTCATTTATGACCTCTGCAGCCTTCAAACATGAGCCTAAACTTTCTATACCAAAATTACACACTGGAAATCTGTAATAGCTTCACAAATACATATATTCTAGCCATGAAACTCTACTGACAAATTGATATAACTAAAATGAACCATCCCCTCTAAGATTAGAACATCCTAAGATCATATGACTAACTTACTAAGTAGCAAGCATCCATAGACAATAACTCTACATTAAGATAGCCCTTATTGAAATAACTAAAAGGAAATATTTTTTGGTGATGTAAGATTGCTCTTGCACCCAAGATGCTCCTACATCAGACACCCGAGGTAATTTGAGAAGTGAACCCATCACATCTCAATTATTAAGAGGAAAACCAAGATAGTTAACCTCCTTCTTTTCTAGCCATGATGAATCTTATATTGGCCTTCCTTTCCTTTGACTAGGTATTCTTCATAAGTTATGTTCCTTATACTTTTTCCAACATGACTATCCAACATCTCCTCAATCTCTTTTGTAGCTAAACTAGCTACTGGAATACTCCATTGCACTTCACCAACATCATCCCCACCACCTCTTTCATGGTACTTTGTCAAATTTGAAATATTAAATAATGGTGAAATATTCAATCCAGGAGGCAAATCCACTTCATAGGCATTTCCAAAATCATCCATTTTCAGTATCTTACACAGTCCAAACTTCTTCATTTTCAGCTTGTCATATGTACCCTCTAGAAAATGCTCCTCTAGCGAATGAACCATGATGTCATCTCTAATTTGAAATTCCTTATGCCTTATTTTCATATCTATCTTAACCTTATACTATGTATTCATCTTGATAATGTGTTTCCTCACCTCCCCATGGATATTCTTCGAATGTTCAACAAATTCTTCTACTTTAGCAATACTTATCTCTCCTTTATCCAACTGTCTCAACTCAAAATAATTTTTGGGACTACTCCCATATACAATCTAGAATGGTGATTTACCACTACTTCTATTGACAAAATTATTATATGCAAATTCTGCTTGTGGTAAAATTAGATCCTAGCCTTTTGGCTTATCTCTAACCAAACATCTTAGAAAATTTCCCAAACTATGATTCAAAACTTATGTATGGCCATCATTCTCTGGATGATATGATGAACTAAACTTCAAATCTATCTTCAATTTCTTCCACAATGTATACCAGAAATACCCAACAAACTTGGTATCTCAATCTAAAACTATACTCTTTAGTAGACCTTGTAGTCTCACCACTTCTCTAAAAAGAAGCTTTTCCACATGAACAACATCACCAGTATTATTACAAGGAATGAAATGTATCATCTTTGAAAACCTATCAACCACAAAAAAATAGAATCATGCCCTCACTGAGTCCTTGGTAATCTAAGAACAAAATCCATGCTAACATCCTCCCATGACTTCCCTTGTACAAGTAATGGCTGATACAACCCTGTATTGTGCTTCACTCCTTTCACCATCTGACATACTCTATAATCTATACAAACTTCTTCACATCTTACTTCATTTGTGGCTAGTAATAATTCTTAGCAACCAAAGCAATGATCTTATCTCTCCCAAAGTGTCTAGTCAATCCTCCACTTTGCTTCTCCTTGATAAGATTCTATCTCATTGAACTTTTACGAATGCATAACTAGCTTCCTTTGAACAACATACCATCTTGAACTATTAAATCCAACCACTTTATCTTGTCAAGTGTAACAAGTTCTATACAAGCCTTCCATGCTTCACTAAAATCAGGATCCTCTAGATACAAATTCTTGAGTTTGGTAAAACCCAACCACCTCAATCTGCATCTCTATTAGCAAAATGTGTCTTCTACTAAGAGAATCTGTAATTTTATTAGACTCCCCACTCTTGTGTTTCAAAAAAAATGTATAACTCTACAAAAACTCAACCCACTTCAAATGTCTTTGGTTCAATTTTCCTTGACTATTCAAATATTCCAAAACTTGGTGATTAGTATACAAAGCAAACTCCTTAGGAAGAAGATAGTGTCTCCACTTATTCAATGCATGAACTATAGCATAAAATTCCTAATTATAAATAGAATTTTTTCCCTTAGCATCATTCAACTCCTCATTGAAATAAGAAATAGCTCTACCTTCTTGACTCAAAATAACTCCTATTGTAGTACTACTAGAATCACAGTCTACTTGAAACACCTTGTTAAAATTTGAAAGTGCTAAAATAGGCTACTCTATAACTTTCTATTTCATAAATTAGAACTCTTATCTACTCCTATAGTCCATTTAGATTATTTCCTATCCCCTCTCATTGTTTCAATCAAGGGTCCACAAATACTACTAAAACCTCTTATGAACTTTCTGTAAAAACTAGCCAGTCCATGAAAAGATCTTACTTCCATAGCACTCTTTGGAGTATTCCATTCAAGAATAGCCTTCACTTTCTCTGGATCCATTTCTAAACCTTCTACTGAGACTACAAATCCTAGGTACACCAACTCCTTCACAAAATTGCACTTCTTCAAGTTTATTATCAACTTTTTTTCCCTCAACTTATCAAACACCTTTTGGATATCCATCAAATGATCCTCCAATGTCTTACTAAAGACCAAAATATCATCTAGGTAAACAATGACAAACTTACCCATAAACTCCACCAGTACTTCATTCATGAGCCACATAAAAGTGTTCAGTGCATTGATTAGCCCAAAAGGCATGACTAACCATTGGTGCAATCCTTCCCTTGTATTGAAAGCATTCTTCCACTCATCACCTTCTCTGATGTGAATCTATTGTTATCCACTCTTCATATCTATCTTTGTGAAATATTTAGCCCCACTCAAATAGTCCATAATATCATCCATCCTTGGAAATTGAAATATGTACTTCATTATGATCTTATTAATGTAACAAACAATAGTCCATGAGGTTAACTAAGAGGGGGTAGGGGTGAATCAGTTATCCAATCATTAAAAAATCACCTTAAATAATTTTATCTATTCATCCAAAGTAAATTGCAACCATAACAAGATTAAAATAGACAATTACACTAGAAATGTTAACTGCAGAAACCCTTGATTAGAGGGAAAACCTCAGTGGGAATGATGCCCATAAGATGATGTACTAATATAAATATTCCTTGTTAGAGGATGGACATTGTTAGGATTCTATTAAAACATTTAGTATATATGAGTCTGTGTTAGAAGACTTTGAATCCTTGTTAGGAGGTTCCAACCCTATGAGGAGATTCCAACACTATTAGGAGTTGTAGAAGACAGAAGGACCCACCATCCAAATAGCTTTTGGGGTAAGATAACTGAACTCACTCTCCAACTAATCTCTCAACTATTCCTTGAAAAACAATTGTATGTATTATACTTTAACTTATTTCCTCTATCCTGTCAACTAAACCAATCACTGTTAGACCTTGTAGACCAAGACACGAACCTTGAATCTACGTACCAAACTTTGTATCACATAATAAAACCTTAGAAATGAAGTTTCCTTCACCTTCACTATGCTCTAATTAACTTTAGATTCTACTCTTTGGGATGCTACAACAATTTGCATCATCCATACATGATAAAGGAAAATGTCCTTCCTTTATACCAAATATGTAAAACAATTCCCTTAGTTGGTTGTTACACATTCTCAATTACTAATTATAGGACCACATTAAGAACACGTTACACTTAGTGATAATATTAATCTTCTACCTTGTAACTTGAATAACTTTCCATACATGTAAAATTATGATAAGTGAGCTTAGCCACATCATCTCCAGCATGTCTTCTATACATCTTTAACTTCACCTTCTCAAAATAATAACTCTACTAAGAGATATAACAAGTTTACCAAAATATGCCTTTGTAAACTCTATCTCAAAATAATCTTCACCAAAACTTGCATAACTTCTTCTAAACTTAATATCTTATGCTTCCAAGGTTAACTTCATATACTAGACACATAGCATAATCTCCATTTAACCTCACTAGTGAAAGTACTCAATGATCTATCCTTACCAGCTTGATCTTTACCATTGTTCTTTTGTCAAATACTATAGAAAATTGCTATGTTGACATCAATGAAAAACATAGTAATGAATGTAATATACCATCATGATAATTATCTAATCATGTTTCTACAATACTCCCCCATAGGAATATCATTAACATTCATGCTTTCAACAATCTCCCCCTTTGGCATTGATGGCAACATAGATGAAAAACATCTAGTTCCAAAAATACCAACTGCAAAAGACTATTCACCTTCCTTTTCAAATCATCTTCATCAATCATTTTCAAATCCTCTTCATCAATCATTCTCCCCCATTGATACACCTCAATGTGCTTTTATATCAAACTATTTTTCCATGTTTTACTTCTCCTATTGTACTTCTTTCCAACTATTTTTTCTAAAAAAAATTTCATACTATACTTCTCCTCCATTGACATCAATGGCAAAGGTTTCAGCAACCATCAAACTCTACAAAAATTGTTTCTGACTTGTTCAAGTGTCCAAAGACAATATTTAAAAACAAAATCCAACAAGATTCCTAGTTGACTCTATCCATCATAGATACTTCCCCATACAAGAAGCATAAACATTCAGTTTAGACAAATAATAGTTCTTTGTTACACTGGACTGATGCACTCTTGAATCATCTATTCTAAGGTAGGAGGCGCATAAACCCTAGCATACCTCACAAATACTCAAAAGTCTCTTTGGGATAGTGAAAATATCTACAATCTTCTCTTTAGTGCTTACATATAACAATCTAATTTCCTTTTCTACAATTTGCTCTCTCAACATGTGATACTTGATAGAAATGTGCTTAGTCTTAGAATGAAACACTAGATTCTTAGACATATTTAATGCTCTTGTGTTGTCACAATGTATGACAACTGGTTCCCTAAATTCTATCCTTATATCCTTAAGCATTTGCTTCATCCAAACAACTTGATTACAATTTGTAAGAATTTTCCTTAGGGAAAAATTCACCCAAGATCAAGGAACTCAAGCACAAGCAAAAGCACACTAGTACCAAAAGAGTATGATCAAAATATCGATATGTATTTGATGTGAAAGTACTGGAATTCTTCTAGAATGCCTAGAAATCAACATACTGATAAGTCATACAACTAGTCACATGTCCACCAGAAGTGGATTATCCTCCATTAAGCATAGGAGTAAGTGTGATGATGAGAAGACAAGCTTATAAAGTTTTAGCATGCAAAATTATGTTGTAGGCACCATGTGCTAAAATAGAAGTGTGAATAACTATGTGTAAACTCTAGTGTTGTAGACACCATGTGTCGAATTAGAGTTGCTTACTTCTTTGTTGTCAACATGACAACTCATAAAAGTACACAAACTCCCAAGTGTCTCACTAATAAATAATAAAATAATGAATTGACCTAAGTAAACTCAAGTAAGTGTAAATAGTGAATAATTATTTACACCCACACCCCCCCTTAAGTGCAACTTAGGGGAATGCACTTAAGCTTACAAAAACTAAGATGAAATGCATAATGGGTCCCAGCTACTAGGCCATGTTAGGTATCCATGTACATAATGAAATGAAATCTCTCATAAAGTGGAGAAAGAGGGAAATCCACATGGGAAAAACTCTCCCCCAAAAAGAGAGATGAGAAGACAAGATGCATCGATGGATGGAATAATCAAGACCCCCCCATTACAACATACATCAAGTATATACAAAAGAGAAGTATGAGAAGAAAAAACCCCATCAGAGGAAAAATTCCCCCCAATAAGAGAGAAGAAGGAAAGAGATAAGATAGTCCCTCCCCCCAAATGTAAATTTTTGATCAGTGATAGTTGCTCCAAGGTAGAAGCTAGTCCATGAGTGTTGAATAATGTTTCTCCCCTTAGGAAGAAATAATGGAAAAGGTACAAGTGAGATTCTTCCCCTGTGTGTACAAAGAATCCCAATGATGAATAACATCTCTAAAACTTGCTCAACTATCCTTGTGTCAATGCTGATGGTCACCCCTTCCAAGATTGTTTAAAAGAACGAGTGCAGATATAGCAAGGATGGATGTAGAACCTGTCCCAAAGAACCAACTATCTCCTCAAATGATAAAGAGACTTCCTACAACTATTGTACATAAGGATCCACAATCATATCAACCTATAAAGATTGATCATGTAGAGAATGGACAAGAGGGTTAGAGTGAGCCCTTGCAACAACTGAAGAAGGATTTTCATCATCAAAGGGAAGATGTATATCATCAATGATGTCTCCCAAATCTACTAATATGACTCCACAAGCAAACCTAAAATATCTATCAAGAAGTCATCCATTGATGTTGGAGTTGGAAGACAAGATGTACCTTGTTGTACTGGACCTATCACTATGGCAATATATGCATGTTGAATATGCTAATGATGTGACCTCTCTCTCTACATCTGTCAATAGGATCCCACATATTTGAGTCTATTGAATCACTATCATTGGTGTCACTATCAGTTTCCATAATGTATGAAGTGCAGAGAGGATTAGAGGATAAGCTAGGTGAACTTTCCTCAAAGTGAACATCCCTCTCTATGAAAATCTCATGTGTCTCAGGATCCATAAGTCTATATGCCTTCACACCATCTTCATATCTGATGAAAGTACAAGGCTTTAGTGGTGGTGCCTTGCATCCCCTGGAAGATATGTTTGCCCATGTTGGACAACCAAAGACTCTGAAGTGTTTCACAACTGGTTTTCTACTGCACCATGCCTCAAAAGGTGTCTTTCCATCTAAGGAAGTATGAGGAGACCTATTAAGTATATGAATGGCACTGGTTATAGCTTTGACTTCAAGTGTAGGATTAAGAGACTTGACTTGTATCATGCAACTTGCCATAGACCTAAGAGTTCATAACCTCAGTGCTGCAATGTTTGTCTTGTGTGGACTAAATGCTGGTAGATTTTGAAGATCAATACCCTCAAGTTTGCAAAAATCTTTAAGTCTTGTGTTCACATATTTTCTTTCATTATCGATCTAAAGAACCTTGATGGCTTTCCTTGATTTCTATTCGACACAACTCTTGAAGGCTTTAAGCTTATCAACCACTTCATTCTTGTGATGAAGAAAGTAGACCCATGTGTAGAATGAAAATTCATCAATGAAACTAAGTATGTAGTGACCCTGGCCGATTGATGTCACTGCAAAAGGACCTGCTAGTACTATGTGAACCAATTGAAGACAACTAGTGCTCTTGAAGAATTCCCTTTATCAAACTTCTCCTCTAGATGCATATCCATTGAACATGTTGAATATTCACCCTTATAAAAGTTGATTGTAGGCAGACCTTTGACCATGTTTTTTGAGAAAAGTTGCTAAAGATAATGGGAGGCAAGATGACCATACCACTCATGCCATAATGCTCTTTGTGGATGAGATTGAGTTAACAAGGCATGTGAGGGAGACTTAGGCATAAAGTGGGAAAAAGAATAAAGCCTTTTGTGATGATTGACTTTACTCACTACAACCAATGAATCATCTTTTAGATTTTGCACCATTACAAAATCAGGAAGGAACTCAACTTTGTTGCCATCCCCAAGGTGAGTGATTTGGTAAATTGAGAGGAGATTAGAGCTAAGGTTTAGAACATAGAGAATGTCTTTAAATTTCAACTTTTCCATCTCCACAACTCCTTTCCCTCCAATTTCCATTTTTGTATCATCTCTTACAAAGATGTGCAGTACCTATGACTACTTAAATGAAGAAAAGTCTCCCTTTGAAGAACCCATATGATATGAGGCACCTGAGTCAAGAATTTATTCTGATGAAGAACTTGAAACAATTATTAGTGCTTTCCCTTTTCCCTTTGAAGTAGTGTGAGTTGAATCCTTGGAAGCATTTGGCACATTGATTTTGTTCATATTGAGTAGGTTTTCCAAGTCATCAATTCTCTTAGTCTTGCAATGATGCTCATCATGATCCAGTTGCTTGAAATATGCACAAAAAGGTTTGTCCTTCTTTTCATTGTTTCCCTTTTTGTTGGAAGAAGAAATGCCTTGTTTCCAGGAGGAAGATTGTCATGTCTTAAGTTGTGATTTTTTCTTCCACTACTTTTTCTTGTTGTTGTTAGAAATTTTTCCACTTTGACTTGATTAGTTCTCATCACTAGACACCAATGCTTTGGTCTTTGATGACATTAGAAGTCCCATATCTATCAACTTGGTTTGTTCAAAAAATCAACATTTCTACAAATGCATAAAATGTAGGCTTTTGGAAAGCACTTCCCATGGTCAACCTATAAGTGTTATAACTCGAAACAAAGGAAGCATACTCTTAAGGTAGCATGAATCAACCTATCATCCTTCATGGGATTACCACAATCTTTAAGTAGTGCTCTAAACTCATTGGCTTAGTTAATATAATCTTGAATTATGTCAAAAATCTTAGGATCCAATAAAAGTAGATCATCCTCAATCTAGAATCCATTTTCCTCATCCACCTTACCATACAATGATTCAAGTTTGTCCCAAGCAGGTTTGGCTTCCTTGAATCTGGAAATGTGGAAGAAGAGATCTCTATGTATACAACCCTTGATAATTCCTAAACCCTACTAGTCTTTAATTTTCCAATCAAAGAGTGTTGTAGCATTAGTAAGTTTGCAAATTGTACCATCAACATAAATATTTAGACCTTTTTCCATTAATCTACTCCATGCAATTTCTTTCCATGTAGAATAATTGTGTGAAATTAGAAGTGGACCTTTAGGTGAACCCATGATGTAGAAAATGAAAAGAGCACAAAAGAGAGATACAAAAACACAATACACACCCCCCCTATTTACTCAACCAAAGAACACCCACAAAAAAATACTTTTGGCACTTTATATATAGTGTGTGTACAATAGGCCACTTGTCAAAATGTACAAAGTGGACTTCTAATTTTTCTATTTACAACTACCTTTTGAGGCTCAAATCTATCACTAAGCATTGTAGCTTAGATGTACAACAATTTTGAAAAGTAATCAAAGAAATACAATGTAGAAAAGGCCCTAAGTCTAAAAGTGATTTTTTTGTCCACACAAACCATAATTTTAATGAAAATCTAGAAAGTAGACAAAAAATTAAGCACTTTCAAAAAAAATAGAACCTATTTTCAAGTCCAGATGAGCCTGTACAAAGCCTTTCAAGTTGCAAAATGCAGGATTAGATAGGTACAGTCACCAAAAAATGCAATTTCTAACAAATCCATGCACCAAAACCAAAAAAGAACAACACCACTAAAAAGATTAGGAAATTCTACCCAAAATCAAAAAAAAATTGCACCTAATTTGGAGTCTAGATGACTAAGTTATGGCCTCTTAAAGTCAGATTGTCAAATCAAAATTGCATTTGGAGAGGGGTCTAGATTTTTAAAAACTATGAGGTTAAATTTGATGATCAAATGGTTGTCATAGTAGTTTAAAAATGCCTGGTAATGACGATCAGATGGATGTCAAATTTAAGAAAGTGTCTGGTTGATGTCAGCAAAAAAAGGCCACCCTTGGTGACGTGGCAAGGCAGTACTATACGAATTGGTAAGGAATGTACAAAAAAATACACATGTTTTTTGTTTGTGTGGCTAGGTTTTCAATATGAAATTTGATGTGGAGGGTGTTTCACTAGCATTGTGCAGCTAGCTCCACGTGTCGTATGCGAAGTGGACTGTTTGGAGGTTTGGCAGCACTACATGGGAGGATTTGTGCTGACCTGTATGCATGGAGGTCTTCATAGTGGGTGCCACATGGATTATGTGGAGTGGGTCATACAACAGATGTGATATTGCAAATAGGAGTCTAGCCAAAAATTTTGCACATTGCCATCGGCAAGATTGGAGCCAGGTGCTGGAAAATTGCACAAAGTTTTGGTGAAGTCTTTGAATACTATCAGTGGCTATTTTGTGAATGGCCAGTAGTAAATCTAGTGGGGACTAAAAATGTAGTCCAACATTGATAAAACATCTTCAAAAAAATGCAAATAAATAACTGTGGTCATGGTGGTAATGTGAAATAAGCCCACTGGGTGAGTTGTGCAATGTGATAGTGCCAAATTTATGGGATTGCCAATTCATTCTCATCGATATATTGATGCTATATGAAATCTATGATAAAGCCCATCAATATAATAAATGGAATAGTTCACACAGGGTCGAGGTGTCACTACCCGATGCCTATATGAAAAAAAAAAAAAAAAAATCTCTACAAGCTCGAAGGGCAAAAAGAAATCCTAAAAATTTCCATGAAAAAGTAGATGGAAGCTCCCAATGACTGTGATACTCCAAATCTGGGTCGAGGTGCTAAGGCAACAAGATGGTCTCAAATGGCTACGTGAAGAGAAATTCTCCAAGCTCTAATACCATGTACGAATTTTTCTTAGGGTAAAATCCACCCAAGATCAAGGAACTTAAGCACAAGCACAACAGTAGACCAAAAGAGTATGATCAGAATATCGATATGTATTCAATTCAATGTGAAAGTACACTAGGAGTGCCTATATATAAAGGCCTCTAGAATGCTTCTAGAATGCCTAGAAATCAACATATTGATAAGTAATACAACCAGGCACATGTCCACCAGAAGTGGATTATCCTCCATTAAGCATAGGAGTAAGTGTGATGATGAGAGGATAAGCCTACAAAGGTGTAGCACACAAAATTATGTTGTAGACACCATGTGCTAAAATATGAGTGTGAATAAATGTGTTGTCTACAAGACAACTTAGTTAATTATGCAAACTCTAGTGTTGTAGACACCATGTGCTAAATTAGAGTTGCTTACTTCTGTGTTGTCAACATGACAACTCATAAAAGTATGCAAACTCCGAAGTGTCTCACTAAAAAATTATAAAATAATGCATTGACCTAAGTAAACTTAAGTAAGTGTAAATAGTGAATGATTATTTACACCCACACTATTGTTTGTTGTTACAACATATTTTGCTTCTGCTATACTTTGTGAGGTACAATCCTACTTTTTGCTTAGGCAAGAAACCAATCTTCCTCTAAGAAAGAATGCTCCACCACTAGTGCTCTTTCTATCATTCGTACTACCTACCCAATCAATACTAATATAAGCATATAAATTGAAATCATTGGATCTATCATACCACAATCTAAACTCTGGTGTTCCTTTTAGGTATCTAAATATCCTTTTGACTAATGCATAATTTGCTTCTCTAGGATCAACTTGAAATATTGCAATAATTCCAACTACATTTTCTATATTTTACCTTGTGTGAGTAAGATATTGTAATCCTCTGATCATGGATCTATACTTCTTCTACTCAACAGTAGGTGTCTCATCCTTTACACATAGCTTGTGTCTAGTTACAATAGGTGTTCCAACTAATTTACATGTTTCCAAACCAAACCTTTTTAGTAGATCTTTCAAATACTTATTCTGAGAAATAGATATTCCTTCTTTCTCTTGTATGATCTATAATCCTAAAAAATATGTCGTTTCTCCTATCATGCTCATTTGAAATTCCTTCTTCATTTCTTCTACAAACTTGTCACTTTCATCATCATTTCCTCCCAAATATGATATCATTAAAAAATATTACCAAAATTGTCAATCCATCATCAATTTATTTCCAATAGAGATTACTATATTCCATACCTTTGCTATATCCAAGCTTTGTCAAATGCTTGTCCAACCTTGCATACCAAGTTCTAGGTTCTTTCTTTAAGTCGTACAATGGTTTCTTCAATCATCATACTATGTCCTTGTCATTTGTTAAAGGACAACCTTTAGGTTGTTCTATGTATACCTCTTCTTCAAGTTCTCCATTCAGAAATGTTGATTTGGCATCCATCTTATACACTTTAAATTTCTTATATGTTTCATATACTAAGAATAACCTTACTACTTTTATTCTTGCTATAAGAGCGTAGGTTTCATCATAGTCTTTTCCTTCTTGTTGTGAGTAACCTTTACATACCAATCTTGCCTTGTTCCTTACAACTTCACCTTGATCATTCATCTTGTTCCTAAATACCCATTTTATTCCTATCACATTCTTATCTACTAGTCTAGGAACCGATTCCCATGTCTCATTCTTCACTATCTGATCCAATTCCTCTTTCAAATCTTGCTTCCAATAGTCATCTTTACATGCTTCATTTGCATTCTTTGGTTAAACTTGAGATATCAAACATAGTTCTTCATTGATTTTTCTTCTTGTCATTACACCTTTATCTCTACTTCTAATGATATGCTTGGGTGCATGATTCTTTGTCATATTTTTACCTGAAGTAGGAGTCATTATCTCAACTCTTAGCTCTGTTGAATTTTTTGAGCTTTGTTCCTTCCTTATCTCTACTTCATTTTGCAAATCATCATTAGTCTCAAAGAATAATTCATCATTCCTTGATTTAGTAACAACATTCTCATCATCTGAATTGTAGTCAACTATTCTTTCTTGTATCCTAAATTTCTCATGAACTCTTACATTTTCACTTTCCATTATGGTTTTAGTTCTCAAATTATAACATCTATAAGCCTTTCTTTTCAATGAATAACCAAGAAACATACCTTCATCACTTCTAGCATCAAACTTACCAATATTTTTTGTACCTTTTCTAACTTGTACTCTATTCATAGTGTAGACTGTTGTATTCATAGCTTCTCTTAAAAACATTTTGGATACATCATTCTTAGCTAACATAGCTCTTGCAGCTTCTGTTACTAACCTATTTCTTCTCTCTACTATGCCAATTTGTTTAGGGGTTCTCAAAGTTGATAACTATCTTTTGATTCCATTAGCTTGACAAAAGATGTTAAACTCGTTTGAAGTAAACTCTCCTCCTCTATCTGATCTTAAACATTTAATCTTCATACCTGATTCATTCTCAAATCTATTCTTAAATATCTTGAACTTGTCAAATGCCTCATATTTTTCTTTAAGAAATGCAACTCACATCATTCTAGAAAAATCATCAACTAAACTCATGAAATACCTTTCACCATAGAATCCTTAAGTCTTTGTAGGACCACTAAGATCTATATGTACAATCTCTAATTTTTTTGTAGTAGGAAACTTCTTGCTAGGCAAAGAATTTCTGCTATGCTTTGCCAATATACACTCCTTGTAAATTCTGTTAGCAGGCTTTATAATCTTAGGAAAATCTCTAAATGCAAACATATTACTAGTCTTCACAATGTTGCCAAAGTTTATCTAATAGAATCTCTTATGCAATCACCAACTATCATCTACCTTTGCAACCAAACATGTCATTTTAGTAGGATTCAACTAAAATACATTACCTCTAGATCTGGTTCATGTTCCAATTACTTTTCCATATTTGTCTCTGGTCATACATTTTTCTTTGTGAACTATAACTGATAGCCTTTATCCACTAGTTTTCTAATACTCAAAAGATTATGCTTCAAACCATCAACAAAATATACATTCTTAGTGTTAGTTTTACCATCAAGATTTATAGATCTAATACCTTTCACATGGCATGTTGCATTGTTTCCAACTCTAACAATGCCTCCATCATGATGTTTAAAGTCAACAAACTTGTTCATATCACTAGTCACATGATGTGAACAACCATTGTCAATTATCCAATCATATTTCTTTTCAACCTATGATACCAAAGCTATTTTCTCTAGACTTTCTTCTTTAATTGCTACAAATCCTATTTCATTATCACTAGCACTTACTACTTGTTCATCAGAATCATCTTCTTCATTTGCATACATACTCTCTATCTCTTCTAGGTTTGAACTTTCCATTATACTTTTTCTCTGTTTTAGGACACTTCGATGTATAATGATTAAATTCATTAAAAGTCCAACATTTAAAAAATTTCTCATCATCTTTTTCTCTTCTTACAAGAAGGGATACTCCTTCTATCTTTTTGTCCTCATTAGATCTGCTACTGCTAGCAAAGTCTTCTCTAGCACTTGTGCTCCTTGATAAACTAAGTCAAATATTCAAGGCACTAAAAGTTGTTTCTATTTTGGACAATTCTCTAGACTATCTAAGTTCATTCTCAATTGCTTCAAGTCTACCAAGAAATGTCTCCTTTGTGAAATCTTTGGTACAAGATATCAACAACTATATCATTTGAACTGCTTGCTTAAATAGTGTTGTTAAGCTCTTTAATATCTTCCAGATCATCTCATCATCTTCTTTGGCTCATCCTTGGGATCTCATACCTGCAATAATTTCTTATATCCTGCCTACATATATTCTTATAGATTCATCTTCTATCATTTTAGCATCTTGAAATGCACAAATCCGACTTTGTAGCCTCATTTTCTTAGAATGTTCATCACCTTCAAATTTATTTTCTAGAGCTTTCCAAATCAAATGAGAAGTATCAAGTGACTTTACCTAGTTGTACTCAATTTTAGAAAGTGCAAACAATAGTGCTTCTCTAGCTCTCATGTCACACATTACAGATCTCTCTCTCTTCCTCACTACAAGTTTCCAAATCACTTTCAACAATGATTATCTTTGATAATTTTGTCAAGATCTAATAACTTGGACCCATACACAATAGATGTGTCTTCATCTTTTCCTTCCAACTATCATTATTTGTTCCATCAAACTTCAAACTATCTTTCTTGAATATGTTTGCCATGTATCTCCCAAATTTGTTAAGCTTTATCTTCAAGAACTTGAGGCTCTAATACCAATTGTTAGAAACAATAGTCCACCAAGATAACTAAGAGTAGGGGATGAATTAGTTATCCCATAATTAAAACATTTATCAACCTTAAATAATCTTAACCATTCATCCAAAGTAAACAATAACATAAAAAAATGCACATAGACATTTACAACAGATATGTTAACTATGGAATCCCTTGATTAGAGGAAAAGCCCCATTGGGAATGATGCCCAGAAGATGATGTACTAATATAAATATTTCTTGTTAGAGGATAGACCTTGTTAGGAGTGTATAGAAAAAATTCAGTACATATGAGTCCCTATTAGGAGATGTTGAATTCATGTTAGGAGATTCCAACCCTATTAGAAGTTGTAGAATGCACAAGGAGCCACTATATAAATAGCTTTTAAGGAAAGATCACCAAACTCATTGCCCAACTGATCTCTCAACTATTCCTTGTAGAATAATTGTATGTACTATACTTTAACTTCTTTCCTTTGTCCTATAAACTAGACCAATCACTATCAAACCTTGTAGGCTAGGTCAGGATCCTTAGATCCAAGTATCCAAATTTGGATCACACAATAAAACCTCAGCAATGGAGGTTCCTTCACCTTCACTCTTCTTTGCTTAACTTCACATTCTGCTCTTTGTGCTACTTACAATCATTTGTATCATCCATACATGATAAATGAAAATGCCCTTCCTTTATATTGAATCCATAAAACAATTCCTTGAGTTAGTTGTTACACCTTCTCAATTAATTATTATAGGACCACATCAAGAACATGTTACACTTAGCGATAACATTAATCTTGCACCCTGTAACTTGAATAACTTTTTGTACAAATAAAATTATGATGAGCAAGCTTAGCCATGTCATCTCCAACATGTCTTATGTACATCTTCAACTTTAACTTCTTAGAATAATAACTGTATTAAGAGATATAATAAGTTTACTAGAACATGCCTTTGTAAACTCTATCTCAAAACACTCTTCACTAAAATTTCATAACTTCTTCTAGACTTAATATCTTATTCTTTTGAGGTTAGCTACATATACTAGACACATAGTATAATCTCCCTTTAACCTCACTAGTGAAAATACTCAATGATCTATCCATACCAACTTGATTTTGATTATTCTTCTTTTGTTAGATACCACAAAAAACTACTATGTTGACATCAATGACAAACACAATCATGAATGTGGCATACCATAATGATAATTATCTAATCATGTTTCTACAATACTCCTACATAGGAATATTATCAGCATTCATGCTTTCAATAATTAATAGTGTGAGAATCTATGCATATCCTCCATTCTCCATTCTTCTTTGGTGCAAATGTTGCTAGTACAACACATGGACTTGGACTCTCTCAAATCAACCCCTTCTACAAAAACTCATGAACTTGTATGCTCAATTCTTCACTTTTTTCTGGTGTCATTCTGTGTGCTACATTGGTTCGAAAACTAGCTCTTGGAATCAAATCCATCTAGTCACTGATCTTCCTCACTAGGTCTAATCCATTAGGTACATTATTTGACACAATATCAAAAAACTCTTCCAACATATTTGTAACCTCTACATCTCCTCCTCTACTTCTTCTTTACCATCTTTTGAAATTATATAAAAATACATATGCTCACATTTCATACCTTCAAGAAACTTCTATCCATCAACAAAGCATATTCTGACAGGGTGACACTTCATGTAAAGTGTTTGTAAATCCTTTAACCAGGTCACTATTGATACAGTGTGAAGCCTTTGACAGGGTAGGCCTTTAACAGGGCAGACCATTAGAAGTGGTTAAACATTATTACTACAGTGATTTTGTGGGTATCATCCCCACCCCAGTTTTACCTTCTTATATCTGGAGGTTTTCTGGGTTACCAAATCTTAAGTTTTATGTGGTGATGTATATTGGTTTCTTATGATTGCTTAATATTTATATGCATGCATGTTCATTTTAAAAATATGTTGTTAAGGATTTGAAAAAATTAAAAAGGCTAGTACTTCTGATTCACCCCCCCCCCCCCCCCCCCCTCTCAGAAGCATTCTTTCCAATAATTTATTCCAACAATTGGTATCAGAGCCCAGTTTCTCTCAAAAAGAAGCCTAACAGCTTGGAGGAAAAGATCTAAGGATGGAATTTTTCAAACTTGGAAAGATCATTAAAAACTAGGTGATAGATGTGCATCTCGCTCTACAAAAGGTAGAGGAAGCCAGAGTGGAATTAAGAAAATATTTTAAAAGAAGAAAGGAGATAGCCATAGCTGAAAATGACATACACTACAAGGAAATTGATACCACACAAGTGTTTTCCAATGGAAACACTAAAGAATTTGATGCAGCAATAGCAGAACTGATGGAGAAAAACAAAGCTCAAGAAAATGAGATAAGATCTCTCAAGATGGAACATGAATCACAGGCCATAATATTATGTGAAATCACTGAACAAAATAAAAGAGCAGTTGAAGACAGTGTCATGATGGAAGATGACAAAAGAAATCTTGCAAACAGACTAGAAGAAAAGAGAACTAAATTAACAAGGATCTCAAACATGCAGATGGATACACTTGTTCAAATGATGAACCTTCAAATGAAAGATATTGAGATATCTACTTTGAGGATGCAGAATGAACAATTATAGAATGAACTGAATAGAGAAAAGGAGATAGCAGAGAATCTCAACAAGTCAAGTGAAGCCATAAAGTACTTTGAACAGTTGCTGAAATTCCAAAGATCAACCCATGATACATCAGGACTTGGATATAATAGTACTGAAGTTGGAGAATCATCAAAGAGTGTTGAGCAAAGAAGTGACAAAGGTAAGGATTATAAACCCACTTGTCATTACTGTAATAAAAAGAGACATACTTCTAATATTTGTAGGAGTAGAAGAATCAATTAGCCAAACACACATAAAAGCAAGAGTTACTGTCACAAGTACAAAATTCAAGGACATATGAAACAAGACTGTAGATCCAAAATCCCAAGAACACAAAGATTTGATGGACATTGTCATAATTGTAAGAAATATGGACATAGGGCATTTGAATGTAGATCAAAGCCCATATGGACACCAAATCAACCAGAAAAAGGGATTGAAATCCACTACCATTGGGATTATAACACCAGGTACAGTTGTCACTATTGTCAGGAATATGGACATACACCCCAAAATTGCATAAGAACACATTTCAAGGGAAACTATAAAAGATGGTTGAGCCAAACTACATGTTTCAGTTGCTTGAAAACTGGTCATACCAGCAACTTTCCTACAAGGTCCAATGCACCAAATACTGAAGTCAAAAAAGGAAAAGAAAAGATTGATGTCATAAGAGAAAAAATGAATAAAATTTGCAAGAAGAAAGATGAGTTCAGTACATCAAGCAAAGGGATCACTTCACCTAATGTGTCAAGTGATCACACTTCATCAAACTAAGCACAAGGGAGATATGTGGACTGATATACAAAGATATATCATACATCAGTCCCAAGAAAAAGAAGCACTAAAAAGAAGAATTAAGCATAAGATAAGATGGTAAGATTAATATTCAAACAATGATGTTGAGTCATCTTTGAATGTCAAGTTATCAGAAAAGTTAGTAGATGCCGAGTAAGCATAGCTGCCGAGTGGATGTTGAGTTGAAAACATTTGGAAGCTGAGTGACAAGTGTAGGTACTAAAGTGCATTAAATCCAAAAGTTTATTCTATTGTTTAAAAGTAAAATTTGATTCATTCTTGAGCCATTCAAATGAAGAGCAATTATTTTGAGAACGTCTGAGCAATTTTCAAGCTCTCAACCAGTAATTTGTAGCAATTCTGCATCTACCTAAGCGATCAAAGTATCTATCCATGTATTTCCTTCAAGTGCCGAGTTTTACAGTTTGAAAATTTTTGCTTTAAATTGTTAAAACCCTCATTCAGAGATAAATGGTGACAAGCTCAAAAACAACTCAAGAGAAAATGAGTCATGAAATTCAACTTGCCAGCAACGAAGTTAAGCAACCTAAGTTTAGACCAATACCAAAGGTTGCATATAAAAATGATCCTGTTGGTGCCCTATCTTCCATCCCTGAAAAAGTTGTTATGGTTCAGGATGTACAAAAATTCTATAATTGTACAATAGGAGCCATAGGAGATTTGGAAATCTTTAATGCCTATGAAAAACTCTATGATAATGGTATTCTAAAAGATCAGTTTTCTGTCATAGAAAAGAAGGGTTTAACCAAAGCCCTAGTTTTTCCAATCATATTCAAAAATGAGTGGATACGCATTATACTCAATAGAATCCATGATGGATCATTCTGGTTAGAACAAGGGCAAGTCAAGATTACCAAGAAGATGGTTCATAGGGTTACTAGCTTTCCAACCCTAGATCGGCCAAAAACCTTGAGAAGCAAAAAGAAGGAAACAATTGAGAAGAACACAGGAGCAAAGTGGAACAATAGAGGCATGACTATAGACACCATAACTGATCCCCTTTTAGATTTTTATGTAAGGATCATATCAGATAAGTTTTACCAATTCAGCAAGTTAAATAGTGTACCCTGCATAGCAGTAGATGTGGCACATAAACTTGTAAAGAAAGATCACACTTATGATCTTGCAGAGCTCTTGTTGTAACAGATTAATAAAAATCTTGGAGCTATTAGAAAATCCAAGGGAGCATAGTGCAAATTTGGTTCAGTGTTGGTTTGTATGTTCCTCTATGTAATGAAGGAATTCCCTTCATTTGGAAGAGTCAACTGGAGTCAAAATAAAATCATTGTTGATCAAATTAATGATTTCATTGCACAAATCGGAGATAGCTTTGATGATCAAATGTCTATCTATTTTGAGGATTTCAAAAATGTAATGAAGAATAGAATGAGGATACCAGTCTCACTGGTAGAAAAGCATATAAATGACATATGTTTTCTTGTTGATATTGATTATACCTACATTCAAGCAATCCTTCCAAGGACAAGATGGCTTAGACCATTAGGATATGAGCTTGATGTTGACCAAGCTTCTGTAGCCATCACAACTTTACTTGCAGAGGAAATGGACAAATATGCCAAGGCATTTGGAATGTATGACACTATAAAATTAAGAGTTGTTATAGAACTCAAGATAGCCTCAGTAGTAAAGAAAAAGGACAAGCTGATAAAGTAGATAAAGAAGAAATTTGGTGTTGGAGAATCCAGTGCAGTAGCTGAAGAAGAAGAGATTAGTGAAGGAGAAGAAGAAGGTGAGCTAGAACAAGATCCACTTGAACTACCACAAAGACAAGGAGAAGAAAAAGATGAGAGTGTCGAGGAAACAAAAACCAAGGAAGCACCCATCAGAGGCAGAGTCATTAAAAGGAAAACAAAGACCTCTCCTGCTTCTCAGCCCCCACCAAAGAAAGCTATCGTGCAAATCACAAAGAAGCCAACAACCAGAGCTACAACAAGGGCCTCTACCCAGAAGGCTAAAGAGGAAGCCACAAAGAAGAAAAACACAAAGGCATAAGAAGAGCCAAAGAAAAGGAAAAGATATGTGGCCCAACCTAATACTAATGAAGAAGATCAAACTAAAAAGGTAAGTCCTCCTAAATCTTCAATTGATATATTATGTAAAAAGATTAGGAATGGAGACTTAAATGAAATGAAAAAGATTGATTTCAATAAGTTCAATAAAGAGGAACAAAATAGCATAGAAGAATTAGTCTATGCATTTATGGCATAGTTCAAGTATACATCTCTTGAACTAAATGGACAATTGCCAAAGGAATTGTCTAAAATTATAGAAGACAAATGGCATTTCTGCCTAATGATGGAGAAAGAGATGAGGGAATCAACCCAAGCAAACTTATTGCCTGATTTGACAAAAGAACAAGTAACTCAAGCAATCAAAAGGCATAACAAAAGATTTACACCTAAATATAGGGCATTCTCCATCCTACAAAATAAAATTGAAGAAGTTGTGCAGAGAACAACAAGAGTATGGAAAACCTTGTACAAAACGTTTGAAGATGTTCTTGAAGAAATATACAAAGAAGAAGCTACTGCTAAACCTGAAGAAAGAAGGAAGAGGAGAGAAGAGAAAATAGAAGATTTTCAGAAGTCAGTAGATAAACTCAAAGAGGTCAAGGTGCCATCACAACAACCACCTCAAATCATTCAAACTACTGGGCTTACATTTCTACCACCTCTATCACCACCAAGATTAGTCACTCCAACTCATCAGGAGCTGAGTGCAACAACAGCGATAGTCACAGGGAAAACAGCTCGAACAGTGAGTACACCTCTAGTAGTAGTAGTACAACAAGAAGAAGACAAGCAAGAAGAAGAGGAGGAGGAAGAAACCCAAAATAAAAGAGGAGTCGGCAATACAAACTTTGGTTGAATTACCAAAACCAACAACTCCCACCAAACCCAGTCATGAGCAGAGTACTAAAAAGATAACTTTACATGTTAGTACACCAAGTTTAAGTTCTATAAGGGTAGCTAGGACCATACATTATGGTATTCCTGAGCTTGATGAAGAAATTAAAATACCCTATTATGATTCAAGCACTCTCAATGAGGAAAAGATGAATGAAATACAGAGTGCATTGGATAAGAGGAGGAGAAAAGAGGCAATGAGAAAAAACTACAAATACAAGTAGGCACTGAATGAAATAAAAGATATATTCATGGATGCTTTTAGTCTTCAACCTCCAAATGCAAACAGGCCAATACTTGAGCAATTATCTAATATAGTTGACCAAGTAAATAATGAAGACCATGATACTAACGCAAAACTATTGGAATGGTCAGAAAAGAAGTTTATAGGAAAAGTCAACCAAAAAATAGCTAATAACATAATTATGGGATAGGTTGACCTAGCCAAGAAATTGGAAAATGTAAAAATTATATTAGGGAACATATTTTCCCTTTACAGCAAATTGTGTGATTTTTCCAGGTTCACACACAAAATAAATCAAAAAAATTTGAACCTTGAGAGTAAATTAAAACTCTCTAGCATGCAACTACCCTCAGTTCCTACACAGAGTGAAAAGAAATTTGCTCATAAATTACACACTCAGAGGGAATTAGCTACATTATCAGAAAAAGAGGCCACTATCAAAGAAAAGCTTATGCAAATTCAAGCCTCCATTACTCCTCACTTAGAAGTATTGCACAAGGAGAAAATGTATGCAGAAACAGTCTTGAAAATAGATCCCAATATTTCTACACATGAAGGACTAGTTGATCTTGTAGCAGAGCTTGTAATCCAACAAAAGACATTGGATATTGCCTTAAATAATTGGGATGCAGCTCTCCAAATACTCCTTGAGGTAAACAAGACATTTTTGGCCAAACATGGCATTATTATTTAGGACAGTTTGACATAAGTATCAAAAAGGGGGAGATAATATGTTGAAGATATATTAAAGAGAACATTAAGCATAATGGCAAGACATTGGCATGATCAACTCAGGGGGAGTTATAAAGATCAACTCAGGGGGAGTTATAAAAGTTATAATAACTTTGAGGTATATATATTGTAACTTTGAGGTATATATATTGTAACTTACACATTTTTGATAAACCTCGGTATACATACCAAGCAGATCAAAAAGTGTACTCACAACATCAGATTAATATTGCCTAGTTAAGTGTTTTTGACACTCATGTCAAAGGGGGAGATTGTTAGTCTAAAAATTGTTTTGACACTTGAGTGCCAACACACTTAACCACCTTTCACATTGAAGCCGAGTACACTGTGTATGCCGAGCCATAGCATGTGCCAAGTTAGGAAATTCAACAAGTGTCGAGTGAAGATCAGGTGCCAAGTAAGTACAGGTGTTGAGTCTTAAAGGATGCCGAGCAAGAAAGGAGCATATACAGAAGCCGAGTTATAGTAGGTGCCTAGCATCAGGAAGCAGTAAGTGCCGAGTAACTTAGAATCAGCATATGAGTTTGAGATTTCACAAACTCATATGTAAACCATTTTTCTAGCCAACATAAGACAAATCTCGAAAGATTTAAGTGATAATCAAATCATTTATATTTCCTATGCAATCTACATGCAGTCAATAAGAAAAATGGAGAAGGCATGCAACCAATAAGAGATGTGCAAGGAATAAGCAAAAAATTAGAGATTAAATTTGGATCGTAGATCCATACCTAACCCTAGGTCTTCGAGTGTCTTTATAAGGAAGACGAAGTCAGAGCATAAAAAAAAAGGCGGCGTATAAGGAAGTCTAATATCAGAGAGAAGTGAATTAGATCACAAAAGGCCAAGATCAGAGAGAGCAGATCAAGTGCTTGTATTCAGCAATCGAAGGATTGTAAACCATCAGGTTTATCATACCTAATACTCTTTAGCCATTGTATTAGAAAGAAAATCCTATGATGATAGGTTAGTTTAGCAGCTATTTTATAGATCCTTTAACTAGATGACTAAATCCTTTGACAGGGTGACACTTCATGTAAAGTGTTTGTAAATCCTTTAACCAGGTCACTGTTGATACAGTGTAAAGCCTTTGACAGGGCAGGCATTTAATAGGGCAGACCATTAGAAGTGGTTAAACATTATTACTGCAATGATTTTGTGGGTATCATCCCCACCCCAGTTTTACCTTCTTATATCTGGAGGGTTTCTGGGTTACCAAATCTTAAGTGTTATGTGGTGATGCATATTGTTTTCTTATGATTGTTTAATATTTATATACATGCATGTTCATTTCAAAAATATGTTGTTAATGATTTGAAACAGTTAAAAAGGCTAGTACTTCTGATTCACCCCCCCCCCCTCCCTCCCTCTTAGAAGCATTCTTTCCAATAATTTATTCCAACAACAAAAAGCTTAGCTCCTAATCTATAGTCATGGATTGGCCTAATTTCCCATCTGTCAAGTTTTTGGGCCTCATCTGGGACCTCTAAGGCATTCAAAAATGAGCCTAAAGTTTTTATACCAAAATTACACAACAAAAATCTATAATAACTTCACAAATACATATAATTTGGCTAGAAACTCCACTAAAAAATTGATATAACTAAAATGAACCTTTGCCTCTGATATTAGAACATCTTAAGATCATATGACTAACTTACAAAGTAGCAAGCCTCCATATTAATACAACCCTTATTGAAACAACTAAAAGGAAATATATTTGGTTGATGAAAGATTGTTGTTACACCCAAGATGTTCTTGCATAAGTTAGTCTTAAAGAAGACTTCTACTTTCTCTCTAACAATTATAGGATTTTCTTCTTCCTTCTCAGAATTGTTATCCATCATCCTCTCTTTAATTCCAAACTTTTCATCAATGTTCAAATTTTTACACTCAACAATTATCTTGGTTATATGATTAAAACATCCATAAACTTTTCTTTTTGATGAATAACCAAGGAACATACCTTCATTGCTTCTTGGATCAAACTTACCAATATCACCATCTATCTTTATGTTAACATTTACTTCCAAAAATTATAAAATACTTTACTAAAGGTGTGTGGCCAAACCACAATTCATAAGGATTTTTTTCTTGTACCTTTTTTGATCTGCACTCTATTCATGGTGTATACTGCTATGTTAACTACTTCTCTCAAAAATGTCTTGGATACATCATTATCAAACATCATTTCTCTTGTTGCCTTTGATATTGGTATGTTTCTTCTTTCTGTAGTCTCATTCTACTCAAAAGCCTTAGTTGATGATAAATGTCTCTTCATTCCATTTTCTTCACAAAACATGTTAAGCTCTCTAGAAGTAAACTCTCCACCTCTATCTAATCTCAAACATTTCATCTTTACACTAGTTTCATTCTCAACTCTATTCTTAAATATCTTGAACTTCTCAAATGCTTCAAATTATTTTATAAGAAATGCTACCCACATCATTCTAGTGAAACCATCAACAAAAATCATAAAGTACCTTTCTCCATAGAATCCTCTTGTTATTGTAGGGCCACTCAGATCTGTATGAAATATCTCTAGCTTCTTCGTAGTAGTAAACTTCTTGCTAAGAAATGATACCTTCTTCTTTTTAGCCATGATACATTCTTTGCAAATGACATTAGTAGGCTTTATAATCGTAGGAAAATCTCTAAGTGAAAATGCACTACTCACCTTCACAATGTCATCAAACTTTATATCACAAAACCTTATACACCATAACCAACTGTTATCCACTTTTGCAACAAAATATGACATCTCAATAGGATTCAATTGAAACACATTACTTCTGGATCTTGTACCTATTCCAATTAGCTTACCATCCTTATTTGTGATAATACAAGTCTTCCTTTGTAAGCTAAAACTAATAGAATTTATCCACCAGTTATCCAACACTCGGCAAGCTATGATTTAAACCATCAACAAAGTAAACATCATCAGTGTTAGTCTTTCCATCAAGAGTAATGGATCCTATCCCTATTATGTGATGGACTGCATTGTTACCAACTCTAAAAATACCTCCATCATGATTTTTGAATATTCAATTTAAAAACTTTCTTCTTTTATAGCCACAAATCCTAATTCATCATCACTTTCACTCTAAACTTTGTCTTCATATTCATCATCTTCATTAGCATACAAACAATCTCTATTTCTTCTAGGCTTGAAATTTCTCTTATACTTTTTCTCTCTTTTAGGACACTTAGAATCATGCTAACCAAATTCATTACAAGTCCAACATTTAAATATTTTCTTTCCATCTAGTTCTCTTCTCACAAGAAAGGTTATACCTTCTTCAATCTTTGTGTCCTCTTCAAATCTACATATTTTGCTTCTAACATATTCTTCATGGATGCTTGCACTTCTAGATAAACAAGGATGAATACTCAAAGCACTAAAATTTGTCTCCACTTTAGTCACTTCTCCAAATTGTCTCAAACTTAATTTTTCTACTTCTAATCTTCCAAGCAAAGTCTCTCTGGTAAATTTCTTAGTGCAAGTTATCAAAAGCTCAATCATCTATGCTACTTGTTTGAATGGTGGTGTCCAAGTTTTCAAAATCTTCCATACAATCTCATCTTCTTCTTTAGATCCTTCACAAAACTTAATTCTTGCAACAATATCATATATCCTACCACTATAGCTTCTCACATATTCATCTTCCACAATCTTAGGATCATAAAACAAACATATCCAATTTTGTAATCATACTCTCTTTGCATGTTTATCTCCTTCAAAAGTAGATTCTATAACTTTCTAAATCTTATCAAATATTTTTAGTAATTTTACCTGACTATATTCATTTTCAGGAAGATTTGTTAGTAAGGCTTCTCTGGCTCACATATTAGCAAAATAGATCTCTTTTTGCTTCACTGCATTCCTCAAGCTTGCCTTCTTCTACAATTTCTTTATCACTCTTTGTCAAAATCCAATATCTTTGAATTATACATAATAGGTGAGTCTTCATCTTTTCTTTCTGGCTATCATAATTAACTCCATAAAACTTAGGACTTTCTTTTTTTTGAGGTGACTAGCCATTGATCTCCCAAACGTGTTAAGCTTTCTCTTCAAGGATCTAATGCTCTAATACCAATTGTTAGAATAAGAAGGCCACCAATATAACTAAGAGGGGGGGTGAATTAGTTATCCAACTATTATAACAATTTTCAACCTTATTAATCCTTAACCATATGATCAATATAATCATAAACCAAAACAAGATACCCATACACAATAACACCAGATATGTAACTAGGGAAACCCTTGACCAGAGAGAAAACCTTGGTGGGGATGGTACCCACAAGATGATTTACTAATATAAATATTCGTTGTTAGAGGATGGACCCTATTAGGAGTCAATAAAAAAATTCAATACATATCAATCCTTGTTAGGAGACTTTGAGTCCTTGTTAGGAGATTCTAACCCTATTAGGAGTTGTAGATGGCAAATGGACCCATTGTCCAAATAGCTTCATAGGCAAGACCAATGAGCCCACTCTCCAAATGATCTTTGTATTATTCCTTGTAGAATAATAGAGATTAATTATACTTGTACTTCCTCTTCTTTTGTCCTATCAACTGGATTTCTCTTCTTCTTCTTATCTTTATACCAAATCACCAACTTTGCATCCAATAATCCCTTGGATTGCTTACTCGCATTTACCAAATACATGTCTCTTGTTCTCACTATCTCAATTGCAATGTATCCTTACAATCAAGGAAAATACCTTCCTTTATACCAAGTCCTCAAAATAATTCCTTGAGTCATCCCTGAGGCTTTCCCAATTAATTATAACAAGACCACATTAAGATAACTAATTTTTTTGCAATTACACACCATCGTCTTCTCACGTTGTTTATAACTTCTCACATGTGTGACTCTAGACCTTGTACACTCATTGACAACATCATCAGAATTTACTTTGTCACTATCTAACTTTGTATATCATGATTACATCTCTGTTAGGAGATACAATCCATTCATCAAAAATTTCTTCTTAGATACTATGTCTTTATACTGCTCTATGTAAATCAATCATATCTTCTTTATGTCTTTAACTTACTTTGTGTGCATTTAACCTCATCATCAAGACATAGTTTAGAACATGTTCTCAACCATGCTTGACCTAAACATTAATCATCTTTCCATACGACCTTGATCTCTTACTTCTATTTTGTTAGTCTTTACAAAAACCATACTATGTTATAATCAATGACAAAAATAGTCATGAATACAACATGATAATAATCTCTACATGCTCTAGCAATGCTTGGGATACTCCCCCAAAGGAATACTATTAGCATTCATGCTAACAGTTGTATTACAAAAGGGTGAGCTTGCTTCTCTTACAAAAATATACAAATTTACAAGTAGTATAAGACATTACAATAACCATGACTATGTTGATTGGTGGAGGGCACCAAGACAAAGTTGCATAAGTATAGGTTGAGGAATGTAATTTTGAGGGACTTTAAAATTCATGACAACATGTAAGGTCAAATGAATCCTTGGTGGCATCTTTTGATCAATCTAGGTTAATTAGATGGGAATGAGGGATTTTTAGGTCCTTAGGAGGTTTTAAGGACTTAGGTAGTCATTTTAAATGTTTTAAAAGCATTGGGGGGAAATTGAGTTAAAAAATTTCAAAAAGGAAAAAAATGTAAGTGCAAGAAAGTTGCAAAATGCAAAAAGTTGATAAACAACAATTTTTGCAATATTGGTTTTTGAACTAAAAAAGGAGTTGTATGGTCTTCCAACCATTCAAATAAAAGTTTTAACCATTGGAAGACATTTATTTAAGGTCTCCACAAGTGGAGAAAGTCATTGTACGGATGGGTGAACATATAATCAATAAAACTAAGAATTTCTACCTTTTTCTCTATTATTTAAATTTTGTATGGCATGTATAAATTGGTAGTGGTACAAGTTTCATATATTTGGATAGAGTATTGATTTAGTGTTCCATTTCAATTGTTTTAAGGTGTTTATCTTATATAGAACAAAATTTAATGCAATTTTTGTAAAGGTTACTCGAATTTACCCTAAATCTAAGCATTTCAGCAAGATGGGCTCCTAACTTGCAAACCCACTGTGGGATTTCAATGTCACTTTGTGGAATTAAAGTTAGAGAGGGGATTTGATATGGTATATATTTAGGGCTGTAGGAGTAGGGCACCTATTTTTACTAGCAAGACCTAGACTGAACATAGTCTTATGTCTAGTCTAGTTTTGAAGGAAAAAGAAGGATCAGGTTTCCAAACTAATTGATTTGACCTAGGTGAAGGGTGTAGAAGGAAAAATTGAATTTGAATAAGAGATAAAAGGGGTAGAACCAAGTTTGTGAACCCATTTTCTCATTTTTTCCTTGTAACCCAACCTAATCTTGCCAATTAGGACTGTGACACAAAGTGAGCATAAGTTGGTGCTGGAATAGAGTCTATGTTTGATCTTTTGGAATCTCTTAGGAGTGGTTGAAGGGTGTTTAAACATGTGAAAATATTTTATGGTCCTTGTGTGGTTTGGTATTTTGACCGTGGAAACTAGGATTAGCCCTAGTAGGAATGCTGGTAACTATTTTGCAAAATAGTTGTTGGGTATTAGAAGAAGTTCAAAGTTGGAGTTTCTTGTTGAGTTAAGTCCATAGAAACCATTTCTATCAGAAAAGTTGAGTCCTAACCCAAAGAAGAATATTCCATTTTATGCCTATTGGTGATAGGGAGTCCCTAAGAGTTGAGATTGATCTAAGTTTTTTGAGTACCCTAGGTTTGAGGGTTGAGCTTGTAAAGTGGAGTCCACTTGTAGGGTAGAGTCTACCTATGTTAGAAGTCCATTGGATCAGTCTTTAACCTTGAAAGAAAGCCAAGTTTTTGTTTGGAGGTTGGAAGATTATTTTGTGCTTTTGTTGCATGCTCTACATCATTGATATCCCAAATATCTTATCAGTCCTTTGTTATTCCTTACATCTGACCATGAATATAAATGTTTTCTCTTCTCTAACCATAAAAATAGAATATATCCATAATAAATAAAGTGTGCATGTCATTATCCTATCATAGAATAAGGATTTTCATGTTTGATTAACCAAAATATCTTCCTTTATACACTTATCTTTGTCCAATCAGCCTTGCACTTTACTACATGTTACCAAAACCAATTATTAATTTATGCTAGTTGAGGGTTAACATATAGGATGTCATCCCTACCTTAAAAAATCCTTTATTTGATAAGTGAAATAAATTCCTTGACCAAAAGTATCATACTTTTGTTATCATTAATGATGATGATATTCCTATGGTGAAGTATATTAACCATGTCGGATACATGATTTAGTAGATATGTATTTCATTCATGACAATGTTTATCATTGATGTCAACATACTTTTTATTCTATGAATAGTGGTAGAGTTAAGAGAAAGAGGTGTTTCGCATGATTAGAGGATTGAATATTCTCTTATGTGTAGTTAATAATATGTTCATTAGTATGTCTAGATGCTACAACTATGAGCACATATAAAAATATGAAGACTAGTTCATGTTATGAGGATTTTACTAAAGGAATCTTTCAAAGAGAATTTATGGAAAGCGAGTGTTGTTGTTTTGATTCCATCTCCTCACAAGAATAGAATTGGATTAAGTGGACTAATACAGAGGTTCAATACATAAAAAAAATTCCTTGGCTAAGAGGGCATAATTAGAAGATTATCATGTGAAATGTTATGAAGACTATGAGCTAATAGTTTGTTGGTAATCTTGAGATGTGTAAAATAATAATGTAATGTGTATTGTAATATCTTAGGATTTTCCTATATTATTATTGTAAATATGGAAATCCTCAAAGGATAAATCAATACTTATTCTTAAAGACTTGGAGTAAATGAAAGGTTGCTTCCTTGGTTGCAATTATTAGTGAGATCATTTGTTTTGTTACTTGAATTGAAAGTGAGATCCAGTTTGGATAGTTATTTTATGAGAAAACTTTAATGCTAATATATTTTTATCAGAGAAAATATTTATGTGGATTGAAGTATTATGATATTCAAAGGAATTTTATTGGAAAAAGAGTTCACGTTTAATCAGTTCAAAAATCTTGGATATGCTTATCCAAAAGATTGTATAGTGAGGATTGTTTCTGAGGCTATTTGGGCAGTGAGTTTATTTTTCCTCCTTTTAATTTTGGACAAGGTTGGAATAACTCCTAACAGGGTTTGAATCTCATCATGGGGATTTAAAGTCTCCTAAAATGGACTCATATGTACTGATTTAATTTCATTGACTCCTAAAAGGGTCTACTTTATATTAGTACATCATCTTGTGGGCATCATTCCTATAGGGGTCTTCCTTCTTATCAAGGGTTTCCCTAGTTAACATATCTAGTGTAATTGTGCATGGTTATCTTTCTATGGGGTCCTTGAAATAAAATTTTAATAGCTTGAGGAGATCCATGGCATGTTTGAGAAAAGAAAGTTTGAAGTTTTATGGAGTTAACTATGATAGGTGGAAAGAAAATATGAAAACACATCTACTATGCATGGATCTAAAATTTTGGTTGGTTACAATAAATAAGAAGAGCCTAATTGAAGAAGACAAACTTAACTCTTGATAAAAAGCTCATAATGATCTATTTATGCAAAATATGCTTGCTAGAGAAGCACTACTAAAATCCCTTCCTACAGAAAACTATGGACGGGTAAAAACTTTAAGACTTACTAATGAGATTTGGCTTGATTTACAAAAAACATTTGAAGGTGATGAACATGCTAATAAGGCTATATTAAAAATTTGGATATGTTTATTTAAATATGCTAAGATTTTGGAAGATGAAACTATAAGTAGTTATTTTTCTATAATATCATAGATTGTTACATGAATTAAGATTTGTGGAGGTAGAAAAGATAGAAGATGAAGTTTTTGTGGAAAATCTTGAAAATGTAAATGCATACTTATCATCAAAGAGAAAAAATGATTGAACAATTTATTCCTTGCATACCTGATTTTACAAGAGATACCCCTCTTGTGAGATTACAAAGATATAAAATATGGATAAAACAAAATGGGGAATTTCCTAGAGTAGAGACAAATTTTAGCGTATAATGAGATAGACCTGCATTGACAAGAAGTGCAATTACAAGTGGAGATTATTCTAGTAGTAGCTAAGAAAAAGATGAAGAAAACAATAATATTGAGGAAATATTTTCCTTTCTTATGAAGAGATAACCTAAAGGTAACAAAATTCTTATTTGTTGGACATGTAAAGAACTTGGTCATTATTCCTTGATGTGACTACAAATCTTGCTTCTTTCCAAAGCTCTCTCAGGGTCTTCTTAGGTCACATACTTGACCAAACTAGGGCTTCTATCTACCCTAGGCTCCTAAGGATTCTAATCACTATATCCTAACCATTCAATTGGTTCACATCAATTAGGTAGAAAGTTGTCAAAAGGTTGTCAATGACAACATTGACAATTTTTGCAAGTTTTAACATCTGACTCTCAAACTTTCTTACCTTGATGCCAAACCATGACAAAGGCCTTAAATGGTTAAAAAACACATAACAAGGTCCCTTAAATAACTATTTGACCTTTCTACCTTTCAAAACTCAAAAATGCTCTATATAGCCAAATTAGCAACTTTGAGCAACTCTAAAAAACTTAGCCTATCCAAACTTACCTTAGGACTAAACTGAGCCCTATTATTGATCTACTAGTTTGGCTAGTACCACTACAATCCAAAACCTCATAGGGAGCCCTAGGTCTTCCTTAGCCCACCTAGGTTCCCATACACAATACTTCCCCAAAGAGAAAATGTTATGTCACTCCTGTGGATAGTATGTCTTTGTTGATACCAAGTTTCTTGAAGTCTTCCTCAGCAACTCATGTGACTTCTAAATCTAGTCTATTCTTCCACTTGAGAAGGCACTCCATGTATACTCTATTTCTAGTGGTCTTCTTGACTCTGGAGTCTAGCACCTTTTCAACTTCTAATTTGGTAGTGGAAGGAATGACTGTAGGATCTAGATCGTGTTGAACTTCTTGACTATTGGTAGCATCCATAGGCAATACTCCACTAAACTAAACCAAATAGGTACATCTTTCTATAATCTTGCCTTGTTTAAATGCACCATGACATAATCTCCAATGGTAAACTAAGTATCGTTCCTCTTTTCATCTACTTTGGCCTTGAGCTTCACTTTGGCCTTGAGCTTCACTTTGGCCTTGAGCTTCTGTGTATTGTCTTCTATAGTCCTTTTCGTTTGGTCTTGTATCTCTTTCATGGTTTGGGAAAAGTCTTCAGCATGCCCACTCCTATACTCCATTCCACCAAGATACCTCAACTCACACACACCTCTAGGATGCATTCCATAAGCTATTTCAAAGAGGCTTTTACATGTCCTATTTCATCTATCATTGTAGCCATATTCTACTTGGGGAATAATGACATCCTAGGTTTTCCCATACTCCTTAGTTAGGCATCTTAAAAGATTACTTAGCAGTCTATTGACCACCTTAGTTTGACCATTAGTTTGAGGATGGTATGTTGATCCAAATGACAAATTTGTGCCAAGTCTGCCTCATAGAGTCTTCCAAAAGTGGCTCATAAACTTCACATCCCTATCTAAAACTATTCTTATTGGAAGGCCATGAATCCTTACCACTTCTTTGAAGAAAAATACCTGCATTACTCATCCCTTTTTTAGTTTTCATACATACCATGCACTGTTCCACATAATTAGTCACATCTTTGACTAATTTAGGCCAATAATAGAACCTTTTGACTAGTTCTAATGTCTTGTTGATCCCAGCATGTCAACTTTGACTACCATTGTGTTTCTCCTATATAAGGTTCTCTCTTATGGATCCCCTTGGTACAAAAAATTGATTTCCTTCAAAGAGAAATCCATTCTGTAAGGTAAACTCTGCAAATCTGGTATCAAAGTGGTTTTCATTAGTCCTTTCTTATTCTTGATTATGAAAGTGAATGTCTGCAAGTACTTTAATCCGCTTCAAGTGCCTATTACTCAATTATTGTGTGCTGGTGTAGCTTAGGGCCTAGCTATCTGTAAACACAACAAATTATCTGGGCAATAAATAATGCCTTCACATCCTAAGGGACTAAACTAAGGCATAATGTTCAAGGTCATAGGAAGAATATTTATTTTTGGCATCATTAAGCTTCTCACTAAAGAAAGATACTAGCCTACCTTCTTGACTCAATACTCCCCCTACTACTAGGCCACTTGCATTACATTCAAGGGTAAAAAAATTCTCAAAGCTAGGGAGTTGTAAAATAGATTGGGTAGCTACTTTCTTCTTGAGCATCTCAAAAGACTTTTCAGCTTCTAAGGTCCACCTAAACTTTGACTTGACACCACCCTTTATGGTCTCTAACAATGGTGTACATATGCCACTAAAGTTTCTAATAAATTTTTTATAAAATTGAGAAAGAACATGAAAACTCCTTACCTCAGTTGAAGTAGATGGTGGTGGCCAGTTGAGAATTGTAGCATGTTCCATCTTCAATTTTCCTTGGGACACCAAAAAGCCTAGGTAGACAAGTTCTTTCTTGTAGAAGTCACACTTCTCAAGATTGATGGTAAGCTTTTCTTCATGCAATATTTGTAATACTACTTCCACATGCTTGGTGTGCTCCTCTTAATCTTGTTGAAGATGAGTATACCATCTTGATACAAAACTACAAATCTACCTATGAAGTCTATAAGAACTTCATTCATGAGCCTCAAAAATGTACTAGGAGCATGGGAGAGACCAAATGGCATCACTAGCCACTTAGATAATCCATCTGTAGTCTTAAATATTGTCTTCCATTCATCTCCCTCTTTAATCCTAATTTTGTGATATCCACTCTTCAAATCTAACTCAGTAAAGTACTTATCTCCTCCAAGACAATCCATAAGATCCTCAATCCTAGGTATGGGGAACCTATACCTAATTTTGATCCTATTTGTGGCTCTTGAGTCTATACACAATCTTATTTTCCCCCTTTCTTGGATGCCAACACAATAGGGACTATACATGGGCTTATACTCTTTTGTATCAAACCTTGATCCATTAACTCTTGTACTTGCCTTGCCACTTCTATGTTTTGATCTGGATTGAGCTTGTATGCTACCTTGTTCAGTAGGGATGCACAAGGAACAAATTCAATTCGGTGACTTATAACCCTTCTAGAAGGTAGTGTACCAAAAGCCCCATCTCTTACTATGCCTTTTTACTTCTCAAGTAACTCTTGGACCTCTTTTGGTAATGGTTTCATAACTACATTTTTCTTCTCCCTTAGACTTCAATACTATTGCATAGCTCTTTCTCTCCTCATCTTTGAGATCTTTGAAAAATTCTCTACTACTGAAAAAAATTACACTAGGTACTTTGTGTTGGAAATATGAAGTAGGAAAGGTTACTAAGAGGGGAGGGGTGAATCAAGAACCAATAAAACTTTATCTCACTTCACCAATTAATCCTTCATATAATATTTTGATCTAATTAAATGTATGAAAGAATGAAAGAAAATAAACATTTATAATAATTTGACAAAAGATATGGTGACCCAAAAACCTTCTAATTAGAAAGTAAAACTGGGGTGGGGATGATACCCACAAGCTTTTAGTACTACAGTATAAAGTTAACTTGTTAAGGCTTACAATTGACCGCTTCTAATGATCTTCCTTGTTAGGAGCAATAAGGAATGTGAGGTCCACCTTATCAAATAATTTACAAACATACAATGAAGTATGTACTGAGATAGGAGATTTAGAAAAAGACTGTTAATTCTATCATGTTAAAGGATTTGACGGATGCACCTATTAGGGTTAACCAGTGGCTGATCTCTTATTTGCCACTTTGATTTGCTAGTTGAGATTCCTTGTGTTACAATGATCACCTAATTTTGATAGATAATACTTTGTTTTCCCTTTACTTCTTGTATCCTTCTTCAATTTGTACTTATTCTCATCATATACTCTTCATGCATATATTTAGATATGATATAATACATTACATATATACCAATCCAAATTAAAACTTACTAGAGTTAGCTACAATACCAATTACAACATAATCCACAAAGTCGGCCCAACTATTGTAACTCAAGTTTTGAAGACAAACATGGTGATGTTCTGATACACAAAAAATATTGTCAACACTCAGCAATCTTTGGCATTTGGTTGAACTTGAAGCTTGGTCCATACTGATCACTTCTAAGTAGCTTGAACTTGATCAACACTATGTAACTCGGTGAACTCTAAGTAACCTAGTAGCAATTGGATCACTAGGTTAACATTGTATGACTTGGTCAACAATAGATCCACATTGTTAAGTTTTAGAGCTTGGTAGATACTATTGGACTTTTTTAACACTACAAAGATTGGTTAACACTACAATCTACTTCACTTCCATTGACTAGCTCAGTGGCCTCTATTATGCTCAGTTTCCACTGAACTTTTTCTCTGAAGCTCAGTAGACACTGCTATGCTCAATACGCACTAAACTTTTTCTCTGAAGTGTGGTAAACACTATATAGCTCAGTAGACACTACAAACTGACTACTTAGCATGGGAACAATTGAATCACTTGGTTAACACTATAAACTGAATGATAAGCTTGGTAGCAATGTAACCAATTGACTAAGTGTTGAGTCATCAATAGACAAATTGACCTTAATGTCAACAATCTTCCCCTTTGGCATTAGTGACAAAAACACTTATCAAAAAAAAAAAATCTAATCAATCACATATGTAGGTCAAAACCTCCTTTGTCGTTATTCTTTGTCTTTACTCAATTTCAACTTACATCTATTTTAGCTCAGTAACATACTATATTTTTCTGATTTTTCAAATTTTCTTTCGTAAAGTATTTTCTACTTATATTCAAACTACACTATACTACTCCCCCATACATATATCTCCCTTATATACATACAATTGGAGTATTTCTCTTCTATTCTTAGACACTTCTCCCCCTTTTTGACATAAATGCCAAAGGTGTATAATATCTATATGTTAACACCAAAATGTGACAAGAATTTAGAATGTACCTTTAGAATAAGTACCATTGTCTTATCCCAATTTTCTTGTAGCACCTTGCTTCCATGTAATGTAATCTGAACTTCTATGGATAATTCCATCATGTGGTCAACTATTGAAAAGTTTTTATCATGGATGAGTGTCTTTTCATGTACAATATGTTTCTCTAATGCATCCATGTTTGGAAGAATCATGCCTTGGATTTTTGCAAGTGTGGCCCTAATCCTAGCTTCTTCCTTTAATAGTTTGTCAGATATCTAATCTTTTGATAATGTGCAGAGCTACGGCTTGGGTCAATTAACAACTAGTGTGCACTTTCCTTCATGTCTTCATCTATCTTGAATAATTTCTCCTTTATATCATTGGTGAAGATATATTTATAATTTAACTCAACAAATAATAATACAATGTTCTTAATAGATGTTTCTAGTGTACCAAGAATAGTAGCTAACTCTACTTGGTCTATTACAATCCTTTGTAAAACTTGTTCTAACACTCTATTTTCCAACTTGTTTTCTTCTTTCTAAAGTAGTTTTTCCTATCCATTCAAGTCTTCATTGAATTTTGGGATAATATCTTATAATTTATCCAAAATTGGTTGTGTGCCATCAACCTCAATACTTAGAGCATCAATAAATATGCTCTTTACATCTTCAAAGATTTGGTTTTCTTTCTTCTTTTATTCTCTAAGCCTCTACTTCTTAGCTCTCTTCTTTAGTAATTCACCCATGGTGTTCATTTGATCAGGAGTGAGAGTAGAAATATCCCAATTTAGAATAATTATATCCTCATTGATACCAATAGCTTCTTTTTCACTACCCTTTTCTTTCAAAATGGTGGAAATAATTTATTTCCCCTTGTCCAGGACTTCATTACTCAGTTGAGATTGGTTCTTAATTGTCATTGTACTAGCTATAGATATAATTGGAATAGAAGTAACTATGGAAAATGATGGACAAGCAACAAAAGTGTAAATAGAACTAACAACATGAATACCTTGTTGTGGCTCGGTCAAGCTTGATGATGGCGAACCTTGTTGCTTAGCAGATGAAGTGCTAGGTACTTTTGTCATTGTACATTTAGCTAAATAGATTCAAAGCTTGGTTGGATGCTTGATGTAGTAATTTTATCCACAACCAAATCAATAGAAACTATCTTTGAGCTAGATTGCACTAAGGTTGTGCTCAAAGAGTGAGGAAATGAGGCTATAACTATTGCTATAATTTTTTTTGCATCAGTCTCCTCAATACCTTGTATCTCTATAAGACTTCCTCCATTAGCCTTCTATTCTTCCTCCTCATCATCCATATTAACATCATCAAGTTCATCATCTTTTATGTCTATGTCTTCTTCCTCATCTTCTTCATCTTTTTCTTTAGCATGAACAATAAAGTCACTAGGTTGTTGTAAGTGATAGATATTTTTACATTTTTTTATATCTAATTTCACCACATATTATATGTCTTTTAACAATATCATGTGTGTGTTCATCTTGAGAGGGAAATTTTTCTCATTTTTCTTCAATGATTTTTTCATCTTCTTCTTACTGAGATTAGGCATGAATTGTATCAATGTCTACTCAAATGTGTCTTTTGTGCATTTTTCCATCTTGTCTTTATTGCCTACATAATTTCATTAGGTATTTATTATACAAACTCATCTGGGGAGTACTTCCATCTACCTAGCTTGGTCATAATAGCACCCTCAATCTACCTTTTCCCATCCTCATTCCTTGTCTCATACTTAAGGAATTTGAAGTTTTCCATGCCAACTCCTTCATTTTCTTCAGTCTTTCTTGAAGATTATTTTCTCAACTTCATCTTTTCCTAACTTCAATTTCTTTCTTGACTTGGTTGCCCTTCTAGATAGAAAGGGATGACTCGGCAGGTCTAGTTATGAAGACCTTTCCTTTCTTCCTAAAAGACTCTTCTTCCTCATATTTTGCTTCTTCATCCTCTACATCATCTTCTTCAATATCATCACCTTTTCCCTTGGTGAGCATTAGAGGGGAACCTACTTGGTTAGAGCCTTTCAATATCTTTTCTACTCTTTTCCTTCATTTATTGACTTCTTGAGGTAACTTAATCTCAAGCTCTATTCTTGCCTTAGCTTCATCTTAGGTGTCAAAGCATGTAGCTTTAGGATCCACAGGCTCATTCAGCAGAGCCTCTATGACATCTTTGGTGTCATAAATGTTAACCTCATACTCTATAGACTTAGCCCATGTCATTCTAGGTCTAACTACTTGAATGTACACTTTGTCATAGTCCATCATGAAACAATATCATCCTTGTAGTCTTCTACAAGCTTCTTCAGAATCCTAAATCTATTAATTTTTTCTTTGAATGTTTCAAAGTAGTTATCCATGATACTTTCAAAATTTTCACCCATATCTACTATATCCTCATTAATTTGATACAAAATAGAAACATCTTTCCTCCAAACTATTGTACCTTTGGAAGGGAAAAATTTATGACCAAAGAAAAATAAACATATAAGAAGGGATCTGAACTTACATGGGTTATTATTTGATCCTTTGATGCTCTAAATATTCTTGTTGAATTGGTTCAATAGTAACTCAGCAAGATCGAAGGATAGGTTGTTCTTTATGACCTTGTAAGTGAGATCAATAGCTTCACATGATACGATGTTTAGTCTACTTGAACTATAAATCTTATGTGCAATGATGTGAATGTCAAATTTTAGTTCCATGTTAGTTACACTAGTAATCTTCATTCCTCTTCCATCCCACTTAGCAAGAGTTCCCTTTTCCAGTTTGACCTAACCTATGATTTTGGTTGTCCTTGATTTATTGAGCATTGGAAGCTCAGGGATTCTATGGATCATTTTCTTCATTATCTGAATAGGTTGCTCCAACCATAACTGTCCATTATGTACACAGCTCAGAATATATCTCACCCATTTGACCTAGAGGTCTCTTGGCATATATTATATGTGTGTCAAGCCCTTGGTTTCCAAATGTTGATGTTTGGGTTTTAATGCACCATCCACACATAATTCTCTGAATGCTTCATTCATTTCTAGGGTTCTAAGTTTTTGGATTGAGCAATGATAAAAAGAATAGATGTCATGCACGAGTAATACCTTAGGTAGAATTTGTGATTATGCACTAGTTGGGTCAAGTGCTTCTGCAATTGCTAGACTCAACTTAAATTTTGGTGCCTTGCAATCGACTCCTCAAACAACCTTTTCAGACCCTTTCTCATTTTTGTTGCTGGAAGATGACATTTCTCTATAGGGTTTTATTGAAAATTTCAACAAAAAGTATGCAAATTTCTCGAGGGATCTAAATTCACTCTTCTCAACTAGCTCTAGAAATTCACAATGAAACAATGCATTTGATTTCTTCTTTTTTATGAATTTTCCTTTTTCAATTGTTAGTAATTCTTAGTGTGTATACTTTCTCGGTGATAAACTATCCTCCACTCAATTTGGTTTTTAAGGCTTAGGATATATTCATAGCTTGCTAGAGTCACCAACAACTCAGTAAGAACTACCAACTTGAGTCTACAACAATATATAACACAACCTTGATCGGTAATGTCTTGCAACCCAACCTTGCTCCATAAGGTCTCCTTCTTTCCATTAAGCTTGGTGATCCTAGTGCTGATTGGATCATTCTATTTGCTAGCTAGATTTGGTGTTAGATTTCTTCTTCCAACTTGTAGCTCCAGTGATTTCCATATGGAACTATGTTGAAGTGTTTGGACCACCCAATTCATTGACTTGGGTTTCATTCACTTCAAGATCTTGGTTTGCATTTTATGGAGATTTTGATACCCATTGTTGCCTCGTTTTCTTTCTAATATTGTTACCTTTTGTATTCTTTTCATCTTCAATTCTACATGTGTTCATACATTTTTTAGTAAGATGTCCAAGTTCTATACAAATAAAACTTCTTTTTGTAGTGTCTCTTTTTCTCATATGATGTTTCACACAATTTTCTCCAATGTATCCAAATTCACCATAGTAGTGACATATGCACCATGTATTCTAATCCCAACCAAATATTTCTTTCACAATTTATTCTATTGGTTTCTATTACTTAGTTTCTCATTCTAAAGATTTTTGTCCTTATTTCTTGCAATTGTGACATTTACCTTCAAATTTAGGTTTTTTAGTGCATTAACTTGCTCTATGACCATGCTTGTTATAACTATAATAGTTTCCATTGAATTTTTTTTTTTCATTACTCTAACATGTGTTTTCTTTATGACCTATCTTACCACAATGACTGCAAGTAGCTCTTTGATTCTTTTGAGCTCCTTGTTGAGATGATTCATCTTCTTTCATGTATCCTATTACATCTTTTCCTTTGTGTCTATACTAACTTTTTTTATTCAACTGATTCATGCTTTCTTGATATTTTATCATTCTTTCATAGGTTTTCTTTTTAGTGTTGAGATCATTCTATAGTCTTTCATTCCCTAATCTTAGATTCATAAGTTCTTCATTTGCATTGGTGAGCTAATCAATGAAGTATTCTTGTTGAAGGTATAGTTGTTGGATTTCATTGTTATTTTCTTCTATCTCTTCTTTGGCTTTGTCTTTTTCTTCCATGACTTCACATAATCTAACTGATTGAATTTCTTTTTCTCTTTTCAGTTTTCTGATTTCTTCTTTAAGATTGGAATTCTTTTCTAATAGATCTTTGATTGCTTCATCAGCTTCATTTGAATTTCTTCCAAAATATATATCTCCAATTATTTCTTTAGTGTAAAGATTATCAGTCATTCATACTACAAGATCTTTCCTTCTTTTTAATGATTGAGAGAGTTTCTAATTTGCTTTCTTTAGTTGCCCAATGGCCAATTCCAGATCCAATTTTTCATTGTCAATAGCCTTATCTAGCCTGTATACCTCCATTGCCTTTGATCTTTTCTCAAGTTTTTAGACTTCTAATGTGAGAACCTAAAAAGATTTGATAGCAATTGTTGGAAATATAAGGTATGCAAGGTTACTAAGAGGGGAAGGGTGAATCGGGAACCAATAAAAATTTATCTCACTTCACCAATTAATCCTTCATATAATATTCTAATCTAATTACATGTATAAAAGAATGAAAACAAGTAAACATTCATAACAATTTGACACAAGATATGGTGACCCAAAAACCTTTCAATTAGAAAGTAAAACTAGGCTAGGGATGATACCCACAAGCTTTTAGTACTGTAGTATAAAGTTAACTTGTTAAGGCTTACACTTGACCACTTCTAGTGATATGCCATGTTAAGGGCAATAAGGACTGTGAGGTCCACCTTGTCAAGGGATTTACAAACATACAATGAAGTATGCACTCAAATAGTAGATTTAGCAAAAGATTGTTAAGTCTACCTTGTTAAAGGATTTGACTGATGCACTTATTAGAATGAACCAGTAGCTAATCTTTGATCTACAACTCTAATTTGATGGTTGAGATTCCTTGTTTTACAATGATAACCTAACTGTAATAGATAATACTTTGTTGTCCCTTATACAGCTTGTAGCCTTCTTTAATTCATACTTCTACTCATCATATACTCTTCAAATACATATTTGGATATGATACAATACATTTTATATATAACAATCCAAATTACAACTTACTAGACTTAGCTACAATGCCAATTATATCATAATCCACAAGTCAGTCTAACTACTATAACTCGAGTTCTTAAGACAAACTCGATGATGTTTTAATACATGGAAAACACTGTCAATGCTTGGCAATCTTTGACACTCAGTTAAACTTGAAGCTCAGTGCATACTAATCACTTCCAAGTATCTTGAACTCAGTGAGCACTATGTGACTTGGTGAACTATGAGTAACTCTGTAGCAACTAGATCACTAGGTTGACACTGTATGGGTCAATCAACACTAGATCCACTTCATTAACTCTAAGAGATTAGTAGATACTATTAAACTCAATTAACATGACAAGCGTGTAATGAAATAACTTGCACAATAGAAATAATAATATGAAATATTATATAAATACTTCATAATAACTGAGAGTAGTAGGACACTTCAAGGGGTCAACCTCCAAATATCTCCAATCAGAACACACTTCACAATATGATGATGAAATAAGACTCACAACCTCCTATATATACCTAATTATGCTAAGGTGAATAGACACAACCCTACATAACACCTAGGCCAACCTACCTAACTAAATAATAATATAATAATGATAACATGACTTAATTATGGATTAAGATAGCCATAAATTGACTATTCACAACCCTATATACACCAATACAAAGGGCATAACATGCCCCCTCTCTTGAAACAAGCATTTCCCTCAATGCTAACCAAGTGTGGATTATTTTGAATGAACTCCTCATCCTCCCATGTGGCCTCTTCAACTAGTAAGTTCTTCCATTGGATGAGATACTAAGTTGGGTTTTTGTGTTGGAGTTGATGAAATCCAACTCTGAAGATGCCCAAGATCACCTGCATGCAAAAACCTGTCAAAGAGAAGCCAAGGAAGGAAGAGCGTGGAGCAAGGGAAAAACCATAAATGGACATGAGAGAGAAAATATGCAAACACAAGAAAAAATGTATTTACAATATGCTAAATGTCTTGTTATGTTGATATGAAAATACAAAGAGGGAGCCCGAATATAAATAGCTCCAAGAATCTCCTAGAACAAGTTAGAAGATGTTAGGAGATAAGTGTGACAACTAAGCATACATCCACATAAGGTGGAAAGTCCTCGAATAAGGTGAGAGGATAAGTATGACTTAGGAGAGAACAAACTCCTATATTGTAAACAACTTATAACAAACTTCTAGACTACAACTAATTAATTAATGCATTTATCTAAGTAACCTTAAGTAAATAGAATAAATAATTAGTAAATTAATTATTTACTCTAACACCCCCCCTTAAGTGCAACTTAGGGAAATGCCTTAAGCTCACAGAACTAAGAAATGCAGAATAGGTGCCAACAACAAGGCCATGTTAGGTACCCATGTACAATGGAAAAAAATGCAACCTCTGAAAATGGGGAAAGAGAGAAAACCACATGGGAAAAAATCTCCCCCAAAAAGAGGTAAGAACCTAGTGAAGAACTGAAGAAGCCTCCAACTAGGGAAATGTCCCCTAAAACAGGAATAAGGAGTGATCATGAAGAGCATCACTAAATCATGAAGAAGCTACAAATCTTCCTTCAAGAAGAAAAATTGCTGATCTGAAGAACTTCCATGGAAGAAGAAGGCATGAACTGAGCATGTCTATATGGTAGATGATCCATCTCACCGAAATGCATAGGTAGCCAGCCACTACAATCGCCTTGTATATAGGATCAACTACTGAATACATAGTTCACACTATCAAACCATTGAACCATGGATGCATTAGAACAATAGCATAACCCCCCCTTAATACAGATGGGGTGTGATGAAAGGCAACTAAGAAGGTGGGCCAAAAATCTCCTACAAACAAACAAAGAACGATGAGAGAGGGAAAGAGGTACAAAATACCTATAAAGACATGGTCAAACTGACTATGCATGGGGCTAATTTTATGGAAGGAACACTCACTTGACAAAGGGAGAATGCCTAAAATAGTAAACAACTATCCCCTCCATGGTGCTTTATAAAAATAGTGCATGTACAACTAACTCAAAACAACGTTCATGACCCTTGAAATGCAAGAGTGGAACTTTATGTCAATGTGATACATAAAAGTGCTTCAAAATGATAGCTACAATGATCAAAACTAAAAGCAAGTTGATACAAAACAAAGTACAGTCCAAAACAAAGGAAACTATGCTAGGAAAATGATCCTTAGGCCTAAAACACTCAAGATATCCACCATATAGCAAAAATGCTAAAAACATGATAGAAAGAGCATGGGCCAAAATCTAAGGAAAAGAACTACATTTCTAAAAAGGTGACAAAACCAGCTTTCCAAAAATATAAAGTTTTCAAAAAACTGACATGGGATGCAAAAGATATGCATGCCGGAGTCAAAAATAGAACTTTAGACTTTAACTCAAAAAATGGGAAATAAAAAAGCATCAAAACCTAAAAATACCTATACCAATGTCTTTGTCTTAGAACTAGCTTTCTGGTGCTTCTTTTGGATCAGAAAAATACATTTGTATGCTCAAGTTATGGCCAAAAAACTGAAGGCAGGTCCAAAATGACCTAGAAGGAGAGGTGCAAGAAGGTGGATGATGCAGTGCTAACATCAGCAATTTACTATCCTAAATTTAATGACTTGCAGCCCGTCAAAGAAAAAAAGATTCCATGTGGCACACCACATGGCAGGATCACATGGCGGGTGACGTGGCAAGGTCCACGTGGCAAAGTGCAACATGGCACCCATGCCACATGTCACCCCCACAACATGCTAACTGTGTGCTGATGAACTACCACACAGGAAGAAGACCTGTTGCTGGTGCTAAGTTGGAGCTGAGTGGTGGAGGAGTGCTGCAGGAGTAGCATGCCAGTGGAAAATTTTGACGGAGAGGTCAGGATAGGTGGCGGTCGGGCTGCGGTGGCCCTAGGGTGGCACTACTGGCTGCAGCCGCTGTGGGCCACATGCAAGTGATGTGGTGGTGGCCCCGTGTTGGTGCGGCAGTGGTGCTGCAATATTTTTTAAAAAAATTTTGATACCAAAAGTGTCCGTACAGGACCATACGGCCCTGCAACCAAAAACATTTTGCCTCCCGGAGCCCTGTCTCAAAAATTAGAAAGTTTTATATGAATCCTAACTGCAAATGGCCTTCTAGATCCAATGGCAGTGTCTGTTTGGGCTGAAAGTGCTCCAAAAATCTGTTGATCCCCTGATTTGAAGAAATAATGCATAAACAAACTACGATTTATGACTCCAAATAATGGCTTCAAAAATTCTTCAACGAAGCAGCAGCAGGGAGGCTCTGATACCATGTTGGAGTTGAAGAAATCCAATTTTGAAGATGCCCAAGATCACCTGCATGCAAAAACCTGTCAAATGAAAGCTAAGGAAGGAAGAGCAAGAAGCAAGGGAAAAACCCTAAATGGACATGAGAGAGAAAATATGTAAACACAAGAAAAAATGTATTTACAATATGTTAAATGTCTTGTTATGTTGATATAAAATACAAAGAGGGAGCTCAAATATAAAGAGCTCCCAGAATCTCTTAGAACAAGATAGAAAACGCTAGGAGATAAGTGTGACAACTAAGCATACATCCACATAAGGTGGAAAGTCCTCGAACAAGGTGAGAGGATAAGTATGACTTAGGAGAGAACAAACTCTCGTATTGTCAACAACTTATAACAAACTCCTAGACTACAACTAATTAATGAATGAATTTACCTAAGTAAGCTTAAGTAAATAGAATAAATAATTAGTAAATTAATTATTTATTCTAACATTTTGTTCCTCAGCTACTTCATGCATGCTGATGAGACCATAATATGGTCTATTTTATCATTTCATTTTTAGTTGAATTTGCAAACTTTCTAAAGAATTTGATGTTTAAAAACATGATGTTTATGATAATTTTAGACAGATGTGTACATAATTACTTTCCAGGACTAATATTTTGCATACTTTAAGGTGAATTCAATGTAGCTAACCAAAGTCAGCAGCCCGAGAAAACGGTGGTAGATTTCATTAATGACCTTCCACATCACCAACCATTTCAGCCATAATAGCTAGTACCTATTTCTAGGAAAGCATGAGTCAAAGTGGCAAATCTAGAGGTCATGAGCTCCTAAATTCCTATTCCATTTAGTGTCAAAGTTAATTCATCTATTGTAATATTCAATGTCATCCATTGTTTCGATAATTGATGGAGTCTAAAATCTAGGAATTATGTTCCTAGTTTGTGCTTAAATAACTGGAAGTTTGTATTCCAAAGGAGCTTTTTGTTAATTAGTTGTTTTTAGTAGAAAGAAGAAGTTTATGATTTTTTGACTACTGAATGTAATCTTATTGTTTATTAGTATGTATGTTTACTATTTTTATGAATAAGAAGATCATTTCAAGTTTCCATCTCTGAGTCATTCTACTTCACTTCTCTGTGGGGGGCCACATAGGGAGTGAACTAATTAGTTAGCATGGGATTTGCCTTCAGTTTGTAGAACTAGAGTAGACTCTATTGTTCTTGTAGCCACTAATAATAGGATTAGTGGGTTGTTCCTATAGCATAGGTAGCTTAAGTAGTTCTCAGCTATGTTTACATGCTTTGTTGAAATAGATTTGATTCTCAACTTTAACGTAGATTTCCTGTAGCATAATAATTTGAATTTTCGTACAGTATGATAGCTCCTTTTTGAGAATGGCAATTTTTGCATTTCATGGTGGAATTTTCAAAAAAAAATTGGTAGGGTTGGGATCATCTTTTAATTTTTAGTAAACCCTAGTGAATTTTATAATCATCATCTTTCCCTAACCCTAGGCCATAAGTATGAGTAGATTTTCATTTTTTTAAATACCTTGTTCTTTGATCTTTTTCAATCTTACAACAAAGGGATTGGCATAATATCATGGGCATGTGTTGTGGTCTTTCACGATCTCATGATAGTTCTTGTATTGTGTCATCGTAGGAAAGTTTCCTTTCTTTCCCGATCCCGCGGTGACCTTTATATCGTAAGATCATGTCATGTTGTGTTTTTCCTATGAAAGGGACTTTTTTGATCTTACAATTAGTGTTTTTCTGTGGCATTTGAAGCAAAAGAAAAAGGGGGTCATGAACCTACGATAAAGCTTTTTGTCATCAGGTCATAAAGTAGATAGATGGGGCCTAGCGATCTTACAAGGCATATTGCATGATCAGGGAATGAAATTAAAAGAGTTAAGACATTATGACAAAGGCCTTGTCATATGATCGTATGATGGATAAAGGTATGTTACAATGGTGCGACACCCTATTGTCATAGGATCATGGAATTCATGAAGACAAGTCTGTCAGTTGCTAACATGATAGATGTTAGTTTATTGTTGAAATCAAGCCAGCATACATGTGCCAAGTGTGTTCATAGTTAGCATTTATGGGACCAATAGTTGTGAGATGGCCAATGGATAATGGTCTCTAATCTTACAATAAGTTCTTTCATTGTAACATCTCAAAACTCTAAGGTAGGGTTTCCTGATGCTGCGACTAGGGTTTTTCATTGCATCACATGGATAAATTTGTGAACCCATGATATAACGATGTAATGTTTTCAATTTAATCGTAACATCATAGAAGAAAACATGAAGGGTTGCGATGCTACGAGGCAGTAAGCTCAACTATGATCATGTGATCGTAGGGCTTATGAAGATGACTTACGATGCCCTAAAACTATTTTTCATGGGATCGTAGAACACAATGAGTAAGCTGCAGATGCTGCGATAAAAGGGTTATCATAGGATCATGAAATATTTTTTTCACTCTCGCTGATTGCTCAAAATAAAGTTTTTAAAGGATATCATGGGATCAAAGATCCGTTAATATAATGTTGTGATATTACAAAAGGTCTTTTTAGTTACCTTGTCATAATATCATAGAATCTAATCTCTGCAGTAGACATAATGATGAGAAAAGAGGTTTGAGCTTCTCAACCAATCAATTTTGAATGCAGTACGAAAATTATATTGTTGGAAATCAATTTGATGCATCCTAAGGCTGATAAAATGGGTTATGATCATTTCAAGCATGTTGAAATCAATACAATTTAAACATCCATCTAAGCCTATCAACTTATAATTTTTTCCATTCTCATTATCACTGTTCATCATGTACAGAATCGAATTTCGAGTTCATCTTGTGTTGTCTATGTGAGCTGCATTATTGTTTTAGAGGTTTATAAGGGATAGTTTTCTACAATTATAGAGTTTCTAGTTGCAGCATTTCCAGTTACAGATTCAAAATTTTAGACCAGGAAATGGAAGAAATCTTAGCTACGAAAATGGCAGTATCAGAGACATCAACCTCGAAGGGAGGTAAAACTAGACAAAAGAACCCCGTCGATTTCTTAAGGAATGGGTAAAATTGTTCCCTGGATCCACAAATTTCAACTCTATTGATGATCATGCTTTCTTTGATCCATATGCCAAATGTAGAGATGCTAGGTGCCCTAGTACCAATGGGGCTGAGCTTTTCTACTTTTTCTATTGCAACTAAGAGAAGGTTCCTATTTGCAATCCCTAGAAGAAGAACCTTGCTAAGCTAATTTTCCCAAAGGTGTTCATGGATGTGGATTTGATGAAAGCTTTGTTTAGATGTTATAATCCTACCACCAAATATTTCCACAAGAAATATGGGATTGTTCTATGCACCTTGGATAGAGAATCTTTCATTGAGGCTTTTGGGTTAATTGGGGCACTGGGTCAACCTCTAGATTTGAAGGACCTACAAAGAAGGTTTGAGGAAAACTTGACTGCTTTCACTAGAAATTCATTGCTACATCATATTCATGGAGAATTGAAAAGGGTGGGTGATTTCCCAAAGAAGATACAGAAGAAGATGCCCATGGACAAGTTCAAAAATTATTTTGTCAAGACCATATATGGTGTCCATAAGGTTATTGGAAAGGATGGGTCTGATGAAGTCTGGGGAGCTGAATATATAATTGCTAGAGATGTACAAGATGCTTTCCATGCCTATGAATATGACTATGTTAGTCATATATTAGATATCATGAAGGAGAATATTGCCAAGGCAAGGTCTAAAGAAATGAGGGAATTCACTTTCCCATATTACTCTCTACTGATGCATTTGATCCTCTATAGGAATGTGGGATACATCAGCTTTGACTTTATTGATCAAACCTCTAATCTAGATGGAGCCTTTCTAGTACAATTGTGGACACGGGTATGGGATAGCTCTTACTACTTTTTTGATTCTATGTCATTTTTCAATAATTTTAGTGTTGTTATAATGAAGATGTTAGACCCGAGGTACTTTAGGGCCCCTAAAATTTGGAAATATCTCTTGAGACCATCATTGTTGCCTGATGGAAAGAAACTAGATCATAATTGAGGGGATATCTTTTTGTTTCCTACTTTTTCTTTAATGAAAGTGTATGGTTGTCCTCAGCCACCCCACATTTTACCAAAGTTCATCCCTCCTAGATTGGGGATAATTGAATTTATTTGGTAATTTTTCATGGTTAATAGGGAATACTTAGGCCCTAAAGTAAATAGGGGAACCTTTTTATGTAGATGCTTTAAAATTGATGGTTTCACCACTGGTAAGGAAGCCCTAGTGCCTGCCCATGCCTTTATGCATCATTTCAACTTATGCACTGGCCTTTATAGAATGTATGACTCTGAGGGATGGATGAGGGCCACTTTAAAAAAAATGAGAAACTATGTGCTACCCAATTCCAAAGAATTGTCCCATGAAGACATCATTCCAAATATAGTAGCAGAGGGGGAGGGAATTGCCAATTTTGGGGTTTTTATATGGATATCCCTTACCCTCATAGAATCAAGAAGATGGTCATAGACCATGCTGAAATAATGGCTAAGATGCCAGAAGGTCCAGTGGGAGAGGAAGAAAGGGTGCGCCCAGATAGCCCTAAACCTAATGTAGGCCTTGAGGTAGAAGAAGAGGATGCACCTGAAGCATCTTGGATGGCAAAGGGGCATAAAAGACAGAAGATTGTGAAGATCCCACCTTAGGTCAGGTAAAGAACATTGCAAATTTTTCTAGGGAACAGTCGGTATTTTGCTGACATGAGGGAAAATTATCTCTAGACTAGGGCTGATGCAGCAGAACGCAGTCTGACAGACCTGGAGTTAGTAGCAGCAACATTGGATGATAAGATCATCCAGGCTAAACAATTCTTGGAGGATGAAGAATTCATCAAATCAAATGAATTCAAGAGTTTCTTATATAAGCAAAAATAGAGTGAACTTGTCCTCCAAATGAAACCTGATGAATTAGATGAACAAAGGATGGAGTTGATTGAAAAGCTACAATCCTATGACCCTGAAAGTGAGGTAATGACCTTGGAAGAGGCTAGGGATCTTGTTCAAAGGAGTGGCATGTTGCTAGTACCTGGTTGGGACTTGGAGCAAGCATTTATGCTTGATCAAATCAAAAGACAAGAGAGTGCCATCTCTTATGAGGCAATTGGTGCTAGTGGTTTGAAGAGGGGAACTAGTTTTAACATTGATACTAAGTCCTTGGTAGTTTGGAGTATGGCCCCTACTTCTAATAAACCAAAATTCATGGATGTGCAGAGCACAGAGCAAGGCAACATGATAATTTGGACTCTACAGGGTAGATCTGGAAAAGAAATCTAAAAGGCACTGAAACATTTCTCATTCATGAATGAGGCCAAGGTGGAGGAGATAGAGGATAAATTATCCCAGGCTATACTTGACCATTGGTGTTAGGAAGCTCTATGAAAATGAGGTCATAACTAGTCATGTATATAGAGAAAGAATTGTTGAACTAGAAGCTAGGGTCAGGGCACTTGAAAATGAAATTGCATCCCTCAAAGAATAGTTAGTACAAACAAAACAAAGAATGGCTCTAGTTTAGGGAGAAGAGGGACAAGGGACTTCAGTGCCAGCCAAGGATACTATTGAAGCTCTGGTACAGATTGAGGACACAAAAGAGGAGCAATCCTCACAGCCTAGGATGATGAGCACTAACACTCAGTCAGTTCAAGAGGGAGGAGATGTAAGGATTGGGATCCTTAGATCCATGATGAGCCACAGGGTTGATACTCTAAAGAACCTATCTCAATAGGCTCATAGCTCTTTTGTTTCTTTGCAGAGTGCTAAGCAAGTTTGCAGTGAAGCACTTTCATGGTTAACTCCAACTTTCAACCTTTAGGGACCTTACATGCAATTTCTGAATAGATTGATAATGTTGATGGCTAAGAAGCCAGACTTACCAAATAAAATTTTCATAGTTAAGGAAAGCCTAGAAATGGTAAAAGAACTAAGTGGCTTCTTTTCTGGTAAGTTACAGGTTATACAAGGCAAGTTGAGGACATTGTCAGATGGAATGGAACCTTGTATACCATCAATTATGGCTACTACTAATGTAGTAAGAGACTAGCAGGAGTGGTCAACTTCTTTTGATGACATTTTGACCCAAGAATCTACATCAGCAATTTTTGAAGATACTTCAGATTCCCCTTTCTACTTTTTAGTTGATTCTCTCTTCAAGGCAAAGATAAATTTAAATAAATTCATTGTTGAGTCTAAGGCAATTATGGATGACAGGTGAACCAAGGCCACTCAAGACTTACAAGGGGTAAAGGACACTGACTGGCCCACCAAGAGAGAAATTTATGTTTGGGAAGCAGTGGGTGAAATAAAGGCCTTGCCAACTAGAAGTAGCTAAGATATTTTATGTATTTATAGCACAAGTACAGAGGAAAGAAAAGATCAAAGGCTTCAATATTAATGTTTTTCTGCTTCCTCAGCTACTTACTTTTTGATCGATTACTATGGAAGATTGGTCTTATGTATTTATTGTGTTCACCTTCCTACAGTTTTAGTGTTCCATTCAAATTTTGACATGTGTCCTTCTCTCATCTGTAGCTTATTGCAATCTTATTTATGGATTCCCAAGATGAGAAGTAGAGGTGGGTTGTCTATAGATTTTCATAAATGCAATATTATTATTTTACAGTCCGTCCAGAGTGTGTTGTAGTTACTTGAATGATTTCCAAGATAGTGCATATTTGAATACAAAAGGAATACATTCTAAAAAATGGTTGTCTCTCTATGTGTTATAGTTTGAGTTTTATCAGCAATATTGAAATGAAATAGGAGGATTTATCCTCAATCATCATTATCCTTGAATTTTTGTCTCTTTTTCATATATCCATAGCCTTGAGACTAAGTAGACAAATTATCTTTTCAGTTAAATGTAGTTTAAATGATTGTATATCTCTTAATGATTGCTACTAATTTAAAGAATCGGTTAATTTCTTTCTATAATTGATAAGGTGTAGGGTTTATGAGAAGGATAAGAATTGGAATGAAACTAAGAGTTTGATGTTAACTTTCTTAATCACAAGTTGATTAAAAGGGTTTCTATTGCTAACTATTAACTCTATAGCCCAATGGATAAGACACAGACCCATCCAGAGGTTTGAAGGCATATTGGAATATTCATATAACTCCAGGACATTTATATAACAATCAATATCATTTTACCCTTTTCCTTTATGTTGAAGAGATAATAGTGTTAGTCATGGCTTGTTTGCTGATTACATTATTTTGGTTACAATTAGCTACTTAATCAAGGAATTTTATCAACAAATCACAGAAGAATATTGACCATTTATGTTGTAGGGGATAGTATTGCAGAGAAGAAAATCAAGTTAATGAGACAAATCCCTTAGGTTTTCCTGCCTTGGCTTAGCAAAGCCTAAGGTGAAGTGAGTCCTGATGACTTTGTTAATTGGTCTAGAACTAAGATTTAGCCTTGCTAAACATAGGATTTAGCTCATCCTTAGGCTTTTCCTTGGTCTTTGTTTCTTGGTATCAAGTTTAAATCTACCTGATATGCTCTTTATTAGAAAGAACTCCAATAGAGTAATTCTTAAGTTGAGAGAATTTTGAAGCATATACTTTGCAAACACCATTTCAAGTTTACACCCCTGATTGATAAATTAAATGAGTCCAAATGAGTTGAGTTACAAACACTTGAGATGTCCAATCCTAGATTAAGTAGTCCATTGTTGTAGGATTTTAATCCCTTTCTTTGGCCAAGCATTTTTGGCACCATTTTCAAGGGTGGTGTTAATTCAAACCAATCTTTGTAGTTGCATTTTTATTCCTTGTAGAATAGATTTTAGTGTTAAAGAAGCATGTTATGCATAAAGAGAGAGAAAGAGAGCCTCAACAAAACCATCTTCAATCAAACTCAAGATTTGATTGAAAAGCATGCAGAGATTGAACAATTAAGTGGTAAATTTACCAAATTCACTGCCATGATTCTTGAATTGATGTCTTGTCACTCTTCTTCTCCTGTTTATGCTCTCTTTTTGAAAGAACAATTTGTCAATTATCAAATGACCTATATAATGTAAGGTAAAAGTATAGCATTAAATACTCCTCAGGAATTCTTCCAAGCTATTCATGTTTCCCCTATAGCCATCAAAAATTTACTCTGTGAACTCTTTTTACATAATTTAGTAGTCCTTGACAATAGAAATTGGAACCCTCTACCTTATGTGGGTGATATTCAACTCAGGGAATTGATGTCTTGGATCCAAAATGAAGTTAAAAAAGAAAACTAGGCCCACCAGTATAGAGAATTAGAGTATGAGATTCACCTTTTTCTTAGACCTAAAGCCAAGGATGTTAGAACTATGTACTATGATTGGTTGAAAGTTGCTCAATCAAAATCCAGAAACTAGATTATTCCTTCTTTAAGGGAGGCATCCTATGAAGAATATATAGCTATGGCAAAAATAGATCTTCCTACAACAAAGCAAGGAAATCAATGGCACTGGATAGGATTGAGTGAAGACCTACAGAAGAAGGAACCTCATTCTCCATTGAATCTTATCATGGCTACTAGGAAAGCACCCCAATACATTAAGCTAAGGGAAGAAAGAAAAAGGGATTGGATCCCTTTAACTTTTTAGCCTCCATTTCTATTGTCCCCATTGCTTGCTAATAAACAAGATTTAGAGAAATTTGATATGACAGAAGAGCTCTACAGATGGGAAGGGTATAGAAATAGTGAAGGTTTATATTGGAACTACACTATAGGAGGTAAAGGATAGAGTGTTCCCTCATATTTCAGGATGGCTGCAAGGGTGAAAAATTGCATGCTTCCTTGAGGACAAGTCAAAGTATATGTTGGGGGGAATGATGAGACCAAAATATGGTCTATTTTATCATTTCATTTTTAGTTGAATTTGAAAACTTTCTAAAGACTTTGATGTTTAAGAACATGATGTTTATGATAATTTTAGACAGATGTGTGCATAATTAATTTCTAGGGCTAAAATGAATATGCTATGAAATGATATGTCATTTGATTACAAAATAGTGAGAATGATGTTTTTCTTCCTTAGTTAGGTTGGGTAGTTCTCCTGCAGCAATGTGACATAGTGTAAACTAATTTAGATGACATATTTTGAATTAGTCTTGATGTATGTTATTACTTTGGATGCACTAATATTTTGCAAAATTTAAAGCGAAGTCAACTCAGCTAAGTGGAGTCAACAACCCAAGAAAATGGTGGTAGATTTCATTAATGACCTTCCACATCACCAACTGTTTCATCCATAATAGCCAGTACCTATTTTTACGAAAGTAGGAGTCAAAGTGGGAAATCCAAGGGTCATGAGCTCCTAAATTCCTATTCCATTTAGTGCCAAAGTTAATTCATCTATTGTACTATTCCATTTCCTCCATTGTTTTGGTAGTTGATGGAGTCTAAAATATAGGAATTGCATTCCTATTTTGTGCTTAAATAACTGGAAGTCTATGTTCCAGAGGATCTTTTTGTTAATTAGTTGTTTTCAGTAGAAAGAAGAAGTTTTTGAGTTTTTAAGTACTGAATGTAATCTTGTGTTTATTAGTATGTATGTTTACTATTGTTATGAATAAGAAGATCATTTCACATTTCCATCTTTGAGTCATTCTACTTCACTTCTTTGTGAGGGCCCACATAGGGAGTGAACTAATTATTTAGCATAGGATTTACCTTCAATTTGTAGAACTAGAGTAGACTTTGTTGTTCCTGCAGCCACTAATAGCAAAATTAGTGGGTTGTTCCTATAGCATAGGCAATTGAAGTAGTTCTCAGTTGCATTTACATGCTTTGTTGAAATAGATTTGATTCTCAGCTTTAATGTAGATTTCATGTAGCATAATCATTTGAATTTATGTAGAGTAATTCTTAAGTTGAGAGAATTTTGAAGCATATATTTTGCAAACACCATTTCAAGTTTACGTCCCTGGTTGATAAATTAAATGAGTCCAAATGAGTTGGGTTAGAAACACTCGGAATGTCCTATCCTAGATTAAGTAGTCCATTGTTGTAGGATTTTAATCCCTTTCTTTGGCCAAGAACATGCTTGAAGAATGCACTTTGGTTCCAAAATTATTCTTCCTTCTTCATCAAGTTCTGGTAGTACTATTTGAGTAGGAATATTTTTTCCTATTACCTTCTTCAAACAAGAGACATGAAAACTAAATGTATCTTTGTTTTTGGTGGAAACTCAAGCTTGCAAGAAACACTACCAATCTTTTGCATGATTTGGTATGGTCCATAATATCTTGGAGATACCTTATTATTCTTTTCTTGTTGCTTCATTCAAATTTGTTTATAAGGCTGCAATCTCAAGAAGACACAGTCCCCAACTTCAAAATTTCTTTCACTACAATATTGGTTCGCTTGTTGTTTCATTTGATTTTATGCCATAGCTAAATTCTCCTTGAGTCCTAAAAGTACCTATTGTTGATGAAGAAAGTGCTCCTCTACTGCATAAACTCTTGGTAATACCTTTACTAATGATGTGATGGAAGGAGGATGATATCTATAAAGTTCCAAAAATGTAGACATTTTTAATGAGCTATTAAAAGAAGTATTGTACCACCATTCTACAAGAGGTAGCCAATCTACCCATTGAGATTATTTTTCTAAAGTAAAACAACATAGATATCCTTCCAAACATTTATTAACAACCTCAGTTTGCCCATGTGATTGAGGATGGTATGAAGAACTATGAGCCAATTGAGTACCCAAACATGAGAATAAATCATTCCAAAAGTGACTAGTAAAGATAGGATCATGATCACTAACAATAACCTTAGGTGTACAATGTAACATTTTGATATTCTCCAAGAAAAATTTTGCCACTATACTCATTGTAAAAGGATGTGATAGTGCAATGAAATGTGCATATTTAGTGAGGAAATCAACCACTACCATGATGACATTATGACCTTTAGATTTGGAAAGCCCTATGATGAAGTCCATGGATGCTTCTTCCCAACATTGGATAGGAATAGATAAAGGCTACAAGAGACCTAGTGCCTTAATTGTTTCCCCCTTATTTCGTTGACAAACCAAACATTCAGCCAAAAAAATTTGAACATCACCTTTTAGCCCTTCCCAAAAAAAATATTGTTTGACCCAATGATATGTCTTCAAAAATTCTAAATGACCACCAATTGGGGACTCATGTAGTTCTTTGAGAATATTGTGTTTAAGAGTGGAATTCTCGTAGAGATACAAGCACTCTTTATACCAAAGAATATCCCCCTTTAAATAAAACTTATCTAAACTACTAGGGTCACTTTTTATTTGTTGGATGAGATTACTTGTTGCAACATAATTTTTCCACTCTTCTTTGGCTTCTACCACCCAATTGAATTGTAATATTGAAAGGGCACACAATAAGGCTTCATCTTTTTCATCCTTCCTAGAAAGTGCATCAGGTATAATATTTTCCTTCCCTTTCTTGTATACAATTTCAAATTCATATTCCAACATCTTAGTGACCCATTTTTATTGCTCTTCTAATGATAGTATTTATCCCAAAAAAAAAATTAAGCTATCATGATTTTTCTTAACCTTAAAGTGTCGACCCATTGATTAAGGCCTCCATTTTTTAACTGTATGAAGAATTGCTAGCATTTCCATGTCATAAATAGGTTTGAGCTTATTTTCATATTTTAATTGATGACTCTCAAAATTAATTGGTCAACCTTCTTGCATGAGAACTTCTCCTATCCCATTTCCAAAAGCATCACATTCCACAATGAATTCCTTGGTGAAGTTTGGAGTGGAAAGCACTAGAATTGTACACATGGCCTTCTTCAATTGCTCAAATGATACATTAGTAGATTCATTCCAATGAAAATAATCCTTCTCCAATAGAGTGGTTAGGGGCGTTGCTATATGACCATAATTTTTCACAAATCTTCTATAGTATCCTGTCAATCCCAAGAAACCCCTAAACTTATTAATAGTTTATGGAATACGCCATTCCATGATAGCCTTAATTTTGTTAGGGTTCACCTTTACTCCTTCATGTGAAACTATGTGTTCCAAATACTCCACCTCCTTAAGACCAAAAGCACACTTGGATGGCTTAGCATAGAGTTGATGATCTTTGAGTAATTGTGATGCTTGATCCGCATGTTGCAAATGTTCTTCACAAGTCTTGCTATAAATTAATATATCATCAGAAAACACTAACACTAATTTTCTCAAGAACTTCTTAAAAATGGAATTCATCAAACTTTGGAATGTAGATGGTGCATTGGTAAGACTGATTGGCATCACCAAAAAATCATAATGACCCTTATGATTTCAAAATATTGTCTTACAAATATCTTCCTCCTTAATCTGAATTTGGTGATAACTTGATCTAAGATTTAACTTGGTAAAATACATAGCTTCATTTAATTCATCTAGAAGATCATCGATGACTAGAATAGAAAACTTATCTTTAATGTTGTACTTGTTGATCACTCTATAATCTAGATAGATGCACCAAGTTTCATCCTTCTTACACACCATCACAACCAGTAAGGAGTAAGCATTTTGGCTATGCCTAATAATTCCTACCTCTAAACATTTCCTCAACAATTTTTGTCTCACTTTTTGGTATGTGTTGGTACCTATAAGGCCTGATATTTGGTGGTTGGATCCCCAAAACTAGTTGTATGGCATGGTCATGATCCCTCTTAAGAGTAATTCCTTTAGGCATATCTCCAAGAATCACTGAGTGACGATCAACTATTGCTTGTAAATTTGCATGAGTAAGAGCATTAGATTGAGATACTTCTAATGAACATAGCTAGGCCACAAATCCATCCACACCTTTCTAAAGAAACTTTTGCATTTGATGAGAGCTTACCATCTTTGGGGATTTTGCCTTCAATCCCCTTAGCTCCACTATCTTTCCTTTTGATTGAATCACATAAATAGTTCTTGGAATTTCATCTTAACTATTCCCAATGTAGTAAGCCATTGTACTCCCAAAATAATATCCATTGCACCCACAAATATTTCATACATTGGGGTATCAAGTTGATAATCTCCCATGGATAATTTGATGTTATGATACTTCCCTCAACAACTAACTATGCCCCCATTTGCAATCAAAACCTAAAACTCTGGGGCTGGATATATAAAACAATTTAGAAGAGTTTCCAACTTTTTGTTGATGAAATTATGATTGCTACCTAAGTCAATCAACATTTTTACTTTCTTCTTCTTTAAGAAACTCACTACCTTGAGAGTTCATGGTGCACTAAAACCTAAAAGTGCATGAGAAGAAATGATTGGTTGAGAATCATGTGACTCCTCACCTGAATCCCTATCCTCCTTTGATATGGACCCATCCTCTTTTTCCTTACTTGAACCTTCAATATAGAATAATTTCTTTTCACAACATTTATGTCCTCAACTATATTTTCTATCACAATTGAAAGACAACCCTTTTTCTCTTTTTTCCTCAATTTGTTGTGGAGTTAACCTAGTAGGTTGAGGAAGAGAAAGTATTGAATATACTTTTTCTCTTGTCACATTAACCCTTTTCTTTTACGAAATTATGAACTTCTCCTCTGCCCTGCATGCCAATATAAAAGACTCATTTACTAAGCTGGGACAAAATATGTGCACCTCATGCTGAATGTGATCCTTGAGACCACCCAAGAATAAATCATTCAAGTTCTCCTAAGTAATTTTATCCACTCTTAAGGATAAATATTGGAATTTTTTAATACAATCCTTAACTGATCCTATTTGTTGAAGCTTAGGAAGTTGGCTAAAGAATTTTTCTGTCACACTATTGCTATATTGTGCTTGGAGTTCTTCTATAAAAATTGTCCATGATATAGTGAGACCCTTTTTCCTCTTATGAGTACAAAGCCAATGATAACAAATGAATTTAACTAGTTCTTGATATAAGGAAGCTATCATGACCTTTTGTCCATATGGGATTTGATGTACTTCAAAAAAAACCTCCATTTGATTTATCCATGTTAGAGGAACCTTGCCATCAAATTTGTCCAAATCCACCTTTCAAAAAAAATTCCTAGATCCCATAAGATTAATAAAATTTGTGTCATTATTAATTGACTTGAAGGTTTCACCTTGCTTGCTCTAGAGCTACTTCCTCATTTCATTCATATAGTTACTTAACATTCTTCGTATATCTGATATATCTCCTCATAGGTCACACATATATGTCTTAACCTCTTCCTTGAACTTACTAAGTTCCTCATTGGAATTACTATCCTCTATTTCTTCCCAATCTTGATCAAAGGATTTCCTTAGTGTGGTACCATTCTTTTTGCCTCTTGTTGAAGGCCTCATCATGATGGAAACTAAAATTTTTGAAATAAATCACACAAATGAATGTAAATTCTTTGATTTTTTATTTATTTTTTACTATAACTTATTAGGGTGAAGATACCCTTGGAAAAAAAATCCCAAAATATTAGCGAATTTGCTGCCTTGAGAGAGAATTTCCTAATTTTACAATATCTTACTTTTTTTTTGCAATTTCTCCAAGCTTTGAAATTTAGGCTACTCTACTATGTATTTAAAAACCCAATAAAAGTTATACTCCAATTCAGCAAGATGTGAGAGATATGAAGATCTCAATAAATTGTGTAGAAATATTAATTATGCAATAATTTTCTTAAATTTTCTCCAATACCTCTAAATTTTGGACTATAGTTTCTTTAATATGGTCTTCAAAAGCCCTTTAAAAATCTTTGAAAATTTCTCTAAAATCTGAAAGTTATTCTCTTCCTAAAATCACCCCAATGTTGAGAAAAAATCTTGCTTCTATGGTGCCAAGATCATGCTTTGATACCACTTGCAATGAAATAACTTGCATAATAGAAGGAATAATATGAAATATTATATAAATACTTGATAATAATTGAGAGTAATAGGCCACTTTGAGGGGGTAACCTCCAAATATCTCCAATGAGAACACACTTCACAATATGATGATGAAATAAGACTCACAACCTCCTATATATACCTAATTATGCTTAGGTTGAATAGACACAACCCTAATAACACCTAGGCTGACCTACCTACCTAAATAATAATATAAAAATTATAACATGATTTAATTAAGGATTAAGATAGCCACAAGTTCACTATTCATAACCCTATATACACCAATACTAAGGGCATACTAGAGCTCAGTTAACACTACGATCTTCTTCACTTGCACTGACTAGCTCGGTAGCCTATTTTATGCTTAGTTTGCACTAAAATTTGTCTGTAAAGCTTGCTAAATATTGTGTAGCTTGGTAGACACTACTATGCTCAGTTTGCATTGAACTTTGTCTCTAAAGCTCAGTATACACTATGTAGCTTGGTAGACACTACAAACTGACCACTTAGCTTGGGAACAACTGAATCACTTGGTTAACACTGCAAATTGATAAGCTCGATAGAAACTATAGAGCTTGCTAGCAATGTAACCAATTGACTAAGTGTTGAGTCATTGATAGACAAATTAACCTCAATGTCAATAGTTTGGTCTATGGTTCTTCCCCCACCAATAAAGATTGGATCTTAAATGTTTTGCCTCCCTTTTTAAAGGAGATGGAATTTTCCTTTCCATCATATACTTCTTCCCTATCAAATTTTCAAGTTTTTCCCAATAGTAGATGGCAAGCATCCATGGGTATGATGTCACACAACAACCTATCCCTATAACCTACTATGGGGAATTACACCCAATATTTCTCATTCACTAGTATGCTCTGACCCTTATTGATCCAATTAACCTTATAAGGCTTGACATGAAGTATCTTAGACAACTTGAGCTTATTGAATCTCTCCTTTGATATAATGTTGTCAATAGAACTAAAATCTACTACTACATTGCACACTTTTCCTTGGATCTTACATTTGGTCCTAAATAGAGCTCTCCTATTCTTAGACTCATCATGATGCAAGGGCATCTCCTTAGGACCCTTTTGAATACCAAAGCACCAAGAGGATTATGATATGATGTGGCCTTTCATGAAATAAAGTTTAAATGCTTTAAAAAAAATATTTGTAATAAGTCCTAAAAGGACAATTTGTGAAAATCTTGCATTGTAAGAGGAATAGGGGTGCATAGGTTAAATGAGTCATTTCATAGGATCAGATAGTTGGTCATAGTCAACTCATGTCAATTGATAGGTTGGAAGGTTCATAGGACTCATTAAATGCTTGTTTTAATAGTTTAAGAATTCAAAATTTCAAATAGTAACGGTTATATGCATTTGGAGGGAAAAGCCATAACTTGAACTTGGTTAACAAAAATCATGTGTAATCACTTAGAAATGGTTAAGGGGTCCCTATAGTATCTATATAAGGTCAAGAACCTTCATTGTATACACAAGTAGACTAGTTGTACAGGCTGCTCCATAAATGGAATGAAAAAGCCTTGTTTTTTAGTGCATTTTGAAGATTTCTTGGTGTTTTGATTTCCAATCTTATAGGAGTAAGTGGTATGATCATTTCCATTTAATTTTAACACTATTTCATGAAGATCTACTAACTTTTCATTGCATTTTGTTAACCTATTATTCACTGATTGGCTGGAAACTCACATTTTCAAGCAATTTTGAGAGTTTTTACTAATAATCATGGTCATTCCATGAGATATTTCTGTTTTTTTTCATGTTATGGCTCAAATATAACATGTAAATTACAGATATGCCCTAACATTTGCAGTTAACAATATTTGAAGGATAGCTATCCACTAACATGGGTGAAAATTGGTGAAAAAGGGCCTAGTAGGCTCAAGCAGTGGGATTTTGGCCTTAAGGAGAGCATGGTTAAATGTTTTTAACATGTTCAAATAATTATTTTTTCACTTCCAATTGGTTCTGGAAGTTCTGGCATGTGGGAGATCTAGAAAGCCTTAGGAACAAGGGTTTCAAGATAGAAAATTTGGGGCTTTTAGGGTTAGAAGGCTCCTAGAGTCAAATTGGTTGAATAATCCTCTAATTGGGGACATTTTATGGACCTATGAAAAATTTGAAGTCTATATGTTAAGTACTTTTATGAGTTTCTTTGTAAATGCACCTATTTCATATGCTTGTCAACAAGGGGTTTGTGAAGGATGTTTGAAACTTGTCAAAGAATTCATAGTTGAAATTTTTGTATGTTGAAAAACTCCAAAAAGGGTATTTTAGAATGCATTTATTTTTCCTAGTACTTTGGAAAAGTTAGGAGAAAACAGCAGTGCTAATTGGGGGCTCTTAGGCCTAAAAGACAATTTTGAGGGATTTGAATGTTGGAAGTTGCATAGAAGGCCAAAACTAGTTGGATCCTACCTAATACATCTTGTTAACATTATTTCAATCCACCATAGGCATTTTGAGGTCTTTGGAGTCATTGGTGCTTAATTGGGCTAGTTAAGTGCCTTAAGGGCTAGTGGGTTCTAGGACAAACTTTTCAAACTTGAAGAAGTATTCTTACCTATCCATCACCTTCGTTAACCACTCTACATCACATCAGTAGTAGGTTGTTTAATCAATGCCCTCCTAAAAAAAAAATTTTCTCCCTTCTCTGATTCAATATGATCCACTTAAGAATCCTCGTTGTAGTTGTAGTTTTGAACATATGCTATCCTTTTGTCTTGGTTAGAATATGAAGTCTTAGCAGGGAATCTATATGTTGGATGGCCTAATTTTCCATAATTATAACATTTCATAGTGGAAAAATAGGAAATACTTCTACCTAATCCTCTACTTTTGTTTGAGCCTCCTCAATTACCCCTACCTCTACCATAACCTCCTCTAGAATTTCCTTCATTGGTATACTCAGTGAGTTTGTGCTCACCTTAATTCTTCTACTCATTCCCTCCACCTTGGTAACATCTTCTTTGCCCCCTCTAATTTTTGCCCTTGCCTCTATCTTTGAAGTTGGAATACCTTTTCTTCTTATTCTTTTCCTCCACCTTTAGAGATAGTTGATGGTACCTTTGGATTGTGGTAGGTGCCCACAAGCTAAGCTCCTCTTGGATATTCCACTTCAAACCTCCCAAGTATCTAGCCACCTTTATTGGATCATCCTCTTGTTTCTTAGATCTAAAACACAACCTCTAAAACTCCTCTATGTAAGAGGCCACATCTAGGTCTTTTTACTTCAGTCCTTGTCTCCTTTTGTGGAGTTGAATCTCATAATCCTCTCGTAGGAAATTCTCCCTGAGCTTAGTAACCATGGAATTCCAATTGGCTATTGGATTCTTTCCCATGTTGATCCTCTCATCTTGGACATATGTCCACCATGTCAATGATGATCCTCTAAGCCTTGATTTAGCCACTTTGACATTTTGTTCCTCTGACACCCCTTCACATTCTAAATGGTTCTATCTATCCAATCCATCACCACAATTATATCAAATTTTCCACTAAATAGTGGCACACTTTCCAAATTTTTCCCTCCTAGGGATTTGATAGCTTTCAAAAATTAATCTTCATTCAAGAGAGGGTCAAGTTTAGGTACCATATCCTCTTCTTCTACCTCTTTACCTTTCTCATTGTCTTATTCTTCCTTATTTTTAGTGGCATCACCAACTTCCTCAAGTATTGTCTTCACCTCTTCCAAGGCTACTTCAAGGAACCTATTCTTCTCCTTTTTCTCATCAACTTCTTTGGATAACTCTGCATTAGTCACCATGATGGACTCACCTACTAACTCTGTAGTAGTTATAGACATACACCACTTTTTCCCAAATCTTTAACTTGCTTTGATACCACTCTGATGCGATTACCAATCCTACTTCTTCCCCAAGATCTCTCAAGGTCTCCTTAGGTCATATACTTGACCAAAATAGGGCTTCTATCCACCCTAGGCTCCTTAGGATTCTAATCACTAGATCCTAACCATTCAATTGGTTCATATCAATTAGGTAGAATACACTTTCTGACGAACTATCCAACCACATAGGAAACCCCAAGCCCACAGATGACTCCCAAAAGGATGGTTGAACTCCTAGGAGCTCTTTTGACTTCCCTCAAGATCCACAACCAAGATTAAGACTGACACTAATCAAGGTTCCAACCTACAAGAAAAAATGCATTAAAATGCTTATAGAAAGGCTACAAAAATTAGCCTTCCAAATGCACTAAAACCAAAATAACTTGTAAAACTCCCTAACAAGGTGTCAAAAAAACCACCATTCTGAGCACCCTTTTCAAAGATCTTAAAGGTTTTGTGGGTCTAGGGTTTCCAAATTGTATGTACTATGCAGGTACAATTTAAGCCCAAAATCAAGGGTTTTGAGGGTTTTATTGCCTGTCAGCAAACAAGAAGACTTTTCTCTTCACAAACCCCATTCTAAAGGCTCCCATTTGTCTTGGGACTTCACTACTCACTCCTAAAAGACCTCCCATTCTTAGGTTGAAGTATCCATATGTTCAACCACTCCTATCAGCTCTATAATAGACTATGATCCTTAACCAAGTTACCATGACTTGCCTAGGGCATCACTGCAATAATAGCTCTTTAGCATTCTAGGGCCCCATCTCCATTATAAAAAATGTACATGGAGTCATGTTCCAAATCCCAAGTGACCATACTATACCTATGATGGGAGATTGCCCTATGACTCCATTTGTGCAACCAATCTGGTTTAAGACAATAAATTGGTGAAAACATAATATTTAATTCAAGCACACAAAACCTTCCAAAATAACAAACTAACTATACATAGAACCTTAAATCATTTACAACTGTAAAGTTTACTTATAGATTTATTTTTGCAATGCTGAAGTATGTATATTTCCTATAGGTATAGTCAATGTTAATGAAGAATACAAGTGTTGCACAGTATGCATAAACTAAATGCAAATGATAAAAATATTTCTTCAATATCGACGTATGTATTACCTTTGATTTGCACACATTAATCAATTTATATATTGCAATATTGGATGGCATATACTATGTATACAATTCTAGATGGGTACATGGGTGAATGGGCATGTCTCCAAATGGAGACATGACCATTCACTGATGTACCTCATTAGTGGAATGATCACACCCTATGTGATTAGTCATAACAAAACTAATGTCATTAAGACTTTAACTAAGTCTATTCCAATCAGTAACAAATAATATAAATATGATTTTTTACTGAATTCAATTCTAAGATATTACTTCAATAATAATATGCATCAACAGTTCTGAATGTTATGATCTCCATAATGAAATTCAAATTATATTCATGTACATATACATATCAATATTCAGTATATTGACATGTATATATACATGAGTATAGTCTCATGTGATCAATGCAATTTTCTGAACCAAAGTTGTTTGTTTCAACACTTCCTGTTAGCTAGGGAAGACAAAGTGTATATGAATTTTTATCATTGTACGAAGCAATATCCTCAAGATATATAAGAAAATCAAGTCTCATGATATTCTTTTCAGTTATGGTGTGTATATAGATATTAAGTGACATGATATACACCATACCAGATCATGGTACATCCATAGATATTAAGTCACATAATATCCACCATGAATTTGAACATATTGGTCTTCAATAGATATCAAGTCACATGATATCCATCAACATATTCTTTTAGCTAACATGATCTTTCCTTGAATATCAAGTCACATGATATTCATCATGATAGTAATCTAATAATAATAAAGTTGTCACCTTATATTATCAGAATCAATATTCTATTATAAAGATTGTCTCCTTAAATAATAAACATAGGGTAGGCCCATGATTCATAGAGTCACACATAAAACATTTTTATTTAATTAATACAAATTTTACAAAGTTGAGACTCAATCTCATAAACTTACATTTCAATCAAGCCAAGTTTCTTTCTAAAATGATCAACTTTCACTTTAGGGAGAGCCTTGGTGAGAATGTCAACAATTTGATCACATGTATTAATATATTCTAATTGAATAGCTCTTCTTTCCACCATGTCTCTCATGTAGTGGTAAGGAATCTCTATATGCTTGGATCTATCATCAAATATTGGATTCATAGATAACTCAATACAACTTTGATTATCACAATGAATTGTGGTAGGTTTCGAAGGTTCACCAAAAAAGTTTGAAAGTAACTTCTAAAGCCACACTACTTCTCGAGCTCCCATAGCTTATGCAATATACTTTTCCTTAGTAGAAATTTGAGCAACAAAAGCTTGCTTTCTACATATCCAAGAGATCATGACTAATCCTATATTGAAGCAACATTCTGATGTGCTTTTCCAGTCTCATACACTTTCAGCCCAATCAAAATCAATATATCCATGTAACTCCAAGATGGTATTCTCATATTTAAGGTCATACTCAATAGTACCTTGAAGTTACCTCAATTTTTGCTTCAAGGCAGTAAGATGAATCTTATGAGGTTCACACATGAACTGACTTAATGCATTCAATGCATAGTAGATATCAGGTCAAGTATTTACAAGATACATCAAGGACCTAATTATCTACCTGTATAAGGTGGGATCAACTAGTCTGGATTTAGTACTTGCTTCCTTTAGCTTGTTCCATAGGTGTGGACATAGGTCAATAGTCTCGCATTCCAAATATTTTCAAAATATCAATAGCGTACTTCTTTTGATGTAGAAAGATATTACCAAACTTCTGACATACTTCCAAACCAAGAAAGTAATGGAGAATTCCTAAATCCTTCATTTTGAATTCAAAAGACAAATCTTTCTTACATTGTTTAATAAGATGTTCTTCCCCTATAATCAAAATATCATCAACATAAAGAATTAGAATTAACATATCCCCTTTAGTTACTTTGAAGTAGAGATTTGGATCAGCCATGTTCTTGGTGAATCCAAGACTTAAAAGGTATTTGTCAATCCTTTCATACTAGGCCCAACAAGCCTGTTTAAGTCCCTATAGAGCCTTCTTCAATTTACAAACATAAGAAGTAGCATCACGAGTTACAAATCCTTCTAATTATTCCAAGTATACTTCTTCCTCCATTATTCCATTAAGAAAAGCAGTTTTTACATCCATTTGATGGATTTTCCAACCTTTGGCTACTACAATGGCTATTACAGCTCTAACAAAAGTGTACCTGGAAACTGGTGCAAAAGTTTCTTCAAAATCAATTCCTTCCTTTTGAGAAAAATCTCTACTTACAAAATGAGTTTTATGTTTTTCAATGCTACCATCTGCAACATACTTAACTTTGAAGAGCCATTTTGAAGACACAGTAGATTTTTCCTTAGGTCTTGGAACTATGTACCAAACACCATTTTTTAGTATATATTGGTATTATTCCACCATGGTATCTTTCCAAACTTGATGTTTAATTTCTTTATAAGTGCTAGAAGGTTCAAGATTCAATCTCTCACATACGAAAGTATTATATCTCATTTTTCTAGGTCCCTTGCTTTCTCAAAAGGTTCCTAAAGGGGTTGCAAATCCATCTCCTTCCTGTATTATTTTCCTTACCCAAAGTGGCCTTTTAGAGTTATCAAGACTCTCCTCTTGATTCTCTGGAAGGATTTCAATGTTAGTTAAAGTCTCTTCAGGAAACTCCCTCTAAATCTCAGGAGTGGGAGTCTCTTCTAGAGATACATCAAATGTATCTAGTTCATCAAAGGTTTTGGCTCTTCTGAAAGAAATGTCTTCCTCAAAGATGGCATCTCTTCTTAGTTCTATTTGTTTCTATCTAGGAATGTAGACTTTGTATCCTTTTATTGTTTCACCAAAACGAATGAGAATAACCTTTCTTCTAGAAGGTTCTAACATAGTCCTTTTCTCCTTAGGTACATGAACATTTATAGAACATCCAAATATCCTTAGGTGGCTAATGTTAGGTTTATTTTCAAAAAATCCTTCTTCAAGGGTCTTATTATCCAAATGTGAGTGAGGACATCTATTTTAAATATAGACTGTTGTGTTGGATGCTTCAACCCATAATGACATACTTAAGTTTTGAACAAAAATCATGGCCCTAGCAGCTTCCACAATAGTTTTGTTCTTCCTTTCAGCAACCCCATTTGTTGAGGATTGTAAGGGTCTATGAACTCCCTCTTAATCCCATTGAGTTTGCAAAACTCTTTAAATATTTTAGAAGTATATGCCTTCCTATTATCCGTTCTTAGAATTTTAGTGTTCTTACTGGAGGAGTTCTTAGTGATAGTTTTGAATTCTTTAAATTTAGAGAGAACCTCTTCAAATTCTTTGCATTTAAGGAAGTATATCCATTTCTTCCTTGAAAAATCATCAATAAATATCAAATAGTACAAGAATGCTCCTATAGATGGTATAGACATGGGCCCACATAGATCAGAATGTACTAGTTCCAACACTTCTTTAGTTTTGCTCAAACTATGAGGAAATGACCTTGTAGTGTTTTTCCCTAAGGCACAACTTTTACATGGTTCATTGTGAATATGTTTTAACTTGGGCATTCTAATTACTACCTTCTCCATTGATGTTAGGGGATGTAAGTTGATATGACCTAGTTTTTTGTTCCATATTTCATTTGAATCAAAGGTCTCATGTATAAGTGCAACGTTTGTCTTAGCACATAACTCATATAAGAGTCCTTGTCATACTCCTATAGTTAGAGCTTTTTTAATGGTTGAATTTTTAGGCCATGCTAGTACTTTCCCTTCCATGAATGCAATTTAATAACCATCATCTTCAAGAGCGGATATAGATATTAAATTCCTCTTAATACCTAGTACATAGAGAGCTCCAGAAAGTTAAATAGAATTTTTAGATTTCAATTTTATGGTGTAGGTCCCAATTCCTTTTACAGATTGTTCAGAGTCATCACCAATTGTAACTTCTTTGTCTATTTCTATTTTCATGTTTTCTAGGTTATCCTGATATCTAGTGATGTGTCTAGAAGACCCATTGTCAACTATCCATGTATTCCTTTTTGTTGATATTTGGCTAGATAATGCAGAATAGAAAGCATATTTCTCATTTTCATTTCCTTCATTTGACTTCTCAGATTTTGCAAAAGATGCTTGAGGTTTAGATCTATCGGCACAATTTATTGCATAATGTCCATATAGATCACATCTAAAGCATTGGATTTTGGATAAGTCTTTCTTCTATTTGGATTATTCTTTTCCATGAAAATTTCTTTTCCTTTTTTTGTTTTTCTTTTTTCCTTTCTTATGATCATTTGTATTAAGAATTTGAACATCGTCATCTAGGTTTTTTCGCTTTCCCTTAATCATTAATCTTGATTCTTCTTGAAGATGATCTAATCTTAAATGATCTAGTTTAGGGATTTTAGACCTAGCACTTATACCCGATGTGATTAGTCATAACAAAACTAATGCCATTAAGACTTTAACTAAGTCTATTGACATTGGAAACAATCAATATAAATACTCTTTTTTACTAAATTCAGTTCTGAGATATTACTTCAATAATAATATGCATCAACAGTTCTAAATGTTGCGATCTCCATTATGAAATTTAGATTATATTCATGTACATATACATATCAATATTTAGCATATCAACATGTATATATACATGAGTATATTCTCATGTGATGAGTAAAATTTTGTGAACCAAACCTATTTGTTTCAACAACTACTAACACTTCTAATACAAAAAGTCCTAAATCTAATCCACACACATGCCAAGAACACTCAAAACTATAAACTGCTATTAGAATACTGCTAGTTCAGTTTATACAATGACAAAAGTACTCTCTTAAACCCCTTGGATAGGTTGAGAATGGCCTTATAAAGGCTTCCCATGAGCACCCCAACTATTTCAAATAGTTGAAAATTTCTAACTAAAATTTTTCTCTTTGCAAGAAAGGTTGTCAAAAACTTGGTTATGGCATAGGAGGTTATGTCATGTAAACTTTGACCACTTGATAAACATCAGTAAATTTAGGAAAGTAAGAGGTATTCCTAACATAAAGAAACCTGAGGTTAGTCTATGCAAGAATTGTCGAATTGGTAAAATGGGAAAGACTAGTTTTAAAAGCAAGAACTATCAGACTAAAGAAGTTCTAGAAATTGTGCATACTAATTTGTGTGGACCTATTGGCATTGAAAGTTATACTAGTGAAAAATTCTTCATTCTATTTTTTGATGATTATTCAAGAATGATGACTGTCATGTGCCTAAGAGAGAAATCAAAAGCATTTGAAAAGTTCAAATGGTATTTGGCTAGAGTAGAAAAGGAAACAAGAAAAAGACTAAAATGCTTAAGGTCTAATAGAGGTGGTGAATTCATTTCACATGAGTTCAATAAATTTTGCATTGAAAGGGGAATCAAAAGACAGGTTTCAGCACCTGGAACTCCTGAACAAAATGGAATAGCAGAAAGAAGGAACAGATCTATCATGGATTGTGCAAGAACCTTAATGATTGAGAAAGCCATTGCTATCAAATATTGGAAGGAAGCTATCAGCACTCTAGTTCATACCTTGAACCGAGTATAGCTTAAAAAAGACTCATTCAAAATACACTATGAGTTGTGGTATGGCTACAAACCCAATGTAAGTTATCTAAAAGTATTTGGAAACAAATGTTACATTTTGAAAGAATCCAGAAAAAGTAAATTTGATGTAAAAAGTGATGAAGGAATATTTTTGGGATACTCTTGCAAAAGCAAAGCATATAGATGTTTGTACTTATCTACTCACAAAGTCATAGAAAGTGCACATGTGAAAGTTGATGAGTTTGCAGAAAGACTAGAAGAAGAAAGCAAAAAGGAACCTGAAGACTACAAAAGATTTGTTTACATGGAACCTAATACAATGCCAATTATACCTATTAATCAGGAATCCTCAACTCCAGAGTCTTCATTAACCGAATCACAAGAAGTTCAAACTAAGTCAATACCTACCGAGCTGCAAGAACCTAAGTTGCAAATAGAAGCTACTGAGTTAGCATCTACTGAGCCCAAGCAACAAGAATTAGAACTAGAAGTTGAGACACAGAAGGATAACAATGAAATTTATTCAAAAGGCAAGGATCCCATGTTAGCCAAGTATGCCAGAAAGCATCATGCACCATATCAGATCATTGGAGATAAATCAAAAGGAACAATGACAAGAAGTAAGTTGAAAGGCACTTGTTTACTTGCTGATTTTCAACCTAGAAATGTCAAAGATGCACTAGACAATGAAAGTTGGATTGAAGCTATGAATGAAGAGATAGAACATATAGAGAGAGAAAAAACATGGACTCTTGCACCAAGACCCAAAGACAAAAATGTGATTGGAACAAAGTGGGCATTTAGAAACAAACTAAATGAAGATGGTAAGGTATCAAGGAACAAAGCTAGGCTGGTATGCAAAGGATACTCTCAAGAAGAAGGTGTAGACTATGGAGAAACTTTTTCTCCTATTGCAATATTGGAAGGTATCAGAACCTTACTTGCATATGCTGCATTCAAAGGATTCAAATTTTATCAAATGGATGTCAAGTCAATATTTCTCAATTGCATATTGGATGAAGAGGTTTACATTGAATAGCCTGAAGTTTTTGTTGATCCAGACAAGAAGGACATGGTCTACAAATTGCATAAAGCATTATATGGTCTGAAACAAGCCCCTAGAGCATGGTATGAAAGATTACATAACTATCTTATTCAGATTGGTTTTCAAATAATTAATAACAATAGTAGTTTGTATATAAAGGAACGACTAGATAATACGAATTTTTTGGCAAAAATATTTGTAGATGATACTTTTTTCATAGGAAATGATAATCTTTGCAAAGAATTTTCAAAATAAATGAACAAGGAATTTAAAATGCCAATGTTTGGTGAAATCAAATTCTTTGTTGGTCTTCAACTTCAAAAGAGTAAGAATGGCATCTACATCACTCAATCTAAATACATCAAGGAGATACTGAAAAAGTTTGGTATGGAAGACTGCAAACCAATTGGAACTCCTATGTGTACTGGATTAAAACTTACCAAGGATAATGAATCAAAGGAAGTGGAACAAACATTGTATAGATCTATGATTGGAAAGTTGCAATATGTAGTGCACACAAGACCAAACATTGCCCTTGCAGTAGGAATTGTAGCAAGATTCTCAGCAAAACCAAAAGAAAATCACATCATGGCAATCAAAAAGGTCATGAGATACTTAAAAAGAACTGAAGAATATGGATTATGGTATAAACTTGGAGGAAATTTGGATTTAAAGGTGTTCACTGATGTAGATTAGGCAAGAAATATTGATGACAGAAAGAGCACAAGTGGAGGAGTTTTCTTTCTTGGAAAAAGGTTGGTTTCTTGGACAAGCAAAAAGCAAAATTGTACATCTCAATCCACAGCAGAGGCTGAATATGTTGTAGCAACAGTAAATTGCTCAAACATTGTGTGGTTTAAACAATTATTGGAAGGTATGAAGCAAGAATTCAAAGAACCTATTGTTATGTTTTGTGATAACACAAGTGCAATTAACATCTCCAAGAAACTAGTGATGCATTCAGAAACCAAGCATATTGCCATAAAGTATCACTTTGTTAGAGAATTGGTGCAAGAAAAAGAAATAAGATTGGAATATGTCCATACAAAGGAATAAATTGTTGACATATTCACAAAGCCTTTACCTAAGGATGCATTCTTGTATCTCAGAGGTAAGTTAGGGGTCATTCCCCTATCTAAAGCTCACTAAAATATAGTTCTAGTGATGCATCAATAGGAATAGAATTGAAGATCTATCAGTTGATGTAGCAAACCAATGAAGACATTGCATATGAATTAGTACAATAGGTACAATGCTATTCAGTTGTTTTGAGTTGTCTTTGGCATGTGTTGTTAAAGAGGGAGAGTATATTGTCATATCTTTCTGAAATTTGCAGAATAATAAGAGTTTGTGTAAAAGGAAGAGATTATTATGAAAGAGGGAGTTTGTTGTATTTGAAGAAGAAAGTGAAGTATACTATCAATAAAAGACTTGTTTTCAAATTTCATTATGCTATGACATGTTGTGTTGCCATCAATGCCAAAGAAGGAGATTGTTGGATACAATTGTTCAATTATGTGTTGTCTTTGATGTCATACAAATGTCATATCAGTCATCAAATAGAGTCTACCAAGCTTAGAAGGTTAGCAAAATAAAGGACAGTGTCTACCAAGCTCAAAAGGTTAGCAAGGCAAAGGATAGAGTCTACCGAGCTCAGCAGGTCAGCAAGGAAAAGGACAATGTTTACCGTGCTCAGAAGGTCAGCGAGGCAAAAGGATAGAATCTAATAAACCCAAAATGTTAGTAAAGAAAACTTGCAGTATCTACCGAGTAAATAGTTCTTACAAAGCTCACTAGGTCATCAAAAGAAATGTGGCAGAAACAGTTCTTACTGAGCTCACTCGGTCATCAAAGGAAATGCGGCAGAAATGATTCTTACCAAGTAAACTCAATAGCCAAAGGATTTTAAGGATATTTCAATGTTAACCTAGTCAAGAAGGTTAACTTAGGAAATTTCTAGAAGTAGTATTTACTGAGCAGGGTCAGCCAGTAAAGCATTTCATTGTTTTATGAAATAACATTTATTTATTTAGATTAATATTTGTAGCCGACTGATGTATGGTTTATTGGTAAATGTAACATATAAATGGGCTGACTTGACAATCTAAATGGTATAATTAAGAGGTCAAGTTGCAAATTCTAAGTGCGAAGTGGAAGTGTGTGTGGAATTAATGTGATATGAGGACTGATTATTGTGGAAGTAAATTTGAAGGATGATCAGAGATCATTGAGGAGAAACAAAGTCATATTTGATCAACGAGGATCTAATGATGTTGAATAGAGACTGGTAGCCAGCAAATTCAGTTGCATCTTGTTTAGGTCAATTCATTGTTACTTTCTAACCATTGTAGCAGTGATTTCAAATCTCTTAATAGAGTTGGTTTAACAGCCATTTTGTAAATCCTCTAACAAGGTGACAGCTCAGTTGAATTATTTTAAACACCTCTAGCAAGGCCACTCCTAACAAGGTGATTAAATCCTCTAACAGGATCACACCTAATAGTGTGTATTGTAAGCTTTAACAAGGTTGGCTCCTAACAGGCCTCACTTTAGAAGAGTGAAAAATTGGTGACTAGTTACTTGGTGGTTTTTCCCATATTGGGTTTCCACGTTAAATCTGGTGTCTCTTGTGTTCATTTTTGTTTTAAGTTACATGCATAAATGCTTGAAGATAAGTAATAGTTTAATTTACCGAGTGACAACATTTGTTTACCGAGTATCAGTAGTAACTAGATCTTTAAGACATCTAAGGGATCTGTGGATTAATTTTTGTTAGTAACTAATTCACCCCCCCTCCCCCCCCCCCTCTCAGTTACTCTATCTTTAATCCCAACAGATGATATTGGAAATTTTGATTCAAGAAGTGATGAAGGAATGCTTCTTCATCTTTCATTGAAAATCAAAGCATACAAATTTTTTAATCAAAGATCAAAGACTATTTTTGAAAGTGCTAATGTAAGAGTTGATGAAAAGTTTAGAATTCAAGAAAGAATACTTGGCCAGAATTCAAGAAAGAATACTTGGCCATAATTCTAGCAGAGAGAATAATCATTAAAGAACTAACAAGAATAATGTTGAATAGGAATTGTTTTATGACACTGATACTTATTTGTAGATTGAATTACAAGGGGAAATATAGAGAGAAGAACCTGTTTAAATTACAATAGGAAAGGTAAACTTCTAGGGGGGAGTGAATCAGTGCTTTAAACTTTGACCCATAAAACATTCACCACACATCCATCTCACACATTCAATAAGTAAACTAAAATACCATGTAAAGCATGTACATCTAAATCATGTAAAAAAGTAAGCATTAACACATATAACACCATATATGATTCCTAGAAATCCTCCAATAAGAAGGTAAAATTGGGGTGGCGATGACACCCACAAATCTTCACTATTGCAGTAATAAAGTGTATCCAATGAAGGTTACAATGTTTGATCATGAGACATGATCTACCCTGTGAAAGGTCTACCCTCTTAAAGGCTTACAAAGATTGTTAGGTCATACCCTATTAAAGGATTTCAACACCCTATTAAAAGTGTGCCTTGTTAAAGGACTTAAACTCACAACAAAGTAAGCACCTTGTTAGAGGATTTCAATATAGCCTGTTAGGACTACTATATTAAGAGATTTAACTGATTCACCTATTAGAATGTCTCACCATTGATCCTATGATTAGAACTTTGTTCCTTGATGACAGATCACCTCTAAACTTATGTATTCTTGATCCTTCTTGATCAGATGCCTCTCTATTGTTTACTATTTCCTTCCTCTTTTCTCCTTTAACTAATTCTGCAATGAAATTTTAGATCATTATACTTTGGTCACCATGAATGTCCTAGTTTGTATATGCAAAACTCTCCTTGATCATTCATTCATTCCCTTTCATGCTCATATAAATTTTAGGGTTTGTCTTCCTTAAGAAGACCTAGGTGACTAAGGGTTAGTTATGAATCAATGGTTGTGATTCATCCATTTTTCCACTTAAACCTTCCCTTTACCATATTAGATGTATGTACTATAAAATGGTTTACATAGTGGTTTGTGCCAATACAAAAAACTGTGACAAAATTGTGTTACTTAGCATCTGAAATCTCTGATGCTTGACATATACTAATTTCTATATTGTGACTAGGCATCTGAATGACTTAGCATGCACTGCTTACTTAGCTTCTAAATCACTCAACATACATTGTCTTCTCAACACTTGAATGACTCGGCACTCACTGTGGACTTGGCATGCTCTATATTTTGCTTGACATATACTACTTGTTCGGCATGAACTAAGTAAATGACTTAAGCATATAGAAACTTACTAGTCAAGACCAATCTAAGATCAAAAATCTCCTCCTTTGACATGAGTCTCAAAAACACTTGGTCATGCATTAATACTTTTATTCTTACGAGCATAACATATCTCTTATTTGACTTCTATAGAGAATTTTAAAATATTAAAATTTTGCCACAACTTATACCTCAAAATCTTATAACTCCCCCTGAGTTGTTAGATCTGATTCTATACTCAAAATGTTACTCTTTTTGAGTAGATGTACCTCAATTGATACTCTTTTACTTTCTTTTTGTGCTTTCCTATTCTTTGCTTGCTCCCCCATGCTCTTCCTCTCCCTTAGCTTAGCTCTCTTTCTCCCCCTTTGCTTAAGCTAACTTTCTCCCCCTTTTTGACACTAATGTCAATGGGTTATACACTACTACTATGTTTGTCCAAAAAATATTTATGGACCTCAAGGATAATCTTAAGAATTGCATCCCAATTGTGACAAGCTACCTCCAAGGACTTAATTTGGATGGCCAGCTCGACAGCAAGGTGAACTAAGACATCTAATGTAGAAATATTGGGGTCTTTCTTCATAATATTTTTTTCATAGCCTAACTCCTTGTGCAAAATCTCCATGTGAGGAGTCAATGTAGTTTGGATGCTTATTAGTTTGGCCCTTATGTTGGCTTCATCTACAGATGATGTTGCTAACTGACTCTAGGTTTGTAATAACGTCCTAAAATGCTTCTCACTTTGAGCTAGAGTCATGGGAAATTTTTCACCTAATGAATTTATTTGACTTCCTAAGCTCAGAATGTGACTCCTTGTCTCTTATATGAAGAGTATAGGATTACATAGTTTGGTGTACAGAGAGAAAATGTTCTCAAGTACCTTCTTCTCACTTTCTATCATAGTTGCCAATGCAACTTGTGTAAGTGCTATATCATTGGATATTTTCTTATTCACTTTATTTTGAAATTTCTTTTCAAACCATTCTAATAATTTTGCATTAGTATCAAGGTTTTTATCACTTACCTTTTCCACTATATTTGTCAATTGTTCAATAAGTGGCTTTATTTCATCTAGAGTAGATAGACTGAATACATCTAAGATGTCTTTAATATCAAGCAAAGCTTGCTTCTTCCTATGTTCCCTTTTGAGTAGTTCTTGATGTTTCTTTCTAGCTAGGGTTTCTTGAAGTATACCCATCTACTCAATTGTCATTGTGGTATATTCATATTTTGGCAAAACATCTTTTTCATCTTGGCTTATCTCCATATGTTATTACCTCTTCTACCTTTGATGAACTTGGACTTGGCACTGAGAATTGCAAAGGTGTTGCATCTGTGCTCAACCTATGAAGAGTGTGACTAGAAGGAGTGCCAGATTCTAGTAAAGTTACCAGTGCTTGAATTATTGCTAGCTCCTTTGGCTTGGGTGTCAACTCAATCTCATCAAGCTTATCCTTTTCTGCCACATGTCTTTGGATTGCACCTTGAACTTGTGTTGGAGGTGCATATGAATCTATCTGACCTATTTGACTCTATGTTTTAGTAGTGGCTTGAGTTTCCACTTTATCCTCTCTAATTGTATCAACCTTTTATGGTGTAACTTCTAGTACTTTATCTAAAGTTTGTACACTAGTGACTTGAGGGGTAATTGTAGGTGGTTCTTTTGTTTTCACCTCCTCCCTTGTAGTGTTAGTCACTAATTTTTGAATTTCATCTACACTCACCAATACAAGGTTGTCACACAATTTAGCCTATAGTGTAGATTGATCAAGTATCTTTTTCAAGTCTTCCTCTATTAGGGGATTAATGTTTAGAGCAGTGAGATCAAAAAAATCCTTTACTATAATAGTTTAAGTACTCATAGTTGTTATTTGTTGAGGGCTAACATTTGGAAATTGTGTATCTTGTACACTACATTCTTATTGTTGCTCTTTCTCAATTGTTGCCTAATCATCTACATTCATTTTAGTACCTCCCTCAACTATGCCTTCATTATTTTCATCTTCTTCATCATCCTTAACCTCAATAGGCTCGTGTTCTCATGCTTTGATTGTAGCTAACTCATATGTAACTTTCCACATCTATACAGTCTTCTTTACGACATCTTCTCTATTATTCTATAATATGTCAAAGGTTTTATATTTAGGAACAAATCTAATAGCATATTTTATTATGGCTTTATCAATTTGTGCCTTGCTAAGTTTAGGCATAACTTGAGCAAGGATAGTTTCTCTAATTTTCCTTTCAGTTTCTAAACAATAGTGTCATTTTTTCTGAACTCTTTCATATAGGCTTTTAGGTATGGATTTAGAAATCTCTAGAGGAGCCTCCTTGAAAGTAGCCATCATGGCATATATTGCCTCCTCCACTTGATTCTTTTCAACTTTTCCAAGATTTTCAAAATCAATGTGAGAAAATCCTAATAAATCTACATTATTTCTAACATTCTCACATAGGTTGTCTAGATCTAAAGATGGATTATGTCTCACCACTTTGAATTGGTTGTTGTCATCAGATTTAGTTCTTTCCTCATTAGATTCAACCTAAGCAATGTATTTTCTCCTTGGTCTTTTCTGTGCTCCTACTTCCTACTCTATGGGTTTGGCTTTCTCTGTAGCCTTTTGTGCAGTGACATGTGCACTAGCCCTTGTGGTAGGTGGTGTAGGTTTAGGCTAGCTTGGTTTAGCAACCTTCTTGGGTCTTGTCACAGTTTGTGCCTTAGCATTTCTCTTCTTTTCATTAGTATAAATAGGTGCTTCCCCAGCTTCTTCTTCCTCAGCACCTTCTATAGTTTTTGTTTCTTCCTCTTGTTGATCTTCACCCTTTCCTTGTGTCAATGCAAGTGGTGCTTGAATCTAAGTGTCTTCTTCCTCTTCATTCTCTTCCTTCTCGGTACCTTCACCAAATTTTTCTTTCAATTTTTTTACAAATTTTTCCTTCTTTTTTATTATAGGGGCAGTCTTTAATTCCATAGTAATCTTAGATTTGGTCATCTCATAATTACCAAATGCTTTGGCATCTTTGTCTATTTTGTCTACAAGTAATGTTGTTATTGCTACAGAGGCCTTATCTACATTAATTTCATACCCTAATGGCCTTAGCCATCTTATTCTTGGATTTTTTTCTTGAACAAATGTATAATCAGCATCAACTAGGAAACAAAAATCATCATAATGTTTTTCCAATAATGATACTAGAATCTTCAATCTCTTCTTCATGGATTGCTTGAAGTCATCAAAGTAACTAGTCATTACTAACTCAAAATTTTCACCTAATTGTTCAATGAACTCTCCTATTTGGACTACAATAGACCTATTTGTCTTTCATGCCATAGTGACAAATGTAGGAAATGTGTTCTGAACATAGAATAAGATACATATCATAATAGATCTAAATTTACACTGAACACTCTTTGTTTTCCTTATTGCTCCTAGGTTTTCAATCAATTGTTGTAGCTATAGCTCAGCAAGATCATATGTATGATCCTTCTTCACAATCTTGTAACACATATCCACTACAATACAAGGTACATTGTGCAATCTTCTTGATTAATAAAACTTATGTGCAATTACCCTTACTACAAAATCTATCAAAGGATTTGTGATGGTGTCTATGGTCATTCCCCTCTTATTCCATACATCCCCTATGTGCTTTTCAATAACTTCTTTGGATTCACTTCTCATAATCTTTGCCCAATCTAGGGTTGGATACCCTATTACCCTATGGATTATTCTCTTTGATATTTTGATTGGCCCATTATCTAACCATAGTGAACTATCATGAATCCTACTCAAAACAATCCTAATCCATTCAATTTTGAAAACATTAGGGAAATCTAGGGCACAATCTTGAATTCTTCCCTTAACACACCATTTTCACATAGTTTATCATATGCTTCTCTAATTTCCATATCACTAATACTCCCAATCTTACAATTATTACTTTTTTGACATCCTGAACCATTAAAACTTGTGGTGGTATCATAGATAATGCACTAGAGGGATCTTGTTTGTATGCTATGTCTGATATGGCTTTGAAAATAGGTTGTTTTAATCCATTTCTAACCAACTAAACATTCAAGACCTCTTTTCACTATACACCTTTTGCCTTTGAACAACCAGACACCATTTTACAAAACTAAGGTTTACAAAATTAGAAATAGCATAGCTCAACACATGATAAATACCTTGTAAAATATGATGAAATTATGTCATATAGTTTTTCAAATCTCTTGCAAATGCTTTGGATGGATTTCTAGATTGCCTCTAGCTCTTCTTGCTCTCTCTTGATTTCAAATGATGTTAAATGATCATAAATCAATCAAATACCCCTTTGAAATACTGCAATTAATGTAAAGTGTTTACATAGCTATAAACTCAGCATCAACTAATTTCTGGCTCACTCGGCATCCACTAGTCTTATCATTTGTTTGGCAACCATTATGAGCTTGGCAACAACTAAGCAGTATATTAGCTCAGTATCCTCTAGCAATTCACTCAGCAATCATAGGAAATTTTTCATGCTTGTCAGCAACATGAAAAACTTAAATATTTTTCTTCAATTCCTAATAACACCTTGCATCTTTATTCATGCTTATGTAAACTTTTCAAAACTAAATCCTTTGGAATTGGTGTATGATATAACTTTAGAATATAAGTCCCACATTCCTCTTGATTTCTTCATTTGATGAGGTGTGATCACCTAACCCATTAGGTGAAGTGATCCTTTCTCCACTTGATGTGCTACAATTCTCCTTTTTCTTCCATGTATTGTTCATTAAATTTCTAACATTTTCAATATCTGCCTTGCCTTTGCCTTTATTGAACTCAGAACTTTTTGCATTTGACCTTGTTGGACAATATCGACTGATGTGACCTATTGATCTAGTTTTTTGCATGATAAAATTTCCCTAACCTAGGTGCAAAAAAATTATATTAAATCCATTAATGGTGAATTGGGTTTTTGGTTATTAGTCTTCCAGATTTGCTAGCCTTTGAAAACATTTGTTAAACCCTATATATCGTTCCTTTTAAAATTCTGGGCATGAAATCCTTTTTAAAAATTTGTGAATATTTCATATTCATTTCAAATTTATCGCGCCCCCAAGTGGCCTTTTTCTTTTATGTTCCTCGCTGTCTGATTCTAGTAATATCTATGGAAGTCGCTATCTCACTATGGAAAGAAGTGCACTTTTTGTGTATAGTGAGGTAGCAAATATCGCAAAATTAAGGGACAAGGCTATAAAATGGAGGTGCGGTGATTGAAAATTGTATTGCATCTGAAGTATTCAGTCACATGCATTTTTTAAGTACTGTTAGAGTAAGAAAAAGAACCCAGTAAAAAGCAGGCAAAAGAAATCACCGGAATAATGGTTTCTCCAATGATTTGCTACTTCACTACCGAAAAAACTAAGCATCTTGTCATTAGCGACATAGTGAATAGCTAGGAAATATATGACACAATGGCTTCCAAACTTCCTAGTGACCATAAAGATTTCCAAGTGGCATGGTGAGTAATGATTGTTATGTCAGAAGCATTAATCAAGGTGATTGTGACTTGACTTGCCTTTATTCTTCGAGCACTAAGTTTTTAATAGCCACCAGAGCTTACTACTTCGCTATCAAAAAAATTACGCATCTCGCTGTTAGTGACATAGCGAGCCACCATGAAATGAATGCATGGTGGGACCCAAGCTATGTGGCAATGTGACTAGGATTAGAATATGATTTTATATACCAACTGTGTAGGATTTCTCACATCATCACTACCCTAGACCCATGCCCCATGCATAAAACATATGAAAGATTCTTATCGTTTGATCAAAGTAGAATCAACAATCATCGCTACCTCGTTATGGAAAGATGTGTACTTTTTATGTATAGCATGGTAGCGAATGAGGGACCCACCACATCTTCAAAAATTTATGCAATTTCCATGCCCTCTGATCAACTTCAAATCTATGGACATCGCTATCTCACTATAAAGAGTTGCTCGAAGGTTATGTATAGCGAGGTAGTGAATGAGGGACCCACCATATTTCTCTTAAGTGATGTATCAAATGTCCTCCATGCGATCAAAGTAGAATCTATGATTTTCGCTACTTTGCTATAGCAAAATGCTCGAGGGTTATGTATAGTGAGGTAACAATTTGATGACACATGTCCCCAGTCATCAGTGGGTCTAGTTTGAAATGCCAAAAATGAAAGAACTACACAAATGGTGAAATTTCATTGGGTTGACTACCAATTTATCAAGTGGAACATGAGTCATCTTCACCTGCATCCCTGGATCGTAGGATTTTTCCAAAATTAACAATGTAAACCTGAACGCAGAAGGTGGTGCCACTTTGTGCATTTATGAGGAATGAAAGCTTCGCATGTGAAAGAAAATAGAGTATAATACAAAATATTTTTTCAGTTTCATCCCATGCAAACAGAGATTTCAGGCTTTTCTTGAGTAGAAGCCATTACTAGAAGGTGATTGAGCTTGACAAGAGTGTGAAGAAAATGTCCATTGTTCATGAATACATTGTAGAATTACATAAAGGAACAAGCAAAGATTCAAGTAAGTAATCATATCATAATCTCTGTAGTGTCTCAATTCTGCAAAGTTACAATTCAAAATGCCTCTAAGGAAGGGATTTTCTAGTTAGGATAATTACTTGGATAGGAATGTCCATGATGATTTACTTGAGCTGTTTCCCAATTCCACTACTGAAATTGTGCAAGTTAAAAAACTTACTTCATTAAACCCTAGGTTGAGAATAGCAAATGGATTGTATGACAAGGGTAATTGGTTCAGGGATGCTAGTACCTCTCAAACTAGTCTAGATTTGTTTTAAAAATGGTTTTCAGAGAGGAACTTGTTTGCCCCACATGCCAACATTTGGAATTTTGATTTAGGGAAGCTGGTGGTTCCTAGTGTTTTCATGGACTATGATCTTCTTGAAACTGTGGCAAAGAACTATGACCAAGCCATTAGTGTAGTAAGAAGAAATGATGACCAAGTCCTAATTACAGTTAGCCTAGATGAAATTAGAGAAGTTTTTGGTTTAGGGCCTCTCACTAATTACCATGTGCCCATTGATTTGGAAGGGTTAGAAAAAGAATAAAAATCCAAGAAAGATATCATTAGCCAAGGTGCATTGAAGGCACATATAGGTAAAATTGGAACCCTGCCAGCAATAATAGTAGCCTCCAAGGAACCTTTCAAAAGGGCATATTTCAATTCCAGGGCTATAGAGATATATAGGACCCTATGCAGAGTTTTTGGGAGAGATGAAGAAGAGTTTATACCTATGGATTTCATGTATATCGTTATTTAGATTTCATCTTTTGGTGTGGACATCATTTTTCACTTTGCTTCTTACTTAGCTAAGGAAATCCACAGTGGATTAATTGGGATTGCCAAGAGCAAAGTGGAAAAAACTTTTGGTCATTATTCTTTGTTGATGCATATGTTTTTGTTTAAGGGAGCTAAATATTTTGGTAAAGAAATGAAGTTAAACTGAGAGGAAAATGGAGAAGCACTACCAGTCCAATTGTGGAGTGCAGATATGACTTGGGATGCAGAGAATGCTAGTTTTGTTAGATTTGACAGGTATTTCACTTCAAAGTTGAGATGCCTCTTATTAAGTGACAATCCCAAAATCTCTGAGGTACTAGTGGGTCTTATTAGGCCTATGGATAACCCCAGTGGTTTGAAAGTTTCACATAATTGTGGGGATATCATCCCATACTCTGTTTCTACTATTTTCATAATTTATGGTTTTAAGGGAAGTCCACATGTATTAACTTACCAGGTGCCCTTGAAGGTATGAGTAGCTAAGTTTTTGTGGCAGTTGGGAGGAGTAGAGGAAACATTTTTGTTCAAAAGGTCAACAAGGTCAATTTTCCCCACTTGCACAGTAGCCCATCATTTTGTAATCACAAAAGGGGGTTAGCTCTCTCTGAACAAAATTTTGGATCCTTACAAGATGGTTATTTCTCGCCCTTATTTTTTTTATTCTGAAGGATTTTATAATTTGGCTCTGAGGCATAGAATTAAGCTTGGAAAAATTGAACATGAATTCTATTTTCCAAAAGATATAATAAGGAATGAATACTCCTTGCAAGAGTAGGAGACTAGAAAAGAAAAGTGGAGAGTCTTCTCTAAAATTTTGGATTTCATTCACTGTTTTGATCTAGATTATAGTCCTTTGGATGATGCAGTTACAAATGTAGATAAGATAAATAAACTTATGAAAAAATTTCCTGAAATAATAGAGGCAATGAATGAAAAGAAGCAATTCTTTATTAGATTTTACCTAGATAAGGCTAGGGAAGTAATGAGAAGATTGGGTTTTACTCCCAATATAAGGGCAGGTCAATTAACTATCCAGAAAAGGTCGAGGTATACTGTTATTCAGAATAAAGGTGCCATTGTGGACAAAGGAAAACAAATAATGGCGTCCACTAGTGTTGTTTTGGAAGAGAGGCCTTCTAAACCCTCCCTAAAAAGGAGAAAGATAATAAGGGAAGAGGATCCTCATGTTGAGGAATATTCACCCTCACAGACCCCTTTGAGAATTGAAGAGGAACAGCTCACTAAAGAGAAAGTTGAATAGTTGGGATCACAAGGGGGAATTTTTGTTACATAATTAGAAATAAATGAAGGAGACCCCCCTGGAGCCTCTAGTACCAAGTTTTGAATTAACAATTGTAGATTACAGAGGGAGGGAATTGGATCCTGTACTAGAACAAGCAAGTCAATAATTTTTGTTTGATGACTATTTTGTTAAATCTAGGGCTTTCTGTCAATTTGCATGGAGAGCCAACATGAATAAATTTGAAGAAAGATGCAATAAGTTGAGGACAAAGCATCCTAAACTAGAGGAGGTAGCACTAAAAAATTAGATAAAGGAACAAATGATTCAATAGTTCCAAAATATAACCCCTGAAGAGGGGAGGAAAATGGTAAAGGCTTCCAATATATTATTGTTACCCAATTGGTATATTGCAGATGCATTGATTTTTAATTCTATTTCAAATAAATTGGAATTACAAGACCCCAGTAAAAAGGAGTTTGTAGGGACTTGATTTAGTGAAGATCAAGCTACTTTGGTCGTGGGGTCACTCAGAAGGGGATCTAGGGCTATTTCATCATAGCCAAATGAATCAAGACTAACAGGAAACATCATTGTGAGGAGAGTGGTTGATGCCTCTCATGTGCAAGCAGCACATTGGAATGTAGATTCATCCCAATTTCTTTTGGCCACTACTAAGAAGGAAGAACAACCTATGTTTGAACTACAAAGTAAATATGAAACAATTCTTGAGGACTACAATAAGGAGGTTAAAAAGAGAATTGAGCTTGAGAACAAGCTAATGGGGAGGTCCACAAGGCGAAGAATAACATACCCTCACCCCCCAGTTGAACCTTTCAAATCCACCCCCCTCATAGAAATACTAGATACACCCCAAAGGCCAGAATATTACACAGCAGAAGATTTCAAAGAAGAAAAAAGCAAGTTGTGGGCACTGCATGTAGAGTTAAATACAAAATATGAGGATAAGTTAAGAAAGGCTCTTACATACTTGGCAGATAAGATTGAATGGCCATTTTTTATGACCAGTTAACAAGGGTGGTAAACATCTGGGAAGAATTGAAAGCAAATGAAGAGGTTTTAAAGCCTATTGTGAATCAATGGGGAAAGAAAAAGAGAAGGAAAGAAGTGACACTCTTATGCTACTCTTTCATAAGATCATCTCATGATCAAATTGAAAGAATTTTTGATATTGTCACTAATCTACCAAATTTTGATGATAGAAGGGTTTGTTTGCAACGAATAATAGTTGGCTACTTAGACAAATATAAGAGCCAAAATTTTAGCTTATTTACTTATGCCCTAGATAGAAGGAGTAATTTGAAAAGTAAAGATGAATTGGCTAAGGAACTTGATGATTTGTTTTCTATAAGAATGAATAAAGTTATCAATGAAACAGGGCATGCATGGTGGGCCACAACTACAGAAGAAATGGTAAAGGTTCAATTATTCTTTGATTCTTTGAAGCGGGATTTTGTTACTATTGATAAAGAAGGTGAATATATCATCAAGAAACAATGGGATATTCTTCAATTTGATTGGCCAGATGACATAATTAATGACAAGTGGATGGTAGATATTCTCTCTAGTGAATAGTTAGAGGAAGTTGAAATTGATGATGAAGAGATACATGAACATGAATTACAAATCATCGATTCACTTCCATCAAAGCCTAGAAATGAAGGAGACAAAATATAGTAGTCACTCTCAACAATGGAAATAAACCAGCCAGTTATAATTGTTGACCAGGAAGAGAGCCAAGTAGATGGTGCATCAGAACATGTAGGTCAGGACAAAAAGGAGCAACCAACCCAAGATGAAAGCATCATGGTCCTAGTTGATGATGTGGCACAAGAGGATTCACAGATAAAGGTTTTTTTAATAGTTCATGATGGTGACAGCGAAGAGCCATGAATTAAAGTAAAGCTACAAGCATTAAATCAAAATTCATCATTGGCAAGCCTGATGTCTACATACTCTGATGAATCAGAATGAAAAAGGAGCCTATCATAGAGCTTGTAATATCCTGAATATGTAAGAGAAATGGGGGCCTACCAAGAGAATGATATTTTGTTACCCTTTTGTTATATAAAGTTTTGTCTTTTTCCATTATGCAAATGTAAATATCTTTTAAGGACACCTATCAGTTCTCTATGCTTGAAGCTTGTTACATCTCACATTATATAAGTGAGATTCTAGGGCTAGAGAATGGTCTAATTTCCAATGCATTTTAGTATTACACTTAGGATGTTTTTGGTCTAGTCTTTGAGAAAAAACTCTATAGTGTATATTATCTACATATTTTCTGAGAATACATCAATATGGAATAATCTATGTGTTTCTTTCTATGGTCATTCTGAGTTTACTACAATTGTATACAATTTTCAAGGAAAATTAATACAAGTTTTGAGCTATCCCCATATCAGTTTTTATTGAATTTTGTCTCCTTAACTATTACCTGGTTATTTTGAGATTGTGTGAGTAAAGCTTGCTCAATTGAATACAATTCATTTAGGTTGTATGTCAATTCATTACTACCATTAATTCAATGAATTAAGTAAATGCTTTTGATGAATTTGATAAGGTTGTCATGGTAATAGAAAGGATGCATGTAATAATGAAATTCAGTAAGAATTGTTGATAATTCTTGTTGTAAAGCAACAGATTAGATCCACAAATTGAAGTAGACTCTAAATCCCAATGAAATAGGCATTGATCAAAATTTAATCAATATGAAGAATAGATATACTATGAAGAAGCATCAATTCTAAACTCACAATCAGCTTTAATTTATATTTCTTGAAGATTTTAAATGATGGTCAACACTTGTTTGCATGGAATGTTTTAGCCTTAGTTAGCCACTATTGCTAGGAACACTTGCAAATCTATAGAAGAAATTTGGCCAAATCTGTTATATGGGATGTGTTTATTCAAAATGTCAAAATCATGCATGTATTTGAGGATTTGAGATGAAAATCAGAATGAAACTAAAATAATTATCATACAGTATCTTCCAATCTTGAATCATCCCAAGGTATACCCACCCTGGTTTTGCAGAGCCTAAAGAGAAGAATACCACCCTTGGTTTTGTTGAAGTTAGGTCTGAATGGTTTACACATGTAATTGCAATAGGAATTGGCTAATCCTTAGGTTATGTGAGTAATATCAATTTTGTATTGAATTTTTGTTGTTCAATAGTTTTAAAACACCAACATGACCAATCTTCAAACAGCTAAAACATATGGTTTGACTCAACCACCTTTTGTAGTCACTTCTAAAGTGTTTTCTAATGCAATTCTAAAGAACATGTCCATACTCTTGATAATAATGACAACTGTACCTTGTATTATAATCCTAGTTATAAGAGTTTATATTGTTCTTTACCTTTATTTGCTTGTTTGATGACCACATGGGTTTGGATCTGCACTCAAAAGCTCTATGCCCATACTTATTATAGTTATACCAATATCCTTCAAATATTTGAGTGTGCATGGTCTTAGTTCTGCATTCATGTTCTTGACGACCTTGTTTGTTGCACTTATGATAGTGACCCATGCTCTTTTGCTTAATATTCTGATTTACAATCTTGCCCCTGCATACATTTGTAGTGTGTCCTTTATTACCACAATTTTCACAAGTAGGTTTGGAATTCTTACCTTTTTTACTCCTTTCTAGCACTTTTGGATGACTCTCCTTCTTTAGTACTTGTGTATCCTAGTCCAGATGTATTATTGTTGGATCTAGGGGATCTCAATAATTGCTCAAAGTATTTTATGGCTTCACTAGATTTATTAAAATTTTCATAAAATTCCTTTTCCCCTTTTTAGTTTATTATTCAATTTCTCATTTTGTGACTTCAATGTTGTTATCTCAATGTCCTTGACATTTAATTCATAGTTTGCATTCATCATTTGACCCAGAGTATCCAATTGCATGTTAGCAATCCTAGTTAGCTCTGATGACTTCTCTTCCAGTCTGTCGGTCAAAACTCTTTTTTCATCTTCAATCATGGCTTTGTCTTCCATATCTTTCTTTTTATGTTCAGTCACTTCACATAGTAGTATGTCTTGTGATTCTTGCTCTAATTTGAGATTTCTAATTTCTTCAACTTGGGCTCTGTTCTTTTCCATTAGATCTGCAATTGTTGCATCAAATTCATTAGAGTCTCCATTAGCAAATAGCTTAGTAGTGTCCATCTCTCTATATCATGTGTCATTCTCCTCAATATAAATTTACTTCCTTCTCTTTAAATATTTTTTTAAGTCTTCTCTTACTTCATTTAGTTGATGTAGAATGAGTTCTATTTCAATTCCCTGATTCTAAATGACCTTTCCCAACTTGTAGACTTCCATTTTCAAAAACTTTCCTCAAACCTGCAAATCTTCTCTTCTGGAGAACAAAGCTTTGATACCATTTGTTGGAATTACAATAGGAAAGGTAAACTTCTAAGAGGGGGGGTGAATCAATGCTTTAAACTTTGACCCATAAAACATTCGTCGTACATCCATCTCACACATTCAATAAGTAAACTAAAATACCATGTAAAGGATGTACATCTAAATCATGTAAACAAGTAAGCATCACACATACATTATACCAAATATGATTACCTAGAAACCCTCCAATGAGAAGGTAAAACTAGGGTGGGGATGACACCCACAAATCTTCACTACTGCAGTAATAAAGTGTAGCCAATGAAGGTTACAATGTTTGATCATGAGACATGATCTACCCTATGAAAGGTCTACCCTATTAAAGGCATACAAAGATTGTTAGGTCAACATCCTATTAAAAGTGTGCCTTGTTAAAGGACTTAAACTCACAATAAAGTAAGCACCTTGTTAGAGGATTTCAATACAGCCTATTAGGACTACTCTATTAAGAGATTTAACTAATTCACCTATTAGAATGTCTAAGCATTGATCCTGTGGTTAGCACTTTGTTGCTTGATAACAAATCATCTCTAAACTAATGTATTCTTGATCCTTCTTGATTAGATGTATGTTTTTTGTTTACTATTTCATTCCTCTATTCTCCTTTAACTGATTCTAAAATGCAATTTCAGATCATAATACCTTGGTCACCATGAATGTCCTAGTTTGTGCATGCAAAACTCTTCTTGATCATTCATTCATTCCCTTTCACGCGCATAGAAAGTTTAGGATTTGTCTTCCTTAAGAAGATCTAGCTGACTTAGGGTTAGGTATGAATCAATGTTGTGATTCATCCATTTTGCTGCTTAAACCTTCCCTTTACCTAATTGGATGCATGTACTTCATAGGGATTCCAACTCAAGATTCATCCTTATCACCAAAATATCGTAATTCAATTTGTAAGTTGGCTCAAAAATGGTTTACATAGTAGTTTCTGCCAATACAAACAACTATGAAAAAATTGTGTTACTTGACATCTGAAGCCTTTGATGCTCGGCATATACTAATTTCTATACAGTGACTCAACATCTAAATGACTTGGCATGCACTGCTTACTCGATTCTTGAGTCACTTGACATACACTGTTTGCTTGACACTTGAGTGACTCGGCACTCACTGTGGACTCAGCATGCTCTATGTTGTGCTTGGCATATACTACTTGTTTGGCATGAACTAAGTAAATAACCTAAGTGTATAGAAACTCACTAGTCAAAACCAATTTAAGATCAATAGAACCTAAATCTGAGTAGAAACTAGAATAGAACAAGTGATACCTAACATAAATGTGGCAAAGAATCACCCCCTTGAACAAATAATTGGTAGAGTGAACAAATTAGTTATGAAAAGGAACAAGGTAAGTGAAGAATTATGTTTATTTCTCAAGTTGAGCCTAAGAATTTTGATGATGCTTGTAAAGATGATTATTAGATTAAAGCTATGAAAAAAGAATTAGAGAAGATTGAAAAGAACAAGACTTTAGAATTGATTCCTAAACCTAAAGATAATAATATTGTTGGAACTAAATGGTTCTTTAGAAACAAAATGAATGAACAAGGTGAAGTTGTGAGAAATAAAGTAATATAGGTATGTAAAGGATATTCATAGCAAGATAGAATTGACTTTGAATAAACTTTTTTGCCTATTGCTAGATTAGAAGTAATAAGAATGGTTTTTACATATGCAACTAATAAAAACTTTCTAGTTTATCAGATGGATGTCAGATAAGTTTTTATAATGGAGAATTTGAAGAAGAAGTATGCATTGAGCAGCCCGATGGTTTTCCTTTGCAGATAAAGAAGGTATGGTTTAAAGATTGAAAAAGGAATTGTATGGATTGAACAGGCATTTAGAGCCTAGTAGGAAAGATTGAAAAGACATTTGACAAGTTTGGAGTTAGTGAAAGGTAATGTTGATAGTAACTTTTATCTGAAGTAGATTGATAATAGCATACTGATTGTTGAAGTATTTGTGGATGAAATTTATTTGGAGGTAATGATGGAGAAAGATATTTTCTAAATAAATGAAGAAGGAATTTGAGATGAGTATGATTAGAGGGAAGAAATAATTCTTTGGATTATGGAATTTTCATATCACAAGCTAAGTAATTTAAAGATTTTTTGAAAATATTTGTATTGGAAAGTTGTAAACCTGTTAGAACACCTATGTTAATTGATTATAAACTATCTAGTAAAGATGAATCCACTAGTGTTGACTAGAAAATGTAGAAATCTATGATTGGTGGATTACATTATTTGAAAAATACTAGACTTGATATAGATAATGCAATTGGAATTGTGACAAGATTTTAGGCAGATCCTAAAGAGATGCACTATGCATCAGTCAAAAGAATTTTCAAATAATTATAAGGAACACCTAATTATGGTTTATTGTATGACATATTGTATGCTAGAAAACTAGACCTATTGGAAGCAAGGGTTAACAAACAAACATTAGTTAATATGCATGTATTAAAGATTCAACAATGAAATAAAAGCTAACTAACATTTGCTTGAGTTTTGCAACTCAAAGCAATCAACAACTCAAGTCCTCAAGCAACCTCAAATAGCTCAACAAAGGCACCCATGAGAGGCCTTGTTGGTGTGTTGGATTGGAGGGATGTTTGGTGTGCTTTCCCAAACACAACTATGTTTGAATCTCTTGATGTGAAGGTGCAAATGTGATTGATGAAACTATGAAACTATGCTATATGAGATGAAGAACACCTCAAACAATGGCTATGGAGGAAGCCATGTTTGAAAGTATTCAAGGTTGTGGGAATAGAATGCAATAAAGAAACTAAGCTAATATGAGAGCTAGACTAATATGCAAGTGAAATGAAGATCTAAATGCCTAAATGAGCTAAATGTAACAATACAAATGCAATCTAAAATCAGCTACCAAGGATTAGTATGAAACATGAAAATCACTATGAAAACTCTAAAACTTAAACTAGCATGATAACACTATGGAAGCTCAAAACTCAAAATAGCATGATAACAGTGCATGTGGAGGAGATGAAAATGCTTGAGAAAAGGACTCTATTTATAGGCTTGAGAGAGACCCTAGGTAAGGTGGCATCTATGTGGCATCCACATAGTGCCACAAGGAGACACATAAGCAAACCATGCAAGTGGTCAACATTCAAAGCTTGCTTACACATGTGTGAGCAAACTTGGAGAGAAGAGTGGGGGACAAAGCTTGCAAGAGGGAGTGGTCTCACACGTGTGAGCACACACTTAGGCTTAAGAAGGGATTAGAAAGGTGATTAAGGTAATTAAGTGGGGTTAAAGGGTGGATAGGCTTAGGAGGATGAAAATGATGGGTGTAGACTAGGCTTTAGGCTAGGTTTAAGATTAAATTTAATTTAATTTAATTTAATCATAGGTTTAGAGGAATTAATGAGATGGAGGGATTTAAATAAATAGAATTTATTTAAAAGGGGGATTTATGGGGAATCGTGTATTAAATAAATTTAACACATTAAGGCTGGAGGTATCTAAATTAAATTTAAATACCTTGGGAAAGTGAACCTACTTAATTAAATAAATTTAATTAAATAGGTAGAGAATATGACAAATATAATTAATTAATTATAATGTCAAGGGCAATATTAAATTAATTAATATAGTCTTTTGGGATGATTTTAAGCATCTACATTTTGCCCCTCTTTGATGTGATGTCGAGATGACATCATATCAAAGAAAAGAAAATATAGGTTGCCCCAAAGAAGGATAGGAGTCCTAGGAGTTGTGTCGAAGCGACAACAGGGGAGGAGGGTGCCCCCTTGAGGAAATGGGGTGAAAATTGAATATATGTTGCCCCATTTTCTCGAAAATAGACACAGGATGGAAAAGGGAAGGAAAAAGGCTTAAAGAAAGGCCTTGCATGACTTGTTGGGAAGGGCAGAATGAAGTGGGATGAATTGGATAATAATTAATCTAAATGCAAGTTAACTACATGAATGCATGAGATTCAGTTGTGTTCATATGGGAGAGCACACCTTAGTTTAATATTGCAAGAGGAGTTATGCATCAAATGCTATAGTAGCATAGATGACAAGATTCCTTTGCATGGACTAGACTCTCAACACAATAGATGTAGGTTTTAGAGTCATGATGGAACAAATGACATATATGCACTGGAGAGGTCTGGGCACACTCAAAGCCTTGTTAGGGATCTTGGTGGAAAGTGTGCTAACCCGTTGCCCCCAAAGAACAATGCATAAGCATAACTTGAAACTAATAGAGATGTGCTAAAGAATCACGAAAATAGATCATATTGCAAAATGACACGTGTAATCAGGTTAAGCCATTCAAATGATACCAAGATATTGAAGATCAAGGCACACTTGAGAAGCATATTACTGATACACAAAAAGAAATCAACAAAAGACTGTATGACCAAGTAATCATTCGATTCACAGTTCTTGTTGTGAACTTGATTTTGATGATGAAATTTGTTAAGCTTGTGTAGGAAGGATTCATCCTATAAGGAAAAAATTGATTGTTTGATTGAAATGTATTGAAATCTTTTTAATTGTTCACTGGCAATAGTGTGAAAGGAACAATGTTCTTAAATCATTTAGTCTTAGCGTGAATTTGTGTAAGTTTATTTGCAATCACTATTTGATAAGCTCAGTTTGATCGGGTGAAGCTCAGTGTCATGAGATAAACAAAAGAATTTGGAGAAGACATGATAAGATGATGGATGAATTGCATTGGAATGGAAGGCGAATGTGAGAGAGAAAGTGATAAATGTTCTATAAAGGAAAGTTTGTCTAATGGAAGACTAGAAAGTTGATCAAGGTATATGTAGATAGATGGAAAAATGAAGGAATTGATGATGGAAATGATTTGAATGAAATGATTAGAAGAAGGGAATATGATTAGATTAGAGGGGAAATGAATTGATTGAATGGATTGGAAGAACAAAAAAATTAATGGAAGGTGGAATGGATGAGAACCAATGACAAGGGATAACCAAGGGATGGTAAATGGAGGAAAAGCAACGTGAGTTGGTGGATGAAAGGAATGGTGAAAGGATATGAGGGAAAATGTGGAGCCAAGGACCATGTTCCGAAGGAGTCCAAATGCCCCATACCAAGGATAGGAAAATGGAAGAAAATATGGTGGGAAAGGATGCATGAAAATGGAAAGATGGTATGAAGTCTAGCATATGGAGGAAGAGAAGGCATGTGTTCTTCCAAAGAATGTATGAACATTTGGTTATTGTGCCTCTAGTAGTGATCATGAGCATGGGCATGAAAGGGGAATGAATATGGGCTATGGGAGGGAGGGTATGAAAAAGGGATATTGATATGGATAAAATGTGGGATATGAAGTGGAGGAAATCGAAGGAATAACCAAGATCAAGGACATATGGAATAAGGATAGAAGTATATATGAGTATGGATGGAAAATGGATGAAATGAACATGAAAAGGACTATGGAATGCAAGATATGGATAGCATGTCAAGATCAAAGATGTGAAAGGATTATGGAAGTACGTAGGATAATGTATGGACATAGAAAGTGCATGTGGATGGATGAAAGGAAAGTGAAAGTCAAGATCGAAGATGGAAAAGGATAATGAATGGTAGATGGAAGTAAGGAAGATATGTAAGGAAGAGTGGTATGGATGGAGCTTGCCCCCAGTGTAGAGTGCAAGTGGAAGAGGAAAAGTGAATGGATACATAAGTGGAATTGGAAGGCAATGAATGCCTGATAGGAAAATGAAGGGAGGACTCAAGCATCTAGTTATATAGATGGGATACCTTGATATTTTTTCCTTTGTTCTTTGTTATTTTCAAGGAATTATTTTAATATTTTCTCGTACATGTTGGTAGGATAGTGAATGGAGGACAATGACTTATGAAAAATTTTGGATTAAGGAGGTGGAGTGGGTGGGAGGAAGATATGGTTGATGGATGCTAGGTTGGAAGACGTGTGAATGAGTGGATGAAGGAGGCAGAAAGATCATCATTGGCACACACCTTGAAGGGTGATGGAAAGGAGGAAATTGTGGAGGATATGTAGGAGAAAGTTTGGATTATGGGATATAGGGACCCAAAATGGATGAAGGAGATGATGGATTTAGGGTGGTAGATTTGGGTATATAAGGACCCAAAATGGATTTGGAAAATGGAAGCTTGGATGGCTTATGAATGAGGGAAGCCTTTGGATTAGAAAAATTGGATGTCATTTTGAATCTTTCTTTGAGATTCATTGCTACATTAAGTAGCTTTGGAATCCACATAATTTTTGTATTTTTTATTTTTAGCCTTTATGGCCTTTTGATTTTACTTTGGATCATATTTTTCTTTTCTTGAACATGTCTTTTAGAGGGGACATGTTGATCCTTGGATTTTTGTGGATTTTTTACTTTATTTTCTTTTTCTTCAACATCCAATTTGCTTCCATTGGCCATGGTATGGGTGCATGAAGATAAATGGGGTGGAGAGCGTATGGATGGTGAACATTGTAAGGAATTCAAGGATATGTTTCTTTGTTGGTCTTTATTAGGACTATGAGGGGATGAAGTGGAACACATGGATATTGTGGATGGATGTATGTAAGGACCCAAAATGGAAGGAAGGGATGAAGGGTTTGGTGGTGGAACATAAGGACCTAAAATGGATGGAAGTGAGGAAGGAAGCAAATTATGGATATAAGGTCCCAAAATGGACTTCGAATATGGATGATGGGAACATTTAGGTTTGGAAGGAGGATTTTTAGGTTTGGAAGGAGTGGAAGGTGTACCAACATCTTGAGACATTATTTCTTCAATGGGGTACTTGTTATTTTCAACACAAGATGTGAATCCATGTGTATGGGGTTCATGAGGGGATTAGATAGGTGTGATAGGATCATGTGGAGGATTAGGCTCACAAGGAGCATTATAAGGGATAATAGTCTCTTGAGATGGAGTGGTGTCATGAAAGGAAAGTGAAGGGGTACTTTGATCTTGACTTAAAAGAGGATCATGTGGTGGAATGAGTGGGTCATGAGATGGAATAGAATCATATAATGGAGTGGATGGAATGGGACCATGAGATGGAGTAATTTGATCTTAACATGTAGGAGTATTAGTGGATGGAGTGGAAGGAGAATCTTCATGAAGTGGAGGATCTATGGATGCTAGCTCTTGAGATGGAGGGCAATCAGTAATGTGTGTGGTACATGGAATGTCTTGATCTTGACTAGGAAGGGGATCATGAGATGGACTAAGAGGGATAAATGGATCTTGAGGGATAAGGGAATGATGGGATGGAGAGATGCTTGGATCTAGAGGAGAAGAGGAATCTATAATGTCATGCTTTGGAGGAAAGTCTTGAGATGGAATTGGGGGTATGACTTTGGGTAACTGGATTACTTTATTTTGAATTTTACACTTAGCCTAGAAGTTGCGTGAGAAAAACCCATTACGAGGTGGGGATGATGTTTTTGGAGGATTAGGACTATGTGAAGGTGGAGGTATGGGTAGGGGATTGGAATGATGGATTTTTACATTAAGCTCAAAGTATGGGGAATTGCATGGAGGATTTGGGTTGGATGGGACATGAGGACTATGGTCTTTGAAATGTAGGGGAAGAGAACATATGGCATGGAAGGTGGACTTTTTCTAGTGATTTTCTAGGCTCAAGATAGTTAGTTCCTTAATTTATTTGACCATGGCACTTCTGCTTGAGGCATTGTGTGGGCTATTAATGGAATCGTTTGTGGTTGAAGGATAATGAGGTGGATTTCCCTTGTCAAAGGTAGAGGAATAATGAACATGAGATGGATTAGAATTAGATATGAAGTTATGAGGATGGATTTGATATGTAGGTTGAAAGGGAGGTATAACTCCATATTGTCATTGAAGATCGTCAACCATTTGATTAAGCAAATTCAGATCCATAGATGTTAGACGAAAAGTGATGAAAGATTTGATGATGGATGGAATATGAACTTGGGACTAGGAGCAACTTTTGAATTTGTGTTGATTTGATTTGAATTGGATTTTATTTTATATTGATTTGATTTTATTTGATTTGATATTGGATTTGATTTGATTTGGTATGAGTTGATATGATTTGATTTGATTTGACATTGATTGGATTTGATTTGATTTGATATTGGATGATGGTTTGATATAGCTTTGATAAAAACCTTGTGATATTGCAAACAAGTGAATGTTGGATTTGAATTAAAGTTCAATGTTTATGAGAGTGCTCCTATGTCCAAAGTAGAAGATTTGATGCAAAGTTGAATTAGAGGAAGACTTGAATGGATGAGATTAGAAAGATTGATTGTGGATGAAGATGTAAATGGATTGAATTAAGAATTGATTAGAAATGATTGAATTTGACAAGGAATTGGATTAGAAGGATGACGATTAAGCATTGGATGAGGGAATTGAAGTGTGACATGGAGGATTAAGCATGACTAGGATGGAGATTAGGACTTAGATTGAAAGATTAGGAGGACAAGAAAATGATTTGGACGAATAGAGATGACTAAGACTTCAAGGAATGGTTTGAATGATGAAGACAAGAGATATGTGAGGGTGATGGATTTGATGAATGGAAGAAGTGATGTGGACAACTTGACCAAGAGGACTTAAACCAAGACTTGTTTTTGTTGTTTTCGAAAGTTTTGATTTTTTTGGATTTTTGAAATTTTATGATTTTTTTTTTTTGGATTTTTATGTTTTACGATGTTTTTGGATTTTTCAAATTTGAGATGCAAAATCAAACAATGAAATATATAAAATACAAGGGTAGTCGATGTGTCCCCTTCAACTGGGGAGGGTTTCAAACACTCAAGCACATCAAACACACCAACAATCCTATAAGGTTTCAACTAGGATGTACAAGGATCAACTAGAGGGCATCCTCGATATACGTAAGGTACATGAGGCCCAAATCTATAGATGAAAGAAAATAATGCCACACAGTCGAGGGGAGATTGTAACCCAAATCTCCTCCTTCACTTCCCAAAGGTATAAAGTTCTTTGGGGCTTAGCCAAGAGTGACAAGATTTTTCTTCCAAGAAAGGTTTCTTTTGATTCACCTCCTGATTCTTATACTCTAATAGAACACTGGAGTTGAGGTCATCCCAAGGGGTGATGAAATCCCCAAGTAGGCCTCCTAAAAAAAGAAAAACAAGGCCACTTATTTCTTGTGCACCCAAGATCACTCAAAGGCGCTAGGGGAGAGAATACGTAAGTGGCCTTGGGGTTTAAAAACACACATTTTTTTCCAATGAAACTTTAGGTTTTGTAATCTACTTTGAAGACACATGTTTATAACATACAATGTTCTTTCCAACTTGAAATCATTGTCAACATAAATAAAAATGTGGATTCGTCAAATGGAAAGTAAATCGAGCATGTGCATAAACAAAATGATAAAAATGAAATCAATTTCCCTTAAGGCATTCAAGAGTATGTGAATTCATTTTAAGCACCAATTCCAAATGTTTGCTAGCCTAGACATTCATGTCAATTTCCTTAAGGCATTCTAGAGTGTATGAATTCGTTTTAAGCACCAACCTCAAATGTTTGCTATCCTAAACATGCATGTCCATTTTCTTAAGGCATTCAAGATTATGTTTGACTAATCTAAACATGCATTCCAATGAAAAACTTATTCATTCCTTAATGGTATTCAAGAATGTGTTTTAACAACATTCATCCAAATAAAAGATTTTGTTTAATTGATTATGCATTTAAGATTGGATTTACTTGTTTTATGTTTAGCCATTCACGAGTGTGTTTGACTTATCCCATTAAGTGCAACGTTCATTCAAAGAAAATAAATAAGCATTCAAGTTCATTCCCAAGAGCAATAAAACATTAAGCAAAATTTGTAAGAAAACATGGTTAAGTGTTTCTAAAATGCCAATACTTACAAATTGAAGATGAGAGAGTAGAGTTTGGAGATAAAAAATTATGAAGACGACAAAATTTGTAGACGACAAAACTAAGAGTATCAAAAAATCACAGACGAAAAAACTAAGAGTGGCTGAAAAATCACAGACGAAAAAACTAAAACTCGCTAGAAAATTACAAACAATAAAACTAAAACTCGTTGAAAAATTGTAGATGCCAAAACTAAAACTCGTCGAAAAATTACAGCACCAAAACAATGACTCACCGAGAAAATGCAAATGACAATATAACGCATAGACGATAGTTCAGAGGCAGAGATGCTAGTTTATAAAAAAGTCTAATTTTTTGTCACCCACAACGCAGATGATAGAATAAGGTAGCGCAAATGCTAAAATTCAGGTGTAATGCCAAAAAAAGTGGGCTCAAAACATGCAGGGTAGAGATGCCAATGTTTGCAGATGCTAATCTACGCAGATGCTAGTCTGTAGAGATGATAGAACACAGATGTGAGGTTTTTTGTGATGGACTACAAATTCTTGAAATATTTTTGAGATGAAAACAAGGACATGGGTCCCACTGGGCATGCCAAAATGTATGCTAGAAAACTAGACCTATTGGAAGCAAGGGTTAACAAACAAACATTAGTTAATATACATGCATTAAATATTCAACAATAAAATAAAAGCCAACTAACATTTGCTTGAGTTTTGCAACTCAAAGCAACCAACAACTCAAGTCCTCAAGCAACCTCAAATAGCTCAATAAAAGCACCCATGAGAGGCCTTGTTGGTGTGTTGGATTGGAGGGATGTTTGGTGTGCTCTCCCAAACAAAACTATGTTTGAATCTCTTGATGTGAAGGCACAAGTGTGATTGATGAAACTATGAAACTATGCTATATGAGATTAAGAAAACCTCAAATAATGGCTATGGAGGAAGCCATGTTTGAAAGCATTCAAGGATGTGGGAATAGAATGCAATAAGGAAACTAAGCTAATGTGGAAGCTAGACTAATATGCAAGTGAAATGAAGATCTAAATGTCTGAATAAGCTAAATGTAACAATACAAATGCAATCTAAAATCAGCTACCAAGGGTTAGTATGCAACATGAAAATCACTATGAAAACTCTAAAACTCAAACTAGCATGATAACAATGCATGTGGAGGAGATGAAAATGCTTGAGACAAGGGCTCTACTTATAGGCTTGAGAGAGACCCTAGGTGAGGTGGCATCTATGTGGCATCCACATAGTACTACAAGGAGACACATAAGTAAACCATGCAAGTGATCAACATTCAAAGTTTGCTCAGACATGTGTGAGTAAACTTGGAGAGAAGAGTGGGGGACAAAGCTTGCAAGAGGGAGTGGTCTCACACATGTGAGCACACACTTAGGCTTAAGAAGGGATTAGCAAGGTGATTAAGGTAATTAAGTGGGGTTAAACGGTGGGTAGGCTTAGAAGGATGAAAGTGATGGGTGTAGACTAGGCTTTAGGCTAGGTTTAAGATTAAATTAAATAAGATTTAATTTAATCATAGGTTTAGAGGAATTAATGAGATGAAGGGATTTAAATAAATAAAATTTATTTAAAAGGGGGATTTATGGAGAATCATGTATTAAATAAATTTAATAGGTAGAAGAATATGACAAATATAATTAATTAATAATTAATTAATTATAATGTCAAGGGCAATATTAAATAAATTAATAGTTTTTTGGGACAATTTTAAGTGTCTACACATATCACGTGATTTTAATTTATGTGTGTATATTGATGTTGATTGGGAAGGAAGTGTGGATGATATAAAAAGCACTAGTGGTGAAGCATTCTTCCTAGGAGGAAGATTGGTTTCTTGGAAAAGAAAGAAATAGGATTCCATTTCACATAGTACATCAAAAGTAGAGTATGCAGCAACAGAAAATCATTGTAATTACATTATTTGGGTGAAGTAGATACTAAATGATGCAGGAGCACACCTCGATCCTAAGCATTATGATAGGTTCCATAATATGCCTATGTTGAGGCCATTTACACTTTCTTAAAACCATGTTTAAGAAATGGTTAAAGTGCTTAAATTTTCTTTATAATGTATTTCAAACCAAAACAAAACAAAAAAAATAACTAATTTGCATTGTAATCCGTAGGGACCATGCTTTATAATGGTTAATTTTCTCATGTATTAATGTCAATTGTCACATTGTGATTGACTATTTGAATGTAATTGGTACATGAACAATTTTAGTTTCATAACTACCCAACTACCCTAACAACCTCTAAATTCTTCTTTTAGAAAGATGGACAATGTAACCGAATTGGAAAAAAAAACATATAGAGAGGGAAGAGAATACAGTATATAGAGTGCAAGTGAAAAGTGAGAAAAGGATTTTGGGCTCTCTAGCCTTCAGCAAAGAACCATTGATATGGTGTATGCATTCAAAGTTTAATATATTGCAATTCTTTCGAATGGTTTTTGATAATCCCTTTTAATTCCTCTCTCTATTGATAATGTGAATTCATTATGCAAATTAGAGTGCATAGAAGTTACTTATTAAGGGAATAGTATCCCTTTCTTGTCTATGGCTTTTAGAAGAAAGGATTTTGAATCGAGTTTTGGGTGCTATCGATCTATTTTGTTATGACAGTCCCAATTTGGAATGAATGTGGAAATGGTTTGAAAGTAAAACTAAGTGTGAGTTCTAGAATGGATATAAAATCCATAACGGTTTTCAAGAACCATTGCATGCATGTTAGGTTGATGGCAAACCAAGTCATCGAAAAAGATGGTGGAGGGAGAGAGACCTAACTATGAGGCCATTGATTTTTCTTATCGTAGCATTAAAGTAACCAAGCATGTATTTTCCTCATGCCATGTTGACACCAAGGCATGAGAGACCCCATTGTGAAGAATAACTCGGTATGTAGCTCAAGAGCTTGATATGAGATTGGAGACTTGGTAATGGAGGGAGTAGTCAGGTTCAAGATGGGAGAGGATTCGAGCTGCACATCATCAATAGTTGATAATAAAAAAAAGGTGGCATCATGAACCCAATAATAGAAAAACGAAGAGAGCTCAAGTTTTATAGTGATAGGAACCCAATAAGGAGGTGACATAGTGGGTTGTTAAAACCAAACACTTAGCCAATGGTTTTTGTTTTTAGAAAGGCAAAGGTGGCAGCATAAATGTTATGCAATAAATGACATAGTGGAGCTCAACCATGGTATGCTAAATGAAGGTTTTGGTTTCCAACTAATGCAAACTAGCTTGTTCATTTTTTTTCACAACCCACACTTGGGAAAGTATGCCATGAAATTAGGAATAGGTAGTGGGTGTTGAGGGACTGAGCTTCCTATTAGCATTTGTGTGTTCAATTTAAAGATGCTTAGATTTGGTGGAATGTGCACAGGATAGTGAAGTATGGAGAGCAGTCCGAGAATGGTAGGGAAGAAGATTGAGGGAAAATATCCAAATCATTTTGCATGTGAATGTCAAAAGTAATGGGCAATTCAAGGTTTTGGACATTAGTTATGAGAATGGATTAAAAAATTTAAGTTATGCGGTTATTTAAATTTTTGTATTACATCATATTACTCCCAGGCTTAAAAGATTTCCATGTCTCATGGAAATTTCGGTATCAAGCTGGAGCAAAGCTTTTTCTCATGCTTTGGTTGTACACTCTGATGTTGAAACTAACTCCATCTCTTGTAATGCTACATAACAACAACTACACTATCCATCTTACCCAACAGCAGACTCAGTCTGATGATGCACTTCCCACTCTCACTTAGTGGTTGCTTTCGGCACTATACTCCAAATGTATCTTTGTCGAAGAATGGTCAGGACAGAACTTACTTGTCTGCCCACAAACTCTTCAAGAACTTATTTCCTTCTTGTAGCTAGATGGGTTGAGTTCTTTTCTCACAATATCTATCTACCCATATCTTTCACTTGCTATGATACCACTCTAATGTAATACAAAAATCCAAATAACCACATAACTTAAAAATTTTAATCCATTCTCATAACCGACATCCAAAACCTTGAAACTACCCATTACTTTCAACATTCACATGAAAATGATTTAGATACTTTCCCTCAATCTTCTTCCCTACCATTCTTGGGTTGTTCTCCATACTTCAATATCTCGTGCACATTTCACCAAATCTAGCATCTTCAAACTAAACACACAAATGCCAATAGGAAGCTCAGTTGCTCAACACCCACTTCTTATTCCTAATTTCATGGCATACTTTCCCAAGTGTGGGTTGCAAAACAAAATGAACAAGCTGGTTTGCATCAGTTGGAAACCAAAACCTTCATCTAGCATACCATGATCAAGCTCCACTATGTCGTCTAGTACATAACATTTATGCTGCCACCTTTGCCTTTCTAAAAATAGAAACTGTTGGCTAAGTATTTGGTTTCAACAATCCACTACATCGCCTACTTATCGGGTTCCTATCATTGTAAAACCTGAACGCTCTTCCTCTTGCTATTATTGGATGCATGTCACCACCTCTTTTTTTATCAACTATTGATGATGTGTAGCTTGAATCCTCTCCCATCTTGAACCCGACTACTCTCTCCACTACCGGGTCTCCAATCTCATATCGAGCTCTTGAGTTGCATACCGAGTTATTCTTCACAATGGGGTCCCTCATGCCTTGGTGCCAACAAGGCATGAGGAAAATGCATGCTCGATTAATTTAATGTTACGATGAGAAAAAACAATGGTCTCATAGTTGGGTCTCTCTAACTCCACAATCTTTTTCAATGACTTGGTTTTCCATCAACCTAACATACATGCAATAGTTCTTGAAATCCATTATGGATTTTATATCCATTCCAGAACTCACACTTAGTTTTCCTTTCAAACCATTTCCACATTCATTCCAAATTGGCACTGTCATAAAAAAATAGACTGATAGCACCCAAAACCCAATTCAAAATCCTTCCTTCTAAAAGCCAAAGACAAGATAGGGATATTATTCCCTTAATAAGTAACTTTTGCGCACTCTGATTTGCATAATGAATTCACATTATCAATAGAGAGAGTAATTAAAAGGGATTAACAAAAACCATTTGAAATAATTACAATATATTAAATTTTGAATGCATACATCATATCAATGGCTCTCCAACTGAAGGCCAGAGAGCCTAAAATCATTTTCTCACTTTTCACTTACACTCTATATCCAGTATTCTCTTCACTCTCTATATTTTTTATTTTTCTTCAATTTGGTTACATTTTCCTTGTTTTTAATAGAATAATTTAGAGGTTTTCAAGTTAGTTAGGTAGTTATGAAACTAAAATCATTCATGTACCCAATTACATTTGAATAGTCCATCACAATGTGACTATTGACATTAACAGATGAGCAAATTAACCATTATAAAGCATGGTCCCTACAAATTACAATGCAAATAGGTTTTTTTTTTGTTTTTGGTTTGAAATACATTATAATTAAAATTTAAGAACTTTAACCATTTCTTAAACATGGTTTTAGGAAAGCCTAAATGGCCTCAACATAGGCATATTATGAAACCTATCATAATACTTAGGATCGGGGTGTGCTCCTGCATCACTAAAGAAAATTGGAATAGAGTTTACTGAACCTATTATCATACATTGTGATAGTACAAGTATAGTAAGTATGTCAAAGAATCTAGTTTTACATTCAAAGACAAATCATATATCTATAAAGTATCACTTTTTGAGAGAGAATGTTGCAGATAAAGAAAATAGATTGGAATATCTTAGTACAAAGGAGAAGATAGCAGACATATTCACAAAACCTTTTGCTAAGGATACATTTTATTACTTGAGAGGTATTCTTGGCATTATATCCAAACATACTTTTGAGTAGTTGATGTAGAGATTGCATCAGTCCAGCCGGTAGTAGAGCATTATTCATATATGGAGTGAATGCTTGATGCTTCTCCTATGGGGGAGTATCTGTGTTTTAGATGAGTCATCAAGGACTCTTGGTATGTGTATTCAATAGTGTCTTTGGACACTAGAGCTTGAAAATATATTTTTTTAAATGATTGAACTTAGAGAATTGACATAATGATAACTTTTTTGGAAACTACAATTGGAACAATTGTTATGTTTTCATTAATGTCAAACATTATTGGTGAGACAGATTCTACTTGAGTAGAGTTCCATATCAAGATGATTGATAAAGAGGCTTTGAGAAGAAGAGATAATAAGAAGACCTGGTGGAAAGGTTGAGTTGTGTGGAACTACAATGGACACTTGATCAATTGGACCTTGATAATTTAATGTGTTATTTAATCATAACACTAAATGAAGAAGATAGTTCAGTTGAAGCCTTGAAGAGATGATCAATGAAGGAAAAAATGTATAGCATAAACCAAGATACAAAGCATAAGATTAAGGAACTTATAGTAGAAGTTGAGTTATGCTTGTGTCAGCCAAGTGAACAGAAGAGGCTAAAAAAATACAGTGTCGACCAACCATCATTAAAAGTATGAGAAAAGATAGTAGAAGTTAAGAAAGAAAGATTAGTAATGACCAAGTTAACTAGTGATGACCAAGGCTAAGGAACACAGTTTTGGCCAAGTGTTACAATTTGATATTGTGTGAAGGAATTGAGATTCCTAGCTGACACAATTGAAATTTTAGATTCATGAAAGTGTGTGATGGATAAGTACTGATGACCTAGAGCAATTAATGTTTGAGAAACAATGTTTGAGAATTTATAGGTATGGATTCAAAGAGATTTTTTGGGAAGCATCTAGAAGGAGAAGGAGAAAACAAAATGATGGAAGGATCTAATGAATCTGACCTAGCCCTAAGATCAACGGTGATGTTTAAGCAGCAAAAGATCTAAGCTACCTATTTAAGGAGGCATAAGGATTAACCTAAAGAGGTTAGCATTTTCTGAATTTGTTGACTGGAAAACTAGAGAAGAAGATTGTAAAGGAATAGAGAAGAGGTGAAGAGTGATTTCTTGGAGTATTTTCCAAGAAGATCAAAGACTAGAGATGGGGACATGAATGGATTTTAGTTAATGAGATAGCTGATGAGCTACATTGTTATCTGTATTTACAAAAGTGAGTTGTATTTATCAGATCAACCTGCTATTTCTTTCTAACCATTTTATCAATTAAAATCCTTTATTCGTGGTTGACCTAATAGTCATTTGTAAAACATTTAGTCAAGGTGACATTCTAATGGAATGTTCTTAAGTCCTCTAACAAGGCCACTCCTAATAGGGTGGTTAAATTCTTTAACAAGGTCACACCTAATAGTGTGTATTGTAACCTTTAACAGAGTTGGCTCCTAATAGAGCTCACTTCAAAAGAGTGATAATTTGGTAGCATGTTACTGGTGGTTTTTCCCAATTTGAGTTTCCATGTAAAATCCTAGTGCTATATTGTGTGAATTTTGTTTATGATGCTTTACATTCTGCAAGCTATTTACTATTTGGACAATGGATTGCAAGTTTGTGCTACTGAATAATAAGTTGGTATAGAGACAGAGTGGGTAAAAAAATAGATCTAAGTTGTTTCAAGTATTCAAAAATTTAATTGGTACATCTGGACTTGAGGATAATGGATTCATCTCCCCTCCCCTCCCCCCTCTCCATTTTTCTAAATCATTCTAACAATTGGAATCAGAGCTAGTAGTTCTCGTGAAGAAAAGTTTGAAGGGACTTAAAGCTAAAGATCAAGATGTATAGAAAGGAGGTACCCAAGTTAAACAAGGAAGATTTCCCTAAATGGAAAATCTTGATGAGGCTACACATTTCAAGAATTGGAGATTTGATAGTATACTACTTGGATCATGAATATATAATAGTACCTACACCTATGATAGCCCAGTAGATAAAGGAGAAATAAGAGCCCAATTGTGCATTTTTGGAGATTGCACCTACCCTAAGCTACTCAGAATTTGATCACATAAAGGACTGTAACACTGCAAAGAAGATGTGGGAAAATTTGGCAAAGATCCATGGAGGAGATAAAAATTTACTAAGAGTTAAATCAAAAATCTTGAGAGGAAAGTTTGATGACATGAACATGGTGGAAGGTGAGAATATTGCTCAGTATGTTGAAACAATCAAAGAAGTGGTGAATGCTATTAGAGGAGATGAAGAAAAGATCAGTAATGAGACCGTGATCAACAAGGTATTGAGAAATTTACTTCCTATTTATGCTATTAGATTTTCTACAATACAAGAACTAAGGTTTACTCATGGTAATGATTTAACCTTGGATAGTCTAGTTGGTAGACTTCCTACTTTTGAATTGTCAATTTTTCATAATTTTACTTCCCCTGCTATTGAATCTTCTTTCAAGTCACAATTGGTTTTACACAAATCTAAGAAGAAGAAAGAACAGTATGAGCTAAGTGAGAGTGAGTCTTCTAATGATTATTTTGAGGATCTTGAAGCATTAATGACTAGGAAACTACCAATAGGAAAAGGGCAATTAAAAGGTAAACTTCCTATAATCTATTTTTCATGCAATAAAGTTGGTCATATTGCTACAAAAAGTCCTAATAGAGATGATAAGGATGAAAGGAAAGACATCAAGTTCAAAGGAAGAAGAGATGGAAAAGACAACAAAGGATACAAATACTACAAGATAAGAAGTATCATTACATTTTTGAAGAAGAGACTTGTAGTGATTCTGATAGTCATAATGAAGAAGTTGTTTATATTACTATGAAAGATGATTCTGATGAAGATGAGAAAATTGCACTTGTGTCATATGTGAGTAAAGGTGACAGATGGATAATTGATAATGGTTTCTCACATCACATGACTACTAATAAAAGTAAGTTTGAAAGCTTAGAATATTATAAAGGAAGATGTGTTAAGTTTGGTAATGATACACTATGTCTTGTGAAAGGTAAAGGATCAATAAATTTGACTGATAAGATTAGATGTGATAATGCTTATTGGTTTGAAGGACTTAAGTAAAATTCTTTGAGTGTGGCATAGTTGAATAGTTCAGGCTACAAAGTTAAATTTTAGAACAAAAAGGATAAGATCTATAATGATTCTGGTGAATTAATTGGAAATGGAGACCAAACAAAAGGTAATTTATTCTGTCTAGACCAATCTAATGATATATTCTTACTTGAGTGATGGCATTAGGTTATGGCATAAGAGGCTATGTCATGTGAATTTTAACAATTTGGTAAGTGTTAGTAAGATGAAGAAAGTAAGAGGATTACCAAGATTGAAGAAACCTAAAAATGTGATCTATAAACAATGTCAATTAGGAAAAATGACAAAGTCTACTTTCAAGGAAAGACCTATACTTCTGATGTTATTTTAGAGTTGGTTCATACTAACCTTTGTGTACCTATTAGAGTGCAAAGCTACTATGCTAACAAATTTTTTATTCTATTTATTGATAACTACTCTAGAATGATTCTGTGATGTTTCTTAAAGAAAAATCTAATGCAATTCAAATGTTTAAGTAGTATTTGGCTAGAGTTGAAAAGGAAATGGGTAAAATCTTGAAGTATCTAAGAACTGATAGATGAGGTAAATTCATATATGAGGAATTCAACATATTGTGTAATGATAGAGGAATCAAGAGATAGATGTCTACACTGAGGACCACTCCATAGAATGGTATAGCTGAAAGGAGGAATGAATCAATTATGGATTGTGCTAGAACATTGATGATGGAGAAGAATATTTCACCTTACTAGAGAGAAGTTATAAGTACAGTAGTTGATACCTTGAATAGACTACAAAGTACAAGTCAAGAAAGATACAAATTTTACACCTTTGAGTTATGGTATGGATATGCACCTACTATGAAATATTTCAAAGTCTTTGGAAGAAAATCCTATATACTGACACAATAGACATGACAAACTTGATACAAAGATTGATGAATGTATATTCTTAGGATATTCCACTAAGACAAAAGCATACGAGTGTTTGAATTCTAACACTAACGAGAAACATATCAAGCAAGAACAATCGGTGCATGTCGAGTTATAGAAGTAGTGTGTTGAGCATCAAGCAATTGGTGTCAAGAATTAGGAAGAGCATGTTGAGCATTAGCAAGTGATTTTCAAACAACCTAAAGAACAAGTTAAGATATAAGAAGTGATACCTGAAGCTGATCAATAAAATGAACTTGAAGAAGAAGTGAAAAGACCTGAACCTACACTAGAAAAATATGTGTGAAGACATCATGCACCTGATCAAATCATTGGAGACAAATATCTAGGAGTTGTGACAAGGAAAATATTGAGTGAAACATGCCTACTATGTTAATTTGATCATAAATCAATAAAGGATTCTTTGGATAATGAACACTTAATTCAATCCATGAATGAAGAGATTGAGTAGACATAGAAGAAAAAACCTTGGTCACTAGTACCTAGACTAAAGAACAAGAATTTTATTGGAACAAAGTGGGTATTTAGAAACAAGCTAAATGAGAAAGGTGAAGTCACAAGAAACAAAGCAAGACTAGTTTGTAAGGGATATGCACAAGAAGAAGGAATTGACTATGGAGAGACATGTTCCCCTATTGTAAGATTAGAAGGAGTAAGAACTCTACTTGCATATTTTTCTTACAAAGGATTCAAAGTGTAGAAAATGGATGTCAAGTTTGCATTTTTTAATGGAATACTAGAAGAAGGAGTCTATATTGAACAACTTGAAGAATTTGTTAACCCAAACAAAAGTGATATGGTATATAAGTTGCACAAAGAACTATATGGATTGAAACAAGCCCCTCGATCATGGTATGAAAGGTTGCACACATATTTGGTGAATATTGGTTTTGCAAGGATAAATGATAATGAAAATATATACTTAAAGACTAGATCAGAAAAAGGGATATTGGTAGCTGACATATTTGTGGATGATATCATATTTGGAGGAAAGATGCATTGTGTAATTCATTTACAGATGAAATGAGGCAAGATTTTGAGATGTTTATGTTTGGACAAATCAATTTTTTTGTTAGTCTACAAGTATATCAAATGAAGAAAGTTATCTACATTACACAATCAAAGTATATCAAGAAAGTACTAAAAACATTTGGTATGGAAGATTCAAGACCAATTTGAACACCCATGGCTACTGGACAAAAAATTTCAAATAAAAATGATTCTACTAATGTGAATCAAACCTTATATAGATCAATGATTGGAAAGTTGCAATATGTTGTTCATAGCAGACCAATTATTGCACTAGAAGTTGGGATAGTCGCTAGATTTTCTCCAAATCCCAAGGAAAATCACATGATGGCAATGAAAAAAATATTAAGATATCTTAAACGAATAAAAGATTATGGATTGTATTATAAGAAAAATGACAAGTTTGAATTGAGAGTCTATACTAATGTAGATTGGGTTGGAAATGTTGATAATAGATAGAGTATAAGTGATGAAGATTCCTTTCTAGGAAAGAGACTAGTTTCATGGACAAGCAAGAAATAGAATTGCATCTCCCAATATATAGTAGAAGATAAATATGTAGCAATGGGCATTAATTATTCAAGCATGGCATGGATCAAGAAATTGTTGAAAGGAATGAAGGAAGAGATCACTAAACCTATTGTTATATTCTATGATAACACAAGTGCTATAAACATATCTAAAAATCCTATGATGCACACCAAGACTAAGTATATTGCTATCAAGTATTAGTATTTGAGAGAGTTGGTACAAGACAAAGAGGTGAGATTAGAATATGTGAATACAAAGAAACAAATAGCTGATATTTTCACAAAATGTTTACCTAAAGATGCACATGAATATCTAAGAGGTAAACTAGGGGTGATTCCCCTAACTTGGATTATAAAAGCTAAGATGAAGCTCTGCATCAAATATTTTGATCAGAATTGCTAGAAGGTAAAGTACACAAAAATACTTGAGAGGGGGGATGAATAGGTTATTAGAGCAATATAACTTTTATCAACCTTATTAAACCTTAAACATGTGAACAATATAATCAGCTACCATAAGAAGATATGTATGTACACAATTACACTAGATATTTTAACTAGGGAAACCCTTAATCGAAGGGAAAACCCCAGTGGGGATGGTAACCAAAAAATTATGTACTAATATATAAGTTCCTTGTTGTTAGAAAAACAATAGAGAAGTAAAATTTGAGAGGATGCATGTAATTCATAGGGATTCACAATTATGATTCATCCTTATCATCAAAATATCATAAAAAAATCCTTAAGTCACCCCAAAAATGGTTTACATAGAAGTTTATGCCTTTACAAAAAACTATGTCAAAACTATGTAACTCAGCACTTGAAGTCCTAATGCTTGGCATCAACTATAACTTCAATATAGTAACTCAGCCTTTGAATGACTTGGCATCTACTGATCACTCAACATCTAAATAGCTTGGCACATACCATCTGCTTGGCACTTGAGTGACTCAACACTTAGTAATTACTCAGCTCATACTAAATATATGTCACTTAGCATATACTATCTAACAACTTATGCTTGGAATGTATTACTTGTTTGGGATGAACTAAGTAAATGACTTAAGTATATTATCACTCATGGGTCAAAACCAATCTGAGATTAACACTTGTAAGATGATAGACTCTATTAGGATCCAATAAAATACATTCACTACATATCATTCTATATTTGGAGACTTTGAATCCCTGTGAGGAGATTCCAACCCTGTTAGGAGTTGTACCAATCCTATGAGGAGTTGTAGAAGGCTGGTGGACCCACTATCCAAATAGCTTTAGAGGCAAGACCATTGAACTCAATATCCAACTGGCCTCTGTATTATTCCTTTTAGAATAATATAAATTCAATTGATCTTCGCAACTCAAACTCTTTCTCTTTCCTCTTACTATACCAATATCATACTAAATACTTCTCATATCTCAATACCAGATCTTCATTTTTGCATCACATTGATCCCTTTGATCACTTACTCATATTTACCAATTTCGCATACCCAATACAAGTTTTCTTACAAATCATACACTTGCATTACACTACATACTTCATCACAAGGAAAATAACTTAACTATATACCATGTCCTCAAAATAATTCACTTGGTTGGCCTTGAGGCTTTCCCAATTAATTACAATAGGACCTCATTAAGATAATACAATTCATTACATCTATTCATAATTATAAAACAATGTTGACTCATAGTATAGAAAACTAATCCCACATGTGACCTCATACCTTGTGCACTTATTGATGTCATCATCAGACTATCTACAATCTTTATCTAATTTTTCTTGTCATGATTCTATCCCTATTAGGAGATACAATATGAACACAAGAAACCACTTCTTGGGTACTCTATCTACACACTGTCTTCTATAAATCACAAATAACTTTTGCATGTCTTTGAATTTATGCATGTACACTTGTCCATATCATCAAGACATACTATAGAACATATCCTCAACCACCCTTGACCTCATATGAACTCATTCTAAGTCTTCTACTCTATCATTTTTTATAGAAACAATAGTATGTTGACATCAACGATAAACACATTCATGAATGCAACATCTCAATCTCCCAAATGTTTCAACAATGCTTAGGATACTCCCCCAAAGGAATACCATCATAATTCATCCTAACAAGATTATCTTACAAATTAATGCAGAAGGTCACACTTTAGGACCTTCATAAAGTTGTGAAGAGATTAGCACAAGATGTTGAATTAGTCATAAGAAAGATGACAAAAAGAGAATCTAGTTTAGAGAACTGAAAAAGAGATATCTAGACGTTGAAGATTTATGAGATGGAGTTCACTGAAGATGTTGAAATCTCTTTGGCATTGTTTTCAAAGAGGGAGAGATTATATAGTTACCATGGAAGCATGAGTAAAAAGGGGGAGATTTTCTATGTTGTTACCAAGAAATTAGTTAAAGAGGGAGATATTATAGATGAGAGAAGTCATACAACAAGAGGGAGATTATGAAGTAGTTACCATATAAGAGTGAGGTATTACATATTAGACCTGCATGAAATGAGAATCAAAATAAAACCAAAAGATGAGATCTGACTAAGAATTTAAATTAAACTAAGGATACTAATGAAGAAATGTTACATTGCTAAACACAAAGGAAGTTTATTGAAGAAAGTCAAGAGCTTTGGATTGCATGGTAACTTTAAGTGAGTTGTGGCCATCAATGCCAGAGAGGGATATTCTTGGTAAATACAATTAGAACAATTATTATGTTGTCATTGGTGTCAAACCTTATAGGTGAGACAGTTGCTACCTAAGTAGAGTGTCATATCAAGATGATTGATGAAGAAGATTTGAGAAGAAGAGATAACATGAAGAACACCTAGTGGAAAGGTTGAGCTTTGTGGAACTACAATGCGAACTTGATCAATTGGACCTTGACAAGATAATGTGTTGTTTAATCAGAACACTAAGTGAAGAAGATAGTTGAGTTGAAGCCTAGAAGATATTATCAATAAAGGAAAAAATATATAGGCCAAATTGAAATACATAGTAGAAGATTAAGGAACTTATAGTAGAAATTGAGTTATGCTTGTGTCGATCGAGTAAATAGTAGAAGCTGAGTGAATACAATGTTAACCGAGCATCAGTAAAATTCCAAGAGAAGATAGTAGAAATAGAGAAAGAAATCTTAGTAATTACAAAGTTATCTAGTGATGATCGAGGTCGAGGAACACAGTTTTGGCTGAGTGTCAATATTTGATATTTTGTGAAGGAATTGAGATTCCTAGTCAACATAATTGGAATTTTAGATTGGTAAATGTGTGTGAAGGATAAGTATTGATGAGATGGAGCATTGAATGTTTGAGAAATTGTGTTTGAGAATTTCTAGGCATGGGTTCAAAGAGAAATTTTGATAATTATCTAGAAGGAGAAGGACAAACAAAAATTATGGAAGGATTTGATGAATCTAACCTATCCCTAAGATCAATGGTGATGTTTAAGTGGTAAAAGATCAAAGTTTCCTATTTAAGGAGGCATAAGGATTAACCTAAAAATGTTATCAATTGCTAATTTTGTTGATTGGCAAACTAGAGCAAAACACGACAAAGGAGGTGGAGAGTGATAGCTTAAAGGATTTTCCAAGAAGATTGAGGCTAGAGATGGAGACATGAATGGAGTTCAGTCAATGAGTTAGCAGATGAGCTACATTTTTATATGTATTTTTCAAAGTGAGTTGTATTTATTAGACCAAACTATTGTTACATTCTAACCATTGTATCAGTTAAAATCATTTAATCAAGGTTGACCTAACAGTCATTTGTAAATCCTTTAGTCAAGGTGACATTCTAATGGAATGTTCTTAAGTCATCTAAAAAGGCCACTCCTAATAGGGTGATTAAATCATTTTAAAGGGTCACACCTAATAGTGTGTATTGTAACTCTTAACAGAAGTGGCTCCTAATAGAGCTCACTTCAGAAGAGTGAAAATTCGATAGCATTTTACTGGTGATTTTTCCCAAATTGTGTTTCTACGTTAAATCTTGGTGCTATACTTGTATGAATTTTGTTTGAGATGTTTTACTATTTAATGTTTTACATTTTTCAAGTTAGTTACTATTGGGATAGTGGACTACAAGTTTATGTTACTGAATAAGAAGTTGGTATAGAGACTAAGTGGATTAAAGAATAGATCTAAGTTGTTTAAGTATTCAAAAGTTTAATTGGTACATCTGGACCTAAGGATAACTAATTCACTCCCCCTCCCTAGTTATTCTAAATCATTCTAACAACCTTTTTCATTCATGTCAATGGGGGAGATATGTGTACATGAAAAACATCCTTTAGGAGAAAGTGTTGATTGATAGGGAAGATGAGTTGGAGATGTGTTGGGTAGATTAACACCTTCCTTGTGCATATTGGTTACTTGATGTGATAGGTTGTAAAGGATGAAAGAATATACTATCTAAGACTAAGATGTATGTTTACATTCATGAGCATCATAAATAGAGAAGTAAAGGCAGATGAGGAAGAAATATATTTAGTATTCATGGTACTTAGATGTTTTTTATCTATTTTTCCATAAATGCCAAAGGGGGAGATTGTTAGCATGAATGTTGATAATATTCCTATGGGGGAGTATATTAACATTGTTGGATACATGATTCAACATTTATATGTTGTATTCATGATAGTGTTTGACATACTTGTTATTTTGTGAAGACTAATAGAGTTACAGAGGAAGAAGTGTTTCATGTGGTTTTAGGATTGAAGATTCTCTTATGTATACTTAAGGATATTTTCATCTATAAGTCTACATTATAAATTTATGAGAATGTACAAAATATGAAGACTGGTTCAAGTTATGAGGATTTTATTGAAGGCAACTTTTAGATAGCATTTCTAGAAAGCGGGTACTGTTGTTTTGATTCTATCTCCTCACAAGGATGGAATTGGCTTAAGTGAACTAAGATAGAGGTTGAAGACATGAAAAAGATGCCTTGGATAAGAAATCATAATCAGTATATCATCATGTGAAAATTTATGAAGACTGTGGACTAATAGTTTTTTGGTAATCTTGAAATGTGTAAAATCATAATGTAATGTGTATTTTAATATCTTAAGATTTTCCTATATTATTATTGTAAATTGGGAAATCCTCAAGGCTAAATCAGTACTTATTATTTAGGACTTGATATAAAGGAAAATATTTTTCCTTAGTTGTAATCATTAGTGAGATCATTGTTTTGTTATGCGAACTTGAAAGTGAGATTTAGTGCAGATAGTTATTGTATGAGTGAACTTGAATGTGAATATATTTTGATTAGAGTAGAGATTGATGTGGATTGATGCACTGTAAGATTCAAAGGAACTATATTGGAAAAGGAATTTATGTTTAGTTAGTTCAAAAATTTTGGATATGTTTATCCAGAAGATTGTCCAGTGAAGACTATTTCTAAGGCTATTTGGACAGTGGGTTCAGTTGTCATCCTTTCAACTCCTAATAGGGTTGGAATCTCCTAACATGGATTCAAAGACTTCTAACAGAGACTCATATGTACTAGTTGTATTTCATTGACTCTTAATAGGATCTATCCTTTCATAGAGAACTTTTATATTAGTACATCATCGTGTGGGCATCATTCCTGCCAAGGTTTTCCATCTAATCAAGGGTTTCCCTAGTTAACATGTTTAGTGTTATTGCACATGGTTATGTTTCAATGGTTTTTGCATATATTGTTCACATAATTTGGAATTAATAAAGATATTGAGAGTTTTTTTAAATGCTTAACCAATTCACGCCCCACTTCCCTACAATTATCTTGGTGGACTTTACTTTCTAAAAATTATACCACATAGTATGTTTTTGTGATAGAAAAATTGTTTATAGTATTTCCTTCCAAAAATTGTGCTAGATAATAAATTAAACTAGGAGGCATAATAAATTTCATCTATACTATCCATACTATCATCTCCCAAAATTTTATTCATATATCTACTTCTTGTAAATCTCGTTGGAAAAAACAATCTGCATGTTCACTATTTTCCTTAGTCACAATTACACATTTTTCTTCATAAGCATATACCAAATGTAATAGTTGTCTTGAGATTTCTTTCCTCTGCATAATGTTTCCACTAATGGTCACATCTATGAACTTACTTCAACCTACTTTCCACAAAATATAGTAAATTATTTATTAAACCAAAATCAATTACTTCTAAAACTTACCTTGTATCTTTCAATTGATTATAAATAGTCCTCTCCTTTAGGGTCGATCATTTCTCTCTTCTTTAAGTGGTTCCTTTGATCAATGTTCTTCTTATCATAAAGGTTTCTCCCACCTCTAAAGCCAAGTTCATCTTAGGATATCTTACACTCCTAGCATGTTATTGGGTTAGTGTAATGTCTCGTTTTGGACATTTTATTGATTTTCCTTCCTATTTGTATTAGCCTGATAATATTCAATGTGATGATCCTCTCAATGTTTTGATTTTGTATATATGCATGTTTCATAGAGTCATGTCCTTTCACTGATGATAATTATATTAAGAATTGTTATTAAATTAATTATTATATATATTTATATTAATAATATACCATATTTTATATATATATATAAAATTTATATAAGTTTAATAACATATATTATATATATAGTGATATCATTATTAATCATTTGAGTGTTATAAATATTATTAATCTTATATATTATTTTTATAAATCATATTAATAATTATATTATTAAAATATCAAGTATATATTACTATATTATTTAGCATTTATATATTAAAATATATCTTAATCATAATATGATTATTTATTTTTATTTATTTTAGGCAAAAGTGGCTAGCCACTATAATATTTATTAATCTGATTCAATGAGGTCAACTGGGAAAGAATCAATGAAGAAAACCCAACATCATCGCTAATGTTTACATATATTTATATATTATGAGCAAGCAATTACAAAGGGTTATCACCGAACAGTATACCCCTAAAGATAACCAAATCTAAACTTCTACAAAATTCGGATACAATAGCTTTGGCATGAAGTACTTAGACATAAAGCTACAACATACAAGAGATAACACCAGTTGATGATGACATAACTTGAAATGGACCTTTAGAAACACTGCCTTTCAATCCTGCCCAAACAAATACTAGACCACGACCAAAAAATCCAAATCCATCAAAAAGAATTCCCAAGCAAAATCAAAATTTTGAACTATCTACAAGCCAATCAGAGTTAATCGCACCAATTAAATCCCAAAAACTCTATTCAACTGGCTGTAAATTTTTTGATGGTGCATTCGGCTGTATGGATTTTGAAACATTAGAATCCTTTTGCAATACAACCATGGCCAGGCCCACTAACTTAACTCTTTCCACCAATTGCACACCCATTAATCTTGGATCAGATGGCAGAGTATGCTTCAAATAAATAAAATTGCAAGTATCTATAGATTTCTTCATAGCCTCAAAAACAACATAAAATTCATGTTTTTGCAGAAGTTGAGAATGAGAAAATAGACCACCAACTAAAGCCATACCATTCCACAAATCATACTTTTGCATAGCCATAGTCAATTTATTATCCACAAGGAAATGTGGCAAGATTACCTTTCGGGCCAAGGCTTGAAGCCTATCCGAAGATTGCAAAAAATCCATGGCATTGGATAGAAATATAGATATGACCTGAGAAGGATAGAAAAACACATGTGCCAATGGACAGAGAAGCTCTTCACCAATGATATGCCGGATGGCTATTTTGATCATTTGTGAATGCATTATGAACATTTGGTTCATCACCTCATCTGTAACATGACTAGGTAACACAGATTCCTCTAATGTCGACAGCAACCAAATATGAAATTTTTTTGGCATGATGATACAATGTTGTTGATGACACATTTCGCAAGCCAAAGCAATATCCCACCCACAATTCATCTTGAAGCACAATCTCAACTCACTAAATAAATTTTCCTAATTAAGCATATGCAAGATGTTTGCGAAAGTGTGCAATGAAAGATACATATAGGCAACTTCAATAAATAATCATAGTGCAACTTGTCAGTTTCCATGTAGACTGTCACCAATGTTGTCCTTATCATGCCTAGAAATGGTACCAAAGACAATACTCCTTAATGACTCGGATTTATTCGCATGAGGAAATCAAAAAATAGGACTTCAAAATTGAATATCGTTAGGGAATAAAAGATTTGGAGCATACAAAATGTACTTTAGAAGTTGTGTCATTATAAATGCACTTAAGAAAAACATGCGGCATTAAATTCACATTAAGACGACAAAGCAATTCGACACCTGACAACCTCCTCTGCTTTACTCGACACCAAAGAATAGCTTATTCAACTCAGCACTTGACCAACCTTACAAGGCTGAGCATGCCTTTCTACTACACAACTCGGCACCTAATAGATTCGACACCTTAAATAACTTAGCATCTAATTTAAGACTTAATTATTTGGCACTTAGTACTAAGCAGAGTGACTCAGCACCGATAACCTTTATGCCTACTCGGCACTTGAAAATCTCATATTAACTCGGCAATTCTGAAACACTCGGCACCTAAAGAGCTCAGTACCTATTGCCTGAACACTCAACACTTGAAGAACTCGGTACCTACTACCTGAACACTCGGCACCTAAAGAACTTTGCTCAGCATCTTAATAAACTGGCTCAACTCGACACTTGGAATTTACCTCAACTCAGCACCTAACAACCTCCTCTGCTTTACTCGGCACCAGAGAATAGCTTATTTAACTTAGCACTTGACCAACCTTACAAGCTTCAGCACTCCTTTCTACTACACAACTCAGCACCTAATAGATTCGACACCTTAAATAACTCAGCATCTGATTTAGGACTCAGTTACTCGGCACTTAGTACTAAGCAGAGTGAGTCAGCACCGATTACCTTTATGCCTACTCGACACTTAAAAATCTCCTATTAACTCAACAATTCTGAAACACTCGGCACTTGAAGAACTCAGTACCTGCTGCCTGAACACTCAACACTTGAAGAATTTTTCTTGGCATCTTAATAAACTGGCTCAACTCAGCACTTGAAATTTACCTCAACATTCAAATTTTACCTGCTAAGCTCGGCACTTTAAACATTACTACTAGTAGAGGCTTCCATGTCATCATGAATAAGATTTTTAAAGCCTTATGTTGCTCAATAAAAGGTAAAGAGTGAAAAGTAGAAACAACGAAATCTTAATAAACTCTCCTATAGACTCGGCAATTCTGAAACACTCGGCACCTAAAGAACTCGGTACCTACTGCCTGAGCACTTGACACCTGAAGAACTCAGTACCTATTGCCTAAACACTCGGCACCTAAAGAACTTTGCTCAACACCTTAATAAACTGGCTCAACTCGACACTTGGAATTTACCTCAACATATGAATTTTACTTGCTAAGCTTGGCACTTTGAACATTACTACTAGTAGAGGCTTCCATGTCTTCATGAATAACATTTTTTAAAGCCTTATGTTGCTCAATAAAAGGTAGGGAGTGAAAAGTAGAAATAGTAACCCCATCACAACCCAAATTTGATTTAAAAAATTGTAACTTTATTCCCTTCTCGATAAATATGTGAAATGCAAACATCCAAACATTCATCAAGGAGTCTCCAAATTTGATTCAATACATATTTGAGTTTCCAAGAAATGATGCGCCTTTGTATACAAGCATCAATAACAACTGATGAATCCCCTTCTATATGTAGCCTATTGATACAGCCTTGCTTAGCTAATAAAAGTCCAGCCAACAAGGCGTGAGCGTCAGCAATGTTATTTGTGTCAATAGGCAAAGGGGATGCTATGATTGCTACAACCTCTCCAGAAGAACTTCTAATACATGCCCCTAAACCCGAAGGACCTGGATTTCCTCTAGAGGCTCCATCAAAATTCAATTTCCAAAGACCAAATGATGGCGGTCTCCAAATGTTCTTTCGGGGTAAGATATGTGCTAGTGAAGGACTTATTTTCCACCCATGAGGAATAAATAGTAATTTCCATTCTTGGACAATTTGAGAATCCCAATGGGTCACAATCGGATTAAATTTAATCATTTTCAAGCTGGAATTAGTCACTTCCGAGATAGATCTTTCAATACCAATCAAAAAAATTTCTAATGGAAGGGATTCCTTTCTGAAAATGCACTTATTTCTTTCCCACAAAATAGCCCAAACTACCAAGGCTGGGATACATTTCCAGAGGTTTGCAAACAATGATTTTTGGTAGAGAACTAGCCAGGCTTGAAAGAGATCCCAGAGATTATTTGGAAAGGGAGTACAATACTTAAGCTTACTCAAAATAAAGCACCAGCATTGGTAAGAAAATGAACATGCACCGAACAAATGATCTACAGTTTCATCATGTTCCCCACAAAGAACACATTTAAATGGTGGAGCAAGTTGAAGTCTATTCAATCTGTCACTAGTTAAAATCCTATGTTTTAGCGCCAACCATGAGAAACAACCTGCTTTAGGAAGAACTACCGGATTCCAACAAAATAAAAAAGCTCTGGAGGTAGATTTATTCAAACTATTCTGCTACAAAATTTTGTAACCCTCTTTCACTAAATAATTACCATCCTTAGCTAGAGCCCAAAAAATCCGATCTTGGACTTCAGAGAAGTAGACTTGCCTTGAACTTAGTATATTTTGAAATTGATTAATTTCCTAGGATGAAAGAGGTAGAATATTTGGATTTTTCCAAACTATTTTCTTTGAAAATTCAAAAACATATTCCACATATTGATTCAACTGGGTCCCCCAATGGGTTTCAACAACTTGAATAATGTTCAAAGAAATCCCACTCTTAGATAGCGGAATTTGACCATTCCAGGAATCATTCCAAAAATTAATACTTAGTCCATTATTGACTTCCCATGAAATATAATCAACTATGATTTTGCGTGAAGCTATCATGAAGTCCCAAATAACCGAGCCTTTTGGAGGATTAGAAATCGTTAAGATTCTAGAAGGATCATTGTTATCTAGATATTTTTGCTGCATAATTTTGCACCACGTGGACTGAGACTTAGAAAACATGTGCCAAATCAATTTCCCACCAAATGCTTCATTTCTATAGGAAAGATCAAGGATTCCTGCCCCTCCAGCATTAGGAGTGTATGACATATCTTGCAAAGAGATGAGTGGAATCTTTCGGGACTCATCCATATTACCCGACCATAGGAAACCTTTAATCAATTTATGAATTGTAGCTAGTACTTTAGGTGGGATCTTAAGGACAACAATAAAATAGTTAGGGATTGTAGCTAAAACTAACTTGATCAACAAAAATTTTCCCGCCAATGACAACCATCTAACTTTCCAAGATGCAATTCGACTCTGAATACATTGAATAACTAAAGACCAATACAAGGATTTATTTGAACCCATGAAGAAAGGAATGCCCAAATAGACTGAGGGTAAGAAGTCTTCTGAAAAACCCAGGATCTGTTTAATTTTATCAGAAACCATTTTGACAGTGTTGAAAAAATAGATCTTGGATTTCTGAGCATTGATAATCTAACCAAACACTGTTGAATAAAGATCAAGTGTATAAATAATATGGCGAGCTTTCTGAACATTTGACAAAACAAATAGGAGAGTATCATCCACAAAAAGAGAGTGTGTGATAGATATGTTTATACCTGAAATGAGAGCTCCTTTCCATTTATTTAACAAATGTTGATATGAGATGGCCCTACTAAAAGCTTCAGCCATAATAATAAACAACACTGGAGATAAAGGGTCCCCTTGTTGGATCCCATGTGTGGAAGGAAAAAACCCCTCAAGTTACCCATTAATGACCAATAAAAACCAAGCCCCCGAAATACAAGCCTTAATCCATGTGCACCAATGTTTTGAAAAACCCATTTTAGCAAGTACTTGCAGCAAGAATTTCCAACAAACTCTATCATAAGCTTTCATCATATCCAGTTTGATAACAAAATTTGAAGTCTTATTTAAATTAATAGAGTGGAGAACTTCATGAGCCACAAGAGCCCCTTCCATTGTTTCCCTTCCTGAGACAAATCCACCTTGCTCTGGGGAAATAATACATGGAATAAGATGTTGAATCCTACGATATATGGCTTTAGTAATAATCTTATAGGATAAATTGCATAAGGAGATTGGCCTAAAATTTGCAAAAGTTTGGGGATCCCTCACTTTTGGAATGATGGAAATATTGGTAGTGTTAAAATATTTCATCATGGTTTTGGATCTTCTAGATTCTTCCACAGCTACCAATAAATCCCATCCAATTATGTTCCAGCAACTTTGGTAAAACAATGTAGTAAAACCATTTGGCCCAGGAGCTTTGTCAAGTGGAAAAGAAAAGACAACTTTACGTATTTCTTGAATGGTAAAGGGAGCCATTAGAATATCATTATCCTGTTATGTTAACACTTGTGGAATGGAGTCAAGGAGTTCTACAACTTGTGATGCAGAAGGAGAAGGCAAGACATCAGGTGCAAGAAGATTCTTAAAGAATTTGACGCCTTCATTTCTGATAAGATTTTCATTAGACAGAATGTTACTAGAGGCATCTTTGATATGAAAAATTGTACTATTAGTTCTTTTTTGCTTGGCTGAATTGTGGAAAAACTTAGTATTTCTATCCCCATCCTGAAGCCATAATTCTCGAGATTTTTGTCTCCAATACATCTCTTCTCTAGAATACAGTTCCTCCTATTGTTCTTGCAGATTCTTTTGAGAAGAGCATGTTTCTTGATTCATGCCCTTTTGGATGATTTGATTATAAACTTCTTCTAGCTGATCTTTGACTATAACCTTTTGTTGGAACACATTTTTGAAAACTTTTTTATTCCAAATTCGAATTTGAGACTTGATATATTTCAATTTCATTGCAAATTGATGCATTTTCCTTCCTTCCATTGGAACTTCGTTCCACCATTGATAAATATTGTGCAAAAATTTTGGGTGCCTAAGCCACATGCTTTCAAATTTGAAAGAAGAATGAAATTGTTGGTCAGAACATTTGTTATTACAATTGAGAATTAGTGAGATAGGAAAATGATCAGATCCTGGCAAGGTAAGGATTTCTGAAGAAATATCTGAACAACTCAACTTCAAATCTTATTTATTATATTAGATTATTATTATCATATATGATATATATGATATTATAATATAATATTACTTTATAAATTATTATTTTAATATTATTATTAATATTACTTCATATATAGTACTTGTTTATTATATGCTAGAGTGGGGACATCACAGTCCTCGCCTCTCGAATTTGCTTGCCCTCAAGCAAAATCTCACACACAAGCTTTGTCATAGACACAAAACATATTTGCATTCAAAAGACCAAAAAGATTTATGAAATATACATTGAATGAAAACACCAAGCATACACGATGTATACAGATCATGAAAACACGAAGTAGACACGATGCAGACAGATGAAGACACAAAGCAAACACGATGCAAACACATAAGACACACATTATGCATTTCCTTAATTGTGAACCTGCAACCAAAAAAATCATTCGTACACATTATATATATATATATATATATATATATATATATATATATATATATATATATCAATCTCTTGATAGGGTGTTTATAGTCTCAATTTATTTATTAACTCATCATTTTCTAAATATGGGAGGAGGAACCATAATAGAGTACCCTGTTACTCAACCAGTGGGCCTCACCATTCACCCTCATTATCGTTACCTCTCTCCGATCATTATTTTCAAGAAGGTGCCTTTGTATGATGTACCCTGGGATATCTCGTCACCGTAGGCCTTACTCGGTACCCATAAGCTTTATCCAGTACCCTGAGTGATGTCACCCAGCCCATTCCATCACAAGCCTTATCTCAACTTGGAGAATCATGATCTTAGGGTGATTCTATCAACTATTTTCCAATAAGAATTCTTTTAAAGCATAATCTTTGAAATATCAGATACTTAATCTTATCATTCAATTATAGGAGGAGAAACCATAATGGGGTGCCCTGTTACGCAAATTAGTGGGCCTCACCATTCTCCCTCATTATCGTTACCTCTCTCCAACCATCATCTCCAAGATAGTGCCTTTGTATGATGTACCCTGGGATATTCACTCCACCGTAGGCCTTACCCAGTACCTGTAGGCTTTACCCAATACCTCAAGTGGTGTCACCTAGCCCATTCCACCGCAGGCCTTACGTTATCTTGGAAGATGATGACTAACATTATAATTTATTAAACCTTCAATTCATATTATTAAAACAATTTCAAGTCAATCAAGATTTATACTTAATTGATTAATAATAATGTTTGTAACAATCATTTCAATTATCAAATGATATTATTTATTTGGAACCATAGATTATATATGTTTATAATTTCATACAAATACATGTATCTTATACACATAACATAATCTTTCATTTTTTTTAATAGAAATTAAATAAGTTAAAACTTAAAATTAAATTTAATAATATATAAAAATTGAAGAATTAACCATACCTTATTTTTTCCTTTCATATGAAGTTGTTCACCTATAGTGGGTCCCATCCAAATAACATGGCATAGGAAAGGTTGCGATAGTTTTGTTTCAAACTGCCATTTGACTTTCTTATATTTTTGGTTTGTACCTTGATTTTATTATTTATTTTATCCTTTGACTCTCCCATGGATAAAAGGACGTAATCATACTAACAGTGATTCAAACATATAACATGCTTCTCATTATGCATATGATTTCTGGATTTGATTGTGTGAATAGATTTTTTACATCAACATGTCGGATCACACTCTGTGATCCATCGTCAGGATGCATGCAAGAGAAGAGAAGGAGATCACGGAGTGTGATCCGAAATGTTGATGTAAAAAATCTATTCACACAATCAAATCCAAAAATCATATGCACAACACTGATGGATTGTGGAAATCTAATGCTTCTCATTCCCTAATATCTCCTTTCAGTATGGTCTTCACTACTCCAAATAATTAATATGGAGACGTCTGGGATATTCACATTGGAAGCCGCCAGTCCTGCAGCTAGATATTCTTATGTATCTCTTGCTTCTTATTGTGATGAATTGATTATCTTTAGCATTGCCTTCAGTAAGAGCGGCATCTAGTCTTTGACGTAGATCTTTCTCATTATTTGAAAGCAACAATCGATTTATTGTTTCATCAGAATGCTCAGGCACAACTGACTTCAGATCCTGTTCTTCATGGGCTCTTTGTGCTGGAAACATTTCGGCCATCTCTTCCTCTTTCCATTCATTGAGCGGGTATCTTCCTTTGTCAATTATCAATTATCACTACCCATTACTCTCATATAAACACCCTTATGCTACCAATCATAACATAATTCTTTGATTTAGATGTCCAATATGGATCATTGTCGGCAGGGTAGAAGTCACAAATCACAACATGTTTCTCCAAGAAGAGTCTACATATCCATTCTTGATGGTTCTATTGCCACTAATGAGTATAGGCATGATCCCAAATATTTCAAAGGTTCTCATGATGCAACTGGTGGTTTGTATTTATGATGTTGTCCAAAACTCTTGTGCCCATTTCTGTGATATATCTATTTTCTTTTCTTTTCCTAATTCTGGAATTTTATAAAAGTTAGCTATATATCTTCTTTATCATATAACGTACTCCAATATGATTGAAATTATTGTTCAATTTTACCATGATTGGCAATTTCAGAAATTTATTGTTGCCACTGCTAAAGATTTCCTCCTCTAGATTGGTAATTACAATCTGGTCTGAATATGTCTTGAGTTTTATAGCCGCACGTCTTATTATCCTTCCTTTATATTGTTTGAATCCTCTCTCTTCCGCTGACTATATTTTCTGTATACCATCACCGTATTTTCAATTGCTGATAATGAACTGTGGATCAGACACGGTTTTACTATGATTTGTCAAGTTTTTGTAGTAGCATATACGTAGTCTGTCTATCTTCTTCAGCGACACGTCTGCAAATTGATATTCACTATTTTTTATCATGTTTTCCCTTATCACTCCCATGTGTCTACATGGTATGGTGGTGGTCATATGAAATGGATACCTTCCAATCAACGTGCTCAATATCATCTAGGAATGAACATGCCACATTGCACTGTTGGGGCTCGGGCCATCAACACAGAGCCTGTCCTTAGAGTGCTTCATCTCCACATGGGTGGAGTTCTAGGGAATGACTTCACTAGTAATCAAACTATAAATCCTGCAATTCTTCATCCACCTCTATCTCCCATTGGGAAGAAATTTATATTACAAGTGAAAAACCCCACTAGATGATAATTATTAATCTCTTCATTATAGTCTTTGGCACTTGTTAATTTGTTAAAACCACAATATTGGTATTTATGTTCAATCTTCAACCATGACAAGCATAAGAGTATGATGTGTATATTTAGTTATGTCAAAACATAAGAAATATTATTCTCTTTATTCATGAAAGGATCATTAAAAAATTTCGCCTTTAATTTGTAATCTGGTTGCCAATAAAAATTTCTTCGTCATCAATTCTAGACCCACAACATTTAGGTACTTGAGGCATTGGTCTGCTCTAATTTGTCTAACTAAAATTCAGGAATGGTTTTTTCAATTTAACCCTATAGGTTGGCAGGAGATCAGCTTTGATACCACTTGTAATGTCCCATTTTGGACATTTTACTGATTTTCCTTCCTATTTGTATTAGCCTGATAATATTCAATGTGATGATCCTCTCAATGTTTTGATTTTGTACATATATGCATGTTTCATAGAGTCATGTCCTTTCACTGATGATAATTATATTAAGAATTATAATTAAATTAATTATTATATATATTTATATTAATAATATACCATATATATATATATATATATATATATAAAAGTTTAATAACATATATTATATACATAGTGATATCATTATTAATCATGTTAGTGTTATAAATATTATTAATCTTATATATCATAGGGTTGATATATATATTATTTATATTCAATAATATATTAATTTTAATAAAGTATATAAATAATTATATAATTAATATATCAAGTATATATTATTATATTATATAGCATTTGTATATTAAAATATATCGTAATCATAATATGATTATTTATTATATTAAATTATTATTATCATATATGATATATATGATATTATAATATAATATTACTTTATAAATTATTATTTTAATATTATTATTATTATTATTACTTCATATATAGTACTTGTTTATTATATGCCAGAGTGGGGACATCATAGTTAGTCTGATTCTTCTTTCACCCCTATGGGAAGTAGAGGCCTTCTCTGGACACTTATATGAAGGGTGCCCTAATTGGTTGCAACTAAAACATTTCATGTCAAAAAAATTGGATCCTCTTACTCATCTAGTTTCTCCTCCTCTGCCATTAGTTCTTCTTCCTTTGTAGCCATCTCAGCTACTTGAGTCCCCTGGTTTCTCTCCTTGACTAGACTCCCCCAAAATACTTAGGGCCTAACCTTCCTCCAAAATTTCCTTTGTTAATCCCTATCCTTCCTCTACCAGTATGCTCTTGTCTTCTTGTTTCCTTCTATTCTACCTTTAGAGACAAGTGATAAAACATGCATAGTATAATAGCACAATAGATTTAACTCTTCCTGAATGTTCATTATAAGGTCATTTAAATGCCTAGCCACCTGCACACATTCCTCTTTATCTATCCTAGATCTCATACATAACTTCTAAATTTCCTAAGTATAAATGTTTACATTCACCTCTTTCTACCTTAATTTTCTCTCTTTCTATGTAATTTTACCTCATCATATTCAAGTACATGTGTCTCCTTAATATTGAAGACCATTCCCTTCCAAAAAGTGATCAAATTCTTTCCTAACTTTTCCTTCTTTATTTAGATGAAGTTCCACCATGTGAGGGTTTATGATCCCCTCCACTTTGACTTGAAGATTTTTTTCACTTTCGAACCTTTACATGTGCCTTTACACTCACAATGTTGGCATGAATTCCTTATGGAGATTGAAAGAAGTTTTTTTGAGATGATTGAGTTCTTGTGTGTTGTATTCATGAATTGGTTTGTCATTGATGTCAATATATCAACTTTCCAAATAGTTTTAGCAAAGTAGCAAAGATGGTTTTTTTTGGTAAGGTTAGATGCTTTCAATGGGGTTAGCAATATTTTCTTGGATGTTTATAGCTACTATGTTGATGATCACAAAAAGAGTTATGGAGTTATGTATGAGTTACAGAAGATTTGCAGAGGACTAGTTGTAGGATAGTTTACAATAAATTTTATGTTTTTGTTCATGTTGTATCTTTTTGGTGAGGTTGAAGCTTGTTCATAGGGCTTGGATTTTGGTAAGATACATGTTGGTGAAGCCATATTTGAGATGGTAGAATTTGAATATCAGTTTGTGAGGACTTGTCAAGGTTAACATGCAGATTACTATTTGGAGGTTCGTTTTATTACGTAATTGATGCAATTTGTCATGTAACATATGAAACCTAATTGTAATATCTTATGATGCTCCTATATAGTTCATTGTACATTGTAAAAGCCTCAAAGTTGACTCAATTACTTATTAGGACTTGGTATAAAGGAAAGATGTTTTGTTGATTATAAAGTGTCATATGTAGCATATGAACTATGTAATGTAATGTTGTGAAAGCTTTGGATGTGAATTTTTGAAGGTCAAAGTGGTGATTAATGTTGGGGATAATTTGTCAACTTCAAAGGAATTTTATTGGAAAGATAAGTTTCTAGTTTATTCAGCTCATTTTATTGGATAGGTTATCCCAAATCATTTAGTGAGAATAGACCTCAAGTAACTTGGACAGTAGGTTCAATTGTCTTCTTATCAACTCTTAACAGGATTGGAGCAACTCCTAACAGGATTGGAATATCTTGACAAGGATTCAAATTCTCTTAACAAGGTTTCATATGTACTGATTTTATTCGTTTGGCTCCTAAAAGGGTCACATCCTTTCATAAGGAACTTTCTATATTAGTACATTAACTTGTGGGCATCATTCTCACCAAGGTTTTCCCTCTAATAAAGGGTTTCCCTAGTTAACATATATTGTGTCACTTTGCATGGTTATTATCTCATGGTTGTTATAAATTTGTTAAAGTTGATACAAGTTGTTTGGCATATAACTAATTCACACCCCCCCACCCCCCTCTCAGTTATATTGGTGGAGTTTACTTTCTAACAAAAAATAGTTCTCCAAGGCTTCCAACCAATCCATCACAACATTTTCATCCATCTTCCTACTAAATGTCACAACTTCTTCTTTTCCTTCCATGACACTGACTCCCATGGACTCATGGACATTAAGGAGTGACCTCTATTCTACAAGAACCTCTTCTTCATCTTACTACCCAAAGGTCTCTTCTTCATCACCACCCCCTTCTTCTCTCATAGAGTTTTTATTCACGACATTCATGTGGTCCTTCAATATTTCTAACTCCTCTATAAGCCATTTTTCATCTACTTCTTGTTCTTGTAACTTCTTTCCAAGCTCTACATTGGTCACCATGATGGATATTTCACCTTCAGATTCTTGAAATGACATAAAACCCTACTCTCTTCTTCTTCCAAAGATCAACTTTCTCTTATACCAATTTGTTGAGGAGGCAAGTTGCTTTGATGGTCTTTCACCTTACAATAGGCCCTTCTACTTAAATATTACTATCAAGCACTTGGATTCACACTATCTTTCTTATCTACTTGTTTAACATGAGATGATGTCAACAACAACCTCTGTGCTTCTTGGATCCAACATATCCACTTCACAAGCCACCTTTACCTTAGGTTTCGAGGCTTCAAAATACAAGCATATCAGGGGCTTGCTCACTTCAACACTCCACCATCAATTCAAATCATAGGATTTCTTTCCTTTAGTTAAGAGAACCTAAATTAGGTTGGTTTCAAAGATCAAATGCTCCTCAAATGCCTAGTCTCACCCAAAAAGTTTGTTAGGTCTATGAGCCCCAATCAGGCCTCCCTAGTCAGTTTGGATTGGTACTTTTGTACAACAAGTCATCACTCCAAAAAAATCACAAATTTGAATACCCATTTGGACCTTCTACCAAATTACCAAGTTTCATGATTGGGTCATTGACACCTAACTAGGGTTCCTTCTTTAAAGTTCTTATTAGGCCTAAAAGGGCTAGTTATTTGTTTTGTTGATAGCCTAAGGTTTCATAGTACTTTGTGAAAACTAGTTCACCTAACACTCCAAACATTTAGAACACATACCATTCAACCTATTTCAAGTGATCAAACCCCTTCATTCAATTACATAATTAATTGCACTCTATCCATACAAAATTGCATGTCACATAGGGATGTCAAGCACTAGGGCTCCCTGCCATAAATGGTCATTTGAAGTGGCAAAAAAAAGGATACTAGGATACTATAGTGCAACATTGTACCTTACAAGCCCTTGAATTTCAAAATGTTTGAATCATGGTTCTAGGTCCAATTCCCATGTTTTGTTACCAAACCCTAGTTTGCGAAGGTTTTGAACTAGCAATACAGAAATACTTCCCAGTTCCTTCCTTTATCACTTCAGAGTCTCAAGATAAATGCATTTCAATGGTAATTTTATTCTCTATCAAGTTTTAAAGATAAATAGAACTTACTAATCCAAATGCATAAGAAACACAAATTGATACACAAAAATTACTAAAAAATATGCTTTGTAATTACCCTTCAAATTTGGCAAATTATGTTACTCTACCTAGGCCCCAATTGGTTTGGGTCCTTATTACATGCCTTGGGTGTTATTGCACTAGATTGACACTAATTAATGTTAATATCATAATCCTCATGCATTGTTTCAATATAGCTAAGTTGTTTACTTAGTCATTCTTTAAAGTGTCATCATCTTAGTGGACAATAAGAGATATAATAAGAAAAGTCGAATTCTAGAAAAGTAATTTAATAAGTGAAAATATCTTGTGGATTCTACACCACATTAGACAAGTTTCCTTCAACATGGTTCTGATGGTTATTTTAAAGGATGAATGATCTTTGTGCTCTCATGTGAGCATGTGCATCATTAGGCATCTTTTACACAATGTGAAATCTTATATATAGTTCCTTTCTCTATTTTCACCATGTAGCATTTGGAATCATGTGCCTCAACTTAGCATGCATCATCTAGCCCATGTCCTACCCTTTACATCATGTGGCGTCCATACATCATGAAAGATCATGCCACACAATATTCTTGAGAACTCTTCTTGCACTTAACATCGTACTTGCATTCCCCAAACAATCATGACACAAAATAGAAATCTCAATATAAAACATTGTGCAACATCATAAAGCAGTGCACACTTACCCTAGGTACCACTTTTAAGTTATTTCATAACACAACTTGCTTATATCACATGCAACTAAAATTCCAACTAATAGGAAGTGAAATATCAAACATGAAAGACCGCTCAATACAACTTCCATAATAGCCTCTATCTCAACAAACATTTAAATTATAAATATATATCCATAACATAATATCTAAACATATAAATTTGATAATTTAATATCATAAATACGAAACCATACATCTCTACAAAAATGTGATACATTAAAAACACTAGTATTATTAAAAAAACATTTTTAAATTCTATAGATTTATAATACATCTAAACCCCCCCCACCTAAAACATTTAAACCTTTATCAACCACATCACCAACAATAACATTTACACCAAGTGAACTATTGTGAACAAATTCAAGCTATTCTAAATCGTCTTCTAGTGGAGTGATGGAGCTTCCATATACTTCATTTTGATTCCTTGATGCTTATTTTGTCTCTATGCAAGATTGTCCTTGCTTTTGTCCCCCCTTTCTCTATGTTATGCTAATTTTTGTCTCACAATTTTATACTCTTTTTTGTCTTGTGGAGTGTGGGATGATACAACTCGTATGTTATTTTGTAGTTTGTAGATGTTTTTAGCCCACAATTTGGCATGCAAAACCTTTGCATCGTTATTATTGCATATCTGGATTTGTCTTGTTGGATCATAGCTTGATTCAATATAAAATATGAAGGATGTGTTTGTATCCTTGCACACTTATAATTTGGGCAATGCAAAAGAACACTACACTAATCTACTAGGAATGACCACCAAACATGTTTTTCTTAGCAAGTAGCCAAGGGGGGCACCCACCCAATTCCTCAAACAAAGTGCCACACAGATGAAAATGCAAACTGGCCATACAAAGTCTTTTATAGACAAAATAATATAATTGGTTTTTAGACACCATATCCTATGTAAAACCATGATTAACTATGGCCAAACTAATGTTTGATTAGAGCATTTCAACATGTTTGCATTGGCATATGAGGGATGTTGAGCAATCTTTCTTCACCACTCCTCACATCTCATTTTCCGATGGAGCTAATGTTTTGGAAGAGCATCATCATATTTTGGGAAACAAAAACCACTTTAAAATATATCTAATGATTTGAGATATTTTTACTTATTAATTATTTTTTTATTTTTTTATGATGTATCTTGGTTTGTTGTAAAGCTAGTCGCTTTGGGCTGACGAGTAGAAATTTGTTTTTTTGGGACCAAATGACATCCGCATTAATTATATATGTCTATCAATAATCAAATTGTTTAATTAGTTGAATAAATATACTTTTTTTCTGCCGACAACCCAAAAGAAGCGCTAAATCTGTCGGATAAGTTGGTTAGTATTTGTCTTACATTCTATCCGTAAAGAGTATAAACTTTGTAGAGCCGCCGCGGTAGATTGCCACGTGGTGCCTTGTCAACCCTTCAAAGGATTTGGTGGCCGGATGATACGGTTTGTTCGACGCGTTATTCATTAGGTTGAAAAGGATTGTTTGTAATGTTGGCTGATCTGCACAAGAATTAGGTGGTCAAAACAAGTCTATCACATTCAAAACTAAAAAAATAAAAATTAAAACGGATTTATATATTTTACCAAAACTAAAAATATTTAGAGCTTTTATAGAATTTAATTTGTGATGGAATATGTACATTAAAAAATATATATAATCAATTTGTTATATTGTTTTGACATCTGAGTGCATTTGATTTTATTCATTAGGAATTAAAATACATATGAAAAAGTTTGGATTATCAAATGGACTAAATTTATAAAATTTATAATAAATAGATGTATATACCTGACTATAACAACTCCAGTGAGAAGAGGTGGAGGTTCACAATCGTATATTCATTTTCTAAATATTATCATACTAAAAAAATGTGTATGTCAAATACAAATAGAGATCCATTTTGATGAGCATAAACCAAGTTTATTTATAGGAACTATAATCAATTCAAAATAGATGTTCTTTCCACCATTATAGTAGATATAGATGTAAAAAGCAATATAAAAACCTTGTACAATAGGAAAAAGGGAAGCAATGCCAATAGGTAGATTGCTTCTCCTTTTCAAAGTTGCACATTCTAAGCTGTTTGGTTGCTGGAATATGATTTGAGAATTGGCATTCAGAAACCTTGATATGGATTCTGGAACTTGAAATCCAGATTATTGTTTTGAGGATTTGATTTGGGACTATTTGTTTCACCAAGAATTTGTTATGAGAATACACATTTCGACCATTTGGTTGCACATTTTTGGAATTGGAATACTGACTAGACTAAGCAATTTTTAGCAGTTGTGGTGGAAACAAATCGAAAAGATTGAAGATAACATTTTTGTTGCCTTGTTTGGCACGGTGACTTTTGTCGTCTGCGACTTTCTTCTGATGTTATTTTGATATTATCTTCAGAAAATTTGAAACAAATTTGGTTTCCTTCTCATGAAACGTCGACATAACGAATAATCCACAACATTAAAATTATTTAATTTTTTTCCCAATATTCATTGATCTTGACTTGATCGTTGTTAAAAGTTAAAAGCATGCGACCTAGAGATGAAGTCTGCATTTCTATCCTTCCATGCATCTTAATCCCAAATGCAAGAATAAAAATTATAATAGATTAAAAACATTAATACTTTAAAAAAATTACATAATCTAATCAAAAAAAACTACACATTTATTTTTATATCAAAATATTTTATCTAATGAAAGAATGCATTTAGAACCTATTCAAAACACAATTTTGTGGTGCGTGCAGATAGTTGACCTCCTCCTTTCCCATGGAATTGGACACGTGAATGTCGTGAACGAAGAAGGATTGACTGCTCTTGACATAGCATCTGCAGTAGCTCAGCACAACCATAAATGTGTTGCCATTGTAGAAAAGCTTTGCTCAAGATGCATTGTACAACCTAACGCAACTCCACAAAACCAATCTCATGCAGTTACATTAGCACTGGAAGTTTCTCAACAGACCCAATCCGTTGCAGTTCCAATGTCATCAATAGAATCTCTTCAACATAGCAGCAGCGGTGTTGACAACACAGAAAATACCCAAATAATCTTTACAGTGACTGGGCGAATGGAACAAATTGTTGCTCAAATAAAATGGTGAGAAAAAGCAGCAATAACAATATTAGTAGACCAAAAATAGTTTTGTGCAGGGCATCAAATAAAAGTTTCTTTCATTAATTTGGAATGCTTGTTTTTTCAAAACTGGAATTAAAATAGGTATTTGAGCAATACCAACTATTTGGAAGGTAGGCTAAATCCTTGAATTAGGGATAAATGAGGATATGAAATTCTATTTTTTCTCAAATTCCAATTCTCGTTTTGTCGACCCAAACAGTGGATTACAATTTTTTTATAATTGTGAATTCTAATTCCTATTGATACCCACGATCCAAATGAGCCCTAGAGGAAGAGTCCCAATAGGCTAGGATGGTCTCAAGCATTGAATGAGTCGATGATCCTTCACTAAATACGTAAAATTGAAATGGGAAATGATGATTGCTAGGAATAAGGTGTCTCAACCTTGGATAATTCCTATTCTTATTATTTGTTTTGTAATATGTATTTCTTGCAAATAATGTTGATGTCGGCATCTTGAATTGTGTATAAGGAGATCATCGCTAAAACGATTATGACGGATTCCTATGACATGTAAGAGCTATGTTAGGAAGATTCAATAGGTGAAGACATGTGGCAACTGATAAATTTGAGTACTATACACTCTACCCCAATAGTGGGGTTCGGGGAAAAAATTTTAGGGTTCCTATTTTCTCGGAGAATGGTAAAACCCTAATATGATTACCTTTGGGAGTAACCCTAAAGTGAAGCGCATGTTATACGCATTTTTAGGGTTGCGAAGAGAAATGATGCAAGAAAGTGTATTGTTGATACTGTGAGTTGCTATTGGAGTCTTCTATTGTCGCTGTTGAACTTGCATTGCAAGTGTATTGTAACCTTGTGTTGAAGATAATACATTGTGCAAGTTCTGGACGGGTGGGGTTGTTTTACCCAAAGGTTTTTCCCCACCAACAAATCTTTGTGTTATGTGTTTCTTTCTCTATCTATTTTCTTTATGCTTGGTTTGATGAAATATTGTTGTTTACATGATATTGAATCTGTAAGTGTAAAATATTTTAATAGGATTTGCACCATACTTCTCTTAAGAGATTAGTGTAGGAAGCTGTTTTTGCACCTGAGTTTCCTTACAAGTGGTATTAGAGCCTGATCAACTTTTGATCCTAGTTGTTGGGTAGGGTTTTTTGAGCTAATCTCAAGTTGAGTGGGAGTCTTGTGCAGAGCATCCTGAATCTTATTCGCAAATTGAGATAGCGAGTTCATCATATGGAAGAATGGAGGTGGAGAAATTTAATGACACTAATTTTGAGTTGTGGAAACTCAAGATGGAAGACATGTTGGAAGATCGTGACCTATGGGAAGCAAATTCAAATGCTACAAGACCAGCAACTATAGCTCAAGCAGATTGGGATATCAAAGACCATAAAGCTAAGGGTCTCATAAGACTTTGTTTAACTGATGCAGTTCTTCTAAATGTTCTAGATGAGAAAATCGCATATAATTTGTGGGAAAGACTTGGGGTCATGTATCAGGCCAAATCTTTGGTGAACAAGTTGTTCCTAAGGAAGAAGCTATACTCTCTGGGAATGGAGGAAGGTGGATCCTTAACAGATCATTTAAATGCATTTAATTTGCTAGCTGCACAGTTGACATCAGCTAGTGTCAAGTTAGAGGAGGAGGATCATTGCTACACACTTTTGTGTTCTTTATCAGATTCATGGGACCATCTTGTGATGGCTCTTGGAAGCACATTAGTCACTTTCAAAATGGATGATGTGGTGTCTTCGCTACTGTCAGAGGAGATGTGGAGAAAGGCTTCCATTTCGAAAAAAGAAGCCCTTGTTGTTTGTGGGAGATCCACGGAAAGAGGGAAGAAAAATGACAATAAGTTTGACAATAAAGGTAGATCCAAATCCCATGGGAAGTCAAAGACTTCCAATAAGTCCAAGGCAAAATGTTGAAACTATGATAAACCTGGGCACTTTCGTAAAGATTGCAAAGAGCCGAAGGAGAAGAAGAAAGATTCAGATTAAGCTTCAGAAAGATCTCAAGAAGATGGCGATGCACTCATTGTAGCTTTGGTAGCCCATGTATCTGATGATGTGTGGTTGGTTGACTCAGGTGCATCTTTTCACATGACCTCTCATCGAAACTGGTTCTCAAAATATGAAGAGTTCAATGGTGGAAAGGTGTACTTGGGTGATGATTCTCACCTAAAGATAGTTGGACGCAGAAGGGTCACTATCAAATTTCCTGATGGATGAGTAAAGGGAATCAATGGAGTTATGCACATTCCAGGTTTGGCATGAAACCTATTATCTATAAGTATGCTGAATTGTTTTTTTGAAAGAAGGATGCAAGATGATGAGAGGATCGATAGTTCTTGCAAGGGGCACTAGGAGAGGTACCTTATTTCAGCTAGATGCATGTATTCCTCTATGTAATAGTTCTTCATCCTCACCATCTAAATGAGCAGTGAAGAATACTGTGGTTATTGGTTCCTATGGAAATGCAAACACTTTGGAAGGTAAGCTTCCTGTAGAAAAGACAATGTTGTGGCATTTGAGATTTGGTCACATTGGTGAAAAGGGTCTCAAAACCCTAAAAAATAAAAATCTCATTGATGGGTTAAATGATTGCAATCTCAAGTTTGACTTCTATGAACACTGTGTCTATGGTAAAAAAAATTGTGTTCAGTTTTACTCTAGTTCTCACAAATCTTTTGATGTTTTGGATCTTATTCATTCTGATGTATTTGGTCCTGTAAAAGTTCCTTGAATCTCCAAGTCTGATGGAGAAGGCTAGGAGTATGCTTAATGGAGCTGGTTTAGAACAAAGGTTTTGGGCCAAAGCTGTGGCCACTGCTTGCTATCTGGTTAACAGATCTCCTACATCAGCCCTTGTTGGTAAGACACCCATGGAGGTGTGGTCTGGTAAGAAGCCTTCAATTAGAAATATCTGTGTTTTTGGTTGTGAAGATTATGCACATGTTCCAAAGGAGAAAAGATCTAAGTTGGAAAACAAAGTTGTTAAATGTATTTTCATCGGATACAGTGCTAGTGTGAAAGGATACAAGCTTTGGGATCTTGTGACTAGTAAGGTGTTGTATAGTAGAAATGTTATTTTTAGAGGGCTAACATCTTCTCCTATTGTGCTACAACTAGATGAAAAAGAAAAGGAAAAAGATGTTGTTCGGTTACCTCCTACCCCTAAGAAGACTGAACAGAGATACCATGTTGGGTCTAATGATGAGGAGAGCTCTAGCAGCTCTGATAGTTCAGAAGAAGAGGAAGAACAACCTCAACCGCAGCCCTTGAGGAGATCCACGAGAGAAAGAAAGAAACCAGAAAGGTTTGGTTATTCTATGTTAGATTCCAATTGTGCTTTTGCTTTGATTACTAACACTGATGAGCCTAGATCTTTGAAAGAGGCTTTGGGCATGGAAGATGCAGGTTCCTGGATTGAGGCTATGGATGATGAGATGGCTTCATTAGAGAAAAAAAAAACTTGGGACCTTGTACCTTTTCCTAAAGGGAGAAAAATTGTTGGTTGTAAATGGGTGTTCAAGAAGAAATTTTGTGCAGATGGCAATGTTGAAAGGTACAAAGCTAGATTGGTTGCAAAGGGGTATTCACAGGTAGAGGGAATGGATTATGGTGAAATATTCTCTCCTATTGCAAAGTTGACATCCATTAGATTTTTGTTATCTCTTGGTGCATCATATGATTTAAGATAGAACAGATGGATGTGAAGACAGCTTTCCTTCATGGTGATTTGGAGGAAGAGATTTATATGTCACAGCCTGAGCACTACATTGTTAAAGGTAAAGAATCCTTTATTTGCAGATTAAAGAAATCTCTATATGGTTTGAAGCAATCTCCTAGGATGTGGTACCCTAAGTTTGATGCCTTTGTGTTGTCAATTGGATTTGTAAGATCAAAATCAGATCATTATGTTTATTTCAAAGTTGAAAATGATCGCCTTCTTATTGTTGCATTATATGTTGATGATGTGTTGTTATTTGGGAAGGGTAAGGGTATGATTTCTGATTTTAAATCTTAGTTGTCAGCAAAATTTGAGATGAAAGATATTGGGGAAGCTAGGTACATCTTGGGTATGGAAATCAGTAGAGACAGGTCTAACAGAAAACTTTGGTTGAGTCAGAGTAAGTATGTGAAGTCTGTGTTGGACAGGTTCAGCATGGCAGATTGTAGACCACTATGTGTTCCTATTCCTATGGGAACAAAGTTATCTGTAGATGATTTTCCAAAATCTCCTAGTGAGATGGAGGACATGAGTAGAGTACCTTATGCTAGTGCAGTTGGCAGTCTTATGTATGCTATGGTCTGTACTAGACCAGACATTGGCCAAGCAGTGGGAGTCCTGAGTCGATTTATGGCTAATCCTGGACGGGTACATTGGGATGCGGTTAAGCGAGTATTCAGATATTTGAGGGGTACATCAAATTACTCCATATGTTATCATGGTAACTCTTTTGGATTTTCGCATTCAGTTTATATTCATGGGTTTTTTTATTTAGATTGGGCAGGTGATATTGACCGCAAGAGATCCACCAGTGCTTATGTGTTCACTATGTTTTTTGGTGCCATCAGTTGGATGAGCAAGCAACAACCTGTGGTTGCTTTGTCCACTACAGAAGCTGAGTACATGGCTTCTACTCATGCTTGTAAGGAAGCCATTTGGCTTAAGAGATTGTGTACTGATGTTGGTGTTGATGCAGAACAGATTACTATTTGGTGTGACAGTCAGAGTGCTATTTGCCTTGTGAAGAATCCAACTTTCCATGCCAGAACAAAGCACATTGATGTGCAGTTTCACTTTGTGAGAGATATGGTGGAAGATGGAAAGGTAAATTTGGAGAAGTTAGATACTGTGAAGAATGTTGCAGATGCATTAATGAAACCAGTGGGCACTGAGAAGTTCAGATGGTGTTCAGAGTCTATGGGCCTTTTGGCCTATAGCGGTTAGTTCTTGTTATGTTGCTGTTGCTCTTACAAGGTGTTCAACAAGTGGGAGAATGTTAGGAATAAGGTGTCTCAACCTTGGATAATTCATATTCTTATTATTTGTTTTGTAATATGTATTTCTTGCAAATAATATTGATGTGTCAGCATCTTGAATTGTGTATAAGGAGATCATCGCTAAAACGATTATGACAGATTCCTATGACACGTAAGAGCTATGTTAGGAAGATTCAATGACAGGTGAAGACATGTGGCAACTAATAAATTTGAGCACTATGCACTCTACCCCAATAGTGGGGTGAGGGGCATCACCTCGAAACAAAAAATTAGGGTTCCTATTTTCTCGGAGAATGGTAAAACCCTAATACGGTTACCTTTGGGAGTAACCCTAAAGTGAAGCACATGTTATAAGCATTTTTAGGGTTGCGAAGAGAAATAATGTGAGAAAGTGTATTGTTGATACTATGAGTTGCTATTGGAGTCTTCTGTTGTCACTATTGAACTTGCATTGCAAGTGTATTGTAACCTTGTGTTGAAGATAATACATTGTGCAGGTTTTGGAGGGGTGGGGTTGTTTTACCGAAAGGTTTTTCCCCATCGAAAAATCTTTGTGTTATGTGTTTCTTTCTCTATCTATTTTCTTTATGCTTGGTTTTCTGAAATATTTTTGTTTACATGATATTGAATCTGTAAGTGTAAAAGATTTTACTAGGATTTGCACCATACTTCTCTTAAGAGATTAGTGTAGGAAGTTGTTTCTGCACCTGAGTTTTCTTACAGTGATGAGATAATAAATGCATATTAAGGAAGATCTATATGCACCTATAATTAAAATAGTAAATTTTTTTCTTCAAATAAAAATATTGGACAAACAAAATATCAGAAATACCTATAATTGTCAATCTAGAACCTGAAGATTGTAACATATTTGTAAACCAATTTTCAATTGCTAATAGGAGGTAAAAATTTTATCCAAGACCATAAAATTTAAAACATTTTGTATCCAAGAATAGAACATTTTTAAAAAATTATTGCATGGGTTCCTAACTGAAACTTCAAGGATGCTCCAACAGTTCCCAATCTACTCAAAAAGGTTGAATAGCTTTATAACCATTCCTTCACACCAAAAGATGAGAAAGAAGATCGCGTAGAGGGATTTGCCTTAGTCAAACCCTTGTTTAAGAATTAACCTTGAAATAAAATGAAGGGAAGTCTATTTTCATATAGAAGAGTCCAGATCTAATAAATGAAGTATATCATACCTTGGTAATGAAAGTGCTTCTTTGAATGTAATCAAGTATGTTGACACAATGTCGTTGATTTAACACAAAAAATAAAAAAAAATAAAAAAAACAAAAACAAAAACAAAACAAAATCATGAAAGGAAAAACCTATTCAGTGGATGTCGTAATTTACCACATTGTTTGATTGAGGGAGAAAGAAAAAGGCTTGAAGAATAAGGTGCATCTCCTTCATTAATTGAAAAGTCATTTTTTGGTCTTTAATGGGGAAAGAAGTTATATGTATGAAGAGAAACACCTCGAACGCTTGAGAAGAATGCTAGATCTTGAATGCTTAGACTTGGTTTCTCAATGGCTCTTGAAATTTATTTGCTCCCTTGCACTTCATAGTTGGATTAATGAACACTTGATCACAATGATGAATGCTGGAAAAATAGTAATGGATTTCCAAAGCAGGGAGAGATAGTGTGTTTATTTACAAGTCTCACACAATTTTGGACATTAAATTTCAAGTAGGTTGACCATGAGAACCAATCTCCCACTTGGATTTTGACATAGGGATCTGGGCCAAGAAGTGTGGGAACAATGTTTGAAATATTTTGTTCCTAGGTACATAATGGTTGTAACATTTTGTATCTAGGAAAATCAACCCAATTTTGAATTAGGTATTAGGAAGGTAGGGTAGATGCATGATTATCAAGTGCAACTAATTTTGAGGTGAGTATAAAACACAGAAGGCCACAAATAGTGATATATGCCTAGGTGATTAAATGAATTTGGAATTCAAGGAAAAATAGAGGAGCACACTAATTAGGTGTTTGCAATTTAGGATGGTAGAATTCCTTATGGCTATAAAAATAATAATTGGGAGGAAGTACTAAACACATTAAACATGCTAGTAGATAGACTAAATTCATGAGAAAAATCATTACTTGATCTCAACCCACAACAAAGTCAATAACCTTTATAACTCTAGTGAATGAATTTTTCTTTAAACTTACCCTTTGCGTTCCTGTCATCTTTATATTCTAGGTAAGAATGACAACCAAATTTCATGAAAAGAGTCCATGTGTCTTCTATACGACCAAGAATTTGATTTAGAGTTTTAATGATACAACTTTGTCTTTATCTATATTAGGGCTAACCACTCTTGAGCATGTGTCACTTGTCGTGCTTTATCATCTTACGCTACCACCCAAAAAACACTAGGGGAAAGGGCCCTATAATGGAGCACCATAACTTTGCACCCACTAAAATATGTCTTAGATATTTAAAATCACTTCCCATTTTATATAGTTGTTTACTTGTCAAGTATCCCACTTAAAAATTTTGGTTTCAAGTCCACATGGTCAATATATGATGTCATGCCATGCATTTTGGCCAATCTGTGCAATATGTTCCTAAAAAGGAGTAATATCCATAGTTGTACACGAGTAATGTTTATTAGTGTGTTTATGTGGCATCACATAATTTCTTAATCTATTTGGGGATAAGCTTTGACAAAACACTTTTTGCACCCCACTACTGAACTAATTATGCCCAACTACCATCCCCACCATAGGACCCCTCCCCAATATAGGGCCCTCTCCCCTCTATTCACTTCCATGCTTTCAACTATCATTCATACAACAATTTTATTTTATAGGATTTATTGTTTACACAAGTTTGTGTTTTAATTCAAGAATATTTCTTAGTCTAGTAAACAAATTGAAATTTAAAGCATCTATTAATGTGAAGCTATTAAACAGTAACATATGTAAGATTTTTTACATCTTTGTAGAACTTTCATAGGTTAAAAAGGAAGAATTAACAAAGTAATGAATTGTGCCTTTTTAAATTAAAAGTTGCATTAAAACTGTAATTTTTTTAAAAGTGAAATCATAAAAAAGTTACATTCAAAGTTAAACTAGTCTATTACCAAACTAAATATTGTAGATAATTCTTATAGAAAATCAAAATTTATGTGTCTATGCATGTAGAAAACAAAACCAAAAAATTAACCTCTTAATTATTTATTTGCTTACATCTCTTGATATTTTTTTTATCGATACAATTAAGCTATCTAAACTAGTTTCAATCTTAATCTTAATCTCATTTCATGTTCAATCAAATTAAATTAGTAATAAGCCTACATATTTTGGACTTGATTTATTTATTTATATTTTGGTGAACTAAATATGCAGGTCAATAATTTTCTCATTTTATTTTATTTTCATAAGGTTTTTAGTAAGACTCTATCCTTGACACCATGACTGCACCTCTTCCCTCAAAGTCTCATGTAGATCACATATTATCTTTTGATGACGAAGAACAAGGCTATGGGTAATTGACAGGTGAAACAAACTAGAATTGTGAATCCCTTAGCCCTTAGAATAATGTAATGAATTCGCTAAAAATTTTGAATATCAAATGTAACTAGAGATGGTTGATAGAATCGAGTCATTGCATAGCCAATTTAGCCAATATTGATAATGTTGTGTCCACATCATATGTTTAATGAAGACCAACATGTATTTAGGATTGTCCAATTGTGGGAGACCCCAAGCTCCACCATTATTTGTATTGTTGAATTTGATGAACGAATTCACTTGCATCAACTTGATAGGAAAAAAAAAAGCAATTAAGTACTTTACAACCTCCTCATCTTGATAGAAGACAACCCTTGGAACAAGTTTTCATGCACGCTTCTTATTCTGAGGTTGATGATTTTGGATAGCTAAAATATGACAAATGTCTCTATAGATTTCATCTTGGTCATGTCCAAATGTTTTCTGCTAAACCCATTTCCATTTGAGACTCTAATCTTGCATTTTTGGAAGCCCATGATTGCGAAACCTCTCATGATGTATCTCATATTCCTAAGTTGATTCCTAAATTTTGTTAATTTATGCACATTCATGAGCACCATAAGTTATTTATTCCCTAGTGACCATAACATTTTGCTCCCATAGGAGATGGTATCCCCTCTAGATTTAAATTTCTTAACTATAGAAATCTATGCTTGCACTAACAAATCCTCACTTCCAATGATGCTTATGTTTCCCAAAAACTTGCTAAACTTTCTCAATAGGATTTTTGAGCTCAAAAAATGTAGCACAACCATGATTTCATTTCTCTCTTAAACCTTCTTGAAAAAATAACTATCTAATTCCTACTTTCAATATCTCCATGTTGACCTTGCCTCTTTGCAGAATGATTATTGTTCCTTTAAGGCTAAAGAAAAAGCATGATAGGAAGAAAAAAAAAAAAGCTAGTTCTAACATCTTACAAACCTTGACAATAATTTCTAAAAAGGTTTCCCAAACTCATCCCAGTACATCCATGTCTTTCCCATTGGGAGAAACTAGCATGGAAACTTAATAACATTCATGATTTCTGACTAAATTACTCCATATGAGAGAAGAACCTCAATCTTTAAAGGAATGGGATGCAACCATGGGTACATATAAGGATATTTGCACAAAATGAAAAAATTTCATGAATTTTTTTTTTTTAAATGGAGATGGAAATGTTAATCGGAGTCCATCCTTCAATTCGCACAATTGCAATGCCAAAACTCCTCCATGGTCCAATTTTTAGTTTTTTATCCTATCAATAGCCATATGAGTATTAAGGCCCTAAGAGCATGGTCTCAAAATGATATCAATACCAATCCTACATTCCTACTAAGAGAATATATTTTGCAAGCCTTAAATAGAATGACCAAATTGGCTAGAAAAGCATGGGATAGGTTGGATATTCAATATAGGGAAGACTTATTAGCAACACAATTAGATGCAATATGTAATCAACTTATTCTCATCTTTATTGGTCACATTGATGCCATTCAACAAATGAAAGAAAAATTTATGGAAGGGAAGTGTTGTGATCTCATACAATTAGATAAATATTTCAATTATCAATATCAAAATTTCTTCTATTATGGGCATGAAAAAATTCATGATGTGATATATTTTACACTTTTCAAGAGCTTTGGGAACAAGATTGGAAACTAACACTTGAAAAAGTGTTTGAACACTTAGTTCTCACCAACCACACAATAGAAGACATTACATTTCCTGAAATTTGTAATTTTATTACTTAAGTGAATAGGGAGATTTTTTGAGACTATAAACAATAAAATCTTAAAGAAAGGATAAGGCATGTAATTGCTAATTCAATATGTAAATAGTTGGTACCTAATTATGGTTGTGATAATTTCTCCAGTTCACATAAACAAGGGCAAGATATCATGTAAGAAACATATTGGTTGTTCTTGCAAATTGAAAAGCCCTACCTATATAAAATTTATTTTTTCAACAAAAAAAGGATTGAAGACCTACATGTTATATTTGCAAAGGTCCTCATTATGAAAATAAATGTCCAAATAGGCAAAGAAAAAAAGGAAAATCCAAAGCTCATTGGGTTCATAAGCTTGGGATTTTTAATGAAGAACAATATGAATATGTTCATGGTCATCCAATGAAACCCTCTAATATTCCTTTGGAATCTTCATCTAATGATGAAGATGAATTTTTTGGTGTTCCATATGCTTCTAAAACATTGCCAATCACTGAGGATAATGGTGAATGTTATGATTCCTCGAATTCAAAAGTGTCATTTTTTTGTAGGATGATATCTTCAACATCATATTATCTATCTAAGTATCATACCTTTTTTGAGATCATTGAAGAGATTAAATCCATAGGGCAGGAACAAAAGAAAATATTAATTTCCCAAGGTATCTGAAAACATAATAAACAAAGGCTTGCTACTCTTCACCTACAAAATGAGCAACCTAGAAGAGAAATTTTCTTCTCCTTCTTCACCTCATTGACCATTAGTCCTTAGGCCTTTCCATGATTCAAGAATTGATCTTCCTCTTTGGACAACACCATCTACTTCTTTAGGAAAATTCTCACAAGAATTTTGGCACCACCAATGCCACACACTCTTGAATAAGGCCATTAGCCAAGCACAAAATGAACTTTAATATCTACAACAAGAGGCTACACATAAATGAACAATTAATCTCTCTTAATACATTGAATAAATAGAAGGGTAATCATCATCTATCCATATGTCACTTTGAGAAGTTTCTCCTCAAACTACTCACATCTTATCAGACGAAGAGTTATTATGCAAATAAAATATTTATTCTCTTTTATTAGACAAAGTGATAAAGGATGAAATATTAAATTAAATATATTTACCAAAAAATCTACACAAAGTACATGCAATTTATACTACGTCCTTCCTTGGTATCACACTCTTGGTCCATTCCCATCCATCAAACCATATAATCTTCACTTCTTTCTTGACATTGGTGCATATGTTATTATTGTCCATTGTCGGTGTTTTCTAAATGCCCAATGGCAAGCCACCCATAGTAATCTTTACTTTGGAAATGGAAATCATACATCTTTGATCTGTACAATACCCATTTCTATCTCTGCCAATAAGGTAGAGTATGTTAACCTTGTGTAGTTTGAACTTGATGGTTATGATGGACTTATTGATAGTCATACTTTGGCTACACGGGAACCCTTTAATATCACTAAGTATTCTTTTTAGTTCAAATGAATTTATATCCCATGACTTACTTAGGTAAATGCAACACTCCAAAAGAAATTAAACTATTTCAAAAGAAAAATAATGGCAATCAAGTCTAGTTCACTAAGAAAATTGATTCAATTTAGTCTCAATTTCATGAAATAAAATAAATGTTCAAAGAAAAGGGTTTTTCCAAAGACTTAACAAAACTTCAATTAAAGATTGAGTGTTCTCCTCCTTTCAAGATAGATGCAAATGGTAGAGACTATTCCATGGGGACATGCTAATTACTTTCTCCTAAGAAAACATGAACATGAAATGTGCAAAAAAGAGACTACAGATATATTACCTAATTGTCTCATCAAGCCCTCATCTTCTCCATTTTTTTCCATGTTAAGCATGCCCCAAATTGGATTAAAATGACAGTGATTTACCTAAAAAGTAGTTAGTAATTAATTGCAAGCCTTTAAGTGCTTGCTTATTTGATAATCAATATCCACTTGCCTCTAAAGAATATTTATGACAATGTATTTTTGGTGTTAACATCTATTCAAAGTTTGATTTGTCAAAGGGTTTCTAATAGATAAATCTCAAAGAATCTAATCAGTATAAGGTTTCTTGCTTTGTACTACAAGGGCTCTATCAGTGGATAATTATCCCATTCAGCATCAAGACTACTTTGTCTATCTTTTACTAGGCCATGGATAAGTTTTTCCACCCATATTCCAAAATATTGATTCACTACATAGTGTAATCACCCAAAAATGGCCATCTAAACCATGAGTCCCCTTTCTAGCATTTTTGCTTAATTTATACATTGCTTATTCTTGGTTAAAGCATCACTTTTCTATTTATTTGATTATAACCTATGGTTTGAAAATTTTGCCCTATATTTTTATTTAATTGAAAGAACTTGTTCCCTTTTAATTAAATAAAATCTCCAAGTACCACTTTTCCTGTGTGTGTATGAAAAACATTATTCCTATTTTTAGAATAAAAGAAAAGGAATTTTTGTCCCACGTGAGGTGCACACTTTCCAAGGCAAGTAGAACTTTAATTCTCTTCCACACATCTTTTGCCTCTTAAACATATCAATTGATCTTACTTAGTTGATATTCTTGTGCACAATGTTAACATGAGATTCATTTTCCACTGTAGATTTTTCCTCTTATTCTCTATCGTCCATTTCTCTTTAAAAGGAGGCTCTCTCCTCACTATCTTATCTCTTACACACTAATGATATTGTTATATTGCAATTTTTAATGGTGATTTTGGATCACTTGGAGCATTCTTGAATTGTAGCTTAGTCTTCATTTTTTTTGCATCATTGCATACTTTGTAGCTTAGTTTTCCTTTATACTTCGGCTTAACTTGCATAACTTAACTAGGAGGTATTGTAACTCTTCATATTTGTTAGATTACTCTTGCATTTCATTTAGAATAGCTTGCATTTTCAATATAGGTGTTCTTGCCTCTATTCTTTGAATCTTTCGTTCTATGATGCACCTTGCAATGGTTTCTTAATCTAGGTTCATTTGAGAGCCACAATCTCATAGCTCTTGTACATCATAGATAGGAAGCTATAGGCCACCTCTTGGGATGCTCTTCATCGTGGGTATTCTCAAGTATAAGGGTCTATAGAAGTGTGTCCATATTTTATGTACACATAATTAGTGCCCATCGTGGGGATCGACATCTTAGTTTAGCCCAATTTTGTTGGTTTATGTTTCTTATTGCTCTTGTAAGTTTGGACTTTGTTTTTGTTGTCATAATTATCATATGATACTTTCTCTGTGATTGTATGATAGTTTCTACACTAGGATATGACACAAGGCCAATTTTTTCATCATATTGGTACTTTATATTGTATCGCATTGTTCTCTGAAAAGTATCACTTTGTATTGGTACAAAATATCATTTTGGGCAAAAGTATTGCCCTAACATACTAGGAAGTATTGTACGATACTAGCTCAACCAGTAATATCATTATATGTCTACTTTATTTTCTCAATTCAGCTTTCAAATTTCAAATTGCATGTTCTAGCTTTCATATTTTAGTCTATTAGCTTTCTAATAGTTCCTAACAATGGTTTTGCAGGGTTATTTTGAATTTCATTTCTCATTTTGATGCCCTAACCTTCTTCTTTTTTGTAGGGGCCTATCTACTTGCTTTCCTTGTAGGGGCTTATCAAATGCTTGTATATACTAGTTGTATTTCCTTTCATAGGCACATAAAACCCATTAGTAAGGTTCAATTGTTGATAGGAGAGTATGCTTTTCACCTTCTTGGTGAATTAAAAATCTTGACTCATTATTGGTTCAATTGTTGATAGGAGAGTATGCTCTTCACCTTCTTGTATATACTAGTTGTATTTCCTTTCATAGGCACATAAAATCTTGACCTCCTTAGTGTGGACCCATTTTGTTCAATATCACTAGTGATATTTTACCTTTAGAGGGATTGTTATTGGTGGAGAGATACCAATAGGAATTACCCGAAGTGGGAATAAGAAAAACCTGACTCATCTAGTGCACTATAATCAAAACCTCTTGAGAAAGGTGAAAGCCTTGGGAGGCATAACAGTTGACTTCACTTAGTGAGATTACTTGTGGGATTGTGACCATGAGGAAATAATTAGGTGGGTATGCTTAAGGTACTCTTGTGGTCACAAGGCATCACTCCCATATTAGGTGCAAGAGGGGTGTTTGAGTTTATCTTTGACCCTATTAAGATACCAATTTAAAATGTCAAAGAGAGAAACTCCAATACCAAAGAGTATCTCAAGGTACCTCATAATTTATTCGTGCTTAATTTGCCTCCATTCTTCCAGTATCCAATGAGGAACAAGACCATCATGAATCATTAGAAATTATATTTTCTCATGAGAAAGATTAGAATCAGAAACAACATAATATAATTCCAAAACATTCATATTGTTGGAATTGTTTTTCTTCGAATTTTGCAAGAATAATAAATTGACATCAATATAGTGTGAATTAATAACAATCCTATGGAATGGATATGCCAAAAATGATTTTCTATTATGAGCACCCTATAACATATATCCCAAGGCATCAGTTGTAAGAACATATAGACAAGAGGTCAAAGGGAATCCTTGACGGATAGATCTCTCCAAAGGAAACATATTAGTCATCATATTGTTAATAATGATCCTTGAATTAACATCTTGAAGAAACATTCAAATATGAGCTACTAGTTTAGGGCCAAACCCCAACCATTTGAGCATGTTCAAAATAAAAGTCCACCTAACTCTATCATATGCCTTCTGAAAATCAAGTTTGATAAGAATAACGTTTTAGTTGGTTTGTTGGGCCCATTCTAAATTTTCCCAAGCTAAAATTAGATTGTCAAGAATAAATTTACCAACAATAAAACTAATCGTACAATTTCTTGCACAATTGGGTTGATTCTGTTAGAAATGTTTAGAATAATTAAGAGGGAGGGTGAATCAATTAATCAAGGTCTATATGTATCACTTGAATAGTTAAACAATAACACATCAATGTTATATTGATCCTACTTATCCTATTGTTGCTCGATCACTATTGTAATGTTCGATACAATTGTTAATTGTGTATTGTCTTTGATGTTACACAAATGTCATATCAGTCATCAGACAGAGTCTACTGAGCTCAAATGATCAACAAAGAAATTTACAGTGTCTACCGAATGTTCCTGAACATTACTCAATAAAGTCAGTTCTTACCGAGCTCACTCGGGCATCAAAGGATTTTGTAACAGAAAGTTAGTATTAACTGAGCTCCCAAGGTTAACAAAAAAAAGTGAATATTCACCAAGCTCACTTGGGCATCAAAGGATTTTGTAACAGAAAGTTAGTATTAACCGAACTCCCAAGGTTAACAAAGAAAAGTTAATGTTTACCGAGCCCACTCAAGCATCAAAGGATTTTGTAACAAAAAGTTAGTATTAACCGAGCTCCCAAGGTTAACAAAGAAAAGTTAATGTCTTCCGAGCTTACTCAGTTATCAAAGGAAATGTGGCAGAGAGTTAGCTTCTACCGACCTCACAAGGTCAGCAAAGGAAGGTCAATTCTAACCGAGTTCACTCGGTCTCCAAAGGATTTTTGCAAGGTTTTCAATGTTTACCGAGCCTCACTTGGTTAAAACTAGAAAACCATTCTAGAGCAGTGGTCACCGAGCTGGGTCGGCCAGTGAAGGATTTTATTGTTTTAATTTTTTCATGCAGCCGACTGATGTAATAATTTTTTTTCAGTTGTTGTAACTTATATTTGAGCTGACTTGATAATCTGGAAGGTATATATTTAGATGTTCAAGTTGTGAATTAAAAGAAGAGTGAAATATATGGATGAGGATAAGCGAATATTGAGCAAATTCTAATGAAGGATTAGATATCCTGGAGGAGCTGCAAAGTTGTATTCAATCAGTAAGGATCTAGTGAAGCCGAACAGAGATCTATAATCAGCAAAAGATAAGTTGCATATCATTCAAGTCACCTCATTGTTGCTTTCTAATCATTGTAACAGTGAATCTAGAATCTCTTAACAGAGTTGGTTTAACAGCCATTTTGTAAATCCTCTAACAAGATGATAGTTCAGTTGAATTGTTCTAAAGACCTCTAACCAGGCCACTCCTAACAGGGTGATTAAATCCTCTAACAAGGTCACACCTAATAGTGTGCATTGTAACCTTTAACAAGGTTAGCTCCTAACAGGGCTCACTTCAAAAGAGTGAAAATTGGTGACTAGTTACTTGGTGGTTTTTCTCATATTGGATTTCCACGTTAAATCTGGTGTCTCTTGTGTTCATTTATTTTAACCTTTGCAAGCATAATAATAACAATGATGATAGATGATCAGTAATTAGTTAACCTACCGAGTTACAGTATTCCTGCACTATTTATCAAGTATCAGCAGTAAGTAAGTATTATAGACATCTAAGGGATTTTTGGAATTGTTTTTGTGGTAATTGATTCACCCCTCGCCTCTCAGTTACTTCATCTATATTTCCAATAATTGGTATCAGAGCTTTTGGTGCTTGTAGGACAAGATTTCAAGGATCTAAGTCAAAGATCAAGATGTCTTATAAGAGGGAAATTCCAAGACTTAACAGGGACAACTTCTCAGCATGGCAAGGGTTGATGAAACTTCATCTAGCTTCTATTGGAGATACAGGACTAAAATACCTTGATGAAAAATATGCAGAACCACCTAGTACACTATCTGTCAATGATATTGCTGAAAAGAAGACCCACAACATTATAATGATAGATATAGCATCTACTCTGAGTTATGAAGAATTTGATGACATCAAGGACTGCAAATCTGCTTTTGAAATGTGGGAAAAGCTGAAAGAAATCTGTGGAGGAGATAATAATGTAAGAAGAGCCAAAGCAGAAAGTCTGAGAGGACAATTTGATCAGATGAGGATGAGAGAGGATGAAAACATTGCAAAATATGTTGAAAGAGTCAAAGCATGTGTCAGTGCAATCAAAGCATCTGGAGGAGATATCAAGGAGGAGACAGTTATAAGTAAAGTTCTTAGAACTCTACTTCTCATTTATGCAATCAGAGTTTCTGCAATTCAAGAAAGAAGATGTGAAGTAAATCACAAGATAAATCTAGAGGCCATAGTTGGAAGATTAACTGCATTTGAACTATACAACTTGAAAACTATGTTCCAGCTTCCAAAAACATTGAATCAACATTTGAAGCCAAGCTTTCACTCAAGGAGAAAAGTAAAAATAAAAAGGAATCTCAGTCAGGAAGTGAAGATGAATCAGACCAAAGTTCAGACAGTGATCTTGAGGTGATTGAAGCTCTGCTAGCAAGAAAATATTCTAGAGGCAGAGGAAAATATAAAGGTAAAGTTCCTCTAATCTATTTTTCATGTGAAGAAGTTGGTCATATTGCTGCTAGGTGCCCAAACAAGCAGAACAAAGATGAGAAGAAAGGTTACAAGTACAATGGCAAGAAAGACTTCAAATCATTCAAGAATAAAGGTAAGAAAACATGTTTTATGACTAAAAATTCTAATGATTCTAATGATGAAGAAGAAGATGAAATTGTCTACATTGCTGTGAAAGATGAGTCTGATAAAGATGAAGAAATGGCACGCATTTCTCATATGAGCAAAAATGATACATGGATCATTGATAGTGGTTGTTCTCATCACATGACTGGTGATAAGACTAAGTTTGAATACTTTGAAGACTATGATGGTGGTAGTGTAAGATTTGGTAACAATGAACCTTGCTATATAAAAGGAAGAGGAAGAATCTCTCTAACCAAAGAACTTATATGTGATAATGCCTATTGGGTAGAAGGACTAAAGCATAATTTGTTAAGTGTGGCACAACTACTCAATAATGGATTCAAAGTAGAATTCATGCATGGAAAAGCAAGACTGTTGGATGGCAGAGGAAAATTGATTGGATCAGGCACTCAAACAAAAGGTAACTTATTTTATCTTGAACTTGGTGAATGTTCATGTTTTATTTCTCAAGTTGAAGAAAGTTGGTTATGGCATAAAAGATTGTGTCATGTCAATTTTGATAACCTAGTGAAGATAAGCAAATTCAAGAAAGTAAGAGGCATTCCTAATATAAAGAAACTTGAGATTGGTCTATGCAAGAATTGTCAGATTGGTAAAATGGGAAAGACTAGTTTTAAAAGTAAAAACTATTAGTCTGAAGATATATTAGAAATTGTGCATACTGATTTATGTGGACCCATTGGAATTGAAAGCTATTCTGGAGAAAAGTTCTTCATTCTTTTTGTTGATGATTACTCAAGAATGATGACTGTTATGTGTCTAAGGAACAAATCAGAAGCATTTGAGAAATTCAAATGGTATTTGGCAAGAGTAGAAAAGGAAACAGAAAAAAGATTGAAATGCTTGAGGTCAGACAGAGGTGGAGAATTCATTTCACATGAGTTCAATAACTTTTGCATTGAAAGAGGAATCAAAAGACAGATATCAGCCCCTGGAACTCCTAAACAAAATGGAATAGCTGAAAGGAGTAACAGATCTATCATGGATTGTGCAAGAACCTTAATGATTGAAAAGAACATTGCTATCAAATACTAGAAGGAAGCTATCAACACTGCAGTTCATACCTTGAACTGAGTACAGCTTAAAAATGACTCATTCAAAACTCCCTATGAGCTATGGTATGGCTATAAACCTAATGTAAGTTATCTAAAAGTATCTGAAAGTAAATGTTACATTTGAAAGAATCTAGAAAATGCAAATTTGATGTAAAAGGTGATGAAGGAATATTTTTGGGATACTCTTGCAAAAGTAGAGCATATAGATGTTTGAACCTGCCTACTTACAAAGTCATAGAAAGTGCACATGTGAAAGTTGATGAGTTTGCAGAAAGGACTGAAGAAGGAAGCAAAAGGGAACCAAAAGATTATAGAAGGTTTGTTTTCACTAAACCTGATATAGTACCAGTCAATCAAGAATCTTCTACTCTCGAGTCATCAATAACCGAGTTATAAGAAGTTCAAACCGAACTATAGCAACCTGAGTTACATTCAGATGCTACCGAGCAAGTGTCTACCGAGTCTGAAAGACCCAAGCCAATATCTACTGAGCCAGAATAGCCAGAACCTGAAGTTGAAGTACAAAAAGATAACAATGAAATTCTTTTAAGAGGCAAGGAACCTGTATTAGCAAAATATGTCAGGAGACATCATTCAACAGATCAAATCATTGGAGACAAATCTGAAGGAACCATGACAAGAAGTAAGTTGAAAGGTACTTGTTTACTTGCTAATTTTGAACCTAGAAATATCAATGATGCATTCAGAAATGATAGTTGGATCGAGGCTATGAATGAAGAGATAGAACAGATAGAGAAAAATAAGACATGGACTCTTGTACCTAGGCCTAAAGATAAAAATGTGATTGGAACTAAGTGCATATTCAGAAACAAGTTGGATGAAGATGGTAAGGTATCAAGAAACAAAGCTAGACTAGTATGCAAAGGATATGCTCAAGAAGAAGGAATAGACTATGGAGAAACTTTTTCTCCTCTTGCAAGATTGGAAGGAGTCAGAACCTTACTAGCATATGCTACTCACAAAGGATTCAAAGTTTATCAAATGGATATCAAGTCAACATTCCTTAATGGTATACTGGATGAAGAGGTTTACATTGAACAACCTAAAGGTTTTGTTGATCCAGATAAGAAGAACATGGTCTACAAATTACACAAGGCATTGTATGGTCTGAAACAAGCCCCTAGAGCATGGTATGAAAGATTGCATAACTATCTTATTCAGATTGGTTTTCAAAGAACTAATGATAACAGTAGCTTGTATATAAAAGAAGGACCATATAATAAGATTATTTTGGCAGAAATCTTTGTAGATGATACTGTTTTCATAGGGAATGATTATCTTTGCAAAGAATTTTTCAGAGCAAATGAACAAGGAATTTGAAATGTCTATGTTTGGAGAGATCAAATTCTTTGTTGATTTTCAAATTTAGCAGAATAAAAATGGTATCTACATCACTCAATCAAAATACATCAAGGAGATATTGAAAAAGTTTGGTATGGAAGATTGTAAACCAATTGAGATTCCTATGTGTACTGGATTAAAACTTACCAAGGAAGATGAATCAAAAGAAGTAGATCAAACATTGTATAGATCTATGATTGGAAAGTTGCAGTATGTAGTTCATATTAGGCTAGATATTGCCCTTGCAGTTGGTATTGTAGCAAGATTTTCAGCAAAACCAAGAGAAAATCACATGATGACAATCAAAAGAATAATGAGATATTTGAAAGGAACTGAAGATTATGGTTTATGGTACAAATTTGGAGGTAATCTAGATTTGAAATTGTTTACTGATGTTGATTGGGCAGGAAACCTTGATGACAAAAAAAGTACAAGTGGAGGAGCATTCTTTCTTGGAAAGAGGTTGGTTTCTTAGACAAGCAAAAAGCGAAATTGTACATCTCAATCTACAACAGAAGCAGAGTATGTTGCTGTTGCAGTAAACTGTTCTAATATTGTTTGGTTTAAACAGTTGTTGGAAGGCATGAAGGTGGAAATCAAAGAACTAGTTGTTATGTTATGTGATAATACAAGTGCAATAAACATATCTAAGAATTCAGTGATGCATTCCAAAACCAAGCACATTGCAATAAAATATCATTTTGTCCAAGAATTGGTGTAAGATAAGGAGATCAGATTGGAATAGGTTCATACAAAAAAACAAATTGCTGACATATTCACAAAGCCATTACCTAAGGATGCATTCTTGTATCTAAGAGGTAAGTTAGGGGTCACTCCCCTATCTAAAGTTCACTAAAATAAAATTTTAGTGATGCATCAACGCATACCAAGTTGAAGATCTATCAGTTGATGCAGCACAATCAGGAAATATTGCATATGAATCAGTACTAAAGGTACATTAAAATTCCTTTAAGTTGTGTTGTCTTTGGCATGTGTTGTCAAAGAGGGATAGTTCTGTCATATCTTTCTGAAATTTGTTTGAAGTTTTCTATGAAATTCCCTCACAGAGGGAGATTACTGAAAGAGGGAGAGTTTGCTATCTAATATAAAAGGTTGTTCTGACAGAAAAAGGACTCGTTAAACTTATTTTCAAATTTCATTCTGCTATGACATGTTGTGTTGCCATCAATGCCAAAGAGGGAGATTGTTGGATACAATTTTTAATTGTGTATTCTCTTTGATGTTACACAAATGTCATATCAGTCATCAAACAGAGTCTACCAAGCTCAGATGATCAACAAATCAATTTACAGTGTCTACCGAACGTTCTTGAATATTACTCAGTAAAGTCAGTTCTTACGAAGCTCACTCGGGCATCAAAAGATTTTGTAACAAAAAGTTAGTATTAATCGAGCTCCCAAGGTTAACAAAGAAAATTTAATGTTTACCGAGCTCACTCGGGCATCAAAGGATTTTGTAACAAAAAGTTAATGTTAACCGAGCTCCCAAGGTTAACAAAGAAATGTTAACGTCTACCAAGCTTACTCGATTATCAAAGGAAATGTGGAAGAGAGTTAGCTTCTACCGAGCTCACAAGGTCAGCAAAGGAAGGTTAGTGCTAACCGAGTTCACTCGGTCTCCAAAAGATTTTTGCAAGGTTTGCAGTGTTTACCGAGCCTCACTTGGTTAACACTAGAAAACCATTCTGGAGCAGTGGTCACCGAGCTGGGTCGGCCAGCGAAGGATTTTATTGTTTTAATTGTTTCATGCAGTCAACTGATGTAATAATTTTTTTTTAGTTATTGTAACTTATATTTGAGTTGACTTGATAATCTAGAAAGTATATATTTAGATGTTCAAGTTGTGAATTAAAAGAAGAGTGAAATATATGGATGAGGATAAGCAAATATTGAGCGAATTCTGATGAAGGATTAGATATCCTGGAGGAGCTGCAAAGTTGTATTCGATTAGTAAGGATCCAGTGAAGCCGAACACAAATCTGTAATCAGCAAAAGATAAGTTGCATATCATTCAGGTCACCTCATTGTTGCTTTCTAATCATTGTAACAATGAATCTAGAATCTCTTAACAGAGTTGGTTTAACAGCCACTTTGTAAATCCTCTAACAAGGTGACAGTTCAGTTGAATTTTTCTAAAGACCTCTAACCAGGCCACTCTTAATAGGGTGATTAAATCCTCTAACAAGGTCACACCTAACAGTGTGCATTGTAACCTTTAACAGGGTTGGCTCCTAACAGGGTTCACTTTAGAAGAGTGAAAATTGGTGACTAGTTACTTGGTGGTTTTTCCCATATTGGGTTTCCACATTAAATTTGGTGTCTCTTGTGCTCATTTATTTTAACCTTTGCAAGCATAATAATAACAATGAATGATAGATGATCAGTAACTAGTTAACCTACCGAGTTACAGTATTCTTGCACTATTTACTGAGTATCAGCAGTAAGTAAGTATTATAGACATCTAAGGGATTTTTGGAATTATTTTTGTGGTAACTAATTCACCCCTCCCCTCTCAGTTACTTCATCTATATTTCCAACATGTAAAACTATCATAAACTTAACTTGCTTTGCATAATGAAAACATCATCACATGTAAAGCATTCATAAAACATTCATCACAGTTTGACACTATAATTTTACATGGAAACCCAATTTGGAAAAAACCACCATTTTGAAGTGAGCTCCATTAAGAGCTGACCATGTTAAAGGTTACAACACACATTGTTAAATGTGACCTGGTTAGATGATTTAATCACCCTACTAGGAGTGGTCTTGTAAGAGGACTTTGATCATTCCATATATAATTTCACCTAGTTAAAGGATTTACACAAACTATTAAGTCTTCTAATGACTATTATTTTAACCTCTATTAAAAGGATTTCAATACAAACCATTTACAATTATAAGAAAGAAAATAGTAGGTTTCGATCTATTTTGTTGGTTCAGATCTATGATTGGTCCTTATGTTGGTTCGCTGATAAGCCTTTCATTTTCATCTCTAATCTTGATCTTCTTGGATACCCTTCAAGAAATCAATGTACTCTTCTCATCAACACCTAAGCCTCCTACTAAAATTCACTTATCAATAATAGAATTTGCAAGCTTTCTCTTTAGCTTCACATCCACTCACTTGTGTGTTTATGATCAACCTTGCTCTATATGACTTCGTTCACATACAAACTCACATTTCTTGATCCTCCATGTCTTCGTGTGTGTGTGCTCTCTTTTGGTTGGCTCTATACCTCCTTAAATAGGCAATTTGTGCTTTACCATTTTCTACATCCACTGTAGATCTTAAGGTTTACAATCAGATTCAACTCAATTCAATGTCTATGCACGGCTTCTCAATCATCCTCTAGAAACTTCTCTAGAATCCTTCTATTAGGTCTTTACTTAATCAACACCTTGAATTTAATGATTCAACTAATCAATCTAATCTTCAACATGTTTTACATCTCCCAAGAAATCAATTGAGTTGGCTTGATCTTATGATTCCTTTCAATTTGATCTTTTACTGAATTCTAACACTCATTCAACACTAAAATACTTAGTCATTTTTTAAGCTTTCTAGCTTGGCATCAACTTTCTCGGTCCATGCTAATGATCAGTCAACACTAGATTTTCTTAACACTAGTTGTGGCTCAGTTGACATAGCATTACTTGATAGTCATCAGTATTTACTTTTTGGCTTGGCTTGGCTTAGCTTTCTTGACATAAAAAATTACTTTTCTTTATCAAAGTCTATCTAATCAAATATCCATTGTAACTTCCTTTTCATAACTTCAACCTTTCCTCTAGGTGTTATAACTAGGAGTAACTCTCAAATCCTCTTCATCAATCAAATAGATATGACACTTAGATTAGGTAGAAATATGTTGCATCCATATATTTGACATCAATAACAAAAAAACAATTGTTCCAATTGAAGTTTCGAACAATCTCCCTCTTTGGAATTGATGGAAACATCTCAAATATCTAAAGTACTAACAATAACTTAGTTACCATACAATCCAAAAGATTTCACTTCCATGAGTGACCACTATCCTTAGTTTGATTATGATTCTTATCTATTCAAACTTTCAAACTCCCTTTATCAATTTTCTCTCTTTCATGATTCTCTCCCTCTAAGGTTTATCTTTCTATTCTCAGTAATTCTTGTTACTTCTTAGTAATCTATCTCTTTTATCTTAGTTTCTCAATAATCTCTCCCTCTTTGACAACAATGCCAAGGATGTGTAGTGGTCTCAACTTCAAACTATTCATACATATGAATTATGTATATTTTGCATGTCTGGATGATACTTGTCATTTGTTTATGACTGATCTTTTATGTTGTACTGAAGTATTCTACCTTAGGATGTCCCAAAGTAGAGTTGTATTGCAACACTGTGTATAATATGTTGTAGAGCACATGTGATGCAATTCACTTTGACTTCTTAATTAGCCTTAGTTAAGGGAATGACCCCTAATTGACCTCTTAGATATTCATGGGCATCTTTGGGTAATGGTTTTGTGAATATTTCATCAATTTTTTCCTTTGTATTCACATATTCTAGCTTCACTTCTTTGTCTTGAACTAATTCTCTCAAGTAGTGATACTTTATAGCAATGTGCTTTGTCTTAGTGTGCATCACTAGATTCTTTGAAATATTAATAACACTTGTATTTTCACAATAGATAACTACTGGATATGTAATCTCTTCTTGTATGAATTTCAATAATTTCTTAATCTATTGACCTTATGGTCAAATCATTTTTCTATTAGTGACTCAACACTTAGTCAATTGTTTACATTTCTACCGAGCTCTACAGTTGCTACCAAAGCTTATCTTACTGCTAGCAATGTAAGCCAAGTGTTTTAGTTGCTACCAACCCAATTAAATAGATTCTAGTTCATGTCAAGTTCCATAATGTCTACCAAGAATCTGAGACAGAGTATAGTGTTAACCAAGCTCTATAGTGTCTACCAAGCTTGCAGTGTTAACAAAGTAAACAAAGGTAGTGTTGATTGAGCCATGCAATGTCAACTGAGTCTATGGAGTTCTTCAGTATTCATCGAGTCATCTAGTTTTGACCAAGTTTTTGTTACCCCAAGTGATAAGTATGGACCAATCATCTACATCAACCGATTGCTAGAGTTTTTTGAGTGTCAGAACATCACCCGAGTGGTCTTCAAAACTCGAGTTATAGTAGTGAGTTGACTTTGTGAAGATTGTTTGAATTTTGTATTGTAGCTAACTCCAGAAAGTAATGAATTGGATTGGTATATATGAAATACATTATATCATATCCAAATGTCAATGTGAAAAAAATAAAAAGAAGCGAATGAGTGTGAATTAAAGAAGGCTACAAGAAATATAAGGAAAAGCGAAGAGTTATCTATCATAGCTAGGTGATCATTGTTATTCAAAGGAATCTCATTGAGCAAACTAAGTTGCAGATTAGAGATCAACCACTAATTCATCCTAACAGGTGCATCAGTCAAATTCTTTAACAAGGTGGACTTAACAGTCTCATTCCAAATCTCTTAACAAAGTGCATACTTCATTGTATGTTGTAAATCCTTTCACAAGGTGGGCCTAACAGTCCTTATTGCTCCTAACAAAGCAGATCATCAAAAGTGATCAATTGTAAGCTTTAACAAGCTAACTTTATATTATAGTAATAAAGCTTGTGGGTATCATCCCCACCCCAATTTTACTTTCTATTTTGAAGGTTTCTGGTTTATCAAATATTGTGTTAAGTGTTATGAATGTTTTATTGCTTTCAGTCTTTCATGCATGCAATTAGATCAGATTACATGTGATTGTTTAGTTAGTAAAATAAAGTATAAGTTTTATTGGTTCTTGATTCACTCCCCCCCACTCTTAGTCACCTGGTCAATACTACATTTCCAACATAATCCACATTATATTTGAACAGTTCACTACAACTACCACATACTCAATTTCAATGGTTGATTGGGAAATACAATTATGTTTCTTGTGTGTCCATGACACCAAACTCTTTCATAGAAAGAGTGCACCTCCACTAGTGCCTTTCTTGTCATCAATATTTCCTACCCAATCTGAGTTAATGAAAGACTTTAGTTCAAAACTATCACTTCTCTTGTAATAAAATCCTTAATTTTATGTACCTTTCATATATCTCATTATCCTTTTTACAGCCGCCGTGTGATTCTCTTTAGGATTTGCTTAAAATCTAGGAACTATCCCAACTACCAATGTAATATTTAGTCTATTGTGAACAACATATTACAATTTTCCTATCATGAATCTGTATAGAGTCTGATTCACATCAATAAAATCATTAGTCTTAAATAGATTATGCCCAATAGACATAGTTGTGCTCACTAGACTTGAATCTTCCATACCAAAAGTCTATATATTTCCTTGATGTATTTGGTTTGTGAAATGAAAATACCAAACTTCATTTGGCACACTTGTAATCCAACAATTAATTTGATCTCACCAAACATAGACATTTCAAATTCCTTTTTCATTTCAGCAGCAAATAATTTACATAATACTTCTCTTCCTCCAAATATGGTATCATCAACAAATATCTTAGATAACAGTGCTTTATTGCTCTTTCCATTCTTCAAGTATAGATTTTTGTTATCATTTGTTCTCTCAAAATCAATTTTTACCAAATAGTTATGTAACCTCTCATACCATGCTCTTGGTGTTTTCTTTAATCCATAAAGAGCTTTGTTAAGTTTATTTACCATGTTCCTCTTTTCTAGATCTGCAAATCCTTTAGGTTGTTCAATGTATACTTCTTCCTCTAGTATACCATTTTAAAATGTATATTTGACATCCATTTGATATACCTTGAAATTCCTTTAAGCTAAGTATGCAAGGAGAAATCTAACTCCTTCAAGGCTAGCCATACGAGCAGAATCCTTCTTCGTGTGGATAACCCTTGCATACTAGTCTTGCTATGTTTCTTGTTACTTCATTGAGCTTGTTCCTAAAAACCTACTTTGTCCTAAAGAAATTTTTGTCTTTAGGTCTTGGCACTAAGGTCCAAGTATTGTTCTTCTCAATCTAGTCAATTTCTTCATTCATAGCTTGCATCCAATCTTCACTAGCTAAAGCATCTTTTATTGATTTAGGCTCAAACTCACATATAAATAAGCATGTGTCACCTTTGAGTTTTATCATTTTGATAACACTTGATTCAATATCTCCAATTATCATATTTGGTTTATGATGTCTTCTCACATATTTTCCTAACACGCGTAGCTTTCTTCATGGCTCTTCTTCATGTTCATCTAGAAATACAATCTTGGGTTCATTTTCTCTTCTTTTTCTAATTCTAGTTTAGGTTATGAATGCTTGGGATTCACTGTCTAATGGTCAACATTGTCTATCTGTGACTTAGAATCTAAAATTTGTTGTTCAACACCCACTCTCTGCTACTTGGTAATTTGTATTTCCACTCCATCATTTCCTATCTGATGGGAACTTGCAGCTTGATTTGTCTATTCATTTTGAGTGTTAGGAGCATCATCATCCACATAGATGAATGTATTTTAGTCTTCAAGTTTTTCATTACATGAAGCATCAACTTTTTCTGCAAACTCATCAATTCTCACATTTTCACTTTCCACAACTTTGTTAGTGTTAGAATTTAAACACATATAAGCTTTTCTTTTTGTGGAATAACTTAGGAATATGCCTTCATCACTTTTTGCATCAAGTTTTCCATCCCTGTTATCTTTCAATATATAACATCTACTTTCAAAGATTTTTGAAATATTTAACATTAGGAGCATAACCATACCATAGTTCATAAGGTGTAGCATTTGTACCTTTCTTAACTTGAACTCTATTCAAGGTATAGACAACAATACCAATCACTTCTCTCCAATATTTTTGTAATACGCCTTTCTCCATCATTAATTTTCTTGCACAATCCATAATTGATTTGTTTCTTATTTTAGCTATCCCATTCTAAGGAAGGGTCCTTGGTGATGACATTTGTCTTTTGACTCCTCTATCATTACAGAATATATTGAGCTCATGTGAAATGAATTCACCAACTCTGTTAGATCTCAAACACTTCAGACTCTTCCATGTTTCTTCTTCAACTCTGGCTAAATACCACTTGAATAACTGAAAAGCATCAGTTTCAACTTTAAGAAATATCACAATCATCATTCTAGAGTAATCATCCACAAATAGAAGAAATATTGATCTCCATGGTAACTTTAAACACCAATAGGTCCACATAGGTTAATATGAACCAATTCCAAAATATCACTGGCAACATATGCTTTACTCTTAAAACTAGACTTGGTCATCTTTCCTAATTGACATTGTTTACACATAGCATTGTTAGGCTTCTTTAGTTTGGGCAATCCTCTTACTTTCTTCATCTTGCTAATATTCACCAAATTGTCAAAATTCACATGACATAATATTTTGTTCCATAACCAAACATCTTCTTGTTGTGCAAACATGCATGTCTCTTATGATAGGTCTAGATAGAATAAGTTGCCTCTTGTCTACTCACCAGTTCCAATTAGCTTACCATCACCATCATGTATGCTAGCCTTCCTGTTGTGAAATTCAACTCTGTAACCTGATTTGTTCAACTATGAAACACTCAACAAATTATAATTAAATCCTTCAACCTAATAAACATTTTCACATGTTATCTTGTCAATCGATTGAATCGTGTCTTTACCTTTTATAACACATGGGATATTGTAGATGCTTAAAATCATCCCAAATGCTATATTAATTTATTTAATATTTCCTTTGACATTGTAGTTATTTATTTATTTATTTATTATATTTGTCATATTCTTCTACTTATTTAATTAAATAGGTTCATTTCCATAATGTATTTAAATTTAATTTAAATACTCCTCTCTAATGTATTAAATTTGTTTAATGCATAGTGCTCCATAAATCCCCTTTTAAAATAATTCTAATTTAATTTATTCCCTCTAGTTTATTAAATTCTTTAATCATGTAATTAAGTTAAATCTTATTTAGTTTAATCCTAGTCTCATCCTAAAACCTAGTCTACACACATCACTCTCATCCTTCTAAGCCTATCCATTAATTAATCCCACTTTATTATCCTAAACCTCTTTTAATCATCTCTTTAGAAACTAAGTGGTTGCTCACACATGTGTGAGCAACAAAAGGCTCAAGGAGCCTCCTCTCATTAATCTCTCCAAAAAGGTACTCTTACACCTTTGTTCCCCACTCATTTTCCTAAGGTTGCTCCAACATATGTGAGCACACCGTGAGCCTCTCAACCATAAAGGCTCTTTTTGACTTTTGCATGGCTCTTCATTTAACCCATGTGTCTCCCTTGTGGCACATATGTGGATGGAACATAGATGCCACCTCCTCAAAACCCCCATCAAGCCTATAAATAGAGCCCTTGTCTTAGACATTTTACATCTCCCTAATTTGCATTGTTATCAAGCTAGCTTAGAGTTAGAGCTTTCTTAATAATTTGCATGTTGCTACTAACCCTTTGGTAGTTGTTTACTTCTTGCATTGCTTTTCTTATTCATGATAGTATTGCACTCTTAGATTTTCTTTCTACATCCACTTCCATTATCCATTGAGTGCTCTCAAGAATGGTTCCTTCCATAGCCATCTCTTGAAGCATTCTTCATCATTTAGCTTAGTTGAATGATTTATTATTGCATCTTTCATATCATTTGGATTCATATTTGTGTTTGGGAGAGTATATTTACATCCCTCACACTTAAGCACACCAACAAGGCCTCTTATGGACACCCTTGTTGAGCTGCTTTGAGTTGTGTGGGGACTCTTTCTTGTCAGTTGCATTAGTATTAAAATGCAATATTAGTTAGTAGTTTTCTTGAGTTCAATATGGTTTTATGCACATGTTACTATTGTTTTATTGTTTATGCATGCTCCCAAAAGGTTAGGTTTTCACACATATAGATGTCATTACCAAATTTAACACATCCACCATTATATGGACTAATATCTTCAAATTTGTCTTTATCACCAGTCATATGATTGGAACATCCACTATCAATTATCCATCTATCACTATTTTTCATGTTACACTTGTATTTTTCTTCATCCTTAAATTCAATTATTTAAGTCTTGAGAGTGCCTAGGTCAAAGTTGAAGTTGAACCTTCGAGTCAGTTCAAGTTCAAGTTCAAGTTCTGTCACTAGCATGAAATGTTAAAAGCAGGCCATTCATTCTTCTATTCATCAACCTTCCTATTCACATATGGGAAAGTTGAAGTTGAAGTTGAAGTTGAAGTTGAAGTTGAACCTTCGGGTCAGTTCAACTTCAACTTCAACTTCAAAGTTCAAAATCAGGCCAACAAGTTCAAAGTCAAAGTTTTAGGTTTTAGCATGCAAGATGAAATTCAGATCTTCAAGATTCAAGCTCTATCATAGTAAAGAAATGTTAAAAGTGGATGGTTGGCATCTATTCATTTGATCTATCTATTCACATATGGTGGAGTTAAACTTGAACCTTGAACCACAAAGTTCAAGTTCAAGTTCAGAGTTTGAAAGGTCACTTTGTTATGCATAAAATACAAAGCAGATCCGATGTTATAAGTTGCTCGAGAGTCCAAGATCCAAGGCTAGAAGGTGTTGGTGGATAATGTGATGTACAACAAGGAATCTTCAATTATGTGATTCATGTGCAGGTATTGGTTGATATACTATTATAGTTTTAATACAGCTTGTAACCACAGATTTCTATTAGCAAAAAAAAAACCAACAGTCATGTTGCGGGAGCTATAAATTTTTATCTCACTATTGGATTTTTCTCAAGTTTGGTTAGGTTGTCGAAAATCAAGTTTTCTAAATCTTCACTAGAGTGATCTTCAAAATTTAGCCAAGGTCAAAAGTTATAATGGACTGTATGTGGGTCTATCAAACATACTAGCAAATACAAACGTGCTACAGTCAGAAAAATAATCATGTTGTGGGGGGCACAACTTTTAATCTGAATATTGGATTGAGTTAGGTTTTGGATATGTTTAAGAAAACATAATTATCTAAATTCTCTCCAAGCTATTTTGTAAAATTCATTATGAAAAAAAATTTATGACTATTTAAGTGTAGTAGTTTATAAACTACCAATGACAATCACAAGATCATGACAGTAATTTGTTACTAGCATATGCCACCTATCGAAGAATGCGTATGGGATTCATTTTAAATTTGGAAATCATATCTAGTATCATCTATGAAACAAGAAATGGTTACCATAACTGAAATGCAAGTGAAAGCTATTATTTATTGTGAAGATTTCTATACAATGAGGGTTCTTCTCTTCAATAGTAGTTTTGCAGCTATAGGGAGGGAGAGAATACACTTTTATGGGTAGTGATTGTAAGAAGGAGGAGGAATAGAAGTTTTATTTTTATTCTTCTGCAACTTGATTATAATGATAGAGATAAAATGATATTATTATTGTTTTGTTATGCATCTAAAATAAAAGAGAGCTTCATATATCATGTTCTAAAGTCTAAATATGGTTTTCTTGGATTGAAGATGGTTATATAGTCATTTATTTCATGTTTTAGATGCAGTTCTACATTATCATTCATACTCAACAGAATAAAATAATGTTTCTTTGCACTTCCCTTGTGATGTGAAAGACTGGATAGATGGTCTTGTGATGTGATGAGAATATGCTAGAAAGCCTTTGTGTCTTCTAGTAAAAGACATAACCAGCTATTGAAATTCTTTGAATATCTTTATAAGAGGGAGTTTTACCTCTCAATTCAGAGGAAAGCTATCAATCTCATGATAGTATTTCCAACTATTAGTGGTAGTTGTTCTTCTATTCGGGCATTTTGAGTCATTCTTTGTATTTAATTTTGGAAGGACAAATTTATTTACTAACATTTCACATAAGAAATTAATGCAATTTTCTCATCTTCATCAGACTCTTCTTTTATAGCAACATAAACAACTTCATTATCTTTACTTGTAGATTCATTATCAGTCTTTTCTTCAAAAATATAACAAGATTTCTTACCTTTTTCATCTTTGCTTCTTCTATAGTCTTTGTCATCTCTTCTTCGTTTGCACTTGTTTTCCTTCTTTTCATCCTTATCTTCTCTGTCAGGACATCTAGCAGCAATATGACCAACTTTGTTGCATGAAAAAAAAATGATAGGTAATTTACCTTTATATTTACCTCTTCCTCTTCCAAACCTTTTTGTAATTAGGTATTCAAGTTCATCAATCTCATCATCATAACTATCACTTTCACTCTTCACATGATTTCCTTTCTTCTTACTAAGAATCAACTGTGACTTGAAAGTAGAGTCAATGGTAGTAGGTGTGTAGTTATCAAAATTTGACATCTTAAAAGTAGTAAGTCTACCAACTACACCTTCTAAGGTTAAATTGTTACCTGGGGTGCATCTTGGTTCTTGAATTGCAGAGATTCTAATGGCATAGATAGGGAGTACAATCCTTAATACCTTGCTTATCACTGTTTCATCTTCAATTGTTCCATTTGCTCCTCGAATAGAATTAACAACTTCTTTAACTCTTGTGCAATGTTGTACTATGTTCTCACCTTTCATCATTTTGATATCATCAAATTTACCTCTCAAACTATCTACTTTGGCTCTTAGTACATTTTCATCGCCTCCATAAATGGTCTTCAATCTATTCTACATCTTCTTTGTAGTATTGCAATCTTTTAGGTCATCAAATTTGGCATAGCTTAGGGTTGAGGCAATCTCCAACACTGCTTGGTTGTGATCTAACTTTTGTCTTAGTTCTTTAGTAGTCATAGGAGTAGTTGTTACCTCTACATATTCATTGCTCAAAAAATTCACAGTAGCGTCACTGATACTTGATATGTGTAGCTTCATCAAGGTCTTCCATGCAAGAAAGTTCTCCTTATTCAGCTTGGGTGCATCTCTCTTGTTTGTCATGATCTTTAGCTTTAAGTACCTTCAAACTTTTCTCTGTAAGTATTGAGCTCTAATAACAATTGTTACAAATTTTTAGAATAACTAAGAGGGGAGGGGATGAATCAATTACTCAAGGTCTATATGTACCACCTAAACAATTAAGCATTAAACACATCAATGTTCTACTAATCCTTCTTATCCTATTGTTTCTTGGTCACTACTATAAAATTGTCATAAAATTAACTTGCATTGCATAATGAAAACATCATCACATATAAAAAATTCATCACAGTTTGACACTAGAATTTTATGTGGAAACCCAATTTAGGAAAAACCAATAGCAAAATGTCACTCTTTTTCACTCTTTCAAAGTGAGCTCTGTTAGGAGCCAACCCTGTTAAAGGTTACAATACATATTGTTAGATGTGACCTAGTTAGAGGATTTAATCACCCTATTAGGAGTGGCCTTGTAAGAGGAATTTGGTCATTCCATTTAGAATGTCACTTAGTTAAAGGATTTACATAGACTATTAAGTCTTCCACAAGACTGTTATGTCAACCTCTGTTAAAAGGATTTCAATACAAAATATTTACAATGATAAGAAAGAAAACAATAGATTTTGATCTTTGTGGTTACAACTCACTTTCATTGGTTCAGATCTCTGTTTGGTCCTTATGTTGGTTCACTGATAAGCCTTCCATTATCATCTCTGATATTGATCTGCTTGGACACCCTTCAAGCAATCAATCTACTCTTCTCATCAACACTTAAGCCTCCTACTCAAATTTACTTATCAACAACAACATCTGAAAGCTTTCTCTTTAGTTTCACATTGACTTACTTGTGTGTTTCTAATCAACATTGCACAATATGACTTCCTTTGCATACAAACTCATACTTCTTGATCCTCTGTTTCTTCATATGTGTGCACTCTCTTTTGTTTGGCTCTGTACCTCCTTAAATAGGCAATTTTTGCTTTATAATTTTCTACAGCCACCATAGATCTTAGGGTTTACGATCAGATTCAACTTGATTCAATGTATCTGTACAACTTCTTGATCATCCTCTAGAAACTTCTCTAGAATCCTTCTATTAGGTCATTACCTAATCACCACCTTGAATTTAATGATCCAACTCATTAATTGAATCTTCAACACATTTTACATCTTCCGAGAAATCAACTGAGTTATCTTGATCTTACGATTCCTTTGAATTTGATCTTTTACTATCCCTCAGCTCATTCAACCTATCCATAATAAACAGCTCTGTGCTATTCCTAATGCTTCGGAAGTTAGAGAGGCTCTCTTTTCTCTGCCTGCTGACAAGGCTCCAGGCCCGGACGGTTTTCCCACTTTTTTCTTCCAAAGGTTCTGGCCGGTGATCATGGGAGAGGTTGTTTAGGCTGTCCAGGTATTCTTTGGAGCCAAATCTATTCTCAAGGAGCTAAACTCGACTTTTGTGGTTCTCATTCCTAAATCCCCTGGGGCGGACTCGTTGGACAACTTTAGACCTATTAGTCTGTGCAACTCTCTCTACAAGATCATCTCTAAAGTTCTCACTTTAAGAATGCTCAAGATATTGCCCATGATTATCTCGCAGCATCAATCGGGTTTTGTTCTAGGGAGACAAATTTTGGATTCTGTCCAGATGGTGCATGAAGTCATCCACTCTCTTGAGGCATCCAAACGGGAAGGTATGTTTCTCAAACTGGATCTTTCTAAAGCTTATGACAGGGTGGACTGGACTCTCCTTGGGAAGGTCCTCTCGACTTTTGGCTTTGACAGTAAAGTTTGCAAAATTATCTCTCAATTGGTGTCCACCTCCTCCTTGGCTGTTCTGGTTAATGGAGTCCCTTCTAATTTTTTCAAACCTTCCAGAGGCCTCAGACAAGGGGACCCCCTTTCGCCCATTTTGTTCATCATTTTAGCTGAATGCTTAGGAAGGATTATAGACTGTAGAAAGTGTGAGGCTTGTATCAAAGGGATCCTTCCCTCCTCTAATTGCGTTCCCTTCACTCATCAGCAATTTGTTGACGATACTATCTTGGGGGGGGAAGCTTCTGTCAAAGAGGCCAGAGCCCTGAAGAAGATTCTTGATACTTACTCCAGTGGGACGGTTTAGCTGATTAATTGGAACAAAAGCTCGCTCTTTTTCATCAACACCTCTGAGTTTAGATAAAGAAAAATCGCTAGGATTTTGGGTTGTGGGGTAGGCTCTTTCCCCTCTACCTATCTTGGTCTTCCTTTGGGATCCTCACCCCCGGAGTCTTTTTGGAATGGTATTTTGGACAGATTCAACAGGAAGATGGCTGGTTGGAAAGGGGTCTCTCTTAGTCAAGCGGGGAAATGCCTCTTAGTCAAATCTTCTCTTCAAAATCTACCAATCTACGCCCTGAGCCTCTTTGGAATTCCGGGGAAAATAGCTGAAAGAATGGAGAAAATCCAGAGAGACTTCCTTTTGAATGGTAATGAAGGGAAAAAAAGATATCCTCTTGTTGCTTGGGAGAAGGTTTGCCTCCCTATGAGGTACGGAGGTCTGGGCATTAGAAAGATCACTCACCTCAATAAGGCTCTCCTAGCTAAACAAATATGGCGGATCTTCAGTAGCACCGGGGAATGGAGGGACACCCTGGTAAACAAGTACCTTAGAAGACCCACTCTTCTTTTCACCCTTTTTAATGAAGATATCCCAAAAGGATCGAACATTTGGAATGGGATCATGAAAGCCAGGGACCTGGCTAAGGCCAGGATATCATGGAAATTGGGAAATGGGAAGGACATCCAGTTCTGGTCGGATAGATGGCTTTCCCAAGATCCACTTATCAACAACCCTGTTTTTGAGAGATGGATGCAAGCTTGTACTGATCAAATTGGGTCCAAATTTTGTGATTATTGGAATGGCCAAGAATGGAGTGACCTATCCCTCATCTCTGAGGACTTGACTCCTATAATGCTTATGCTCAATTCCATGATTCCTATCAATTTGGGGGATGAGCTGGTCTGGAGGGATAATCCCAATGGAAGATACTCTGTTGCCTCAGGCTATAATTCCCTTTGGAGCTTAAAAGAGAAGGCCCCTTGGGCGGAGGCTTGGATTTCGGGTCTCACTCCAAAGATCAACATTTTTTACTGGCTGGCTCTTCAGAACAAAATCCTTACTCATGACAATCTCATGAAGCGAGGACATGTTATGCCCAGTAGATGTCCCTTGTGTAAGAATCAGGCTGAGACCGGAAATCACATTTTCATCTTATGTGACTATGCCAGGGAGGTGTGGAATGTCATCACACATGATAATGAAACCCTCTGGTGCAAACCGGATAATCTCATGGATTTTTTCCATCAGTGGAAAGGTCTTTGTAAGATTGCTGGTCGGCAGGATCACTCGGACTGGATTTTACCCCATTTTTGCTGGGGAATTTGGAAGGAAAGGAATAATAGAATATTTAGAGACAGAGAGGAGCTGGCTATAATCCTTGGCAGGAAGGTCTCGAAGAATATAAAGGAAAATCTCCAAGTGCTGAAGGAGGAAGAAGAAGAAGAAGGGGACAGAAAGATAGCTAAAGAAAAAGACAGGAACCTCAAAAGGTAGGATGCTAGCTGGCTTCTCCCCCCAGATGGTTGGTCAAAAGCCAACTTTGATGGGGCTTCTAAGGGTAACCCAGGCCCTTCAGGTTGTGGTGGAATCATAAGAAATAGCTATGGGGAGGGAATAGCTGCCTTTGCTTCCCCGCTGGGAATCCAGACTATTCATCTGGCTGAAGCAAGAGCTGCGAGTAAGTTGGTCAAGTTGGCTTTTGAAGCTAGGATTACTAAACTCTGGCTTGAGGGGGACTCCAAAAACATTATTAATACCATTAATGGTATTTCCCCTCCCTCGTGGACGATTGCGAACATAATTGCTGAGACTTGCGCCACTCTCACAAAGTTCGATAAGGTCCACGTCACTCATGTTTACAGAGAGGCAAACCCAGTCGCTGATTGGTTTGCTAATAAAGGGGTTAACGCCACCAATAATCTGACCTGGCATGCCGAAAAAGATTTTTCGGCAGAGGCAAAGTTGCTCATCGACCAAGATAAAATCTTGGGAAGGACGGCTCAAATCCAATGCAATTATGGATAATAAAGATTGCTTAATAAATGGTAAGTGCCATTATTGGCATCGTGATTTTCACCAGCAAAAGGGGTTTCCTCTAACATTTTGACACGTTCGAAAGGACGATACCATTATTTTCAGAAAGGGGTATTTTCACGGGTATCATAAAAGAAACATCACCATTTTTTCGAATGCAAATAACTTGCACAGATCAGAGTTCATGAGAATTGTGGAAGTTGATCAGGTAAACATGACGGGTGAGAGGAGCAGAAAGGAGCCGGTGGGGGAAGTTCAGAAGTGGAAGAACAAGGCCAAAGTTTGGAGAGAGCTGGAAAAGGGTGGGGTTACTAATTTCTTCGAGAAACTTCATGGCTCGGATCCTGAGATCACTAACAGCATGGTGAATTCGTGGAATAATGGTAAGGTTAAGGTGAACGGGGTCTACTTTCAAATTACTGAGGATGTGGTTGCTGAAGTCACGGGGATTCCGATGGAGGGGCATAAATTCTTCAGAGACAAGAAGATGTCTTCTAATGCAATCAAGGATTTTGTGAAAAACACTGAAGAGTTGAACAAGCTGGGCAAGAAAGAGACGTTTTTTGTAACGGATACTATAAAGAAGCTCTGGAGGTATGTTCTCTACGCTGTCATTGAATATATAACCCTAGACCCCAGGTTTGATAGGGTTAGGACTCACCATTTTGTGATTCTAAATCATTTTCGCCATGGTAGTAAGATCTCCTTCCCGTATTATCTTTTTAACTCGATGAACAAGGCCATTTCTAGTTTTAAAAAGAAAGCTACCGTCAACCCGGCACTGCATGAGGGTCTTCTGCTTCTGATTCATGAGCATTTCCACGCTCAAACCATTAGCAAAAACCCTATCCAGGGGGCGGATGTTGACAAGAGCAGCTCCAGTTTTTCCTCAGATTCTGACGATGTCGAGAGCATCAGCTCTGATGAGGTTTTTGAGCATTCTGGTAAGAAGACTAAAAGCCATAAGAAGGATTAACCCTCTATCAAATTACCCAGCAGAAAGAGCCCTAGAGGTCATACCCCAGCTAAAACTGGCTCTGCTGAGGTGGAGGAGGAAATGGATACTGATGATTCTGACAAGGTTTCGAAGGAGGAGCTAGATGAGGAGAAACTGAGAAAAAGACAGAAGAGGGAGGGAGAGAGCATGGAGCGCTCCAGTAGTCAGGGAAAGGATTCTCTGCCCATTCCCCTCTCCCCTATACATCCTTAGCCTCCTTTGGAGGAAAATGACAACTCTGGACAGATTGAGGGGGAAGTGCAAGTTAATAACAGAAGGAAGGCCTGGAAGAACTTCAATGTGAGAACGGCCACTATGGGAATCTACAGAGAGGCGATGAACCCCCAACTCCTGGTGGACGACCTCGAGAAGCCTAGACTCAATGAGCTAATTGACCCGGCTATGGTGGCTATTTCTGATAATGCAAGAGAAACGGGCATGAATCTGTTGAACAATGCCCGCAATAGCATGATCGACAACTTCAGATCAATTAAATGGCTTTTCCATGAGCTTGAGGATGTCAGAGATAGGGTTTCCCAAATGGAAAAAATCAAGAGCAAGACAGGTGCAGAAAGCCAAGGCAACCAGAACAGCTGGGAGACTCTGATGGAGAGGAGAGTAAAAAATATTGAGAACTACAATCATAACCTGGCAAGTCAAATGATCTCCCTCCTCGCTTCGATCAACGACAACATCCTCTCTCTCTTGGAAAATCTCAAAGACAGGAACCAGATGGAGGAAGATGATAAACAGAACAGAGACAAAGATAGGCTGGATGTGGATAAAGCCAAGGACAGCACTATGGAGTAGGATTTGACGAACGCCCAGGATCATAAGGCAGAAGAGCAACAAGAGTGCGCCGAAGCTGCCCAGACCATGCTCGAGATGGAGAAGTAGTCTGCTAGGTTGGGTCTCTGTCCTTTGGTTTTTGTTTCTCCTGGCTTTGGCTTTTTGTCTGGTCTCTATTTTTCTGATTGGTTCTCTGGCCTTTTTAGTGGGCAGTTGTTTCGGGCTGGGCCTTTGGGCTTATTTTCAGCCGTAAGGCTTATGTTTTGGCTGGGCATTTTTTCACTTATTTTCAGCCTTTCTTGTTGTTAAACTTATGGGTTTTAGGACCCCTTAAAACTTGTTTACCTTATCAAAAACAATCACTGAATTCTGACACTCGGTCAACATTGAAATACTTGGTTGATGTTTAAGCTTTCTGGCTCAGCGTCAACTAACTTGCTTGGTTGATGCTAATGCTTGGTCAACACTAGATTTTCTTGGCACTAATTGTGATTCAGTTGACACTAGCATTACTCGACACTCCTTAGTATTTACTCTTTTTCTCAGTTTGGATTAGCTTTCTTGACATAAACAATTGCTTTTCTTTATCAAAGTCTATCTAATCAAATATCCACTATAACTTCAATTTCACAACTTCAACCTTTCCTCTAGGTGTTATAGTTATAACTCTCAAATCCTCTTCATCAATCAAATAGATATGACATTTAGATTAAGTAGCAATATGTTTCATCCATTGATTTGACATCAATGACAAAACAACAATTGTTCCAATTATAAGGTTCCAACATATTCTATTAGCCAGAGCCTTAGCAATATTTTGTAAGAGATGTTCAAGAGTATGATATGATGCCAACCAAAGATAGAGTGTTCCTTTTTTTCTTTAGGAAGAAGTTTGATAATACCACCATAAATGGATGTTCCCAAATATCAACTTTTAAAGGCTTCTAGATATAAGCAATAAAAATCATTTTTAATGTGTTGCCACATTGTCTTGTAAAATTCCATAGAAATTCCATCATTACCAAGGATTTTATAAGGGGTCATGTTAAAAAGAGCAATTTCCAACTCCTCCAAGGTAATGATTCTATCAAGATGTTGGCTATAATCAACATCAAGGCGGTTAGGAATATAAACTTTGACAATGTCTTCTAGAGCATCTTGAATGTCATGTCATTGATCATCTTTGAAAAGGTGTTCATAAAAATGTTTAAAGGTGCTGCAAATATCAAACTAATCAATAAGGAGGGAATTAAATTCACATTTCATTCTCTATTGTGTTTATAGTTAACATAATTGAAAGTATCGAATACCCTTGTTTCCTTATTTTATCCAATGCAACTGAGATCTAATTTTAACCTCCTAACCTCTATAATTATCAATTTTGTGTAGTTGGCTTTAGAAGCTATAGAAATTTGAATATTATCATTAGTGGGGTCTGGAAGTACCAATGCCTTTTTTTCATGTAACAATTTTTTGGTAAATGTAGCTCTATTTTTCACAATAAACTAGGGCAATGTGACATAATAATACTACTACAATAAGTGAAGGGCACCCATATTTTATAGGAGCTACACTTGTTCATATGAAACTCTAGCACTTCTAATATATAACTCTAATAAAACACATCACATTATCAATGGGATTGATTAAAATGGAGATGTTATATTTCGAGATTCAACAATTTGAATTTTTAATTTTTATTTGAATGGAATACCATAACTCCTTTGCTAATATTTCAACTAAGATAATTAATTGTTAATTGTAACATAATTTTAAAATATCAAAAAATATTGCCTAACTATGCAGTAAAGAAGGTTCTTTTGGGACTTTTCCGAAATCATCACATACATTATATTCATAAAAAAAACTACTTGGGGTTCTAGATATAGGAAATTCTCTATGACTTATTAGTCATTGGTTGTTGCATCCAAATTGTCAAGATTAAACAACAACAATTTTTAAAAAGAACTTGCTTCATTATTCTATTTACCTTGCATGCCCCAAGCTGTCTTTTTTATTCACCCCAATCACTACCATTCATTTCATAATATAATTGTCAAGTCAAATTCACAATTAATCTCCACTTAGGATGTTGCATAACATAATCAGAAGGTGTTTTCCCTAGCATTACTCCTTAGATAGAAATCTTTGTCTAGCATCCCAAGTATTAGGTTGTGGAATAACATGATACAATATCTTTTTTATTAGTCATCTAAATGGTGAAAGTTTGAATATTTACAATATAAATTATGCAAGGGATCTATTTCAAGATTCTTATTATTACACTCGCACAATTTGGCAACAAAAGTAGAGACTTTGTGTATATTGTGTCATATACTTAGTGAAATGTGGTATTGTAGAAAGATAATTCAAATAGTTTAGAAAGGTTATCAACATTATTCAACTCAATTATCAAAGGTTGATATTGGCCAACAAAAATAAGACAAGTATTTACCACTTTTTGGTACTATAAGATGTAAAATCATATTAACCATTTGACTAATGAATTAGATAATATTCCAATAATGATCAAAGAATCACAATCAATATAGAGACCATCATAGATATTATAATCCACTTAGTGTTCAACTCATATTCCCTTTCTTCTCTTCATACTCTCATATATTCTTGACTATTCATTAAAACATATTCTCTTCATCTCACAACTATTTTTTAAATACTAAAAAATACATTACCAATTATATTAATACATTTCTTAATAAAAAATTACATATATACGTGCAATTTATAATTATGACTATTCATTTAAGAAAAATTATCATTATTTAAATTGTGACATTGTTTTTTATAGTAAAAAAAGCAGCAAGAGGGTGTTATCTTGTGGTACAATGAGAGAACAAGAAAACGCTAGATACAATTTTCCACACATCAACTACACCTAGTGACCAACATCATAGGTCTAACTCTATCAAAGACAAAGGTTCGGATGTAACACAACCACCAACCATAGTCAGCATTGTCAAAGATTGTTATGGGACAAGCCCCCACAAAAGCTGCAAGATTTAACCAAAAACAATAACAAAGGACTTGGTGAGCCATTTAAAACTACTAGCAACCACCTAGTCATAAGAAGGAACTAAACAGAGCAAAAATATACTAAAAAAAACCAATGCCAAAACTAAGGCTTCAATTTGAGCTTGTCCCTTACTAAACAAAAAATAGTTAGCTTCTCAAGGATCTTGCAACCTGTTGCATTCTCCCTTCCCACACGTATAGTGATTAATAGAAGCTATGAGAAGAAGGATCACCAAACTAAGGCTAAAGAAGAGGCATTTGCATCCATCAAATCCACCTCCAGTCATAACCCAGCTAACAACTTCATCAACAAGGAAATACTTCACCTCCCAGATCATGAGCCAGAACTCCACCTCAATAGGAGACATCTCAATCAACAATGAAGCCAAGACAATAGAAAAAAATTGAAAAAATCCAAGCACACCATCTGGAGATCAACACTATTTTCATAGCCAACGAGCACATGAAATCCCTCTAAAATTGAATCAAACTTTCTAGTATAAGGAGAAACCAAACTTGAGACATAGTATCAGAGGTACATAAACACCCATCCAACAAGTCAATATTGAACCATAGCAATAAGTTGGGTATCTCCACATGACCTAACCACTCATCTTGAACACACAGCTTGGAGCAACCAATCCCAACAAAATCAGCCCAAGAGGCCATCCGCCCATCCCAATCTTGGAACCTCCAAATCCTTTTAATAGCAGCCATATGACTACTCATCACCAAAGCAACACAATAGTGTTGCCAATGTCTCTAAAAAAGTAAGTTTAATCCAAAAATATTCACATCAATTCTAGAGGAATAAAACCCTTTAGTAGGCTTCCAACCAATCTCACCCCAAACCATATGAGACTACCCTACAAGAGGAACATAAAGGCCCTCCTTAGAACAAGACACTGCCCAATTCCCACCAGCAAAAAATCAAGCAGTGTCTCTTGAACATGTGGCTTTGGGGGACAAAAATCCCAAACCCCAAGTTTTTGTCCAATAGTAGCTCCAAGTCGGTTGATCACAACTAGCATGTAACCTTTACTCCCTGGCAAGACCAAGCCACACATAGAGTGCATAGACAAATCCCCAATGTAGACACCCAAAATAGCCATCGTAAACAGCTGCCAAATTGACTTCAAACCACTGCAAGACACTGTGTATTAGCAAAGGCAGTGAGCACCAAAAACATGTGCTCGCCCACCAACAAAGACTCTCCACGATAACAACCACCACCAAGGACAATAGAAAGCCTTAAAAATATAGACAGTAAACATTCATGCACAGTAGAGCTTGAACTAATCAAACCCTCAAATAGAGGAGATCTAGAGCCAAAACCCCCAATCATAACCATGCAAGTCACATGCCACAAAAACACCCTATAGGTTTGAGGAAGCCAAAAGCGAGAAGTAGAGAAGCCCACTTCGTCATAACCCATCCATTATAAAACCCAAGAAGCCACCAAGAACTAGAAGCTCAGATAATATCATTGAAAGTCAAATCAACAAAGAGAACAAACTCCTTTGAAAGCAAGTCCCTGCATAGGGAAGAAGTCTCCATATGAGTCCAAATCTCTCCATCATGAAAATGCAACCAAAGAGAAGGGGATCCATAATGAAGGACGTACAGCTAAAGAAATACAACAAGACAAGAGATCAAGTAGTCAAATGGAGATGAAAGTGCCCCAAGTAAGCCAGAAGATCAACAAACCACCTTAAAGAAACCAAAGAGGCCAACGAGACCTCAAACACACAAATCCCCCCAAAAACCTCCAAATGCAGCAAGGAAGGAGAACAATAGATCACCTGTTGTACAAAATCCTTCCCAAAACCTCTTGGATCATCCTCCTCATCATCTTCCTCCCCAGAGAGCTCAGAATTTGAAATCCCACCCACACTCCTATTTCTACACAAAGTCATTTTTAATATCTGCTAATTTACATTTTATGAAAAATTATGACATTATTATAAGAATTGATAATATCTCTTAGAAATCATTATCAAATGGTAGAAAAATCACATCAATAATAACAAGAGCTCTCATAGAGCTTGAGTCCCTGCCTTTTGTCATTATTGAAAAATATATTTCATACAGGATAAAGATATAACATTTTTTCTAGTAATAATGTAAATTATATAAGTAATATGATAAATTCAAAGTAATAGACCAAAAAAAATCATAACAATTAATATATCAATATGCTAGCAACTAATTAGTCAAAACTACAAATTTCTCAAAAATCAAGAAATTAAAATTGTATCTATTTATTTATTTGTTAGCCTTTTTTGGTTTTTCTCCAAAATTTCAAAGCCTAAATAAGTAACATTGGCATCAAGTAGTTATATTTATAATGTTATTTTCTGTGGAAAAAATGAAAAAGATTTCTAGTTTTCAATTTGTCAAAATAAAATAGAGAAAAATTAATAAGTACTATTTATTTTTAAAAACAAGCAATTAATTTCAATTCATTATAAAATGTAAAATTAGTACATAATTGAAAATAGCATTAGTTAAAATATTTTATGAGTTAGTTTTATAAGTCAAGCTATATTAATGTTTAGTTTTTACTCAAGCTATATTAATGCTTTTAAGATATCCACTATCTATATTTTATCTCGCTAAAATTTGTGGAAATGCATTGTCCAATACTTGGCCTAAGGATCCCAATGCACGTGTGTAACAAAGTAACATTCAATAGATAAAAGATTTGTTCCTCCAGACTATTTACTAATTTTTAATGGTAAATTTCCTGAGTAATCCAAACATCAAGATTGTTAATTGAGGCGGCTGCAATCTTTTCTAATTTCTCCTTCACTCTCATCATAAATAGCCACATTCCATATAATTTAACACTGCTTTGTCAATAAATTACACTTGATCCAAAACCTGAATTTTTCCTACCTATCCAAAAGTTGAATTTTTAATCTAATGGGAGTGTTATCATTGTTAAAGCTTGTAGATGATCAACTATTGATGCTTGGCAGTCCTGTCGTGTAAGCAAGACTAGATATTTAAGTATTCTGACACACTTATTTTAGCAGGTAGAAGTTATTCTAATGGGAAGAGTATTGATTTGATTGATGATGGACACGTTTGCACGACCTTCGCTTGCTCTTGATCAACTATTAATGCTTGGCAATCCTGTGGTGTAAGCAAGACAAGATATTTAGGTATGTTGACACACACTTATTTCAGCCACTAGAAGTTATTTTGATGGGAACAGTATTGATTTGATTGATGATGGACACATTTGCACGATCTCTGCCTGCTCTTGATCAACTATTAATGCTTGGCAGTCCTGTGGTGTAAGCAAGACTAGATATTTAAGTATTCTGACACAACTTATTTCAGCTGGTAGAAGTTATTCTGATGGGAAGAGTATTGATTTGACTGATGATGGACATGCCTGCATGATCTCCACCTGCTCTTTTTTCCGCTTTGTACCACGTCTATGTCCATAAATTATGTAACATTGATGGGAGGAATTCTAACAATAACATTAATTCCATTCTTATCATTTGGATTTTCTAAACATTTTTCATCTTGAAAAATAAGATATATGCCCAGAAAAATAGCTCTTAACCAATGAGAAAAAAGTATTTTTGTTCTGATAAATAAATTTAAAAATATACAATTCAGATTTTTAGGAAATGATAATTGTTTACTCAAAAAAGAAATAGGAGGGGAGTGAAACAAAAACATTAGTTCCATGCCATATATAAGGAGGGACTAATTAGCTAATAGGCTTTCCTCTTGGAGTTCATTCCAACCAGAAATTGTCTCACACTGGTCAGACTTTGTCGCGCATGGCCCAGAATTTGCCAGAATTTGTTTCATGCCCGACAGATAAAATACTGCATCTGAGGCATGGATCTTTCAAGTTTCAGATGAGCAACATGCAAACTTGGATGAGCGCCGCACTTACTAATGAAGATAGTTATCTTGATGGATTCCAAGATGTTCGCAAAGGTAGGGTTAAAGTGCTCGTAAATGTACAAGTTCAGAACATCTACAAGCTCATCAGTAATGCTTTGGCTCTAGTTAACAAGCTTGCAAGTTCCACTACAAGTTATGGATAGGGTTTATTTAAGCCTTGTCACATTGTATAAAAATTATTTATCCTGTTTTTCCCTATAAATTAACCTTTTTGAACCTATAAATCAGAAAACTTTGTATTGCGCTTCTACTTAGGGCTTCTTTTCTTGAACGAAGGTGAAAATCCTAGAGAGAAATGTTAGAAATTTACAGATTTTCAGGGACATGTTTGAAGTTTTTATAGTGTTCCAGGAGAATATTTAAAATATATAGTTCTTCAGGGAAATCTTTAAAGTTACAATTTTGCAGGAGAATATTTTAAGTTTTCTTCAGGGGAATGTTATGTTTGGGGGAAAGAGAAGCTAGTGCCATCATATTTGTGTTTAGATCTGATCCGATTGAATAAATATTGGAGATTTTTCTCTCTGCATGTGATGTGTAGTTGTAGCCATTACTAGTGGTTGAGATGATTGACATTCTGATACTTTCTATGTGAATGATCTTGATCTGTAATTCCATTGTTAAATGAGATGAAATGTGAATCAGTCTATATCTGATTTTAGATAGATTTGGGCTCTATTTCACTGTGAGCCCCAAAATCCTATTTTAGGATAATAGTGATTTGATTTTGTGATCCTACAATCATGAAAGGAGGAGAAAATCTTAGAGAAATCTTATCCAACCAGTCTCAGTGCTATAAATCATCATGTCTTCTGTCTTTTCTCCTCATCAACCTCCATCTCCATCATGCATGTGTGTTTCCATCTTCCTTCTTATTTTTATTTGTTTTTGATAAGGTAAACAGGTTTTAAGGGGTCCTAAAACCCATAAGTTTAACAACAAGAAAGGCTGAAAATAAGCGAAAAAACGCCCAGCCAAAACATAAGCCTTACGGCTGAAAATAAGCCCAAAGGCCCAGCCCGAAACAACTGCCCACTAAAAAGGCCAGAGAACCAACCAGAAAAACAGAGACCAGACAAAAAGCCAAAGCCAGGAGAAACAAAAACCAAAGGACAGAGACCCAACCTAGCAGACTACTTCTCCATCTCGAGAATGGTCTGGGCAGCTTCGGCGCACTCTTGTTGCTCTTCTGCCTTAAGATCCTGGGCGTTCGTCAAATCCTGCTCCATAGTGTTGTCCTTGGCTTTATCCTCATCCAACCTATCTTTGTCTCTGTTCTGTTTATCATCTTCCTCCATCTGGTTCCTGTCTTTGAGATTTTCCAAGAGAGAGAGAGGATGTTGTCGTTGATCGAAGCGAGGAGGGAGATCATTTGACTTGCCAGGTTGTGATTGTAGTTCTCAATATTTTTTACTCTCCTCTCCATCAGAGTCTCCCAGCTGTTCCGGTCGCCTTGGCTTTCTGCACCTGTCTTGCTCTTGATTTTTTCCATTTGGGAAACCCTATCTCTGACATCCTCAAGCTCATGGAAAAGCCATTTAATTGATCTGAAGTTGTCGATCATGCTATTGCGGGCATTGTTCAACAGATTCATGCCCGTTTCTCTTGCATTATCAGAAATAGCCACCATAGCCGGGTCAATTAGCTCATTGAGTCTAGGCTTCTCGAGGTCGTCCACCAGGAGTTGGGGGTTCATCGCCTCTCTGTAGATTCCCATAGTGGCCGTTCTCACATTGAAGTTCTTCCAAGCCTTCCTTCTGTTATTAACTTGCACTTCCCCCTCAATCTGTCCAGAGTTGTCATTTTCCTCCAAAGGAGGCTAAGGATGTATAGGGGAGAGGGGAATGGGCAGAGAATCCTTTCCCTGACTACTGGAGCGCTCCATGCTCTCTCCCTCCCTCTTCTGTCTTTTTCTCAGTTTCTCCTCATCCAACTCCTCCTTCGAAACCTTGTCAGAATCATCAGTATCCATTTCCTCCTCCACCTCAGCAGAGCCAGTTTTAGCTGGGCTATGACCTCTAGGGCTCTTTCTGCTGGGTAATTTGATAGAGGGGTAATCCTTCTTATGGCTTTTAGTCTTCTTACCTGAATGCTCAAAAACCTCATCAGAGCTGATGCTCTCGACATCGTCGGAATCTAAGGAAAAATTGGAGCTGCTCTTGTCAACATCCGCCCCCTAGATAGGGTTTTTGCTAATGGTTTGAGCGTGGAAATGCTCATGAATCAGAAGCAGAAGACCCTCATGCAGTGCCGGGTTGACGGTAGCTTTCTTTTTAAAACTAGAAATGGCCTTGTTCATCGAGTTAAAAAGATAATACGAGAAGGAGATCTTACTACCATGGCGAAAATGATTCAGAATCACAAAATGGTGAGTCCTAACCCTATCAAACCTGGGGTCTGGGGTTATATATTCAATGACAGCGTAGAGAACATACCTCCAGAGCTTCTTTATAGTATTCGTTACAAAAAACATCTCTTTCTTGCCCAGCTTGTTCAGTTCTTCAGTGTTTTTCACAAAATCCTTGATTGCATTAGAAGACATCTTCTTGTCTCTGAAGAATTTATGCCCCTCCATCGGAATCCCCGTGACTTCAGCAACCACATCCTCAGTAATTTGAAAGTAGACCCCGTTCACCTTAACCTTACCATTATTCCACGAATTCACCATGCTGTTAGTGATCTCAGGATCCGAGCCATGAAGTTTCTCGAAGAAATTAGTAACCCCACCCTTTTCCAGCTCTCTCCAAACTTTGGCCTTGTTCTTCCACTTCTGAACTTCCCCCACCGGCTCCTTTCTGCTCCTCTCACCCGTCATGTTTACCTGATCAACTTCCACAATTCTCATGAACTCTGAACTGTGCAAGTTATTTGCATTCAAAAAAATGGTGATGTTTCTTTTATGATACCCGTGAATATACCCCTTTCTAAAAATAATGGTATCATCCTTTCGAACGTGTCGAAATGTCAGAGGAAACCCCTTTTGCTGGTGAAAATCACGATGCCAATAATGGCACTTACCATTTATTAAGCAATCTTTATTATCCATAATTGCATTGGATTTGAGCCATCCTTCCCAAGATTTTATCTTGGTTGATGAGCAACTTTGCCTCCGCCGGAAAATCTTTTCCGGCATGCCAGGTCAGATTATTGGTGGCGTTAACCCCTTTATTAGCAAACCAATCAGCGACTAGGTTTGCCTCTCTGTAAACATGAGTGACGTGGACCTTATCGAACTTTGTGAGAGTGGCGCAAGTCTCAGCAATTATGTTCGCAATCGTCCACGAGGGAGGGGAAATACCATTAATGGTATTAATAATGTTTTTGGAGTCCCCCTCAAGCCAGAGTTTAGTAATCCCGGCTTCAAAAGCCAACTTGACCACCTTACTCGCAGCTCTTGCTTCAGCCAGATGAATAGTCTGGATTCCCAGCGGGGAAGCAAAGGCAGCTATTCCCTCCCCATAGCTATTTCTTATGATTCCACCGCAACCTGAAGGGCCTGGGTTACCCTTTGAAGCCCCATCAAAGTTGGCTTTTGACCAACCATCTGGGGGGAGAAGCCAGCTAGCATCCTGCCTTTTGAGGTACCTGTCTTTTTCTTTAGCTATCTTTCTGTCCCCTTCTTTAGCTATTTTTATTTGTTTCTCTTCAAAAGTTACATTTGTTTTAGTTTTAGAGATTTTGTGTGTTTGTTTTAGATAATGTAAAATAGTTTATTAGCAGCTTCCAGAAATGTTACAGTATGTGGATTATATGCTTGTTCTCTTGTTGTGCCATTCTAAGCCAAATTGGATAAGGGTTCTAAAGCTCCAAGGTCTTTGATTACAATCAGATTTTGGGGATCATTTGTGCACAATGCAAGTAAGACATCTTCTGCATTTTCTAGGTTTCGAGGTGAACCAGCTTTGATAGTATCCACTAATATTGGAATAGCGTCAACATTTCATTTCCAATGGCTATTTTCCCTTCTTGGTGACTTGCAAGAATAGCCAATATGCAGTAATAGTCACACTAGTTCAATTGAGAAAAATTATAGCTTACAAGGCATCAAGTTGAACTCTTCCTAAGCGAAAATGAAGCTCTTGTGGTAGACATGAGACCAATTCCTCCATCCAAAAAATACCCAATGTCACACCAAAATAACCATTACAATTTTAATAAATTTCATAAAGCCCCAAATATCAAACCAGAAAAACCAAACCATCTGTGATGTTCATTATTGATACTAGAAATACCCAATAATCACACTTGACCAATCTGATACTACCGAGTGTAATTTCTTTACTCGAAAACACACCAAAAATTCCATAGCAATATTACCCATATGCCACACCAAAATAACCTAAAAAAATTTATATCAATTTTAGAGATGCTCAAATATCAAACTTGAATAACCAAACTATCAAAGGTGTATATTATTGATACCAAAAAAACATAAAAGTCGCACTCAAAATTTTGTCAATATAACATCGAATTGAAACAACTTGAACTTCCACAAATGTTATAAGTAACAATGTCTATCTATCCCTTATTACCCAAGAAGATGGCGTTCCTCCCCACTCAGCCTTAGGGGATCTGAAGATATAAAACCAAGCACCAAGCAGGATGAACTGTCAAAGGTGTGGAGTTAGGTGGGAGTACTGTTGTTATTGAGCATGACATGGCTTGAACTGTGGAGGATGTTTATGCCAAGGTGTTTCTTTGCTAGGAAAGTACGGTGGCTGTTGAGGGAAGGCTTGGCATTTCAATGTGCCTGCTATACCTAGGGTCATTGCATTTTTCTCTAAATAGTGACGTGGGAGGCCTTGGATCTCATGACACTGGAAGATGATATGAAACCAATGGTTACTCCTTTTTTTTCTTGTATGAAATCTCCAACAATTACAATTTACATGGCAAAATCTTCACTCTATTTTATCAATCTGAATTCATTACATCGATTAACTACCCCCTTCAGATCATGTGCAAAATATGCAAGCTTAGGAGAGCCACGTGCATTGTTTTACATAATTCCTCAAACAAATGTCAAGTTCCATAACTAGAGGATATAACATATGTTCCAGCACACACAAGGCACGTAGGAATAAACAAGCCACCTAAGGCATTAAAATGTTTGATCCCATACTTGGTCCTGATTTTTATTATAATTTATTGCATGGAATCTATGTTGGCTTAGAATGGAGTTAAAAATCAACCTACGTACAAACATTTTTGTGATGTAACATAAGTTTAACAAGTGCCACGTAGTAAACAATATATTATTGGTAAACATTAAATGCATGCCTAGATGCAGCCAAAACTCATCTCTATGGCATGCCTCTAGTTAATGTGTTCATGATAGGAAATCTGGTTATGTATGTGTATATGCAATGAGATCTCTATTAAAAGTGAATACTCGAGTAGTAGCTACTCTAGATACCATGATACACTACCCATTGCTAACATGAGATCTATAGAGGGAATGCCAAGAGTAAAATTTTAAAAAAATAGATTTAAAATTAGTTTACCCCTTTCCCTTCTTCACATATATTGTTTCATCAATGTAAAAAAGTCAATTTTATATGCTTCCTTCTATTATATATATTTTTAATTATTCTTTCAAATAAAAACCCTATCGACTATCCTTGCACCTCCCTTTAGATGCAAGTGCTAGTAATATTATTAACATATTTCTTCATAAAAGCTCATGATGCTTTACAACATGAATACCCACTCTTACATTGAATGTTCATCGTTGAAACATTTATATATCTAATTTCAACATATAATTATCTTGTGGGGTATGGGACCGCTTCCAACAAGAATCTTAGACCAAAATAAATTAAGCAAAGAAAATGATTACACAAAAAATACTAGTGAAAACAAATATTTTCAAGTATGTTAGGACTTAAGAAGTATAAAATATGAAATACTACTGAATTAAGCAACCGCTCGATGTGAAAGGCGGCTGCAACCGCCGGTCTTCTTGCATGTTTGTCCTTATCCTATCCACGTCACATTCTCAAATAGTTTCAACTTATTAAAAAAAAATGTTTGGATTTTTTTAAATTATTCGCAAATAGGATGTAGTGGGGGAGGACATGCAAATGGGTGTAAATTGGCAAAGTTAGAAAATAGTTTGTATTTTGTAAGGCATGGGATGGTTGAGTAAAGTTTGAGAAAACATGATTGGGACAAGCCATCCCTCTCACTAATAGCATTTTATGATTTGTTTTCATGGGCGTAATTTATTCATTTATAGCCATGTGAGATAATGTAAAGCCTAAGCAAAAGATTCTCCCCTATGATTCTAAAGTTGCACATTGGATGACCTTTGGAAGATAATAGATTATATAGTCCATATTGTCTTGCTCTATGTTCAATTTTTCCTATTCTTGTCTTTTGGGTTTATGATTTTATATAGTTTGATATCTTTGGGTTCATGATTTTATATAGTTTGATGTATATTTGTATGCTTATTCTTGGTTTTAGATGTTTTAGTTATCATTTAGATTGAATATGTGGAGTAGAGTTGATTCTATTTTCCATATTTATCTGGGTTTATAATTTTATATATTTTAATGTTTATTCTTTTTTTTTTAAATTAATTAGTTATCATTTCATATTTGTATATCTGGAATAGAATTGATCCAATTTGAAGTCAAAGATTTGGTATTCATTTATTTACTTTAATATATTTTGTTATTATTAAATCATTTTATTAATTAATTGTGAACAAATTTAAATCAGTCAAATATTTGATCTTTGATTTGAATTCAATTTTATTAATAACTTGAATAAATAATTGTGATTCAATATAATGTATTTTTTATTGATTTATGAGCATGGTTCCATGGTTCCTTTACTTAATTATATTTATTCATCTAGTTTGAAACAAAATATAGACATTCATATTGAGTGTGCACACATTTTTTCTTGTAAGAAAAATGAACATGAATATACAACATTATTAAAGAATAACCTTAATAGTTTATACCTAGCACATTACACTCTTGTTTGTTGCTTTCAATCTTTCTCCTAGAGCTGTAAAGTAGGCCAAATGGATTTTTTTTTTGAAGTTCATAAAATTGGACATCTTGTTTGAGTTTAGTAAAATTGCAAAGCATTGGTGAATCAACTTCTAACATTTGGGAGAGCATGCCTCCATCATCAATTTTTTAGCTAAGGCTTAGAATTAGTTTCTTTCAATTTCACATGTATCTCATTTAATATCAATTATCAATCCCAACTAGTTCAATCTAGGTTAATTGTGCACATTTAATTAATAATCATATAAAAGTAAAGTGTAAATGTATTCTTCGTCAATGTCTTTTAATAAGAATGTGATGTTCTTGCAATAGGGGAAAAAATAATGTGAGAAAAATAAGAAGTGCAAACCTATAATTTTCCATTCATTTGAACTCACTTTGATTAGGTTCTCCCAATGAAAAGATTAGTATATAAGTGGTGTGTTGATTCATAAAACATAACCAAAACTTTATGTGATATTATTCTCAAACATCTTTAGATTCCATATATCACTAGTGTGAAATTGAGTTCTATTCATATCTAGTAGGTTAAGTTTATTTGCACATTTTTTCTTATTTTGTGTCGTCGTGTGTACATGAACATGTTTCTACACTTTATCTTGTCTACAAGTCCCTTAGTGATTCCAATGTAGTGTGAGAGCTTTAAATTTGCAAGCTCCTTCTCTTATTTAGGATATTTCTCAACTACTTTCACATAATATATACTAAAGTAAAATTGACGTTGTCATTGAGACTAAAGGGACCAAACATACATGGATGATGAAAAAAATCAAGAAAGTTGTTCACAATGTTGTATAGGGATTTTTGAGGTTCCTCATTGGAATTCATATAAAATTCACATTGTTTATATGAGCCTATACAATTTATTTAACACTATATATTGTGTGGATATGTCTCGAATTTTATTTTGACATAGTCATATGTTGTCTCTACTATGGTGCAATTTTTGTTTAATTTTTTAATATTTGGAAAAATGTGATGGTTAGCAAGGTCCTATCTTTTCATAATAGTAATTTCAATTGTCAAACTACATAGGTTTGGTACTTACATACAAAGGTTGGTGGCCCTAAGGGACATAGCCCCGAACCACACCAAGTCCTTAGTGGGCTCATTCTTAGCACTATTTATTTCCCCTACTACAAATCATTACAATAAGCAACACAACTCTTCTCTATTGTCGATAGAATACCATCGTCATCACTCCTATGCCACCCTAATTTGTTAACCTCCACACCACCCTAGTTATTTTTAATAGATTCTTGTCCTTCATGTATTTCTTCATGTTTCTAAAAGTTCAAGACAAATTTTGAGTATTTTATGTATCCTTATCTTGTTCTCTCATTTGGGGAGGATTTTTGCCATAGGGTTTTCTCCTTATCTTTATTTTCAAGAGAATTTTAATGTGCATGAGTACCCTAATAGGCTTTAATTATCAAGATCCATCGTGAGTCTTTTTATGTCTCCAAGTGAAAATTTTATTTAACCATTTATTTACTTCTTGACTTATATTCACATCTCATTGGTTAAACTTAGTTAGAGTACATATAGAATATTCAATTATCCAACACTTTGCTACATAAATCAACATGTAAAGAAGAAATGATCATTGCAAGGTTTATATAATTTTAAAAAAATTGTAACACTTATCAAATATAGATTGCATTCACATTATCAACAATTATGATAAGGGTCATAAGGTTATTGTTAGTGTCCATTACTCTTTCCTTTTCAATAGTATGCTTTGGGGCTTCTTTAAGCCTGGCAAGGGGTTGAGACAAGGGGACCTCCTTTCATCTTATCTTTTCATAATGGTTGCTAAATTGTTTACCATGAACTTTGACCATTTAATATCATAACAAAAAAATTGAGGGTACACGTAGAGCCACCACCCTTCCTCCAGAAATTATGCAAGAGTTCATGGATGACACTCCTCTATTTAATATTTCCTCAATCATTAAGGCCAAAAATTAGAAACAACTTATGGATGACTATGCCTTAGTCTTAGGACAAAAAATAAACTATGTCAAAAGAAAATTCTACTTCTTCCACACTGATTTAGTCCTTCAAGATATATAACTTGGAGGTCCTCAACTATATAAAGGTGACAAGGAGAGTCCCCAAGGCACTTTGCAATCTAGTGTGACAAGGAGAATCCCCAAGGTTTTAAAGAGAATATATCTTCACTTGGGAACAAAACCAATCTAGTGTGTTCTCTATCAAATCAACTTACAATTTTATTATCACCACCCCCCCCCCCCCCCCAAAGGATCTAATGCACTAGGGGATCAAAGTGTAGAACTCCCAACTTATTCCCAAGAATAATTGCTTATGGTGGATGATTTTTTCATGGGAATTTTTTTACTATAGACAATCTTAGACAGAGGGGCTTTCAACTCACCAATCGGTGCATTTTATGCAAGAATTTGGAGGAAACTATCAATCACCTCCCGATCCATTATCCCTTTACCTCCTGAACCTGGAGAAAGATACTTGCAAAATTTAATACCTCCTAGACTTTCCTCGAGAAGGATCTGCAGTAGTTCATACACAACTAGGATTGCCCCTTCAACCACCCTATGATTTACTATACTTGGAACCTCATCCCTCCTCACATTTTCTAGAACATATGGAAGGAGAGGAATTATAGAATATTCAAGGAATCAACTAATAATAGAGACATTTTGGTAAGAATCATATAGAAAATACTTAGGGAAAATGGTTCTATATGTAGTTGGGAGGCCCTGACTAATCCCCCTTCATCTATGGGTTGTATGTTGGCTAGGATATGGAACCTCTCAAGCTCCTTCTTAAAATTTGATTACTTTAAAACTATTTCCATACTCAATACTAAATGGATAGCCTCCATTTCAGCTTGGCTTAAACTTAACTTTGATGGTATTTCTTTCAATGGGCTGGTTGGTGGAGGAGGAGTCCTGGGAAATCATAAAGGTGATGTAATCATATCTTATGTAGGGAATTTATGCTCTACAAATAGCAATGTTGCTAAAGCCTTGGCACTACTCTAGGGTCTTAGATTTTCCCTCACTATTGGGATCACCAACCTTTGCATTGAAAGGGATTCTAAATGAATCATTGAAGCTACCAAAGGAGATATGTGGTTTATTTGGAAAGTGAGAAATATTATATAGGACATATAGCCCTTGCTAACAAAGCTCCCCAATTTCTTGTTGCATCATACTTTCAAAGAAGGAAACATAATGGTTGATTCGCTTGCTATAATTGTCCTAGGAATCAATGGTATGAGATTCCATAGGCATTTTTCCTCACTCATTTATAACACCACCTCCCTCATAGGGAAGGAGTGGAGCCATGTTAATTATAAATTATGCTCAAACCTCTTGGTAGATGTCCCAAGATGATACTTTACTTTCTAGAGATCCATTTAGTGGGTGCTATGTTGGTGTTTTCAAATTTGAGCATGGCTTCTTTGGAAGGGTGGTTTAGGCCCCACAATTTTGAAAACTATGACACGATGTAGACACAAACTCAGTATATCGTTAGTGAAAAAAATGGGTTCTATTAATTATGACTTTCCTATAATTTACTTCACCTATTTTGAACTAATTAATGTTAGGAATCTCCACCAGATATTTGATATTGGTTAGATTGTGAAAAAATTATAGTATGCACATGTTGCCTAAATGTGATGTCCTTTCCTTGCATAGTACAAATAAAGTTTCTAATTATACTCTTTATCATTTTTTGTGTTGCCTTCTCAGTAATTCGTTGAGCTCTATATCTTCTCTCTATATTTACTATCCATCTATTTTTTTGGTTTCCACCATTATCGCTTTGGTGAATAAAGAGATGGGTGACAAAAGAGTCCAAGTTGAGTTAGACAAGACTAATGGAAATACCTGCAATGACCCTACGCTTTAGCTCATGTATGATGAGGGTGACATTGCACCCTATATGGAGGCCATAACTGCGCATGACAAGTGTCTATCTATGTAGTTCAATAATATAATTTGGCATGAAAGGAGAGTCAATATGGGTGGCATTGCCTTCGAGATAAAAATATATATATTATTACTCAAGTGACAAGGTTGTCTAATGGACATCAAAAATGGAAGAAAACCAACAAGGTTCCAAATGAAACCAATCTCAATAAGTTCCTCAACATAATTGATGTTCAGGTCAAATTACATGGGGTGTAAATAGAGAAGCTCTTCCTAAACCCTAGGACTAGGTATGCATGGTCATAATGAAATACTTCCCCTTTGAGGGTAGATATGGGGTTTATTACTACTACCACTTTCCTTTTCTCAATCACTTTCATCATCACAATATGATTTCTGATAAAGGGTGCTTTGATACCACTTGATAAAGGATTCTTGGATGCCACTTGATGAAGGTTGATCCCCTCAATACCATAAACACATAACTGAAACAAAGAAATAACAAAAAATTGTGAGAAAAAAATATGGTCTTCTTATTATTATTGCAAATACAAAATTACAGAATTATGAAATACAATATGCAAACCCACATGGGCACCTTCCTTATAATAATTTGCAAGACATAGTTGTGAACTATCACCTAGAGTTATCCTAGACAATCTACGAGCATTCCTCATATAGGCAACTTTTCACTGCCTGAGAAGTTTCTAGACGTCAAATCCTAACCCTTGAGGCTGACCAACCATAAAATTACACACTGAGTTGGCTCCAAACAATTATGATATTTATTTTGGAAATTTTGTTTGGCCCAACTCTGGAAGACCATAACTTGTGAACCATTGACTTGATTGGTAATTATAACCCCGATCTAGAATCGTCGGCTTCTGATCTAGAAGACTTGACTTGTGTAAGCTCTAGTCTACCTCATTTCAGAGCCCATGTTAAGCCACTAAGGCCTTCAATACTGAGCTTGAATTTTTTCTTCCAAAATTACACACCGTAAATATGCAATAATTTCACAAATACTCATGATATGGCATGGAGCCTCAATTGGAAGGTTGATACATCCAAGATGAATCTCCACCTCTAAAATTAGGACATTCTAAGCTCATATGATTGACTTACTAAGAAGAAATCCTTCATAAACAACAAGTTTGCACTAAGACAACCCTTATTCAAGAAACATAAAGAAAATATTTTTGGGCGATGCAAGATTTCTCTTACACCCATGATGTTCCTACAGCACATGCCCAAGGTAATTTGAGAAGTGACCTCATTATGTCTTAGGTATTCAGAGGAAAACCAAGATGGTCAACCTCCTCCCTTGATAGCAATGATGAATCTTCTATGGGTATCCCTTTCCATTTGACTAGATATTATTCATATGTTATGCTTTTCATGCTCCTTCCAACATGACTATCTAATATTTCCTCAATCTCCTCCATAGCTAAAGTATCTATTGGAATACTCCACTGCACTTCTACAGCCTCATCTCCATCACCTACTTCATGATACTCTGTCAAATTTGAAATGTTAAATACTAGTAAAATATTCAATTCAACATGAAACTCTACTTGATGGGAATTTCTAGGATCATTCTTTTTCAGTATCTCACATGGTCTGAACTTCTTCATTTTCAACTTATTATATGTGTACCCACTAGAAAAAACACCTTCCTTAAATGAACCATGATTTCCTCCCTAACCTAAAAATCCTTATACCTCTTTTTTCATCTTCTTAGTCTTGTACTGTATTCATCTTTGTAATGTGCTTCCTCACCTCCTCATGGATGTACTTCAAATGTTTGACAAAACCTTTGCTTTAACACTCCATGTCTCTCATTTATCCAACTACCTCAATTTAGAAGCATTTCTAAGACTCCTCCCATATACAATCTAGAATGTTGATTTTATCCTATTGACATAATTATTATATGCAAATTCTCCCTATGGTAAAATTATATCCCATCCTTTTGGCTTATCTCCAACCAAACATCTTAGCAAGTTCTCTAAACTCCAATTCACAACCTCTACTTGTCCATCAATGTGTGGATACATGAACGGCTTACTTCAAATCTTTCTTCAACCTCTTCCACAATGTACACTAGAAATACCAAAAAACTTGGTATCTCGATCTGAAACTATGCTCTTCGACAGACCATGTAGTCTCACCACTTCTCTGGAAAACAACTCTATCACATAAACAACATCACTAGTATTCTTGTAGGGAATGAAATGTGTTATTTTTTAAAACTTGTTAACCACAAGAAATATTGAATCATTCCCTCACTAAGTCCTCGGTAAACCACCAACAAAATCCATGCTAACATCCTCTCACAACTTCTCTGGTACAGGAAATGGCTGATACAACCTCATATTCTACTTCACTCCTTTCACCATCTGACATAACATGTAACTCTGTAAAAACATTCTTGACATCCTACTACATTTGTGGCTAGTAATAATTCTCAGTAACTAAATCAATAGTTTTATCTCTACCAAAATGTCCAACTAATCCTCCACTATGCTTCTCCTTAATGTGATTATCTCTCATAGAACTTCTTGGGAATGTATAATTGGCTTCCTTTCAACAACATACCATCCTTGATTATGAAATCCAACCACTTCATCTTGTAAAGTGTAATAGGTTTTGTACAAGATTTCCAGGCTTCACCAAAATTAGGATCCTTTAGATATAAAGTCATGAGTTCCTTGAACCTAACCACCTCAATTTGCATCTATGTCAACAAATTTTTTCTGTTAACACAAAAGCTTGCACCTTGCCTAAAGTTTTTACCTAAAGATGGCCTCGTGTAATATGGAAACAATCTCAAAAGTGTGGGACTTTGTGACATGAGATTGAATCTCCAAAAAAGGTTGGCTTCCTTTCTATCAATGGTGCACCTAATTACTTTTTGAGAGAAAAAGGGAGAAGGAATACATGAAAGAAAACTACCTAATCTAATCTAGAGGAGGTGATACACCAAATAGTATATAGGTCTACTTCCTTTCCAATAACATGCACCAGAATTCAACAGATTTCTCAAGATATAACATTATCTAGACCTTTTCAATCCCAATATCCTAGATAAGCCAAGAAGATAACATAACCAGAGAAGGAATACATCGAATTCACTTAATCAAATTAGTTATTAAAGATGAACATGATCATATGATATTGTAATTGTCAAAATACATTTAACAAGTGAGGCTACAAGAGTGCATAAACTTAACTGACAAAGAATGGACATGACAAAGGAGATTTCTATTGAGCAAGAGGCAAAACAATCACAAAGAGTATCTCTAAAAGATTAGAAAGGAGAGAACCCCTTGAACAACAATAAAACTTGCCTTTATAGGGTGTAGGCATAACCCAAACAAATTTTACCCTAAGGAAAAGCTCAACAACTGCATTGAAGGTTGCAAAGAATAATCACTACAAATGTGAAGAAGATTTAATTCTGGTACACCTTCAAATGCAAGAAATCCATGTATTTCATACCAACCCAAACCCTAAGAAGACAGAAACAATAATCATTAACACTCTAACTGGGTAGATGGATAAACCAGGTGGCAATGGAGTGTTATTTGTGTCAAACAGACATGGAAAATGCAAAAGTTATTACAAATGATCAAAAGATCAATTCTACCATTAAAGAGTTGCTTGCTTCATTTTTGACATGCCAAATCAAATATATCAGCAAGTCAAACTAATTCCACCCTCACCTACACCATGTGGCCCAATCATAACAAAACATTCTACCACCCTGTTTAACCTTCTAACCTTACATTGATTGTTGACTACCCTTTGTTCGTGACTTTTCCACCTGGGCCCGCTACGATACATGTCAACTTGTCGTTATGTCGCTATGTCTAAAAATCTAGTAGCTTTCTATAGCAAAAAAATGACAACCCTCAATTTGTCTTCAATTTGATGGTGGAGAAAATACAACATCTTATGAACTATGATGGGCTCATTGGGACACATGTTGTATCATCTTTATCTCGCTATGTATATTCATCGTGCAACTTTCTATAGCAACAAAGTGACATCTATTGATCTTGGAAGATCAAATGACCATGACAAAATACCCTTTCTCTTTATGTTTATATCTATAGCGAATAGGAACTTGATAGTTGGAGCCTCATTCATGACAAAAAACTTTTAGAAACTCCTCGCATGGGTTAGTCCTACCACCTCCATGTGTTGAATTGTTGTTATGTCACTATGGCTAAATATCATGTATCTTGAGAAAGTGAGAAAGTGACATCCATTAATTTATCCTAATCTAATGACAGAGGGAAATGCATATCTTATATTGATCAAAAACCAAAGAGGGGTCCTCCATGACAAGTGTCAGCTCATCGTTATGTCACTATGATTGTTCTTCATGCAATTTCTATTAGTGACATAATGATGTCCATTAATCTCAAATCTGATCAACAGTGTTGGTTGAATATTTCAAGGACCTAGTTCAGTTTGCAAAACAACCAATAAAATCCTTAATCCTTTCTAACATCCTTATAGGCCACAAAAGGAAGTGGATAACAAGGACATGTGACATGTTTTTGTTATGTCGCATATATTTAACCTCCTTCATCTTTTTATAACAACAAAGAGAAAGCCACAGATCCTCTAAGATCTTATGGTTAAGAAGATGCATTACCTTCTCTACCTAGAACTAGAAGGGGGCCCACAAGACAGGTGTCAGCTTTTGCTTCCTCACAACCTACATCTAAATGTTAGTTCTAATTGTTGCAAAGCCGCATAATTGTAGACTTGACCATTTTGTACCATTGCAACCCATCTCATAGTTAAGGTATGAACTAGAGCAACAATGTGATTGAAAGAAGTCACATGGTCACAACATGAAACATTCACTAGGATATATCATGAAGGGCTTGAAACTTAGGGATATAAAGGATAAGCCAAGATTTTGATGTATCCTTATAATATTTGAATATTTGAAAATATGATCGTTGGCCATGTTGTTATCTTGAAATTCAAATATTGGTGGGAGGGTAAAAATAGCTAACATTTTCTTCTGCTAAGAGCATCAGCAACTTTGATAAACTTCCCACTCCTATGTTTCAAAATAAATGTATAATTCTACAAAAACCCAACCCATTTCAAATGCCTTTGGATCAACTTTCCTTGACTATTCAAATATTGCAAAGCTTGATGATTAGTATACAAAACAAACACCTTAGGAAGAAAACAGTGTCGCCACTTTTTCAATGCCTAAACTATAGCATAAAATTTTGGTTATAAATTTTTTTATTTTTTTTGCATCATTCAACTTCTCATTGAAAGAAGCAATAGGTTTACCTTCTTGACTCAAATAGCTCCTATTGCAATACCACTAGCATCATAGTCTACTTTAAACAACTTGTTAAAATTTGGAAGTGCTAAAATAGATTGTTTTGTAACTTTCTATTTCAATAAATTGAAACCCGTGTCTACTCCTACAGTCCACTTAAACTCTTTCCTATCCCCTCTCATTGTTTTATTCAAGGGTCCACAAATACTGTTAAAATTTCTAATAAACTTTCTATAAAAACTAACTAGTTCATGAGAATATCTTACCTCTACAGCACTCCATGGAGTAGGCCATTCAAGGATAGCCTTTACTTTCTCAGGGTCCATTATTAGACCTTTCGCGGAAACTACAAATCCTAGGTACACCAACTCCTTCACAAAACTATACTTCTTCAAATTTATCAGCAACTTGTCCTTCCTCAACTTCTCAAACACCTTATGAATATGCATATATGCTCCTCCAATGTCTTACGAAATATCAAAATATCATCTAGGTAAACAATGACAAAATCACCTAGAAGTTCCTTCAGTACCTCATTCATGAGCCACATGAAAGTGTCTGGTGCATTAGTTAGCCCAAAAGACATGACTAACCACTCATATAATATTTCCCTTGTCTTCAAGGCAATCTTCCATTCATCTCCTTCTTTGATCCCAATATGATGGTATCCACTTTTCAAATCTATGTTTGTGAAAATACAACCCACTCAAACAATCCATTATATTATCCATCCTTGGCAATAGAAATTTGTACTTTATTATGATCTTACTGATATCCCAAGAATTTGTACACATCCTCCATTCTCTTCTTCTTTTTTTGGTGCTAATACTGTTGGTACAACACATGGATTCGAACTCTCTCAAATCAAACCTTTCTGCAACAACTCATGTACTTGTATGTTCAACTCTTCACTTTTTGTTGGTGTCATTATGTACATTTCCTTCTTTGAAAAAATGGCTCCTGGAATCAAGTATGTATCTGATGACTGATGTTCATTACTAGTGGTAATCCATTCAGCACATTATAAGATACACTATCTAGGAACTCTTCCAGCATATCTATAACTTATGTAGGTACATCTTCTACTTCTTCTTTACCATCTTTTTGAATTATAGAAAAACACACATGCTCACACCTCATACCCTCTATGAACTTCATTCCATCACACATGCTCACACCTCATACCCTCTAGGAACTTCATTCCATCAACAAAACATACTTTAGAATCACCACATACCTTTTCATCTATATCCTTGAATGGCTTCAACTTATGTTTCACTCCATCATTTGTCAGTGTGTAGGTATTCACACTACCATCATGTACAATGTGCATGTCAAGCTAACATGGCCTTCCCAATAGCATATGGCATATGTCCATAGGTATGATATCACAAAGTACCTCATTTTAGTAGCTTCCAATCTTGAACTTCACTAGACGCTACTCATTGATCATGACCTTGTGATCATCTTGCAATCAGGCAATACAGTATGGAAGTAGGTTTTTTTTCCTTGATATTTAACTTCATGACCATATTTTCTGACACCATATTGTCAGTGCTTCCACCATCAATGATCACATCATAATACTTATCTTGACATTTTCACCTTGCCTAAAACAAGCTCCTCCATTGATCGAGTTCGTTCTCACCACTCAATGGGACACTTCTTTTAACTAGGACTTCTCTTTTAGCATCTTTAGAATGTGATGATTTGGCAACTTCATCGACATGTACAACTCTAGCTTGACCTTAATTTCTCCTGTCTATCATTCCTTGGCAATGAGGACACTCAAATTCCTTATGCCCTTCTTTTCCATAGTGATGTAGTGTAAGGCAAAATGAACCCTTAATGGAACTAATCAAGTCACTAGAAAAAAACCACATAGTAGAAACACAACACAAGGTACCAGATCTAATAGAGAGACAACTCTTTATTTATAAATAAGTGATTACATCCAATGTGTCAAGTTGTAAGGCCTTCCTAGTTAAGTCCAAATACAAAAGTAATTACAACAATAGTTTTACAAGGCCTCACAAGATCCAAATACTCCCAACCCTAGCTATCTTGGATATGTAACAACACAACAATCTAGAAGAAACTTCAAGCAAGTTATAAACTTGTGCTCACAAACCACCAAGAAATCTTATTGTTTCCTAAGCCTAATCTCAGCTAATATCTCTACTCACAATTTGCAACTCTAGATTCCTTCCTAAATCTCAACTACTACCTTTGATTCCACTTATTTCTTACAACACTACCCAAACCCCTCCTTTTATACATGCCCGACCACAAGTCGGCATGTTACAAATTGAATCATCTAGAACCCAAATAAACATAATATTCATTATTCAACTTATAACAATCATTAAATGCATATGGGAGAAAGAACTAAGACCAAAAATAGGTCCTCACATATCCCATGATTGATCTACATCATGATCACATGCAACACATATTAAATACACCAAGTTGGTTGATCAAATCTCCCAAGAACATTATTCGATGAGCCAAACCACTGAGTATTACCAAAAACCACCAGAAATACCAGGTATACATTGAGAAAGCATGTCTATCAAGATACCACATGATCACTGAGTAATAGTTACACCAAGCAGATCATTAATCAAGAAAAACAAGCATCATAGAATCCTTCAGTCACCGAGCTCCTCAGGAAAGACTATAGCCAAGAACTATCCCAATAGTAACTAAACACCACCTCCTTTCAACTAAGTCCACCAACTCCAAAGTGAAAATCACTCCAACATACATTATTTCTAACTACCCTAGGATGCTCATGCATCAGACATCCCAGGTGAAGAATGATGTTCTCAACAGCTAGAAGAAATTCTTTTGAGATTCAACACACAAGCCCCAAACTGGTTCTTCACATACAAATCCTCTAAGTCATCAACTCGTACACTCTTACCTTTGTTCCACTTTGGAAAATCATTACCTATAATAGACAACCATTTACTCTACCCCTTCACATCCTTCCTCTCTATACCACATGTCTATTTTCCATGTTGATCTCTAACCCCTTGAGAATCCTTCAACTTAGCTCACTTATCAAACCTTAGGTTCCTCCTACTGAGTTGTGTATTATGCAAAGAAATCAAGGAAAACTTCATGCCATCCTTCTCAACAATAAATACATTTGTGATACAATCATGCACTACCCCACAATCATATTGTCAAGGTCTACTAAGTAATATGTGACAATTTCTCATGTCCACAATATCACATAACACTTGATCAACATATTGTACAACCTGGAAATCAACAAGACATTACTCCCTCACCTCCAAAGTATGTTCATCTTGTAACCAACTAATCCTATCAGGACAAGGATGTTTCACTTTCTTCAAACCAAGTTTCTAAACCATCTCCTCAACAACTAGATTATCAATAATACCACTATCCACAATTACATTCTAACATTTACCTCTAGACTTGCATTGAGTCCTGAATAGATTCCTTTGCTAACAAGGCTCCAAAATCCTCTTACCAAACAATACTCACCAAGCTAGCATGTTATCTTCCACCTTGGGCTTATTTATCAAGTCCTCACTTTCATTCACCACATCAACTCTTTTATCACTAACCTTCCTATCACCATTGGGACATTCAAAACATTGATGTCCTTATTCACCACATCTATAGCAAGTACCTTCAAATCAACCTCTATCTATTCTTCTCCTCTATTTAATAGGTTTTGGTTCATCTTCAACAATTTGTTTATCCTTCACTGGGTGTTCCCACTTCTCCTTCCCTCGGGAATTACCATGATGTCTCCTCTTTCACTTATCTTCTTCCTTCAAAGCATACTGATAAACATCCTCGACCAAGTCAGTCTTCATAACCATTCTCATCCTAAATATTGAATCTCAAACCATTAATACATCTATCCTCTTTTTCCTTTGAAATGTATCTACGTCTAGATCGAATAGTTAACTTGTAAAAATCCTCAATATAATCCTTTACAGTCATATCCTTCTATTTAATATTCTATAATCTCTTAAACAACTCAAGTTCATAATCAACATGAATGAATTTAGCCTTCAATTTTGTCATCATCAATCTCTAGCTAGAGATTTTAATTTCACCTCCCTCCTCTCTATCTCTTTGCAATTCTTTCCACCATAAAGTAACATCTCCTTTCAACTTAGTCCATGTCAACCTCACTCTAAGTGGATCACCAATAGCCTCTAACACAAAGTAATCTTCCAACTCAAATTCAATCAATCAGGTCTTTTGGATTCAAAACACTTGAGAAATTAGAAACCATCATCTTAAGCTTCAATTTCAACTGAGCCCCAAACCTATCCAACCAACTAGTTTTGTCTTCCACAGATGTCTCCATCTAATTGGTCATATCCTCACCACTAGATCCAGCAAGCTCAAACTCTTTAGAAACTTCCTCATAACCATCTTCCATACCTAGATTCCTTGGTACACCAGCTATAATTCTCATGATCTCAATAACCATATCACTCTTTATCAATTCCATCTCAAATTTAAAATCTAATCTAACTTTCTCTAAAATATTATTCTCCACCATATCACATATATCTACAATCACCCTAAGGTCCAATATTCTCAGAGCATCTTCCAAGATCTTCAAAAACTCAAAGAAAAAAATCACCCACTAGATAAATCTTTGCTCTACTACCACTTGACAAAGGTGACCAAGCCCCCAAAAAATAACCACACAAGACAAGATACAAGATATGATAGAGAACTGTCAACACAAAAGTCTGCACCCCTGCCCGATGTGTTATCCCTGGGTGACCTTGTGTAACATGGAAACAATCTCAAAAGTGTAGGAATTGAAATTAGAGATTCAATCTTGAGAGAAGGTTGGCTTCCTCACTATCAGGGTGCACCTAAACTAAGACTTGGAAGGAAAATGGAGAAGGAAAATTGAATTTAAATGTTGAAAGGGAAATACAGTGATGCACCAAATAGATTTTTGATCTGCTTATTCCAATACTTGAACTAAAATTCAACAGTTTTCACAAAGGCATTCCACTATTTGTATTTTATCAATCTTAGCACCATGGACAAGTCAAGGATCAATACAACCATGCAAGAAATACACGAGATTCGCTTAACAAATTAGTTAATTGAAATAAACATAATCATAAAGTATTGCAAGTACCAAAATACATCTAGAAAATGAGGCATAATAGATTGCACAAATTTAACTTGCTGAAAGTCGATAGAACAACATTTATAGAAAAGAAATCTATAAAAATACCAAAAAAAGAGATACCAAGAAAAACTAAAAACTTACCTTAATGGGGTGTAGGCATAACCGAGATCTCACCTTGAGTTCAAACTCCAGTCACACTGGAGTTAAGGTTACAAAGTACAAAATAAATGAAGAATTAGATAGAAATCTTAATTTTATTATCACTTGATTCATGGAAGTGACAAAAGGGGCCAAAGAATGCATCTAGTGACTGAAAGGACCATCATTCCTTCACAAAATATTAAAATAAACATGGAGAGGCATTAACATTGCTATTACAAGGCTCAAGAATTTGTTTCGCATTAAATAGATAGTCCTTATAACATGTCATGGCTATATGAAGTCAAATCACATCATTTTCAAAAAATGTGGGATGAAATAACACACAGTTTTAACCCACCTATGTACACCTATACAGTTGACCTACGTAGAAAAGGTCATCTTTGCCCCAAAAAAGTGGTGGACCATCGATGTGGATATTTCCATTTGAAATGGATGGCCCAAATGCTGCAAAACATCTCCCAATGAATGATTAAAACACAATCGTTGATGAAGAGACCTTTTAATCTGGTGATCAACACATTTCCCAATGCATGGTGGAAAAAATAGCAAACACTTTTTCTATTTTGCAAGTCGCCCAAAATGACCTTTGTGAAAAAGTGCAATGAGATAACATGAAACTCAACAAAAGAATAGACCAAGAAATTCAAGCAAAGAACATACCGAGCCAATAACTGAGCTACTCAAGAGAAGAATAAACTGAGCCACTCAGCCAAAGAACACCACAGAAAACACAAAAATTTAACTGCTAACTAACATGTTAACCCACCAAAGAATCCAACCCATTAAAGATCTCTTAGATTAGTTATTGGTGATGGGCTAAATGTGGGCAAAAAAAGCCAACAAAAAATAGCTATTTATACTCTTTATTCATAAATAATTGATTATATGCAATGTATCAGGTTGTAAGGCCTTCTCGGTTACGAACAAATACAAAAGCCATTATAGTAAGAGTTATGCAAGACCTCTCAAGATCCAAATACTCCCAACCATAGCTAGCCCAGATCTGTAACAACACAACAATATGGTAGAAACCTTAAGCAAGATCTAAACTTGTGCTTGCAAGCCACCAAGAAATCTTCATGTTTCCTAAGCCCACTCTCATCTACTAGCTCTACTCATTATTCACAACTTTAGATTCCTTCCTAAATCTCTACCTCCACCCTTGACTCCACTCACTACTTACAACACTACCCAAACCCCTCCTTTTATACTTGCACGATCACAAATTAGCCTATTACAAATAGAATCATCTAGAACCCAAATAAACATAACATGCCTTGGTGGCTTACAAAAACTATTAAATGCACATAAGAGAAAGAATCAAGACTACAAATAGGTCCTCACACATCCTGTTGGTGTTTTTTACACTACCAAGCAACAAAATACTTGATACCAAGATAGTGAAGAGAAATTTAGCCTAAGGATTAGCTATTTCCTATACTCAACTAAGAGGCCTTTAGATCTAGACCTAACTTCAACAAAATCATAAATATTTTCTACTCTTTAGGCTCTGCAAAACCAAGGGTGGGTGCACCTAAGGGATAAAAGATTCAAAACTTGATACTGTCTTCACATTTCATTTATTCAATGATATTTTATTACAATACCCATCCCTGTAGCAAATATTTGGTTATAATTCTTCTTAGATTTACAAGTAATTCTAAGTAACAATAGCTAACTAAAACACAAAGATTATATGCAAACAAGTATTAACTAGTTATGGTACTCTTCATACATTTAAAGTAAAACTGATTTTGATTTTAAGATTTTGCTCGATGCTTATCCATGATTTCTTCATATGCAGATTGAACTAATTGATTAGTGCCTTTTCCATTGGGATTCAAAATCCACCCAACTTCTTGACCTATTTAACTGCATTATAATCAATATCATCAACAATTCTCCCTAAAACCCATTCTTATGCATATCCTTGTTACTACCAGAAATCCTATCATATTACTGAAGCATTTACTCAATTCATTGAATCAAAAGAAATAGTGAATTGACATACAACCTATCCTAGTTGCATTAAATTGAACAAGCTTTGTCCATGCAATCTCAAAATAACTAGTCAATAACAATGGAGACAAGATTCATAGAAAACAAATATGGTGACAGTTCATCTTTGTATTAATTTTCTTTGAAAATTATATAACATTGGATAATACTCTGAACAACTCAAGACAAGACACCATGATCCTGGAAAATTAATATATTCTTGAAACTATAGAGAAAATACATCACAAAGTTGGCATCAAGGAAACTGGACCAAAATAAAACTAGCAAAAACTAAAATTGTACAAAATGTTTGGACCCTTTCTCTAGCCTTGGAATCTCATTTATACAGTATGAGATACAACAAGCTTTAGGCATAGAGAGTACTGACAGATGTCCTCAAGACAAAAAGATATTTACAAAAGTTACTATCATAAAAGATAAAAATTGGTGCAATAGAATTATTTATATCATGATTATTCTTTTATGGGGACCTGGCTTTGTTGTTGTTGTCATTCCTCGGAGGGTGTAACCAATGGACTTGCTTGTGATGGACCTATTTCTAATGATTTTAGGCTTAATTCAACTCGAGGTTCTCCAGCCATCTCATCATGTACTGACAAATTGACAACCACACTTGATTGTCTTGTTGCCAAGTCATCAATTTGGGCCTTTTTTTTTGTCTCTGCAATTGGTTGTTTACTTTTTTTTTCTTCTACTTCTACCGAGGCATCAATTGCTTGCAACTCATCTTGTTTTATTTCATCATCATCAGCTTCACCAAGTTCTGACTGCTTTGCATGTACAAAATCTGCCATCCACTTGTCAAAAAGTGTGTCATCTAGCTAATTAAAATTTTAGATTCTCATGTTGTTTCTTCAAAACATATTTTCCTAATTTATCAATTTCAATAAAATCTTCTCTTACAGAATCATAAAATATTTGCACCTTTACAACTTCTATTGTATTTTCCCACCATGCATGTCCATTTTCATTTATGACTCTATTCATCCTAAGACATAATAGGTCATCCAATTCCTGGGCCCATTCCTCTTTATCTTTTAATTTATCCTTTTTATTCAGGGCATCGGGGAAGAGTTTAAAGTTTTTACTCTTATAATTTGCAAGATAGTTAATGATTCTCCCTTGTAATGCAATTCTCTTATTATCAAACTCTGAGAAATCATTAGTCAAGACAAAATTCCTTTATATCTATTCACAGGACAAACTGATAACCGAAAAACACAAGAGAGTGACATCTTTATCCTTGTTGTTCCATTTATTAACAATTGGCTTCAAGGCCTGCTCATTTCCTTTCAACTCATTCAACATGTTTATTACGTTTTCCAATTTCTCATAGAATGTAGGCCAACCAATTTTATCTACTAAATACATAATTGCTTTCCTCAACTTATCCTCATATTGAATATCCAGTTCCACATGCAATGCCCACAATTTTCTCTTTTCTTCTTCAAAATCCTTTGCAATATAATATTGAGGCCTCTGTGGTATGTCTAGAATTTGTATAAGAGGAGTGGATTTAAAAGGCTCCACTGGTGGACAAGGATAAGTAATCTTAGGCCTGCTTGACTGTCCTTGGTACCCAATCACCTTATTCTCAAGTTTTATTCTCTTTTGTACTTCTTTATTATATGTCACCAAAACTTTCTCATATTTGTCTTGTAATTCTAGCTTTTCCTTTTTCTCCTTTCTAGTTGTGGCTACGGTGAGGTTTTATGTCCCAACATTTAACTGTGTGACCTCCTCATTTGGAGTATCCTCCACACTTTTTACAATTAAGTTACCCATCAAATTAGTATCATCAAGCTAGGAGGAACTAGCATTGGATCCTCTTCTCATAGACTAGATAACTAATGCAGCATGATCTTCACTGAATTTGGTACCTCTCATCTCTTTATTCACTTTTTCATCTGTATTTAATTTCTTGGTAATAGAGTTAAAAACCATTGCATCTGCAATGTCCTAATTTGATAGAAGTAAGACCCCAGATGATTTTGTCATTTGTCTTCCCTCTTCAAGGGTCAAGCTTTTAAACTCTTGCATCATCTCATCTTTTATTTGGTCTTGTATAGATGCATCTTCCATCTTAGGATGCTCTGCTTTCATCTTATTACATCTTTTTTCAAATAGTTCCATATTTGTTCTCCATGCAAACTAATAAAAGGCTCCATATTTAACAAAAATGTCATCAGAAATAAATTCGTGACTATCTTGTTCTATAGTAGGGTCCAATACCCTACCTCTATAATCAGAAACAATTAATTCCAGGCTAGGCATGGGAGGCTCTTGAGGATTCCCCTCTTCTAATTATGAAACAATGAGAAAAACTCCCTCTTGGGATCCTAATTGTTCCATTTTCTCCTTGGTGAGTTGTTCATCTCCTATATGTAATGGGGATTGAGTGGGTGAGTATTCCTTTGTTTGGGACACCTATTTTTCGTCTATCTTTTGCCTCTTGGCCTTTCGCTCTCAAGGCCTCTCCTCCCAAATAGTGCTAGTTGATCCAATTATTCCTTTACCTTTGTCAAGTGTAGGCTCCTTATTCTAAACAATATTATAACCATACCTCCTCTGAATAACCAACTGCCCTGATCCTACCATATAGGTAAAAGATAATTTTTTCATGACCTCTCTAGCCATGTCAATATAAGAATTAATAAAAAATGTCTTCTTCTCATTCATTGCCTCCATGATCTCTTGAAAAGTGATCATCAATTTATTTATCTTATCTGCCTCTGTCTTGGCATCTTTCAGAGGCTTATAATCCTTATCAAAATAATTTTAAATTCTAAAACCCTCGAATAAACTCTCCACTTCTCCTTTTTGATCTCTTGTTCCTAGAGAGAGAATTCATTTCTTATTATATCTTTAGGGAAGTGGGGTTGATGTTTTTTGGCACTAGTCATAGCTCTCTGTCTGAATATATCAAAAATCCTTCACTATCATTATAATGATCATGAGAAACAACCATTTTGTACTAGTCTAAGAATTTATACAAAAACAACCAACCACCTTTTGTAATTATGAATTGATGAGCCAATATACAAGATGGGAAAATAGAACCCTTATATTGACCAATTAGTTGTGCTTCTTCCAATCCACCTATCTTCCATATCATTTTAGCTATTCCCATTTTCAAAGGTACCTAGTAGGGAAGCACATGTGGGGTTCCTTGAAATCCATATACTTTGAGCACTATTGACATAGGGTATGGTATGATATCTACCCAATTATGGGAAACCTTCAAACTAGTAGGGCTATCCATAGGCCTGATGAAATCTAGCAGTGCCTTAGGTATACTGAGATTGTCCCTTAATAAAAGGCTCCTCAACCTAGATGCGAAGTATCTATCAAATCTCACAAAGCTGACCTCTTTTGCATCATAGGTCATATCTGCACTCCCATATTGAACTGGTAGAGCTTCTCCCTCATACTCTCTGTTGAATACCATTTCTTTTTCAAAGAAAGTAACACCTTTATAGAAGAACATATGCATTAATAAGGAATAGTGGCCAAATGCTTTTTCTATTTTGCCCTTTGCAATTTTGATTAGACCTATGTGAATTTTCTCTACTAAATAAGATGCAAAATAAAAAATAGTATCCACACCAAAAGAAGAGATTTGTGTCATCATATACATGAACTTTTTTGGCATAAACTCTTGTTCATCTTCACCAAAAACCCTACATAAAGTCATGTAAATATCAATGGCCCTAGAAGTGAAAAATTGCTTCTTGAAAGGATCTTTTGTTGATGCTGTAACAAAAGTCAAATTACCAAATGTGGCCAAGTGTCCTCTCAATGCACCTTGTCTAATTTGATCTTTACAAGACAAATATTCTTTCTCCAATCCCTAAAAGTCAATGATCTCATGGTAATTTTTGGTTGACTCCATTCCAAAAACCTCTTGAATTTCTTCTACAGTGATTTTCATCAAACACTCCCCATCTATTCTTCTCACCATCCTAGCTACTAGGTCGTAATTTAGGGCTACATCTATGAGAAGGTTTGAATCCATGAAAACCCTAGGGACTACTAACTTACCTAAATCAAAATTCCAAATATTCTTGTGGAGGGGAAACAATTTCCTTTCTGAGAACCATTTCTTGAACAATTGGATCCCTATTTTGGAAGTTATGGAATCCCTAGTTCAATTCCCCTTATCAAACAATCCATCCACAACTCAGAGCCTAAGGTTTATAGGAACTATTTTCTTAATTTGGGCTGACTAATTTGTGGATTCACTTAATTATTCCAGGAAATCTTTTCATGGATATTTATACTAGCATGTTCTACCTTCCTAAAGAACCCCTTCTTTCGAGGCATATTGGACAATAATGCAGAAATACTAGAATCCTTTGAATTATATTTGAGCTATGGTACTTACTTGGCTTTCTGGTTTCTTCTCTAATTGCTACAATGAATCGCTGATATAGAAAGTTTTCACAATTCAACCAGCTAGGAAAATAAGCTCTTCAATAGGTTCTGGCTTCAAGAAATTCAAAATACATTTGCATGAATAAATTCTCAACTATTTGCACTATATTTATGGTTTTATTTTGCATGAGGAGCTTTAATTATCATAAATGGATCGCAGAGAAACAAAGTGACATCACCTTTCAAATTTGAAAACAGGCCATCATTTTTGAAAAATCTAATGATTTAGGAATAAAAAATTTTATGACTTGGCTTCAACCCTCCTAGTTGATAGTCAATCCAATTGAATCTTTCCACGTGAGCCCTTTTCTTTCATTGTTGGCAATTTACATTGGACCCACTTACACCTCTGGACACATGTCAAGTTCTCGCTATGTCACCAAGGGTAAAAGTTGAGCAACTCCCATTAGTGACAAAGTGACCACCGTCAATCTTGAGAAGATCTGATGGTGTGAATCAACATTTCATTTCCTTTAATGTGAGTCCATCGTGGCATCTAAAAATCTAGCATCCTGACAACTTGACAAGCTATTGATGACATGGAAACCTACAACACCATCCTCAAGGGTTGGTCCCACCACATATCCATGTGGCAAGTTGTCGCTATGTCACCAAGGATAAAAACCTTGCAACTTCCTTTGGCAACAAAGTAACTGTCGTTGATCTCATGTACATCGGATGATCAAAGTGATGCTATGGAACTTCTTTGAAGATGGCCCATCATGCGACGTGTCACTTTCTCACTATGTCAGCAAGAATAAATAGTGTGCAACTTCCTTTGGCAATAAGGAGATGACCCTCGATTCATTTTACATCAGACAGTATAGAACATGATGATCATAACATAAACAAAGTGGACTCACCAGACACATGTCTCCTTGTTGCTATGTTGCTAGGAGTAAATATCTTGTAAGTTCCTTTGGTGATAGAGTGACCGTCGTCGATCTTGAAAATATCTAACAATGTGGACCAACATCTCATTTTTGTCCAAGTACACAGCTCATGGAAAATTGAATACTAACATTTGGACACCCTTCCAATGACATGGAACCTATGGTAATTTCCACAAATGCTAGTTCTACCACTTTCCATGTGTCAAACTCTCACTATGTCACTTTGGGTAAAGATCATTCCATTCTAAATAATTACATAGCAACAACTTTTGATCAATATGAAATCAACACTAGAAAAGTTATATTGAAAAATTGGCCCTTTTCTGCATAGAAAAAATGGGACATGGACACCTTTTACATTATCCTGACACATCCACTAGCCTCAAAAGAAGGACCCATGTGGCCATGTATTAGATTCTTGCTATGTCATGATGATAAAAAGTGATCAAATTCATATGGCAACAAAGTGAGGCTAGTTGATTTACAAACCGATCAACAACATTGGATCTTCCATTGAATGTATGTGCTTCTCACTGGGTCCCATGGACATGCGTCCTCATGTCACTATGTCACCATAGGTGAACATCTTGTAATTTCATTTGGCGACAAACCGACAACCCTTGATCTTGAGAAAGATCAAGGGTTATCATTGTTCAATTGATTTTTCAAATAAACCCGCATGACTTTAAAATGAAAGCTTGGGTTAAAAAATTATTTTAGAGACTTAGGAAATATTAGATAATGCAACAACTTTTAAAAGGGTACCCAGGAATAAATAATAAAAGTATTTCAAAGATTTCTCTTGCACATTTTTAATTTGAAAAGGCATGCTATGTAAACATAATCCAAAAGCTTTCTGGGGGAATACTTAGGGAAACAAAATTAGGGTTATTCTAGGGTTAGCCAAAATTAAAACACAAAACCCTAATTTTTTGCAAAGGGAACTGAAACATTCACTTAGATATGCATTAGGATGAACTTTAAGTGAAAACCAGACCAACACATATTAAATGCACCAAGTTAATTGATCAAATCTCCCAAGAACATTAGTTGGGGATCCAAATCACTAAGTATTAACAACAACAACAACCACTGAGGATGCCATGTATACATCAAGAAAGAAAATCCACCAAGCTCCCACATGATCACTAAGCACTAGTTCCACTAAGAAGATCATCAATCGAGCACCACAAACATCACCAATTTCCTTCAATCACCGAGCTCCTCAGGCAAGACTACAATGAGGAACTACTCCAAATAGCGATCAAGCACCACCTCCTTTCAACTGATTCCACCAACTCTAAGGCCAAAACCACTCCAACATATAATATTTCCAACTACCCCAAGATGCTCCTACATAATGCAGTGAAAATGGATTCCATGAAAACCTCCTCTACCAAATCCTTTCCCTCTTCCTCTTCCTCTATGATCTCTATTATTTTGGTCATGGAAATGATAGAAATTATTTCCCCTTTGGTTATGACTACTACTACTAGACCCATTCTTCTTCTTTTGATCTTCATTTTGGCCTCCATAAGACCCACTGGAAGATCTTCCATCCATACCTCTACCACTGTTCTTGTTAACAAACATCTTGTTAAAATTTTCCTCAACTCTTAGGGAAAACTGGCATGCATCTTCAATATTGTTCATTCAAATTGGACTTAATTCCTCTTGAATCCTTGCCTTAACCCATTAAGATAATGGTCAACTTTATCTTTGTCAGCTTTTGCATGGCCTATTATGATGAGAAATCAATAGAACTCTTCAATATACTCTTGAATAGGTCTTCTTTCTTCAACCCTTGCATTTTCTTCAGCAAATTAAGCCCATAATCCATGGGAATGAACCATCACTTCAATTTAGCTATCATCTAATCCCATATTGCAATTTTATCCCTTCCTCTTCTATTTCTCTCCAATTGAATCTCCTACCACCTAATCTTTGCATGACCCCTTAGTTTGGCCTTCACAAAATTGACCCTATTAGGATCCTCAATATCTTCATACTCAAAGTATATCTCTAGTTCATTGATACAATCGATCAATTCCTCTAGGTTAATATTTCTTGAAAATGTGAGAACCTCAAACTTAGGTCTTTTCCTAATCTTGGAGATGGCCCTAAAAATCCTCTCTTCTTTTGGGTTCAAAATTGTCTCTTCTTCAACATTTTCTTCTTCTTCTCCTTCATCCTCACTTTCATCTCTTAGAGAAATATTTATTCCTTTGCGTATTTTTTCTTCCAATGCTTTAATTTGTCTCTAGAGGGCTCTTAAAACCTCAGGTGTAATAGCTACGACTCTTCCACCACACTCTCTTTATGGAGGTATTTTCATGCTTCTATTAAAACCCTAGTGCAAACCACCTCACAATCGATGATATATCTACACACAACCCAAACCACAATCCTGGTGCAAGTTGCATCACTTTCGATAATTAGTTTACATACTTAGGAATTCTTACTCTGACAAACTTCACCCAACCCCAGGTCACAATGCAAATTGCCTTACACTCGGCGATCTATCTACACACTCAGGAACTCCTTCTCTGATACCACCTGATAAATGGTGCTTTGATAACACTTGAAAAAGGGTGGCCTAATACCACCTAATGTAGGGTGATCCCCTTAATACCTTTAGCACATAACTTAAACAAATAAATAACAAAAATTTGAGAGAAGAAAATATTGGCTTCTTATTATCATCACAAATGTGAAATTCTAGAATTTTGAAATACAATATGCAAACCCACATGGGAACCTTCCTTACAATAATTTGAATACAGAGTTGTGACCTATCATCCAAAGCTATCCTAGATAATATACATGCATTCCTTATATAGGAAAATTTCCACTACCCAAGAAGTTTCTAGACATCAAACCCTAACCCTTGAGACCGACCAGCCATAAAATTACATATAGAGTCGACTCAAAATAATTATGACATTTATTTTGGAAATTTTAGTTGCACCAACTTCACAAGACCATTACTTGGGAACCATTGACCCGATTGGCTATTTCAATCCCATTATGGGATCCTCATCTATTGATCTACAAATCTTGACTCACTCAAGCTCCAATTGGACTCATTTTAGAGCTCATCTAGAGTCTCTAAGGCCTTAATGAAGTTTTTTTAACCAAATTTTCACACCCAAAATATACAATAACTTCACGCATACTCATGATATGACATTGAGCCTCAACCAATAGGCTAATATATCCAAGATGAACCTCTACCTCCAAAATTATGATATCCTGAGCTCGTATGACTAACTTACTAAGAAGCAAGCATCCACAAACAAAAACTCTACACTGAGATAATCCTTATTCAAGAAACATAAAGGATATATTTTTGGCTGATACAAGATTTCTCTTACACCTAGGATGCTCCTGCACTAATTTCCCCTATGTTCTTCTTGTTGCATTCTCTTAAGTTTATGGTTAATGATGATAAATAATGTCATAGTTAGGGAAACAATTTTACCATCCTCCATCAAGGGTTGATTCCACTCCCTTTACCCACCAAAAAATGTTAGGAATGATGAATATATCATCTCCCCTAAACCCCCTTATGAACCCTTATGAGACTGCTACAAAGAAATAGACCCATAAAGTCAAAATGTCCCCTCCTATTGGGTCCCCATCAACTACCCCACTCCCAAATGGGTAAAAAGTCTAAAAAATCCCCCATCAATATGTTTTTTGTTGCTAAGATACCTAAAATTTAACCCTAGGTTCATAAGTTTTACTTTGAAGGTGAGGCTAGGGAAAACTCTCATATTGTTGGAATTCTTTACAATAACTAGGGGGGATGAATCAGTTATCCAAGGTCTATATGTACAATTAAATTATTTCACAACTTATTGAACCCATATTCATAAAACATATTCATCATGCATGCATTAGGTCACACAATCACTTAAACTTGTAGGTTACCGTCAAATCAACTTTGCAGAAATGTAATTATGAAACATAACAGATTCAATAACACATTTAACACAATGATTTTACATGGAAACCCAATTTGGGAAAAACCAACAGTAACATGCTACTCATTCTCACTCTTTTGAAGTGATGCCTTGTGAAAGGCCAACCCTAATAAAGGTTACAATGCACACTATTAAATGTGACCTGGTTAGAGGATTTCGATCACCCTATTAGGAGTGAGCCTTGTTAAAGGACTTTAGATCATTTACTTGGAGTGTCACCCAATTAAAGGATTTACAAATGACTGTTAGGTCAACCTTAATCCAAAGGATTTACCCTAGACTAGTACAACGATTAGAAAGTAACAGTAAGGCTTGATCTAATAACAACTTACAAATCACTTTGCATATTATAGATCTTTGTTTCAGTCCTCCATTCGACTTGGCTTTCACACACTTTAGCTCTGATAGTTTGTCCCCCTTTCAAGAATCCATACCCTTAAGCCTTCCTTCTTTTCTTACCAATAGTAATATCTTCAGTTTGGTCACTAAATAAAGAAATGTCATAGACTACTTGTCTTCCTTAGGTTCTCACACATGACAACCTTTGCTTCTAACCAGCCATCTCTATAAGTAGAAAATTAAGATATTTTTTCGTTCAACCTCTACTGTTCATTTTAGGGTTAGGTAGGATTCAATGAGTCTACCCATATTTTCATTTGATTCCCTTCTATAAACTTCTCCTTCAATCCTCTTTGAATTCACCTCAAAATGGTTCATCTTGAATTATATGCCACTAGCTCATCAAGCTTATCTTCCACACAATTCACAGAAATCAAGAAATTAAACTTGTTAGCTCAGATTCATCGAATTCACAATCTTTCTCATAATTTTGTCATTCGGCATTAACTTGCTTTTAATGTTTGGTACATACTGTGTTTCTTGACATCTATTATCAAATCACTCATCACAAACTAAAGTTTACCTGTACTTGACATTAACTAAACTTTACTTGGTTAACACTAAATCACTCAACATACACTGAAATTTGACTTTGCTCGGCTCCAACTAAATTTATGCTCGGCTTGCACTAACTTTTCTCAGCATCTACTATCCACTCGGTCAAGCTTAACAGACTCAATTCTTCTTACTTGTTCTTCTAGACTTTGTCAGTGTATCCATCCTTTGCAACCTTAAGTAAAGAATCAATGCACTGTATTATCACTTTCTTAACTAATCTGTTTACTCCCTTTTCATACCATAACTCAACCTTTTCTCTAGGTGCTTTTGTTATCTCATTTGATCAAATCCTCTTCATCAATAAAACAAATGATAGTACTCAAATCATCTAAGAAATTGTCTTACCAACAAGTAGCAAGTTTGCATTAGTGACAAAAAAATAATTGAAACATATTCTCATACTTGTATCAATCTATTTAAACACATATGTCCCATATGATTTCCAATAATCTTAGAATGAAGGAAAAAGGCTACAGGGAGAATATTATTGATGAAGATAATGATGGGTTTAATGATGACGGAAGTGTCGACCATGTCTCCTCTAGCCTTAATGAAGACACTAAGAACTCCCCTAAAAAAGACATAGTGACCTCCCCAAGCCCAAAAAAAGGTAAACAAGTGTTGGAGGACACTTCTACAAGTAACAAACACAAAGGTTCAGAAATTTGAGATGGATGTTTTGCCAATGAGGAGACTAATTCCAAACTCAAAGCCAAGCTGGAGAACCTCAATGTAAGGTACGCCAAACTAGCCACTTTTTTCACTCAAGTTTATGTACTCATTTGTCACTACCCTCAATTTATGCAGGAAAAGAAAGATAAGAAGGAGGAATTTGATGGAAAATCTACTAGGGAGTTGGTTTCCTTCTTGGTCGAGGATCGAACCTAGTTATTGTTGACGAAGCCCAAGGAGGGAAATAATTTATTTTAATGCTTTTTAGTTTTCTCAAGTTAGTTTATTGTTGGAAGATCTCTATTATCCTCATTTACTATTTGAATACTGGCCCTACGTAGCACAAGGATCTCTTTATTAATTTTTGGCACTTTATCATTAACAATCTTTATGGATTAGCTATTGATTTTCATTGGAAGTTAGATACTATGGTTTTTTGGTTTACAGTGAACAATATGGTTATTGTTAGTAAAAACTCTATTGCGATTATCTAGGTTTTAAGGGAGGAGTTTTTGGAATTAAAAGAAGGTATAGGTTGACAATCTATTGTGAATCAACTTGATTACTGGATGTTGTTAATGTGTTGTTACTTGTAATTTTTCTTCATGGGTCAGCCCCTTGTTTTGGTTGCTTTTAATTTTAAAAACAAATATGATAAGGGGTCATTTTGGCCAAAAGTTAGAAATTATCTTGAATATATATTGAAAATCTTGGAGAAATTCAATTTTAAATACTCATTACACTATTATTAACGTTTAAATGCTTCAAATTCCACCACACCTCTACATTAAATGCTTATGTTGGTTCTCTTTCTTACTATTTTGAATTCTAAGACATAGCATAATGCCCATACCTTGGAGTCAAGTTCATTCAAGCAAAATGACAAACCTATGATTGGACCTAGAAAAATGAATGAGACAAGACTAGAATCTATCTTCTATTGTTTGAGAATTTCATAAGACTTAGGAGGGTAATCCTAATAAGAGTTATAAAAAATATATATATATATAGTGCAAATATATTCTAAAGATGAAACCAAGTCCAAATTACCTAACACATATAAGCCTAATATTATTTTATCAACCCATAGTATTATGTTGAAATAGTGTCAATGTTGTTATTGATTGCAACTTGATCCAAAGAGGTTTTTGGAAATATGTGTTGTGATTCTCTTTTACTCTCTAATGTTTCTCATGAATAAGAATTTTACATTTTGGAATGTTACAATGTTAGAATATGGGAATGCATGAAAGAGTATTCGAAGTATTTTTGGAAGAATGTGGTTCACTCCTTTGTATTTGGTGATGAGATCTTGCGGTTCTAGATACAATGTTTATGTTCTTCATGCATGTTGCATTCTCATGGTTTCATTCCCTCAACATTTCAAATGATGTGGTGATTAATTAAAGTTTTCTAAAATTATGGTTGTTTGCAAGAATTAGTCTAGAGTACGCCTCACATTGTTCTTCATTAATGCTTCTAGTATTGCAATTTGGAGGAAATATTTGGAATTATTTTGATGTGTCTTAGTAAGTTCTTTATGTGGTGTTTTTCTCTTAAAAAATAGTAATAATATTTTGATTCTCCACAATATGCTTTGTTGTAGCTCCCTACCAAGTGGGTTCTCCTCTTTGGGCCATATTTATTCAATCTAAAACTATGTTGGAAGATGAGTTCATGTGCTACTAGTTAGGTTCTATTATGGTATGTGGTGATATGCATTAAACTATTTTCATTGTTGTGTACCACATTTTTATCTACATGTTCTCTTTGGTTCCATCTTTGTAGAATGTGTCCTTGTCCAATTCATTTGTAGCTGCTTATAAATATGTGGTATACTATTTTTAGGTTCTCTTTATCTCTTGGAGAGGACCAAAATTGTTGGTTTGTGGCGACTAATCAGGAAAGTACTGTACATACTTCATAAATTCTTTGTTTATCAAGATTTTGGGCTGACATGTAATTATTAATTATAACCTTGTAGTGGTAAAAATACTTGCATAAAAGGGCTTAGGGTTAGGAATTGTTTCATTAGGTGATGCAAAAATTGGTTCTTACGGTGGTATTGAGCTATAAGGGATTATATATTGTAATCAGGTTATTATCACTGGATTGTAATAATATCAAACTTTTTGTTTGGACATAGCCTGGGGATTGGGTGAACCACGTTAAATCTTGGTGTCTTGTGTGCTTTTCTATGTGATCTACTATTTTCTGATAATGGTTATATTTGCATGTAATTGTTATTTCTATCTGTGGTTTATTCCTAATAAGTGGTATCAAAGCGAGGTTGTTTTTCAGTTATCATCTGCAAGAAAGTCTTACAGTTGAGTGGGAGTCTCGCGGTTGAGTGGGAGTGATGGCAAATGAGGGTAAGCTGAGGGTTGATAGGTTTATTGGGCAGAACTTTCAGTTATGGAAGATGCAAATGGAAGAGTATCTGTATTAGAAGGATTTATGGAAGTCGTTAGAAGGCAAAGCCAAGAATCAGGGATTTATGTCAAATGATAAATGGGATCTTTTGGATAGAAAGGCACTTGGAAGCATTTGATTATGCTTGGAACCTTTGGTGGCATTTAATATTACAAAAGCAAAGACAACAAAAGAGTTGATGAAAACCCTAGCGACATTGTATGAAAAGCCCTCCACTTCAAACAAGGTATTTCTAATGAAGCATCTATTTAATATGAAAATGGCAGTATGTGGATCTATTGTAGATCATTTAAATGAGTTTAATACTATTACTAGTCAGTTATCTTCTATGGGTATCAATTTTGATCAAGAAATTAGAGCTCTCTTGATTTTGTGTTCTTTGCTTGAAAGCTGGAATGGCTTGGTAATGGTTGTGATTAATTCTATTCCTAGATCTAGTACCCTAAAATATGATGATGTGATCTGTGTTTTTTTGAGTGAAGAAACTCGTAGGAAAACTTAGGTGGATCTACATCAGGAAGTGCTTTAAATGCATAAAGCAAGGGTAGAACCACTGAGAGAGGAAGTAATTCTAGAAATCATGGGAAATCAAGAGGAAAGTCAAAGGGGAGGAAGTCTCAATCAAGAGGACCAAACGATTGCTGGTACTATGGGAATCCAGGGCACAAAAAGAAAAATTGTTGGAATCGAAAGAAAAATGAAGGAAACAAACTAGATGGAGACAAGGAGGCAAATGTGGTAAGTAACAAATCTGAAGAGGATGCTTTGCTTCTGTCTTTAGAAAGTGTTGATGATTCATGGGTTTTAGATTTCGGTGCTTCATTTCATGCTACTCCTCATAGAGGTTATTTCATTGATTATGTCCAAGGGGATTTTGGACTTGTTTGTTTGGGGGATAATGAACCCTGTCAGATTATTGGAAAGGGAAAAATTAAGATTAAGTTGCAGAATGAGAATCATTGGCTACTACATGAGGTAAGACATGTTCTAAGGTTGAGTAGGAATTTAATTTCAGTAGGGCAACTCGGTGATGAGGGTTGTGTAGTTACTTTTAATGATAAAAATTGGAAGGTTTCAAAAGGTTCCCTTGTAGTAGAAAAAGGTGTGAAAGTAGGCACCTTATATCTTTGTACAAGTCATATTGTTCCTTCTACTTTAATTGTTTCAAAGAAAAACAAATGTTCAGGAACAGTTGTTGTTGTTGAGCAGGGAGAACAAATAGCTATTGTAAATTCTGATACAGCATTGTAGCACAACAAACTTGGACATGAGAGAGAAAGGTATGAAAGTACTTCATTCAAAAAATGTTTTACCAGGTCTAAAATGTGTTAATATGGATTTCTGTGAAAGTTGTGTGTGTGGAAAACAAAAGAGAATGGGTTTTGTGAAGACTGGGAAGGAAAAGAAGAAGAAGAAATTAGAGCTTGTGCATACCGATGTATGGGGACTGGCTCAGGTATCTTCCCTTGGTGGCTCTCATTATTATGTTACATTTATTGATGACACAACTAGAAAAGTATGGGTTTATTTCCTTAGACATAAATAAATGGAAATGCTTGGTTGAAAATGAGATTGGTAAGAAATTAAAATGTCTCTGATCTGATAATGGTGATGAGTATTGCAATCATGAATTTGAAGATTATTGCTCCACTAATGGTATTCATAGATAGAAAACTATTCCAAGGACTCCATAGGAAAATGGAGTGGTTGAACGCATGAACAGGACTATAATGGAGCGTGCAAGGAGCATGAGGTTGCATGCTAGATTGCCCTTACACATGTGGGTGGAGGCTATCAATATTGTTGTTTATTTTCTTAATAGAGGTTCGTCTACTCCTTTAGGTTGTGCTATTCTAGAGGAAGCATGGACTGGCAAGAAGGTGAGTTATTCTTTTCTCACAACCTTCAGTTGTGAAGCATTTGCTCACATAGTTTCTGAAAATAGAACCAAGCTAGAAGCTAAGTCAAAGAAATGTGTATTTTTTGGATATGGCATTAATGAATTTGGTTATAGGCTTTGGGATTTGGAAAATCATAAAATTGTAAGAAGCAGGGATGTCATATTCAATGAGAAAGTGTTGTATAAAGATTTGTTGTAGCAACATGAAAAGAAAGAAGATGATTATGTAGTGCTGGATGATACTCCAAAAGTTGATTTTCCAACCATTCCTCATGATGTGCAACAACTACAACAAAAAATACCACACACACTAGTGAATGTTAGATGGTCAACAAGGCAAATTAGGCCTCCAGAAAGATTTTCTCCCTCTTTGTATTCAATTTTACTTACTAATGTTGGTGAAACTAAATGTTATGATGAAGTTGTGTAGGTGGATACTAAGATTCAATGAGAGTCTACAATGAAAGATGAAATAGACTCTTTGCTGAAGAATAAGACATGGGATTTATGCAAGTTGCCTGCAGATAAAAGAGCTTTATAGAATAAGTGGGTTTACAACTTAAAAGAAGAGGATGGAGGTAAGAAAAGATTTAAAGTCAAGATAGTTGTAAAAGGATTTGCACAGAAAAAGGTAATTGATTTTGATGAAATATTTTCTCCTATTTTTAAGATGACTTCTATCCATACTGTTTTAAGTCTTGTAGCTATTGAAGATTTGCATTTAGAGCAGCTTGATGTTAAAACAACCTTCCTTCATGGTGATTTGGATGAAGAGATATATATGGCTCAACTGCAAGGATATGAGGTCAAAAGTAAGGTGAACTTAGTGTGCAAATTGAAGATAAGTTTATATGGCTTGAAGCAAGCACCTCGGCAATGGTACCTAAAATTTGACAGTTTTATGCATGAGCATGGATATTGCAGGTGTCATTCAGATCATTGTATTTATTTTAAGAGGTTGGATGATGACAACTAAATTATTTTATGTTTATATATTGATGATATGCTTGTAGTTTGGTCTAACATGGATCATATTAAGGGGCTAAAATGACAGTTAGCACATGCATTTGCTATGAAGGATTTGAGGGCAGCAAAACAAATCCTTGGTACGAAGATTTGCAGAGATAGGAAGAACAAAACATTGACACTATCTCAGGTTGATTATGTGGAGAAGGTGTTGTAACATTTCTCTATGGAGATTGTTAAAGTTGTCAGCACACCTTTACCTGGTCATTTGAAGTTGACTAAGGAGATGTGTCCCAAGACACAAGAAGAGGAGGATAAAATTTCCAAGGTACCCTATGCTTCAATTGTAGGAAGCTTGATGTATGCTATGGTATGCACTAGGTTAGATATTGCACATGTAGTGGGAGTTGTTAGCAGGTATATGATTCATCCAGGAATTGAGCATTGGAATGCAGTCAAATGGATTCTCAGATATTTTAGAGGAACATCCAATAAGTGTTTACACTTTGGGGGCTCTACTTCTAATTTATAGGGCTATGTTGACTCAGATTTGGCAGTGGATATTGATACCAGGCAAAGTACTATAGGTTATGTCTTTATTGTTGGTGGGGCAGATGTGAGTTGGGTTTCTAGGTTACAGAAGGTTAATGCATTATCCACTATAGAGGTAGAGTATGTTGCTGCTACAGAGGTAGCTAAGGAGATGATATGGCTTCAATTCTTCTTGGAAGAATTGGGACATCCTTAGAAGGATAATTATTTGTTTACAAATAGTCAAAGTGCCATTCATCTTGCAAAGAATTCAACTCTGCATTTCAAGACCAAACACATACAATTGCAGTACCATTTCATTTTGTTAATTTTGGAGGATGGATAGTTAAAGGTAGACAAGATACATACAGATGAAAATCCAGTGGATATGTTTACCAAGGTAGTGACAAGGGAGAAGCTAAACTCCTCTTCAACTTTGTTTGGTCTTCTAGACTGAACATGAATAAAAGAACAACAGAGTTTAGGGTGGTTTGATCCAATGGGAGCATCATGGAGTAGCGGCATAGCTACAGGATCAGTCTCCAAGTGGGAGACTATTAATTTGTGGTGACTAATCAGGAAAGTACTATACATACTTCATAAATTATTGTTTATTGTGGAGCCTGATCAGTCCCCAAGTAGGAGATTGTTAGTTTGTGGTGATTGATCAGGAAAGTACTATACATACTTCATAAATTCTTTGGGGTTCGGGGCATTGCCCTGAAAAAAAAATTGGGCCCTATTTTATCGAGATTATGAGCCAACATGTAATTATTAATTATAACCCTAAAGCATTAAAAATACTTGTATAAAAGGGCTTGGGGTTAGGGACAGTTTTATTAGGTGATGCGAAAATTGGTTCTTGCAGTAGTATTGAACTATAAGGAATTACAAATTGTAATCAGGTTGTTGTCACTGGATTACAATAATATCAGACTTGTTGTTTGGTGGACGTAGCCCAAGGATTGGTTGAACCACATTAAATCTTGGTGTCTTGTGTGCTTTTCTATGTGATCTATTATTTTTTGATATTGGTTATATTTGCATGTAATTGTTATTTCTGTCCATGGTTTATTGCTAATAAGAATAACCATAATTAATAGGGTCTAACTATGGTAGATGGTTATGCCTCTCTTGCTAATCCTTCTAATACTAAATATGATATTATATTGCATGAGTACAATGGAAAGGTAAGGAATGCAATCATGAGTGGTTTGGGAGATTTATGACTCTTTTGGTCATACACTGCACATCCACTAAGGATATTTGGGAAAAATTTAGTAGTACTTATGAAGGAGATGTGGACAAAAAGAAGTTAAGATGCAAAATCTTAAGTAAAATTTTGAAATCTAAAGATGTGAGAAGAAAACATTGATAGTTATCTAATGTGGGTAACAAAAGTAGTAAATGGATTCAAAGTTATTCGTAGAACTATGGATGGAAATATAGTTGTGAGAAAAGTGCTTTGAGGACTTCTCATATTGTATAGACCTAAGTATATGTTATTGAGGAGAGCCATGCCATGAATAAATATAATTGGATCAACTTTATGGAGAAATTTACTTTTGAGATGTAGGAATTTGAATTTGATCATGTCAAAAAGGAAGTGGCATTGAAAGCTAGCAAGAAAGAAGAAGATGAACTTGGAATAAGTAGTGGCCTTGATGATGTAGAAGAAAAATGTATGAGAACAATGATGAAATAAACCAACAAATACAAAGGAAAGTTAGCTTTAAAATGTTTTAGTTGTAGAAGAATTGGTCGTTATGCAAAAGGGTATATGATAAAAACAAAAGAGAGAATAATTATAGAAGAGAATAGTTATTCCTTTTGAAACCAATCTTCCTAAATCACGTTTTCTAATTTCACATTTAGTATCATAAAAAGCTTGCTAGTAATATTTTAGACAAGATAACTATAGAAGGGTATATGATAAAAACAAAAGAGAGAATAATTATAGAAGAGAAAATGGTAAAAACAAAAGATAAGGTGATAGAGACAATCTTTAGAGAATCTTTTATTCAAAGGAAAGTAGCCACTAATATCAATATGAAGATGTTGATGATTCAAACAATTGAACATTATTTGTGGCTATGAAAGTGGATGAAAGTAAGATGTTCAATACTTCACATATTAATGAAAATAATGAAAGAACTTTGATTTTGGGTTATCTTTATGCAAAATAAGAACTAAAAGTATTGGTAAATTAAAATGTATGCTCAAATCACATAACTAGTGACAAAAGGAGGTTTCTATATCTTGAAAAGTGGAATGATGGATCCTTTGAGTTTGGTGGTAAAAAGGATACTCTAATTTTCGGTAAAGGAACTATAGACATTGATGGTAAGATCAAGATAGAGATTTTTCTCTATGTCAAGGGATTAAGGCACAATCTTCTTCGTGTTAGTTATATGTGCAAAAATATTACTAGCAAGCTTTTTATGATACTAAATGTGAAATTAGAAAACGTGATTTAGGAAGATTGGTTTCAAAAGGAATAAGAACTAACATAAATGTTTATTATTTACAAGAAAATAGATGTAGGTGTCTGATGTCCCAAAGTGATGAATGTTGGTTGTGGTACAAAAGAATGAGATATATTAACTTTGATAACATGGTAAAGATCAATTCTATACATGTAGTATGGGATTTATTGAAGATCCTACCAATGCAACATGTAAAGAATGATAGATGGAGAATAAGGGAAAAATTAGAAAATAAGTATGCTAATGCAAAAGTTGTAGAGATAATAAACACTAACCTATGCAAACCTATTGAGAGGACTAAATTGTTATTGTTGTGGAGTCTAATTAGTCTCCAAGTGGGAGATTGTTGTGATGTGGAGCCTAATCAGAATCTAAGGTTAATTTTTCCCACTTTATTCGGCATGATTTTTCCCCAAATTATTTCTACTAGGGTTTGGGGGCAGTGTCCCCAAGATGGGTTCAAGGGGCAACGCCCCTTACAGGGTCTTAGGGCAAAGCTCTAGGTGTTCAACCAATGTTATTATTGTAAAAGGTGTTGGTTTTTATTTTTTTTTATTGGTCGACTTATTCTAGCCCTAATTTGCAAGTGGCAAAAAGCTTGTATAAAATGGCTTAGGGTTAGGGATTTCATAATGTATGATGAGATTATAGCTTCTTGCAATAGTATTGGGTTGTAAGGGATTACAGATTGTAATCAAGTTGCAATCAATGGATAATAAAAATATTGGACTAGTTGGTGGATGTAGCCCAAGGATTGGGTGAACCACGTTAAATATTTGTGTCTTGTGTTCTCTTCTATGCGATTTATTATTTTTGTGATATTGGTTATATTTGCATGTATTTGTTATTTTTGTCTCGTTAATCCTAACATAAATGGTGAAAAGTATTTCACATTTCTTATTGGTGAGTTATTGACCAATAATCTCCAAATGAAACATCTTACAAATGTTTTGGAATGAAGAGAAAATGTACATTTAAAATATTTGAATATTCATCCTTTTTGAAATGATGAAGATTGATTACATGTGTAACATATTGTCCTATAATCTCTATCTTGTAGAACTTGAGTAATATCTCCAAACACCCATCCAAGTCTTAAAAATGATTCATTGAATTTCTTAAAGTTCTTCCCTCATAAGAAAGAAGACACCAAAACTATCTCATTCTTTTGATATGATTTTCTTTCCCGAGTATTCTTGAGAACCAAACCTTGACTATAAACAATAGAAAAAATATCTTCTACTCATCTATGAGATATCATTAGATCACACATAGATACTTTATATTGATCTTTCCTTTACTCATTGATCTAATTTGTGTTCCCAATATATTTCCTACTTCTAAGGAATTCATCATTACAACTAATAATCATATGTTTTACATCAATGCATTAATGAAAAGAGCTTCCACATGGATCCTTAAGATTATAGGATCCAAATCCAAGCAACTCATATTCTCTTCCTAGAAGACAATGTCAATGAGTTTATTGTTCCAAAGATAAATAATTTTCTTAAAAAAAAAATTCAGCTATACAATGTATTTTTGAGCTAATATGTAGTGGTACAATTGCCACCAACAAGATGTTTTCCTAACTTTTATCTTACCCTATGTCTACTTTGTTGTGATTCTTTGCAGGATGGCCCAAGCCCACAAAATCCACCAATGATTGTTGGTAGTGGATGTTCTACGACCCCCACTCCTCTACCATCTCCATCCTCCACACCCTATGAAAACTCTAAAAAGAAATTTAGACAGAGCCCAAATTAATGTTAAAAAGCCTAAAATTGAACACACGATTAAGGTTGAGTTGGTTGATTCCGAAGAAGATAATGATGGAGGTCGCACATGTGAGGTTGGGTAGACCAGCCAAGAGTCATGTGAAGAGGGGAAAAAATGGCTAGTAGAGAGTTAGGGACTGGTGAGGAGGAGTCAAGGTCGGAGTCCAGTAAGAAAAATAATCCAAGAAGGAAGGAGAAAGAAATTACAAATAAGTTTATCAAGGGGGAGGAAGAAGATGATGGTACGAAAGATGAGACATGAGACTCAGTGGTGGAAGAGGATAAAACTAAGATGAACAGAAGTCATGACTCTACCCAATTGGTGCTAGTTATACAATGAACACCTTTGATTTCACCTCCTCTTCCCATCCTATCAATCAAACCACCAATAACACCTCCCTAATGACTGCTACCTCCCTGGCAAGGACTGGGAAAAATGAAAAAGATGAGGTTTTACCAAACCCCAATGTGTTGTAGGCTCAAGATGTAGTGAGGCCCAAGGGAAAATGTGAAAGTTGCAAGGAAATGGAAGGTACCTTGGAAAATACCAACAATGATATTGAAGCACTTATGGTCCAATTTACTGCTCTAGAAAAGTGCTTCAAGACCCTATCAAGATTTGCACTGAAGGTGAAGCATGCGACAACTACTATGCTGCAAATTTTCCAACGAGAGAAGGTAGATAAAGGTTTTGGCACGCAGGATTCCAAGAAGCTTTACAATTTCCTGGTTGATGATTGGTAAAAGGTTTTGTTGGTGAGTAAGGAGAAGGATATGGCCAAACGTTAGACCTTTGTTGTTTTTGGTTTCCTTTACTATGCTCTGGTTCTATTGTGATGTTCCAGCTGGTGATATTATGAACTGGTCGTCTATGGCTTTATTGGACTTTTAAAACTTTTTAAGTAGTTTTAGATCTTATGTTTATATTAATGTTATTAGGATGGGCAATGCTTTAGTGACTAGTAATATGGTTATTATTATTTCAAACAAGAACTTACTCTGGCTATGCAAGTTCTTTAGGGATGGGTTTTCGATCAAAGGGATGGGGCTATTTATGTGTTGGTTATTTAGCTGTTGGTAATATATTGTGAATGGGTTCACCATTATTTTGTTCTTAAGGACCAACCCCCTTGATTTTTGGTTTCTTTAATATAAAAAACAAGATTTTTTCCTAAAAAGGTTAGGTTGTGTTAACTACATAAGTTCAAATTTAAAGGGACAAAAGGAAGTGAATTTATCAAGGAATATTTATTTCAAGATGTAGTAATAATCTAAATTACCATTGGGTGGATATAAAATTATGAATTTAACAAGTTTGGTGTAACCACTTTAGGGTCTACCAAGAAGTGATTCAACCTTTCTTCTACATGTATAATCCTTTTTCTCCTATTATTCCACTTGTACTAGCCCTTTTTAAGGATAATTAAAAATAATATGATTTTAGAAAAAAATCTTTAAAAAGGGGATTTGAATGAGCTTTTAATTTCAACAAAGAATTGTATTAAAATTGTCACTTAAGAGGATTTGTTAATCCTAAATGAAAAGAAGTTGGATTGTTAATCGATAGAGAATATAAGCCATAGTGTTGGAAATATAGATGGAGTAACCGAGAGGGGGGGATGAATCGGTTACCACAAAAATAAATCCACATATCCCTTAGATGTCTTATAAAACTAGTTATTGTTGTCACTCGGTCACCATACAAAAAAAATGTTGTAACTTGGTAGATGCAGTGTATGTTATCTTTATCAGATCTTAAACATTCACAGTGATTAGCATGCATGCATAAAAGAAATAACATGAATACAAGAGACACCAGATTTAACATGGAAACCCAATATGGGAAAAACCACCAAGTAACTAGCTACTGGTTTTCACTCTTTCGAAGTGAGCCCTATTAGGAGCCAACCCTGTTAAAGGTTACAAAACACACTGTTAGGTGTGACCTTGTTAAAGGATTTAATCACCCTGCTAGGAGTGGCCTTGCTAGAGGACTTTAGAACAATTCAATAGAACTGTCACCTTGTTAGAGGATTTACAAAATGGTTGTTAAACCAACTCTGTTAAGAGATTTAGAAATCACTACTACAATGGTGAGAAAGTAACAATGAGTGACCTGAATGAGATGCAACTGAATTGCTGATACAAATCTCAGTTCTGCTTCACTAGGTCCTCTCTGATCAAATACAACTTTTCTGCTCCTCAAGGATATCTGATTCTTCTTCAAAATTCGCTCACACATTTCTCTTTACACAATCAACACACTTGCATGCTCGCTCATTACACTTTAGAATTCACAACTTGACCTTTTATTTATACCTTACAAATTGTCAAGTCAACTCAATTACAAGTTACAATTACCAATCATCATTACATCAGTTGGCTACAATCATTACATGAAACAATTAAACTTTATTTCCCAAAACAATGAAATCCTTCATTGGCTGACCCTACTCGGTAAACACTGCTCCATAAATGATTTCCAATGTTAACCAACTGAAGCTCGGTGAACATTGCAAATTCTGCAAAATCCTTTAGAGACCGAGTGAACTTGGTAAACACTAACTTTCCTTCGCTGACCTTGTGAGCTCGATAGAAACTGACTTCTACCATAGAAACCTTTGACGCTGGAGTGAGCTCGGTAGAAATTGTTTCCACAAAGTTTTTTTCAAGAATGCTCGGTAGACTCTGAAATTTGCTTCGCTGACCAACTGAGCTTGGTAGACTCTGTCTAATAACTGATATGACATTTGTGTAACATCAAAGACAACACACAATTGAACAATTGTATCCAACACATAGATATTAAAAATATGTCCTCTAATTTTTTTTATGGAAGGAATATAAAGAATAATGCATCTAGTAAGACCTCTTCGCAACAAGATTCACCATTAGTAAACCAAGATTAAAAAGAAAAGTTCAAACTATACACCAACATAATACATTGTTAAACATTTTCATTTTTTTATAAACAACTCTAAGAGGAGCTCAAAATGTTTGATCTCACGAGCAAGAGATAAGCCTAAAATTGATCAAGAAGCAAATTTTTGGTCAACCACATTTATTAGGAGCATACAAGCTCCTAACATTCTAGGAAATAACCTAAGTTATTTATCTAGTAGATGAACCTTTGGTCTCCCTTGGGAGTTAGCAAAAACATGTATGATTGCTAGAGCTCCAATGCCAATCTTTTCTAATGTCACATCTTTCAACTTTTCTAACTCAATGCTTTGATGTCTTTGAGAGTTGTAATAAGAACATCTAAGATTGCTCTAGCTCTAACACAAATATCTTCTAATGTCACATCTTGCAACTTCTCTAATTCAACTCTTCAACATCTCTTACTATTTGATTTACCAATTTTTTTATATGCACCTTTCTTTAAATAACAACAAGATGAGATATAAAAGCCATTCACCAAGGTTATAACACCTAGAAGTAAGTTCAAGCCATGTCCTTTGATGGACCTCGTCTCCCCGACCCCCTTGACACGATTGCTTAGCTTAATAAGATTAACAATTTAGGTGTATGCTAAATAAAGATAAAGATGCCAACATCTATATACGATGACATATTTCTATTAAAAAATAAACTAAAGATATCCGCCATCCAATTTCCTATCCCATCAACTACAAATTGTATTACTACTCCCCTAAACATCAAATAAACTTTCTTCCTTTTCAGAATAACACAATAGTCCTTTGAGTGTTCTTCCAAACTCTTCGAAAGAACCAACATCTCATAGTGTTATGCTCTTCTCTCTCATTGAATTGACCCATAAAAGTTGACCCTCACAAAGGGAAAGGACTCCTCTCAAATCCACTAGGGGAGAGTGGCATGCTAGCGAGAGTAGCCAATAGACGAGTGAGGTCCAAAGCATGCTATAGTTGATGAGCCAATAGATGAACAAAATAGGCTTATAGTTGCGCAGTAAAAATGTCCCATCAATGCATATTTTCAAAAAGAGAGCCAATTTTTGAAAAACAACCACTCGTGCGGTGTCACATCAGTGCATCATTAAACATGACCAAGTGCATAAGTATCGGTCATACTTTTTTTGGACCTATTTTCCCCTATTTCTCTCAATCAACTTGTTGACATGACAGATGAATGACTCGACACCATAAATTTTGATTTAGGGTTGCCAATTATACAAAAAATAAATCTAAAAATTAAAAATTAAGAATTACATATTCAGGTGGTGGTCCACATGAACCCCAAAGTTAGGATGAACTGACAATGACTTCTCTCCCCTAATCCTAATCCTGATCCTAAAACAGTGTCTCAATCCAACTCCAACTCTTACACTTTACACGATAGTCAAGCTCTTTGTCTTTTTGCCAAAGAAAATTTGAGGTCCACGAGGACTAGACTGGCCAAAAGTATGGGAGTGTCTTACACGCTGATGAGAAAACCAAAGCAACAAGTTGGATGATGGGAGGAGAATTCAACAAAAATATCATCATTCCTATGCAAAATTTCGTCCTTTAAAGCTAGGCTTCCCCTCATTACCAACAAAACTCCAAACCCCTAACAAATCCATCTCCTTACATCACTCACCAAACCCACCAACTCTTCCAAATAGCTTCCACGCAAAAGTGGGACTTTACAAAGGACATAAAACTACATCAGCACTATCATTTATAAATGACTACATTATCATTATCGTCTATAAATTCAAAGCCTGGCAGATAAAACATCATTAGGTGCACTTTTTCACAAACCAAACATAAAGAAATGAAAATAATGAAAATATGTGACGTACACGTGTCATGCAACTTTCAAGTTAAAAAGCTCATCTTATTTAAAGTGAGATGGGCATACATGATATGATGATGACCATGCGATGGTCCTCCGCACGCAATTCAATAGCGTGGGCGGCAAGCAAGTCGGAGCCAATCACGTTAATTCGCGCCAAAACTGGGTACAAGTGGGTCCCATGAATCGCTCTTCCCGCCAATTGTTGAGTCAGACTCCAACTGTCATGTGATCGGGTACGTACTGTCCGTCGATCTGCTGTGCCACGTGGCAAGCGGGGGGCCATTATTTGCTGCCGGAGAGTGTCCTCTGTACTCGATCGGCTAAGTGGGTTGAAATGTGAACTGTGATTGTATGGTAATCTTATATTACTGTTATGGTTGGTTGTTATGGTTATATATAATGTGAAGAAATGGAGGTTTGAACATTTGATGGCATGAGGCCTAGTAATATTGTATATTGTTGTAATCTTTCATATATGTAGTTGTTCGTGAATGATTTTATAGTAAGATGTGTTTCAAATTTTGTTTCAAATATTTTTACGTGGATGAGATGATATGCAAATGATATAAAAAGTTTGACAAAATTCATGGATAGCTTGGATAAGTATGATTAACTATTTTCAGATGGATTAGAATCATGACATGGAGATAGAGGTATATGTTTATCTTAACTTGGAAGCAGATCATGAGGGGGAGGAACATGTTGGTGTTTTAAAACTACAGGCTTCAATAGAGCACCAGGATGCATAATGATAGTGGATGCCTAGGGGCTTTCTAATTCCCATACTCTGCAAGAACCCATCCAGATATGGACCATCTTGACAAAACTCAAGGGTTTTCTGCACTTTAGGCTCTACAGGGCCAAAGTGGGTGCACCTAGGAATTAATTGCTTATTCATTGATATTTTCTTCTACATATTTCATCCCTTATAGCAGAAAATTGTCAACAATCTTCTTGAAAATGTAATTAACTCCTTGGTTTACAATAGCTAATTATAGACTCAATGAAAGCCATTACAATAAGGGAAAGACCAACAATATAGCTCTTTATTACAAAATTAGACAATTGATTTTGATTTAAATGTGTACTGTGCAATCAAGTGACTATATCAATTTGAATCACAATTTATGACTAGTGCCTTATCCATTGCTATACAGAGTCATACCAGTAATTCTTGACCTATTTAATTGATTTGCAATTAAATTTATCAACTGTTAACCCTAAATTCCATTCTTATGATATCATTCCCATATACCTAGAAATCCTATCAATTCATAGAAGCATTTACTTAATTCCTTGAATTAAAAGCAATAATGAAATGACATACAACCTATCCCAGTTGCATTAAATTGACAGAAGCGTTGCTCATTCAATCTCAAAATAACAAGGAGACAAAAATCAGAGACACGAGTACTCAGAACTTCCTCTTTGTATTAATCTTCTTTGAAAATAATACATTTCCGATATGAGACTAACTCAAAATGTGACAAATTCTGTCATTGTATTCTTAGATTTGCAAATTTGAAACAACATACAATTCACACAAAAGATTGGACCGATTGCAATAGCATAAACAGTAAAATTATACATAACTCAAACCTCACTCCACATCTTGGAAATCCTTTTATAGAAAAGGATTGCAACAAGCTTTAGAATGGGGGGACACATGTCAAAATTTGATTCAAAACAGGTACAAACATATTTTAGACACATTTTCTTTACAAACATTCTTTGCACTTAGACAAAATTGGGGAAGCAGTTCTAAAATTGGCAGGTGGCACTTTCTTCAGGTGTCTTCAACATGAACCTGTTTGCACTTTAACAACCTGTCGCTTTCATTGCCCTTTCTTCACTTTGTCTCTTCTGCGTTTTGGTTGTGATTTTAACTACTCAATCACTTTCCCCCAGATGG